>JAVANC010000013.1:14831574-16125741 GCA_033319125.1 Parnassius glacialis | reverse complement strand
AGCACCTCCCCAGACTGGGATACAATAGGCCAATAGTGACTGAGCCAATGAAACATAAATTAGTTTTAATAGTTTTTTGTCAGCAACATGTTTCAGCTTTTTAAACACCCATATGAGTTTTCTGACTCTTCCCATCATTAGTTCTAGATGGGCGTGCCAGGATAGCCTCTAGTCAACTACAACTCCCAAATATTTTGTGTTGTTAACTTTGGTTATGGCTTTGCAAGAGCAATTATTTTGAATGTTGTCACAGTCATGAAGTTGAATTTTGAAATTATGTTCAGGTTGCGTTGAATTATACTTTGTGAATGCTATGTAGCTTGTATTGTCCGTATTCAATGTTAAAATGTTAGATTTTAACCAGTTAGCTACACTGACTAGCCCCTCTTCCGTGACATGGCGTACGGAATCCCACGTGTTGCCAGTAAAAACAATGGCAGTGTCGTCTGCATAGGAAAAAACTTGTCCCGCGTTGATACTCATATTACAGAGGCTGTTGATGTAAATCAAGAACAGAATCGGCCCAAGGACACTTCCCTGTGGTACCCCATACGTCACATCACATTGGTTACTAATATATTGGCCTATTTTCACGCATTGTTTGCTCTCATTGAGGTAGTCTGATAATAGCGCAAGTGCCACTCCTCTTATGCCAATACTCTCCAGCCTTTGTATAAGAATGGGGACAGAGACGGTATCAAATGCTTTTTTTTAATCTAAAAATACTGCAATACATTTCTTTCCCCTGTCAATATTGTTGACGATATGAGCCGTTGGTGCAGTGACTGCATCTTCAGTTGAAAGATTTTGACGAAAGCCATATTGTGATTTTGAAAGAAAAACAATTTTATTTAAATAGTTTATAAGTCTCTTGTTAATTAATTTCTCTAAAATTTTTGAAATGGTGGTTAAAACTGAAATTGGTCTATAGTTGGATACATCTTCTCTGTCACCATTCTTATACACCAGCGGTTCGAATCGTCGACGACCGAGTTCTTTCTGATCGGCTCGATACACAGGCACTGCGTAGAGATGTTGCATCTCTTTGCGTATTTTATCGCATATATCACGGGGAGTGCTCTAAAGAATTGTTCGGACTAATTCCAGCCGCTCAATTTCACCATCGCACATCGCGACAAAACTCGCGTTACCATCCATACCATCTGGATGATTGGCGGTCCACCACTGTGCAATTTAGAAGAAGTTTTCTCCCTCGCACGACTTCCTTGTGGAATCAATTACCACCAGCGAATTTTCCGGACCGACACGACTTAGGAACCTTCAAGAAAAGAGCTTACACCTTTCTAAAAGGTCGGCAACGCATCTGCAATTCCCCTGGTGTTGCGGTTGTTCATGGGCGGCGGTAGTCGCTTACCATCGGGTGAGCCGCATGCTCGTTTGCCCCCTATTCCATAAAAAAACAGCGTTATTATTGCCTTTTTGAGCGCAACTGGGAAGACTCCATATTCAAAGCAGAGGTTAGCAAGGTGCGAAATTATGGGTACTACTTGCTCTTTCGCCTGTTTCAAAAACTGAGTAGATACATTATCCCAGCCTGGAGCGCTCTCAGATTTAGGCTCATGAGAATTTTGTGAACCTCTTCAGAATCGGTTTCCTGAAAAAACATGGACGCAACAGGTGCGTTAAAACAAACACTGCTAGCACCAACTTGTTGTGTATAAGTGTTTCTTAGAATATCCTCAGCTAGGGTTTTACCAACATTAGTGAAGTATTCACATACATGATCAACAGACAACTTTGGGGAAGCGTGTATGTCTAGCAACTCCAGACTATTTGCTTTTCTTTTGTTACCGCTTGTTATGGTATTTATTGTATGCCATAAAGTCCTGGGGTTTTTCCTATGTTTAGTTAAAAGTTCTGTATCATATTGAATCTTAGATTTTTTCATTATGTTATTACAAAAATTACGGTATCTTTTGTAAGTTATTTTTAAAATATCATTACATGGGTCAACACGTAATTTTCTTTGCATGTCGTTCCTATTACGGATGCACCTTAAAATACCTGGTGTAATCCATGGTTTAATTAATCGATCCTTGGAGGAAATGCGTTTTGAGATAGTGTTGTCCATTAAACATTGCTGCAACTTATTAATAAGGGTGTTAGTTAGTTCTGTGGGATTCTCATATAATATTAAGTTAGCTAGATTACTATCTTTTAGGCTTAAGAGTGCATTTTCATAATTTGTTATTGTTTTATATTTAATATTATTGTTATTTTTATTTATATTTTTTGTATCGGTATTTGTTAATTTTAGGAATATCATCTGATGATCAGTTATAGTGGTGTCAAAGACTATAATGGACGCCAAGTGTATATTAATATCTATTTTCAGCATAAAATGGTTCAAGCAGTTGTTTTTCCTTGTAGGTGTGGTGTCGGTACTATGATAAAGCAATATAATAGGAATATTAAATGATATCATCACTCAACATGGACTCCATATAAGGAGTAGAAATAACATCTATTTTGTTCAGTAATATCATATTATATTTATAGAAGAAGATACCATTCATGTGGCTCTACCTGGAACCACGTAACACAAAATACCTATGTACCTACGTCACACCCACTATATTTAAGTCTCCTCCAAACCAATAAAGAGAGAGTTATTAAACTGCATCACTGAGTTTAATTTATTGCATTGTTCAAACATTACACGTGGCCTGGAAGTATACCATGCATTGCTAACATATTGAGGTATGCCAGTCTATCACAGAACAATCACGCGAACGTACAACGTTCGTGTGATTGTTCAATGGTTTTATTTATAATATTAATATTAATATCACCGGTGATAACTATATTTTTATGTCCTTTTATAGTGTTTAAATGTCTGCTCAATGAGTTTATAAAAAGTTCAGCATTTCTAATTGAAGGCGAGCGATAAATGCAAAGAATTGTATAGCTGATGGGTAATACAATTTGCACGCATGACGCATGTATTAATTTAATTTCTTTTATATTGCTTTTAAGTCTGTTTTTTACATAAACGACTACCCCATCACACTGATTAATATGATTTGTGGTCGAGAAAGAGATATAATTATTCAGCTGAGGTATTGCTTCATTACCGTCAAGTCTAAAGTCAACCTCAAAGTTAAAGTTCGATAGCGAAATGTAAAAGTCGTCGAAATTTTTAAATATGCTTCGGATATTTTGTGCGATTATAGGGAAGTCAGTGTTTTTTACGTAATGCAATATTTTCGAGAAGTTATGAATTGATTCTAATTTTGATTGTGCAACTTGGATTTTATCTATTACTCCCAGATTAATGAGAGAACTATCCATTTTAGTTTTCGTATATAGGGCTGATTTTACGCTCTTTTCGATTTTAAGCTCTTTAATTCCGTCCTCCATGATGGCACTACTCCGGAGGCGTGGAGCAGAAGTGCGGTGGTCTTATTCTTCAAGAAAGGCGACAACGCTGCCTTGAAGAACTACAGACCGATTTCCCTTCTGAGCTGCGTTCACGTACTGTTTTCGAGAGTCATTACGAATCGTCTCGCACGCAGACTTGACGACTTCCAGCCTCCCGAACAAGCCGGTTTCCGAAAAGGCTTTAGTACCATAGACCACATACATACTCTTCGGCAAATTGTACAGAAGACAGAGGAGTATAATCTGCCACTTTGCCTTGCGTATGTGTACTACGAGAAAGCCTTTTGATTCCGTCGAAATTTGGGCGGTGCTGCTGTCCCTTCAGCGGTGCCAAGTTGACTGTCGGTATATCGAAGTGCTGAAGTGCTTGTACAGTAGTGCTACGATGGCTATCCGAGTATAGAATCAGAGTACGAAACCTATCCAAATACAGAGAGGTGTAAGACAGGGTGACGTTATATCCCCGAAACTCTTCACCGCTGCATTGGAAGACGTTTTCAAGCTACTGGACTGGAAAGGATGCGGTATTAACATCAATGGCGAGTACATCACTCACCTTCGATTTGCCGGCGATATAGTCCTTATGGCAGAATCGCTGGAGGACCTAAGCACTATGCTCAATGACCTCAATAGTGTTTCCCAATGGATAGGTCTTAAGATGAACATGAACAAAACAAAGATCATGTTTAATGTCCATGTCACACCTAGGCCGGTAGTTGTTGGGAGCACTAAGCTCGAAGTTGTTGACGAGTATGTTTACCTGGGACAAATAGTCCGACTAGGTAAGTCCAACTTCGACCGAGAGATCAATCGACGGATTCAACTCAGCTGGGCAGCGTTCGGGAAACTACGACACATCTTCTCGTTAGACATACCTCAAAATCTGAAAACGAAATTGTACAACCAGTGCGTGTTGCAAGTGATGACATACGGATCTGAGACGTGGTCCTTCACTGCTGGCCGTATGAGGAAGCTCAAGGTCGCTCAGCGAGCTATGGAGAGGGCTATGCTCGGGGTTTCTCTGCGTGATATAACTTAGAAATGAGTATATCTGCAGTAGAATCATAGTAAACGACATAGCCCAACGGATTCGTAAGCTGAAGTGGCAGTGGGTCGTCCATATAGCTCGAAGAACCGACAACCGATGGGGAAGAAAGGTTCTCGAGTGGCAGCCTCGTACCGGCAGGCGAAGTGTAGGGCGACCCCCCACTAGATGGAGTGACGACCTGGTAAGACATGCAGGAAGTCGATGGATACAGGTGGCTCAGAACCGTGCATTGTGGCATTCTTTGGGGGAGGCCTATGTTCAGTTGCGGACTT
The DNA here is from genome assembly GCA_033319125.1 of Parnassius glacialis. NCBI lineage: Eukaryota > Metazoa > Arthropoda > Insecta > Lepidoptera > Papilionidae > Parnassius > Parnassius glacialis. Next base: position 16,121,019 of record JAVANC010000013.1, on the reverse strand, counting down.
ATGAAAATCTGTAATGATGATGATGAAAAAACAAAATTAAAAAGGAATTAAGGTATGTCATCGTCATCGTTACAGCCCTAAGGTATGTACATTTATTTAAATAAATCATAACAACAATAGACAATAAAACAAAATTAAGTCAACATTCATTAATGAGATCAATAAGCATAATCTACTTTAGAACTGTTACTTATGCGTTATGTTATATGTAGTGACCGACCGAAGATTCAGTTTCGGTTTCGGTTTCGGCAAAGTTACGGCAAAAAATCTAGTTTCGGTAATAGTTTCGGTTTCGGCAAAAAAACTGCCGAACCTTCGGCGGCGCCGAAACTCAGCGTTCGTGGATTATTGTGCGTCGTTCGGATGAGTTCGTGATTAGTGTATTATCCATAATTATACAGAAACAGAAACATAATATTTTTTATTCAATATAGATTGTAAATAATACTTATTGAAAGTCACTCTTTTGTTTAATTACCACTGATTCGAAGAAAACCTCTGGCCTTGGAAGAACCAGCAAGAAACCCAGCGAGACTTTTTTTTGAAACAGCTTACAATCAGAGGTGTAGCCTGGACTAATATAAACGTGCGCGAAGTTGCATCAGCGAGGCCCCTTTTCTTTCGTTTCATGGATCTACCGAATAGATACCTAACATGCATTGACACGACATACGAAGGCGACACTGAAAGTTTTTAGAACTGGCCACTAGTAAAAGATATAATAAAAAACCGGCCAAGTGCGAGTCGACTCGCGCACCGAGGGTTCCGAACAAATCCGTAAGTATATATAAGTTTAAAATTATTAAAAATATTTTTATTACATGATGTAACTAAAAATTTATGCTTTTCGCAACTTTTCCTTTATCTGTACTATAATACGTTGCTTCGTACCAAAGTTTAAGATTCTGAGTTCACGGGAAGTACCCTGTAGGTTTTGATTCCTTTGCGAATGTCGAAAATTTGCGACATAAACGGCTGTATCTTTTAATTGCGTTGGCTTAGTAGTTTGATAGTTTCACAGCTCCAAGGGACAGTAGACTTGAGTATTTGATATGAATTTCAGCTTGATACCTCCACGCGTTACTAAGAAAAAGGGTCTTGACAGACAGACAGACAGACGGACAAGAAAGTGATCCTAGAAGGGTTCCGTTATTTCCTTTTGAGGTACGGAACCCTAAAAAATAAGTTCAAATTTTTAAAATGGAACTCTGCCAATATTATTGTGTATGTATTTTATTAATTTGTCATTTCTTTACGATTTGGCTGCATATTGAAAATTGTCTATGTCACATCAGCATGAATTTAACGCGAGAAAACTTTCGTACACTGATTTTTTATGAATTTCGATGTTATTTAAGTCAACAAAAAAGATATGATAGACTTCGATTGGCCTTTCACGATGCAGCCCCATCTCGTGCCACTGTTTATAACTGGTTTAATGAGTTTAAACGTGGTCGTACTAATCGCACCGATGATCTGTGTGAGGGATGGCCATTGATTTAGTCTTGTATAACTCAATGGGGACGGCCTTCTACGGCGATGACTGAAGATAACATCAGTGTTGTGCGGCGTGTGATAGAGACTGACAAAAGAGTGACTTATCAGCAGATTCGGACAAGATAAGGCATCGGTATGAGTCAAGTACACAAAATCCTCCATCAATATTTAGCAGTCAGGAAGCTTTGTGCCCGGTGGATACCTCATAACTTGACAGAGGCCCAAAAACTCCGTCGTGTTGATTGGTGTCGTGAAATGTTTCAAGCATTTAATGGAGGTGACTCAAATGCTGTGTTCAACATACTTACAGGTGACGAAAGCTGGATTTATTGTTATGATCCTGAAACTAAGAGACAGTCTGCTGTCTGGGTGTTTCCTTCCGAGGAGTTGCCAACTAAAGTGAAGAGAAGTCGAAGCGTGGGGAAAAAAGATGGTGGCCTCGTTCTTCGGAAGGACAGGTCATTACGCAACAATTGTTTTAGTGGATTGAAAAACAGTTATTGCAGAGTGCTACACTAACAATTGTTTGCTATTTGTCTTGGAAAAAGTTCGGGAGAAACAAGGCCTCGTCGCACACCGCCAAGCAAACAATCGACTACTTGGCGACGTCAGACGTGGAATTACTAGGTCACCTGCCCTATAGCACCGACCTTGCGATTTTTATTTATTTCCGAAAATAAAAGAAAAATTTCTTAAAAAAGATGTATTTGGACACTATTGTGAAAAGATATAATAAGAGTAATAACTTGCTAGTTTGTTTAGTTTTTGATTTTTTAAGAACTTTGAGTGTTACCCTCGTACCTACTCATATCTATTAATTCCTGACAAGTCTCGTATTCGGTCAATGTAACAATCACGGTCTTCGAAGGTATTTTAAAAGGCCTCGCAGTCGCATTTAAGGGAGTTTCTTGCGAGGCTCCAAACAACACACTTTCACTTCTTCAAGGGTAAAAGTGATCAAATTAATTAGTCATCTGTGGTAAAGTCTGGAGGCATCGCATTTTAGGGGGTCTCACGAGGCCCCTTTTAGTGAGAGGCCGTGGGCGAGGGCCCAGTTCGCCCACACGTAGCTACGCCACTATTACAATCATGTATGTATCACAATTAACAACAAAAAAGAAATCAGAAAGAGCTTGGTTGTGATCACCTCATTCCCAGAGGTTATTATCATCCTTAAATTCCTTAATATTATAATAACCCTTTTTATACAAACTTAGTTTATTAAAGTTTTTGAACTTTGAGCAGGTTTTGTATATTTTCTGGGATTTTGTTAAGGTGTGTGTATGTATATTGAGTGTGAATGTGATATATTAAGTTAATGCTCTCATTGAATAATATTAACAATATTGTGACCACAATAAAATATGTTCTCAATTAGCGAGCAACTTTTTATGGGTGTAAGTGTTGATTTTTATACAAAATTTACTTAAAAAGTATTTCTTAACATTAAATTGTTGATTTTTACTTGAAAATAAATAAATATGTTGCTGCATGACTATTACAGTTACTGTTTTTGATTAATATGCATTACTTATCTGTATATGTATAAAAATATACCAGATTCCAGTATACAATCAAAAAAATGAACATGTCTAAAAAAGGTTCGGTTTCGGCCGAAACTGACACCCAGACCGAAGGTTCGTTTTCGGTTTCGGTTTCAGTTGAAAATCCTGTTTCGGTCGGACACTAGTTATGTGTTTACTAATTAATGTAACAGTGCTTGTTAAAAACAAACTCTTCAGGTTTAGCTTAATGGTTCCTAATAATAATGTAATTAACCCATTGAATGTCGGAAAAATGAAAACAATAGCATAACAATAGCAATTAGGACACCTGTATGTCCTTAAAACACTCAATGGATTAATAACAAACTATTTAAACGGAGAACAAATTTTAATTAAGTCGCTGCGTACGCACCTTTGCATTTACAAATTTTTGTATGATCTCCTCACGATAATGTCTGAGCTATATCATTTTCAATTGACCGCAAGGCTAGATCAGAAAGCTTATCTTTTGCGAGAGTGGACCTCAGCTATGTTTTACTTAGCTTAAGCTTGCTAAAACTGCGTCCATCTTTGGCCACCGTAATCAGAATAGTAATCCAAAAAGCTGTCCAAATAATAGGCCTTTAACTATGAAATTGCTGTTCCGCAGTACTGCCCATTTCACATCAAAATAATTTTTGTTTGGCTAAGAATTTTAATTTCAAATTACTTTTATTTTAAAAACATGAAATCGTGTTATCAAAATTAGTCATTTTTTATTGAAAACCGGTATGTTTTTATCATAGAATTATTACGCATAGAATACTAGTACGCGCACCGAAAGTGATGTTCCTGTATATATTACTCTACTCTATGCTGTATATATTACTCTACTCTATGAAGTGATGCAAGTTAAACTAATGCCGCCTCTACACGTTGGCCAACACGCTGGCGAATGTGTTGGCCAACAACGATGGCCATCGTGTGGAGCGGGTGTTTAAGCTACGTTGGTACGTATTGGGACGATGGCCCACAAGTTGGCGCGAGATCCGTCTGGTGTCGGTTTTTTACAAAAGATCAAAGGGTTGTGGCAGAGTATTGGCCGCCGCGTCCACACGTTGGGCGCACGTTTAGCTTTAGTTTGCTACGAGCTCTCAGAGTGATCGCACGCACGCACGCTTAAATTTTATATGCACGCATCGTAACTAGTGTCTACATAACGGCAGTAACAATGACCAATGAATAAACTTTTCGCTTTATAGAGCCCTACCAAGCCGAAAATTATTGCAGCAACTCATTGCTAAGCCACTACGCCACGGAGCCGTCAAGAAATAAAATTTCTTTTTTCCATTTCTTTTTGATCACCCTTATCTTATACACATTCACGTTGTAGTGATTGATGTATTCATTTATTTATTGATGTATTAAAGCTATATTATAGGTAGCATACTAAAATCAAATTAAAAAGTAGGATACTAAAATCATGTTTTTACTGTCTTTATTATTCCCTATTAGTTTCTTTATTTCGTTCATAATACTTTAATTTTTAGCTATGGAAGAGCGAAGCCACCTGTTACAGGCATTATTTTGCTTACTAGGTGACCTCGATCACTGATCGTATAATGTAACTTTAATGTTTGACAAAATAAATTATTTATTATTATTATTATGTTATATTAGTAGTATTATATTAGTAGTATGCTAGGGCTGAATCTGAATGACAGGGTGAGAAATAGTGTGATAAGAGAAATGTGTGGTTTGCAAGATGATGTTGTGACTAGGATTAAGAAAGGAATGCTTCGGTGGTTTGGTCATGTAGAAAGAATGAATGAGGAAAGAGTGACAAAGCAAATTTATGTTGCAGAGGTGAATGGCAGAGTCGGGAAGGGTCGCCCTAGGCGAAAGTTTATCGACCAAATAGGCGATATATTGAAAATGGGCCAAATTAAGAGTACCTTTAACCGACGAGCATGTATGCGTAGGTTTATGGATGTGGAGGAAGCGAGAGAGGTGTGTCAGGATCGTGCCAAATGGAATTCCATAGTCTCTGCCTACCCCTCTGGGTGACAGGCGTGAGTGTTTATGTTATATTATGTTATGTATTATTATTATTTAGTTTTATTCTATAATTATATAATAAGAATAACCCTTTTTAAAAAGGCTTTGTTTAATAAAATTTTACAACAGTTTTATAGACAGGCTTCGAATATTTTCCAGGCCTTAGTTGTAAAAGTGTTAATTATACCTATGCCTAGGTGTGTTAATGTTTATATACTTTACTTATCTGTATAACGTTAGTGTATAATAAAGAAATATTAAAAATTTATATTAAAAATATTAAATATTAAAAATAGTGAAAATTAAATAAAAAAATAGTGGTATGCTGTGAAAAAATAAACCGCAGCAGCCGTTAGCGCTTCAATAATCATTTTAATAAATTCGTCCGCACATTGGCCTGAACCGAAGCAAACTGAACGACCTTCCAACGTGTGGACGCGATCACAATTTCTTGGCCAATATCTCTGCCAATACATTCGCCAGCGTGTTGGCCAACGTGTAGAGGCGGCATTACGGAGAAGAGCTCGCGAAAAATTGTAAAAATTACCGTTTGTGTCATAAAATATTGTCACAACGGTGATGATAAACATAAAAGAAGTGATGGTATTACATTTCACATATAAGTTTATACATTTAATTCACTATAAGTACGTAAAACTAAAAAAATACTTACTTAAAAACTCTCATAATACAAATGTTGCTAGTTGTGGGGAAAAACTCACAATTTTCTTTTAAAAATATTTATTTTCTATTTATGTTTAAAACGTTTAATCGCAACGCTCTGTGTAAAACTCAAATGTTTATATATAGATACCTACTTCTCTAAGTGTTAACATTATAATATTAACAATGGGTGCCTATTTAAAACTAATACAGAGTGATCAGCTAATCGCGATTCGTTGGCGCCATTTTAACACAACCATTTTATTTTAATTGCTTTATTTATTGACTAAGGTTACGTTTTAGAGTATAGAATAAAAGCTTTTTTATTTACAACATCATGAGATTATTAATAAGAACGCCTTTACTAACCAGATGTCACTTTACACCCAAACATTAACCAGATGCTACGTTAGACCCAAACAGCCTATTTTAACCGACTTCCAAAAAGAAAGGTTATCAATATGTATGTACACTGATTTCTAAGCATGATCAATTAGTATATACATGCTGAAATTTTAGTGGTTGTTGTCCCGCAGCCAAATTATACTGTCTCGATAGTAGAGCCAATTTATTAAATTAAAAAATATTACAATTAAAAAAGGGCAGATTTACAATAGTAATACCTCACAAGCTATTCGGGCGTCCAAACTAATTTATGTCGTATCAATACGCTTGAGAGTTCATGTTATGAACATTTATTAGTGGCCCTTCACTGTGTAGGAAGCTCGCGGTAGCACGTGCGATAGACGTAACACTGCATCACGTCCAGCGAATTTTTTTTCAGACTTTATTATAGTAATTCGGTATAAGCTAGCCTTTACGCCCGACCTACTTGCGAGATATTGCTATAGGTTTGAGATCGCATTCGAGTTTTGTTTTTCTCGATTGTAAATCTGCCATTTTTACATCGTAATAATTTTATTTTAATAAATCTATTGTACTACTAAGGCAAAATCATTTTACTTCTGGAAAACAACTATTAAAATTTCACTGTGTGTATTGGATCAATCTGTGTGTATATCCTTTCAAATAAAAAAATCTAAATCGGTTTAGAAATTGTAGAATTCTGAGGTAAAAAACATTAAAAAATATACCGAATTGATAACCTCCTCCCCTTTTGAAGTCGGTTAAAATTAAACATTACACGATGTGCTTATTGTATTCGAGCAAATTAATTGTGTTTAATAATATTCTTAAATTTTATTACGTCTGCATTTTTACCATTAATATAATATGTATAATAAAGTTATATTAGTAACATCATTATCGTTTTTATTTTATTCCATTTTATATTCTCATAAAATACTTCTACTAAATAATCTTCGTACGTAATACGTAATCTTTATTATATCGATTTTTTTTAAATTAATCAAAAAATAGTGATTTGCACAATTTGATTGCAAACGCCAGAAACTGGTATCACTGAATGGCGTGTATGTGTGCGTGTGACGAGCGTAGGCACATTCGACTCGCGCCCACTAACATAATGACTTTGCATCATTTTAACGCTCGTGTTTTGTACTGGACTGCGTTTCTATGCGTAATAATTTTATCTTTTTCGTCATCATGGATACGTTAAAAATTCGAGTAATTATGAAAAATTAGTACCGTCGTGGCAGCAACGCGATACAAGCGGCATGCATCATCAACGACGTTTACGGAGCGAATACTACAAACTAACCCACCGCCTGTTATTGGTTTGCCTGCTTCCGTTCTGAAAATATCGACCTGAAAAATGATCTCCGTGATCGTCCGAAAACTTTGGTCGAATCAAAGGACAATGACTAGATGGATTCTGTTTGACAATCGTAAGTACTCAGCAAGTTGATTGGATCCTGATTCAGCACCTAAATAATGCCCTAAATGAAAACTTACCCCTAGAAAAGTGATGGTCACTGTTTGTTGGTCTAGCGCCGGTGCAATTCATTTGTGCTTCTTACCAAAAATGATGAGCATTACTGCAGATGTGTACTGTGAATAACTGAACACAAAGATGGAGAAGCTCACACGTCTCCAACCAGCTTTGGTCAATCGCTCGCCCCGCTGCTCCTGTACGGGAACGCTCGACTTCATACTGCACAACAGACGGTCTCCAAGTTACAAGAGCTGGGTTGGAAGCTCCCGTCATCCGCCGTACTCACCATACCTTGCGCCTACAGACTTGTTCTTTTTCCAGAATTGAAATAACTTTTTGGCGGGAATAAAATTCAATACCCGAGAGGCAGTACAAAATACCTATGAAGAATTTGTTGCCTCCCCCGTCCAGCTGATTTTTTCAAGAAGGGCATCAATAAACTGCTACTTCATTAGCAATGATGCACGATTGCATGGGTGATTACTTTGATTAATAGAAATAAAAAATATAAAAAAATACTTATGTATGTTAACTTAATGATTTCTTATATTTACGCGAACACTACACATTGAATAAAACTGTTTTTTACGGATTTTATCGCGTTTATTTTATTATTTTTATTCCCGACGTTTCGAGTGCTTTTCAGCAACCCATGGTCACGGGGGGGACTGAGATGTTTGACGTCCCGATGTCACAGTTAGCCCGGCTACCTTCAGTTTTTTGTGACCCCGTGACCATGGGTTGCTGAAAAGCACTCGAAACGTCGGGAATAAAAATAATAAAATAAACGCGATAAAATCCGTAAAAAACAGTTTTATTCAATATGTTAACTTATTTAATAAAAAACGGCAATTTCATAGGTAAAGACCTAATATTGGGTAACGTATCTTGCCAGTTATTTAATACTAAGAGCTGAAGGACTGCTTTCGAGTGACCTTTATCGATATGTAAAAACTTTTTCAAGCACATCATTTCTCTTGAAAGCTCCAATCCCGAAATATCGCGATTACGATCATGCGTTCAGTTTTCCTCCAACATTGAGCATACTTTCTTAAAATTTTCATCGGTCTTATTCAAATCCTAGATGAAACTTTCTAATCTATTCTATAAATGCCAAGTCTCATTAATTGTAAAAAGTCATGTAAAGCATGTCTCTATTTAAGTTTATGGCGGTGTCTAACATTGGATAGAAAATATTTGTTCTGAATAACATTTCTGGATCCGGAATAGGTATATTTATATTTTTTTTTCTTTATATATTTCGAGTCAAAAGTGTCCGAATTTGGAATTTTTCAAACTTTTAAAATTCATAACTCCGAAAATGTTACCGTTATCGTAAAAAGTCATGGGACTTTTTTATTTGTATTTTATCAAAGAATATAAAAAAAATTGTCCACGTTAAAAATAACAATTCCTTCCAATAAAAAAAATCTGTTTAAACATTATGGCACCGAGTTGCCCCATGGCAACATGCATTTATATCATCAGCAGGACAACTTGAAGAGAATGGCATGAAAAAATTGAAGTGGAATTGGTACTCATGCGCCGATTCCTCCTGGGCTATAAAAACATTCTCTTCTTTTTTCGTTCGGTGATTCTTTCAAACTCCCGAGTTTATTTCAGCTTTTTCAGCTGTGAGTATCTTTAGCTGCAATGAGAACCTTTGTTATCTTTCGTCTCTAGGTATAATCTTTGTTTTGCATCAGTTTTGTAGCATCTGATAAATCTATGCGCTCTGCTTGCATGCATGTGCTGACAAGATTAACGTGGAATAAAACGTCGTACCAAATGGCTAAAGACAGCAAAATTCGAACTTCTTAAAATTGACTGCAAGTGACTTAGCTTCCAAACTTGCCACGGGATCAGTTGTGTCGATACTCTTCTTCCAAGGCACGTTTACTTTGGCGTACTGATACCGCACCGCTTGCAAGCTCTTCAGAAGTTTTGAAATACCTTCCCATCTTTTTATTGAATTTTTAAAAAAACAAATAAGCGCTGAAGAATGCCGCGCTCGTCTCAACAAATAAGGCCATACGCACATATAGGTACCAACTAGCCACACGTTCGAAAGCAAAATATTGAAAAGCGAGCAAATTTCCATCAATAAACTTAGGCACATGAGCAAAGAAACGGAACAGAGACTAAGCTTTTTTTATAGAATAGGGTGACAAACGAGCACACAGTCCACATGATGGTAAGTGGTTGCTGTGACCCATAGACATCTACATTTCTCGTCAATAAAGAATCAAAATGCAGATGCGTCGTTACCCGTGAGGACTAAGATGGAATGCGTTTTTTTCAGTAAAATGGGTCTCCGGTTCTCTACACTCACCATACGAAACACAGCAGCTTCAAGCTGTCATTTACGCTGGTATTCTGTGAATGTGTGGTCCTTCTCCTGTCGAGCCGACCCATTTGTGCTACAATTATACTATCAATAGAGCTCTGTGGCGGCGCTGTCGTCGCACCACAAGCGAAACACATCGAAGCCAAAATCACGCTAACAAAGTTCCGAATTTAAAGCAGTATATATATAGAATACCTCCGAACTATCACTTGGAGCGTTGGCCGCTCCCCGGGCAGAACACCTTGCCCGGGAGATCTCCCCTTTTCCTTCCACCAGCTACAGCTCCAACATGGTTCTACCACATAAGCTTCTAAAGAGCATGCAAAATTGTTACCTAAATAAGCTAAAAGATTGTAGTTTTCTATTATCTAGGTAGCTATGCTAATATAAAAAATTGACTGAGGTTGCCTCCTGGGACATGGCGCCTGGAGTGGCCGCTCCGTTCGCCCTATGGTAGGGCCGCCCTGAGTATTACCTTAAACTTTAGAGTGTAGTATATTCCTTGATATTATTAAATCCTAGCGGATGCATCATGTACATATGCTATGTAGGTACATGATCAGGGGCGTAGCTACCGCCGTATCAGCCGTATCAATGATACGGGGCCCCCGGGCTACAGGGGCCCCCAACGTGTGTAAGCAAAAACTCCAAGGACTTCTAATGGGACAGGAAAGGCTATCACTATTCTCTAAAGAAGTAAAGAATTTAGTAAAACTGAAATCGTCTTCAGCTATGTTCGCCGAACAAAAGGCACGAAAATTAAATTGTTTGGCTAGCTTAGTTCCTAGGAGTATTTATTGTAAGTAATAACTCATAAGCCCGTGTAGTGGCGGGTAAGAATACTCACAACCCCATATCTTCCCGTGGGTGTCGTAAAAGGCGACAGACGGAAACTGAGGCAGAGGATGGGCAGCAGCATCTTTCTGATAACAGCAAAACAACAATAAAAAAACTGCGCTTGCCAACCCGCTCGCCAAGCGTGGCAACTATGGCAATATACCCCCATGAAAGTAACGAAGAGATGGCCCCCAGTCCCCGGCAGCCCCGCTATTCCTGGCTAAGGTGGCGACCATGGTAACAGCGAGGCAGGGGGTGCTAAGAGTCTCCGGTGGAGGTTCTGTTGCCACCTACGACGACTCGACATGGCAACTTATAACGCACGCACCCTGAGGACTGACGAGAAGGTCCTGGAGCTAGAAGAAGAGATAGACAAGTTGCACTGGAATGTCATAGGATTATCCGAAGTCTGAAGAGAGGGGGAGGTCACGGTAATCCTCGAATCCGGCAATTTGTTCTATCACCAGGAGGGCGACCATCTGTCCCAAGGAGGTGTCGGATTTATCGTCCACAAGTCTCTCGTTAACAACGTTGTAAAGATTGGGAGTGTGTCGACGAGGGTTGCGGACCTTATACTCAGAATCACCGAACGGTAATCGCTGAAGGTTATACAGGTTTACGCATCAACCTCGGTACACGCCGATGAGGAGGTGGAAGAAATGTATGAGGATATCTCTAGAACAATGCATTCCTCCAAAACCCACTATACGGTGTTAATGGGAGACTTCAACGCAAAACTAGGCACAAGAGAGAACGGTGAGCTGAAAGTAGGGAAATTCGGAATAGGGCAACGGAACCCAAAGGGCCAGCAGCTGGCGAACTTCATGGAGAAAGAAGGACTCTTTATGATGAACTCTTTCTTCCAGAAGCGGCCCCACAGGAAGTGGACCTGGTCGAGCCACGACGGTTCGACAAAAAATGAGATTAACTTTATTATGACGACCAGACGACAACTATTCAGTGATGTCTCAGTGATCGCGAGGGTGAAAACCGGCAGCGATCACCGAATGGTGAGAGGCACACTGAACCTAAACGTTAAGTTGGAGAAGTCACGTCTAATGAAGTCAACGCTCCGTCCTTCTCGTGCTCTAATCCAAAGTCCAGAAACCTTTCAGCTCGAGCTACGAAACCGTTTTCAGTGCCTAGAAGATTGCAATACAATGGACGATATGAATGACAAGCTCGTGGAAACTGTCCATGCGGTCTGAGCTAAGTTTTGCAAGACCCGCCGCAGAAGAAACAAAAAGTCTCCGATCACACTCTAATCTCAATGGCTTTTAGACGGGGTATATAGCTGCAGTCTTCAGTAGATTTGACAGCGTACAGGCAACTGAACATACAGATCTCCAAATGCATGCGGCGGGACTTGTGCAACTTTAATTCTGCTCGTATTAAAGAAAAGATCGAGCAGAACCAGGGCTCCCAAGTCTTTGCAAGAGATCTGTCTGCCAGAAAGAGCCAACTGTCGAAGCTGAAGACCGAGTATGGCAGCGTCGTTTCCGGGACACCTGAGGTTTTGAGTGAGATTGAGAGGTTCTATTGGCAGCTGTACACATCATCGTTGGAGCCACACGTAAGTGTGAGTAACGATCCAAGAGCGAGTCTTATCCGACACTATTCCGATGATATCTCGGACGTCAGTCTGAGCGAGATTAGAATGGCTCTCCAGCATCTTAAAAACGGCAAGATCCCAGGCTGGATGGAATTACAGTGGAGCTTCTGAAAGCGGGTGGAAAACCGATACTTGATGTCCTTCAGAAGCTCTTTAATTCCGTCCTCCATGGTGGCACTACTCCGGAAAGGTGACAACGCTCTCTTGAAGAACTACAGACCGAGTTCCCTTTTGAGCCGCGTCTACATGCTGTTTTCGAGAGTCATTACTCCCGAACAAGCCGGTTTCCAAAAAGGCTTTAGCACCATATACCACATACATACCCTTCGGCAAATTGTACAGAAGTCCGAGGAGTACAATTTACCACTATTTCTGGCGTATGTGGACTATGAGAAAGCCCAAAGACTTTCAATCAAAATTACGTCGAAATTCGGGCGGTGCTGCAGTCCCTTCAGCGATGCCAAGTTGACTGTCGGTATATCGAAGTGCTGAAGTGCTTGTACAGTAGGGCTACGATGGCTATCCGAGTACAGAACCAGAGTACGAAACCTATCCAATTGCAGAGAGGTGCAAGACAGGGTGACGTTATATCCCCGATACTCTTCACCGCTGCATTGGAAGACGTTTTCAAGCTTCTGGACTGGTAAGGATACGGTGTTAACATCAATGGCGAGTACATCACTCACCTTCGATTTGCCGACGATATAGTCCTTATGGCAGAATCGCTGGAGGACCTAAGCACTATGCTTAATGACCTCAATAGTTTTTCCCAACGGATAGGTCTTAAGATGAACATGGACAAAACAAAGATCATGTTTAATGTCCATGTCACACCTATGTCGGTAGTTGTTGGTAGCTCTAAGCTCGAAGTTGTTGACGTTTATGTTTACCTGGGACAAATAGTCCGACTAAGTAAGTCCAACTTCGACCGAGAGGTCAATCGAGGGATTCGACTCGACTGGGTAGCGTTCGGGAAATAACGGCACATCTTCTAGTCAGGTATACCTCAAAACTTGAAAACGAAATTGTGCAACCAGTGCGTGTTGCCAGTGATGACATACGGAACTGAGACGTGGTCCTTCACTGCTGGCCGGATGAGGAAGCTCAAGGTTGCTCAGCGAGCTATGGAGAGGGCTATGCTCGGAGTTTCTCTGCGTGATAAACTTAGAAATGAGGATATGCGCAGTAGAACCAGAGTCACCGACATGGCCCAACGAATTAGTAAGCTGAAGTGGCCATGGGCCGGACATATAGCTCGAAGAACCGGCAACCGATAGGGAAAAAGGTTCTCGAGTGGCGGCCTCGTACCGGCGGATGAAGTGTAGGGCGTCCCCCCACTATATGGAGTGACGACCTGGTAAGACATGCAGGAAGTCGATGGATGCAGGTGGTTCAGGACCGTGCTTTGTGGCATTCCTTGGGTGAGGCCTATGCTCTTTAATGGACTTATGAAGGGCTGTTATGATGATGATGATGATGATGAACTAGTGGAATTAGTACTTTTGCCGTTGTCGTGATAATTGACGATAATTTATGTGTACATAGAGAACTGAAGACCATTTTTATGTATATGTTTTTTATTCCTTTATTCGTTTTTTCATTCCTTGGACTTATGAAGGGCTGTAACGATGATGATGAATAACTTAAAATCAATATATAATAATTTGAATTCAATGCAAGCGTTTTTGTTCCTTTTATGAAATCTTTACTCTTCATTGGGGCCCCCCAACAAATTTTGATACAGGGCCCCTCGAAGGCACGCTACGCCACTGTACATGATGCACATAGGGAGGCTAGGTCTTCATTTGTTTAAAGATTATCTTAAAGTGACGTCGCCGCCGTGGTCACAGTCATGGACATATGGGAGTCATAAGATTGGATTCTGATTTACAGCCTATGATGTAAACAAGGTCATTATTTCTATGTCGCGGGGCAAGTCTCCTGTCGCCTGACCATGACGGGCTTAGTATAGAACATTTTAAATACGCTGGTCTGCATCTTCCCAGGATGTCAGTGTGTTGCTAGTGATGTTCTATAATTTATATGTTTATCTATGGGACATTCGTATTTACCTGAGGCACTAATGAAAACTGTGTTGGTATCAATTGTAAAAAGAACAAACTGGGAACATCTGTGATAAGTCCAACTACAGGCCGATTTCTCTTGCTTTCGTTATTGCGAAAGTGCTTGATGGTTTGCTTACTACGCAATATCTTAAATGCAATACGTACACAACAGTTTGGTTTCAGACCTGGAGATCAACCATATTGTTTAAAGAAAAATGTCGAGTATTATTCGGATCGGCGAACGCCCGTTTATGCCTTATTTTCTCGATTTATCGATTACATGCAGAAACAGTATAATAATGCATTCAAAATACTGATGGGGCTGCCCCGATTTTGTAGCGTATCGAGGATGTTCAGTGAGGCGCGTGTAAACTGCTTTTACACTACTAAGTGCGAAAAGGGTGCACATCCTTATTGCGCAAAGCACGGACCAGTAGCATCCTAAGGGTCATTAGCTGACAGGTTCAAATTTTTTTGTATGGTTCTTCCATGGTACCGGCGGATAACGGCGGGGCTAAAAGATATGATATTCAGTAACTTACTACCTTTTTACATACTACTAGCAGATAGCCGCTCACTTCGCTAGGCGCACGATATTTTATTGCGGGACCTAGATGCAAATTTTTTTTTTGATAGGACTATCTTAAAATTCGTTCTTAGTGAGCGCCTACAGTGCGAAATGTGTAACTAGTAGGTACACATTTCGCACTGTCAAGTCAATCGGTATATAATTTTAGAGATCTCGTGATGAGTCAGTCAGTCAGTAGTATTTCGCTTATATAATTAAAGAGATTCCGATGGGGACTTTGAGGCGACGTATAAGGATTCACCTTAACATTATTAAGTACATACCCATTATACGGTGTTGACAGCAGACTTCGACGCACAACTATAGGTACAAGGAAGGACGGTTGCTGAAGCTAGGAAAATATGGAATAGGGAAACGTAGCTCAAGGGAGCAATAGCTGGCTGACTTCATGGAATAAGGGGGGGGGGGGGGGGGGGGGGGGGGGTCTTTTACATTATGTAAATAGTAATACGTAACACACTGTTAAAATAATGAATAATAAGTAAAAACTAAGTTATAGCATTTAAAAAGTTTTTATTTGAAATACAAAATATTTATGTTAACGAAAAATAAATACGTAGGTACAATAAAATTAGTCATCCCTTGCGACATTATTTACATTTGCTCGATAGAACTAACAATTTGCAATTTTGCTATCCTCCAGTCATTAAAAACAAGGTATCACAGTGAACAACATTCAGAGAGTCAGTCATTTTAATATTAAATACTTATAAAAGCTAAAAAACCTACAATGACGTCTAGGCTGATTCTACCATTTTTACTATAACTGTTAATATTTATGTGTCATTAGTAATTTTAAGGAATAAAACAGAAATCTTTACATGTTTTAACCATTTTTGTAAATATGGAGTAGCGACGCCAAACTGATTTTAATCAGAATGTGAAACATAGCTACTCTCTACTCTATAAAACGCGTTTTTTTACCATACAAATAAATCAATCAAATAACATTTCATAGTCTAGTCACAGGAGTTTTATTTTATTGTGATGCTTTTTAAACATGATGTAGATTTAAAAAAAACCGCTTTTTCACTATGTGATTGACGATTGGTATATTAACCCTTTCGCTGTCCCGTGCACTACATATAGGTCACTGCTATTGTCTTACTATTGTGTCTCAAAACCGGACAGCGAAAGTGTTAAACTGTGCCTACAATAAAAAGGCGTTGCCGTTGTATGCATTACACGAGATCAAGGAATATAAGTTGTTGAGAAATTTGCTTAAACACTATATATATAAATTTTTACATAAGAACAAAATAAAATAACTTTTTTCTATGTTCAGTTTCTTTCCCATCACGAAGTCTCAAGACAAGATAATATTAATATGACAGAACAAAGACCGGACCACAGATAATGCTTTACCGGACATTAACTGAATTACTGTAACCACAATATCAAAGGCCATATTGAAGTAAAAAACTATTTTGAAATACTCTATCGAACTACTAATTATTACTGGTTTCAACAGAGTTTTCATTTTTTTAATCATTATAAGCCACAACAACCATTGAAAAAAAAATCATTAAATTCTCTTCGTTTCCTTACAGTGTCAGTGATACGTTAAAATAATGTTCTAATACTGTCGTATGTTCATAAGCATTTTTATGTTATCTGATATTATATCCATACTTTGTGCTGGTATTTATTTATAGATATTATCAAGACTTTTATGTATACTGTTAGACCGGCAATTGAATATAAAAACTGTGTCACAACTGTGGATCGCCCTGGTGCGGGCGCGAGTAGCCAACTGGTTCCTGCGGGCGCGCGCTGGCGCGGTAAATATGCCTTCAGTTGTATCTTCATTTACGACAGTTACTGTTATTAAGCAAATGCGAAATGAAATTACATACTTGTCTATACAAATAAGTAAAATTGAAGTGTCTGTTTGTAATGTCGAAATAACAGCTTTTTACTATATGCATATGAAAGTATATATTACGGTACTTATAACAAAAACACGTTTTTTTAATTTTTGTCTGTCTGTCTTTCTGTCTGTTTGTTCCGGCTAATCTCCGATACGGCTGGACCGATTTTGACCGGACTTTCACGGGCAAATAAATGATGTTATAAAAAGTAACTTAGGCTACTTTTATTTTAGAAAAAGAATTAGGGTACCGCGCAAAAAATTAAAGCCCATGAAATCCAATCGTAATAAATTACGCGTGAGTGAAGTCGCGGGGAACAGCTAGTCTCAAATAAACTTCAGATCGCGTTGACAAAATGCGTAATCACATAATGGCGGCTCTTCACGTTGGCCAACATAGTGGCGAATGTGTTGGCCAATACCGATGGCCATCGTGTAGAGCGGGTGTTTCTTTCACTTGGTATGTATTGGAATGATGGCCCACAAGTTGGCGCGAGATCCGTGTGGTGTCGGTGTTTTACAAAAGATCAAAGGGTTGTGGCAGAGTAGTGGCCGCCGCGTCCACACGTTGATCGCACGTTTAGTTTGCTACGAGCTCCTAGATTAATCACACGCACCTGATTTAAATTTTATATTCACGCATCGTAACTAGTGTCTACAAAATGTCAGTAACAATGACCAATGAAGAAACTTTTCGCTTTATAAAGCTCTACCAAGCCGAAAATTATTTGTGGAACACAAGAAATACAATTTCTTTTTTTCCATTTCCTTTTGATCACTCTTTTCTTATACACATTCACGTAGTAGCGGTATGCTGTGAATAAATAAACCGCAGCAGCCGTTAGCGTCTCAATATCCGTTTTAATAAATTCTTCCGCACATTGACCTGAACCGAAGCAAACTGAACGACCTTGTATCGTGTAGACGTCATCACAAACTCTTGGCTAATATCTTTGCCAACACATTCGCCACTATGTTGGCCAATGTGAAGAACCGCCTTTAAACAAAATCAGTGTTAGTTTGTCGAAAACAACATTCGCGGTTTACAAAATAAAGGCTTTTCTCGCCCGCTCACAGTCGACTAAAGGAGTTACGGAGAACTGACCGGAACTTATTATATATTAAGGTCCGAAGAGCCCGTCTAATAGTAAACATAGTAGTCTTTGGATATTGTAGAAAAATCTAACAATATAAAATTAAAAACCAATTTAATATAAAACAAATTAACTTATTTATAGAAGGTTTTTATTACCAATGCATGAATTTTATTTTCTATTAAAATTTATTTAATATTTTTAAAGAAGTATATTTATCTTCATAGAAATTCATATATTATAAAGCTATATAGGTAAATAAATAACAGGAGCACTTTTACAAAAGTAAATGCAATAAAGATACCTAATAGATTTTTTTGTGGAATAATGTTAGTTCATATTACTGTCTTGGATTATATACATGTCTAGAATATATCGCGCTAGCGCAACAAATATTCTCAAACTGTTACAATTTTGGTGACTTATTGCTGAGAGCGTTGTACAAAGATATAATCTTTGATTATATACATGTCTTATCAAAGACTGTAATCAAAAGTTTGGTGTCTGCGTATTGGGAACCAGTAAAAAAAAATCTGTTTAAATCTCAAATCTATGCGGGCTTAAAATAACCATAGCAGAGAATAATAATGAATAAAATGCGACGGCTCGATAGCACGATGGCGTTTGTTTGCGGGCGCTGCGGGAGGCGGTCGAGTTCAAATCCAGCACGAAACAAGTGTTTGAACACTTACCAAGCATTAGTGAAAAATATAATAACGGAAAATAAAGGAATTAAATAATAAAGTTTATAACTTGGGATCAAGTGATAAACTTAGTTTTATGAAAGAAAAAACGGTATTTAGAACGACGGATGTAAAGATGTAAAAAGCAGCAGAAGAGACAGAGAAGGATTTTGTAAAGAATGGAATGTACAGTACTATGGAGAAAACCATTTGGTACTATGGAAAAAACAACGTTAGGGTCAATTACGGGAAAGAGGAATATAACCAAAATGGATTTTTCAATTATGACAACTAAATAAATTGCACAGTATACAAGGCTGACAATATGAAGAACTTACGAGGCTTAAGATATATAAGAGTCAAATTGTAATCTCAGATTTTTTTATTTTAATATGAGTACAAGGAAAATAGAAATTAGGTAAGACAGTCCAATCTGAGAAATTGATTTTGAGGTATAAATAAAAATAGCCGAGCGGAGTTGGCTGTGAATATTTAAACTCTAGTTTCGATAAGTTCACGTCATAATTTTGCTATTTATTTATTCTTGCATCGTTAACAATGATACTAAGCTATTAAAAGGGCCAACAGTTGGTGCTTATTTTATAGACGTTTTCTGAAGTCACACTTGATCTAACACGTTTATAATCATAGAACTTACGAGGCTTAAGATATATAAGAGTCAAATTGTAATCTCAGATTTTTTATTTTAATATGAGTACAAGGAAAATAGAAATTAGGTAAGACAGTCAATCTGAGAAATTGATTTTGAGGTATAAATAAAAATAACCGAGCGGAGTTGGCTGTGAATATTTAAACTCTAGTTTCGATAAGTTCACGTCATAATTTTGCTATTTATTTATTCTTGCATCGTTAACAATGATACTAAGCTATTAAAAGGGCCAACAGTTGGTGCTTATTTTATAGACGTTTTCTGAAGTCACACTTGATCTAACACGTTTATAATCATAAATCAATATGTCACTGAAATTTCAACATAAGTTGTATAATCATAGCTCATGATCAAAATTACTGTCATTCGGTATCCAGAACTCAATAGCAGAGTCGCACGTGCTGATAACTAAAACGCCATTTTGGTACCGCAACTGAAATAATAAATAAGAATTATATACCGTAAGAAGATGCGCAGCTTATTACGAATATCCTATCGTTTTATAGAATAATATAAAGCGACTTCAATTACTACAAAATGTTGAAAATTAAAATTTATATTATAGATTGTTTGCATATTTTAATGACTATGTCAATCATTCTATACTAGAACCTCTATTTCAGACAAAAAATGTGCGCGCAAAAATTTAATATTTACATAAAAATTAGAAAAACCAGTTTACAAACATTGGAGAAATGTTGTAAACGATAGTTAGTGTAGCAATACAAGGTCTAGTTGAAGACGTGTGCATGAAAGTAAAGAAGCATACATAATTTTCGACAAAAATAATAATCTTAGTCAAGACTCATATTTATCAAACAAATTATTAACAAAACTATATCATTTTACTCCAATGGTGTAATTTTATTATCACAAGTATTGTATAATTTGTATTTTTAATGAAGACGTTTTAAATGACTGCACCACACTGACAACTTACCAACAAGTGAAATATGTGCTCGATTATCAATTGTATTGACATAAAAAATAATTGAATTGAAAAGGGTGACGATAATAGCGAATTATACAAATATAGACACACTGATCAAATCAGCCGATATTTAGGCTGAGACAATTTAGTTTCAAATGAAACACAATTTAATAAAGCAATAAAAGAAAAATACCTGGGTCACATCAAAGGTACTGGTTTGTACATTACTATATTCCTGTGGTGGATTACAATTGTATAAAAATTTAATTTCTCCTCGGTCGGAACACACAATAATGTTTCCTTGGCTTTGATGGCAACCAGCTATCTTATTGGAGGGCTCGATGATTGAAGATTCTGGCCATATTTCATGTGTTCGAACAAAAACATGATCCTCAGGATTAAATAAATGCAATGATCCTTTTGAGTCACCAATATAAATTGCGGATGGACACCAGTTTATACAAACAGGATACGCTCGATCAGCTGGTATCTTAACATCATTCTTTATCAATTTGCCAGCCACTCTGTCCCAGACTGCTAACGTTTTGTCTTCGCTTACTGATGCCACCATGTTTTTAAAAGAATTTAAAGCTAAAACTGGTCCCCTGTGAGGTTTGTATGAATTAATTGGATTAGGTCCAGATCTTAAATCAAAAGAAAGTATTTTCTTTGAATATAGACCCGCCATTACTATATTATCAGCAGTCACAACTGATAAAGCAGTCATTCCGCACCTGAGAAATTAAAAATATTTTTTTTAATTCTAATGCATTGTTATTTGTAGTTTTTTTTATTTTTTACGACTCCGTGGCGCAATAGTTTAGCAATGAGTTGCAGCGCCAAGGGCCGCGGGTTCGATTCCCGCACATAACGAGTATTTGTATGGCCTAAAAATAATTGTTCTGGCTCTGAATGTTTGTCCTTGTGAAGTTTATGTACTTATGTGAATGTGGTAATGTTTTTTTAAACAAAAAAAATATTATGTTGTTTACCCAAAAGTTGTTTCAGATCAGCTGATCTCATGTTTCTGAGAGGGGATATGGAACATAGTTTGCCGTGTTGCTCCAGTGCGCGTTAAAATTGTATATACAATTACAAATACATACTGATTCGACAGTTGAACACTACTAAAAACTGTATAACAGATACTACCGTCCGATTATCCAAGCTCTAGGTGCAGTTAATTCCCCCCCTCCCGAACGGGTTTCGGCCTTGTTGAGGCGGGGAGGGGGGGGGGGGCTTAGTAGCCACGGTTTTGTCACCCGCGGCCCGAGATGGCCACTCGGAGTGGATTTATTGCGCACAACTTCGGATGTAAGTTGGTGGGCTGCGGCGAGAGGGGTGTCCTCTCCCCCTAGGGGGAGAGGACACCTTCCCCGCGAGACGGGTATGGGTAGGCACTTCCCCATGAAGAAAAAGATGCAATTAATTATCTCCATATTGGATATCAGAACATGCCCTATCCATATGTAATCTAGAAAGCAATCGGCGTTTATAAAACTTTTTCCTCGAAGTTTTTCTTTTATTTTCGGAAATAAATAAAAATCATAAGGTGCGAGGTCAGGGCTATAGGGCGGGCGACCCAGTAATTCCACGTCTGACGTCGCTAAGTAGTCGATTGTTTGTTTGACGGTGTGCGACGAGGCGTTGTCGTGGTGAAGGAGGATCCTACTGCGAGGTCGTTTCTCCCGAACTTCTTCCAAGACAAGTGGCAAACAATTGTTAGTGTACCACTGTGCAGTAACTGTTTTTCGATTCTCTAAAACAATTGTTGCGTAATGACCTGTCGTTCCGTAGAACAAGGCCACCATTTTTTTACCATGCTTCGACCTCTCTTCACTTTAGTTGGCAACTCCTCGGAAGGAAACACCCAGACAGCAGACTGTCTCTTACGTTCAGGATCATAACAATGAATCCAGCTTTCATCACCCGTAAGTATCTCGAACACAGCATTTGAGTCACCTGCGTTAAATCTTTGAACCATTTCAAAAATCACTGTACGAAAATTTTCTCGCGTTTAATTCATGCTAACGTGACACAGACAATTTTCAATTTGCCGCCAAATCATAAACATAAGATAAATTAATAAAATACATACACAATAATACTGGCAAAGAGTTCCATTTTCTAAATTTGAACTTAATTTTTTACTACATCATTTACAAGTGGCCAATTTTAAAAACTTTTAGTGTCGCCCCCGTACATAATAAAGCAATGCAGAGTTGCGCTTTTCTTCTAACTTGTGCAATACACTGTTGTATCATAATAATTTTAGTTCAGGCCCTGCTTACCATATAATATATATGTATACAACAAATGGTTAAATAGGGTAAGCAGTATAATGATTGGCACTTTAAGCGGATTTCTACTTGTAAGTGGTTAATTCTCGTAATTATATTTTTTATTGTTTTGTTGGATTTTAGTTTAGATAGCCATAAATAAAATAACGCATTACGTTTAAAAAGAATGGTTAATTAAGTTAAAAATCTAATTAAACTTTTTTCTAGGGAATATTACAATCATTGGCACTTTAGTGTAGTTTAGTGTTGTAGTAGTTGAAGTTTAGTGAAAGTAGGTTAGTGAATGGCACTGTAAATTAAGTATAATCATTGGCACCACTGGAAGTCTTAAAAAGTTATACCCAGATCTTTTAAGCTCCATCTTATTGTTATAAGACTTATTTAAAGCAAATCTTCTTCAAAAATGTTCTTTAGATCTATGTTTTTTTGTTTCTGCGTATACATTTTTGATGTGACTTTTTTAGTAAAACCTTTCGTATTTTCTCGATATTTTGTAGAAATAAAACTTTATTTCGGTTTTTAGATTAAACATTTAGAGAGTATTATAATGTCAGAGTTTTTGGCTTCGTTCTTCTTTTTTTGTTTGTCAGTTTGTTTCTATATTTGGCTGACTAATACAATTCTGCATTTTCCATTTGTGTCTAATTTTTCCATTATTTTTTTAGATCCGCTGCTTCCGAATCTTCACTTGTTAGCACAAAATAACGGCGTTGTTTACCTGCTTTTTACTTTTTGATACGTATTTGGCAATGGAAAAAACTCTATAAACATTTTTAGGGCTTTCTAAAAGATTTTAGTTTATTTCGACATCCACAATCACCCATTCACCACCAACAAATTCTAAATTTGCTGCCTAGTTGATGAAAAACATAAGGGTTAGTTTTCTTTCTGATACTCAACAATAATCTCTGCAGGTTGTATACGCTCTGGCACTGATAAACCATTATTAAGTGAAAGGATACAAGGCAAATTTGATAAAGGTATTTCTGATTCAGTCGTTATTCTTAAAATATTAGGTAATTCGGCGTAATGGCAAGGAACGGTGAATTTATACGAGGTAGAGCCATGCTGCAGCTATGTTATGGTTGTAGCACGAATGGGCCGACCGGGGAAGGACCACGCTCTCACAGAATACCAGCGTAAAATAGCAGCTTAACGCTGCTGTGTTTCGTATGGTGAGTGTAGAGAACCGGAGACTCTTTTTACTGGAAACAAGGCATTCCATCTTAGTCCTCACGGGTGACAACGCATCTGCATTTTGATTCGCAAACGAGGATAGATGTAGATGTCTATGGGCCACAGCAACCACTTACCATCAGATGGACTGTGTGCTCGTTTGTCGCCCTTATGCTATAAAAAAAATCTAAAATGGTATGCTGTGATTTCGAGGGCACCGGACACTTTGTTTAATCCACTTTGTCTGGACTAAATGGGCACAACCCACATGTCTCAAAACCATTTCATAATGTAGATTTATTTCAATACGTTAAAAGTCTTGCTAATATAGGCCCGCATCTGTTTTAGTTACCTTTTTGTCAAATTGTTCGTCCGTCATTTGATGACAGGACACATATCTTTGGTGGGCCGAAATGCAGTGATATCAGCTGATTGCAATAGTCGCGTTGCCTTCAGGTTAAGGGCTGTAAGTATTATGGCGAGACTTGGGCAAAGTTGCTCCGTATTTAAGATAGTAAATAACCCTCTCTCTAGGCACTAACTTTTGAACGTCTGATCACATTTTCTATAGGGGGAAAATAATAGGTTTTACTGTCTACTCCAAAGAACAGTGATGCAAGACTTCGATTAGGCATGATCCACCCATAGACGTTTTATTCTCCCTCTATAAAACGGTTTAGTATGTATGGGATATTTATTCAAAAACCTCACATCATTGACATTTTTATGACATCGAAAACTGTGCCAGTACCAGTTCGGCTTTTCAGCTTGTTAAGTTTTTTTGACTTTACTTATTTAGTGGGAACTGTAAATTCGCGCGTGGAATGTTAAATGTTAGTGAGGCAGTTATTTTTCTAAAGCGCCCTCTCTTAATGGCAGTATTTTTCATCAATTCAAAATATGAAAAAATTCAGTCATAATCATTGGCACTACTCAAAGGATATAGTCATTGGCAGTGTCAAGAATAGATTTTGGGACAAAAGAAAGAAAGTATAGTGATTCCAATATGCCAATGATTATGTAGTCAAACAAAGCAAAGTATAGTCATTGGCACAATTAAAAAAAGCGATGCTTCTATTTCACAACGATAAAATAACGTTTAATATGCTTTAATGACGTTAATTTATTAAATAATTAAAAATTAAAAATTTTGTACAGCAGACTTCAATATAAGCGACTTCAATATAGGTTATTTAAGAATAACTCAATAACCATTGGTCTGACCTTCATCAAATTCATATGGGACCACACGAGAACTATCAGCTTTCATATAAAAAAAGAATCATCGAAATCGGTTCGCCCAGTACAAAGTTATGAGGTAACACACATAAAAAAAACATACACCCGAATTGAGTACCGTCTCCTTTTTGGAAGTCGGCAGAATAGACAGAAAATTGCATAAAACTTACCTAAAAATCACATTTGTTTCTCAAAATCTAGCCACAAAACCTTAACTTTTTGTGAAATTTTAACGGATTTGTCCGCACACATTTTTAAAACATCCCTTATAAGAAAATAGTTGACGCTTTAAATATAAATGTGTATTGTTAGTATAAGTAATTATATATCTTAGCAATATCTGTGTAGTTGTGATATAGAAAAAGGAAAACATTCTTAATATTCAGATTAAAATAGCAAAGTGCCAATCATTGTAGGAGTGCCAACATTAGTACTGTTTACCCTATCATATTTGCAGTCATTGCAGGATTCACAATAATAAGTATGCATATTAAACTAAGAAAATAAGATGTTGTAGCGGGTGGAAGGAAAAGGGGAGATCTCCCACCGGGCAAGGTGTTCTGCCCGGGGAGCGGCTAACGCTCCGATTGGTAGTTCGGAGCTATTCTATATATGCTGCTTTAACTTCGGAACTTTGTTAGTGCGATTTAGGCTTCGATATGTTTCGCTTGTGGCGCGACTACAGCGCCGCCACATCACCCCCCTGCTCAGACCGGAGGTCGATAGTGCAGTCCAGATGTCGACGAATTTGCAAGTGCCAGGGAATTGCCTTGTAACTCTGCGGTGAGTCGAGAAGAAGGCAAGTAATCTGCGAGAGTGCCGTGAAGCAGAGGCGAGCAGTAAGGCTCAGAGCCGTGCCGACCACTGTAGCGCAGAGTAGCTTGAAGGAACAGGAAGCATTATTATTCGAGTGCTGCGATGAACCTTTGTAAAGCTAAAAGGCTTGCAGAATGTGA
The DNA here is from genome assembly GCA_033319125.1 of Parnassius glacialis. NCBI lineage: Eukaryota > Metazoa > Arthropoda > Insecta > Lepidoptera > Papilionidae > Parnassius > Parnassius glacialis. The sequence continues at coordinate 16,095,092 of JAVANC010000013.1, read as the reverse complement.
AGACTGCAGACAATATCTGCTCGGGAACGAATGAATGGGGTACTTGAGGACGATGACGAAGGTTTGAAGTTGTAGTTTCCGAAGGTTATTGGTTGCGTGTTCATATCACGTCGGGGTCACCACTGTAGCGGGTGGAAGGAAAAGGGGAGATCTCCCGCCGGGCAAGGTGTTCTGCCCGGGGAGCGGCCAACGCTGCGAGTGGTGGTTGGAAGTTATTCTATATATATTGCTTTAATTTCGGAACTTTGTTAGCGCGATTTAGGCTTCGATGTGTTTCGCTTGTGGCGCGTCGACAGCGCCGCCACAATGTGATTACATCTTCAAGTATAATTCTTTACACACTTCCAACAAATGGACACTTCCAATTTTTTTTAAACCAGAAGATTATGATATTTAGCAACAAATTCATTAACTGCAGACACTATTCCAACATACAATTGGATATACCCTCTATTATCTATTTCTTGATTAAGTTAGGTCATGCTTACATAACTGTAAACTAAGTCAACTTAAGACAAGGGATCTAGTCTATTCCTTTTGCTGATTTATTTATTTTTTATTGTACCAAATATTTGTACAAAAGGCGAGCTTAATGCTATATGGCATTCTCTACCAGCTAGCCTTGGGTAGAAAAGAGTGACTTTGGGCAGTTATGTTGTCATGATATAATTCAGTTCAAATATATACATGCAACACATACATAAAATATACACATATATATAAAATATATATAATTCATATACATATATAAATAAATACACACATTTATACATAATATATATCTCAATAAATGTATATATAAATAACTATAAACATATAAAGTAAGTTGACTCAACTTTGTAGGCTATGGATATGCTCATATAGTTTTCTTATAAAAACATTTTTGGCAGGTATTGTTTGCAGGTCAACAGGCAATTTGTTCCAGAGGGTAACGGAAGATTGTAAATTGAAAAATGGTAATGAATGATTTTTTCATAATAGATTAACCAATAATTTATTTTTTAAATACCAAAAGCTTGGTACGACTTTCCATTGACTCCCAAGAATCCCAAGTTGGGGGTTGATACGTATTTTTACAGAAAAGTTACACTATTATAAGCACACACACAAAATTACAACATGTACATGATTTGTTACAGCAGGCGGAGGCTGCTCCCCCTACGCGCCTCCGGCTCTTTAAAACCACTCTAGGGGTAGGACAGACTCGTACCAGGTGGAGTCGGGGTCAATCAATTCGGTTCTTTGACATAAATTGAGCCTAACCTATTTTATTTGTTATCTGCCCCAATTGGTACTGTTAAAATAAAACAAATTTCAATAAGAGATCATTTATTATGGTATCTTTCTCGTTTTTCATAAAATGGAATTATATTTATATTATATATAAAAAAAAATATAGATATTTTAGAAATCGATTTTTTGTGAATCGGTATATCAGCTTACGATTTGAATCGATTTAAAAATCGACATCCCTACTGACGACAATGACATTACAAAATGGCGTCGGTTTTGTGGTAGGATTAGATATAAACAATGCAAGAAAAATTGATTTTCAATAACTTTTTTCCCAAAAAATACGCGTTTCCGCATGTTGTAACTTTGTGTGTGTGCTTATATAGTTCGGCTGTTCAGAGAATGCGTTCCTGACACGTCGCGATTGAACTGAAGAGGTAACTTTGTAATGGCGTTGCAGTTACGATAAAAATATTTTTGTTGGTTGTTTACCGTTTTAACAATTGATGAGCATTAAAACAACATTATTATATCAATAATCAATGAATGTTATAATTTTGTGCCAAACTGAGTGTCAAATAACTTGGTAAACAATATTTTTCTAAATCTATACTGCGCTATGGTTATGTCATGTCAGCGCTTTATATTTGTAGTGCTGTGCTAACAATAACAGGCAATAACAGTATCGTAATCTGTTCTTATACAGTTATACTTTATAAAATAATACGTTTTGTTTTTCTTTTTAAGAATTTGAAAATAATGGACTATAAGATAACTTTTATTAAAAATAAAAATAAAACTACGACCAAACCGAACGCGCGAAAGAAAGTAGCATTTTTATATTTAGGTTGAAAATGGTAACCCCAAATGGCGTTATGGGCCGCCATTTTGTGACGCTAAAAAAGTCGTCTGTTGTCGTTTCGTGCGCATAGATCACGTTCTTCAAGTGTTTTCGATCTGTTTCTATTTGATTACCCGGCTTTCTTTTAATGGACTGTTTCTGCTTTTCAAACTGACATCGGCGCTAAATTGGACTTCGATTGTGTTTTGTATTGCGTTCTTTTTACTTTTGGTGCATAATAATGTCTAAAAGTGGACAAACATTGAAAAATAGAGCCCGTGAGTTAATCATCAAGCTGCAAGATTACTTTGAGCGGGAGCGGCAAAATGGCGGACCCCTGTTACCTGTCGAACAAGTACATGAACGCGTCTCTCAGGCGCTTGGAGTTAGCAAACGAACGATAACAAATATTAATAAAGAAAAGTTCGGCTCTACGGAAGATAATATTTTACGTACTCCGAAGAAGAAACGTAGAACTAAACCCGTGACAGATATTGACACCTTTGACGCCGATGCAGTCAGAAATCATATATATGGTTACTATTCCAGAAATGAATATCTCAACAGGAAGAAGCTTTTGGCGTCGTTAAGAGAAGCTGGACTGTTTAGCGGGGGTAAAACTGCTTTAACCAAAATCTTAAAAGATATTGGTTTTTGGTATAAAAAAAACAGACAAAAGAAAAATTTTATTAGAACGATACGACATAATTTTAAAACGGATAAGTTTTTTAAGAGAAGCAAAAAATATTGATAACTGGGATAATATCGTGTTCATTGACGAGACATGGCTAAACGCCATTCACACGGTTTCCCGTTCTTGGACGGATAATACACAAGCGTCGACGTCGAAAGTACTAATCGGTAAGGGGGCCCGTCTGATAATATGCCACGCAGGTTCTGCAAAATACGGCTTTGTGGAGAACGCGTTACTGGCATTTCAATCAAAAACCACAAATGACTAACACGAGGAAATGAATGCCACTACATTTAAAGAGTGGTTCCAGAACGTGCTTTTGCCCAGCCTACCAGAGCCTTCTGTAATATTCATGGATAATGCCTCCTATCACTCGGTTCAAATACAGAAACCACCTACCCAAGCTAATAAAAAAGAAGAAATGGTGGCTTGGTTACAAGCAAAAGGCATTGACACAAATATGCAGATGCTAAAACCAAAGCTAATTAAATTAGTTAAAGAAAATAAAGCGGCAAATGTGCGATACGATATCGATGAACTGGCTCTGGAGTACGTCAATATAACGCGATTGAGCTAATCTGGGCTCAAATAAAAGGTTACGCCGCCCGCCACAAATCTTCCCCGCCATTCAGCACGAAAAAGATGAAGAACCTATTAAAAGAAACCTGCGGGGAAGTCACAAGAGATGACTGGGCAAAGGTTGTTGAGAAGACTAAAAACCTGATTGTGGAACATTTTGACCGAGATATCAGGATTGATTCTGTTATTGATAATAATATAATTATACATGTAGGCGAAGATGATGATGAAGACACCACCTCCTCAAGCGAATCAGAGTCTAATTAATATTCTGTACGCACATTCAATTCAATGTACTTTATTGCATAGAAATACAGATTGTAACTTTGTAACAAAGAATAAATAAAACAATTTTATTATATTAATATTACCTTTTTTTGGTTTCCACTTAAATGACTAAAATATAAATTTTAAATGATTCCGCCAATTTAAAACGAAAATAATCTTAAAAATAATGCGGCGGTTCATTTTGGAGGAACGGTAACGAACTCAGTGTTATGTAGTGCCCATCACTAGTCGCGACTAACTGATAGGTGTCAGGAACGCATTCTCTGAACGGCCGAACTATAATAGTGTAACTTTTCTGTCAAAATACGTATCAACCCCCAACTCGACGGGAGTCAATGGAAAGCTAAGCCAAAAGCTTTTACATCTCTTTATGATATACTATCTCATAACTTTCTTTGATATATAAATTATTTTGGTTTGTAATTGCGTCTTTTTAAAAATATTTTTTTTACCAATTCCATTTTCCATTGCCTAGTGTATGTTATAAGAGCCGACAGAGGATAACAAGCCTAGAGATAGAGCCAGCAATGTCATCCTAATAACAACTAGAAATTAGAAAACTACGGTTGCCAATCTACCTGCCATGAGTGACAGCTATGGAAAATATGCCATAGTAGCCACACTTGGCAGGCGATCTATAGGAAGGCATATGTTCAGCATTGGACTTTGATAGGATATAATGAAAGAAATTAATAATATTTAGTATTTTATTGTCTTTTGTATAGATTTAGTTGCCATTCATATGAAGTCTCTAATAAAATTATAAACCCCATGCAAAAGTAAATTTTTGCAGGTGGTCTGGTTTTTCACTGCTATAACAATGGCAGATTTCTATCTAGAGAAGCCATAATTAAAATAAATAAATACTTATTAAAAGATGCTTTTTAATGATATTATTTTTCATTCACATCAAACACATCAAAATCCACTACTGAACATAGCCTTCATCCATAGATTTTCTCATTCGAGGTGCTATTTTACTTTTATTTTTAGCTGACTCCCTCCTGCTAAAACACCTAAAATATAATATTATACTTATGTCAAAGACTCACTGTACGCAGTGCAATAAAATGAGGAAACAGAATGTCACCTGTTGCAATTTGAGACCACCCTTATCAGAAGAATTGAAAACTGTGGTCTATTATTATATTCCTGTTACATCTTATATCACCCACAGGATGACTTGGGATAGGATTCTCTTACATTGTCACTACATAAAAATATGATAAACATAAAAAAGTTTAAAGTTACCTAAATGTTTGAATACAGTTTAGACCACTTGCTAAGTCCCAGGCTTTCACAGTATTGTCCCAAGATGCTGAGTAAATTGTTGAAGCATTTTCAATATTATCTGCAGCTAAGTCCCACACCCAGCCTGCATGTGCGTCATGTTTTATATGGCGTGGCTTAACATCTCTGAGTACAGTGGTATCATCAATACCCTCACTCGACTTTATATCCTTTACATGCCAGAACGCCATGCCACGGTCTCTTCCACCAGATAAACATATTTGACCTCTCTGTGGAATAGTCAACAAATTTATTATATTAATTTTTTAATACCTTGCACTCAAAATAAGAGATACTTACATTTGCAAGCAGAACTGTGTCTACTGATGCATAATGTACATCTTTAACAACTACATGCTTGGTTGTGTCTTTAACATTGGCCCATTTCTTTTTTTCAACATCCATTTCCACACATATTTCTTCCCATTCTATTTGTGCTTCTTCCCATATTCTTAAATTGGGAAGTACAGGAAAGAAACCTTTTATTTTACTATGCACCCAATATTTCCACAAATGATTATCTGCTAAAATATCTTCAAATCTTCTGCATACCTTACTTAGAGTGTATTTTAAGAAGTCTGCTTCCAGAAAAGAACAAATTTTTAAAATAATCTGTAAAAATATACAATAAAGAAAATAATTCATAAAACAAAGACAGTTTCTTTGTTCAGTCAATTCACTACTGTTTTAGTGCATAAAATGTAATTTAACATATTTTACAAGAGTGTAACATTAATATATATAAATAGGGCATCAAAATATTAAATGCTAAGATAAACACTACACAATTTATAACAGTAAAATGAAAAAACTTACCTCCACAGGCATGTTTAATAATGTAGGTTCAGCTGCTTCATAAATTTCTTTTTCTATATCTGTTGATATACTTAGACTCTCAATTTCTGTAAGCTTATCTTTTGCAGATTGTTGTGTTTCACACATTTTGCAATGCAAACTTGTGAAAAGCAATAAACCATCAGTTCTTCATAACGTGACTAAGTGTTTCTACTACAATATGTGTTACCTGATTATAATATATTGTGACTTTTATGGTAACAGACGCAATTTCTTGTTTTTCAAGGTAAATTAACTCAAATAAACTAAAAATTCTACAGTACCCCAAATGGGTAGCATTGCTTTTTTAAATATTCTGTAGCTGTACAAGGAAAACTTATAGTTTGCTTTAACAAAATGAAAATACTTAGTTTTCTCCTTTTTCAACAATGATAAATGTAACAACTTCGAAACATATATTCATATCATTTAATTTTAAGCACTTGTAATAATACCCAAGCACTCAATATGCTAATTAAAGAAAGTGTTAGGTGATCGTCACATAGGTAGAAAGAAAGTTTATTAAAACAAAAAACGTAATACGTAGGTTTAAAATTTTGACTATTATTTAGATTCGTTTAGATTGCAATTTGTCATAACAATAAGTTTTTTTTAAATTGAGATTTTTAGCTGGGATGCTTGTTCTTTAAGCCATGTCGTCGTGTCATTCAGGATCTTCGTTTTTATAGATTTTCTATTGTGGATTTAATGTATGTATTTGTAAATAGGCAGAAAATATTTAGTATTCTTCAAAAACACAGTCAAGCGTCAGGGTGAGGTCATTATTTGCGATGGGTTCACTTTTACTGATACTGTCACTGTCACTTGATCACAATGTGAGTACAAGTTCGAAGACAATACGAGGGCGGCACTGAAAATTTCGGGAATCAAGGAAGTGACACAACATTACTATTTAAAAATGTATTTATTGCTTTTCGAAGTATTCTCAGCGAAATTTGACACATTTTTCCATACGATGGAACCAATCATTGAAGCAACCATTTCATTCGGAAGTTGGGGTCTCCAAAATGGCCGTTTTGAAGGCGTCCTCAGCTTTTTCAGGTGATGAAAATTTCTGTCCATGCAATTTATTCTTTATTTTAGGGAAAGTATAGAAATCATTAGGTCGGGGCTGTACGGCGGATGGTCTAATAATTCTATGTTTTCTTGCTCTAAAAACTCTTTTGTTCTGTGTGCAGTGTGAGAATTTGCATTGTCGTGATGGAGGATGATGCGGCGGTTGCAGTTCTCTTTACGGAGATCAGAAACGATCTGTGGCAAACAAATGCTAGCATACCATTTTGCATTAACCTTTCTTTGTCCCTCAAGAGGAATAGTCGTAACATGGCCGGTTTTGGAGACAAACGTGGCCACCATTTTTTTGCAACACTCCGTGAACGAACAATTTTTGTTGGCTTTAACTCATTTTCGAACACCCAAACTCGTGACTGGTTTTTTGTTTCGGGTTCGTACGCGTATATCCAGGATTCGTCACCTGATACGATGTTGTATACAGCATTTGAGGATCCTGCGTGGAATCTTTGGAGAGTTCTGACGCACCAAGTAACGCGAGCCGCTTTTTGCTCTTCACAGAGCGAATGCGGTATCTATCGGGAAAACAACTTTTTTACACCTAATTGTTCATGCAAGATTATTTGTATTTGACTCATGCCAATGTCTAAAGTTGCCTGAATTTCGCGATATGTCACATGTCGATCTTCCTCAATCAGCTTACGCACAGCATCAACGTTTTCTTGGGTGACTGCAGTTTTTGGACGACCTTGACGGGGATCATCACTGAGCTTGACACGTCCACGTTAAAATTCAGCAGACCAGCGATAAATTGTGGTTTTGGATGGGGCTTCATCACTAAATGCAGAAATCATCCGGTCAACACACTGTTTTTGTGTTAAACCACTTCGAAAGTCATAATAAATCATCGCTCTTGAATTTTCTCAAGTCAATTCCATTTTCTCAACGACTAAACAAGTTTGACAAAACCTTGTGACAAGACCGAGAATCTTTTTTTAAATAAATAAATGGTATTCGATTTTTAAAACCAAGGAGTTTTCAATTAAAAAGATTTTAATATGACAGGAACAGTGGAAATATTCAATTCCCGGTACTTTTAGTGCAGCCTATGTGTATTATAGCAAGGAGGTTATAATTTTACAACCTCCATGTATTATAGACTTAAAGGATACAGTATATTTTAAGTCTATGGTGTTTTATAGTGTTTGATAGTATTCTATGATTCTCTAGAAAATTTGGCGGAAACTTGACCAGCGTCGGTTTGCTGCTCCTGTATTATCATTTAAATAATGGTTTGAAGTGGACTTTGATATGTAAAAGTGATGCGATTTTCTGTATTAAGTGTCTGCGCATGTGAACTATTATTGGAAACTGTGAAACAAGTACTCGGATGGTGATGTAATTCTCAAAATAAGGTATCTGCTTAGGCGCCTTCAGACACCATCGCCAACCGTCAGCTGTCTGCTAGCTCAAGTTGCCGTCAAAATCTCCGAAGGGCTGCATAATGTGATGCATCAACATATTGTGAAGCCATATACTATGAAGGATAATTATTATAATATATTGTTACTTTAGGCTCAGAAGGGCTAGATCCCAAAGCCGTAAAGCCAGTTATTAAGAAGAAGAATCTGTGATTCTCTCTGGCTGTCACTGTCATTTTGCTACCCCTAACTTACCTAACTAACTAACACTCTAATGATATAGAGACAAACTACAAAAACTTTGTTAAGTATCTTTTACTCACCGCAGATTCATGTTTCACACGAAAAATTTCACCTCCTACCAAAATTTGTTCTCCCCCATGGTGGGATGAGGAATGCACACTCAGTGTTAAAAAACGAAAACAAGCTGAACGTCTATACTCCTCCAATATGTCTATTGAAAACTTTTTAAATTATAAAAAAATAGCTGCTCATACATTAAAACTGTTAGCACATAAAAAAAAGACGGGTTGGCTTAGGTTTTGTGAAAATCTTTCACCCCGCTCTCCTGCTTCTATATTATGGAAGAATATAAAGAAATTCCGCGGATCATATAACGATGATAATTATTCAACGCAATGTGATTCCTCTATTTGGTACAATTTATTTGCCGATAAGCTTGCTCCTCCTTGGGTTCCCTCCTTTGAGGAATTATGTTATTGTGAACCATTAATAACCCAACCTGGAGTAAACATTAATAATTCACGTTTTAATGATCTTTTCTCCAATGAAGAATTTGAATTGGTTGTTCAACACCTTAAAGATTCGTCACCAGGTATAGACGGAATTCCATACTCATTTATTTCTAACGCAGGATCAAAATCTAAGCAAACTTTTCTAGACTTAATTAATGACATATTTATTACGGGAATAGTCCCTGATGATTGGAAAATGCAAATTATTATCCCCATCTTAAAACCAGACAAAAATCCTAGTGATGGTAATAGTTACCGCCCTATAGCACTATCATCAACTCTGTGCAAAATAATGGAGCATTTAATTAAAAATCGTCTAGAATGGTTTGTTGAAAATAAAGGTCTCTTGGCCAAAACACAGTTTGGATTTCGAAAGGGACTCAGCACGCTTGATAGCTTGTCTGTTTTTACCTCTGATATACGCTCGGCTTTTTCCAGAGAAGAATCGGTTGGTGCTGTTTTTCTAGATGTATCATCAGCCTATGACAACGTTATCCTCCCTTTACTCAAAGATAAGATGCTTCTTTTGGATATTCCCCATAGAATTACTCGCATTATTTTTAATTTACTTTCAGTAAGGTCAATATGTATAAGAGTTCAAGGAAAACTGCTCCCTCCTAGACAGATATGGCGAGGCCTCCCACAAGGTTCTGTTTTAAGTCCTATTTTATTTAACATATACACCCATAATCTCGAACATTCTGTTAACTCCTTCTGTAAAGTCTTACAATATGCTGACGATCTAACTCTTTATTATTCTTCTAAGAACTTTACAGACTTGAGTTATCGTCTTAACTCTGCATTGTTCTACTTAAATAATTGGCTTACTGATAACGGTCTATCCTTATCACCTACAAAGAGTAGAGTAGTAATATTTTCTAGAAAAAGATTTTGTCCCAATATTTCAATCTCAGTACAAAATCAAATAATTCCGACAAGTGATAATGTTAAATTCCTAGGTGTTTTTCTGGATTCTAAGATGACAGGTATTCCTCATTTAACGTTCATTGCCCAAAAATGTGAAAAGAATGTAAATATCCTTCGTTCAGTGACAGGTGTTTGGTGGGGGTCTCACCCATATTGTTTAAAACTTTTATATAACGCTCTAATCCGTAGTCATTTTGACTATGGTACATTTCTCTTGGAACCTTGTAATAAACAAGCTCTTAACCTATTAGATAAAATCCAATTCAAGTGCTTACGAATTATTTTGGGGGCCATGAAGTCATCTCCATCAAATGCTCTACAAGTTGAATGTAGCGAACCTCCTCTTTACCTACGTAGACAGTATCTTGCCGATCGCTTTATATATAGAATATTTCAACTATCTTCACACCCACTGCTTTCTAAACTGCATTCTTTAAACTCTGGTTTGAAGAATAACAACTACTGGACTCATAAAGACGTTCCCTGTATCCTTAAAAGCTACCAAAAGATACTTACCTTCAGATTTCCCATATTTCAAAGTATGATTAATCCTCTATTCGTACATCCATTTGAAGCTCTATGTTATCATCCTCCAGTTATTTTAGATTTTGGTGTGACTAAAAATTCCCCTGTAGCCCAACAAAAATTTCTAAGTATATTACGCGAAAAATGGGAAGGGTGGTTGACCCTTTTTACTGATGCCTCCAAACTCTCCGATAATAGTTTTGTAGGTTCAGCTGTCTGGATACCGAAATATAAAATAATTTTAAATTTTAAAAATTCAAATGCTACTTCAATTTTCACTGGTGAAGCGGTTGCTATTTTAGAAGCAATTTTATTTATAGAAGCACATAAAATCAACAAATGTATTGTTTTTACTGACTCATATAGTTCATTACAAAGCATTTCATCTAACCCGTTTCGAAGTAAATCGAAATTCCCAATTATTTTTGAAATAAAAGATGCACTGTATAGGTGTTTTTGTCAAGGCCTTAACTTGAAACTTGCTTGGCTGCCAAGTCATAGTGGCATACGTGACAACGAATTTGTCGATTCCTTAGCAAAGCAAGCATCTACTTCTGGTACCCTCTTGCATCATATAACATATACTCATGACCTTATTTCTCTTGCGAAAATCCATCAGATGTCAGATTGGAACTCTCTTTGGAAAAAAACTCAGAAGTCTATCGGTAAATATTATGCAGAACTCCAACCTGACATCCCCTCCAAACCATGGTTTTTTAAATTTAGAAATGGCTCCAAACATAGCACATCTGTCATATGTAGAATTAGATTGGGACACACTTGTTCACCTGTATTTTTGGCAAAACTTAAGATTAAAGATAGTTCAATTTGTGAGTGTGGATTAGACGAAGGTACGATCGATCATAAATTTTTTAACTGCCCTAACCTCTCCGTTTCATTATACGATTTTCTTCCTAATAACATCCCTCGCCCTGTAAATCTTAAGTCTTTGTTAAATTTAGTTTACACTCCTTTTGTACAAACTTTATTAGATTTCATATCCATTAATAACATTAAACTATAGTACCTTTGCCACTTACCTATATCCATATTATTATATTAGCAATAATTTTGTAAAAATATTATAATGTTAATTCATTCGAAAATAAGTAAGTTCGTAACATAAAGTTAAGTAAGCGCATCTACGGAAACGGAAACTAGTAAATACTCTGTGTGACTCTCATGAAATACTTGACGCTGGCAGAATCCATTGGAAGTTGCCAAAATAGGAAAAAAAAAAAAAAAAAAAAAAACTATTTATCATAGATTATTGCAGATCAGATTATTGTATGATATTTATATTTGAGAATTCAGCGTATTTATCAGCGTATTAACAAATGGGCGCATTGGTGAAATGAAAACTAGTAAGTCAATATTTCGCTATATTCAAACAGTATTCGCTATATTGTAATACAGTTGGGACTATTTCCCTATAAAAGAAATCTATTTACTTAAATAATGGAATATTTCGAGCCAGGTCAGTCTTGTGATAAAAATCAAGACAAAATGGATGTAGAAAAAGAATTAACCAATAAATTTCTTAGTGGTGAAATGTCTTTCGCTGAATATTCTAGTGAGTGGTATGGTTGTGACGATGAAGAGGAAGTTGATGACATAAATAAAATGTCAGATGATGACTCCCAACCCGCTATACCTCAAGTTGAAAAAATTTGTCAAAGACGTCGTAAATATACGCGTTTATCGGCAGCTTTATTGGGATTAATGGGGGAAGCTAATTTACGATTCGTCAGAGGAGATAAAGAAACGGCTGAAAAAATGTGTCATGAAATTATAAAGCAAGTTCCAACAGCTCCTGAACCATACCAAACATTGGCACAAATATATGAACATGATGCTGAGAAATCTCTACAGTTTTCTTTGTTGGCTGCTCATTTAAGTCGTCCTGATGCCCATGAGTGGTTAAGGCTTGCTACTATATCAAAACAGAGAAATGATGTTAAACAGGAAATGATTTGTTACACTCAGGCTATTAAAGCTGAGCCATTTAACTTAGATATACATATGAAAAGGCTTGACTTATTGACAGTTTTAGAAGAAATGAAGTATCCACTCAATACATTAAATGTTACAAGAGTTAAGTGCTATCACAAAATTGTTACTTGCTTACCTGCGACAGAAGCAGAAACCATCATGAAGTATGCTAAAATGGCAGCAACAATATATCACAACAGTAATGAATTGGAGCGTTCTCTTGCTGTGCTTGAAGTGGCTTATAAAAAATGTTCCTCACTTTTCACATTAGAAGATACAAACATTTACTTAGAATTATTGATTAGTCAAAAACAATATCAAACTTGTATTGATGTTTTTGTTGCAAAGATTGGAGTTATAATTGAAGCTGAAATACAAACAATAAGAAATTCCAATAATGAAATAGAAGAGCAGACCAATTATTTAAACTGTACAATTCCTAATAATTTACCTATTGATCTGAAAAGTAAATTGTTAATATGTTTTATACATTTGGGAGCCTTTAGCCTTGTAGAGACACTATTAAATGATTTTCTAACTAATGATGTAGAAAAAGCAGGAGATTTGTACATGGATATAGAGGAAGCATTTTCCTCTGTTGGTCACCATGAATTAGCTATGCAGCTATTAGAACCACTTGTAATGTCCACTTGTTTTGATTTAGGTGCTGTGTGGCTTAAACATGCTGAATGTCTTTACAATTTAGGAAGGCAGGATGAGGCTGTAGAGTCTTATTATAAAGTTTTAAAACATGCTCCACAACATCCTGATGCTCGGCGCAAGCTGTTTACAATATTAGAAAAACAAGGTAGGATAGATGAAGCACTGGATATATTACAACAAGATTATAACTATGTTGTAAGTGCTAAGTTACTTTATGAACATTGTTTGGAGCTCAAAAAGTATAACAAACCATTAAAATACCTGGAAGTTGGAGAAGCTTTGTTATCAAAAACTTTTCCAAAATTTAGACATCAGGAAGAACTAGGAATTGCTTGTAAAACAAAAGGTGGAATAGATCTAATACATGCTTTTAGAAAAATGAGAGGAGAAAATCCATATCATGAAGACGATCTTCACTTTGATGAGGAGGAAACATTTAAATTAACTCCACAACAGGAATGGGACTTTTTTAAAGAATTATTAGAAATTGCTAATAATAATAAAAAAAAATTTACCATGGAAAGGTTGTGTTTTGGTGCAATGATGTCCAAAGCTTTAGCATCATATCGCCTCAATATTGATTTCTACTGTTTACAAGCTTGTATCTTAAATAACGACCATCACAATGCCCTAAGATTTATAAGAGATTTTTCTCACAAATACCCTGGCCCTTGCTCATGGAATTTATTAAATTTGGTTATTAGTTCAGTGGATGATACTGCACATGTTAAATTTTTGTCAAGACTTTTTCAAAAAGATTATAATATAGTTAGCAATTTATTTTTAGGCAATAACTTTTTGATATCTGGGAGATATTTAGTTGCGTTAAAATATTTTTTGGAATACTATGACCATTGTAGGGATCCCTTGTCTTCATTTTTAATTGGTATAACAATTATGATTATGGCAGCTCAGAGGACTGTAGACAAGCATCATAATTTGATACTGCAAGGTCTTTCCTATCTTTCAACTTATAAGCAATTGCGGAGATGTGATCAAGAAGCCCATTATAATATGGGTAGAGTTTATCATATGTTAAGTTTAAATAACTTAGCTATTGAATACTATGAGAAAGCATTGTCTTGTGGTCCTATAACAAAATGTGATAAGCATGGTGTCATAGATTTGACCAAAGAAACAGCTTATAACCTTTATATATTGTATAAAGACCATTCACCTGAAATTGCACGAAAATATATGTTCAAATACCTTGTAATTTAAATAAATGTGGTGTGAAATATGATTTATTTATTTAGATGATCATTACAATTACCAACTTATCTTCTTAATGGATACTTTTTTATAGTAGTAAAACTGAAAGCAAATCAAATACAATTCAATTGTAATTTGAAATTACGTTATATATATTAATGATGAAATTGTATGGTAGTTCAGGGGCCAAGACCTCAGTGTGCTTTCATGGTATGCGACTTCGATCTCTGCTGCAATCATTGAAATTGTTAACTAAGTGCTGATTTACCTCATGTTTGGCTGTGAAAGAAAATGTGAGATAACCTGCCTGATAAATTGAAAGATATATATTTCGAAGACACGGAAGTTTGGCAACATGTATTGAGGCAGCGCGGTGGACATTTCCTTGCCCTAAAACCTTGGAATTGGTTGAACTTTGGTCTGGATATTTTACTTCTGGTGTAAAAAAGATGAAGATATGTCAAAGAAACTAGTTTTTTTTTATCTTTATGTACAAATAAACCTTAATTCTGTATTTATACAAATAAATAACATTGGAAGTGTCTGTTTGTAATGTTAAAATAACAGCTTTAGTTAAATGCATATGTAAATATATATGCTACTTACATAAACATATATATAAACATAAACACTCACGCCTGTCACCCAGAGGGGTAGGCAGAGACTATGGAATTCCATTTGGCACGATCCTGACACACCTCTCTCGCTTCCTCCACATCCATATACCTACGCATACACGCTCGTCGGTTAAAGGTACTCTTAATTTGGCCCATTTTATTTTATATGCTACTTATAACAAAAAAAAACATTTTTTGAAATGTTTGTCTCGTCTGTTTGTTCTGGCGAATCTCCGAAATGGCTAGACTGATTTTGACGGAATTTTCGCTGGAAGATAGCTGATGTTATAAGGAGTATCTTTTATTTTAGAAAAATAATTAGGGATCCATGCAAAAAAAAAAACCTTAAATACAATTTAGGGGACTGCAGTGGACTGTATGTGATTTTACTTTATTTATGTTTATGTATAGGTGAAATACTACTAGGGACGTTTATTTAAAAGGAAAGATGGTACACTTTAAAATACTATATTTAACTATTTACAAGCGGCAGTTGACTATAACTATATACACAAGAGGGGATCTTCTAGGGATTCTTGATTTTTGTTTCTTGATCTTGAGTGCCGCTGTCGAATTGAATGTATCGGAGCCTTTTTTTTTTTTTTTTTTTTTTTTTTGCGCCCGAAGCAATTTGGAAAAGGGCTACCCAGAGGGAGGCAGAAAATGCATTACGCATGCCACTATAGCCAAGCTATAGTGGTTATGGGGGACTCACTGCCTACAAGGGGAACCTAAGTGATACCCCCTAAAAACTGCCTTTGGGGACTGGCAACTAGCTTTATTAAAGCTTCATATGCCTTATCTAAAGCGACCCTCTTTTGGGAAAAGAGGGCGCAGACGGCTAAGTGCCGTTTAGGGACTGCCTACGAAGGCATATTATTAATTTTAACTAATTTTAAATTTAATTAGGATTGGCCTGAGCCGCCAGGAGGCAGTTCAGGTCGTTTGACAACTTATTTGGCGGGTCCGAGAGAGTGTTTCTCGGCCTGCGGACGCTATAGCGGGAAGGGAGTGGGGCGGTATAAGTAACTGCCTCACGAATAAGTGTGTTAGTATGCGACTCTGATACTTTAAAGAAGTTTTCAGAGAGTTTTTTAAGAAATTGCTGGATTGTTGGGATTTCTAAATCCCGGTGAAGGTCGGCATTACGGACGTACCAAGGTGCGTTCGTAGCTCGACGACAGAAATGGTTTTGAACTACTTGGAGTTCGTTAATAATTTTATCGTTAGCGTGTGCAAAAATAGGCGCCGCGTAAGACATTACCGGTCGTATACAAACCTTATAAAGGGTTCGCTTATTTCTTAATGACATTTTGCTATGTCTGCCTAACATACTGTTAAGCCTACCTAGATAGAATCGAGCTAGACGTGTCACTCTTTTGACATGAGGCTCAAACGTAAGCCTATAGTCAAGGGTGACACCTAAATATTTTGCTGTCATTTGCCATGGGACAGGAGTCCCTAGCATTCGTATAGGTGGAGTATTTTTCTTATTTTTATTACGGCGTCTTTTAATATCGAATTGAACTGCAGAGCTCTTCTCCGGGTTCACATCGATACGCCATTTTTGGAACCAATCTCCTAGGTCATCGACTGACTTTTGGATTTTGTTCCTTGCGGAAGATATTCTAGGACTTTTGAAGTATAGAGCAGTGTCATCTGCGAAGAGTGAGAGCTGTACACCATTCGACGGGATTGGGATGTCGTTGGTGTACAAGATGTACAGGAGGGGAGCTAGTACTGATCCCTGAGGAACACCAGCTTTAATGGGGCGCTGAGAGGATAACGTGCCTTCGTGTCTAAAACGAAAGGTACGGTGTTGTAAGTAAGAGGCTACGAGACGTACTAGACGATCGGAGAGTCCTATCCTATATAATTTGTAAATAAGGCCTACATGCCAAACTCGGTCGAAGGCTTTGGCAATGTCGAAAAAGACCGCGATTGTCTTTAGTCGACGTGGATAAAAACCGCTGAGGGTATATTCCACAATGCGGTGTACTTGCTGTGGACATGAATGTTTCGCGCGGAAACCAAATTGGTGTGGGATGACAAGGGGGTCACCGTCTGTGGGAAACAGATGGCGCCTCATTCGATTGAGAATGACTCTTTCAAAGAGTTTGCCCATGGCCTTTAGGAGGCTAATGGGACGATGATTGGAGGGGAGGTTAAGAGGCTTGCCTGGCTTGGGAATACCAATGACAGTTGCCTCTTTCCAAGTAGTGGGAAAATAATTTAGATTAAAGCAGGCGTTAAAGATAATAGATAAGAGGGTTAACACCTGCTCTGGAAAGTGTTTAAGGGCTTGGTTGGATATGCCATCCGCGCCCGGAGACTTTTTGGGCTTAAGTCCTTTGATGAGGGATGAGATCTCATCATTGGACACAGTGATAGGGTCAGAGGTTGTGGGGGGTGAGTTCCGGCGGCGGACCTCATCCTCCACTTCCTGAATATGTGAGGGGTCGACAGGTTGAGAGCTTGGAGAGCATTGTGCGGCAATGCTGTCTGCAAAGCACTCAGCCTTCTCGTCGTCCTCGAAGGCAACCGTACCGTCGGGGCGGGAGAGAGGGGGAGTGTGAGTTGTAGCGTCTATACGGAGGGCTCTAGCCATCTGATAGTACGCTGTATGTGAGGGAGATATATTCTCCATGAGTTCACTCCTTTGGAGTTCTCGAAATTCATAAAGGTGCAAACGGAGTTTTCGTTGAAGACGATTAGCCGTATGCCTATATTCGGGGGTGGGATATTTAGCTGCTCTCCGGAAAGCAGCTTTTTTAGCTTTTAATATGTTGCTAATATATAGGGGAAGCCCATTAGTATTAGCAACCGGGACGACCCTTTCATTCTCCTTAAGGGAGGATTTAATTAGGGTTGAAAGTGATTCGACCGCGGTGTCGATTTTTAAGGGACTGTCTAATTCTATATCCGGCGATAGGTAATTTTGGGAGTCCTGCGAGTCCATAGCTTTTGCTAGGGAGTCCTTGAAACCCTTCCAGTTAGTGAAGGTTTTCGTAGTTATAATAGGTGGTGGCTGATGGCCAAGAATAAGAGAGACCGGTCGGTGATCGGATCCTATATCGTCTAGTGTCTCAATAGACCTAAGGTTGAGTGAAACTCCTTTGAGTAACGCAAAATCTAGTACATCTGGGTTAAAATCGGTAGCATCGGGATAATGCGTTGCACCGAGCGGGCTGTAAACGGTTATGTCAAGAGACTGCGTTATATCACGCAGTATCCTACCACTACGGTTAATATTACGGCATGTCCATTCAGTATGTTTAGAGTTAAAATCTCCAAACATAATGACTGAATTACTAAGAGATAAGATTGCCTCAAAATCAACTTTGAGGGGGAGGATTCCAGGGGGAATGTAACAGGAGGCTATGACTAAAGACTGATGTCCCGTCATAGATAGCCTGCATAACGTAGCTTCCATATTGGTAAGCTGCGGAGTATCTATAAGAGAGCAATGTAGTGTCCTCTTGTAATAAATGGCCGTGCCACCGCCTCGGCGGTCGTGCCTATCATTACGAAGAAGAGAATAATTTTTAATAGCTAAGCCTTTAGTGTCTTTGTGTTTAAGATTGGTTTCCTGTAAGAGGAGAAAATCAACTTCGCGATCTTTAAGGAAGAGCTTAAGCTCTGGGAGGTTATTACGTAATCCGCGAATGTTAAATGAAATAAGCGATAGCCCTTTGGGCTTGATACGACCGTGACTTCTAGGCAGAGCAGAAGGCTCTGTCATTATAAGCTAAGTTAATTAAGTTAACTTAGCTTACAACGAACGCAATAAATTACTGTGCTCTGCGAGAGCCAAAAGACGGTCCTGAGGGGACCGGGCGGCGCGCAGTTTACTCGCTAAAACCGAGATTTCATTAATGTCGATGTTCCTTATCGCGGCGTAAACCGTGTTAAGGTCATCGCCAATTGTCGACTGTTTTTGCTGCGGAGCAGAAAATACCTGTGGCGGTGGATCTACCTTTTTGGGGCCCCAGGGAAAAACTGGAGCCTGCATAGGCTTTGAGAAGCCCGGAGGTGGCCTAATTGGTGGTCTCGGGGGACCCTGAGGGGGTCGTGCAAAGCCCTGAGACGGCTGAGATACGCCCTGACGGGGCTTCCTAACATATAAAGCCGGGAATGAACGGTCATTAACCGGCGGTGGTACCTGTCTTACTATACGCGGACGAGGAGCGCACGGGCATCCTCTGTAGCTCGCCGGGTGGCCTGTCTGTTGACACAGGACGCACGCGGGCGGGGATACGGCATCTTTAGGCCGGGGACACTCTTTCGTGATATGAGGGTCTAGGCACTTAACGCACCTGGGTGGGGCGGAGCAATTGGCCGCCGCATGACCATACAATTGGCAGCGGTGGCATTGCGCCGGGAAACCGCGCCTACGCGGTGACTCAACCTTGACCCCAGACAAGCCGCACACAGTGCGTACTTGCCGGAAGATGGTTTTAGCCTCCGGGACGTTACTAAGAATAACTAATATTACCGGGTATCTCAACCCGGTCCTGCTATGCATCTTATGAACCGCTTCAACTGGGAAACCTTGTGACTTAAGGTCCGCAAGTATCTCCTCGTTGGAGAGTTCAAACGGGACGCCTCGAATGACTACCCTAACTTTACGCTCTTCCGGGAGAGCGTATGTGTGGTACGATACGCGTTCGTACGTAAAAAGTTTCGTTATACGGCGGAAATCGTCGATCGTGGTTGGCAAAATTTTAATAGCTACGCCTAAGTTGGTAGCAATCTCATACTTTATTTTAGAGTCATAACAGATTTTACTAAGCCGGGTCCATTCAGCCTTGTCTCTTAAGAAAACAGGGGGCGGGACTTGTTTCTTGGCTAATTGCGGCGCACAACGCGTGGCCGGTTTAGTTGGCGCTGAGCTATCTAACGCGGCAGCTCGGGCTGCAGGGACTGAGGCAGCGACGGAGGCTGCGGGGGAGGCGGGAGCGGCACGGGCCGCTGCGGCGGTTGGCGAACGGTTTTTAGCGGCGCGCTTCGCCGCGCGCTTTGACGATACCGTGGTATATGAATCTAATGATGCACCGGTGTCATCCGAGTCTGACTCCGATGACCTGGTGCCGGATTTTTTCGCGGGCCTCTTCCGAGAGGCGGATACTGACGACGCGGCGTCGGACTCGGAGTGAGAGCACTCCATATCTATCTCTAGCGCGGCGAATGAGTTCTGGGACTCTAAGCGGTCCGCTAACACCGGCGGCGGGATGGTTGCCTTGCGGGCGGTACCAGCCAGAAGGGCTAAGGCGGCGGAAAGCGCCTGTGAATCTTCCACCTTAGTGATGGCATCGTAAAGCGACGATTTTAAGTCCTGAGTGGACATGTTGACTAATTAATTAAACTAAAAAATAAAAAATAAACTATTTAAGACTACTAGTAGGGCGTGGGGGATCACCGCACTGAAAAGTGCGGGACGTTCTTTTTCTGAAACTCTCCCTCGTCCTCAAAAGGACGGGGGCTAAGTCAAGAAACAATATGACAATATACACGTTATATATACTACACATATAATTATAATAAACTACTAAACATATACAGTACTAGTGTACTACAATATAAAAGCGTTCAGTCAGACCACCCCGACCGAGGTCGGGGGGGGTAAGAACTGAGAGTTAGCGACTAATCACTCACCTAGCTTCAGCGCTTAATTAGCGCCAACACAATGGAGCGCGGTTCGCGGAACTGGGGGCACTAACGTTAAGACGTTAGGCGCGCGGACTACCTGGAACGACCGCACGAGAGCGGTGCCACAGGCGGAAAGCGTGTGTGTATCGGAGCCCAGAAGGCCCTTCTTATATTCCCGCGCTGGGTGTCTCTGCACGAGCGTGTTTTCACGAGGTGTGCTGCACGCTGGTTGGTCGGCGACATCACGTGATATCCGGGCGGGGTGCCGGCGTAACAGGGTATGAGGGGGCGACGGGGCGGCGGCCCCCTCGCCGTCCGTAACGACTACCATAATCAATTCCACAGGGGCGAAATCGCGCGGAACAGCTACTAAGTTATAAAAAGAAAGATATAGGTAAATGAATCATTTCGACTTTAGTTGTGATTGTGAATGTAATTGTTTTATAATGCGAAGAGACCAGACACGATACTTTTTTTATCTTCAACTCTTATCATAATTCGAATAAGCATATCATATTATTTATCCAATTATTTTATGTCTCAACAAATTCACTTCTGGGGTAGACTATGGTGTGAAATAGATTTTGATACAAAAGCCAACAAATATTAGTGGTTTTGTTTCCCGCTAGGACTCGAACTCGGGAAATAGAACAGCTAGCGGCGGATTTCAACCAGAGAGAACGCTTTAGACCATTTGGATCTTGATCCCCTGAAATAAAGTTTTAATATCACAAACCTTTTTACCGTTACCGTTACAGCGAAAAGTCCACTGCTGAAAATAGCCCTCCCATAGATTGCCTCATAGGAGGGATATTCGCCATAGCTGGCATGATTGGCAACCGGTTCGACAACCGCAGTTTATTTTTATTTTTAGTAGTTATTAAGAAGAGGCTGCTGTCTATTTCCTGATTTATTTCTCTCTGACGCCTCTAACAACATCCGCGAGTTGATATGCGGTAGTGGCTATTCTTACACCGCCACTACACGGTAAACACCGCCACTACACGGCAAACACCCGCCACTACACGGTAAACACAGCCACTACACGGTAAACAACGCCACTATACGGTAAACACCTCCACTATACGGTAAATACTCCCACTACACGGTAAACACCGCCACTACACGGTAAACACTGCCACAACACAGTAAACACTGCCACTACACGGTAAACACTGCCACTACACGGTAAACGCTGCCACAACACAGCAAACATCGCTACTACACGGTAAACACCGCCACTACACGGTAAACATTGCCACAACAGTAAACACCGCCACTACACGGTAAACACCGCCACTACACGGTAAACACTGCCATAACACAGTAAACACCGCCACTACACGGCAAAAATCGCCACTACACGGTAAACACCGCCACTACACGGTAAACACTGCCACAACACAGTAAACACTGCCACTACACGGTAAACACCGCCACTACACGGTAAACACCGCCACTACACGGTAAACACTGCCACAACACAGTAAACACTGCCACTACACGGTAAACACTGCCACAACACAGTAAACACCGCCACTACACGGTAGACACCGCCACTACACGGTAAACACCGCCACAACACGGTAAGCACTGCCACAACACAGTAAACACCGCTACTACACGGTAAACACCGCCACTACACGGTAAACACCGCCACTACGCGGTAAACACCGCTATTACACGGTAAACACCGTCAATACACGCTAAACACAACACAAACCTGTATAATTTCAGGAACTTTTAGTCTATGCAAATAAATAAAATTGAAGTATCTGTTTGTAATTTCAAAATAACAGCTTTTTACTAATTGCATATGAAAGTTTATACGGTAGTTATAACAAAAACAATTTAAAATTTTTTTGTCTGTCTGTCTGTTATTTCCGGCTAATCTCCGAAACGGCTGGACCGATTTTGACGGGACTTTCACTGGTAGATAGTTCATGTTACTCGTATAAGGAGTAACTTAGGCTACTTACATTTTAGAAAAATAATTAGGGTTCCGCACAATAAAATTAAGACCCTAAATTACACGCGGGCGAATTCGTGGCGAACACCTAGGTTAACATATAAATTGAAACAGTCAATTATGAATTTATATGACAGTTTTTCAGATCTGTACATCTTTGTAAATTCTTTAATATTCTATTTTTTCTATTTTAGAAATAAATTACTATGTCGTCATCCGAAATCATAGTCCCAGCGAACCAAGTACTGTTCGAAGAATTTTGTACATTGTTAGACAGTTTAAATGATAAAAAGAAAACCAAAAGAGAGAAATTTAGGATATTGTCGAATTATGTTGATGATTTTAGGCTCAAAGCAGCGCAGATTCGACAAGAAAAGGTAGTAAAACATTTGTCCATTAGTGTCACATTTTAATGTACCATAATATAGGTACTTTATATGCTAATTGTGTTTTCAGAATTCCACTTTTTATCCTATTCTGAGGTTACTGTTACCTGCATTGGAGCGGGAAAGAAGTTCATATAATTTAAAAGAAGCAAGGCTTGGCGCTTTATTTGTTAATACGTTGGCTTGGAACAAAAAATCTCCAAATTCTCAAAAATTATTGAACTATCGATCAAATTCGCATCATAAAGATTTTGCTACAGTTGCATACGATTTATTAAAAGACAGAGTCTGCAAATCTTCTTCACTTACAATAGGAGATGTTAATGATATACTAGATCAAATTGCAAATGCAGAAGTTGGAAAATCACGTGAGTATGCTCACCTGAGTGAGTCACATTAGAATTAGTATAATTCCTAATGCGTATATGTATCAACTACTCTCGTGCAGTCACACTGTTCATTACTACAGAGAAAGAAAAATCCGACGCACATGCCTGTTTCTTTGATCAGTCAAAGGGTTTTGATCTAGTATGTTGCCTTTGGGGTTGCGGCAGAAATAACAGGACAAGACTGATTTGCCTCAGATTATATCCTATGCTTAAATTTTGTTGTTGTACATAGTATGAAGTTAGCAGCACTATGGTCACCTGTTAAGTTATAGACAGGGTTTGAATTGATATAGATTATGCAGATGACATGGCGTTGCGATATTTATTTAATTTGTTTTGATAGGATTCTATAATTCTAAGGCATTGTCTCCTGCGGTGTAGGTTACTTCTACTAACTTTGAAGAAGATATGTACATTAACATAATATTGTTTTAAAACGTGCTCGGTGGTAAAGAGAAATATCGTGAGAATAGCTACATGTCTAAGGCGTAAAACATTTTGAGGACATAATATGAGTCGACCAAGCTGTACTGGGACAGTGTGGTGGACTAATTAATGCTCCAAAAACCTGTGTAGGCATATCAATTGAATAACTGTAACTTTTAATAGTAGGTACTTAAATTATGAATATAGGTGACTTAGTACTATATTGATATTAATGTATTGTTGTGTCACATAATTACATTGAAGAACTCCACTATTATTTTGTGTTGTTCACGCAAACGTAAGTTGTCGATAGCTCCTCTGCATTTATAAAACTTCGACGCATATTGCATACCTTAAGCGAAAGCGCAAGGTATGTTCTACTATCGCCTAAAAATTAAGATTCCAACGTTTTATCGAATAAAATCGTATCTAGCAATCATATTATACATGTAAATGATATAAAAAGCACATTGTTAGAAAGATAAATGATTGTTGAACTTATTAATATTTTTTTAAATCGATTAATTGCTATTTTTAAATAAAAAAAGGGGTTTTAGTGGCTTATGGTGTGGATTTATCAAGTCCGGAAGGCTTGTAAACACTCTAACTTTTGAAAATATCAATTGTTTAACTCAATCTATTTTTTAATCTCTTCATCTATCATGTGGGAAGCCACTGAATGTAAATGGCAGTGTAATTTTGTTTTGTTTAGCTATAATTAATTTTTTTCGACTCCAAAATGGCGAAATTTTCGTTGATTTGGTAGCCTTGTATGTAAATTAATTCTGTAAAGGGAGCTAAAGCCACAGAGTAGTTTACTCACTCACTCAGTTCGACGCACAGAGTACTTGTTATATACTGGTTAGTCGCCGTCGTGAGTGGACATTGTTTCGGATGTTTGCAGCGGCTCAAAAAGATCGCTGTACAAATACACAATATTCGAATATCCAAATTTCTAAAATACCTGATTATAATAATAATAAGAGATTTTTTTATTACAATATTTTAAAAGCACAGAATAAATAATAGTAGTACGTACTAAAAGTAAGTAGTATCAATTTTTTTGTCATTGGTGACATTTTCATGGTTTTCGAGTGTTGAAACGGATAGGGTTGCCGAAATGTAAATCCAAAATGGCGGCCGCAATAGGTATAAATTTTTTCTTCATGGGTGTCACTTTCATGGTTTTCGAGGGTGTTGAAGCCGATAGTGCTGTCGAAATGTAAATCCAAGATGGCGGCTGAATTAGGTACCAATTTTTTCTTCATGGGTGTCATTTTCATGGTTTTCGAGGGTGTTGAAGCCGATAGTGCTGTCGAAATGTAAATCCAAGATGGCGGCTGCAATAGGTATCAATTTTTCATCATGGGTGTCATTTTCATGGTTTTCGAGAGAGGTGAAGCCGATAGGGTTGTCGAAATGTAAATCCAAGATGGCGGCTGCAATAGATATCAATTTTTTCATCATGGGTGTCATTCTCATGGTTTTCGCGGGTGTTCAAGCCGATAGTGCTGTCGAAATGTCAATCCAAGGTGGCGGCTGCAATGGGTATCAATTTTTTTATCATGGGTGTCATTTTCATGGGTTTCGAGGGTGTTGAAGCCAATAGTGCTGTCGAAATGTAAATCCAAGATGGTGGCTGAAGCAGGTATCAATTTTTTTATCATGGGTGTCAATTTCATGGTTTTCGAGGGTGTTGAAGCCGATAGTGCTGTCGAAATGTAAATCCAAGATGGCGGCTGCAATAGATATCAATTTTTTCATCTTGGGTGTCATTTTCATGGTTTTTGAGGGTGTTCAAGCCGATAGTGCTGTCGAAATGTAAATCCAAGATGGCGGCTGCAATAAATATCAATTTTTTCATCTTGGGTGTCATTTTCATGGTTTTCGGGGGTGTTAAAGCCGATAGTGCTGTCGAAATGTAAATCCAAGATGGCGGCTGCAATAGGTATCAATTTTTCATCATGGGTGTCATTTTCATGGTTTTCGAGAGAGTTGAAGCCGATAGGGTTGTTGAAATGTAAATCCAAGATGGCGGCTGCAATAGATATAATTTTTTTCATCTTGGGTGTCATTTTCATGGTTTTCGAGGGTGTTGAAGCCGATAGTGCTGTCGAAATGTAAATCCAAGGTGGCAGCTGCAATGGTTATCAATTTTTTCAAGATGGGTGTCATTTTCATGGTTTTCGAGGGTGTTGAAGCCGATAGTGCTGTCGAAATGTATTTAAACTACTTTAAAAAATTCCGTATAATCATGTTATACGTATTTTTTATGCGCTTAAGGTATGCCCAATTGGATTTACCAATTATTAATTTTTTTCTAGCTACTCTTGAAGAAATATTTACATATGTTTTAAATAAAATAAATGGAAGGCAGTTGAAATGGTTCCTCCGGATTATTCTTAAAGATTTGAAACTAAATATGGGCTTGAAACGTATCTTTGCTGCTTTCCACCCGGACGCAAAAATATATTATGATAACTGCTCCGATCTAAGCAAGGTTAGTTTAGAAAAATATAATATATTTTTTGTATTTATATATTATAGGTAATGTCCATTTTATTCTATTTATGTGTGGTTAATTGTGTAACATACATAGTTACATGGTTGTAAGCTGTTATTTAAAAAAGGGCCGCTGGGTTTCTTTCTGGTTGTTCCCAGGACAGAGGTTTTTTTTGAACCAGTGGTAATTAAACAATAGAGTGATTAATAAGTATCATTTATAATCTATATTGAATAAAAATGTGACGCCTGCCACCGCCAGGCGCAATTATAGTTTTTTTTTAAATTAAATGAATTTCAATCAGTTTCGATACAGTATGAATGTAATATAAAACATGTAAACGCTTTATGTAGATATAAGATACTTGTGATGTCAGATAAAATTAAGAAAATAATTTAAGATTGATTCTGAATCTGTAAAGGGATTTAAGATAATCTAAAACAGTTCAAACTATATACACATATATTTACATGGTCATATAATATGCACATACATACATGCTAAATCCCAAAACAAGAATTTAATTTTAAAATGTTTAAAAAATATATAAAAACACTATAGTCCGTTCGCGTTAAGAAAATAGTGAGTCATCAGTGCAACTACAGGGTAAAAGTGTATTCACAGTGGAGTAAAAATTCTTTTATTTTCCAACATTTAATTAAGTTTAATAGAAACAAATTTTCTTAAAATTACTTAAATCACTAATCAGTATCGCTAGATTCTGCAGTTACATTAATTATATAATATTTGTCTGGCGATTTTCAGGTATTATAAAAAATACTCAATAAATACGTGATTAAAATTTGAGATTGCCAAAAGTATGTTTTTTGGGAATTTTAATAAAATATTTTTGGAGAGGTCGGGTAATACTTTATAACCGACAGAAATGTCTGGGATTATTTTTTTAAATTATATAAAAAGTAAAATAAAAGATTTAAAAAAATCAAGTTGCCAAATAAACATGTTTTTGGAATTTTTTTTGCAAATGTTATATGCTGCGCAGTAACGAAATAATCGCAAACGCTCTGCTAGAATCGCGGTACTGGATTCACCAATTGACGAAATTATATTTTTTCACAATTTCAACTTTCCAAAAGGACCTTCCCAAAATTCGTCGCCAGCTCTCAGACTATTATAGTTATTACCTTTTGTAGTCGATTTGTATTTTGTATGAAAATTTTAATTACTAATATAACATGTTACTACTAGGTTTGTGCGAATTTTGACGGTGGTAATACTCGACCATCTGAAATTGGCGTTGAAATATTCTACGCCGTAAGTCCGATGCTTTTAGAGCAGCTAAAAATTACAAAACTTTCTGATCTTCCGCCGACGAAGACCTACATGATAGAAGAGAAATTCGACGGTGAAAGATTTCAGGTATATTTTATTCACTTGCACAGTTTATGTTTAGGTATCTAATAATTAAAGATTTTTTTCATGATGTTGCTTAGCGTATTGTATGTCAAGTTCGGACCTTTTACTTTTAATGTCAACGTTCATCATCATCATCCTCATCATTACAGCTCTTTACAAGTCCACTGCTGAACATAGGCCTCCCCCAAGGAATGGCACAAAGCATGGTTTTGAGCCACCTGCATCCATCGACTTCCTGCATATCTAACCAGGTCGTCACTCCATTTAGTGGGGGGTCGCCCTACACTTCGCCTACCGGTACGAGGCTGCCACTCGAGAACCTTTTTCCCCATCAGTTGTTGGTTCTTCGAGCTATATGGCCGGCCCATTGCCACTTCAGCTTTTCAGCACTAATCCCTTGGGCTATGTCGGTCACTCTGGTTCTACTGCGGATATCATCATTTCTAAGTTTATCACGTAAAGAAACCCCGAGCATAGCTGTCTCTAAAGCTCGCTGAGCGACCTTGAGCTTCCTCATACGGCCAGCAGTGAAGGGCCATGTCTCAGTTCCATAAGTCATCACTGGCAACACGCACTGGTTGTACAGTCTCGTTTTCAGATATATCTGACGAGCAGATGCGTCGTGATTTCTCGAACGCTGCCCAGCCGAGTTGAATCCGTCGATTGACCTCACGGTTGAAGTTGGACTTACCTAGTCGGACTATTTGTCCCAGGTAAATATACTCGTCAACTTCGAGCTTAATGCTCCCAACAACTACTGGTATAGGTGTGACATGGACGTTACACATGATCTTTGTTTTGTCCATGTTCATCTTAAGACCTATCCTATAGTTGGGAGGCACTATTGAGGTCATTGAGCATAGTGCTTAGGTTCTCCAGCGATTCTGCCATAAGCAATATATCGTCGGCAAATCGAAGGTAAGGGATGTACTCGCCGTTGATGTTAATACGGTATCCTTTCCAGTCCAGAAGCTTGAAAACGTCTTCCAATGCAGCGGTGACGAGTTTCGGAGATATAACGTCACCTTGTCTTACACCTCTGCATTTGGATAGGTTTCGTACGCTGGGTCTGTACTCGGATAGCCATCGTAGCCCTACTGTACAAACACTTCAGCACTTCTATATAGCGACAATTAACTTGGCACCGCTGCAGGGACTGCAGCACCGCCCAAATTTCTCGGAATCAAAGGCTTTCTCATAGTCTACATACTCCAGAAATAGTGGCAAATTGTACTCCTTGGACTTCTGTACAATTTGCCGAAGGGTATGTATGTAGTGATAAAGTCTATGGTAATAAAGTCTATGGTGATAAAGTCTATGGTGATAAAGCCTTTTCGGAAACCGGATTGCGCGGGAGGCTGGAAGTCGTCGAGTCTGCGAGCGATTCGTAATGACTCTCGAAAACAACACGTAGACGCGGCTCAGAAGGTAAATCGGTCTGTTGTTATGTAAGAGAGCGTTGTCGCCTTTCTTGAAGAACAAGATCACCGCACTTCTGCTCCACGCCTCCGGTGTAGTGCCCCCACGGAGGACGGAATTAAAGAGCTTCTGAAGGACTTCAAGTACCAGTTCTCCACCCGCTTTCAGAAGCTCCGCTGTTATTCCATCCTCGCCCGGGGACTTGCAGTTTTTAAGGCGCTAGAGAGTCATTCTAATCTCGCTTAGACTGACGTTCGGGATATCATCGGAATAGTGTCGGATAAGACTTGCTCTTGGATCGTTACTTACTTACATCTCGTTGGAGATGAAACGAGACAACGAGATGTGTACAGCTGCCCATATAATCTCTCAATGTCACTCAAAATCTTAGGTGTCCCGGAAATGATGCTGCCACATTCAATTTTTATTTTATTTATTTATTTTAAAAAAAGTTACCCCCACACTAGGATTTTCTCCTGTATCGTGGAGGCAGTTTACAAACACAAATTGCACAAGGACAAACATCCAGACCCGGAACAATTATTTGTAGGTCATACAAATACTTGTTCCGTGCGGGATTCGAATTCGCAGCCACCAGCGCAGCAACTCATTGCTAAGCCACTGCGCCACGGAGCCGTCAGTTAGCTCTTTCTGGCAGACAGATCTCTGGCAAAGACTGGAGCCCTGACTCCGCTCACACGTTCTTCAATACGAGCAGTATTAAAGTTGCGTAAGTCATGCATTTGGAGATATGTCTGTTCAGTTGCCTGTATGCTGTCAAATCTACCGAAGACTGCAGCTTAATTTCCCGTCTAACAGCCATGAAATTAAGAGTGTAATCTGAGTTTTTGTGTTCCTTTGCGGCGGGTCTTTCAAAACTTAGCTTCGACCGCATGGACAGTTTCCACGAGTTTGTCATTCATATCGTCCACTGCATCACAATTTTCTAGACACTGACAACGGTATTGCAACTCAAGCTGAAAGGTTTCGGGACTTTGGATTAGAGCACGAGGTAAGCGGAGCGTTGACTTCCTTAGACGACACCTCACCAACTTAACGTTTAGGTTCAGTGTGCCTCAAACCATTCGCTGATCGCTACCAGTTTTCAACCTCGCGATCACTGAGACATCACTGAACAGTTGTCGTCTTGTCATCATAATGAAGTCACTCTCATGTTTTCTTGAACTGTCGAGGCTCGAACAGGTCCACTTCCTGTGAGGCAGCTTCTGGAAGAAAGAGTTCATCATAAAGAGTCCCTCTTGCTCCGTGAAGTCGGCTAGCTGCTGGCCCCTTGGGTTCCGTTGCTCTATTCCGAATTTCCCTACTTTCAGCTCACCGTTCTCTCTTGTGCCTAGTTTTGCGTTGAAGTCTCCCATTAATACCGTATAGTGGGTTTTGGAGGAATGCATGGCTTTAGAGATATTCTCATAAATTTCCTCCACCTCCTCATCGCGATGTGCCGAGGTTGGTGCGTAAATCTGTATGACCTTCAACGAATACCGTTTGGTTATTCTGTGTATAAGGGATGCAACCTTCGGCGACACACTCACAATCTTTACTACGTTGTTAACGAGAGATAGTGAATCCTCTTTGGGACAGATGGTCACCCTTTCGGTGATAGAACATGTTGCCGGAATCGACGATTACCGTGTCCTCCTCTTCGGACCTCAGATAATCCTATTATATCCCAGCGCAACTTGTCTATCTCTTTTTCCAGCTCCAGGATCTTCGCGTCAGTCCTCAGGGTGCGTGCGTTGTATGTTGCCAAGTAGAGTCGTCTTAGGTGGCAACCGAACCTCCACCGGAGATTCCTAGCACCCCCTGCCCCGACGTTACCATGGTCGCCACCGTAGCCAGGAATAGCGGAACCGCCGGGGACTGGGGGCCGTTTTTTTGTAACTTTCGTCATGTACCAATATACCTCATATTGCCATAGTTACCACATTTGGCGAGGTTATCAGAAAGATGCTGCTGCCCATCTTATGTCTCAGTGTCCCTCTGTCGCCTCTTACGACACCCACAGTGAGATATGGGGTAGTGGATATTCTTACCCACCACTACACGGGTGTGTCACAGAGAGTACCAGTGTAAAATTCCAGCATAACGTCTATGAGCTACAAGGACAGTTCACCAAAAGGTGGCTTTATTTCAACCATGGGGTTCAAACCAAGTTTATGCAATTTGCACTACAACATAATCCGTAATTATTGAAAATACACTTGTTGTTTATTTATTTACGATGTTATTTTTTATATTATACATTTTTTTTCTATCCCGATTAACAATTTTAGATACATATGGAGAATAATATTTTCGAATATTTTTCAAGAAAAGGACACAAGTATTCGCACAACTTCGGGGAATCTTATGAATCTGGTTCATTGACA
This sequence comes from Parnassius glacialis, assembly GCA_033319125.1. Lineage (NCBI taxonomy): Eukaryota > Metazoa > Arthropoda > Insecta > Lepidoptera > Papilionidae > Parnassius > Parnassius glacialis. The sequence goes on along the minus strand of JAVANC010000013.1, from coordinate 16,063,684 downwards.
CCACTTCTGAAAGATTGCTTTGCTCCAACTGTCAAGAGTTTTATACTGGATGGTGAAATGATGGGCTGGCATAAGGAGCAAGAGACTTTTGGATCGAAAGGTTTATGTAATGTAATAATAATTTTAACGTAAAAATTGAAATACATCTCGATGAAAGCGTAAACAATAGTGTCAATGGTCACATTTGTTTTGGAATCGATTGAAAGTACCCATGAAGTCATAGGTCCACTCGCGATCTGCAGTTTTGTAACTTTGGTAGTAATCGTTGCCGGTGACATTTTGTAACCTAAAAAAGGTTTTGTATTTTGCCACCTAAAATGGGGATACAGGTACAATGCAAGCCGAAATATGTCAAGAAAATATCGACTAATCATGGAGAAATTCTATGTTTATCCATTATAAAGTGTCATCCACGCAAGATATATCATAATGTAAATATTATAACTTGAAAGATGCTGATTCGTTCTAACTATTCCACTCTCGTTATAACACTAATGATAATCACGTGGTGTATTTTAGTCATCTGTTTTTTGTCTTTATCTCTTATTTCTATGATACGAGACTTCCACGGATCTTGGGTATCATTAAAGCGTTAGTGAAATAGCAGTGTAATGCTGCTGTGCTATGTATGGGATTTACAAAAATTGGAGACCTTTTAAGGAGGCATTAAATGTTAACCCTCAAAAGTGACAATGCTGACATTAGAAATCAAAATGCTGATCCTTAATGAAAATGTAGGCGTCTTTGTGCCACAGCATTTACTTTTTATAGAATAAAAATGACAAACGAGCGACATTTACATTCTCTTAAATAATAAGTACATATATACCTACTATTTTAGTAGTACTACTTTTAGTACCTTCCATCTGCTGAATTGCTTTATATTTTAACTTAATAATGTACTCGTATTTAACAACTTCGACTATTACATACGGCCTTACCACAGATCATAGAAACAACAGGAGATATGGCAAGGAGGCGTGGCGCTTGCAAACGCATCTGACCGCAAAGCGGCCTGATGCCAGTTTCAGTAATTAGTCGAATGTCAACTCGCGACGTGTTTACTGCTCGTGGTTTTTGACAAAATGCCGCGTTGTTCAGTAATCGTTTGCAAAACTAACAGCTATATTGTGAATTACATGAAAGATGGCATATCATTTCACACGTAAATACTAAAATATTAATGTTTTCCTTAAATTCATTAAAACATTACTTCGTGGTACTAGAAACACGATGAAAAACCAAATCAAATGTTTTCATTGGAACAAAAACCATTGCTTGCTTAGTACAAATCGACAAGTGGCTGGTCGGCTGGTCTAATAGCGTAATGGATAAGTGGTTTACTGATACTCTCACTCAAACAATAGTTTCGTGAATCGGCCGCTGCCGGCTTTTGTGAGTTAGAGATGTAATGTGATGTTTGTGGTTGTCGATATTTTATACGATTCTGCTAAGTACGAATGATTATGTATGATACTATTAATTATTGTAAAACATAATTTGTTACTACAGTGTAAGTAACTGCGCATTTTATGGTCTTAATGAGAATTGTCGTTAAATGGAGATAAGAAAAATCAATATTCTTTACTATTATAATATGTAATTACTAAGAAACTTTAGAAAAAGCGAAACGGTATTTAACTTCTTTAAAGCTTCCAAACGGTAAAAAGGTTATCAGTACACCAAGAAAAACCGGTTTTATTGGCTTTTTAGTGTACACAGAAAGCCTCAAGGCATTGTACGAGTATACCGAGTGACGAAAAAGTTATCACATAAAATGAAAAGACTTATGCTACATAAATTTCTTTAAACATACACAACTAAAAAACTATATAACAATTAATACATTAGTCGCGGTAGCATTTTTTTCGTTTTAATATTAAATAACATCATGTAAATGCATACAGATATCATCTGATGAATTCTAGAAGGTCAAAGACCCATGCCATTTGAAGGCGAATATAGGTAGTTGAAAAGTTGTCAATCCGAACTATTAAAATAAAGAAAAAATCAAACAAAAACTGTACTTACGGCTAACAATTTAAGGCATAATTTTATGCGCGAAATTAAAAACAAAGGGACCGCGCGCTGCGGGTGTGTGAAAACAAATTCAAGCGAAATATTTACTTAAAATAATGAAGTCAAGGCATAATTCTCTATGCGCAAAGTGACAAGAAATGGGACCGGATGTCGAAATTATTATTTTTCTGGCGTGGTTTTGTAAGTCACTTCAGGTCAGTAACCTATATATTATCAAGGCTGATTTATTTCTTGTCAATTTTTTACGCTATTTATTTTGTTTGAAAAATGCATTTTTTATTTACTTTTATTATTGTTTATTTTATTATTTTAACAGACATATATCAACTTGTATTAACTGCTGTGCTATTTAACGTGATAACCTTTTCGCCACCCAGTATACAACTTGTTGAAAAGGCCGTTGTATTGATAAATATTGTTGAACCACGATATTAATTATAATTAATTTATTAATATTTTGTTTTAACTACATATTGCTTATTTTCATTATAATTTTTTCTGGACATATCGTTCTTTATTTATTTTATTTTATTTTCATGTCCCCAAAAATCTTTAGTAAAATTATACATAGAAGAATCGACAACTTTCCGATTTAGTCAATCACTAGCGTCTAAGTAAAATAAATGCCTTTTGCATAGCACAACGATAGCGACAGATGTTTTTGGATGAGTAAGTTGTACGGTTCATGGTAAATGCACGCTGTGTTTGATGGGATAAGGTTTATAATTGGTTGTGTTGTACGTTCTGATTTATGAAATGCGGGTGTGTGCGCAACTGTGTATCTATTGATTTTATTGAACTGCATGTGTAATAGTTGGCGAGTGGCGGGGACAAACTGGCGACAACAGGTGCCGATATATTTTAACGTACCAGCCATATCTCCTGTTGTTTCTATGATCTGTGGGCCTTACCATCGATCACTAATAAAAAACTAGATACACAATCCCATGCAAAAGTTCTCTAAAAAGTGTCGCAAATTATTTTGACGTAATTATAGTTGAAATAAATGTAAATTCAACCTTAACTGCATTACCTAAAGTTGTATTCACAAAGTTACGTATAAATTAAAAGCGCACCCAAATGTTCGAGTGGACGCTCATTCGGTATGGACGTTTTTTGTCACTGATTGTGTATCTAGTTTTTTATTAGTGATCGATGACTTCAATATATCATAACTCTTTCTCTGTATTAAATGACATTAGAAAGAGATAGATGTAAAGCCAATTAACACATAATATTATAAATAAGGGCTAATCAACTATTATAAGTAAAGGCGGTTTTTGTCAAATCGTATCTTTGTAATAACAACAGTATTCTTTTATTTTAGGAATGAAGTACGACGTGAAAACTTTAAAGGATAAATCGCAATACAAACCGAGTTTTTGTGTTTACGATATTTTATATTACAACGGAAAGTCTTTAGTTGGACCTTCAGAAATGGGTGGCCTACCTCTAATCAAGCGCCTTGAAATATTGGATAATTTGTTTCGTGACATTTCTGGAGTTATATCGCACAGTCAGCGACAAGTGGTAAAGGATATGTTAGTCAGATTTTACTCAACCTTTTTTACTTATCCAGAATGATTTAGTTCTTGCACAGTGCGCAAGATATGTTTGTTTAACAGTAACTGCTGTATTGAAGTTAGGCCCTTTGAAAATTAGTAGAATTTGCCGTCATTTCCACTCTTTGCACGCTAACGACATCAATAGGTCACGTAAATAGTAGCTGTTTTACATCACTAATCTTACTATTGACCTCGGTACATAAAAAAATGAATTTCAAAGTAACTAAAAACGAGCCGCAGAAATGTATTATCAAAGTTTTTATTAGACGGTCAGGATTGTGTTTATTATTATTATTATTATTATTATTATAGAATAAGAGTGACAAACGAGCACACATCCATATGATGGTAAGTGGATGCTGTGGCCCATAGACATCTACATTTATACTCAATTAAGAATCAAAATGCAGATGCGTTGTCACCCCTGAGGACAAAGATTGATTGCATCGTTTCCAGTATATAGGGTCTCCGATTCTCTACACTCACCATACGAAACACAGCAGCATAAAGCTGCTATTTTACGCTATTATTAATTATACTTTTTGTGGGTTGGGTCGCGCAGGCGCGAATTGATATGCTTTCAAGGGCAAGGGTATAATAAAGCCCACTTGGATGATACATTTGCACAGTGTGTTTGACTGCTTTATTCATCTTGTGGTCGTAAGCCCGACTGTGCTCACTGCGGACTGCACTACTGTGTCAGTGGTAGTCCGGAGGCAGAAAGTTGACGGTGTTTCACCGCCGTGCCTAGGCAAACACGTGAGGTCGTTGGTCCTACACCTTATCTCACACTTGAGAATAAGGGAATAGAGAGATAGAAAATTATTCTAGTGACACTCAAGACAATATGTAGTGATGAGCCATAAAGTGCAAGGCACCACATTGCGCTTTATGCTTTTGATTGTAGAAGTCGATAAAGGCATCGTGTTCAAATCTGTAAGTGGTCGACGCTCCGAGTAGTAGGTATAGAACTGCTGTATATGTTGCAAAGTCATTCGAAAAATCTATATCGTAATTTAGATTTTTATTTGATCCAAGATGCGGGGCGGTGACAGCGCCGCCACATGCAGCATTAGACCAACAAAAAGATATATTTCAAGTGATGCCTAAACCATGCTCAACTTCTTGACATGAACTCACTCACACATCTTTCTTCTTTCTCTCTTTATTAGCCCTTAAAAGTCCACTGCTGGACGAACATATGCACCTACAACCATGTGTTTGGTTGCAAACGTTTTGCGATGTATATGTGTACGTGAAACTAAACTTGTTGTAAGTACACGCTTACAATAAATTGAGCATGGTTTTGACTTGGTTTTTGCGTCATTTGAAAAGTACGTAGCCATCTGTCTTTCCTTCTTTGTTCGGCTGAGAATGCAGCGTACTTTATTTTTATAGAATAATGGTGACACACTAGCACACAGTCCACTTAATGGTAAGTGGATTATGTGGCCCATAGACATCTACATTTATACTCGATTAAAAATAAAAATTAGAGAGATTAATTCCTTCCATGAGGACTAAGATACAATGCCTCATTTCCAGTAAAAAGGGTCTCCGGTTCTGACCATGCAAAACACAGCAGCATTGAGCTGCTATTTTACGCTGGTATTCTGTGAGAGCGTGGTCCTTTCCCGGTCGAGCCGACTCATTCATGCTACAACCATAATACGAGTATAGCTGCGGCGTGTCTCTACCACGTAAAAATACTAATGAAGATTGTTTTTGTTTAATAAAGTTCGGATATAGTGGATGCATTTAATAAGTGTATCGAGGGCAATAAAGAAGGTATAACGGTTAAAGACATTGAGTCATATTACATTGCTAATCGACGGGACGCTGGGTGGTACAAAATTAAACCTGAGGTGAGTATTTAACAACAAGTTAATATAGGTCTCTTATGTTTTAATAACAAAATAAAAACAAATATTTTCTTTTTTAGTATACAGAAGCCGCAATAGAGGACCTTGATCTAGTGATTATTGGCAAAACGCTAAGACATCCAAAAAGCTTCTATGTTGCGTGTGTTGATAATACAGGTCAGTTTTATGTAACACTACACGAACAACATATCTTTTCGTATACAAAGAAAAACAACAATATACAGAGGTATCTATTTGAGAACGCCGAATTTACATACCACAAGTGTTGCAGAGTACCACTACCAGAAGATTGGGACCATGCAAACATATTCTTAACAAGCGAGTGCCAGCGTTGCGTGTTACCTACTACATGTTTCTTTATAGAATAAGGGTGACAAACGAGTACACAGTCCACCTGATCGTAAGTGGATTGTGTACTCGATGATGAGTAGACATGCTCCAACCATAGCTGCATTACAGCTCTGCCACATATTTTTAACTCTTATCAGCACTTAAAAGTCCGCTGCTGGACATGGGCTTCTTCTGTTGCAGGGAGGGTTTACCTATATGCCACATTTGGCAAGCGATTTAAGGTCGCAGTTTTTTATCTAAAATGGTTACACCACCAGCTATCGGAGCCATAAGATCTTTCTGACATTTCCACGCACTCGTTTATCGTTACAGCCTATCAAAAATCCAGTGCCGAAAATGGGTATTTCCATAAGTTGCTTCACATAAGGGATATTTGCTATAGATGCCACGCCTGGCAGACTGGTTGGCAATCGCAGTTTTTTTATTTTTTAGATGATGTTAGGAAGTAGATATGAGCGCCGAAGGCCAATTCCACGGCGGCGGCGTCGCGGCGGCGCGGCGTGGCTGGCCATAGGCCTTAGATATTGTTTTTATCAGAAAGAGATTTGTTAAAAAAAATTTAAGAAAGTCATATTGCTGGTACCAAAAACAGCTTTATATTTTTAATAAAGCCCTGGGGAGTCCCAGCCCAGTGATGGGAACAGTATTCCATGTAAGGCCGAACCTGCGCCTTGTAAACTTGCAGGCGGTGTGCCGGCATGAAATACTGTCCCGCTCTGCTGAGCACGTAAATTGTTTTAGAGGCCAATTTGGCCTTCTCTTCCAAATGATCACGAAACTTGCATGTCACTCGATATTTCGACGCCGAGAATTCCGATATTGGCCGAGGCAACAAGTGGAGTGCCTTGAAACTGAGGAGATTCTCCGATCTGCAAGAAAGCTGGTAATTCAATTGCACAATTTCTCGGGAAGCCCATAGAAAGGGAGCTTCGAAAGAAGCGCTTTGTACCAATCCCGATCGAAGGCCTTTGCAATGTCCAAACTAACGGCTAATGCCTCCCCTTGGACTTATGCTTCCACCCATCTATGAGTCAGGTAGACCAGAAGATCACCAGCTGACCGACCCCGACGAAAACCGTATTGGCGGTCACTAATTAGCTAGTGATACTCAAGATACCGCATAAGCTGGCAGTTTATAATGAATTCCATTATTTTGGAGAACAAGGTGATGGCGATAGGCATAGCTAAACGAGTCTGAGCGGTCGCCTTTTTAGCCAGCCTGCAGAATGCAATCGCGATGTTAGTGTGAGTGGCACCACACTCAGGACTAGACAATGATTTAAGGAGCCAAGAGGAGAGTGGACGGAGACCTGATATCTATCTGAATGAGAGGTCAGCAGAAGATCCAACAGGGAAGGTGCATGATCTTCCACATCTGTGATTCGCGTAGGCGAAGTTACCAGTTGTGTCAGACCACATGCCAAGGCAAAATCATGAACAGATCTCCCCGTATGATCGGTTAAACATGAACCGACTATTCGGCGTGGTGGGCGTTACAATCGCCGAGGATCACAATCTCTGCGTATGGGATCTGCTGTAGCAAGGAATCTGTAGCCATTTGGAGGTGGTCAATGAATCGGTCTGTTTGGGCATTACCGCTATGGGATTTATAGAGGCACCCGTAAACATGCGGATGGTCGTCACTGTCTACGCATAACCAAAGGATGGAGAGGTCCTTCAAGACTGTCGAGGCGTCGAGAACAGATGTCCTCTCTGATGTATACGCAAACTCGAGCCCGAGGCACAAGGAGTGTTTCAATTAGTACCCCGGGTAAGAGAGATACGAAGTATCAGCCGGAGAGGACACCTGCGTCTCAGTCAGAAAGAGCAACTCTGGGTTCGCCGTATCGAGATGGTAGTGGACGGCGTTTAGGTTCGAGTGAAGTCCCCTGATGTTGTAGAAAATTACGTGGCAGGGGTCGCCTTGTTGCACCAGAAGAAACTCGGAAGCAGATCTTCCACTTCACGCCGGTATTCTGTGAGTTCGTGGTACCGCCCCGACTTGAGCCGGCACATACGTGCAACAGTCGAAGTTGCTGCCATTGTTAACATCACACTACAATACACGTCCACTCGGTGAAATATTCGACTCGACTGAGTGAACGACGAGCGTGGCGAGGCGACAAGGGGAACTAATATGGTCGGGCCGCGCGTGTGAGCGGGAAAGGAAGTTGCGACTCATCGCGACGGCGCGCCGCGTTCTTAACGCGGCGGCGACGCGTCGACATAAACTCACGGCGACGGCGGCGCGCCGGCGCGCATATCTATTAGGAAGACGCTGCTGCCCACCTCTTGATTTTCCTTTGCCGTCTAAACGTGCATGTCACTGCGGATGCGAGCTAATGCTTGTGTAGTGTGACGGGGCTCGGATGCGTGTCACTGTCATGCGATCGTGCTTTCATTGTCAAAGAGCCCTTAAGCTGAACGCACATTTGTCGGCACTGTACACGCCGTCCGCGCCGCATTTTAGATTTCGTTGTATGAAATAATATGAAACCTCGCATATTACACCCGCACCGTACGCGCCGAATTTTATAAAATGCGGTAGGTATCCGAATATTGAAGGACGCATGGTGATTACGTCATATAACACGGCGCGTTCGACGCGTGCTGATACTCAGTTTTGGCTAATGTTGCCAACTTAGCAGATTATCTAATAAAATTGGTGGTTTCGACTTTCGTTTCGAAATATATATTTTATATTGGTTTTAGTATATTATGTTTAGTATATTATTGAAATATCTGAAAAATCGTTTATCATCATCTAACAAGTCTTTAAATAAAGTATAGTATTCTCCATAGAACTGCCTTATTAAATTAATATTATGAAACCTGAATCTTCTTCTTCCTCGAATTTTACTTTCTTTTCCTCTGCAAATAAGCAGGCTATTATAATATTCTTTTCCATAGCGATCCGAGCGATTCCGAGCGATCAATATCACTGAACCGTTTCACACCAGTGGTTGGAAATAACTGCAAAAGTTGTTGGCAATATGGCAATACAAAATATTTGCGGACGGCGCGTACGTACAAATGTGCGAGGCCATCAGTAAAATGCGGCGCGTATGGCACGTACGGCATGTACGGTGCTAAGAAATTTCGTTCAGCTTTAGCGTGATGCGTCATCCGTCAAACGTGCGTGTAGGTGAGGCTCTGCGCTGGCTCTGCATGTGTAACGTGACGGGGCTCGGGCGCGAGGCTCGCGGCGCGCTGTGCGAGCGGCTCGCGCCGCACTGGCGCCGCGCCGCCGCGGACCCGCCGCCGCCCTGCCTGCACTTCAACAAGCAGAAGCCCGACTTTTGGCTGCTGCCCGAACACTCCGTCGTGTTACAGGTACGGCACGGTACGCTGCAGCTATATTATGTTTGTAACACGAATTGGTCGGCTCGACCGGGGTAGACACTACATTATGGTTGCGGCACGTGTGAGTCGGCTCGAAGGACCACGCTCTCAAAAAACCAAAGTAAAATAGTAGCTTAATGCTGTTGTATTAGAGATCCGGATTTTTTTTACTGGAAGCATTCTACCTTAGTTTCAGAGGTAGCAGCACATATGCTTTTTTAATTCCCAACCGATGATAGATGTGATGCCTATGTGCCTCAGCATTCACTTACCAACAGGGGGACACTTTCAAACTTTTCAAAAAGAAAACTTCCACGTGCAGAATAATATCATTGAAGTCGAAGTTAAAACTTTTTATTCCTTTAGAGCTCTTACGCCTCCAAAAGTTCGCTTTCGCTCTTACTGACTGGTTCGCAAAAATAATACCTTCTTTTGAGTGAAGAACCGAGAAGAACCTGGGGTCTATTTTAATCGCACCTAAAGTCAATCCACTATCATCATCATCAGTGTCGACTCCAAACTTGTTGTTACTGTTATTCCTTATAAAGCGAACTGATTGAATTTATAATTCTTCCTGCCTTCTTCCTGGACTTTATTTCTCAAGAAATACTTTTAAGATTGGCAAGTATGGCTTACGGTTCAAGTGGCCCCAAGATCTCTGGGCCCAGGTGTACTCTGCCCACTTCCGATATTACGTAGCTGGCTCAGAGTACAAGTGGTCTCTAAATCTCTCGGGCCAAATGTAATGTCCATTTTCAACGTTGGTTAGCGAGGGCACTGCATCCAAACTTTCAATTCCTTATATCTCTGCTATCGGATACTTAAAATTTTTCCTTTATGATAACGTAATTCAGTGTTTTTATTATTATATTTTACTGAAAAGGCGGAGAATAAGTGTTTGTACGTGCAATTGTGAGTAAACGAGGTTCTCCGGCATCTTAAAAACGGCAAGGCCCCAGGCGAAGATGGAATTACAGCGGAGCTTCTGAAATCGGGTGAAGAGGCTTTATTACCATAGACCACATACATACCCTTTGGCAAATTGTACAGAAGTTCGTAGAATTTGCCTGAGAAAGTCTTTGATTCCGTCGAAATTTGGGCGGTGCTGCAGTCCCTTCAGCGATACCAAGATGACTGTCGGTATATCGAATTGCTGAAGTGTTTGTACAGTAGGGCTACGATGGTTATCCGAGTACAGAACCAGAGTACTACACCTATCTATCTACAGAGAGGTGTAAGACAAGGTGACATTATATCTCGAAACTCTTCACCGCTGCATTGAAAGACGTTTTCAAGCTTCTGGACTGGAAAGGATATGGTATTAACATCAACGCGAGTACATCACTCACCTTCGATTTGCCGACGATATAGTCCTTATGGCAGAATCGCTGGAGGACCTAAGCACTATGCTCAATGACCTCAACAGTGTCTCCCAACGGATAGGTCTTAAGATGAACATGGACAAAACAAAGATCATGTTTAATCTCCATGTCACACCTATGCTGGTAGACGTTGGGAGCACTAAGCTCGAAGTTGTTGCGGGTATTTTTACCTGGGACAAATAGTCCGACTAGGTTTTTACTTACCTAGTCGGCCGTGAGTCAGTCGACTGATTCAACTCGGCTGGGCAGCGTTTGGGAAATTACGGCACATCTTCTCGTCAGCTGTACCTTAAACTTGAAAACGAGACTGTACAACCAGTGCGTGTTGCCAGTGATTACCTATGGAACTGAAACGTGGTCCTTCACTGCTGGCCAGAGGAGGAAGTTCAAGGTCGCCCAGCGAGCTATGGAGAGGCTATGCTCTGAGTTTTTCTGCGTGATAAACTTAGAAATGAGGATATCCGCAGCAGAACCAGAGTGACCGACATAGCCTAACGGATTAGTAAGCTGAAGTGGCATAGGGCCGGCCATATAACTCGCAGAACCGACAACCGATGGGGAAAAAAAGGTTCTCGAGTGGTGGTCTCGTACCGGCGGACGAAGTGTAGGGCGTCCCCCCACTAGATGGAGTGACGACCTGGTCAGACATGCAGGAAGTCGATGGATGCAGGTGGCTCATGACCGTGCTTTGTGGCATTCCTTGGGGGAGGCCTATGTTCAGCAGTAGACTTGTGAAGGGCTGTAATGTATGTATGTATATGCAATTGTAGACCATAAAAACACTTATTCCGTGTGGGATTCGAACCCTATTTTTTCGTATCTTGTTTTTGATTATACTTTCGCAGCTGTGATGTGTTAAAATGCCATTTATCCTTTACAGGTCCGTGCTTCGGAGCTAGTAAGCAGTAATTCGTATGGCACTCCCTACACATTGCGTTTTCAACGCATTATTAAAGTTCGGTATGATAAACCTGTGAATGACGTTATGACTTTGCAGCAGTTTGAAAAAATTGTTTCGGTAATTTTCTGTATTTTTCTTAATAAAAGTTTATAAAAAAGGAACTTGTAACGCACAGAAAACCATCGCTAGCGCTGTGATGAAATTTAAAGTATTATTAAATAGCTTACTCCATAACTTACCAGAATCAAATATCCTTAACCTTTACTTTTAACCTACCTATTAAAAATAGGAAGAGACAAATGATCTTATTTTGAGAAAATACCAGTCCGCTTATGCTTACTGCTTGTGTTGCATGCGTACGAGCATGTGTGTGGGTTTGCGAGCGTGCGTGCATGGGCGCGTGAATTACTACGTATTTACATTTTACGCGAACTATAGTTGATTTCGTATTTAAATTCGTTCTCATTTTGAAGACCAACTTAGTTTCATATATTATTTCTGTGCGTTGTAATTCTGTCTAAATATATATTCATTTCATTAGCACTAACCAACTACACAAATAAGACATATTCATACACTCACGCATACGCTTACACGCATGCACATAAATACGCATTCACATGCACAAGCGCATCTTGCACATTGCACATACTCGTAATTTATGCATAAACTATAAGCATGTAGGTTGAATCATTCCCCCCAAGTTAGTACTAGTTAAAATAGACAATAAGACAAAGTTAGTACACCATAATATATTCGTTTTACTTTTACTTTTTAACCGACTTCAAAAAGGATGCTGTGGCCCATAGACATCTACATTTATCCTCAATTGAGATGCTTTGTCACCCCTGAGGACTGAGATGGAATGCCTCGTTTCCAGTAAAAAGAAAAAGGGTCTCCGGTTCTCTACACTCACCATACGAAACACAGCAGCATTAAGCTGCTATTTTACGCTGGTATTCTGTGAGAGCATGGACCTACCCCGGACGAGCGGATCCATTCGTGCTTCAACCACAACATACTAGTAGTTGCAGCATGACTACCATGTTGTTTAACGTTAGATGTGTTACCTCATAACTTTATTCTAGGTGAACCGATTTTGATGATTCTTTTTTTATTTGAAAGCTGGTACTTCTCATATGGTCCCATATAAATTAGTAGTTTTTGAGCTATCCTTAATAATTTATATTGAAGTCGGTTGTACAAAATTTTTAATTTTACCACTTCTTACTGTAACACACTTATCCACTGCATCAATACTATGGAATGTAATGACAAACCTTTGGATTCCATGACACTTGCCGGCTTAGTTTGGGAACTAATGATTTTGTATTGTAATATTATTTTTGTGGATAGTAAAATAAATAAATAAATATTACGTCAACAGTCTAATAAGGAGGTGGTGAAACTCAGTAAAAAAATTAATCAAGAACAGATCGACAATGTTTCTATGATACCTCGTAAAAAGCGTGTCGCTAAGCCCCTTAAAGTAGCCGAACAATTCCGAACCCAAATCAGTGGTGAAGTGACAGTGAAGTCACAAGCTTTGCTCGGGAGGAAGATTTGTATACTCTCTGACGACGTCGACTGCGACAAAGCGGAGTTGGTGAAAATTATAAAGTCGCATGGAGGCAAACACGAGGAAAACTATGGTAAGAGTCCACATATTATAATAAACCTAGCAAGCTAACTGCATAGCAAAGTGGCGAAGCAATCAGCTTTGTAGTGGTTTCTAACGGAAAAAAAATTCAAAATAGGAGGTTCAGATGCCTGGGTGATCAGTAATCGATTGCTGAAAACAGAATTTGAAAATTCGAAACCGTTCTCGAGATAATCGTGGGACAGACGGACAGACGGACGGACAGACGGACAGACATCGTGAAATCAATAAGTGACTTCGCATGCTTCGCCACTTAATAACTAGCGATCCGCCCCGGTTTCGCACGAGTGATTTTTGGATCTTGATAAAAGCGCCACCTACCGGGTCCGTTTGTGAATCTAAACCATCCATACCCCACTCAAAAACACAAAAAATATATCCATAAGAGCTATAGTTTGAAAATGTGATTTTCTTTAAATTAACGTCCCCGCAATCCCGCTAACACGTGATAACGTGACCGCAGTCCCGCTCGCGGGTGGAATTCGTAAAATCCATCATTAGCCGACCTCTACTCGGCGAAAGGAATATTCCTACCTAATTTCAAATCTCTAAGCCTTATGGTTCCATAAATATCGTGATGAGTCAGTACATAGGTGCTCCCTCATATTCCATACCATACCCCAATCATCCCGTGGGTTTAGTAAGAAGAGGCGACAGAGGGAAACGAAGCAATGGATGGGCAGCAGCACTTTCCTACTAATAACTCAAAATAATTTAAAAAAAATTGCGTTTGCGAACCCGCCTGCAGTGTAGCAACTATGGTAAATGGGTACTCTATGCGGCAATCTATGAGAGAAGCTTATGTTCAGCAGTGGACTTAAATGGGTTGTAATAATGACAACCGCCTTTTGTTAATAAGTTGCTACATCACCCATACAGATTTAAACTTATAAAGTTACAATATAAAATTTGGTACTTGCCACTTTTTTCACATTAATATCTTCCTAATTTCCAAAAAGTTATAAAAGAGTACAAGCGCAAAGGCGAATAGGGATTAGGCGCAAGGGAAAGAAATATATCGATATATATCGCGCGATAAATATCGATATATCGTCATCATATGCATGATGTAAAGATAAGGTCCAAAATTTTATATTACTGTCGGTCGGACGACGAAAAAAAAAACGACAACCAACCACACATTAATACTTTTGTACCTCATTTTGTTGTTACATGTTTTGTCCTTAATACAACATTTTAAAATATATCGAAATTGATACGGATTCAATACTCTAAAATAAATATCGATATATCGCGAATTAAAATATCGACGATATATATCGATACTAATATTAAAAAAGATCGATTTTTCGATACATTGGTGTTTTTTACCCAAACCTAGAGGCAAATTTTACTCCAAAAGCCGTGTTATAGTGGCTAACCAGCTAATTTATTTATAGGGTCATTCATATGTATAATTAAATATTAAATATAGGAATGTTTTATTGGCTTTTACTGCTGCATATTGTACTGCAAATAATTTGATGAAAGAAATTATCGTCAACAGTTTTAGTACATAAAGTACTGTCTATAAACTGTGTTTATTTTTCTAATAAAAGTGAAAATGGCAAATGAGCACACAGTCTACCTAAATAGTAAGTCGATGCTGTTGTTCGTAAACACTTTCCTTTGTCCTCGAAAATCTCGTTACCATACGAAACACGGCAACATTACGAGTATACTGCTATTTTGTGTGAGTGTTGTTCTTTCCCGCTCGACCCCATTCATTCGTGCTGTAGTCATAGTACAATTCAGCCTGGTACTACCACCTATTTCGTTTCGTTTTGATTACAGAAATTTAAATTTTTGTGTTTAACATCTCGTATATTGTCAAATTAATTCTAAAGTAGTACCTAATAATAAACATTGCATATCAATATTTATAACTATTATAGATTTACATGACACAAATCAATAACTTAAAATCGACTTAGCCTAATGAGTAAGGAGCGGACTGCACACTGGCACTCGGAAAGTAGTAGGTTCGAATCCGCTATTTGACTATACTAATGTTAAACACTCGCTGCCCGCGATGCAATAAAACTGGGAAACAAGCCGCCGCCTATTGCACTCTCTGACGCACTTCGTTTCCCCATTTTATTGTACCGCGGGCAGCGAGTGTTTAACATTAGTGTAATGTGGTAAACCATCCCTAACCACTGATTGACTAATAGTTCCCTAACGTAAGAACTTTAAGCTTCCTTGGAGTTGTTAATAATAGTACATGTTAGTAATATTAATAGCCTTATACTTAATAATATAAACAAGGAATATATAATTACGTTAGTATATTATAATTAACAGGTGCAGACACATGGTGTTGTGTTGCTGGACGACTAATAGACCACGTGCGATTTTTAATACACAAGAAAACTGTGAACATTGTCAGCACATCATGGCTGAGGTCCCTTCCCGAATCCGACGCTTTATGTTCCCTGTCCCCGCTCGATATGTTGGCGATAACGAAGGAAATGAGACTGAAAATGAGCCTCGATTATGACTATTTCGGCGATAGCTATAAAGAGCCGATAGAAGTGGACACGTTGAAGAAATGCTTTGAGAAGATGGACAGCGATGTTAGTAACAGAAATTTTACGATGTTTTTTGATGCACAAGGATGACTCCTTGATTGTGGAAGCGTTTAACCCACACATACACAATTGCACATGGACCAAAATCTAGAACCGGAATAATTATTTACCTACAAAAATACATATAGTTGCTCGGCACGAAATTCGAACCCGCGGCCCTTAGTGCCTTAATCAATTGTTTTGCCATTCTGCTACCGAGCGGTCAAATTAAATAATTTATCAAAATATTTATATAAAAGTAAAAAAGTAAAGTTACAGCCTAATATAAGTCTCACTTCTGGGAACAATAGAACCCCTCTTATTTCTGAGAGGGTTTAAAGGCAAGGAAGTATCCACTGCTGCCCCAAAGCGTATTGGTGAACTTCACATCATGTCTCCGAAATATATTTTTTCACAGTCGAGTACGTGGTAAATCAGCACAAATTTCATGAACAAATCAAAAAATCTTTTAAAAAAAATTCTTTAAAAAAAGATTTTATCGGTGGTTATAAAAGTATTTTCTAAATGATTCCACTTGTAAACTAGTATTGAATACTACTTTTGCATATCTTAGGACTTGAGACCTAGACTTAACTTAGACTTAGACTTTGCCACCTAGACATAGACCTCCGTGGGTCTAAATCTTAATCCGCTTCTGGATTCACACATACCAATGGGTATTTGCCCGTTTGTTACCCTTACCTTTTTATTTATATGCTTATTAAGGGAAACATACAGTACAATGATAGATTAAATTATAAAACATATATAAAAGTAATCCTAAAAACCAATGAAGTTTCCACAGATATCTAATACATAATAAAAGTTTGCCACCACAATATTATGTTGTATAAAAATTAAAAAAAATATAAAAATTAAAAGAGTTGTACCTTGTACTATTATTTATTCTGTGCCTTTACTTATTTATAACTGTTGATCCTATTTTAGGCTTTCGTTATTAATATCTTATGTTTTTGTTGCTGTTCGTATTAAATGTGATGTCTGAATTGTGCAAGTCAAATAATGTTGCTATTTTTATATATTTTTATATATAGGGCTTAATTTTTTTTTAAATATTTGGTGCCGAGATTAATTTAAATTTAATACTTCAAACTAAACGTTATATAACATTATGTATACAATCTCTTTCAGGAACCGAAAATGTATCTTACAACACAAGAGAAAATAAAAGTGGATAAAGAGCTCTTTGAGGAAAATAATCCGTTTTCTTATTTACGTCCTTGCTTTTTATCGCTTCCAAAGAGCAATCGAATTTATGCTATACGGGCGCAAATGTACGGCGCTACGATATGTGACCTGGATTCTGGAAATGTGACACATGTAGTTTTACCGAATAGTGTTTCGTCCCGTGATAAAGAGGAAGCAAAGAAACGCAATGCTCTTTTGGTCTCTGAAGAATGGTTAGACGCATGCTTTGCCGAAGGGAGATTGATTTCAGAAGCATTGTTTATATTTTCCTAAATAATTTAATCATCGATGTAATGCAATAAAAATTAAATTAAATCCAATTAAATATTGCACATTTGTTTTATTACTTAAACAATTATGTAGTTGTAATAAGCTCATAATCACAGAGTATTTTTAATGGTTTATATATGCTGAGCTAGCCACATTCTTGCTCTTTACCTTTTTTGTAAGGTCATACGTACAAAAACAGATAAACGGAGCGTTGCGTACATTTCAATTTCAAGTTATATTTCATTATATACAATATTAAAAACTATAATAAAAAAAACTAAAACTACTAATTTAATTATCAAACAGCCCTACTCCCCGCGGTATCGTGCCAAGAACGCTGGCTGCGTTTCACCGCTGAATGGCTATACATAGCCTTCGATCAAGAAAAGATTTTTTCTTTCTTATCACCACCAGCACCAGCCGCGGATGGAGTTCCTTTAGGAACTTCACCGCACGTGCACCCCACGGACCGATAGTCTCTACAGCAAATGGCACAAATATGTAGTCATCTCTCAGAGACTCATATTTGCGCCAATTACTCAGTTCAGCTGCCTCTGATACCGCCCCGGTTCTAAACGAGGTACCCCTGGAATGAGAGATCCCAAAGTATCTACGCAAGTAGCATCCCACAGGCTTTACCACTCTCCCAAGGTACCAATGTATTTAATGTTTCAAGTTACGCTGAGACTATGCTCATCATATTGTCACCTTGACTCACACAAATATATCTTTCTTTTTTCTTTCTTTACAACCCCTAAAAGTATTGCTGAACGCATACATATGTACCTGAAACAATGTTTTAGTTATGGTTTAGTTATACCTGGTAGAACCATGCTGCAGCTATATTAGTAATATAGTTGTAGCACGAATGGGTCGGCTCGACCGGGGAAAGACCACGCTCTCACAGAATATCAAACATAGCAGCTCAACACTGCTGTGTTTCGTATGGTGAGTGTACAACAAAAATTGCCAACGCATCTGCATTTTCATTCGTAAACGAGGATAAATGTAGATGTCTATGGGCCACAGCAACCACTTACCATCAGGTGGACTGTGTGCTCGGTTGTCAACCTATACTATAAAAAAATAATAATTTTAAATGCACATGATTGCGTAAGTGCGTGTTCTTATTCAGTAAGTTGACCATGGTTTGGGCTTTGTTTCGGCGTCACTAGAAATGTATGCAGCGCTAATGTATGCATTCCTTTTGTGAAATTTCTGTTTTCCTTTCTTTTTAGTCCGTAAAATTCCACTGCTGAACATAATCCTCTCTCGTTGCAATGAAGAATTGCCATAACCGCCTCGCTGAGCAGGCACATTGACTAGCAGTACTAGCCGTTATACACATTTGACGCTGTTCCTCGTCTTGTCTGGCGTATAATGGAAAATTATACCTTCTTACCTATTAGCCTTCTATTAGAAGCTATAAGAACTTTCTGGCATTATTATCCAAAGTCGTCTTATATGCCAACGACGGGAAGAAATAATGTAAGTATTCCTTTATGCCGCCACCACCACCCGGAACAATTATTATTTTTATAGATATAAGGTGATATTGACAATGACAAACGACCACTGTCCACCTGATGGTATGAGGATGACCCATGACATTTATCTTTAAAATGCAGATGCTTTGTCACACCTGAGGACTAAGATGGAAAACCCCGTTACTAGTAAAAAGGCCAATTTTTTAGGGTTCCATACCCAAAGGGTAACTAACGGGACCCTATTACTAAGCCTCCGCTGTCCGTCTGTGCGGGACTTTATTACGAAGCCTCCGCTGTCCGTCCGTCCGTCCGTCTGTCTGTCTGTCAGCGGGCTATATCTCATGATACGTAATAGTTGAAATTTTCACAGAATGTGTATTTCTGTTGCCACTATAACAACAAATAGTAAAAATTAAAATTTAAAGGGTATGAAATATCAGTATGAAAGAGATTGAACGTGCGATTCGAAGTTTGAAATGTGGTAAGGCTGCGGGACTAGACAGAGTTACTGCTGAAATGGTAAAGTATGGTGGGCCTCGCGTCTGGGATAGCTTTTATCTGCTGTGCAATTTGTGCTGGCGGACGGGGGATGTCCCGGATGATTAGCGATCCGCAGTCATTGTGCCTTTATATATAGGTAAAGGTACACATTTTGACTGCGGGTGCTATCGGGCGATCAGCTTGACCAGTTTAGCAAGTAAAGTCTACTCGAAGGTTTTGACACGTAGGATGCAAGAGAAATCGGAAAGATTTCTATGGGAGGCACAATGCGGATTTAGACCTGGAAGAGGATGCACGGATGAAATGTTTTCTCTCCGCATGATCACGGAAAAGCTTCTGGCTGCTAACCGAAAGATTTTCTGTGCTTTTGTGGATCTTGAGAAAGCATTTGATAAGGTTGTATGGAAGAAAATGTGGGAACTGTTGCCGGGGTGCGGTGTGGATGGTCGATTGCTAAGGGCTGTGCAGTCACTTTACTGTGACTGTAAAGCCTGTGTGCGGGTAGGGCATGACCTGTCACCCATGTTTAGCGTCCAAACGGGCGTAAAACAGTGTTGTGTCATGTCTTCCTGGCTGTTCATACTGTATCTCGACAGCTGTTTACAGAAGCTGAAAGATAGCTGTTTAGGTGTGAAATTGGGTGACATAAAAGTAAATTGTCTGCTGTATGCTGATGATGCAGTGCTTATTGCACCATCAGAGGCAGAACTGCAGGCATTAGTCACGTGTATGGAAGAGGAATGTGAAATTAAAGGTCTCCGTTTGAATGCTAATAAAACTAAGGTTCTGGTATTTGAAAGGGACGAAGAGAGAACGAAGTGTGAAATATGGGTAAATCAGGAATGTCAAATACAGGTAAATGAAATTGTATACTTGGGGAGTGCTTTTATCCGGGATGGAAGATGTGTGTTTGGGCACGTGAGCGAATGAGTGAAGACCGAATGGTGAAGAAAATATATAGCGCGAAAGTTAATATAAAAAGGTGTTGAGGTAGACCGAGACTAACTTTCGAAGACCATGTGAGCAAACTGCTCGAAGAGTGGAGGGTCAAGAGTACTCGGATACCTAGACGTGGCATGTATGAAGAAGATAATGAATCTGAAAGAAGCGAAAGAGGTATGTAAGGATCGTGACACTTGGCGATCTCTTCACTCTGGCTACCCCGTCAGGGATTGTGCGTGATGATAAGTAAGTAAGTAAAATTTAAAGGGGCTTCTTTACTAAACATGTATTACGATGGTACGGAACCCATTATACGCGAGTCCGACTCGCATTTGGCCGGTTATTTATTACTTTTAAAATTTCTTTTCTTTTTTCTTTTTAAAAACTTTACCCCCACACTAGGATTTTCTCCTATGTCGTGGAGGCAGTTTAGAAACATAAATTGGATGAGGACAAACATCCAGACCTGGAACAATAATTATTTGTGGGCCATAAAAATACTTGTTTCGTACGGGATTTGAACCCGCGGCCCCCATCGCAACAACTCATTGCTAAACCACTGCTTCACGGAGCCGTCGATCATACATACATACATACATATAATCACGCCTCTTTCCAGTAGGGGTAGGCAGAGACCACTTTTTTCCATTTGCTACGATCCTTACATACTTGTTTCGCTTCGTCCACTTTTATTATTCCCTTCATACATGCTCTTAGGTTTAGGGAACTCTTGACCTGGCCTTTTTTTCAAGACGTCCCTGATTTAATCTAGAAACGTCCGCCTAGGTCTACCCCTTCCAACACTTTCATTCACACTCGCCTTATACACTTTTTTCGTCAAACGTTCTTCATTCATTCTCTCGACATGGCCAAACCATCTCAGCATACCTTTCTCAATTTTTGTCACTACATCTTCTTTCAGATCACAACGTTTCCTTATCTCAGTGTTTCTTATCCTGTCACTCAGTTTAACTCCTATCATACTTCTTAACGCTCTCATCTCAATTGCATTTATTCTGCTTTCATGTTTCTTCTGCCATACCCAACTTTCACTTCCGTACATGAGTTTCGGAACCAACACCCTCTCATGCACAGCCAAACGAGCCTTGTTAGGCACCTTCCGACTGCTCATAAAGGAGTGCAAAGCTCCATTCACCATGTTTCTTGCATACACTCTTCTTTCGATATCACTCTCACACTTTCCATCTCTTGTAAACTTTGACCCCAGATACACAAACTCCTTCACCTGTTCAATTTGTTCATCTCCAATCACGATCTTGCAGTTTGTCACTGCCTCATCTCTTTCAAACACCATCCTCATTCCTCCGCCGAAGACGCAAGTAATACTTGGGCATCAGCATAGAGAAAACATTTGACGAGTAACTCATTAATTCTCAGCCCACTTTCATTCTCTTTTAAATCTGTCAAGCAATTGTCCATGAACAGATTAAACAGCCACGGTGACGCTACACATCCCTGTCACCTTTTTCGATATTAAACCATTCAGTGTATGCCCCGTTTATCCTTATACAAGCACTAGAATCCCTATAAAGAGATTGCAATGCTCGTATGAGGATACTGCTCACACCATTCACGGACAGTGCTGACCACAATTCATTCCTCACCACTCTATCATAGGCCTTTTCTAGATCCACGAACGCGCAATAGACCTTCTTGTTTTTAGCCAAACACTTTTCGGCTATACACCGCAATGAAAAGACCTGATCCGTACATCTCATTCCCTTCCTAAATCCCGCTTGTGCATCCCATACTTTTTCGTCTGTTTCATTCACAACCTTTTCAATCAACACTTTCGCATACAATTTACCGACGACGCTGAGAAGGCTTACACCGCGGTAATTTATGCAGTCTTGCCGTGACCCTTTTCCATTATGGCACACAACGGCACGATTACGGCTTTGCACCAGTCTCCCGGTACTAGCCCACTTCGCCAGCACAAATTGAAAAAGCGGTACAGCTGACTAGCCACTATGCCCTGTCCAGCCCTCAGCATCTCGACGGTAATCCTGTCATACCTTAAATATATTATGTATAAAGAGCATATTGGAAAAAAAGCGATAAAAAAGGTAAAAAAAATAATAAAAAAAAAATAAAAAAAAGAGAAAGGAAAGAAAAAAAATAAAAAAGAAGGCAAATAAAAATATACTTAAGGATATTCTAGAATAATCTACTTAAGCAAGGATACACAAAAATTAGATGTAAAAACAGAAATAACATAATAGTAAGAAATCCTACGTAATGTAAAGCTTTAAAATTATTAACATAGTTAATAAAAGTAACGTGTATAATGACGAAAACAGGTATGCAAAACATAAAACAAAAAAAAAATATATATATACCTAGCAATTCTGGAATATATTAATGTAATTGTAACGTATGTCAGAAATCTTGCTTAGTTAAAAAAAATCCTGTCATACCCTGCAGCCTTACCTAATCTCATACTTTTCAATGCTTTCACTATTTCATCCATGCTTATCTCACTTTCATCAACATTTATATTAGTTTCTATGGAAGGTACCGGATGCTGTACCTGCACTTCCTCTCTTTCAAACAAACTTTCAAAATACTCTTTCCATCTTTTTAACACACATTCTTTTCCTTTGATAATGCTCCCATCTTGACTCCTGATTGTACTCAGCTCCGAGGTAGAAGTTTTTCCTCTAGCTGTTTTGACGGATTTCCAGAAAAACTTAATGTTTGACTGGAAATATTCAGTGAGCCTCCTATCGAAATCATCCTTTCGTTCTTATTTCTTTCTAGAGACAACTTCTTTAGCTGCTAATTTTAACCTTTTATACTTCGTTCTTGCTTCCTTTATCTCGTCATCCGTTGCCTTTTGAACTTTTTGGTGACAAACGTCCTAACCCGGAACAATTACTTGTAAGTCATACAAATACTTGCACCGTGCAGGATACAAACACGTGACCCAGAGGACAGCAGCTAGATGTAGAAACTGCCCTACTCGGTAGGGCAGTTTCTTATATAATTTTAAGCTCAACAAGACCTCAAATCCTTTTATTTAAGTCTCAGTCCTTTTAGTACATGAATTTTTACTTAAGTTTTTAGAATCAGTATGTCCAAAAACTAAAAAACAAATTATACTTCATATTTAGGTCTTGCTATTACTATCTGAGTGAGCTATATACATATTTTATTAGTTTATTACTAGGTAACCTAAATTCCATCATTGCAATAGTTCAACTTATTATTTCATATGGAATGCTATAACTAACACTTTTTTTAAGCAAAAATTTAATAAAGCGATGAACCGCTCTGTTGGCGAACAAAATTCATTAGCGTAATCAAATGCACTCATCCGCAAAATGAATCAAAAGCGTGCGTAAACTTAACAGAAAGTTCGTTTGTTCGGCTTCGGCGCAGAGCGCGTCCAATTATTCTTCTATTTTATGTTAGCCGTGCTTATTATGTAGAGAACAAGGATACACTGTTGTATAACTTGCATTCAGTTCACGCTTTGTTTGATTGTAATATAAAGTACTTCTTACGGGACTGATTTAAACTATGTTATCTAATCTTCTTTATATATAAAAAGTACCTACGTCCTACGTCACGTTGTTTGTCCGCGATAGACTCCTAAACTACTGAACTAATTTCAATGAAATTTTTGGTCAATGTGCAGTTTGGTCTAACTTAAAAGATAGGATAGCTTACATCTCAATTTATAGTCGCAATACAATATTATTTTATTGAAAATTATTTGTCTATTATTTGACAGTCACAATTATCTGTTAGCTCCAAACGATTCTGTCAGATGACGATATCTGTTGACTGGATTGAGTAAATATTTAATAGATGGCGCTATGTTAAAAATACAAACGTTTAATATACTACACGTTTAATAACTACAATTTAGTAGTATAACCACCACGTGTTGCTGTAAGTATTCAACAGATAGAACCGATTTCTAAAAATTTTGCAGACTGTGTGCAGTTTGGTCCAACTTGAGAGATAGGATAGTTTTTATCCCGATAAGTGACCCTCAATTTTTTTATTACTAATTTCAGGAGTTTTTTTGGGAAAGCAAATGGTTATTCGGAAAGGGCAGAACAACGTCTGCCTGGTCAGCTAGTATATAATGAAACGTTAAATGATTATCAAGCTATCATACTATACAGGGTAATTTTTAATTTACTGAAGACCTTTTGGCAATATATTATTTACATCATAACAACAAAATATCTGTAAGAAAAAAAATATATTTCTTCAATTTTTATTTTTATTGGACCTTCTAGTTTAAAGTTTAAACGGTAATAGTCCTAATACTAGGACTATTACCGTTTAAACTTTAGAAGGTCCAATAAAAATAAAAAGAAAGCGCGTGGCGGAGTAGGGGTGGAGGGGTGCAGGAGGCGGCGCTTACTCATTTGAATTGAACTTGACCTAATTACCTGTGTCGCCTTTGAAGCGCCCGCGACGCTTGTACTCGTATTTCCGTTGTGAGATTAATATCGCGAACGTCGAAAATTAGCGTCGGAGATCATACTTTATAATTACCTATTATAAATTTTAATATTTGTGATATTTTAATGTTACTTGTTTATTTAATTATGTACAATAATGATTTCAACACGATGTGTGATACAGATATCAAGTGTAATTTTCTTTCACGATTTATTCTGAAATTGTTTAGGTACAAAATAAAGACTTAAGAGGAGTCAGACATGACAATAGAAACTTAAAAGTAGTTTTTTTGTAAATGTATACCATGTAACATTTTCTAAACATTTATTAAAACATACAATGCTAAAAACTATAATAATAATTTAAAAAAAAACTAAAACTAGAAACTTAAATATCATATAGTCCTACTCCCCGCGGTATCGTGCCAAGAACGCTGGCTGCGTTTCCCCGCTGAATGGCTATACTTAGCCTTTGAGCAAGGAAAGAACCAGCCCTCTTATCACCAGCAGCAACGACCAGCCGCGGATGGAGTTCCTTTAGGAACTTCACCGCACGTGGACCCCACGGACCGATAGTCTCTACAGCAAATGGCACAAATATGTAGTCATCTCTCAGAGACTCATATTTGCGCCACTTACTCAGTTCAGCTGCCTCTGATGCCGCCCCGGCTCTAAACGAGGTACCCCTGAGATGAGAGACCGCCAGAGTGTCTACGCAAGTAGCATCCCACACTAAGGCTTTACCTCTCTCCCAAGGGACCAATGTCATACCGTCGGGTCTCCTGCCATCGTCTCTAAATATTCCACAAGGCTCTAAAAGCGAGGGAACATTTATAGAGACAAGAGCCCTTCGGATGACATCGTTCAAAGAACTGTGTCGTGAAAATCTACCAGCGCTTTTCTTACATGAAAGTCCGTGGAGCCCAAACTTGTCGACGCTGCTACCAGAGGGACACTGATGGGGTTGACAAATCGCCGCTCCTAGTCGGATTCCTACGGCAATGCGTAAGCTTTCCGCATCAAGTACTGTGCCGAGATTACTTGATGGTAAAGCGTGTAACCAGTGACTAGATTCCTTAGTCGAAACAGCTAGAAGGCGTGCCTTATCTAGGTCACTCTGGAGATTATGAAACAAATCCTTCTGCACGGCCTGTACCAATGGAATATCCCACTGTTTTTGTTGGTTAACTTCCAGTGGAACATTTTCACCAGGACAGAGCGTTTGCCATGTCTGCCCTGCCTCCGTAGCAAAGCATAGGTCTGCTTTATTATTTAAAATTATATTACATAAGTCACTGACACTATTTACGGAAGCAAGGAAAGCAGGCAATGCAATGCTAGAAAGATTTCTAAATGTATTATATTCTGTAAAGAGTGAGATCGCCAAAATTGTTTGTAGTAATGGTGCAAACAATATATTCCCAAAAGATCTTTAGTAAATTAAAAATTATTATTATAAATATATTATTAACCTGTATATGTGTATCAATCTTTACGTTGGTATTCAGACTGAAGTTTAAATTTTTTTGTAAATTATAATGGAGTGTAAGGATAGGTAACAACTTTTTCTCAAGATCCCAACCTGACCTTCACGTGTTATACTGCTGACAAGAAACTTTGTGATGAACTGCAAAAATCTGATTAATCGTGTTTCGGGTGCAGAAAGTAAGAAGAGTGGTGCATCATAATGCCTTATTCCGCCGCGGCCCTACTACCTATATTGCCATACCAATTTTTATCTCTTTCTATGACACCATCTCGATCACGATTAGAAAGGGAAGGGGCATCCCTATGCTCGTAGTTCACTAACGTGCATCCGAAACTTGCTCGCCAAACCCACTCGAACCGGTCACGTCGGACCAGTCATATAATTCCTTAATTCATTGTGGGTCGACATACGACGATACGACGATACGACGACTATATAATGTTTTAGTTTTAAGGGGTGTAACTTTTTAGTGATAATCTAATGGAAGACAATATTGAGGTCCTTGTATAAGGTCTATAGTAATAAAGCCTTTTCGGAAATCAGTTTGTTCGCTAAGCTAGAAGTCGTCGAGTCTGTGAAGCGAGACGTAACAAACGAAAACAACACGTAAACTCGGCTTAGTAGGGAAATCGGTCGGTAGTTCTTCAGAAGAGCGTCGTCGCCTTTCTTGAAGAACTAGACCACCGCACTTCTGCTCCACACTTCCAGAGTAGTGCCGTCCTGACCTAGGGCCTTCCCCTTTTTAGGTGCTGGAAAGCCATTCTAATTTTGCCCAGACTGACGGGATATCATCAAAATATTGTCGGATAAGACTTGCTCCAAGAGCATCGTTATCACACTTGTGTATGGCTCCAACAATGACGTGTATAGCTGTTCGTAGATTCTCTCAATCTCATTCAAAATCTCAGGTGTCCCGGAAGCGATGCTACCGTATTCAGTCTTTAGCTTCGACAGTTGGCTCTTTCTGTCAGACAATTCTTTGGCTAATACTGGAGCCTTAGTTCCACTCGATCGCTTCTTCAATACGAACAGTACTGATGTAGCGTTAGTCCCACCGTATGCATTTGGAGATCTGTCTGTTCAGTTGACTATATGCTGAAGGCTGCAACTTCATTTCCCGTCTAACAGCCATGAGATTAAGAGTGTGATCTGAGAGTTTTTGGGTTTTTCTGCGAAGGATCATGCAGAATCTCCACTTTCCACGAGTTTGTCATTCATATCGTCCACTGTATTGTAATCTTTAGGTAGTGAAAACGATTTTGTAACTCGAGTTGAAAGTTACGATAAATTTGGATTGGAGCACGAGGGGGACGGAGCGTTGATTACATTAGACACGACCTCTCCAACTTAACGTTAAGTTCAGTTTGCCTCCCACTATTCGATGATCGCCTGTTTTCACCCTCGCGATCACCGAGACATTACTGAATAGTTGCTGTCTAATCGTCTAATTAAGTCAATCTCATTTTTCGTCGAAATGTCGGGGCTCGACCAGGTCCACTTTCTATGGCGGCACTTCTGGAAGAAAGAGTTCATCATAAAGAGTCCCTCTTTTTTCATTAAGTCGGCCAAATAGCTGGCCCCTTGGGTTCTGTTTCCCTATTCCAAATTTACCTACAGCTCACCGTTCTCTCCTGTGCCTAGTATTGCGTTGAAGTCTCCCATCCTGGCTTTGAAGGTAATATTCATGCAATTTTAGTTTGGGAATCATGGTATAGATGATGTTGTGATGTTGCTGTATATCTTCGTTCTCATATATTCCCTTTCCTATTGTTCGTTTACCACCTTATTAAATCTTTAACTGAGAAAGTAGCGAAATACTTGTTAATTGATGTACTCCTATCGCACACCAAATTACTTCTTGTTGTTTTACAGCCATTCTTCTACAGTGCACTATATTACAACTTTGGATAGCCTCCTTGAAGAGCTTACTCCAAATACATGTGTACTAATACTAAACCAAATGGGTGACTCCTTGATTTGGTTATTGTATCTTCTGCCGACCATGCTGATTAATTTATTTAATGCGCTTTCTTTTCTTATCATCATCTTTTATTTTTTTCTTATAAAATAAGATCACTCAAAGCCAGATCAAGGATACTTTTGCGGCGTTACGCCATCCTCCTGTCCCGTGATTAAACACAGACCTAAAAAAGAATGAAGGCGAAAAAGAGTGATGCAAAGTCGAGCTACAAGTTAGATTTGGAGAGTGACGGAATTCGAGAGAAGTACAGACTCCTTCGGAATCAACGAAACAAGATGTGTAGAGATTTACGGCGACCACAACCAGTGGTCTCTATAAAACGAAGATCCAAGCTGTGTTCTAAGATCCTCTAGGAGTTGGGAAATCACCTTCAGCTTGATTCCAAAATAAATTGCTCTCAATTCTAACTCAATTTTCAACATTTCACACTCCTGACTTTCTACGATTTGTATTTAGGCATCGTTATGTAAGGGGACATACATCCTCTCTATCAATTCTTTAACGAATCAGAAAGTGACGATAGTCGTAAAATGATTAATGAAATGCTTAATTATTCATAATGATATTTTATATAGGTTATTTCATAAAAGATTAAATTTTTTGATTTTAGGAGGATAATTAATTAAAAATATTACCTACATTTTCAGTACAGTTTCAACATATTTTAATAATAGGTAATCGTGTTCCCTCTTACCCCTCTGTGACGATGGATGGATGGCATTCGAAACTTTGGTAATAGAAAATAATTAGACAATGAAATCATTTTTCTTTAAAGGTGTATTCAATATTTTTTTGCCATGATGTCTGTTAATATGTCTGTTATTACTAAGTTTCTTTAGTAAAAATGAAATAAAGAGTATTATTCCAGAGCGGTAACATAAGAAAGCGGTGGACAGAGGCGAGCGAAACTAGAGAGGTAATTGGCAATCATGGTTCCAGATAAAATATCATTTTCATTTTAATACAGTTACAGTTGCTATTGGAATTGTTAGTATAGCAGTTATTGAATTCTTGTTGATAAGCTTGTAACAATTGGAATCAGTTGGATAATTTTTTTCGGTAATAAATTGCACCTACCGAATTTATTTAAAGTATTTATACAATAAGTATAAATTAAATAATACTATTTCCTAATTTATTAGGAAGACGGGGAATATATTTGGCCACTTTTCCATAGGTTCAAAAATGAAAAAATGTAGAGGTGTTAAGCAGAGTTAAGAGATCCTGTATCACCCATTTTCATCTCTGTTTTACAAAGTGTAATGAAAGACCTTGGGAACAAAAAGGAATTTGCATCAACGGAAATATTCAAAGCAATCTTAGATTCGATGATGATATATTAGTGCTCTTCTCCAAAACAGCAAGTCAGTTAGGAAAAATGATAAAAGAGTTATTTACGGTCAGTGAAAGTAGGTAGATATAGGTTTAAAACTAAACACCCCAAAAATAAAAGTGATGACAAACGCCACTCAGGACCATGTAATAATAAATGGAACCTCGCTAGAATATGTAGAAACCTACTTATACTTAGGCAAACAAATCTCAAACGAAAAGGGGCCAACATAAATAATAAAATATATCTATTTTGTAAATGTAAATATAGATTGCCTGCCGTGTAGTGGCGGTTAAGTATATCCACTACCCCATATATTCCCGTGGGTGTCGAAAAAGGCGACAGTGGGAAACAGTCAGGAGATGGACAGCAGCATCGTCCTGATAACAGCAATATCACAATAAAAAACTGCGGTTGCCAACCCGCTCGCCAAGCGTGGCAACTATGGCAATATACCCCCCAAATGGATAAAGTTACTAAGAGACGCCCCCAGTCCCCGACGGCCCCGCTATTCCTGGCTACGGTGGCGACCATAGTAACGGCAGGGCAGGGGGTGCTAAGAACCTCCGGTGGAGGTTCGGTTGCCACCTACGGCGACTTGACCTGGCCACTTATAAAGCACGCACCCTGAGGACTGACGAGAAGATCCTGGAGCTGGAAGAAGAGATAGACAAGTTGCGCTGGAATGTCATAGGATTAGGTGAAGTCCGAAGAGAGGGGAGGACACGGTAATCCTCGAATCCGGCAATTTGTTCTATCAGCGGGAAGGCGACCATCTGTCCCAAGGAGGTGTCGGATTTATCGTCCACAAGTCTCTCGTTAACAACGTTGTAAAGATTGGGAGTGTGTCGACGAGGGATATCTCTAGAGCCATGCATTCCTCCAAAACCCACTATACGGTGTTAATGGGAGACTTCAATGCAAAACTAGGCATAAGAGAGAACGGTGAGCTGAAAGTAGAAAATTTCGGAATAGGAAACGGAACCGAAGGGACCAGCAGCTGGCCAAATTCATGGAGAAAGAGGGACTTTTTATGATGAACTCTTTCTTCCAGAAGCGGCCCCAGAGAAAGTGGACCTGGTCGAGCCCCGACGGTTCGACAAAAAATTAGATTGACTTCATTATGACGACCAGACGACAACTGTTCAGTGATGTCTCAGTGATCGCGAGGGTGAAAATTGGTAGCGATCACCGAATGGTGAGAGGCACACTGAACCTAAACGTTAAGTTGGAGAGGTCACGTCTAATGAAGTCAACGCTCCGTCCTCCTCGTGCTCAAATCAAAGTCCCGAAACCTTTCAGCTCTAGCTACGAAACCGTTGTGCTATGAAACAGTGCCTAGAAGATTGCAATGCAGTGGACAATATGAATGACAAGCTCGTGGAAACTGTCCATGCGGTCGGAGCTAAGTTTTGCAAGACCTGCCGCAGAAGAACACAAAAACTCTCCGATCACACTTAATCTCATGGCTGTTAGACGGGAAATGAAGCTGCAGTCTTCAGAAGATTTGACAGCATACAGGCATCTGAACAGACATATGTCCAAATGCATGCAGCGGGACTTCGCAACTTTAATACTGCTCGTATTGAAGAAGCGATTGAGCTCCAGGGCTCCAGAGTCTTTGCTAGAGATCTGTCTGCCAGAACGAGCCAACTGTCGAAGCTGAAGACCGAGTGTGGCAGCATCGTTTCCGGGACACCTGAGATTCTGAGTGAGATTGAGAGGTTCTATGGGCAGCTGTACACATCATCGTTGAAGCCACACGTGTGAGTAACAAGTGTGAGTAACGATCCAAGAGCGAGTCTTATCCGACACTATTCCCTGATATCCCGGACGTCAGTCTGAGCAGGATTATTATGGCTCTCCAGCACCTTAAAAACGACAAGGCCCCAGGCGAGGATGGAATTACAGCGGAGCTTCTGAAAGCGGGTGGAAAAGCGGTACTTGAAGTCCTTCAGAAGCTCTTTAATTACGTCCTCCATGGTGGCACTACACCGGAAAAGTGGAGCAGAAGTGCGATGGTCCTGTTCTTCAAGAAAGGTGACAACGCTCTCTTGAAGAACTACAGACCGGTTTTCCTTCTGAGCCGCGTCTACATGCTGTTTTCGAGAGTCATTACGAATCGTCTCGCACGCAGACTAGACGACTTCCAGCCTCCTGAACAAGCCAGTTTCCGAAAGGGCTTTAGCACCATACATACCCTTTGGCAAATTGTACAGAAGTCCGAGGAGTACATTTTGCCACTTTGTTTTGCGTATGTGGACTATGAGAAAGCTTTTGATCCGTAGAAATTTGCGCTGTGCTGCAGTCCCTTCAGCGATTTCAAGTTGACTGTCGGTATGTCGAAGTGCTGAAGTGCTTGTACACTAGGGCTACCATGGCTATCCGAGTACAGAACCAGGGTACGAAACCTATCCAATTGTAGAGAGGTGTAAGACAGGGTAACGTTATATCTCCGAAACTCTTCACCGCTGCATTTGAAGACGTTTTTAAGCTTCTGATCTGGAAAGGATACGGTATAAACATCAATGGTGAGTACATCACTCACCTTCGATTTGCCGACGATAAAGTCCTTTTGGCAGAATCGCTGGAGGACCTAAGCACTATGCTCAATGACCTCAATAGTGTTTCCCAACGGATAGGTCTTAAGATGAACATGGACAAAACAAAGATCATGTGTAACGTCCATGTCACACCTATACCAGTAGTTGTTGGGAGCACTAAGCTCGAAGTTCACGAGTATGTTTACCTGGGACAAATAGTCCGACTAGGTAAGTCCAACTTCAATCGTGAGGTCAATCGACGAATTCAACTCGGTTGGGCAGCGTTCGGGAAATTACGGCACATCTTCTCGTCAGGTATACCTCAAAACTTGAAAACGAGACTGTACAAGTGCGTGTTGCCAGTGATGACCTATGGAACTGAGACGTGGTCCTTCACTGCTGGCCAGATGAGGAAGCTCAAGGTCGCTCAGCGAGCTATGGAGAGGGCTATGCTCGGAGTTTTTCTGCGTGATAAACTTACAAATGGGGATATCCGCAGTAGAACCAGAGTGACCGACATAGCCCAACAGATTAGTAAGTTGAAGTGGCAATGGGCCGGCCATATAGCTCGAAGAACCGACAACCGATAGGGAAAAAAGTTTCTCGAGTGGCGGCCACGTACCGGCGGACGAAGTGAAGGGTGTCCCCCCACTAGATGGAGTGACGACCTGGTCAGACATGCAGGAAGTCGATGGATGCAGGTGGCTCAGGACCGTGCTTTGTGACATTCCTTGAGGGAAGCCTATGTTCAACAGTGGACTTGTGAAGGGTTGTAATGATGATGATGAATACATGTTGGCGAAGCCTTAGTCCACTCGAGCGTAGCTAAATTGATACAAGGCAAGTTCTACAGTCTACACCTTGGTCAAGTTCGAAAGAGACCAATGCCAACTGCCAATGTTCACGAATTTTAGTGGGGCTATCCACATGTTGATCGTAATTAATTTTCATTGAGAATTGGAATGATATGGACGACGTCGACGTTATTGCAGCTTCTGCTATTTATTTAATGAGTGCATATAATTATCATGTCAGTGTACTCCTCAGTAAAGTTGTAAAAAAGAAGAGACAGTGACATTGTCGATATTATTTTGAAATTGCAACTTAATTAATACGTAACACCTCACCGGGACTGACGCCAAGTTGTAACTGACATAGCCGACTAAGTAAGTCGCGTCTACACGTTAGTCGCACCAACATGTAGACGCGACTTGCCACGTGTAGGCAAACGCCTAAGATTTGTGCAGAAAAACCGACTCTGTTCCGAAGTGAACGAGTCGTAGCGAGATCTAGACGTGCGAGACGAGCGAGAAATTTAATTAAATTTTCTGATGAAAAAACGCCAGTAATCGGGGAAAAATAAACATTTTCTTGATCTCCTGCAAAATTTTAAAAATTGAGGTTCGCCCTTTTGCGACGTAGGCGACGAATTGTTTCCTACAAATATTTTTGCCTACGAATATTTGCATGGCCTACAAATAATTATTCCGGGTCTAGATGTTTGTCTCGTACAATTTATGTTTGTAAACTGCCTCCACGACACAGGAGAAAATCCTAGTGTGGGGTTAACGGTTTTTTAAAGAATAAAAAAAAGAATAGATACCGGGCATAAGCAGATCATTAATGTGCAGCAGGAAGAGAGTTGCGGAGAGAACGGACCCCTGAGGAACACCGGCGTTTGTCGCCATAGGATCGGATGAGCAGCCATCGATGACGACCCGGAGAGACCGTTCACTCATAAAGTCCTTTACCCATTCAGTTAGACCAGGGGATAAGCCGTACGCTGGAAGCTTACCCAAAAGGCTAGTGTGCCAAACTCTGTCAAAGACCTTCGAGACATCAAGGGAAATAGCAAGTGCTTCCCCATTGTTCTCGAGTGCCTCGTCCCAAACGTGTGTGGCATACGCTAGAAGGTGCCCAGCTGACTGATTTCGGCAAAACCCATATTACCGGTCATTCAGGATGGCATTATGTTTTAGGTATGCCACTAAGCGGGCGTTCAATATACGCTCCATAATCTTGCAGAGTATGGAGGTAATTGAGGTTGGCCGATACTGGCAGGGTCGGCACTGCTGCCTTTTTTTTGGAACAGGCTGCACGTTGGCTAGCTTCCAGGACTTTGGCACTATTCCAGTCCTAAATGAGAGGCGGAACAAGCGTGTCAGCACAGGAGACAACTCAGGTGCACAAGCCTTTAGAACTATAACTGGTATACCATCTGGTCCACTAGCTTTATTCACGTCTAGACACCGCAAGGTTTTCAGAACCTCCTTATTTGTTATACGAACCTCCGACATAGAAATCCCGCAGTGAGGTAATTTTGGTGGAACGTTGTTGCCACTGTCCAGACGTGAATTGTGAGCAAAGAGAGACGCGAACAGGTCCGCTTTCTCTTTAGCCGTATTCGCCAGGGTACCATCCGGTTTTACCTTATTAATTTTTTAATTTTTACAGCGGAGGTAGTGTATGCCGACGTAAGTTTGTCTCGGCTGCTTTGGCGAGAGACCGAAAAGTTCTAGTGCCGGATGGTCTGGCAGAGAGTTTTGCGCCAATATGTTTAATGCGATCGAGACTTGTTTTAATTTTTTTGTTTGTAATAGTTTTTTGTAGGAGTTGACGGTCTGGTTGAAAGTTCTCTTCTTGGAGCTAATATCCGGAGCTTTGCGGTTTCAAGCGTCAACCCAGGAAAGATATGCTTTAGCTTTTCAGCTTGGGTGCATTCAGCGTTAAACCATGGGTGAGCTTTGCTACCCGTGGGAGCGTCAGAGAAGGGGATAAAATACTCCATAGCTTGACGCAACACATCCGCTTTCGCAACCGCGCAACTCGACGGATTCGCGGAAGAGAAACAGACCTCCCGCCAAGGATAAGAGGCAAAAAAGTGTCGCATCTCATCCCAATCAGCTGACGTATACCGCCATATTCGTCGAACACATTGGATCTCGGTGGAGAATACGACGATACAAATTTCACCAGACAGTGGTCAGATGTACCCAAAGATAGGTAACTTGTACTTCATATCTGTCTGGTTCGGTAGTTAGCACAGGGTCCAAGCAATTTGCTGTGTGACTGTCTTTTTTTTATAGGATAAGGGTGACAAACGAGCACACAGTCCACCTGATGGTAAGTGGTTGCTGTGGCCCATAGACATCTGCATCTATCCTCGATTATAATCAAAATGCAGATGCGTTGTCGCCACCGAGGACCAAAGATGAAATGCCTCGTTTCGGGTCTCCGGTGCTCTACACTTACCATACGAAACACATCAGCAATAACCTGCTATTTTACGCTTGTATTCTGTGAGAGCGTGCTCCTATCCCGGTCGAGCCGACCCATTCGTTCTACAACCATAATATAATGTGGCTCTACCACGTCTAAAATATAAACAAGTAGTAATATAGTGCAAAAATATATAACCTATTTCATTTAAAACTACGAGTACCGACACATTTTGTGTTGTACTAACATTATTTGTCAAAATCTTGGACGCTTACCATAAGTAGGTGGCGGTACAGGATAAGCTCGGGACATCTGCATACAACGTAAACGAGCCCGGTACGCTCTCTTGCGAGCTGCTAATGCTGCCGCCTCACCACCTCGCGTTGTTCCCGCACCCTGCTGACGACGAAGCGCTACCTGTTACAAACGAGACATTTGTTAAATTAAAATCTACCATTAATAAAATGTCGATAGAATTTCTTTACAATTTCATACTGACATTTTAAAATAGAAGTATCAAGTTAATTTTAATTTATTACTAATGATCCGCCCCGGTTTCGCATGATGATTTCTGGATCTCGGCAACAGCGCCATCTACCGGGTTCAAATGTGAATCTAAACCATCTAGGGACCCATTCAAACACACAGAATTCATCAAAATCGGATAATATTTCATTTTTAGATATGAAATGAAATGAAAAATGTATATATCATCATCATCATCATCATCATCATCATTACAGCCTTTCATAACTCCACTGCTGAACATAGGCCTCCCTCAAATAATGCCACAAAGCGGTCCTGAGCCACCTGCATCCATCGACTTCCTGCATGTCTTACCAGGTCGTCACTCCATCTCGTGGGGGGTCGCCCTACACTTCGCCTACCGGTACGAGGCTGCCACTCAAGAACCTTTCTTCCCCATCGGTTGTCGGTTCTTCGAGCTATATGGCAGGCCCACTGCCACTTCAGCTTACTAATCCGTTGGGCTATGTCGGTTACTCTGGTTCTACTGCGGATATACTCATTTCTAAGTTTATCACGCAGAGAAACCCCGAGCATAACCCTCTCCATAGCTCGCTGAGCGACCTTGAGCTTCCTCATACGGCCAGCAGTGAAGGATCACGTCTCAGATCCGTAAGTCATCACTGGCAACACGCACTGATTGTACAATTTCGTGTTAAGGTTTTGAGGTATGTCTGACGAGAAGATGTGTCGTAGTTTCCCGAACGCCGCCCAGCCGAGTTGAATCCGTCGATTGACCTCTCGGTCGAAGTTGGACTTACCTAGTCGGACTATTTGTCCCAGGTAAACATAAACGTCAACAACTTCGAGCTTAGTGCTCCCAGCAACTACCGGCATAGGTGTGACATGAACATTAAACATGTTCTTTGTTTTGTCCATGTTCATCCTAAGACCTATTCGTTGGGAGACACTATTGAGGTCATTGAGCATGGTGCTTAGGTCCTCCAGCGATTCTGCCATAAGGACTATATCGTCGGCAAATCGAAGGTGAGTGATGTACTCGCCATTGATGTTAATACCGTATCCTTTCCAATCCAGAAGCTTGAAAACGTCTTCTAATACAGCGGTGAAGAGTTTCGGGGATATAACATCTCCCTGTCTTATACCTCTCTGCAATTGGATAGGTTTCGTACTCTGGTTCTGTACTCGGATAGCCATCGTATCTCTACTGTACAAACACTTCAGCACTTCGATATACCGACAGTCAATTTGGCACTGCTGAAGGTACAAGGTACTGCAGCACCGCCTAAACTTCGACGGAATCAAAGGCTTTCTCATAGTCCACATACGCCAGACATAGTGGCAAATTGTACTCTTCGGACTTCTGTACAATTTGCCGAAGTGTATGTATGTGGTCTATGGTGCTAAAGCCCTTTCGGAAACCGGCTGTCTATATATATATATATATATATAGAGAGAGAGAGAGAGAGAGAGAGAGAGAGACACTTACTTTTACCCGTGACTTCTTCGTCCACTTATAACTTTTGCGAGCAAGTAGTTCAACTATTGCAAAACCACTTTAAACTCGATTTTCTGGCTATTATCTCGAAAACTATTTAAATTATTAATTACTTAAAATTAAATGAGAAAAAAATTGAGCATCTTTTGATTTCACATTAAAATTAAAGTTAAAATTGCAGTCTTTACACGTGCTACTGCTGGCCACAGGCCTCCTCTCATTTCTGAGAAGGTTTTAGGCAAGGAAATGTCCGCCGCGCTGCCCCAGTTGGCGGACTTCACATCATGTCTTCGATATATTTTTTTTCTTATTTGTCAGATATGCAGGTTTTTTCACGATGTTTCCTTCACCACCAAGCCCGTCGTAAATCAGCATATAAAATTGCAATTAACAATTTTATTGGTGCCGGCGGAGATCGAACCCCGGGTTGCGATGATGCATCAATGCATCATCGTAATATTTAAGTAATATAATATATAATTTATATATTTTATAGAAAAATATACTAATAAGGAGATATCTCTCGAGAAATATCACAAGGTTGTAAAAGAAATTAACGTTTCCTTCGGTCATCTCGGTTACGAGGGATGCCAGTAGTGTGCTCTACATAATTATCATAATGAATGTTCTCAAGAAAGTTGTGAACTGTGTATTCAATATGAAAAACAAGTTGCGCTACACACAAACTAGGGAAGAGTACCAAATCGACAAGGAAGCATTTCCTACCGACAATGATTTTATTTACTTTCCTAAAGTTGTGATTATAAAATTTGAGTAAAAGAAAACACTTAAAGTGGTCTGAAAGGATTTAGTTTTTATTTTTAGGGAGTAAAGTGATATTTTTGTAACCTTCATCACAACAGTTAATTTTAAAGTTAACATTTTCATACGTAGTAATATTGTTTCAATAATTTTTCATATAAACTTATAATATTCTTACAATCAACCACCGCTGCATTGTGTCAGATTAAAATATTTTACTAATGAAAACCGCAATAACTAAGACATTTACTGCACTTATGGTTGGAAGAAACTACAGGACATACAGTTTGTGCTCTAAGTACTCAAAAGAGTAATTTGTCGGTTTACTAACAATAACTGCAATAAGTTGTCTAGGTAGTTATTGCGGTTATGATTAGTCACGTTCTATTAAAATAATTAACAGTCCTAAAGATAAATACATTATTGTGTTTTAATGCCTATATATAAATGTGTATAAAATATAATACGAGGGTGGATTGAAAAGTACTCGGCCTAACACAGATCCATTCAATTCTAAAAATCAAATCTACCTACATTATTTAGTTCAGTTCAGACTAGTTCATTGTGTGAAGTTCGAAACGTGTGCGATCATTAGTTGTGATTTTATAAATTTATTAACAAAGTAATCGGACATAATTTCCGCCAATGGAGCAAATCGAGCAGCGTGCCGTCATTAAGTACCTCCATAAGAAGGGGCTATCATCAAAAGCCATCCATGATGACATGGTCAGTACATTAGGCGATTGTGCTCTGTCATATTCATCCGTCAAAAAATGGATAGCAGAATTTAAGCGTGGTAGAGAGAGTGTGAAAGATGAACCCCGCTCTGGAAGGCCTTCGATGTCAACTACTGACAAAAATATTTAAAAAGTACTTGATTTAATAATGGGAGACCGCAGATTAAAAATTAGAGAGATAGCCGAGATTATAGGCATCTCTTATGAACGAACTCAAAACATCATTGTCAACGAGTTGGGTTTCCACAAGGTGTCTGCGAGGTGGGTTCCGCGACTGCTTTCAGTTGAACAAAAAAGGACGCGATTGACTATTTCACGCGACTGTTTGGAGTTATTTGAAGCCGATGCAGATGATTTTTTGAATCGTTTTGTTACTATAGACAAAACATGGGTTCATTACAGTACACCGGAAACAAAATAACAATCAAAACAGTGGAGAAGACCTGGTTCACCACCCCCTAAAAAGGCTAAGTCGATTTTGTCGGCAAATAAGGTGATGGCTTCAGTATTCTGGGACTCGAAAGGTGTGATTATGATTGATTATCTTGAAAGGGGTCAGACTATAAACTCTGATTACTACTGCACCTTACTACGTCGTTTACGAGAGGAAATAAAAGAAAAACGTCGAGGAATGCTCAGAAGAAAAGACCTGTTTCATCAAGATAACGCCCGTGTTCACACGTCAGTACAGTCAATGGCTGAAATTCACAACTGTGGCTTTGAACTGTTACCGCATCCGCCGTATTCACCTGATCTGGCACCATCAGACTTCTTTCTGTTCCCTAACCTAAAAAAGCACTTGGGAGGTCAAAGATTTTCGACAAACGACGAGGTCAAAGCAGCTGTAGACGCATATTTTGACTCTAAGGAAGAATCATTTTTTTTCAACGGTCTAAATGCTTGGAAGGGTAGGTGGCAAAAGTGTATTGAACTTGATGGTGATTATGTAGAAAAATAAAAATATAACTGATTTAGTATGTGTTTATTTTCTTGGTTAGGCCGAGTACTTTTCAATCCACCCTCGTATCTACTAAACAGAATTTTTCATCATTTCATCTGTCGTGCAGTAAAAGTTTCAAGTCAATAGCTATCATGGTTACAAAGATACACACAAAACAAAAATAAAATCTTTAATTGCGATTATCTCTAAAATAACCAAAAGCAAATTATTGCACTCTTCATAAGAACGGCAAAACAGTTCTAAACTTCGTAACCACATTTCATGACCGTATCCTAATGTAAAAAAAACTAATGCTCATCAGCGACTTTCTGAGTTTACGGTTGCTTGTTACTTTTTAATACTTTTAAAAATCTATTAGGTACTATGTTAGTAAGTAGATACTATGTAATCAAGTTCCAAAAGTGGGATGCAAAAGATCGAGCAAGGCCAGGTACTTGCCTTAATTAATTAGGATAGCTCGATTACGAATCAAAATGCAGATGCGCTGTCACCCGTGAGGACTAAGATGGAATGCCTCTTTTCCAGTAAAAAAGGTCTCCGGTTCTCTACACTCACCTTACGAAACACAGCAGCATTAAACTGTTATTTTACGCTGGTATTCTGTGAAACCGTGGTCCTTCCCTGGTCGAGCCGACCCATTCAAGCTACAACTATACCAGTAATATTATAGCTGCAGCATGGCTCTACCACATAAAAATCTCTACATCGGGTACCCTAGTCACCACCTTTACCATCTGAGAAAGACCTAGCGTCAAAGGAAAATTCCACGCTTCTCATCCAGCATGGTCGGTCTTCTGGTATGGGAACAGCCAGTCTTGGTGACAAGCGTTAAAGTCCACCAGAAAGACCAACTGTGCAGTAGGATACCGATTTAGGGCCACGTCAGCGGCCTCACTCTGAAAAAAGAAACGCTTTATCGTAGCGTTTCGTTTTGCCGGGGCTCTCTTTTTATCTATTGTTCTCTTAAGGCCGTTGCATACGTAACGTGTTTTATTCCGGACGGAGCGGGACGTCAAATTTTGGAAATATCGTTCCATAAAAAATGTACGTAAAAATGCATTACGTTACGGATGCGCGGACGGGACGGGGACGTGGCATGAACGGAACGAGAAAAATATCGTCGGCGACGATGTTTACCCCGTCCCGCCCTGTTCGTGGTTTCGCTGCGTATGCACAGTCGATCCGCCAACTCTTCAAATAAAAAATCCATCTTTCACAACACTAGCACGTTAGTTTCGAGTCACTGTCACGTTGCGTATGCATTTAACTTCCGTCCATGTAGAGATACAACCACGTTCCGTTTCCGTCCCGTGCACGTGCTGATTCCGTCCTGTATGCAGCGACCTTTAGAGTTACGCTCTTTTACTGAGTTACTTGTACCTTCATATATACCTAATAATATAAATTGTAACTTTGGCATTAAAATGTTATTACGTGATTACTGAAGTCATGTGTAATCAGTGTGATCAGTGGTGATCATGAAGTCCTGGGTTCGCATCCCGGGTGGGGCCGAAAATATCAGTTAAGTAATGTGTTATTCCGTTAAGAAATTCTCAATAACTGACCGGAGATAGGAAGTTAGCGGTGTCTTATTCCCGTGCCTTGGAAATCACGTAAAGTCGTTTGTCCTGCACCTGATCTCTTATAATGATAGTGAGGGAATAGAGAATGCACCTGCGCTTGTGCATATACCTACTTGGGCACTATAATCCTGTGCTGCGCCGATGTCTAGACTGAAATTCGGTCTGGAGGACATTAGGTATTTTAATCAGAGAAATATTGAATGGATTTAAAGGTTCCTTTAAGAATTTAGCATGTGTGTTCTCTTGACTGTATCTAATATACCCGTATCTACGAAGCATGAATGTAATGTTTTACATGGACGTTTCTTGGTCTACTCTAAACTCTAAACTAAACTACTTTTGTCCAGTTAATAGAAGTACCAGATTTATTGTCTTTCCGTAGACTTAGCATCTTTTTATTTTGAGATAACTCTTTGTATTTAGTATTTAAATTCAAAGTATTGTAATGGTTGAACAATGTACGGGCGTGAAGATCTTGCCATTTTGATTATGGGATACGACTGAGATGGACTGACTTATGGCACTATGCGCAGAGTCACCTTCATTCTGACCGTGGTTTGGAACAAGTGATCTAAGAGTGACGTTTTGCAAATGTGTCACATTATCAATACATTAGATATCGTTAAACAGAAGCGACAATAGATTTTTTTATTTCGTCCCGCACATTAGCTTCAGTAGTCTCTACGTCTTGCTTATTTAAGAAGATAGATACAGCTATGGCAATTTCTGTCGACCTATACGTCTACATCTATCCTCAATCAGGAATTAAAACACAGATGTGTTGTTACGCCTAAAGATAAAGATGGAATGTCTCGTTTCCAGTAAACTTCCGGTTATCTACACTCACGGTACGAAACCCAGCAAGCACTATTAAACTGATATTTTACTCTAGTATTCTGTGAGACCCCAGTCGACTCGGCCAATTCTGCTGCATCCATAATATAGCTGCAGCGTGGCTCTACCGCGTAATAGTCTCTCTTTTTTTTAAAAAAAAAACGTTACCCCCACACTAGGATTTTCTCCTGTGTCGTGGAGGCAGTTTACAAACATAAATTTCACGAGGACAAACACTCTTTCTTTCTCTGTGTTTGCGACTTTCTACATGACCACTTGAATCCTCAATTATCTTGACGCATGATTCCTGTCTGACTAGACAAAACCAAAACAATATTTTCAAACATAGAAAATATGGTCAAAATGAAAGTATGTACCTACTGCACACGTGGTATTTTTGGCCTTAAAGAGATAGATCTTTTACGCCTTAAAATTTTGCCACTCGGTAGTAGCGTTCGCTGTTTTGGCTCACATTCAGTAATGTGTTGTAAAATAAACAATTTTTTTTTCAATGACGTATCACATTATCGGTGTAAATAACTTTGCGGTCAATATCTATAAAACGTTAGAGTGGCGATTTTTCTCTTTACAATTTCCTACACAACACTACAGTATGCACCAACAGCTTTTGTGAATATGATATTTGTTTTGTTGTGTGTAAAATAACAAACAATTACGAATTGCAACTAAAGGGCGCATGTTTAGTTAGTTGTTACTAAGGTGAGTTACTGCGCAAAGGTGATTTACGAGTACATTATTTTTGTACTTAGAGCTTAGCCCGATTGAAATGACATAGATCTCCAACAATGGAGCAATTTTGTATATTTAACTAATTTTTGACCGTTTCTATGAGGTTCGCCCCTTTGCGGCGTAGGCGACGAGTTATTTGTGCATACAAATAAGTATTTGTTCCGTGCGGGATGCGAACCCGCGGCGTTCAGCGTCGTAACTCAATGCTAATGCTAAGCCACTCCGCTACGAAGCTGTTAGCAAGTAAGTATATTT
This sequence comes from Parnassius glacialis, assembly GCA_033319125.1. Classification (NCBI taxonomy): domain Eukaryota; kingdom Metazoa; phylum Arthropoda; class Insecta; order Lepidoptera; family Papilionidae; genus Parnassius; species Parnassius glacialis. The sequence continues at coordinate 16,020,708 of JAVANC010000013.1, read as the reverse complement.
ATCTACGCGTCTGAGCATAATGCCTATAAAAATGTTTAAACCTTAGGTAAGTACCTCCATACACCAGTAGATAGGTACTTTAGATACTATTATTTATTCTGTGCCAGTACTGAATTTGTTTTACAATCAGTTAGACACAACCTATTTAATTTTAAACAGTCATATTGTTTTCAAAATTAATTTTGTAAACAATATGACTGTAGCCTAAGCCTGCCACAGGATAAATAATAGTACAAGAAGCCTAACTCATGCAACTTTTCAGTTTAACAGGCCGTGCTAGATACCACCCGCCCCTTAAATCATTCGCCAATAGCGGACTTTAAAGGCGGGGCATTAGTTACATCTGACGACGTTTTTAAACTTGAAACCAACTTTGCAGACGTCAATTTGTTAAGAGATATTTCAGTGAGAACATGTGTGCGGTGTTCAATATTTTCATACTATATTTATATGACGTGTATTAATTTTTATTATGAAACGTTAATTTTTGAAAATGCAAAGCGAAAGTAATTGTGAATTGGACAATGGTAGTGCCGGGAAAAAAGCTCTACGAACACCGAAATGTGCAAGGTGCCGCAATCATGGGGTCATTTCGTGTCTGAAGGGACACAAACGCTTATGCCGATGGCGTGACTGCCGCTGTCCAGGTTGTTTGTTAGTGCTGGAGAGACAAAGAGTCATGGCCGCTCAGGTAAGTTTTTAGAGAAGCAATACCTGCCTAAGTATATAAAATTCCAAAATTTACATATTAAATGCCTTGAATTGGTAAGTTTCTCTTTATAGTAAAAGTTTTACTATTTATATTTGCTATTTTAAGTTGAGGAGCAGTTCAATAATTGTTCGTTCTTTATTTTACAAATCATATTTCTGAAGACAATAAACAAAGTTACCATATTATGTACACTTCTTGTAGACTTTAAGGACCCTCCTATTACAAGTAGAGTGCTTATTAATTAAAAAGAAAAAGAAGAGAAATATTATAGTAGGCCACAAGGTTTTTCATATTGTAAGCATACAATTATTTAAAAAAATTAAAATTAATTTATGTATTCAAGTTATCAGAACCTAAATTAAATTGATAACTCTTTTTCCAAACATCATAATTTTAATCAATTTTGGATGAAAGTACCAAATCTCTCGTAAAAAGCTACTAATAGAACATATGGAGCAAGAATCAAGGATCTGTCAAGTCCTTGTCCAAGTCCAAGTCCAAGATAATTTTGAAAAATAAGGAGCTTATTAATGGTGATGAAAGAATTCTTATAGTGACAAAGAAATAATTTTTTCAATTCTCAAATGACTTAAAAAAATGCCCCAAGGCATTAAAAGTCCACCCATTGCTTGTGCCCAATAGATAGTAAAGTTGTGAATAATTAGTAATTCTAAGAGTTCGTTTGTAAATAATCTAATCTAAGTATATAAACAAAATCATAGATGTTTGCAATTGTGAGCGCATCACGGAAAAACTACTGGATAGATTTCAATTAGGATTTCCAAGTTTTATTTCTTAGAGACTTGGCCCTTATCCATTAAATTATAAAATTTAAAATAAGTCTATTAAGATTATTGCGATATCTTCATTTAACATAAAGTTATTAAAGTTTTAAGAAACAACGATTTTTATAAGCAGGACATGTTAAGTGATGTATGTAAGCAACGCGGACGAAGTCGCGGGTATCAGCTAGTGAATAAATAAGTCAGTTCCATATTGGCTTCTAGATACTCTATCGAAGGTACCTATTACTGCTAAAATAGGCTACCGTTACCGTAACAGCCTGTTAAACTCCACTGCTGAACATATACTTCTCCCATAGATTGCCTCATAGGGGGGATGTTTGCCATAATTGACACGCTTGAAAAGCGAGTTGGCTACCGCAGTTTTTTATTTTTAGTCGTTATTAGGAAGATGCTGCTGTCCATCTCGTGATTGGTTTCCCTCTGTCGCCTCTTAAGACACTCGTGGAAAAATACCTATTTCATAACGTAGATATTGATAAAATGTTTCATTACTTTTGTTTCCTGCATGTCATGAAACCTGCGTGTCTTTTTACGTTTTTATACGTGGTAGAGCCATGCTGCAGCTATATCAGTAGTATAGTTGTAACACGAATGGGTCGGCTCGATCGGGGAAGAACCGCGCTCTCACAGAACACCAGCGTAAAATGGCAGCTTGACACTGCTGTATTTCGTGTGGTGAGTGTAGAGAACCGGAGACCCATTTTACTGGAAAAGACGCATTCCATCTTAGTCTTCACGGGTGACAAAGCATCTGCATTTTGTTTCTTTTTTGAAGATAAATGTAGCTGTCTATGGGTCACAGCAACCACTTACCACCAGGTGGACTGTGTGCTCGTTTGTCACCCGATCCTATAAAAAAATGTCTGAGAAATAAGAAAAGAAATATGTGTATTTCGAAGATAGATATGTGAAGTTTGAACACGCATTGGGGCAGTGTGGTGGAGATTTCCCTCAAGAAAACCCTCGCAGAAATTAGCCTGTGTCCAGCAGTGGGACGTATATAGGCTGTAACTTATTCATTACTTTATAAGTGATCTTTTGTCATACCTACCTATATCTCGGTATATTTTGTGCCTACTCATTTTAATTTCTTTAGTCGCCCATTCACTAAAGCGACGAATTTTTGACTAACTTTCTTGTACTTAAATATTTTGTTCATGAAAATTATGACGTATTAGTGCGGAACAAAACTTCTTCTCTTTCTTCTTCTCTTTCTTCTTGCCTGATAATATGTGATCAAAAAATAACAATTACTTTTATTTTCATGTAACTTTTGTTAAGAGAAAGTTCAACCAAAACTAAGATAAACTTTAAGGCAAGTACCTGGCCTTTCTTGATCTTTTGCAGCCCACTTTTGGAATTTGATTACATAATATCTACCTACTAACATAGTAATAGATTTTTAAAAGCATTAAAAAGTAACAAGCAACCGTAAACTCAGAAAGTCACTGATGAGCATTAGTTTTTTTACATTAGGATAAGGTCATGAAATGTGGTTACGAAGTTTAGAACTGTTCTGCCGTTCTTATGAAGAGTGCAATAACTTGGTTTTGGCTATTTTCGAGATAATCGCGATAAAAGATTTTATTTTTGTTTTGCGTGTATCTTTGTAACCATGATAGCTATTGACTATTGACTTGAAACTTTTACTGTACGACAGATGAAATTATGAAAAATTCTGTTTAGTAGATATATTATATTTTTATACACATTTATATATAGGCATTAAAACACAATAATGTATTTATCTTTAGGACTGTTAATTGTTTTAATAGAGCGTGGCTAATCATAACCGCAATAAGTAGACTACTTGTTGCAGTTATTGTTAGTATAAACTGACAAGTTGCTCTTTTGAGTAGAGCATAAACTGTATCTATGTCCTGTAGTTTCTTCCAACCATAAGTGCAATCAATTTCTTATTTGTTGCGGTTTACATTAGTGAAATATTTTAATCAGGCAATGCAGCGGTGGTTGATTGCAAGAATATTTATAAGTTTATATGAAAAATGATTAAAACAAAATTACTACGTATGAAAATGTTAATTTTTAAAATTAATTGTTGTGAAAAATGTTACAAAAATATCACTTTACTCCCTAAAAATAAAAACTAAATCCTTTCAGACCACTTTAAAGGTTTTCTTTTACTCAAATTATATATCTCATCACAACTTTAGGAAAGTAAATAAAATCATTGTCGGTAGAAAATGCTTCCTTGTCGTTTTGGTATTTTTCTCTATTTTGTGTGTAGCGCAACTTGTTTTTCATATTGAATACACAGTTCACAACTTTCTTGAGAACATTCATTATGAGAATTATGTAGAGCACACTACTGGCAACCCTCGTAACCGAGATGACCAAAGGAAACGTTAATTTCTTTTACAACCTTGTGATATTTCTCGAGAGATATCTCCATATTAGTATATTTTTCTATAAAATATATTAATTATATATTATATTACTTAAATATTACGATGATGCATTGATGCATCATCGCAACCCGGGGTTCGATCTCCGCCGGCACCAATAAAATTGTTAATTGCAATTTTATATGCTGATTTACGACGGGCTTAGTGGTGAAGGAAAACATCGTGAAAAAATCTGCATATCTGGGAAATAAGAAAAAAAAATATATCGAAGACATAATGTGAAGTCCGCCAACTGGGGCAGTGCGGCGGACATTTCCTTGCCTAAAACCTTCTCAGAAATGAGAGGCGGCCTGTGGCCAGCAGTGGGACGTGTAAAGACTGCAATTTTAACTTTAATTTTAACGTGAAATCAAAAGATGCTCAATTTTTATCTCATTTAATTTTAAATAATTTATATAGTTTTCAAGATATAGCCCAGAAAATCGAGTTTAATGTGGTTTTGCAATAGTTGAACTACTTGCCCGCAAGAGTTATAAGTAAACGAAGTCACGGGTAAAAACTAGTCTCTCTCTCTCTCTATATATATATATATATAGATATATATGTGTGTGTGTGTGTGTGTGTGTGTGTGTGTGTGTGTGTGTATTTGAAAATGAATTGCTGTCCGTTAGTCACGCTTTTGACCAATATAATCCGATTTTGATGAATTTTGTGTGTTTGAATGGGTCCCTAGATGGTTTAGATTCACATTTGAAACCGGTAGATGGCGCTGTTGCCGATATCCAGAAAGCATCATACGAAGCCGGGGCGGATCATTAGTAATAAATTAAAATTAACTTGATAATTCTATTTTACAATATCAGTATGAAATTGTAAAGAAATTCTATCGACATTTTATTACTGGTAGATTTTAATTTAACAAATGTCTCGTTTGTAACAGGTAGCGCTTCGTCGTCAGCAGGGTGCGGGAACAACGCGAGGTGGTGAGGCGGCAGCATTAGCTGCTCGCAAGAGAGCGTACCGGGCTCGTTTACGTTGTATGCAGATGGCCCGAGCTTATCCTGTACCGCCACCTACTTATGGTAAGCATCCAAGATTTTGACAAATAATGTTAGTACAACACAAAATGTAACGGTACTCCTAGTTCTAAATCAAATAGGTTATATATTTTTGTACTATATTACTACTTATTAATATTTTAGACGTGGTAGAGCCACGCTATATTATGGTTGTAGCACGAATGGGTCGGCTCGACCGGGGTAGGAGCACGCTCTCACATAATACCAGCGTAAAATAGCACGTTATTGCTGATGTGTTTCGTATGGTTAGTGCAGAGCACCGGAGACCTATTTTTACTGGAAACGAGGCATTTCATCTTAGTCCTCGGGAGCGACAATGCATCTGCATTTTGATTCTTAATCGGGGATAGATGTAGATGTCTACGGGCCTCAGCATCCACTTACCATCATGTGGAATGTGTCGTTTGTCACCCTAATTCTACTAAAAAAATATCTTGATTCTTCACCGAGGTTGGATTTATAAATTGTAACCCTCTCAGTTCCTTTGTTAGTTCCATGTGTTATACTAACTATAAATATTAGATTTGACCTCGTAAACCTATCTTATACGAAAAAAAATATCGTTACATAAGATGCACATTAAATAATTTGATACATATCTGTATTCTGAGCATTCAAATGTCTTAGAAGTGCTTAAAAATTACTCAGTGCATAAAATCCAGTGATAAAAATAACAGCTGCCCTAGACAGTTTCTAAAGTTGCCAATAAAAATAAACAACCTTTTGTATTCCGTGAAATACCTTTAGTGAGGTCATATTCTCGGTTTCGTTTGTTTAGCAAAAAAAAAATTGAGTATCCATTCCAGTAGCAGCTGTGCGCATATTGACATTAAAATTTGTTTGTTTCTAACTTTACAGACATTTTATTTATTACTAGTGACATGCGTCGCCTTCGCTTGGATAGGATCTATTATTGGGCGTTACTTAAAACAAAATTCTCTAAAGTTCTCTGTTCAGTTACACCACAATCAGTTCAGCTTCAGCCATTCTGAAGACAACAGACAGTCAAACATTTTTAAAACGGTTATTTATGTATTAATAGTTTGCAAATAACTCCCTGGGCTTAATAGCTGCCAGTTCTTTAAATAGTACAGAAATACACTTATGTTTGATTTATTTGTAAAAATGTAGCTATTTATTTAAAAACTCCAGGTCGCCTAGTTCTATTCTTGATCCAGCCATTATCGAATAACAAAATATCGAGTAAGTTTGTATAATATAATATGATATAATTATTATAATATAACATGATATAAAAATTACGTCCCCTTCCGCATAAAAATAAGAATGGGTCAGCAAAATTCTCACGTTTTGAAATGTAATACTTGGTGTGTTATGCTATGAGTGCGAGTGTATCATTATAGACTAAATCTTCTCTTAATACAATGATCTCCTTGGAAATAAGTAATGTGATTTAGGATCATTATTCATAGGTAATATTTTATTCTATTTTAATCAAAAAGCCTTAGTGTGGGATGCTACTTGCGTAGACACTTTACTTTGGCGGTATATGGACGTATAAAAAATTTATACGTCCATATACCGCTATGTTTGGCGTACTCTCATCTCAGAGGTAGATCGTTTAGAGCTGAGGCGGCATCAGAGGTAGCTGAACTGAGGAAATGGCGCAAATATGAGTCTCTAAGAGATGACTACATATTTGTGCTATTTGCTGCTATCGCTCTGTGGTGTCCATGTGCGGTGAAGTTCTTAAAGGAACTCTATCCGCGACTGGTCGTTGCTGCTGGGTGATAAGAGGGCTGGTTGTTTTCTCTCTCAAAGGCTAAGTATAGCCATTCAGCGAGAAAATGGAGCCAGCGTTCTTGGCACAATACCACGGGGAGTAGGACTGTATGATAATTAAGTTATTAGTTTTATTTTTTTTACTATAGTTTTTTAATATTGTATATTAAATCAATAAATTTTAATCACACTTATAATAGATTAATAGGCATGTTAAGTGTTGAAAGGATTAGGCATGGGCTGAAAATAAGCTGCATAATACTATGAATAGTTAATTTTCTAGTTTTTCCTAAAATTATGATTTATGATGAACCCATTAAGATTTATATCACAGACTGTCTTGATTGAAAACATGGCCTTACTTCTTATAATACTAATACTAATATAATATAATACCTGTGGCAACAACAATATACCTAACTTCATAATACTATTTTTACTGTTATTTATTCTGTGATAATACCATGAGGAGATACCATAAAGTTACTAGACAAAGTACGATAATATCGGAGTTGTCGTGCACCACTCCCAAGTTTTGTTATTATTGTAAACGAGTCGACTCTGTCGTGTGTTTCGTTTCTCCTTGTGAAACGCTAAATGCAAATTAGCTGGATAAATATTTACTTTGGAACATCACTGAATTTCTGAATATTTTGTAAAGCTTTTAACTACTTACAACACTTCTGCTATTATAACAACTGAAGTAGAACGTTTTTATTTTGTTATAGGTATGCACAGTTTATATGTATTTTTTTTTAATTTGAAATGACAAACAAACCAACCTACTTCCAACAAAGAAAGCTACAGATTAGTTGTCACCTCTGACGCCTAAGATAGAAATTGTATTTCAATTCACATTACAGTCTGTAATTATTAATAATATACTTGCTATTTATAGGCACTTTTACACACCGAAATACAATTGGAAATCAATAATTACTACCTCTGATTTTCATTAGGCATCGTACGGATGGTATTTAAAATATTTCATTCATTTTTATATGTAGGCTTAAGATGTTATTATGGATATATATCCATAATAACATCTTAAGACGCATTTGTTTTAAAGCGATACAGATACCCTTGTATAATTATATTTAGTGTAAAAAGATACTCTTCAAACAATTAAAAATAGAGCACCACAGGCGCAATAAAATTTGAACGACGCGTCTAAATGTCCCTGCTTCATTAAAGAACAAAAGCTGTCATCTAAGACTCGGCAACATTTCACTGTCTATTAAAAAAGTGAATATCTTTAAACTATTTTTACGGCTGTAAAAAAATGTGAAGATTGTTTTACAAGAAAATGCAGGGGCGGCTCTTTGTCGGGGTGTCGAGTTACAGCTCCGTACTGTTGACTGTAAACATGTCTTTCCGCCTTGTTGAATGATAGCTCAACCGGTGCCAAAAATTATGTCCACCAATATTTCCGAAATGAAATCATTTAAAATTATTTAATACTAACTTTAAAGTAGCAAATAACAGTCCCATAAAGAATTTGTAATTCACAATGTTTATCTAGAGCAGGGTGAGGCAACTTTGTATGAAAGCTGAAAAATCTGCACACAATCATGATTTTGTCAATATGCGTGTTGGGCTTGTTAAAATAAAGCGAGATAAAATATCGCTGTCTCTTTCTTTAATTTTGTTTTAGATTGCCATTTTAAAAATTAGATAAACAAATTCATATTATATGGTAAGAAAATAAAAATATTAATTCGGTGTTAAACTTTTATTGGTTTGCTTTTGAAAGTATAATTACATACATATTACTCTGAGATTCGCACAATTAGTTTACCTATTAATTGATTTAAATAAAATTATTAAATATTAGCAGAATTTTATCAAAAGAAGCCATGAATTAATAGAAGAAGAAAAAACTGACATTTGTTTGTCAACGTCTTTCATATTGAAAGTATTTTCTGAAATTTATTAAAATTTATTTCATAGGTTTAGTTTTTAATATTTATTACTCATTTTTGCTTAAATTCAGTTAGATGGACTTCATTTTCGTATGTACGCAAATATACAGTCATAATATCGTCGTGAATGTACAGTAAAGATTTTTTGTGAGATGTTAATTCTGTATAAGACATGGACTATAAATGAATTCATTATTTCAAAGTTTTATGCACGATTTGTGATCATCATCGAAAGTAAATTAGGTGTTGTGTTAATAAAAAGCACAAAATCATCTGATTACTTTCTGCAAGTTTCCTATGATAGGAAAAGAAAAACTTATGACAATATTGTGGTAAGGCTATAAACATTTGGATTTATTGGCCGTTATTTGTAGGGTTTATAACTATTTTGACTCGAATTGTATCTGTTTCAGATCACGTATTTGGGCTGAGTAAAATTTTCATCATGAGAATTTTGCTGATTTAAAATTACGTTAATGTTCTGTGAAGAATAACTGTCTGACAATAACATGTGTTATATATTAGTAACGTGCGTGGAAATATTACGTGCAAAAGCAATAAAAAACATCAATAATAATGTGTAGTTTATAAAACAATGTCTTCCAGAAAATAAAATTACATAACTATACTTATTTATAGTTTTATTTTATCCCACATACTAATCTAAATTATATTCGAGTAATTTTGGTGCAACCTCTCAAATATATGGGAATTTACCCCATAGGTTCATGAGGCTTGAGCCAAAATTACTCGAATAAGCCTTAAAAAGTTTAAAGTTACAGAATACAAAGGTTTGGAATTCCCGCTAAAAATGTTTTATATGGGCGTCCACCGTAGCGCTTTTCGTATACACACATGAACACGTGTTTTCGTTTTTTAGTATGAAGTTGGCGTTCTTCTCTTGATAAAGAGTATTTGTGTTCTGTGATCTAGAGAATGTCTCCAATGAAAGAATAGATTTTGTATCATTTTAAAAGTCAGTGTCTTGTCACTCCCATAACTGACTTGACACTGGCAGAATTCTATCAAGAGAAGCCATAATTTAAAAGAAGAAGAAGAAGGTCAGTTTAAATTTATGAACAAATTATACCTACTCCTTTGAAAAACAATTTAACTAGTTAAATCGTAATATACTATGTTATAGTGGTTATAGTCACTATTGGAAACCTAATTTAAAGATAATTTACTTATCTATTAGGTACTGAGGATGGCAATGCTATCAAACATCGTTGAACGATCGACCACAATCCAGAGTAGGTTAGGTTAGGTTAGGTTAGCAGTTCCCCCCCGAACGGGTTCCCGCCTTGTCGTGGCGGGGGGCTTAGTAGCCGTGGCTTGGTCAACCGCGGTGAACAAAGAGGAACCTCTTGGCTGGCCCGAGGTGTAGGGCCGGCCCGAGGTGGCCACTCCGAGTGGGCTTGGGAAGTCCACTTCGGATGTGTGTTGGTGGGCTGCGGTGAGAGGGGTGAGTGCTCCCTCTACCGCTGCAGCCGAGGTGGAGTCGCGGAGGAAGAGAAGTGCTGGTATGGCGATGCGCCACTCGCCCTATCCTCCGAGGCTCAGACGGGGCCGCACCGTTGATGCGGTGGTGGTGGGGCCGCGGCGGAAGAGGAGTGTCGGTATTGCGAGGCGCCGCTCTCCCTACCCTCCGCGGCCGAAATTTGGTAGGCGGCGGAGCCCGAGACCAGATCCGCCGCTGGGGTCGGGAAAACGGGCACTACTCGATTTTCCTGGCCCCATGGCCTCCGCGTATCGGGTTCGGGGGGGTCCGATACGCAGATGGAGTTGGAGGCTGTGGAGGGGGGTAGCTTAACACCTCGCTACCCCGTGCAGGAGACGAGGCCCGGACAGGACGGGCCAGCACTAGTGCGGGGCTGCGGTAGAATTGGGATGCCCGCGGCCCCGCGCGCACGTGCGAGGAAGCACCGTGGGGTTTTAGCCGGTAGGAGTCCGGCATAACCTTCCGGTTGCCCCCGCAGCCGGAGGTATCCATGAGGATTTCCCCACGAAAAAAAAAAGGTTAGGTTAGCAGTTGACTTATGTAGCCAAAATTCTTGAGTGAATGAGTTATCTAACAGCCGTCCGAACAGGGAGTGACGGAGATGTTCTGGGCGGAGAGAATCGCCCAGGGTCGCGGGTGTACGGTGTGTACGCGGTGTGGAGGGGTGTGCGGGCACGCCGCACACACGTGTTTGTGGCACCAGGTGAATGTGTAGTGTTTGTGTGTGACTGGCCGGCGACATTTCGGTCATCGGAATCTAGCGGAACAGGGGGTGCGATTAGAACGTTGCGGGGCCTCCGAAGGGTTTGCGTAACGTCCAGCAGTCGGAGCGTACGTGCCTGCGCTTACCACTAGCGGATTGGGATGTGTTTCGGCCCTCTTGAAATAGCGCCGAGACATATACTTGAAATATTCACGAGATCTTCAGAAGTTGACAGAAGTACAGTACAGTACAGTAGAAGTTGCTCCGGTGGCTATGCAAATGAATCTATTTTGGACGGTTTGGAGGTAGTGCAAATGAATATGGTTCGCGTGCACGAAAACTACGCTTGTGTAAAACATGATAAGTCTTACACGCGCTTTGCGAAGATGGAGCTTGTGTCTTAAGGACAGTTTGCTCTTGCTGTTAACTAGCGAGTGGAGATGACTAGAGACGAATTTTGCACGGTTGCGGACATTGCGAACGTGTATCGCGAATGTCATACCTTGGTCGAATGTAACCCCTAGATATTTGGCGGTTGGTTGCCAGGGGATCTGGCGGCCGTACAGGGTGATCGTACCTAACGATTTCTTGGGATTTTTGTTTTGACGATTGAAAGTGGAGATCCTTTGAAAGTGTATTGCTACACTTTTCTCAGGATTCACTTCGATTCTCCATAAGCGGAACCAATCACCTAGATTCACTTAGAGGGGGTCACTGTAGAAGCGTGCTCGTCGCGACCCCTGCCAGCCCTTTTCAGGGCTGCAATTCTACTTAGCTGCGCACCCATGTCAACGAGGGTTAAGGCGTCCCCCCAAGGCGACGCATACCAGCTCGTCCCCGTTGGTGTGGAATGCAGCGCGCAAAGCGGCGATGGGGACCGCTACCCGTCACGCACAGCCCGACACGGCGGAAGGTGGAGGACAGAGTGCAGAGTTGGCACGTGGAATGTTAGAGGAGGCATGAGAGATAAGACGAATGAGTTGATCGAAATAATGAAAGAAAGAGAATTAGATGTCGTGTGTATGTCGGAGACCAAACGGAAGGGCAGTGGTACTGAAGAGCTCCCTGGCGGGGCGTTAGCTCTATGGTCCGGAGTCCCGGAGAGCGAGAGCGCCAGCCAGGGAGTGGGGGTGCTGCTGTCGTCTCGGTTGGTCGATGTTATGACTGAATATAAGGTTGTGAACTCAAGACTTCTCTGGGTTCGCTTTAAATTGGGACTGACGAAGTTATTCCTTTTGGCTGTTTATGCGCCGGTAGCTTCGTCGTCCAGGGCTGAGCTGGAGGAGTTTTGGGAAAATGTAAGAGAAGTTCTAGATTTCGCTAGGGGAAACGAAAGAATTGTTGTATGTGGTGATTTGAATGGATGGGTTGGTACCGCTCGACCAGGGTACGAGTCGGTGCTTGGAAAGTTTGGCGATAAAAGGGTTAATGATGCTGGCAAGCTTATACTGGCGGTATGCAAGGAAAAGGGTCTTCTTGTGACAAACACTATGTTTAATCACAAGAAGATCCATATGTATACTAGAGAAAGTAAGAATGAGAGAAGTATGATCGATTTGTTCCTGGTGGATGACCGACTGCGAAAACAGGTGATGGATACGCGAGTGTTCAGGGGTGCTGACCTGGGAACAGATCACTATCTAGTGATTACTAGATTTAGGGGTCTGTTCGCGGGTTGGCGCTACCGGACGGCAGTAACAGAACCACAGTCGGTCTGTCGCATCCGAAGCTGGAAGCTTCAGGAAGCGGATACTAGGGACAAATATCATGCGAGGGTAGCCGAAAAGCTTGACAACATCGATGGCAGAAAAGAATGTGTTGAAAGAACATGGCAGAACCTTAGGGATGGAATGGTAAGTGCAGCGGAAGAAGTGTGTGGAACGATTAAAAGAGGCAGTAGTAAAAGAAGAGATGCATGGTGGAATGATGAAGTGAAAGAAGCTGTAAAGAAGAAGAAGAAAGCATGGTTAGACTACTTGGCCTCTAGTAATGATAAGGATATGAGAGAGAAGATGAAAGAAAGATATAAGCTGCAGAAAGTTCACACGAAAGCATTGATTGAGGAAGTGCGTGAAAGGTGTAGAATGGAAGCGGACGAAAGGTTGTCGCACAACTTTAAGGAGAACTCCAAACTCTTCTGGAAAGAGGTTGGAAGGACCCGAAGTGGTGCGACGGCCTTAAGAATGAACAAAGTGCTTTCGAGAACTAATGACGTCCTCTCAGAAAAATCGGACGTCATGCAGCGATGGAGCGAATTTTATAGAGAAATGTATGCGTGTGATGATCTTAGTGAGGGATCCGGGGATGACGTCGAGACTGGTACGCCAGACCCGGACCTCGATGACACTGAGGTCATCAGTATGAAAGAGATTGAACATGCGATTCGAAGTTTGAAATGTGGTAAGGCTGCGGGACTAGACAGAGTTACTGCTGAAATGGTCAAGTATGGTGGGCCTCGCGTCTGGGACAGCTTTCATCTGCTGTGCAATTTGTGCTGGCGGACGGGGGATGTCCCGGATGATTGGCGATCCGCAGTCATTGTGCCTTTATATAAAGGTAAAGGTTCACATTTTGACTGCGGGTGCTATCGCGCGATCAGCTTGACCAGTTTAGCAAGTAAAGTTTATTCGAAGGTTTTGACACGTAGGATGCAAGAGAAATCGGAAAGATTTCTATGGGAGGCACAATGCGGATTTAGACCTGGAAGAGGATGCACGGATCAAATGTTTTCTCTCCGCATGATCACGGAAAAGCTTCTGGCTGCTAACCAGAGGATTTTCTGTGCTTTTGTGGATCTTGAGAAAGCAATTGATAAGGTTGTAAGGAAGAAAATGTGGGAACTGTTGCCGGGGTATGGTGTGGATGGTCGATTGCTAAGGGCTGTGCAGTCACTTTACTGTGACTGTAAAGCCTGTGTGCGGGTAGGGCATGACCTGTCACCCATGTTTAGCGTCCAAACGGGCGTAAAACAGGGTTGTGTCATGTCTTCCTGGCTGTTCATACTGTATCTCGACAGCTGTTTACAGAAACTGAAAGATAGCTGTTTGGGTGTGAAATTGGGTGACATTAAAGTAAATTGTCTGCTGTATGCTGATGATGCAGTGCTTATTGCACCATCAGAGGCAGAACTGCAGGCATTAGTCACGTGTATGAAAGAGGAATGTGAAATTAAAGGTCTCCGCTTGAATGCTAATAAAACTAAGGTTCTGGTATTTGAAAGGGACGAAGAGAGAACGAAGTGTGAAATATGGGTAAATCAGGAATGTCTAGAACAGGTAAATGAAATTGTATACTTGGGGAGTGCTTTTAGCCGGGATGGAAGATGTGATTTAGATGTGGACAGGCGTGTCGCTGCCGGGAACAAAGTCAATGGTGCCCTGACTGCGTTAGTCAAAAGGCAAGGCGTAGTGAAGAGTGCACGCCTTGCAATACATAACGCAGTGTTGGTACCGACTTTGTTATATGGCAGCGAAACCTGGGTATGCCAGAAGAAGCATAAAAGCAAGTTGAATGCAGTGGAGATGCGATCTCTTCGTAAAATGTGCGGCGTCACCATGGCTGACCGAAAGCGAAACGAAGAGATTCGCAATATGGCAGGTTTGAAAGATGACCTTATCACAAAAATTGATAAGGGCGTGCTTCGATGGTTTGGGCACGTTGAGCGAATGAGTGAAGACCGAATGGTGAAGAAAATATATAGCGCGAAAGTTAATATTAAAAGGTGTCGAGGTAGACCGAGACTAACTTTCGAAGACCATGTGAGCAAATTGCTCGAAGAGGGGAGGGTCAAGAGTACTCGGATACCTAGACGTGCATGTATGAAGAAGATGATGAATCTGAAAGAAGCGAAAGAGGTATGTAAGGATCGTGACACTTGGCGATCTGTTCTCTCTGGCTACCCCGTCAGGGATTGTGCGTGACGATAAGTAAGTAAGTAAGTAAGTAATCACCTAGATGATTGGCAGCTGTTTGGAGCATCTTGGTGAGGAATCCTTTATTGTGGTGGGCGACGAAAAGTGCCGTGTCATCTGCAAAAAGAGCAGTATTCACTACTGGGTCATTCGGAAAGTCACTCGTGAAGAGTAAGAAGAGTAGTGGGGAGAGGACGGAGCCTTGTGGGACTTCAGCCTTGAAGGGGCGCTTTGTAGAGCGAGTACCCTATAAGTGGCGATTGGCAAGAAAGGCTCTGATGGTGTGGGGGAGGCTTATTAGGCACTTTGAGTTTATACAGCTTGTAAAAACAGCTGTCGTGCCAGACTTTGCCAAACACTTTTGCGACATCGAAGAATAGCGCATCGGTCATGGCGGGTTTTTTTATAAGACAAGGTGACAAACGAGCACACAGTCCACCTGATGGTAAGTGGTTGCTGTGGCCCATAGCTGTGGTTGCTGTGTGGTTGCTGTGTCCCATACATCTATCCTCTTTTGCGAATCAAAATGCAAATGCGTTGTCACCCGTGAGGACTCAGATGGGATGCCTCTTTTCCAGTAAAACGGGTCTCCGGTTCTCTACACTTACCATACGAAACACAGCAGTGTTAAGCTGCTAATTTACGCTGGTATTCTGTTATTGACTGTTGTTGGTCGGTCTGTTGCTGGTAAGCTGGTGGTTCTGCGACTTCTTTGTGGGAGGTTGAATCCTTTCAGAATGTATTCTGTGAGGCACGGCCGTAGCTAGGGGGGGCATAATTATTCATCGATTTTGCAGACTTTGAAAGAAATTGGAAATGGCAGATTCAGCGGTGATGATGTTGCCAAGAGTAGGTATCGGTATTAAAAAAGTTATGCTTGATCTGGAATTCCGAATGGCCATGGTTGTAGTCAAAAAAATCTTATCCACGCTACAAGCTGGAGACGCAGCTTTGCAAGCCCGAAGCGTAGGATTGAAAGACGCCATAACAATCATAAAGTGTCGAAGATGAAAATATAAAATTACGATCAAATCAAATGTATAATCAATTTCTGGAAGAATCTTCTTTAACAAGCGACGACGACGAAAGGTCTTTAACAAGCGACGAGTGCAGCAAATCTGAAAATAGGACACAGACCTCGAAGAGGCAAGTAAAAAAACCAAAACGGATGGATGACTATTTGACGTATGGCCCCCATCCTGTTTATCCGCTAGACAAAATATAGAAGAGAACGACGAGCCATTTAAGTCTGAGTATTTCGAAACGTTGGACATACTAATTGCTGAATTACAAAGAAGATTTTCGGACAACGATGATCTAATCAATTCGATAGCAACTCTCGATGAGTTGGATGTAGATAAAATGGTTCTAGTGAAAAGTTTGGGTAAGTTTGAAAAAATTTTATAATTTAATTGATTTGTCATGTTCAATTTACAATTTTAACAAATTTTTCAGGTCTGAAAATTCCATCAAGAGAAGAGGCTAGTGTGGTTAAAGCTTACTTGAGTCGTAACGAGGATAAAATGAAAAATACATTGCAAGCTTTGTACAGGCAACGAGAGGCGTTCAAAGATACACATGAACTTTTTGCATCTGTGGTAACCGTAGGATATAGCACTGCAGTGTGCTAATCTACATTTTCAACTTTAACTGCAATCAATAGGTCTCAAAGGCTGTGAATGGGTCACGAGAAAATGACTGGTATGGTACTTCTGGTCTTTGAAAAAAAGAACAAAATCAGTTGATCTGAACGAAGTTCTTCGCATTTTTAATAAAATGGCGAATCGTAGAATTCAGCTGTTTTAAATATTTTTATTATTATGTTAATTATTATAATAAGTTTACAAAAACAATATGATCTAAATGGTATTTTTGGTCCTATCTATTTACTCGTATCACCCCACCCAACAATTAATTAATACCTCACTCTCACTCAGACGTGGATCTCTACATCCAAATCTGGAAGTTGAACGCTTGTTCTTCATCATTGAGGATTTAATAGTTCTTAGACTCATGCTCATATTCTGTCACAGAAATTATTTACCTACGAATAGCTATTGAATGTACATCACTGACCTAGAGGTCAGTGATATACATGCTGATTAATTTAGGAGCCCGTGCTTCGAGGGCAGATCAATTATGATTTTTTTTTACTTCTGCCCTACCTGTAACCAATGCTATATAATTTTTTTTATTAGGAAACTCAACATCATATTTTTAACAAACATACTTAAAATATATATTAATACACTTAGCCAATAACAGAGTTTCACAACATGTTAAATAACACTTACAAAGCAGAGAGCTAAAATTGTAACTTAATATAATCTAATCTAAATACTTAATATTTTACATACGATTGCAGTATATGGTTCTATATTTTGTGATTTGTATAGATTTGTGTTTAAATTTAGATTGACAGCTTTTAATAAAATAACAAAAATAAAATGATACGCACTTAATAAAATAGAATAAATAAAATAAATAAATAAATCGTTATATATATGTATTAGATGTTACATGTTATTTTGTATTCCTTATAGTTCTATTATTAAGTGGCGAAGCTTGCGAAGTCACTTATTGATTTCACGATGTCTGTCCGTCTGTCCGTCTGTCCGTCTGTCCGTCTGTCCGTCCGTCTGTCCGTCTGTCCCACGATTATCTCGAGAACGGTTTCGAATTTTCAAATTCTGTTTTCAGCAATCGATTACTGATTACCCAGGTATCTGAACCTCTTATTTTGAAATTTTTTTTTCCGTTAGAAACCGCTACAAAGCTGATTGCTTCGCCACTTTGCTATGCTGTTAGCTTGCTAGGTTTATTACTATTATAACGACATGCTTTTCAAATTGATATTTTTACAGGATTGTGATAATACAGATGGAGTTATAGAGTAGATGTACGTTATGTGACAGTTGCGGTTTGTTAGTTTTAGTTTAGACAGCTTCAGGATAAGTTTGCGTTTAAAGTTAGACTTAGAAAAATTGAAAATATATATATATAGGTACTCTGTGATATCAACATTACTATATTTACTATTATAAATTGTCGTGAAGCGACAATTAAAAGAGAAAGAACCTAACCTAAGAACAGCAAAACAACAAAAGTAGACCAAGAAAATAATATATTTAAGTATTTTAAAAGAGTATTTACAATTTTATAAAAAAATGAAATATGAAGATGATGGATGAAATGAGATTACAATTAGGTTTTAAAAAAAATAAAGGTAGGAGAATAGGACAATATAGTTTTATAGTGGAGCCTGGAGCCTCGCTGCTTTTGTAGAAATAGGCACACGCAGAGCTTGAGGTTTCTCAGCGGCGACGGCACGCAGCGCCTGGACTGGGCACACGCAGCGTCCGGAGCCGGCGCACGTAGCGCCTGGGGTAGGTGCGCTCAGTACTTGGGGAAGTAGTCGCCGCGCCCAGAGGTAGCGCGGGCAATAGGTGCACTCGGCGCCTGGAGCAAGCAGTCGTAGCGTGCCCGAAGGTAGCGCGGGCAGTAGGTGCACTCGGCGCCTGGAGCAAGCAGACTGCCGACGAATTCGGATGTAGATGGAGGCTTGCAGGATCCCGGGGCAAAGCGGCCCCGGGATAAGGCCTTTAGTAGATGCTTCTCCTTTGAGAACTGAAGCGAGACTGTCCTGTATTCTCCAATTGTTCGGCTTTTATACCTTTTTAGAGAGAACGAGAAATTATTTAAATTAAAACGAAATTTATTGTAAATGACCTACAGCCAAAGAGTATTTATGTAGGAAGAACATCATACCAGAGACGAATTTGAATAAAAGTTACCATAACAACCACATAAACAATGGTTGTCAAATTGAGCAATTTTTAGTTTTAGGACTGTTATTAAGAAACTATTACATTTAAGTAAGAAATGAGATATTATTCATATAGGAAAAACTAATGCACGGCAGCGTGCGCGAAGCCTGAAATTGTAGAGTTACAGAGAATTCAATAAAAGACCAAAAAAGGTAAGACTCCATTGACAGCTATTTTAAAAGTACTAAATAGTGTGAAAATACGCAGTAAAATGATATGTTATTGCGTAAAAACGTTACAGGATCCTATATAAATAAAGGTGATGCAAAATATAAATGCAGAAAATCAAAAACAGAATGAAAAAAATAATATAAAGTGATGCAAAACATGAATGCAGAATATCAAAACAGAATGGAGAATTAGTGTACAATGAAATGTAAGTAGCATAACACTACATTTTCCCCCCGACCCTGGACTAGTTGGGTAGACGAGTCATGATAGCGTTCATACCGTATTTGGTACGATGTTTAGGTACATTGAAAAGTGGGGTCTTTCTAGTACGGTACTTAGGAGTGCAGAACTGGATACCAACGAGAAAATTAGGGCTGTTAATGTTACTGTGAAGGATATCATGCAAAAAACACATATCAAGTAATTCTCGTCTAGATTCCAGTGACTAGAGACCGTATTTAAGGCAATCAAATATATATAAATAATGCCCTATCTCAAGTTCGACTATAGCTACAGCCCTGCTGTGAGGCGATGTAACTCGGTGGATGGTCGGTGCATGAGTGTTCGGATCTAAAGCCGAACTGCTCGTCTGGAAGAAGTTTGTTGATGATTAATTATTTACGAAGGCGATTCAATATGAGTCGACTACGATGAGGAGACTAATTGGTCTGCTATGTTGAGCGGTTTCCCCGGTTTCGGGATTCTTATTACATTTGCCTCTTTCCATGCATTCGGGAAGGAGCAGCTGGAAAGAAGAGCGTTGAATATGCCTACTAGGAGACATACTACCCTGTTGCTAATACCATCAGGGCCGAGTGCTGATTTCTTTTTAAGTCTTTTAATTACTTTTATGACTTCGTCGGCAGTCACAGTTTATAAGGGGTCGCCCGCAAGTAGTAGTGCAGACTTACGCTCGACTTCCGCTTCGACCTCTGCAAAGTGAACGGCATCTGTAGGTTCGCTAGAGGGAGTACATTGACTCTCTAAACTGTCAGCGAGGCATTCGGCCTTTTCCGAGTCATCAAAGGCGAGATCGGGGTTTCTTGACCTCTTGAGAGGCGGCATAGGTGAGAATTGTTGTGCTTTTAGAGCTCGGGTCAACTGTCATAAAGCAGTTTGTGGTGGCTCGACGTCCGTCAGCAGATTATCCCACTTATCATGTCTAAACTTTTTAATGCACTGTTTCACCTCGATTTGGAAGTTGCGCAGACGGAATTTGTTATCTATAGTGATCTAAAAGTTCTGGTGGTGCATTCTGTGCACCTCCCGGACCGGAAGATTTTGGCCTTGAGGTCATCTAAAATGTGGATCGTCTCAAGCTCCTTGGGGGGTCCACGGACGACTACGCGTAGGTTACGTTTCTCAGGGAGGGCGTTCGTATGAAAGCTGACTTTTTGGGCGCAGAGATAGTTTGCCACACTGCGGAAATCCTCAGTCGTATCTACGAAAACTCTGATGCCCTGACCGGCGTTTTGCACCTTCGGGCAGTATATTTTCTTTGAGTTCAACCAATTGAAAAGGTTTTGGTTCTGTTTTGAACAATAATGGGTGGCGGCGGTTTTTCCTACTTCAAATTGCAGTGGACCCTTTAGCTGCGAGCTTGGCCACATGCTTAGGGGTTTGAGTGCGCACCGCGGGGGCTGGCTTTTTGCCGGAGTGGCGGTGGGGGACAAGGGAGAGTTAGACTCAGCTGCCTTTTTGGGGGCGGCGAGTTTGCACTTTTTGCCTTAAACGAGGGTGAAGCCTTAGTCTTCGGGCTTAAGCAGTACACGTGTATCGGTCTCCATGTCGAAGCCTAATTCGACATCCAAGAAGACCGGAGACAGGCTGCGGGTGGACATCGCAGTAGGCGCGGTGCTTGGCGACATAGGGTCGTCAATTCGCACAATCGGACGATCGGCGGGGAGCCAGACATGCTGGGTAGAGGGACCAGTTACAAGCGCAGGCTAGGGCGCGGGCTTGGGCGCGGAGCGCGAGTTACGCTGTGCAATAAACACATCCCAAATATCGGTGCAGGCTCGATTAAAAAAGTCAGCGAGTTCGTCGACCGTAATCGACGCCATTTTGTCGCCTATGCTAACACAAACCCAGATGTGTATCAAGCTCCCCCACCTTACGGCAAATAATATTTATATAAAACAAGTAATATTCTGGAGTTGCGTTTTTGCCTTATGGTAAGCCTAAGTGGCTGAGATCTATAATGAGAAATATGGTCATACTTACGCAGACCAAAAATAAATCTAATACAGTTGTTAAGCAGGCGCTCTAGCTTGTTAAGAAGTTCTTGGGACAGATCTGGGTAGCGCACATATGCATAATCCGCATCCAGCGTAAAGCGGCTCGAATCGTTGACAGTTCTCTCTGATCGGATCGATTCACTGGCGCTGCGTAGAGATGTAACATCTCTTTGTATTTTCTATCACATTTACCAGAGGGAGTGCTCTGAGGAATTGTTCGGATTATTTCCAACCACCATATTCCACCAATGCACATCGTGACAAAGATAACTTTACCATCCACTTCATCTGGATGCTCGGCGGTCCACTATTATGCGATTTACTAGAAGTTTTCTTCCTCGCACGACTACTTTGTGGAATCGTTTACCACCGGCGATTTTTCCGGACCAATACGACTTAGGGACCTTCAAAAACGAGCTTATGTACTTCTATTGAAAGGTCGGCAAAGTACCTACAATTCGCTGGTGTTGCAGTTGTTTATGGACGGCGGTCGATACTTACCATCAGGTGAGCCGCATGCTCGTTTGCCCCCTCTTCTATATAAACAAAGCGAACTTTCAACAGGCTGTAATGAAAGAATAATTGCTCAACATGCGCTACGCTAGTCTTATCTCTATTCTGAAACTGTCAGTGTGAACAACAGTGCCTTATGTACCCCTGGGGGTACGCGTACCACTCATATCTAGACTATAAAATTTTGCGCAATATCAAACATGTAAGAACTAAATAATTATCTGTTTTAGTTCTTACGTGCTAAAAATAAGTATCGTTGCATTCTTTCATTTCATAATTATTATTTTTCAATAAACAAAGGACAACACTACTAATCATACCTACATAACTAATGATATTATAAAGGACTCTTTTTTATATATAATATTATTGTACATAACAAATATCCAAATTTCAACCAAATGCGTTAGCCGTTACAAGTTTATGTTCCATAAGCTGAAACCCGCGGCTTCATTTGCGTTTAATTAAAATCCAACGAATGTTTTTATTAGTGACATTATTTTAACTAAAAGTTGGTCGTGTAGTGGCGTGGCTGCGTAAGTCATCCCGTGGATGTCGTAAGAGGCAAGAGAGGGAAATGAAACAGGAGATAGACTACATCTTTCTGATAACAATTCAAAATAATAAAAAAACGCGGTTGCCAACCCGCCTGCCAAGCGTTGCAACACTGTGACCTTAACCATTTTCTGCCGACTTCAAAAAGGAGACGGTACCTACTCAATTCGACTGTATGTTTTTTTTATTTGTGTTACCTCATAACTTTTTACTGGGTGAACCGATTTCGATGATTCTTTTTTTTTGTAAGCTGGTACTTCACATGTGGTCCCATATAAATTTGATCAAGGTCAGACGGAAATTATTCCCATTAGCTGAATAACTCGCAATTTAGATCCATTGCATAATCTAGGTGCATCCAGGTTCGTTCATTAATTACTGTATATCAAAAGTCCACCGCCGAATAGGCCTCTCTCATAAATTGCATAAAATAATATTTGTCATTAGTGGCCAGTCTTGGCAGGCGTTTTAGCAACCGCAGTTTTTAATTTGTTGTTATGCCCATCTCGGCAGACAAGTCTTTCTGATAATAACAAAAAACCCATACCACATCTTAAGTACGATACCCACGGGACGATATGGGGTAGTGGATATTCTTACGTTGCCACTACGTGGTCAGGTCAGTTCCAAGATACCTATTCTTCAATTCAATAAAAAAATAAAACTCTTACTTGTTTTGTCTGTTTGTTTTGTTTGTGTTGTTTGTTTGGACTTAAGTCCATCCTCTGGTGGCATTCCGCACACCCGCATAGCTCCAAAGAATTGAATATTTGCACGGGGTAGGTTGTAGCATGATCATACGAAATTTCGAATTATTTTGATTAATTTTTTTCAAGTAATTTGATTTGATAATTTTTTTTGATAATTTGAACAGGAAATCCAACCATACCATTTACTTTAATAACTGTTATGCGCGAATTATAATGTAGGTACTAGGTACATAATATGTCATTTAGGTATCAATGTTTTAAAAAGAGAGCTTCTCGAGTCGGTGCTAAGTGTATAGAAAAATATATATCTTCGATTTCAGAAGATAATGTAGAAATGCTTTTATCTTTTTGAGTTATTTGAAGTCTGCTCTTACTTTTCATAAAAGGTTAATTGTTTAACCTTTTTGAATTGACTAAGGAATATCACAAGCTCAAGGTAACAAACTAAAATGTCGTTTAACATAGGGTTGCAATTTTTTCTCCAAATCAAAGACCAATCCAATATATATGACAACACTTGTAGTACCTATAACCTACAAAAATACGAAGATATCGTGCGAATTGAGAACCTCCTCCCTTTTTGAAGGCGATTAAAAATAGAATAAGTTTGTTAACTCATTGTTTTTATTTTCATTAATAAAACTACGCTGTAAGTATATATTTTTATTAATTTTAGGTAATATCAGACTTCTCAGCAGCGATCCAGCATGGACTGAACGCGTACGGAGGCGGAAGGCTTTCGCTGACGCAGAGCTGGAGAAGGAGGTTCCGCAATCCCTTCCCGGAGTCAGCCCCGCGCTGGCCACTCCACCGGCGGCGATGCTCTGCACACATTTACTCGCCGCCCTGCTCACTAACTATGCACCCTTACCTCCGCCACCACCACGACCGAAAATATCATTTTCTATTGAATCTATTATTGGAGTACAATAAACAGTCAAAACGTTTAAAATTAAATGACAAACATTTTTCCAGTTGATTATTATTTGTGTAACAATTTAGGTAAGTACAATACGAATAATTGATGTTAAATGGATAAGTACCTATCGATAGTGTTGAATAGAACGGTATATCTACAACTGTATTTTTGTTTAGAATAAACTTTACCTTTTTGTCAATTACACTTAAAACAACCATAAAGATAGTAGGAGTTTTATTTTCAAACTAAGCACGCATCTTATAAATGAAATCAAGTATACCACTATAACACTTACATAGTTAGATAACCTGATTGTTCAGCTAAAGATCCTGAGGTCAACATAAAAAAATATGAAAATAGAGATTATTGGTTTGTTTTTTTTTAATTCAGGTAATTAAAGGTGGAGATACGGTCTCTGATACTGCACCCCAGGGTACCTCTGTTCGTTAGGACGAGTGAATCCCTTAGTCTTGGCATGTACTACCCACTAGCATTACAGACTTAGGCCGGCCACATACATACGGAATTCCGTTTCGATATTCCGATTCGGGATTCCGAACGCAGCAAGTCCATATAAAATCTATGACCCGCCACACACGTACGTTATTTTTCCGTACGGAATTTCTTCGATTCGAGATTCCGTATGACCGCCTGTGCGTTCGGGATCCCGAACGGAAAAAAGCCGCTCCGAACGCACGTCTTCCATAGATTTTGTACGAGTCGCAACACACATACGTAAATTCCGTACGGAACGCGCTCAGTGTTCGTCGCACGACCGAAGCGAGTAGGTGTGTTTGTGTATGTTTTTACATTTAATCTTGTAGGTGTATAGCTTTTCGTAACCTTTCATCTTATTTTATTTAATAAATCGTCGAAAGAATTTACATACATAAATATTTAAAAAATATCTCTGGATAGATAGATCTTTTTACATAGTATTGACTATATTGCAAGCTTAGGGTGATGAGGGGATGCACCTAGTAAGAATGATACAGCAACAATGGAATCGCAATTAGAAAATCATCATCATTATTCGCTGGCAGAATGTCTAGACTCAATGGCTAACGTCTCTCAACTGACCCTTGTTATTCCGAACGGAAAAAAAACGTGTGTGTGTGATGTAGTCACGGAATCCCGATTCGGGATTTCGAAACGGAATCACGAAACGGAATTCCGTATGTATATGACCGGCCTTAAGCGCACAACAGAGCAACACACATTCAATGATCTGTGTATAGTTCCTCAGGTTACTCTCGCATAATGTCGATAGCATTAGGCCGGCCACATACATACGGAATTCCGTTTCGATATTCCGATTCGGAATTCCGAACGCAGCAAGTCCATATAAAATCTATGACCCGCCACACACGTACGGTAATTCTCCGTACGGAATTTTCTCATATTCGAGATTCCGTATGACCGCCTGTGCGTTCGGAATCCCGAACGAACAACAGCCGCTCCGAACGCAAGTCTTCCATAGATTTTGTATGAGTCGCAACACACATTCGTAAAAATTCCGTACGGAACGAGGCTCAGTGTTCGTCGCACGACCGAACTATATATTTACTGTGACCGAAGCGAGTAGATGTGTTTATGTATGTTTTTACATTTAATCTTATATGTATCTTATATTTAAAAGTATCTTTGGATAGATAGACCTTTTTACATAATATTGACTATATTGCAAACCTATCTTATCACCCTATAAGGCGAAGTGATGATATAAGAATGATACAGCAACAATGGAATCGCAAACAGAAAATCGTCTTCATTATTCGCTGGCATTGTACAGTGGTATAGAGCCAGGCGGCAGCTTTTGCTGTCGCATGGATGGGCCGGCTCGAACCGGGGTGGTACCACGACCTCACAGAATACCAGCGTGAAGTAGAGGTTTACCTCTGCGTTTCGCTTGGTGAGTGCAGGTGGCCGGAGGCCCTTTTTACTGGAAATGAGGCATTCCATCTTAGTCCTCACGGGTGACAACGCATCTGCATTTTGATTCGCAAACGAGGATAGATGTAGATGTCTATGGGCCGCAGCAACCACTTACCATCAGGTGGACTGAGTGCTCGTTTGTCACCCTTATACTATAAAAAAAAGAATGTCTAGACTCAATGGCTAACTTCTCTCAACTGACCCTTGTTATTCCAAAAGGAAATAAACGTATGTGTGTGACGCTTTCACGGAATCCCGAACTAGGAGCACAGAGTACTTTCCTATAACTAGGAGTAATAGTGTTCAATGATCCCGAATCGGAATTCCGTATGTATGTGACCGGCCTAAATCGTAAATATCGCAACTTTGCTTGCTTGTGCTGTTTACAACTGCTAGTAATTTTCGACTCTTCTGTCGTGATCGATAAGAAGTATAAGTGGTAGAGAAAACCGATCATATTATCAGCGATATTTAATAACCACATGCTGATTTATGGAACTCAGTGCCTTAAAGGAAAACGTGTAGAGGACATCTCATCCTCTACATGTTTTCGTTTACGGGACATGGTAAATATAAAACTGTACGTTTATATCAGTTACGTATACAGGGTTATTTTTCAAAGGGTAGCCAAATTTTAAACTTAAGTTCAAATATATTAATAATGATATACCGTTATTGCAGTTTTTGAAAATACGAGTAAATAAGGTTTCTACTTTTATTTGAAATAATCCCAAATTGAATGTGATTTATGGGCAACAACGTTTTTGCCTACCGATCGATTCTTACGAATATACATTACCACGCCTTTTGAATTTAAAAAGGACAATTTTTGAGATTGTTTTCAATTAATTTTTCTTCACCAATTTACCCATGTTACTTATTCTGAACCTTCTCTGCAAATTTGGCCGGTTATTGCAAAGAACCCTGTATAACATATAGTTCATAATGGTCACAAATAAGGTGCTGGAATGTTATGCAAACTAGTGTTTCTGTTTTCTTTTTTTTTTCGTTTAGTATTAGATATATTAAATATCTTCACCTTCAGGATTTGTAAGTAAAAGTGTGTATTTATGAATATGGAAGTTTTATTTTAAAATCATGATAAGAAATATAAACAACAGTTTCGAACAATGAGTGCTTTATTAACGAAATGTCTGGTAAATGAATGTCTGGTGAGGTTATTGTATTACAACCAAAATTTAGGTAATTATAAAACAAAATAATACAATAATGTATACCGCAACAGTGACATAGTTTATGTACATTTTAGATAACAGTAAGTACTGTATATGTTTGAAAGAATTCAATTCATGTATAAAATATTTTTTATCTGTGAAATATATATTATGCCTAGTTTTAGGCCCTAAGAGATAATGCCTTTTAATTTCTAAATAAGAAAATGATGTTATGCACTCACTTAAAAATCATTCAAATGAGAAATTTAGAAAGCCTTAAAATTTACATGACTGAAATATATCAGCAGGTTTTTAATACATTTCACATTTTAATGCAGCAACTAAAATAGCGCAAGTAAGACAAACGGTAATTACTTTGAATCACTAAAACATGTCACAAATACAATATACAATAAATACAAATAATAGACATATACAACATATATACAAAATTGAATTGAAGGAAATATAAAATATAGCTAGAAAATTTAAAAATATATTTCTTTATGAGTATTTATACAAATAGTACTTAGCTGTTACAGTAACTTTCATAATTTTGTGAAACATATAAAACCAATATTTTGCTTTAAAATAAAATGTGAGCTACAAATGATATATCCGAACTGTATTGTTGAAGTTCCAATAATAAAGTATTAATATGCAATAATAACAATATATTATTACAAACATTATGAAAAGTAAATAAATTTCATGAATAGATTTCTTAAATTAATGGGATTTAATATGTAAATACATATAAGAAATACATTAATGTACACAACGCGCGAAACAAGAATATTATGATCATTAAAACACGAGTCGTTAGATATCGACAATTAATCGCAAATTTCCGCTTGCGATAATATTATTTTTATATAACAATGCCTTGAGGAAAGGAATCGGTGCCTTACGAATGCCATCTCGCACATTCATACAATCATATAATCACTTAATTAGCTATTATCACGGTTTTTTAGGAAAACAAAAACAAAATACTACATTAAAAGGTGACGAAAAAATCAACTAATCTTAAAAATAAATTACGACACCCGTACATTTGTGTATTTTACTTAAAAATAAAAGTTAGTGAATGTATCCGAGGCAGGGAACGTCTATTTTAAACTAAGTTCTGCAATACATGTACATGTACTTACTAACAATTTCATCGCGCGCCTATCTTCGTACATACTTCATCCTCGGATCCTAATACTTTCAACCATCGATACGATTTACAATAAGGGTGAACAGTCATTCGCACACTCACTGGGCTTCGTTGGCACATCACAAGGAATGGGACTAGAAAGGACTCGGGATAGGAACCTTTTGGGATTTAAAGGACCGAAGGGACACTTAGTAATATACATACATATATTACATAAAGACATCAAAATACAGAATACATAACTCCCATAAAAATAAACGGGACAGAGCCAAAAATAAAATTTTGATCCCAAGGAATGTTGAAATTTACAGTATCCCGATAAACCGTAAATATTCCACTGCACACCTAACGCTAAAATTGCATTTGCAAAATAGACTAATGTTCATTTGAACTACAAATTTTTCAGATTCTTGCATTTTAAAGATCCTGTCCTTAAGGTCAGTGGGATATTATAAGTGTATAAAAAAATGACTGTCAAGAGCACCTCAACTTACTAGATTTAGTCCGCCACTGTGAAAATAAAACTTGTATGATACTAACATAAACAAAAATACTTTTTAAAAGAAACGATTTTTTTAATATTTCTCTTTGAATTTGACTATAACATAATTTAAGTACAATTTTCAAACAAGTTTGCCTTATAGGCTAGATTATTATACTAAGTATATAAAAATACGTAACGGCACAAAGTTTCAACAATTTACTTTTCAATGTTTGAAATCTTTAAAGTTAAAAACAAACAAGCATGCCACATACAACACGGAAGGTATTATAAAATTTATAAAAAATAATAGACCTTAAGGATAGGAACTGAGCTCAGCTGTATCTGAAAACTGAAATGACAACAAGTGGTTAAAGTCAGACTTTTTAGCTATTATAAAACAAAAAGTAACAATTTTACTTGCATATAATAATAATAATAATAATAATACAACACAATATGTATTTACATATACATAATATTATTTTAATATACACGTAAATATCTTTATATTAATCATATGTTGCGCCCGATGAAAAATAATCGAAATACTGACTAATGAGCTATGATTAATTTACTAACAGTATTTTGTCAACGGTGTATAGTTTATATACATTGCAACTATTATAAACAGTTGTGGTTAGTATGTTTTTTGTATATTTTTATAAAAAAAATATTTTAAAGTCGACACATTCGAAAAGTCAATATGACAAATATTTTTCGTCGCGGGCAACACAACCATATAAATCCATTAAAACAAAATAGAACGTAAAAATACTATTTGGTATATTATATAGCAGAAATCTAGCTCACATAAAATCTATCAAAGCAGCATAATATCTACACCGACACAGACATATATAATCATACACATATATTAATCAAAATAAACCAGTCACAAATCACAGATGACATAAATTCTCGATTTCACTAAGTCTTGTAATTTATATTAAAAATAGTAGTAGTTAAAAGTTACGACATCAATTTGAAATACTAAAATATAATATTTGAAAATCTAGTGGAGACACATAAAATAAATGCTTTTAGATAAATTCTTATAATTTTATATATTTCTTTCTGTGTACACACAATATATTTCGAGACATGATAGCAAAGTTACGGTAAAACGAAGCGGTGTACATTTAGATTAGCGTTAATGATAATTTTCAAACAAACAAGCGCATGAGTGATTTTGTTGAGCAGTGAAAGTCGTCAATCAAACAAAAAACAAACTTCTACAAACCATCGACAGTCCAACCTAGCTTGCGCTCATCACGACTGTCCACACTAAATAATAGTAATATTATTTGCCTTGCCTTGCCTTGCTTACGTCATGTTGCAAATAACGCAGAAACATAAAATGTGTGAACCGAAACGAAACGATTTTGCACTTCCCTAAATCAAAAAGATCACATAAACCTATTAAAAAATTACAAGTAACTTTAATTTTTTTCATTACAACTTCAAAAATGACGACCAAGTTGTTTACTTATTAAATGAATTTGGAGCCTATGAAAATCGGTAAAAGAAACAAAGTGTTATAAAATTTATTCAAAAAATAAGAAAACGGTCTCATATTTATAGTTACATACTACTTATTATCACTAATCATGCAATACAGTAGGTAGACAATTCGATCACTCCTAGCATAGAAATCACCAGTATTCAATATGGTGAGGTTAAACACTACAACTACAATCCGATAACTGCACAATTTGTTTTGATAACAACGATTAAACTGCACGTAAGCATGCAACGTGCGATATTAAGTCACGAGTACAGTAAGCTTAGCACCCCATGATACACCTAATTTTAGGTCTTAGCCCACCTAATCCTGTGCGTGTTATATCCTAAGCCGAACGTAGATGACACGTCACTTTAAATTTGACGATAATATTTAAGCGGAGTCGCCGCGTCGTTAGATATTTTTCAGGTACAAATATTAATAGAAATATGTAGATGAAGAGGGCATCCAAACGGTTTGTTGTCGTCTGGAGCGGGCGTTTGTGGCCCGGTGGTTTGTTGGCACAGTACGCGAGGGTTGCGGCAGCGACGCCATGATGTCTTCCCGACCCGAGATCATATTGGTTCCCCTGCGAAATTATCATATTATCATTATTAGGCTGATGGACCAGACTTTCCAAAGTTGAAATGATTCGCAAAAACTACTACGCTTTGCTCGTAAAAGAATAAGCAGCCATTCCCAGTCGGAAGCATCGTTAACACCATTTTGGCGAGAAATAGGAACAAAATGAGTAGTCATTTTCAATTACACTAGTGTTCGCAAATAGAAACAATTAGTGTTGACGACTGGGAATAACCGGTCAGTCTTACTATTAACAATCTGCTATTTTTAAAGATGCTTTCCGGCTTTTTTTGTCAGCTTATACAAATAAACAAATAAATAGAAACAAATGTATGATGTGACACCCTCTACGATAAAGCAGTTCAGAGTAATAAAATCTGATTGGCTCTGTCTTTACGTAATGAGTAGTGTTAGAGGAGGTTCATAAAAACATAAAATATATATGCAATAATTTTAATATTTTGAAGTATATAATACGACGATTAAACTGTGTGAGGCACGTGAAATACACTATCTGTATTACAATTATTGTTGTTTTATTTAGCAGTTAATTAATGAAATTTGATAAACATGCTTTTCAATAGAAAGTTTTAATTACTTCGGAATTTTATATTTTATGAATATAAATCTCAAAATAATTAAAAATTAAAAATTTTGTACAGCCGACTTCAATATAAATTATTAAGAATAACTCAAAAACTATTGGTTTGACCTTGATCAAATTCATATGGGACCATATGTGAAGTGCCAGCTTTCAAATAAAAAAAAACAATCATCGAAATCGGTTCACCCAGTAAAAAGTTATAAGGTAACACACATAAAAAAACATACAATCGAATTGAGTACAGTCTACTTTTTGAAGTCTGCAGATAAATTACGTAATCTGTACTAAGTACGAAAGATAGAAATAAGAACTTACCATAATTTAAAAATTAATGCTGTTTATATACCACACATGGCTGAGAGTCGAGCGCTGAGTTGAACTGGGAACTGATCGGTAAACCGACGCCAGTTCTCTTCGCCCACTTGGTTCTTGAAGCCGTGTAGGATCTTCGTGAACATATCCTTAAGGTCGTCTTTAGGATGCGACCAGGAGGCGACCGCGTCGCAAAAGAACATGAAGTCGGGGACTACGCCCCCGGGATTCACTTGAATCATTTGACAGATGCCACGAAAAGCGGAGTCTTTCTCGTCGTTGTCCCGAATGTTACGTAGCGACGTGCACCTGTACGAAAGAGTTCTGTTGGTAGCCCATAAACGGAAAACCGAGTACAACGCGGCGAAATACGGTTGTTACGCTGACATCCAACTGCTTTCAAACAATATTAATTTATATTAAAGGATAAATGAAAATCGTCAATAAGCTCGCAAGGTCTATAAATATCTAAATTAGGTTTACGGAATGCTTAATATCTTTTTGAACAGCGCAACAACCTTTATTTTAAGAGCAAATACAGAGTGACTTTATTTGAAAACTATTTGTCAAATTGTTGAACTTGTGTTGAATGTTGAAATTTCCTACAATGACAAAATATTTGTAGAAAGTAGTGTGTTTTATTTATATGTTTGCTGACAGTACATGTATTTTATCGTGTATAATATCTTTTTATTGTTATTAAAGTATCAGCTAGCCGCATGTTTATCTCAGTTGTAATTAAAATTATTTCTTTATAAAATCATTTACCACAAGAAAGTGACTAAATATATACATATTCAAAGTATAAAAAAGCCACGGATTATTCTTTCAAACATTAAATATACTTTAACACTAGCTTAGATTTTAGCTGCAAAAATAACTATGTGTAAAACATTAGGCTAAAACATAACACAACAGAGGGAACTATTAAAATAAGATAAATAAATAAGGTCACTCTTCTAAGATGACATTTACGAGTAAAGTAAGAAACACTAATGCTCGAACTGCCCTGACGAACATAATAAACAGAAATAAATAAGCAAAATGTATAAAACAATTGAAGATGAAATAGGTATAGTGTATGTGGTTAAAGTGAAAATAAAAATATCAAAAGTGACATATAATATAACATATTGAATAAACATTGAAACTCATGAGCATTCCAAACTGAAAGCAAAGTACATATAATACTTGTTTAGTGATCGTGCATTATAAATTATAATATTAATTACGTATACAGTTTATTCGCAGTTAGTTATAGGACACTAATTGTATATATGGACAGGATTTGCCTTGCAGTTTGGATAAAATATTATATCGTATAGATTGTAGATGCTTATATAAATTTTGAAAGCGGATGGTGTTCAACACACAAAATACAGCACTGAAAATAAGATGATCTAATAAATACCACCCCATATATCAGTGATTGCAAAGTGTGGAC
Organism: Parnassius glacialis; assembly: GCA_033319125.1. Taxonomy (NCBI): domain Eukaryota; kingdom Metazoa; phylum Arthropoda; class Insecta; order Lepidoptera; family Papilionidae; genus Parnassius; species Parnassius glacialis. The sequence goes on along the minus strand of JAVANC010000013.1, from coordinate 15,987,834 downwards.
TCAGCGTCGTACGCAGTATGTTACATGCCTGGTTCAACACAAACGAGAACAACTAATCATAAAAGAACATATTATTAACAAGCCAGGAACAAACACCATCCACAATCGAAACAATACCGATCAATAACTTATTAAATATTAAACGTAATCGTAATAATAATAATAATGTAAAGTAATAATAAAAAAAATTGACTACAGACCACTGGCGTACAAATTGATGTAATACGGGTGCGACGTCGTGGGGGCACACATAACCTAGCCGACCGATAGTAATCGCTACACGCCACGATATACCGAGAACAAAACCAAGAAAACAAATCAACAAACCATTCAAAACATATTCAAATCACATAATTCAACAGCAACAAATCAGTGTTACAAAGAGAAAAAATGTCAAACCATTTTGTACTAAGTAACTATCAAACGAAATAACGCATATTAAACAAAAGCTGGCCTAGGAAATTGTAAGCATATCATTGTATCATTGTTTAATAACAATTTTGCAGTCCAGGCCACCTCTTAAAACAGGCGCACACTTTAAGTGTTCTATGGGCACTACATTTGTGATAAGAAATATTTACATTAAACCCCAGAAAATAAATAATTGCATTACAACATAACATTAAAAGGCTAAATTGAACATACTTTCCGCCAAAGCAAGCGGACATACTATTACATATCATGAACTGATTTTCCTTGTGTTGTTTTTATACATATGATGTTACATAATTATACATAACATATTAATAAAGTAGGTTATTACAACAATACCTCTATAATAAAATTATAAAATGAAATAATACTGTTAATGGTAATAAGGTTCTTTAGTAAATAGTTAAGGCATTATTGATTATATTAAGTCAATTAATTTGCCAAACCATCTGCTAAGGACTACTGTACGTAGTGATATATTTCACCACAAACAAGCAATAAACAATAAACTTTATAATGAATTGTATGGGGAACAAATATAAAGCAGTGAAGGAATAAAAAGGTAAAGATAGTATATATTCACAACATTACACGTCTGCCACCGAAAATATATAATCAAAATCAATCTAGCAAAAAAGTGTGCATGTATTATTATTTTGTTTATTATATTGATTGATTTATTATTTGTGTTTAAATAAAAACCATTTTGTCGGATGTTGGTTGATGAATGTGTCTTAATTACAAATTTGGACTTACCTGTGTTTTCGAGTAATGTTTTAGGCGTGTTTGGCCTATTGATGATGTCAACTAGATGACTAAGTACAAGTGGTATGTATTTTGATGTCTCTGGTCCTGAAACAATTAGAGTTAGCGTAATGCACAGTCGAAGCTGTGAGAGCTCAGGGTCTGGGCGCGCGCCTTAGATGTTATGATACCTAGATGGTACCAGAGCAACAAGAGTACCAATTTACAATGTTGAATTATCAAGTGCACGTGTGTATCGCATGCAATGAAGTAAAACACCGTGATGAAACCCGAACGACCGAAAAATAGTATAACTTAAATTAACAAAAAGAGGCGATGATATTTCTAACGGCTGAACCGATTTTGATAAAACTAAGTGCCACCGCTGAAAACCCTGCTTTTAAATAAAAAACAACGCCCAAATCGGTTCACCCGTTTAAGGGCTACGGTGACACAGACAGACAGTCTCGTTTTTACGTAGTAGAGCCATGCTGCAGCTATATTTGTAGTATAGTTGTAGCACGTATGGGTCGGCTCGACCGGGGAAGGACCACGCTCTCACAGAATTCCACCGTAAAATAGCAGCTTAACGCTGCTGTGTTTCGTATGGTGAGTGTAGAGAACCGGAGACCCTTTTCATTGGAAATGAGGCATTCCATCTTAGTCCTCACGGGTGACAACGCATCTGCATTTTGTTTGATGTAGATGTCTATGGGCCGCAGCAACCACTTACCATCAGGTGGACTGTGTGTACGTTTGTCACCCTTATCATATAATAAAAAAAACACAGACAGACACATAAACAGACACACACATAGCGGTTAAACTTATCCCCTCTTTTTACCATGGTCATCAATCTACTCCATGACTCTCATGGAAAGAAGGGGCCTATGTCTAAACATGGACGCGCATAAGTGGTATGTTATGTAGGTATTTAAATTTACAGTTGGACAGTTGGTTAAATTTTCGCTATCTATGAAAATATTATGTAACCCAGTTGTGAATAAGCCTTTTTCTTTAAAATTATATTATACTACCTTTTACTCGCGACTTCTTCCGCGAAGAACTTAAACAATAAAACCTACATATATAATATAATAGTGGTCTTTAGGCAAGTACTTTTACGTGGTAGAGCCATGCTGCAGCTATATTAGTAGTATAGTTGTAGCACGAATGGGTCGGCTCGACCGGGGAAGGACCACGCTCTCACAGAATACCAGCGTAAAATAGCAGCTTAACACTGCTGTGTTTCGTATGGTGAGTGTAGAGAACCAGAGACCCTTTTTAGCTTTTTACTGGAAAAGAGGCATTCCATCTTAGTCCTCATGGGTGACAACGCATCTGCATTTTGATTCCCAAACGAGGATAGATGTAGATGTCTATGGGCCACAGCAACCACTTACCATCAGGTGGACTGTGTGCTCGTTTGACACCCTGTCCTATAAAAAAAAAACTTCAATTTTTCCACTTTAAACTCATTTTTTTTTGCGATTATCTTAAAAACTGTGTTAATTGCACGTTAAAAAGCCTTATGACTTATCCTTTGACACTATTAGTCCACTTTGTTTGCGTAAAATTGTAAACCAAAAAAGTTTGGCTGAAACTTTTCTTTATATTCTTAGTCCCGCCACATACATACGGAATTCCGTTTCGATATTCCGATTCGAGATTCCGAACGCAGCAAGTTCATATAAAATCTATGACCCGTCACACACTTACGGTAGTTTTCCGTTCAAAGTTTTGTGGGCAAAACGGGATTTCGTGTATGTGTGGCCGACCCATTCGGAATTCCGAAACGGAATTCCGTATATATGTGGCGGGCCTAAAAGTTAGCCTATATACGTCCCACTGCTGGGAACAGGCCTCCTCTTATTTGTCAGAGGGTTTTAGTGCAAGTAAATGTCCGCCGCGTTGCCCCAAAGCGAGTTGGCGAACTTCACATGTTTTCGAAATATTATTTTTCTTATTTCTCAGACATGCAGGTCCTCACGATGTTTTCCTTCATCGCCGAGCACTTGGTAAATCAGCACTTAAAATTGCAATTAAGAATTTCATTGGTGTCCGCGGGGATCGAACCGCGGGTCGCTCGCGTACTGTTAAATTTACCGGGAGTACTAAGCGTCTGAGCTACCACGGCTCCTTATAGTTTACGATATAATTATCAAAAACAGTATAGGTATATTATAAAGGCAAAGACTATTTCTGCATAATGTGATTTATAAGGTGTGATGGAGAATGTACCTACTTTTTCTTCAAGTTCAACCTAATCTCCATGACTCCTCCTGTTGACTGAGGCCTCAAGGACCATTACGGAAACTTAGCAATGCCGCAAAACATACATTTCACAAATTGCAACTTGTCCACTATGCAGGACAAGGGTAGTCTTTGAAAAATACACAATAGCTGGTGCATCCTTTGAAAGACCTATGACTAACAGTAGAGTTGATATAAAAATACAACTGTATAATTAAGAACCTCCAAGATGTTCGAATTAAACGCGATAATTTTATTCAAGTGTAAAAATTATGGCGTTACCAATAAATGACAAGTTTGATGTGAGACAAGGATGAAATAGATAGTGTGACTTACCTAATTTTATGCTGATCTCGCCAATGGCCCATGTGGCATTATTGCATACAGAGATGAGCTCCGGATTGAGATTCATCCCAAGTATCGGTAGAAAGTCTGGTATGTACATATGAACATGTTGGAAACAGGCCTTTGTTAAGTCCCCAAGAAGCGCAAACGATGACTGACGAACCTGACAATATAAAAAGTTATAAAATAGTAACAGCCTTCAAATCTCCTTTAACTTCCTCTGTTTTTAAAATATTGATTTATTTGATAATAATTTATTTTTCTTGTAAGCATTGAAGTAGTCATAGGTACATAATCTACTTCCGTATTATAACAATTAACAAAAAAAAAAGTCAAATAAATGTCTATTCACTTCAATTATCGTAATTAAAATTTATAAATGTTTTGATGTAGGAAGACTATTTTTTCTGCATTTTCAGGCAGTAGTTTAGTAGCCTTTCCTTCTCGTAGACAATCTCAGCTTCAGAGAAAAGATGTTTTGAATAAACACTATTTAATTCCTTGATTACTTTTGCTTAATATTCGGCAGGAAGCCCGCAGAATATTCGGTTTGTTGCAAGTCTAGTAAAGTTACAACAATATGAAAAAAGACCCTGTCCGATCCTAGTTGACATTATAAACATCAATCATTCCATAAATTACTTTTCAGAGATTAAAAAAGTACCCCACAATGATATAATAAAGTTTATCAAATGGGGAAATTTACAATGCAATACATGCAGTTGGGTGACCATCAGGTAACAATAACATTCACACATAACGTCACCAACAGTGTTACCAATTTAAAATTTTTGATAAATCTTAAGCAAATTGCAATATAAACACGTAATTAAAATAACAATCACATTTTTATATTCAATAATAATCTGTTAAAATTTCTTTTTAAATCATTATGGTACCTCCTCTTGGATCAGACAGAGCTTTCTTTACACATTGCTAGGCATTTTTTGCCCTCTGCTAGGCACAGACTTCCTCTAATTTCTAAGAAAGTTTTTTAGGACAGCATGAGTCTACTGCGTTAACCCAATGCGAACTTTACTTGTCTTAGAATAATATATTTAAAAAAATTCAGATATGCAAGTTTTGTCACGACGTTTTTCTTTACTACCGAGTATGCTGTAAATCAGTACTTAATATTGCAAATAACAATTTAATTGGTACCAACAGGAATCAAACCGGGGTTGTGCACACTGTGAAATTAACAGCATAAATAGAATAGAATAGAATAATTTTTTATTCAATATACATTACATGTGTAATTCTTATTCAAAGTCATTTTTTACTTTACCACTGGTTCTAAAAAAATCCCTCTGTCCTGAGAAGAACCAGCAAGAAACCCAGCGGGACATTTTTTTTAAATAAATTTTACAATATAAATGATTACGAACTATTTACAAAATTTATTTTAGAAACTGCCACCTCATTCCCAGAGGTTATTATCAACCATGTGTTCATTTATACTATAATAAGCCTTTTTATACAGTTTCAGCTTAATAAAACAATTAAACTTGGTAATAGAGAGAACCTGTACACTTTCCGGGACGTTGTTGTAATAGCGTATACATTGTCCCAAGAATGAATTACTGACTCTGTGGAGTCGAGAAACTGGTATCACTAGCTTGTGTTTGTTCCTAGTGTTTACAGAATGTATAATATCACTTTTTTTACTAAAACTATCTTTGTTTTTGTGAACATACATTAAATTTTCGTAAATATACTGAGAGGCCAAAGTTAATATATTTATTTCTTTAAATTTATCTCTAAGAGACTCTCTCGGTTTTAGATTGTAAATAGCACTAATGGCCCTCTTCTGTAAAACCAAAATAGTTTCTGAATCAGCTGCGTTTCCCCATAGCAAAATCCCATAAGACATTATGCTATGGAAATAACTGAAATAAACTAATCTAGCTGTCTCGACACTAGTGAGACCTCTAATCTTTTTTACAGCATAGGCTGCAGAACTTAGTCTGCTTGCTAATTTGGATATATGGGGGCCCTACTGAAGCTTTGCGTCGAGAGTGATGCCAAGAAAAACAGTGGATAAAACAGGGCTCAATTCCTCCCCATTTAAAAACACATTGGTATTTAGATTTTTAACATTCGTTGTTGTAAATTTAACGTAATTAGTTATATATCATATAGCATTATTCACTTCGTCACTATTATATTAGTATGAATAACAGTGTTATAATACGCAACAAATATTTTAACCCTGTTCTGGTTCAGCAAGCCAGGTTCCAATGACGAATGACATATACTATGCCCGAGAAGGAATAGACATACCATAATTATACATAACAAGGATAATATAGTTAGGAGGGAAATTCAGTTTGAGTGACTAAGTGAGTGATTAACACAAAACGGCAGACCCACTGCGCTTGCTTTAGTATGCACAAACTTTTATGATCTTTCATAATACACCAAAGTTACCTCAGGCATTGGATCTCGCATACACTGGTAGAGTAGCTGCATAAGGTTAGAATTATGTACAAGGTGATCAATGTGTCCGTCTAGGCCTTCAGCTAATCCACTTAATAGATCCAACGCCACAATCATAAAGTCCTTGTCTGGTGCTTCAAACTGTTCTGGGCTTTGACTGTTTGCCTGTAAATAAAGTTAAAATCTATAACGTTTAATTTTATATTACCTCAAATTATACACGGCGTGTATGAGTTACCTTAGACAAAATCCCTATTAGTGGTGTTATACACAAGTTATGTATTGGAAATCAGTCTTTACGTCAGAATAATAAGGATCAATGTTGTCTGTCAAATTAAAATATGTGGGCGTAAGAATAATACAAGCAAGATACAACCTCATGTCCATAGGCATAAAGCTTTAAAAAGATGCACTTGCTGTGTGATGTGATGTGTGTGTGTGTGTGTGTGTGTGTGTGTGTGTGAGCGTGTGTGTGTGTGTGTGTGTGTGTGTGTGCGCGCGTACTTGTGCATGTATATAAAATTATGATTTGAGTTTGCTACTTTTAGTACTGTCCAAAACTTGGTTGGTTTTCCTTTTTCAGGCAAATTAGATTTAGGTATTTAAAATAATTAAATAAGATACATATTTATATATACAAATTTCTATTTAAATATTTCTTTTTTACGCACATAAAGTATTTCATTTGACGTAAATATCTACGCATATTTAATACTTACAATATTTTGATTTAGTGTTTGTTCTATTAACGAAACACATCTCCTAAAGACTGGTTCGCAATATGGTAGAAATCCAGACTGTAATGCAGTAGCTACTGATGATAGACACTGAAAAAACACAAACATTAATATATGCATCTTTTAAAAATACAATAAAATTGCTTGTTTCCAAATACATACCTCTAGGAGAGGGAACAAGTCTTTGTCTTCGTCCTTTAACACATTCCATTTTGTGATAAGAGGAGGCATTAATAAATTTATGTACTCTGGTTTGTTCAAATGATGGCCAACAGAATCTGCCAATGTCCCAATAGCGTCATAGAGTATTAGTAAGTTTTTATGCTGATATTTACTGAAGGCATAGACGAGTGTCTGTAGAATGTGGCCGAGGTATGGAACAAGTTCTGTACATGCTTCTTCTTCGAGAGTTGCGAACGCCGAGCACGCCGCTTCTTGCACCCGTTTATTGTTGTCGAGAACACGTTTCAGGAGCTGTTAATAATAGCAAAATGTACAAATGTATATTAATATAGAGCACAAATATAATAATATAGAGAGACTAAAACTACAATCAATACACAGTTAAATACCATCAGTTGATTGGTTAGGTAATGCTTTCTGGCATTGTTCACCAGTCAACCTCTAGCCCATTGTTAGCCTTAGTTTGTCTACAATAAAGCTGTAAATAATACGACCTGATGGTAAGATAGTAGAGCTCCTTTTGCCTATGTATCCGGAGCTGGGTTGGTACTTTACTTCACACAGCTGTGCAGCCATTGCTAACTGCCATTTAAAGTATAAGGAAAGCCAGTATAGTTAAATGCTTTACATGCTGTGGGGTATTCTGTCTTAGTCCTCAGAGGTGACAACGCATCTGTAGCCTTTTTGTTTGTTTGAAGTTGGCAGCAGGTGTCTACAGATTGCAGTAACCACTTACCATCTAGTGGACTTTAAGCTTCTTTGTCAGTAAGTTTGCATATAAGAGCAACTAGAGTTATGGCTGTAGCATGAATGGGTCGTCTTGACTGGGTTAAAACCACGCTCGCACACACATCAGATTTGAGTAACAGTACAATACTGCTATTTTGTAAGATGAATGTAGAACCTGAGACCCAATTTACTCGTAAAGAGGTATTCCGTCTTCATTCCCACATCTGCATTTTCTTATTTGAGGATAGTTATATATAGACGTTTACGAGTCAGAGAATGTACAGACCTCGGTCATGACAGGGCGCAGGTAGAGGTCGTGCGACTGCGACACGATCCAGTGCGAGTAGCGCGACAGCGTCCAGCAGGTGATGGCGCGCACCAGCGCCTTGCGCTCGGCCAGGCAGCACACCAGGTACGGCACCAGGTCGGGCAGGTGCGGCACCATGCCGCCCATGCACCCGTCCGCCACCGCGCCCAGCGCCAGGATGCCGCTCTCCTGATCACCACATCATGCTCACAAGTGTTGCAAGTGTCCATAAACGATTCAAAAACGAAAACATCAGTGTGGAAGGAATACGGTCATTACTCACTATTGTGGCTTATTGCTTGTTTGTTGTTTTAAACGACAGAATCGATTTTAACGAAAATTTTAACAAGTGTTCATTATGCAACAACACATTGATATTGTGTATGACTTCCGGTCCAAAGATTATGGAAAACAATTATAACTGCAAGCTATGAAGGATTTTCATCTATTCATCATCATCATTCTATTGTGACATTTTAGTAGATAGTGTTCGACAGTGAGATTAAATTGACACCACTCAGTATTTTTTTTTTACATATTTTAACAAATCAAAGGATTTGTTTGGACTATCTTCAGCAGCCCATAAACAGTCCACAACTGGATATGAACTACTCTAATAGTGTAAAAGATTTGCTTTGTTATATATGCTACTCCCTGTCGCTGGTCTCGGTATTTTACAACTAACACGTAAGTTAGTTATAGTGCCCTCTATTGATAGACATTAAATTATTCTAGTATTTTCCAAAATCAACTCTTACAACACACATGAAAAGTTAGGATGATGTATTATTTACGCCACCACCACAGGGTAAGGAATTTATACTCAGGAAGTTAGACATACAAATTACACACAATATATTTTCATATTTTATCCTGTGAAAACAGTCATTGGGTAAACATTATTTACCCTCATCATCATCATCAATATCACTATCCCTTCACAAGTCCACAGTTGAAGACAGGCCTTCCCCAAGAAATACCACAAAACACAATTCTGAGCCACCTGTATCTATCAACTTTCTCCATGTCTTACCAGTCAAACATCTAACTGGAGATGTCCTTCACTTTGCTTGTGAAAACAATGCAGTCACTCTAGAACCTTTCTTCCTATCTTGTTATACTTTCTTCTTTCTATCTTTTTACCGGTTGTTTTGATGTATTTAATATGACTAAACCGAATACAACACAATACATGTGTGAAAATATTACCTTTATAACCCAATCCTCGTGGAACAGTGTCTCCTTGAGGATAGGAAAGAGCACAGGCAGCAAGTCCGCTCCGAACACGTTGGCGAGCACGTCGAGCGCGGCCGCGCTGCACTTGCGCAGGTTCCAGTCGGACAGCGAGCCGTCGTCCGCGTCCGCGCCGCCCTCGTCCTCGTCGTCCGACTCGCCGCCGCCCGACATGTTGCTGTCGCCCGCGCCGGCTACACGACATTTTCAATTTTGTTATAATACGCAACTAAACAACGAACAATGTACTAACATTAAACCTTATGCAATGGAATTATGGTTGTAATTGCTATGTCACTTTAAGGACTGAGGTGGATTGCCTCATAGTCCATAATTACACAATCTGTTATTTTCAATTCCACTTTTGCAGCCCGGATCGACGGACAAAAATGATTGAGTTTCTGTTAAGAAATTCCCAGTAGTAGCCCGCAGTGAGGACATCGGAAGTTGGCGGTATTTCACCCTCGTGCTTTGGAAAGCACGTAAATATTTTTGTTGTTCCTGCTCCAGATCAGAATATCAGAGAGGGAGTTAATGAATATAGAGTGCATCTGTGCTTGCGCATACACTCGAGTACTAGAATCCTGTCTTACTAAGTCTTCGTTGAAACTGGCCGCCGTGACCGAAATTCGGTCTAGAGGACATTGTTAGTATTATTAATTTCACAGCATGGGGGCTGTCACCCACTAGATGGAATGACGACCTGGTAAGAAGCCCTAATAACACTTTAAAAAGACTCACAGCAATATGAGCTCATTATAATCCTAGAAAGAAAGAAACATTTATTTGCACAGAATACAGGTGATACCAGATTTAACAGTGGTGCATAGTTCAAGCTATATTCTGCCTTTAATAGGCATGCAAATATTTATAATTGTATAAAACAATTAAAATACTATTATATTACTTACAAAAATGTCAAGTTATGTTATTATTTATCATATTTATTATTATTATTACTATATTACATTATATTTAATTTTACAAATAATCATATACATTAGTTTTATGTTGCATGACCTCTTATATTGTATAAAAACATTTATCCACTAGCCATTTTCTTAACTTAATTTTAAAATATTTTAATGGAAGTTCCGGTAAACTCTTAGGCAGTTTATTAAAAACTGATATGCACATATGATATACATTCCGTTTATTTAAAGGTGTTCTACAAGATGGAATCATTATTGTAGGATCTCTTGGTCTGTATTTACTAAAATGATCCCCCTTGTATATAAAAAAATTGTTATACTTCCTTACAAAGACTGATACCTCAGGAACATACAAGCAGATCAATGTCAATAAAAAAATTTACATAAATATGTTGGTTTTACTTTTTGTATTCAATTTTTTAAATATATATGTAAGATAATTTAAAATGTATATAATATACTACAAAATTTTCACCATTGTGTTTGACGGTGTGCGAGCGCGGTTTATGGAAGCGTGGGCGAATGTCGGACTCTCGATCTGGTTCGGCATCATCAGCATCGTCATCGCGATCACCACGCAGGAGAATTATATCCATTTCAGAATATCGCATACCGCGAACCAAAACTGGTAGGAGAGCTGGTAAACGTGGCCCTAATACCTAAGGAAAAACATTAAGTTGCGTTTATTCTTCAATCAAAAATTGAAACTATTACTCCATCTGATGGTGATGCAGAGGAAGATGGGACAGCGCACTCGCTTGCTTAGCAAAAGCCTATTCACTCTTGCCTGGAAAAAACCCACATTGTAGTTAAATGGAATGACAGATATTAGAAAACTATTCCACTCCTTTGCTGTACACATGATGGACGATGACGCAAACCATTTGTTTCTAATGTGTGGTAAGTCAACCACAAAGGAGTGGAGACTAACCGAGCGTTTAGTTGTCCAATGGTGGAAGAGAGAGGGAGGAATTAAGATATGCAATTCCTGTGCACATTCTCACTCTCCGAAAGGTATATTTTTTAGATTGGTGAGATTGGTTTTAACCAGATTTGGATCACCAATAAGTCTCCTAGCTATTCCATTAACTCCAAAGGTGCCAGCTGGCATTTGGCTGCACCACTCCACATATGGCAGCAATACTTCATGCACAATGGGAATTGTACTTTATATAGTGCTTACTTTAAGGTCATTTTGAGTATATAATTAATAAAATTGTTTTTTTTTTAATTATATTTAAAAATATACAAAGTTGAACAGTTGGAGTCAGTAGGGCTTGTGCTCGCCCTGGCTGCTGCCCGAAGTGCCCTTGTACTAGTAACATAGGTGCATTTACAAGTTGGATCTATGTTTTTAGTTCTAAAATTCTCTTTTAAAAAAATTAAAACTGATTCGCTCTACAATTACCTGGAGTGAGGTTGACATGTTCATACTTACCACACTATGAGTACAACATGTAATTGATGTAAACATGTCGTTGTACACTATTGTTAAAAAAAATGTTTACAAAAAAAACTGTCTTCAAATTAGTTCTGTTGCATCAGAGAGACTACTTTCTAATACAGGACTGACACTAATTAAGTATTTACATATCGGTTATATCAACAGATGTGCATATCAATACATTCATACTGTGTTGACCAGCAAAAATAAAAAAACGTGTGTACTTATTATGTACGCACGTAAGAAGTTATACTGCATTAAAATAATAAAACAAAAATAACTAAAATAAAACACGTTTTATAGATTGATATATATTTGAATAACTACCTTGAATATGTTTATCAGTTCTCACAAAAACTTGACAGTTGACAGACAATTACCAACTATAGTGGTCGCTTTTAGGTTTTGATGTGCGCGCGCATCGTAACAACTTCATGGTGTCGTTTTTAGGTGTCTGTGTGCGCACGCATCGTAAAAAAAATTCTACTCTCATCATTTTTCTCAAACGTGCCAAAAGAAGTATAACTTCAAAAAATAGACACTGACCATAACATTGATTAGATAATTGTAAAGATTTCTTACCTCACGACAAACATTTTGTTCTGCTAGAGATAGCCAAAATTCGCAAGCCTCTAAAGCCACTCCTTCCTCAGGATCTTGTGTGCGGATTAACATGTACTATAAAAAAATACGAATTAAAATATAAAGATAATAACTGTAAAATTCCATTATATATAAAAATAAAATGAGTTTGGCGTGAAACACTAAGGAAAATTTATTATATTATATTAATTATATTATATTATATTAATTATATTGCCTACCTCAATTATATTTGGTAAGTGTGGTATGAGCCTGTCTAATCTGACTTCTAGAAGTAAAACCAAGGCATGGCACACATTTTTCCTGACATCGGGATCTTCATCTGCTGCCAAATGGAAAAGGTTCTACAACAAAAAAATAAAACAAGTGAGATTATTTCAATCTTAACCCATTCACTGTCCTGTGTACAACATATAGTTCATTGCTATTGTCTTACTATTGTATCTGAAAATTGTAAAATGTTAAAATAGTAGAAATATGCAAACATTAACCAATATTTGTAATAAAAAACCTAGCAAGCTAACAGCATAGCAAAGTGGCGAAGCAATCAGCTTTGTAGCGGTTTCTAACGGAAAAAAAAATTCAAAATAGGAGGTTCAGATGCCTGGGTGATCAGTAATCGATTGCTGAAAACAGAATTTGAAAATTCGAAACCGTTCTCGAGATAATCGTGGGACAGACGGACAGACGGACAGACGGATAGACATCGTGAAATCAATAAGTGACTTCGCAAGCTTCTCAAGTTTTTTTTCGAACCAGTGGTAATTATACAAAAGAGTGACTTTCAATAAGTATTATTTATAATCTATATTGAATAAAAAAGTTTCTGTTTCTGTTTCTGTTTCGCCACTTAATAAAATAACTATTCAATTAATTTTAAGTATTGGTTGAATCATTATTAATATATGGTTAATAAAGTAATGTTTTTTGCAAATGATTTATTATATTTACGTGTACACTACACTACACAAGGAATAAAACTAATAAATAAAAAAGAACACAGCCCCCCCCCCCCCCCCCGTGACCATGGGTGCTGGAAAGTCCCCAACGTGGGGAACTAAAAAGTTACATTTTTTACTTTCGGGTTCTTTTACTTTATCCTCATCATCATCATTTCAGCCCATCACAAGTACAAAGTACGGTCCTGAGCACCTGCATCCATCGACTTCCTGCATGTCTTACCAAGTTGTCACTCCGTCTAGTGGGAGGTCGCCCTACACTCACTTATTTTACTTAGTAAAGTTGAAATATAAACCATTGTGTCTAAAAAGAGAATGGTTTTTCCAATGCATTTTTCCACCAATATAAACAATGTTAAATATAATATTTTGTAAAATATATTTGTGTAAATTATCTAAAACTTTACACAAATCATTATTAATATTTAGATCAGTACAACCAGTTTGTGATGCCAGTAGTAATGTTGTATTGTTATGCAAATAAGAGAAATCTATACATATAATAAATCTGTAGAAAAGTCGTGTCTGAAGATATTCTTGTAAAAACAAGTCCAGGGGACTAAAATAAAGGATTCTGAAGCCAAATTAATGGTTTTTAGAATTTTTGTCTGTCTGTCTGTCTGTGTATTCCGGATTCACGCAAAATCTATTGGACCGATTTACATGAAATTTTGTATATAGATAGTTAGTAACCCGGGGCAACTTATAAGCTACTTTTTATCCGATTACAGAACTTCAAAAAGAAGGTTAAGTATTTTTCTTCCTTTGGATAGTTAAGTATTTTTCCTCCTTTGGATGTTAATTTTCTATTATATCTTAGTTATAGGCGGGATGACGGGTGTTTTTCAAATAAATAAAGTTTAAAATATTGTTATAACCTTGGTAAAATAATTTGAAACTACACCGATTTAGTTATCAAAACAGCGCCATCTATCATTAAATGGAAAAGTAGTATATTTTGCCTTCAGTTGCTAATAAATTAAATAATATAAATAACTTACATTTATATGTTTAAATAATAAGATTTTTAAAATTATTAAGAAGTTCTAACGTTAAGTCTTTTTAGTATTTTTTTATTTTATTTTAAAAGTGTAATAAATTTTAATAGATAATAGTGACGTCTATCAAAAATATGTTTGATAAGATTTTCATTTCAATTACTAATCTATATGTAAACTGATTAAAACTGGTCTGTCTGCAATAATAGCAAAATTTTGCATTAACATTTTTCTACTCCCGTTCATGAGTTACTACGCATGTTCACTGTGACTAAAGTTAAAAACTAATTTTAGGGATTTTATCGCTTTTAATTTTAAATTTTTTAATTCCCGATGTTTTGGGCACTTTACAGCACCCATGGTCACAGGAAGACTGAGGTGTTTGACGACCTAATGTCATAGCTAGAAAGTATGCTCGAGTTTGAATTTAATTTTATTAATTATGGGGTCCTTAGCAGATGGTAGCACTCAGCCATCTTTCCTATTAAAATTAGGATGTTTTTTTTTAAATATCAATAGCCTCGCGAATCATCATTGGTAGGAATCGATGTTCTATTGCAAGGATTTGTCGACTATCAGATCCGATATAATCATTGGGGCCATACTAAACATGTTGACATACTTTGACTTTCCGGAGCGTTGCTTCAACGCTTCAAAAGCTTGTTTTTTGTGAGCGTGAGCTTCACATCAACGATATGTTTTTTTACGTGGGTTTTTATGAATTTTTCATCCGAAGATGCGTAAAAATCCCCACGTAAAATAAAGATAAAATTAATCGTGATAAAATCCGTAACATTAATTTTATTCCATGTGTAGTATATGTCATTATAGAACTGCATTTATGAAATTTTGAAGTATATTCGAACGAAAAAAAATTACCTACATCTATTTTATGGTGCCAATCAATATTAAATAGGATCAATGATATGAATAAAATATTTCAACTAAACATTATACCGTAAATTGATAGAAGACCATGAAATTCATCATAATTTTTTTTAAATTATAATTTAATTATTAATGAATGTAAAGAGTAAAACATAAATAATAATAATAAATTTGATTTCAAGACAATTTACCTTTCTTATAGATACATCGGAAGATACGCCCGATTCAAAAATAGTAGGTATTTCTAGAAATATATATTCACGTGTTCCTGTAGCACATTACATCTATGACAAATACCAATCTACGTCTAATAGTCTTTTAGAATTAAACAAAATCTTTGACAGACATAGAGACACATACACCGAGGTGACTAAAAGTGATCGAATTTTGCTAAATTAGGCACGGAACAGCATTTAATGATGTTCCTGAATTCAAGCTCAAATGCTAGTAAATAAAATAATAATAATTAATTAATTATTTATTTCATCAATTAATAAAGTTACATTATATGATCAGTAGTAAGCAAAATAATGCCTGTAACAGGTGTCTTCGCTATTATTAATTACTTACTTACTTACTTATCTTCACGCACAATCCCTGACGGGGTAGCCAGAGAGAACAGATCGCCAAGTGTCACGATCCTTACATACCTCTTTCGCTTCTTTCCGATTAATTATCTTCTTCATACATGCCACGTCTAGGTATCCGAGTACTCTTGACCCTCCCCTCTTCGAGCAGTTTGCTCACATGGTCTTCGAAAGTTAGTCTCGGTCTACCTCGACACCTTTTAATATTAACTTTCGCGCTATATATTTTCTTCACCATTCGGTCTTCACTCATTCGCTCAACGTGCCCAAACCATCGAAGCACGCCCTTATCAATTTTTGTGATAAGGTCATCTTTCAAACCTGCCATATTGCGAATCTCTTCGTTTCGCTTTCGGTCGGCCATGGTAACGCCGCACATTTTACGAAGAGATCGCATCTCCACTGCATTCAACTTGCTTTTATGCTTCTTCTGGCACACCCAGGTTTCGCAGCCATATGACAAAGTCGGTACCAACACTGCGTTATGTATTGCAAGGCGTGCACTCTTCATTACGCCTTGCCTTTTGACTAACGCAGTCAGGGCACCATTGACTTTGTTCCCGGCAGCGACACGCCTGTCCACATCTAAATCACATCTTCCATCCCGGCTAAAAGCACTCCCCAAGTATACAATTTCATTTACCTGTTCTAGACATTCCTGATTTACCCATATTTCACACTTCGTTCTCTCTTCATCCCTTTCAAATACCAGAACCTTAGTTTAATTAATTAATATTATTAATGAAGTAACTAATAGGAAATAATAAATGAAGTAAAAACATGACTTTAGTGTGTAGGATACATCACTCTCATAGCATTAATACATCAATAACTATTAGGCTGTATTTTATATACATAGTGTGTGTATTTGATAGTTGTAGTATGAGCATATTGTGTGAGTAGTGTGTGAGTATGTACTGAGTATGTGTGTATGTATGTGTACATGTTCTTTTAGTATCTGTATTGTAATAATGTCTCAGTTTCCTCATAATTTAAGGGAGTAAAAAAAATTGTAATCAATTTCTTACATTCCTTATATGTTTTGCTGTAGATATCTAGTTCTTTTTTAATTTGTTATACAGTAAACTGGAGCGACTTGAGTATTGTTTACTAGCATATGTAGTTTTGGTTTTATTTAATGCAACAACCGCTTTTCTTCTTTTTTGTTTTATGCTGTCAATATAGGTTAAGGTTTTATGTGTTGTTTTAATACAGTGAGTAGAATATACAGCTTTTTCACTGATAGGACTTTACTGATGGAGTAAAGTTTATCAGTGGGAAACCTTTTTTTGAAGCGCATTACTATTAAATTAACATGTTGCGCACATTCCACCTCCAACATATTACTTTTACTCGTCCCTCCCGAGATTGGGATGCAATATGTTAGTAGAGACTACTAACACCATATAGATTTCCATAAGTATATTTCTTTAGGACTACTGGTCACCAAATTGCTCTCCCGGCACCACATATCTTAGGGTCTTAAATATCCAGATCAGTTTCCTAACCCTGTCTGTTACTTGTTCAAGATGTGGATGCCAGGTTAACCGTTGGTCAACCATCTTTCCCAGGTACTTAGTATTGTCTGTTTTTTGAATGGCAGGACAAACAGCCATTCCCGGATAGAAATTGCAGGAGTGTATTTTGATTTCAAAATCATGATGAGGTTGTGATTGGTCAAAGATACTGTAACAAATAAGGTTTGTCTTATCTGTATTTAAATAAGAAGATTATTATCCTTTAACCAATTAGCAACTAAGCTCATACCTAACTCCGCTTTTTCCTTGACATCATTCCAATCTCTTCTGGAGAAAATAATAGCAGTATAATTGGCGTATGTGAGAATATGGGCTTTATCGATTTTCAGACAACAAAGATCGTTAATATAGACTAGTAAAAGTGTGGGGCCCAATACACTACCCTGCGGCATGTCATATAATACCGTGATATCAACACTCATGAATGTATTGAGCTTCACTCTTTGAGTACGATCCGAGAGATAACTCTTAAAAAGAGACAGTGCAGTGGCTCTTATATCAAGTCTTTCAAATTTATGTACAAGAACAGAGATAGATAGACTTGTGTTGAAGGCTTTTTTGAGGTACAAGAACACTGACAAACATTTACTTCCCTTGTCCACCTGTTCAGTTACAATTTGACTTAGGGCAGTTACTGCATCCTCTGTGTATTTACCTTGTCTGCAGTCAAATTGTGTAGGAGGTAGAAATTTATATTTGTTTAGGTAATTTAAGAGTCTAATATTTATAAGTTTCTCTATTATGTATAATGGTTTCATTTCATAATCCTCACCCTTCTTTTATGTACAAGAAACCAGCACAATTATTCATTAATCACATAATTTTGAAATGAGATTGATAATATTTATTAAAGTAGAATTTAATATTTATAAAGTAGAATTAAATAGCCTAATTCATAATGATTAGATACATATAAGTTTTATTTATAGCTGGCATACAAAATTGAATCAATATCATTATTTACATTAGCGCCTGCCAGTATCTGGCGACCTTCCATACAGGCCCGAACTGTTAGCACATAAAAAAGGAAAATAGCCTTGCACTTGTGGGGCTAATGGTAATGAATATTTTCAAAAATTAGCAACTTTCACTAACAGAAAATTAAATTGCAACAGACTCATATAATATTTTCATAAGATTCTCATACAAATACAGGAAAATTGTAATATGAAACATACCTCTATAAATGAATCAATGTGCAACATAAGAGCTTGTGTTCTCCCCATTATGAAGTAATTTACACAAGCAATAGCATGGCATCTAATTTTGGGTGATGAATGTCTAAAAAACTGCAAGAATTTCGGTATTAAGACATTTAATGGTCTATTGAGTGCATCACTATCAAGTAGTTCTGCAGTATCTTCACAAATCTTTTGTAATGCTCCAAATGCTCCCTGTAAATTTAAAATATAGTTTAGTTAACCAAACACTAGAAGGTAATAGCAATTAATTTATTTAATTTATTACCTCACAAACATTGTAATCTTGCGAGTCAAGCATCTGACATAATGCTGGTAAGAGCTCGGGCCAAGAAGTTAATTCACCTTTGCTTGCTATAGTGGTAATTATAATACCTACAGTGGCTCTTATTAGAGGAGAAGGGTCTCCAACGGCCGAAAGACATTCACGTTTAATAAATTCTGCAACCTCGGGTAAAAAACTATTGTAGTGTGCTTTTACATTGTTTTTCAAAATTAAACCACTCAGAGACCTTGTTGGCTCTTCTTCAGTGACCAGTTTGGTTAATACAAAAATTAAGTAATTGTTAAAATCCGGGTATTTATTCAATTCTTCCAATTTCTGATATAACATTGTTATGGAAAATATAATTACAACGGAAAGCTGTCAATGACTGTCATGTCGGAAAAATCGATTTTATCTCGAGCGTGGTAAAAAGATGCCAATAACTAAATAATCATTACATACAACTATTAAATGAATGCTTGTGAACATTAGATAATATCTACGAACAAATTATGAAAATAACGGTTTTATAACACAAAAAAACATCCACGCCGATGAAGACCTCAGACGTAAAATTACAAAAGGATACTTGTTGAACAGCTCTTTGAGTTGCAGTGTCCGGTGATTGAGACTCCTTGAGTAGAGTAAGTATTTGTCGTAATCCTTCTTGTTCTGGTTCCCACTCCATTTTCATATTATTTCCAACAAAATTGTATTATTTTATTCTTTTCAAGTAAAAATCAACCATGCCAAAATTTGACGAATAAGAACACAGATAACTGTATACTAGTCAGAGACAGATGGGACAGTTCTTTAATTGACGGTTAGTTCCAATGAATTCGCAAAGCGCTAGTGTCGTATAGTGATGCAAACTAGGTCTAATATTCAAGTGTCGATATCGATAGTTTAGTGATGCACAGGTAAAAAGTCGATATGCATAGATTATTTTCTTATTTTAAAATACTTATTTGAAAAGTTCAGCGAATAAATATCTGTTGTATGTATTCAGTCTTAAATTACAATAAAACGACATTTCAAATTTTATAATTTTTTTATTTATTTTCAACCTTAGGATTGAATTTGGATTTGAATGTTGTGTAATTTTGCCAAAACTTTTATTAAATAACAGGTTATGGTTTAGATTTTTAGCAGCATGAAACGTTTCTGAAAATGGCTTTTCAAGCTTATTTTCTTCGACAGCAATATTTTTCATTCTTCTTATGAAGCATATACAATCTCTGGTCAGTTTATTGGCTGTAAAAGGATAATATAAAATTATATAATTTAGTTCCTAACTTGCAGGAGCAATTCTAAAGTTTGTATTACTTTACAACCAAAAGATGTCTAAAAATAACTAGAACTATTCTTCTTCATCATGTTCTGCCTGTAAAAGTCTACTAAAAACCATGCACCTCTCCCAATGTGAGGGTTATATGCCATAGATGTCACGATTGCCAGGAAGATGTCTGTAAATAAACTACTAAAAAAAATTCTATGCGACCGAACTGGCAAAAACTAATAATATACACTAATATTATTATATAACTAGCTCTTATGAGGTATCTTTACATAGTATAAAATGAAGTCGCTTTCGCTGTCTGTTAGCTTAGATCTTTTCAACTGCTCAACGGAATTTAATGATATGTTCAGGATTAGATAGAGTAATTCAAGAAAAAGGTTTACATGTATAATACAAACATATCATAGCACAGAAAAGTGGAAAAATAGGTATAAATATTTGTAATATGTTGTCGTAACAAACATAAATCGCAAACGCTGGCTACACCTTACGAGAAAGATCTAATTGATGTACTACGAAATTATATATCTTAAAAAGATAGATAAAATGTCCGCAATGATATATATTTATCTCTTAAGGATAACCCATAGTAACCATTATTATCTTTTACATATTACAAAAAAAATTGTGTTATTTACCAAGCTATTTTATACAATACAGTATTATTCCTTATCCAATTAAATACATTACATGCGTTGTATATTTCATGTAAATCAAAACTGCCCTTAACAACATTTCATTAAATTGGACATCCTAAAAGATATCAGACATTTAAAAAGCGGAGGCACAGTGGCTGGCGGGCCGTACGTTTCGTCCCGGTTGGCAGCGGTCGGGGGACCCAAGGTGTGCCGTGTCGATCGCCGCGGCACGCCCTTTAGCATTGTATAATTCTTAGCGTTCGCACGCGTCTACTGGTGTTTTCCAGCCAGTAAAATAAAAATAAAACTTGTCATATATAATCGGATTTACCGTTTCAATATAAGCGCCTGCAATTTCCGGTAAAGCTATCTTTTGCAATGACCATAATAAGTCACAGGGTCAAACATTCAACGTTGCAGGTTTAGACATGAGCATTGAGTGTTTCTCACACGGCCAATTATATGTCGCGCTTTCGAGAATAATCTCTAAAGAAAACATGTTCGTACTGTCTCATGAAAAATCAGCTGTAAATATTGTATACAAAAACATCCTGTAGTATAGACTAATCATAATATTATTAATCTCTCCACACTGCCCTACTATGCTACTACTACTACTACTATGCTGTATCTACATTGCACCCGCACGATGCCGGGGCGGGTCGCTAGTGTGTTATAAAATACTATACCTCCACTACGAATTCTTTTTGGTGCGTTTCTTTTTCGATTTTGCTCAACATTGCGAATGATATCTGAAATTAGTAGAAAAATAAATGTGAAGTATTGTCAATTTTTTGTCTAATGTCTATAAATTATTTGCAATTGTTGATTATGAGGTGTCTTTTTATAATGGATTGATAGGTTTTTCTGTCAAGAAATTCCTATTAACAACTCGGAGTCAGGAATGTTGCTGCGTTTAACCCGCTTCTGTAAGAATATAAACCCATTGGTCTTGCGCCTGATCTCTTTCTAATTGTGATCGGACTATGAGAGTGAAGGAATAGAATATCTGTGTTTGTGCACACATTCATACATTATAATCCTGTACCATGCACAGATGGCTACTGAGATTAACCACTATAATTACTGAAATTCGGTCTTGAGGAGATTATGAATATATATATTTAAAAAAGGAAATAAAAGACATAAAAATACCTCTTGATTCTGCCTTTGATGATGATATAGGGAAGTTTGCCACAAATTCTGCAGGTTCTGTTATTTGTAACATGTCAGTAGCACATATGTGTCCTAAAAACAGAACAAAATAAATTGGTAAATAAAAGCCATCACATAAGATTTCTTCTGCAAGTTTGTGTGTGTTACATAGACAAACTCAACTTGGTTTCAGAAACGTGTTGTAAAATATGTTTTGTACTATGGGATATTGACTGCATCAATGGTCTAGTTTTTTTTCAATTTTCAGTGTTTGTAAATGGGATTACTGATAATGACGTTTTATTATTATTTAAAAGTATTAATGAATATATAAAATTGAATACATAATTCTTGTAACCTACCATCTGTTTTAGAATTTGTGGATTCTTCAATTGGCGGCCCCTTTTCAACGTTACATTTCAAAACATAATGATCACTAATGTGATCTTGTGCTGAAAAAAGATTAAATAAACTAAGAATTTATTTTAACAGCGGAAAATTAATTCTTAAGTACTGAAAGCGATAGTTTTAAGTAATGTTAGTAAAGTTAGCAGGGATAACCAACCATGTGCAAGACGCTTACCCATACCGTCAAACTGCTGTTTGTCAAAGTGTTTTTGGCACACATCTATTTAACAATTGTTCCTTAGACAAACCGCTAAGCTTAATATTAACAGGCACCAAGAAAGACAACCACAATTCCGTAATTTATCGTCCTTTGGAAAGTTAAAAAGGTGATGAGTTTTGTTGTTGGCATGGCAACATAATACAACCAACACTTCCGCAATTTCGACATCATGTATCGTTCTACGTTAGACACACTCACAATCACTGATTGGGTAAGAAAGCAGGTGGACTTTGAGATCTCGACTCAATGTATAAACCGAGGAGAAAACAAAATATACCCGCAGAATTCAACTCACACAATACAAGACTGACATGCACTGGACATGCACTGACATGTGTAAGCTGTAAGCATCATAATAGTCTGTGAGACTGACTGATTTCTCTGAATATTATACAGTTATCTGTGGATTGATTGATTAAGATTTGACTGACATTTGAATGACATTGACATTCAAGATGCAACACTAGCGCTTACTAAATGGAATGGAACTAAATCTGTCCTGGGCCTGAATAAGAATTGCCAGAATGAAACTTCAAAAATACCTTTAATTCACTTTGACACAGACCAGTAAGCAAAATATTATCTATACAAAATTATACGCCTCATATGAACATTGACGCGTTCTCTTAATAAATAAATAAAAACGCTATTTAAAGTTAAGAATTGATCGAACTTAATAATGTGATAAAGTAAATAGTTAAATGTTAAGCTAGGGTCCCACGGCCTGCCAGGCGACAGGCCGCGCCAGGCGTTGTCCCGCCTGTATGGGCCTGTCGCGGCCCGTACTGAGCGTTCCCACGGCGTGTGCCGGCCTGGTGCGGCCTGTCGACTGACATTCCAACATGTGAAGTGATACGGAGCGCATGGCTGCGTGTGCAGCCGCTGTGGTTTTATTCAGTGGTGAACGTTTGATAAACCAAGCAAAAAGAAAGCAGAGGAAACGACGCTGGTGGGTGTCGTCATTCAACAAAAGCCGTTCTTGTTTTTATGTTGAGGCGACGAAATATCCCAAAGCGCTGGTTCATTTTCATAAAGAGTTAAAAACTCGAATATAAGCTCATTCGTCCATTCCATCATGAGCATGTACGCGCAAGCGCCACCGCAGTTGAAATGAACGATTGCAAGCGACGCAGACGCGCCCGTATAGGCCGCGACAGGCGCCGTCGCGCCGCGCCGCGCCGCGCCTTTGATCTTACCGACTCCCAATGGATCGGACAGGCGCCCACAGGCCACTACAGGCCTCATCGGATGCGATGGTTCCCACGGCCTGTTGTCCGGCCTGGCGCGGTCTGATCTGTGACAAAACAGGCCGTGGGACCCTAGCTTTAGAAGTGTGGCTGGTTTTACAATAATAAAATATTGCACGTGTAATATTAATAATAATAAATAAAAATTTAACTGTTTCTAACATATTCATAAGTTAATACAAGTTTGAAGTATCACAAGTATTATTTTATAAACCTTAATACTTGTGATAGAAGTCTTCGTCCTCCCTTAAGAGCGTAGACGGGCTGCATTTTTTCCATACAAATGTATTCCCCTATTTTCTTCCTGGATAATGCCTCTAGAGTAATCGGGTTTGTTTATAAAAATCAAGGTCTATTGAAGGCATGCCCCTATCATTTATTTTTTTCCAAAAAATTATTACAAAAATTAATATGACTTTCCAAAAACCAAAAAAAATGTCCCGTTTTTACCTCCGTAATCAGACGACTACCAAACAAATTTGAAACGTTTTTAAGATAAAAGAAAATGATAGGAGCATAGATCTATTCTTCCTTTAAATTTTGATACCAAAAATAATTTAATCTGCTTAGTTTTCGAGGAGAAAACAGGGGAATACGAAATGTCGATCGGTCATGGTTTTTGTAGGTGAAATCGTTCTGAGCTGCAGTTGTCCCTATCGCACTCTACGGGGGGAGACCAGAGGTGAGGGGTGGATAGACTAATAAGTACTTATTAGTCTAAAGAATTAGGAAAGTAACAACTGTCGAAGTTTTTATCGATATCATAGTGATGTCAATCGATATCAACGTTACGACGTATTGTACTATACTACTGATTTACAGGCGGCACAGAACAGTGAAAAGTTTAGTATTATTTGAAAAGACCTTTAGCGAAATTTAGTGAAATTATACGTAACTAATGTTCGCATTCTACTGCTTGGTGAATAATTCTGCTTACTTGATTTGCCAGCTTTACTGGGGCTTACTTACTTTTTTTCTACTTACTTTACTTTATAAAATAATGATTGCTCTTATCAAGTAAATTTGTAATATTCATGTGGCAGAAGAGGTGCTTGTGGGTATTTTACATAAGTTAAGAATAATTTAATATAATATAATATAATATAATATAATTAGTCATATAATAATTAATATGTACATTTTTTCTGCCGTCCTTTCCATCCTTTCTCTTACAGGTAAATTTCGTGGTATCTAACCGTCAATTATTTCAGGGAGAAGGCATTCGTGGAAAAAATTCGTGAAAAAAAGGCTTTGCTGGCCTTTTAAAAAGGAGTAGACTCTTTTCTTGAAGGTGCCTAAGTCTTATCGGTCTGGAAAAATCGCTGATGGTAATCGATTCCACAAGGAAGTTGTGAAAACATCTTCTAAATCGCACAGTGGTGGACCGCCAATCATCCAGATGTGCGTTCGTGAAAGGCGGCTGGGATTAATCCGAACAGTTCTTCAGAGCACTCCCCGTGGTAAATGCGAAAGAAAATGCAAAGGGATGCAACATCTCTTCGGAGCGCCAATGAATCGAGAAAGGACTTGGTCGTCGACGATTCGAGCTGCTCTGCGCTGGATGCGGTCAAGTGGAAGGAGTTGGCACTGGGGAGCCCCAGCCCATAGATGGAAATAGTATTCCGTGTGTGGCCGAACCTGCGCCTTGTAAAGTTGCAAGTGGTGTGCCGGCATGAAATACTGTTCCGCTCTGCTGAGCACGCCAAGCTTTTTAGAGGCCAATTTGGCCTTCTCTTCCAAGTGACCACGAAACTGCACGTCACTCGATATGTCGACGCCGAGGATCCCTCCCCCTTGGACTCTACTACCTCCGCCCATCTATGAGTCAGGTAGACCAGAAGATCACCAGCTGATCAACCCCGACGAAAAAAAGCTTGCGTTTTCTTCAAAAGGTTCTCGACTCTCTCTGAAAGTTGCATGAAAAAACATTTAAGTGCCTATGCAATTTGAGGGTTTCTCTTGGTTGTCCTGGGATCCCATCATCAGATCCTGACTTATAACTTTCATCATCAGCTCAGCAACTTGATATGATGATTACCAGGCATAATGCCTATATGTGTCTATAAAATTGGAGAGTTCCCTCGATTTCTCAATGATCCCTTCATTAGATCCTGACATGATGACCATCGGATCACATGAGAAGTATGTTGTTCAAACAATGCCCATAAAATGTGTGTATTGCCCTTAATTTTCTTGGAATCCCATCCATCCTAACGTATACCTTCCATCATCATTTAAGCAACATGAGATGAAGATTGCCAGGCACAAATGGATGCGTTAAAAAGTATATAAAAACATTAAATGTGTCTATAAAATTTGAGGGTTGCCCTCGATTTCCCTGGGATCATATTCTGACTTGATGGCAATGGGACCACCTCAAGAGTAAGCTTTCGAATAAAAAAAAATTGAAAATCAGTCCACAATTGACGGAGAAATCGGTGAACATACATAAAAAATACATACAGTCGAACATATAACCCCCTCCTTTTTTGAAAGTCAGTTAAAAATTATAAAACAAGTAAAAGCCCTATCAGCGATGGCAACCCCAGTCGGAAGGTGAATTTCAATTATACAGTTTTATATTTGATTGCCATAGAGATAGGCAATATATACCTACATAAATGCATATTGTAATTTGACATGAATGAATATTATGAGCGTCTGCAACAGGTGGTATTTTATCCGCTGAGATCAAAGACGTATTAAAAATAAAAACATCTTAGGCCGAGATGGGATAAACCACGTGCGAAACAAAGATACTATAGTATGTGCCAAATCGATTGAGAAAAACGGACAATGACCTTTCGGTCGTTTAACCAGGGGTTACAAACCTTCAATATATAGGCACATTTTATATGTAGTACTTTCTTTATTTATAATGATTTTTTTATAATGATTGATATAATATATATTTATTAACTATTATTAAAAAGTTATGTGAAAGATCGCTGTAGAAGAAAAATCATCTATTGTTATAAAGTACTTTATTCATTTAACAACAAAAAACATTAATTTATAACACATATAAAGATTCGAGTGATAACGACACCGAATAAGTACGTACTTATGCAAAAGATAAAACTTTATTTTTAATATTATATAAGAACTTTATTTTTATTCGGTGCAATCATCACTCGTATCTTCACTTGATGAACTATCTGTAACATTAATTATAAAGCGATCTGCAGTTTGGTCAATTCTATCATCCATGCCACGCATTTTTTGTTCAACCTTAAGGACATGCTGAACACAGTTTTTCCATTTATCTGGCGTGATTTGAGTTAAACCATCTTTAAGTAAATTTTTAACATCTTTTAACTTGAAAGTTGTATTTTTTCGTGCAACGTACCCTTTCACATCTGCCCACACAAGTTCAATGGGGTTAAGCTCACAGTGATAAGGAGGTAACCTTACCACTGTGATGCTTTTTTCTTTTGCCATCTCGTCGGTGACGTAACTTCGATAGTTATCTTTAACTGCCTTTATTTTTTCCATTAAGTGGGTCTTTGTGTCCGAGGGCACGTATGCGATCTGTTTAGATTCTAGCCATTCCTGCATATTTTGTTTCCGCCAAGACATTGTTGGGGTTTTTTCTAAACGTCTGGAGTGGTAACTAGCGTTATCCATAACTATGACATCGCCGCTTTGCAGTTTTTCTATTACTTTTCTAAACCAGTCCTCGAAATGGAGAGCGTCCATACTCTCATGGTAGTCACCAGTAGATGATGATTCAAATACCCAATCACATCCCTCCAAAAAGCCATTTTCATTGCCAACGTGTACAACTATTAATCGCTTTCCTTTACCCGAAGGGGCTTTCGCGCCAGTAGAGTAGCCTTCTAACCGTGATTGACGAGAAGATTCAATTGTGGTGTCTTCCCATACCTTTCCCATAGTATGACCTGCGTTAATCCATGTTTCGTCAAGGTAAAAAATGTTACGTCCCTCGTTTCTTAATATTTGTATTTCTCTCAAATATCTGGTACGCCACAGAACTATCTCTGGGCGATCTATTAGACCACTTTTTCTGTTTCTCTTTATATATTTGAATTTTAAATGGCGCAACACACGTCGCAGGGAAGTTTTGCTCAAGTTTGGCAACTGGTCATCTTGATTTATACTGAGCAAAATTTTGTCTAAAGTCGGTAATTCTCCTGCAAGAAAGAACTGATGCACTTTCGCTCTTATAGCCGATTTATCAAAATCGTCCAACTTGTCAATTACAGACTTTTTTCTTTTATTAATTATTCCCTTTTCTGGTATTTTATGGGAATCTCTATACACGCTTAATACGCGATATATAGTGCTCTTGCTGACTCCTGAGATCTCCGAAACCTTTTCTACCATATTAACGTTTGAAGGATACACGTCTTCGGGCCAGGTGTTTTTGACATATTTGTATACATTAATGATAATCTCTTGTTCCCCGACCGACAAAGTGGTAGGTTTTCTCTTTTTTACTGGTGACGTTAAAGGTGCTCCAGAAGATGGGCCTGTAAATAAATGACAAAAATATACTACCATAGTACTACATCACATAAATACATATTGTTTTAGAAAATAAATACCACATGGTCACATAAAAAGAGCGCTTTAAGAAATAGAAAGGCTACGTCGTCGCATTTGTACCTATTTGTACGTACCTGCTACGTTTATTATGGGTCGGCGACGTCTCTTTCCACTTGATGTTGAAGGACCGGGTCCTTCACCAAATTCTCCTGAACTCATGTCGATTTAGTAACGACGGTCACAGTAAAACTAATATAACAGATTCAAAAAACAAAAACTTAACGATATAACAAATTTAACAGTAAAAACTCAACTAAAACAATGCAATGAATGCTATGAATTACCCGAGACGTACACACGCAAGCGCTATCCGAACACGAATGAAAACAAAATGGCGGACCGGCCCAAAAAAGGTGACGCATCTCTGGCTGCCATTGTCACGTTTCTTTTAGAACGAACTGACGTAACGCGCGTTTTGTTTATTTTAAAGGGATGAATTTGCAAAAGCTCAATATGGTGATTATATTGCTTCAAATATTTTTTTAATATGAAACTGTTATTAAATGAATTGCTGCGTTACTTACCATAAATTGAAATATAAAATATAACACATTTTTCGCGATGTACCGTAAGATTTTACTATGTTTATAGGAACCACAGACAATATTATTTAAGAAACAAAAAAACAAAACATATGTGCTGACCTAGAAGTGGGAATAATATCAATATTTAAATATTGTTATCACATCTAAATTGAGATTTTGTAAGTTACGCCTTTTGACACTCGGCTCATATCTGAGGTCATTGTCCGTTTTTCTCAATCGATATGGC
This sequence comes from Parnassius glacialis, assembly GCA_033319125.1. Lineage (NCBI taxonomy): Eukaryota > Metazoa > Arthropoda > Insecta > Lepidoptera > Papilionidae > Parnassius > Parnassius glacialis. Next base: position 15,958,711 of record JAVANC010000013.1, on the reverse strand, counting down.
ACATACTATAAGTATTATTGTTGCTGTTTTTATATAGTTATCGCCTTATGACAAGGACCATCTCGAGTAGAATCCAGCCATGCCATTCAAAATTGACTACCTCACGCTCCTTTGACCACAATAGCTATGAAATTTTAATTAATTGGATGGCACTGTACACAGTTCAAAATGAATCTTCCGTTATATACGTAAATCGTCGTAAAATACGTAAATTAAGGTTTTTTCTCTTAGGACTCAAGAATAGACGCGTTTTATTCCCTTTTCTTCGACCCATTATTAACGAAAAAGGGTTTACCTGAAACAAAAATTATTATGATATGATTATATTTGTAAGTTGACATTTTATCAAACAAAATTCAATAATTTAACAAAACACTACTTGTACCTTACAAGCAGTATTGCATACCTTAAGCGAAAGCGCAAGGTAATGTTCTACTATTTTGTTAAATTATTGAATTTCTTTTGTCGATTTGAAGGGGGTAAAATGATAAAATTTATTTACAAATAAAATAATACTCACGATTTTTTTCTAGTCGTTAGAACAAAATAAATAGGTATTCAAATCCAATCCACAAGCCGAGTCAAAACAGTGAAGCAAAGAATCAAGTCTGTAAACATGGTGCGCGCGGAAGATGCGTGGTACTGAGCTACGCACACAAATACAGATTATTCACTCACATATTGATACCTCGGTTGCTCGGGCGCAGTGCGACGGCAATAGTTTCTTCAAATACCTATTTCTCAATTCCCGCGCAGACCGACTACGCTCTTAAGATTGCGTATAAAGGCAAATTGTCAATCTTAGATCCAATTTTACATAGTCAAAAATCAAATCAAAATCAAAAATCGTTTATTGCGTTTCAAAAGGTAGTAACAAACAAGTGGCAAGGTGTAAGGCCCCTGTACTTAGGGTTACCAGATGAAAAAATCAAAAGTCCGGAGAAAAGGCCTGATTTCCATTGAAAAATCCTGAGATTTTTTATAGTTTGCGAAATTTTTCTCCAACGTACTTAAAAATTTAAAAAAGCCATAAAATTATCGCTTTTATACACTATGGATGTCGCTCACGCGTTGCACATCGCACACAAAGCGGGGGTGGGGCACCGCCCCTTTTTTTTTTGTTTTTGCGGATGGAAAATCATCTAAAGACGCCTTTCGCTCTGGGTGGAGCGGAAGGGAGAGTCAGACTTTTACTGACTAAAAACCATCCGTGTTCCTTCACGTTCCGGAGCCGCGGTATCTCTTTCGAACAGCCCGCAGCCCCGGCAGGCGTCGGCCCTTGCGGGCCCCTTCACGCTGCTGACAGCTCTTTGAGGCGCGCGTAGAACAAAACGCGCCGTCGACACGGCCTGTCGTCGTTAGACGGACGGACGCGTTAGTTGCTCGCCGTCCACAGGCCCGCGCCTACGGTGGCCGGGGGCCACGACGTAGCCCCCGACGCCCGGGGCGTCTCCCGCGGCGGCCGGGAAGGAAAGCTGCTGCTCTCTCCTTCTCCCGCTCCGCCACCTCCTTCGCTAGCATCACTGCTTCGCAGAAGGTGGTGACGGCATCCCATTCCGTCTCGCTCCGGACCATGGCTTCGACCAGGGCCGGACGCGAGAGGTCGCCGCCGCCTATCGCCGCTACGAGGACACGGCGGTGCTCCGCCCAAGCAGGGCACACATCCACGGTGTGCTCCACCGTGTCCTCCGGTCGATCCTCGCAGTGGGAGCACCCGGGCGTTTCCTCCCGCCCGATTCGGTGCAGGAACTTCCCGAACACACCGTGTCCGGTGAGGACCTGCATCAGGCGGAAGGTGAGGACGCCGTGGTGTCTCTCAAGCCACTCCTCAAAGAGGGGTCTTATCGCCGCTATAGTGGCGTGCCCAGCACGGGGTTGCGACAGTCGCTCTCTCCATGTCGCCATGAGATCATGCCGGAAGTCTGTCCGCTGCGCGACAACTTGCCGCGGCAGCGGGGTTTCCCCCCGGCATAGTGCCTCCGCGCGCCATTCGTGCAGGCGCGCGAGGACTATCGCCTCCAGATCCCATGGCAGCAATCCGGCAAGGAGGCTCGCTGCCTCACGGGAGATCGTGCGGTAGCCGCTAACCATTTTCACGGCGACCACCCTTTGGGGCGCGTTCAGGTGGTGGACGACAAGCCGCGCCAAACCACGCGCCCACACCGGGGCCCCGTAAAGGGTCATGGACCGCACGATCCCCGCGTAGAGCCTCCGGCAGGAGGCGTTTGGCCCCCCCAGGTTCGGCAGGAGCCGCCTGAAGGCAGCCCCGGTCCGTTCCAGTTTGGGAGCCAAACGTCGGAAGTGCTCAACGAAGTTCCATCGGCCGTCGAGGACGAGTCCTAGGTACTTCAACGTCGACTCGACGCCGATGGATACCCCTCCTACCATCACTGAGGATCCCAGTGGTGGCCTGTTCCGAGGACCATGGAAGTGCATGGCCTCGGACTTGTGCAGAGCCACCTCGAGACCCAGTTGCCGGATCCTCTCAACGACTATCGCAACCCCGCGTGTCATAGTTTCCGCCGCCGCCTCGTACGACCCCCCTTGTGCCAGTACCAGCGTGTCGTCAGCGTAGCAAACTACGCTGACGCCGGTAGGGAGGTCGGCGCGCAGCACCCAGTCGTAACCGATGTTCCACAGGGGCGGCCCCAGAACCGAACCCTGTGGGACACCGCACGACATCTCTCGCCGGTTCCATTCACCGTTGCGACCGGGATAAATGACGGCCCTATCCGTCAGATAGTCCCCGACTATACGACGGAGATAGGTCAGCACCCGGTGATACCGGAGTGCCTCCCTAAAGCAGCTCCAGGGCATGGAGTTGAAGGCGTTGGCGGTGTCGAGAGACACCGCCAAGACAACCCCCTGGCCACTGCATCCCCCGTAGTGAGGGCTCTCACGCGCATGATGGCGTCCACCGTAGAGCGCCTCTTGCGGAAATCAAACTAGTGTTCCGCAAGATCCGGCCCCGTCCCCGCAAGGTGCTCGGCGAGGCGGTTTGCAATTACTCTTTCAAAGAGCTTGCCCACCTCGTCGAGCAGCACCACGGGCCGGTATGCGGACGGAGAGTCCGCAGGACTCCCCGGCTTTCGAATGAGGACCAGCTTCCCCGTCTTTCAACGAAGCGGGAATTGGCCTCTCTCCAAGCACCCCTATAACATCAGTGTCGCACACTCACTCAGTTCCACTTCCATCCCATTGCGAAGATTGGACTGCTTTAACCATACTCAAGTAAATCATCATTTTTTTATAGGTGAGGGGGCAAACGAGCATGCGGCTCAACTGATGGTAAGTGACTACCGCCGCCCATGAACAACCACAACACCAGGGTAACCAGGGGAATTGTAGATGCGTTGCCGGCCTTTTAACAAGGAGTAGGCTCTTTTCTTGAAAGTCCCTACGTCGTATCGGTTCGGAAAAATCGCTGGTGGTAAACCATTCCACAAGGAAGTTCTGCGAGGAAGAAAACATCTTCTAAATCGCACAGTGGTGGACCGCCAAACATCCAGATGGTGTGGATGGTTTCAGGAGTTCTGCCTCGATGTGCGTTCGTGAAATTTAGCGGCTGGGATTAATCCTGAACAATTCCTCAGAGCTTTCCCCGTGGTAAATGCGAAAGAAAATCCAAAGAGATGCAACATCTCTTCGCAGCGCCAATGAATCGAGCCGATTGGAAAGGACTCGGTTGTCGATGATTCGAGTCGCTCTGCGCTGGATGCGGTCAAGTGAAAGGAGCTGGCATTGGGGAGTCCCAGCCCAGACATGGGAACAGTATTCCATGTGAGGCCGAACCTGCGCCTTGTAAAGTTGCAGGCGTTGTGCCGGCATGAAATAATGTCCAGCTTTGCTCAGCACGTCAAGCTTTTTAGAGGCCAATTTGGCCTTCTCTTCCAAGTGACCACAAAACTGCACGTCACTCGATATGTCGACGCCGAGGATTCCGATACTGGCTGAGGCAACAAGGTGAGTGCCTTGAAACTGAGGAGATACGACAAAGGGGTTCTTTTTAGCGGTAAACGCGCAAACTTGTGTCTTCTGAGGATTAAACTGGACTAGATTTAATCGCCCCCAATTCGACACTTAATCATCATCAATCAATCTCAATTTAAAATGAAATACTCAATACCATGCTTGTAATCATTTTCAAGACAATAGGTATTTCACGATTACCAGAGATAATGCGTATTTGTCAATATATATTTGCAATTACAGCCCAGAATGCAAATGTAGAAAGAATTTTTTTCTATTATTAGGGCTCAATGGTCGAATGAAAGAAACCGTCTAACGGTGTCTTCAGTTCGAGCTATACTTTTAATTCAATATAGGTACCTAATTTGAAGAGTTTAACATGTGGGGCATTATATAAATCAATACTTAAAGAAAAAACCTTACTTAAAAACGTATTTTCACAATATGTGAAGATACGTTTTTAAGTTTTTTTAACATTTAATAAAATGTGATGAAACTGTTTAAGTACCTACTTGGATAAATAAGTTTTGATTTTAATTGTGCAATTATTAATTAAGAAGAAGATTATTATTAGTTTAACTTTTTATTAGAGAGATCTTTAAAATGTAAGCTGTATTGTATTGAAAATTCTAAAAATCCTGAGATCTCAGGACAAATCCTGAGATATGGTAACCCTACCTGTACTGGGTTGGTAAAACTGTATTACGGGGTACCCCGCTCTTCCAACAGACAAATTTTAACAATTTGAAACATAAAATATTACATATTATATTAGTGCTTTAACAATGCTTTAGACATAAATTGATGAAATTTTAGATACTTAAGAAAGAATGAAAGTGTATGGATGTGTGTTGTGTTGTGTGTGTGTGGGTGTGTATTTGTGTGCGTGTAGCTTAATTTTGTTGCTAATATGTAACGATTTGGCTGTGGAGCAAACTCTTTTAAACATTTTAGAATAATTTTTGACATATTCTTTAAAAGCATCGGAAAGATTATATGATCTTTCATAGTAAAGGTCATATAACCTTCGTATGCTTTTATGAATTCCTACCTTCGCCCACTCATTAAATGCCTTGCGACTGTTTCTGGAAAATGTTTTAGAAGTAAATTTTTTTTTTAAATTCTTTGCTTATAAGGGTAAATAATTCTCCATATAAATAGTCTGCATTGTTTTTATAAGAAAGCGATGGAAGGTTTTTTACCATATTACTTCTAAATCTCTTCAGGCGTTTTGCATTAATAGGAACAAACACACTTTTCTCAATTACCTGTTTTTTGTGCATATAAGGTAATGAAACCAGTTGTCCACAGTGATCTGAACTAAGTTTTTGAATTATTGATTTGTTGATTGGTACAACACCTGTCAAAATATTATCAATACAAGTTGCACTACACCCTGCAATACATGTAGCTTCAAAGAATAAAGTTGAAGAAAAAGTAAATAATAATAAAGTAAAAAAAACAATAATTGATTTTGATTCGACCAGGGATTCAAACCCTCGTGATTAGCAATCGCGTTTACGGTCACTAGACCAACGAGGCAGTCAGAAATAAAAGTAACAATATTGGGATGCCATTCAATGGATTTAAAGTAATAATCAACAATTATGTATATATTAGTAATAGTCAAACAATTTTTTATATATATATTAATTAAGAAGTTTATGACTGGAGATAGGTATTACCTATCCAAGTACAGTATAAGACTGATAGCAAATGTGCTATCTTATTATTTATATTTTAACTCGGCCAAGGATTTGGCTACCTAGACATCTACTTCTATTGAGCAGTGTAATGAGTAATGACTTTACATTGAATTTGGAATCAGTTCCAAGTAATTTAAATTAGAAAATGAGATAATAGAGTTAATCTTTAGAAATCATAGTAACAATTTAAATTATCCAGAATGTAGCCCACAAATAGTTAATTGTATAATTTGTCACAAAAACAATCATATAAATTGTGTACACCTGGTGCATCAAAATATACAACGCATGTTGGGCAAAGAATTAGAAATTGAATTGTTTTTAAATAGTAACAATATACATATTTTTTGTATAATTGAACATTGGTTAAACGATTATAACTATAATATGTATAATTTCAGTAAACACCAAGTGGACAGTTGCTTTAATAGAGAAAAAAAATTACGCTCCTTAATATTAGGTCCTTACATATGAAATGAGCGTTTTGTCGTACTGACCACTTTGATCTGAAATATCTCCTCTTTGGATAAGAATGGGTCTGGCCACCCAATTTTTTTAAGGGCATCAAAAAATTGTATAAAAAATTACGAATTCAACGATCTACTTAAATATAGTATGTAATGTAATATAATAATCAAAAAGTTACCTACCCCTGCTATTCCTAATAACCTTTCATTGGTTTTATTTACATTTGGTATGTATCGCTTCTTGTTGGACGCACTTTACGTATTATTCATATGTAAGGACCATAGATAAATAAATATGTAGCAAGCTAGTAAGGACCCAATATTAGCTAATAAATTATTAATAAGTAAAGAACGTAGGAATATAGTGAGCCTCTCTGTTGAGCAAACTGTAGAAATGGCATGTATTGAGTTCTATGACATTCTATGTGGAGTTTTGCTTAAACTTAGTAAACAGAATAAATCTAAATCTCTTTAAACATTCACAAATTGTTTAATGAGTAGGCGACAGTAGGAATCCAAAAGAAAGAGTATCCAAAAGTTGTATGACCTTTTCAATGAAAGATTATACAATCGTAGTGTTTCATTTAGATAATATGTAAAAAAAAATACTCCATAATATTTAATAGAGTGTTGCGCAGCCAAGTCTTTATATTTAAGAAACAAAATTAAGAATGTCTGTAATAAAATTAAAATGACTTGGAGTATAATCAATAGTAAAATTAGCTAGATGAAACTACACAACTCAAACTTTCAATTAAATTTTAACAATAATTTGACGAAATCAGATCAAGACGTTGCAACGGCTTTTGAACAATAATTTACCGACTTTCCGATCTTGACTACAAAGTCACTCAATGCCTCCCCTGCTGTCGCCGAGTCATTACTCAAACAACATGTAAATGTCTTTAAAAAGAATATGCATTTCATAGAATATTATCAGGTGATATTGTAAAATATTTCAAAACTATTGATATTAAGAAAACACAGGGAAACATTGGGGGATTTCTGTTAAAGTTATTGCGTCTGTAATAGATGCGATCGCACCCCAACTTGCTATAATTTTCAATGCTAGTATCGAATCTGGTGTGTTTCCTAATGCAGTGAAACGTAGTAAAGTTATACCTTTATATAAAGTACATTGGACCTCACTAATTAAGACCTTACTAAGTACTAGGTACTAAGGTTTTTAAGTCGATTTTGTTTATGAATCTAAATTAAATTCCAGACAATGGCAACCGTATAACTTATGTTAATTATTGAAATAAGAAAGTATTTCATTTTAAAATGCTACAGATTAATAATATACAACATAACTACAAAAACACATTGCATAATTATTAGATGCTTCGTGATTTTAAAAATAAGAGGAATGCCGTACTTTCTTATATTTGAACGAAGTTCCTTATCGCATGGTACGAATTTGTCGGATGTGAGCTACGCGAGAAAAGTCTAAGATTTTTCCGTAACGACTTTATCTATATTTTTTTATTTATTTTTTATTTAAAAAACTTAAATGTAACACCTTAAGGTAAAGGGTACATAGGGCGGACTTAATGCCATATGGCATTCTCTGCCAGTCAACCCTGGGTGCCAAAGACAATAATTGTAGGCAGGTGCGAAACATAATACATAAATAAAGTGTATTTATATTAAAATATAATATATATACATAGTACATACATACACAACATTTGTTTAAATATATATAACATATATTTACATACAATAATACATATATACATATATGTAATGTGTATACATGCTTATAAACTTCATAAATATCCGTATTAATAATATATAAATAAATAAATATTTGAAAAAAGAAAAATGTCAGTTAGTAAGTGCCTTCAGGTAATGTTGTCGTAGAGGTAATTTAAATCTATAGTACCAGCGAGATGGAATAATATCCATCTCCGTCGCACCTCTTCTTATCTCGTCATGAAATAAATATTATTTTAAATGACGCTTCATTTTAATAGACTATATTAATTCATTTATATGTATTTGTTGATCAGTAAGATAATACGGTTATAAATAATAATATACTACGAAAGGAACTTCGTCCCAACCGAGTGTTCCACGACACTTACGCATTTTTTTTAAATAGACATAATATGAAACGACATGTTATGATTCATCAAGTTACGTTATTATAGATTTTACTAGGCCAAGCAGGTTGGCAGAGTGACCATTATTTATTACAGCCTATCAAAAGTCCACTACTGTACTAAGCCCTACCCCATAAACGGCCTTATAGAGGAGATTTTGCCACGCTTGGTGGGCTGTTTGGCTATCTCAGATTTTTATCATTTTCAAGTATTATCAAGAAAATGCTGCTACCTATCTCCTATTCTAGTTTCTCTCTGTCACCTCGACACCGACGGAACGATATGAAGATTCTCTTACTCCGCAACTTTACGACAGCTAATGTATGCTATTATTATAATATTTTATGTAAATTTATCACGTGCTCGGCGGTGAAGGAAAACATCGTGAGGAAAGCTGCATGTCTGAAAAATAGGGAAAAAAATTCGAAGACATGTGAATTTCGCCAACATGCATTGGGACAGCGTGGCGAACATTTCCTTGCCCTAAAACTCTCTCAGAAAGAATAGGAGGCCTGTAACCAGCAGTGGGACGTTATAATAGGCTGTAACTTTAATTTTAATGTAACCTTCGTAATTTTAAATAAGAAAATGAATATATTTATGAAATAAACTAATAAAGTTCCAGAATAAATAAAACCAAATCTTTCACAGTAATTTACATAAATACAAATATCTTGAAATTTATTTGCAAAATAAGTAAGCATATTATGTAAAATGCTAAACGCAGCGCACTTTATCACTGCGCGCCTTTACAATCTACAAAATTATAGAGTATATCAGTGGAAAGAGCAATTTACGCGGAAAGACCACGTTCAGAGCGGTAAGCAGCATCCTTTACAACCCATAACAGTTCACCGCTGAATATAGGCCTCCTCTATAGATTGCATACGAAGGATTTTGCCACAGTTGCCATACTTGGCAGGTGGGTTGAAATATCATTATATTTTAATTAGTTCTCAATCATAAGTTATCAATCGGCTAGCGTCTCCTCTCGTGACTAATAGCGTCGTTCATGCAATTTCAAGATTTTCAACTTAGTGCCCGTGCTTACCGTCCATATTCGCTAACGCGCGCTCCATAGCTTGCTTATCACTGACCTCTATATATACAAGTATGCTGGACTGGCTATACCATACAAAATGCTTATGCCGATTTAAAGCGCCATCATTGTCCGTACCGAGAACTAAAATTGACATAACATGCCAAAGTATGTTGCCATAGTGAAGTGTGGCAATAGTTTTGAAATATTTTACAATATCACCTGATAATATTCTATGAAATGCATATTCTTTTTAAAGACATTTACATGTTGTTTGAGTAATGACTCGGCGACAGCAGGGGAGGCATTGAGTGACTTTGTAGTCAAGATCGGAAAGTCGGTAAATTATTGTTCAAAAGCCGTTGCAACGTCTTGATCTGATTTCGTCAAATTATTGTTAAAATTTAATTGAAAGTTTGAGTTGTGTAGTTTCATCTAGCTAATTTTACTATTGATTATACTCCAAGTCATTTTAATTTTATTACAGACATTCTTAATTTTGTTTCTTAAATATAAAGACTTGGCTGCGCAACACTCTATTAAATATTATGGAGTATTTTTTTTTACATATTATCTAAATGAAACACTACGATTGTATAATCTTTCATTGAAAAGGTCATACAACTTTTGGATACTCTTTCTTTTGGATTCCTACTGTCGCCTACTCATTAAACAATTTGTGAATGTTTAAAGAGATTTAGATTTATTCTGTTTACTAAGTTTAAGCAAAACTCCACATAGAATGTCATAGAACTCAATACATGCCATTTCTACAGTTTGCTCAACAGAGAGGCTCACTATATTCCTACGTTCTTTACTTATTAATAATTTATTAGCTAATATTGGGTCCTTACTAGCTTGCTACATATTTATTTATCTATGGTCCTTACATATGAATAATACGTAAAGTGCGTCCAACAAGAAGCGATACATACCAAATGTAAATAAAACCAATGAAAGGTTATTAGGAATAGCAGGGGTAGGTAACTTTTTGATTATTATATTACATTACATACTATATTTAAGTAGATCGTTGAATTCGTAATTTTTATACAATTTTTTGATGCCCTTAAAAAAATTGGGTGGCCAGACCCATTCTTATCCAAAGAGGAGATATTTCAGATCAAAGTGGTCAGTACGACAAAACGCTCATTTCATATGTAAGGACCTAATATTAAGGAGCGTAATTTTTTTTCTCTATTAAAGCAACTGTCCACTTGGTGTTTACTGAAATTATACATATTATAGTTATAATCGTTTAACCAATGTTCAATTATACAAAAAATATGTATATTGTTACTATTTAAAAACAATTCAATTTCTAATTCTTTGCCCAACATGCGTTGTATATTTTGATGCACCAGGTGTACACAATTTATATGATTGTTTTTGTGACAAATTATACAATTAACTATTTGTGGGCTACATTCTGGATAATTTAAATTGTTACTATGATTTCTAAAGATTAACTCTATTATCTCATTTTCTAATTTAAATTACTTGGAACTGATTCCAAATTCAATGTAAAGTCATTACTCATTACACTGCTCAATAGAAGTAGATGTCTAGGTAGCCAAATCCTTGGCCGAGTTAAAATATAAATAATAAGATAGCACATTTGCTATCAGTCTTATACTGTACTTGGATAGGTAATACCTATCTCCAGTCATAAACTTCTTAATTAATATATATATAAAAAATTGTTTGACTATTACTAATATATACATAATTGTTGATTATTACTTTAAATCCATTGAATGGCATCCCAATATTGTTACTTTTATTTCTGACTGCCTCGTTGGTCTAGTGACCGTAAACGCGATTGCTAATCACGAGGGTTTGAATCCCTGGTCGAATCAAAATCAATTATTGTTTTTTTTACTTTATTATTATTTACTTTTTCTTCAACTTTATTCTTTGAAGCTACATGTATTGCAGGGTGTAGTGCAACTTGTATTGATAATATTTTGACAGGTGTTGTACCAATCAACAAATCAATAATTCAAAAACTTAGTTCAGATCACTGTGGACAACTGGTTTCATTACCTTATATGCACAAAAAACAGGTAATTGAGAAAAGTGTGTTTGTTCCTATTAATGCAAAACGCCTGAAGAGATTTAGAAGTAATATGGTAAAAAACCTTCCATCGCTTTCTTATAAAAACAATGCAGACTATTTATATGGAGAATTATTTACCCTTATAAGCAAAGAATTTAAAAAAAAAATTTACTTCTAAAACATTTTCCAGAAACAGTCGCAAGGCATTTAATGAGTGGGCGAAGGTAGGAATTCATAAAAGCATACGAAGGTTATATGACCTTTACTATGAAAGATCATATAATCTTTCCGATGCTTTTAAAGAATATGTCAAAAATTATTCTAAAATGTTTAAAAGAGTTTGCTCCACAGCCAAATCGTTACATATTAGCAACAAAATTAAGCTACACGCACACAAATACACACCCACACACACACAACACAACACATTATATTTATGTATAATGCCATACAATAAATAAATTTATCAATTAATACCTGGGAAAATTAAAACTAAAAAATGAAAGTATTTTATGTTTTTTATTATGTTTGATTTTAGTTACATAATAAGAATTATTTTTAGTAATAATGCGAGTGTGCATAATATGTAAAACTCGTTACCAAAAGGAAAGTGGTATAACAATACACAAGTAAGTGAATTTGCAGCTAATATTAAGGTGGAAGCTCCAGGGTGGCCCGCGAAATTCAAATTTTCTTGCGTTTTTTGGAATTTGCAGGTCAGGGTTAGAATCAGAATCAGAATCAGAATTTTTATTTGCGTAAGAACATGGTATATAAAGGTGGTATATGTTAAAAAGGTGCACATGTCTCGCTATTGCAAATAGCATGCAAAATTAATATTATTGTCTTGTATAATCATAAAAATAATATCACAAAGTCTCATTACAATAAATTACATTGAATTAAAGATAAATTAAAATATGACATATAACATTAATAGCATTAGGGATTGATGTTAATAAAGTCTTTAATGTCATATATTTTTCTGTCAATGAACCACTTAAATAATTTTGATTTAAATTGATTAATATTAAAATTTTTGATGTCATTAGGAATTATATTATATATCATTAAACACATTTTAGGCAACTTTTATGGTATTTAGCTGACCTTGGGATAACGTCTAACACAAGTCTATTAGGATTTTGCTTCAATCTTGTGTTCATGTCACTTGCTTTCATAAACAAATTGATATTTCTCTTCACGAAACAGCTTATTTCAAAAAAATATAGTGTCGGCAGTGGAAGTATGTTGAGATTTGCAAAAGCTGTTCTACAGGATATGCCCGGCGGTATTCCAGAGATAGCTCTAATACACTTTTTTTGAGCTATAAACGCCTTTTGTATATTTGTGCTATTTCCCCACATTATTATCCCGTAGCGCAAAATGGAAGCTATATACGCGTGGTATGTAATAAGAGCCGTTTGTAAGTTTGTCACTTTTCTCATTTTATTAAGGGCATATACAAAACTATTAATACGACTACACAAAGACTATATGTAATTTCCAGTTTAGGTCCTGGTCTATGACTACTCCCAGAAACTTGGTAGACCTTATTTCCTTTATTTTATTAATATTTAGCTTAAAATTTAATTGTTTGTGTTTGGATTGATTAAATTGGATAAAATGTGATTTATTTAGATTTAGTTTTAAATTGTTTACGTTTAGCCATTTAAAGGTTAGGTTGTATATTTAACAAAATATGATTCGCGACCGTAGCGATTGTGTGTTTACATAATTATTATCATTAAAATCACAAATACAACCCTGTAAGTTCATATTAGCCCTTTGAATGAGTTTTTCTGGAAATAGCCATACAAAGGACTAATATGAACTTACAGGGTTGTATTGATGATTTTAATGATAATAATTCTGCAAACACATAATCGCTTTTTTGCAATTTGCAGGGCATTGTCAGGTTATATGTTTAACAAAATATGATTCGCGAGCGTAACGTGTATGTATTTACAGAATTATAATCATTATAATCGTCAATGCAACCGTCTATGTTCGTATAAATCCAATGTATGGCTATTTCCAGAAAAACCATTCATAGGAATTATATGAACTTAGGGGGTTGTATTGATGATTGTAATGATTATAATTCTGTAAATACATACTCGTTACGCTCGCGAATCATATTTTGTTAAACATACAACCTGACGCTGACCTGTAAATTCCAAAATCCGCAAAAAAATTGAATTTCGCGGGCCACCTTGGAGCTTTCACCTTATGCAAATTAAAACTATTTGATAATATAGGTACTTAAAAATTTGTTACTAATCTTAATATCGTAACTATCAACATGTTTGTCTATATATTACTGAGTTTTGATAAACAGTAAAATTCAATAGGGTTGTTGAGTTCATTGTCTATAATCGATGTATAACATATCTGTTCATAACTAAACTACCTAGAACAAGAACCTAGGCTAAAATTATGGCTAAAAAGCACAAAAATTGTGAATGGCGTCTGAAAAAAAAAATGATTATTTTTGTTCTAAACACTTCACAGACGACTGTTTTATTAGACATGAAGAAGAAACGCACCACTTTGAAAAAGTGCAGTATACCCACAATATTTTCTGGTTGTACCAGTATCAGTAAGTATAAAAGTATTAGATAATTGTTTCGAATGTTTTTTATTTCTTCTCTCCTTATTTTTCCCCAGACTAGGGCCATAGCCAAGTGTAGAAAGGTCGCCTGATGATGACTTTGTGTTTACAAGACGTAAGTTTGTTAAATCTGTATAATTATTATGACCAATTTATTGTATCAAGGGAATAAATTTATATTGGAACTGCAAAATTATTAATGTTTTTAGTGAGTTTGCGTGAGTTTAGGTAAAAATAACTCTTCCCTGAATGGATTCCGGCCCTGTCGTGGCGGGGTGAGGGAGAGTTAGTAGCCGTGGCTTGGTAACCTATGGTAAACGTAGAGCTACTCACACGGCTGGCCTGAAGTCAAGGGCTGGCCGAAGAAGGCTACTCTGAGTGGGCTTGTCGAGCTCTTGCATGTGTGTTAGTGAGCTGCGGTTAGAGGAGAGTCTTCTCTCTATGTCACTGGCCGAGGTGGTGTCGCAAGGGAAGAGGATTATTGGTATGGTAATGCGCCACTCGACTATCCTCCGCGATTTTGGCGGGACTGTACCACTTGGTGATTCCGAGTGCTCGTTTTTTCTTGGCATATCTTCCACATATCGGGCTCGGGAAATCAGGGAGGGAAATCCTCAACTAAGGAGATTGCTGATGGGGCCTTGGGTGTGTTTGAAAGCGTTTCCGTGGCCCTCTCAATGTGTGATAAAAGTGAAACATCATAGGGTTTTAGGTTGTGCAAATCCGACATAATCCGTTCTTCCCCCTGCAATGCAAGTATGCATAGAAATTTTCTCATTTGAAACCCGAAACAAAATCCGTTCTGTAGTTACGAATGAAAACGTTAATAGATCAAAGCAGCGTCGATTCTTGTTTTATATGAAGTATTAAGCTTGCGTCTAAGGCCCAGGTATTAATTGATAAATTTATTTATTGTATGGCATTATACATAAATATAATGGATGTTACGGGTAGGCATGGGTATAGAATTCTTATCGATATATTTTTTCACACTGTCTTATCTCGAATTTAAAATGGCGAAAACCAAATTGCCTCATTATGTCACGGTTATAGCCAGTCCATTTATAGAGGTCAGTGTTGTTTATGTAATTATGTATTCTCTAAGCATTCAACTAAACAGAAAGAGTGTATGCGCGTATGTGCGATGTGCGTAAATTTCGTTGTTGGCACTAAACCAACCTATTTTAAATTTGTGTATTAAAATGTCTGCGCTCGTTAATTATAGGAAACGATTTACGAATGCTTTGATAGTGTTATAAATCATAAGGTTTAAAAAAATCATTTGATAACGATAGTGTTCGCTAGGGTAAGCTGTCGTCACTTAACCACTTTGCAATATATTTTTGTGAATAAAATACACATAAGACTAGCCTGTACGGTCTAAGACCTTTGCCTACCTGAATTGGTAAATCGTAACAACAATAATCAATAATTGTAAATTTGTAAATATTGTTGTTTTCTTCCCCTATATTGTAAGAGAAAAATACGATATTAGAAATATGCCTAAAATTAAAGCCGAAAAGAAATCTAGAATACACAATGAAATTGCTAAACAAGGTATTTTATTATTGCTAAAGTAATTTTTAAGTCCTCATGTCTTATTCTGTTGAGGTTATATATTGTACATTTGTGATAATTCCCATAAATTTTAAAATGTTCTTAAATTTTTTATTTCAGGCATTCAGTTTAATAAGGATTTTGGTCAGCATATATTGAAAAACCCTCTTATTATAACATCTATGCTAGATAAAGCTGGTCTAAGACCCACCGATGTTACTCTTGAAATTGGTCCTGGTACTGGTAATATGACAATAAAATTATTGGATCGCGTAAAGAAAGTTATTGCTTGTGAAATCGATACAAGGTGATCTAAGTTTTATGGACAACGTATTGTTTGTTTTTATTGAATATTACTTTGATATAATAATAATTTTGCTCATTTCAGGTTGGTTGCTGAACTTCAGAAACGTGTTCAAGGCACGCCGTATCAGTCTAAATTACAAATAATTGTGGGTGATGTTTTAAAAACTGAGCTTCCTTTTTTTGATATATGTGTTGCAAATATTCCATACCAAATCAGTTCTCCTTTGGTGTTTAAATTGTTGTTGCACAGGCCTTTTTTTAGATGCGCTGTTCTTATGTTTCAAAAAGAATTTGCACAAAGATTGGTAGCCAAACCTGGTGATAAATTATATTGCAGGTTGTCAATAAATACACAATTATTAGCTCGTGTTGATATGTTAATGAAGGTGAGATTTACAATTGAATGTTGCAAATTAATTATATATATTATTATCTGGTTAAACTATAGACATCCGGTACTCGCGTACAGGGGTGGGAGGGGGAGGGGGGAGGGGGAGGGTTCAGGGGAAGCCTCCCCTACCCTTCCCCCGTTGCGGAAATGTATAGTTTATGAGTAATATTCTTTTTTGTAAAATCATAACCTCACTTTTTACACAGGAATATTGACACAAAATTACTTCTGCAACGGCTTCGGCGCTGCGGGAAGTGCAGCCCCTTCGCCCTTGCGTAGCAAATCACAGGCACCCATGCTCACCTCCGCAGCTTCGGCTTATTGGTCGCCTTCGGCGACCAGCCTCAACCGCTACGGCTCACACAGGGGCCTGCGATTTGCTACAGCGGGCGGGGGCTGCTCTCCCTCCGCGCCTACGGCTTACAAAAACACTCTAGGGGTAGGGCAAACAAGACTACGTGGAGTCGGGGTGTTCTAATTCAGTTTTAGTACAAATTCGATCTATCTTATCTATAAGTCAGGTTTCCCTAAACTCTACTATGATAGTGGTAAATGAAACAATGTAATTTTAAATTAAATAAGTTCAAAAACAGAGCGGAAGTCGTCAAAAAAAACAGGAAATACGCACAAGAAAGAACATTCGTGTGACCACTAAAGAAACGGAATGACAATTGACATTTGACATCATAGATAATATATTATATTTGACATTTACGGTTGCCCAAATTATGGCCGTCAACACCTTTCGTTTCACACTTTTTACATCGATTATTGACATCTAATCTCATAACACTATACAAAATGTCATATTTGCGTTTCGTTATATGGAATTTTTAGTGAAATTTATTTTTATCATAATTAATTCAAAACTCATTTCCGACATTCAAAAACAGTGTAAAAGGTTCATGCTTAGCCCAGACAAGCCTTCTAAACTGAAAACATAATTAAAATCAAGTACCGGATATCTATAGCCAACCCTATTATCTTAATAAATTTTGAAATTATATAAACATTGCAATTTTAATTCAACTGTTAACATGTTATGGCTGTCTGTAGTCCAACTAAACAATTGAAGAAAATTATTGTAAAGTTCTAGTAAGCAGAAATTAATAAGAGAATCGCCTAAACTATGTTATGCCAAAACACTAAGATATATCATATATGGTAACAGAAAAATAAGACAAGTTAGTTGATGTGATACCCAACAATAATGTTATATTACAGGTTGGAAAAAATAACTTCAGGCCACCACCAAAAGTCGAATCAAGTGTAGTGAGGATAGAGCCTAGAAACCCACCACCACCAATCAATTTCGTAGAGTGGGATGGCTTGACCAGAATAGCATTTGTAAGAAAGAACAAAACGTTGTCAGCTGCTTTTAAGCATTCAACAACAATGGCAGCTCTAGAAAAGAACTATAGAGTACATTGTTCTTTGCACAATAAGGTAATTTAGTCATAAGAATTGTAACATGTTTTTATAAATTGCTAAGTTAAGAAGTTTTTATAAAGAAAGGTCCAAAGGAACATGTAGCTCACCTGATTGATGGCAAGTGATCACCATTACCTATGAACATTTGCAACACTAGAAGAATAGCAGATGCATTAAATTTATGTACATATACTACCTCCATGATACAGGGGAAAATCCTAGTGTGGGGGTAACATTTTTTTTAAAGAAAAAGATTAAATAAAGATCACCAGGTTCCGAGAAAAGAGTGGATTATTGCTTTCTTTATTTGGGATGTGACAGCAGTTAGTACAAATCACTTGCGAATCTCTCTCAAAAATTTTCCTATCTTCTCACTCTCATAGAGTGATGAGACAGAAATTTGATACAACTGGAAAAAAATCAGGTGCAGGTAGGGTTGTTACCTTTTTTTTTAAGAAATATAGTATTTTTCCCAAAGAGGATGCAAAAATACTAACTGTTTTCTTTTTGAAAAATTCACGAAAAAAAAAGTACACCTTTCCATATACATGTATATTTGTTATTGCTCTTTGCTTTGGCCATCAATGATCTATTTTTTACCTTTCAAATAATTATAGGAATCTGAGCAGTTTAGATTCATATTAAAATAAATTAAAAATTCATTTCTTCTTATTTTTTTGCTTTTTTTTGGGATGTTTTTTTATTTATTTTAACAGCAGAAAATAAACACATAAAAATCGGCTGGCATTCATCAAAAATCACTGACAGTTGAAGTTTTGTTGCCGCAAATGCGATTTCTGAAATTCCCCACGCTGCGTGGGTGCATTCAAGACTTTAAAATATAAAGGTGCCCACTGGTGATACGTCCATCAATCCAAATGGAGTGGATGTCTTCCAAAATAGTTTCGTGAATGTGTAAAACATATGCCATTTGGATGGACTTCATCCAGCTCTGGATTTGCAAGCGGATTGAAATCCATGCATCCAGTCCAAATGGACGTCATCCGCGGCCGTCCGTCAATGTCAAAAACGTGCGCCACGCCAAATGGAAGCAGTCGGAATTGTCTGTGAATTTGCAAAACCACGTCCATTTTTTGACTCAGTTTGTGATCTGGTATTGCCTTCGGTACATGAGTTGGATCATAGGAGCTCAGTCACTGAGTCTATGAAATGATTAAACAAAATCCCCCGGATTGAATTATATATTATTATGTCTTTTGTATTAGAAGTAATTAAAAACCAACCAACAACCAACCAACTTTAATATAATGGACTTCGGCAAAGTAACACCTGATTCTGTTAATTATCTTAGAAGTAATTGAAAAATATAAATCACATCCATGTTTATGATAAGTGAAACATCCTTATTATCACGACAGAGAAAAGAGAAATGCAATGCATGCTTTTTTGGCGTTGTGTGTTTTAAACTTTCCAACCACCCTTTCATCCATTTTCTCTTACGTTTTATTTTTATCGAAATACACACTGCTGTTGCTACCATTAAAAACCCATTGAATTTTTTTCCCTAACGTGTAAGGGCAGGCAGGCACCGAAGTACACTTTCAAGTCACTCCGTCAAGTCCGGAGGTAAGGTCTATTCATAACTAACAAAACGAGCCCAATCTCGGCACATCTAGTTCTCCTCCTCGAGGAGTTCCAGTTGCAGTTATCAAAGTGCACCTTCAAGTCACTCTATCAAGTCCGGAGGTAAAGTCTCATCATAACTAACAAATCGAGTCCAAAATCGGCAATCCTATTACTTCTCGTCGACGAGTTCCAGTAGCAGTCGTCGAAGTACACCTTCAGATCACTCTTTCAAGTCCGGAGGTAAGGTCCCATTATAACTAACAAAACGAGCCAAACTCGGTAGATCTAGTTCTACTCTTCGAGGAGTTCCAGTAGCATACATCGAAGTCCACTTTCTGGTCACTATCAAGTCCGGAGGCAGAGATGGATTAAATGTCGACTGCGCCCTAGGCTAGCCTAGCACCTCATCAATGAAAAATGTGATGAGACAGTAAGAGCGATTTAGGACTAATCAAATGCGGCGATCTTTTTTCGTTTACATACTTCTTGCGCCTTTTTAACCTTGCGCCTAGTTTGCCTTAAGGATAATCCGTCACTGTTCGGAGGTAAGGTTTCATCATAACTAACAAAACGAGCCCAAACTCAGCACACCTATTACTATTACTACTCTTCAAGGAGTTCCAGTAGCATTCACCGAAGTACACCTTCAAGTCAGGGTAAGGCCTCATTATAACTAACATAACGAGCACAATCTCGGCACACCTAATTCTACTCATCGAGGAGTTCCAGTAGCAGATATAGAAGTACACCTTCAGGTCTCCATAAAGTCCAAGACGTCTAAGTATATTTATAAATAAATCCTGCGTACTTTTAGCGACACAAAATATTGTAATAAAAATCTGTGATTATAAAAATAATATCTTACCTTGGTCAA
The DNA here is from genome assembly GCA_033319125.1 of Parnassius glacialis. Classification (NCBI taxonomy): domain Eukaryota; kingdom Metazoa; phylum Arthropoda; class Insecta; order Lepidoptera; family Papilionidae; genus Parnassius; species Parnassius glacialis. Next base: position 15,938,603 of record JAVANC010000013.1, on the reverse strand, counting down.
GTTTGTATCAATTTTGGAATACGAGGGCGACACTGAAAGTTTTTAGAACTGGCCATTTGTAAACGATTTAATAAAAAAATAAGTTCAAATTTTAAAATTGGAACTCTGCCAATATTATTGTGTATGTATAACTTTAACTTTCAGTGTCACCCTCATATTATGTATTTCTAAAAAGCCTTCTACACGGTCGGGACCAACCACCAACCGTCGTGACCTTGGTCGAGTTGATATAAAAATGGACAGTGTAGACATCGGTTGTCTGACCAATATTTTGGTTGATGTCCGACGGCCTTGGTCGCGAGCGTATCACTCACGACACGTCGGGTCCGTGGTTGACACCGACCGTGTGGAAAGCTGTTGGCCGACGAGTCGACGAGAGCGCCAGGCGGCAGGCACCTCAGTTCGCGCTTGGCAGTCGTCGCGGGCGAACGTTTAACGACACTATGGAAATGATGTAACTGTACTAAATCTCAGATCTATAACTTCTTCCCGTAGCCAAAATCTTAATGTAGCTATTAATCGTGAAGAACGACAGCAGACACGGCTTGACGCATAACTGTATTTTTTTCTTGTAATCATTGGACGCACCATCTCAAGTAATTCATTAAAAGTATCTTGATCCATTCTTAGAAAATTCCGAGTCTTCAGAATCAAGAATCCTTAAAATATTGAGATGGTTTAAAGTAATGCGCTCTTTCAGCCACAATTTCATCCATTTTGCTTTTTTTTCATCTTCGTTTAAGCACAGAAACGTTAACGCTAACTAAACCTTTGACGGCTCTGTGGCGCAGGGGCTTAACAATGAGTTGATGCACTGGAGATCGCGGGTTCGAATCCCGCACGGAACATGTATTTGTATGGTCTACAAATAATTGTTCCGGGTCTGGATGTTTGTCCTCGTGCAATCTTTGTTTGTAAACTGCCTCCACAATACAGGAGAAAATTCTAGTGTGGGTGTAACGTTTTTTTTTGATAAAAAAAACGATTTTTTTGTTGTTTAGAAAAGCAAGGAGCCATATTTAAAAGTAACTATCTTACGTCTTTACGCTTTGAATACCGGCGAGAACTGACAAGTTGAGTCAACCACCCGACCGTGTAGAACGACTACAAAAATCGGTTGGCCCGACCAAGGTCACGACGGTTGGTGGTTGGTCCCGACCTTGTAGAAGGCTTTTAAAGCGATCGATATTTTTCACCTGTAAAAAAACGACCACTCACGATGGCGGCTGAGCCCGGACTAAAAAAGTACTCTGTGGCCACAAGTGAGGCAAAGTGTATTTAGTAAAATAATTTAATACATGGCTGTTCAAAACACTGAAAATTTCGCTTTTACTTATACCGAATAAAAATTATATTAATTATAATATAAAAAACTTTAATATCGGCGTAGTCACAATACTATCGCTTACTATTTTTATTCAAAATGTATTTATAGATGAGATGAACATTAGTTTAACGCAATAAGGTTGAATATTACTTGTATTATAGGCAATTTGATTTTTTTTCCATGTTCAGTCAAGTTTCTATTCAAAAAAGGAAAAAATTACATTACATTACACAAATTTTTCTTTTTTACACTGAAATATTGCACAAAACGGCATATTTTCGCATATATCACTTATGCAGCGATCCGTCAGCTCGCAACAATTTGAGCCTGCAACAGACATTCAATTACGCTATTATTAAGTGGCGAAGCTTGCGAAGTCACTTATTGATTTCACGATGTCTGTCCGTCTGTCCGTCTGTCCGTCCGTCTGTCCGTCTGTCCCACGATTAACTCGAGAACGGTTTCGAATTTTCAAATTCTGTTTTCAGCAATCGATTACTGATCACCCAGGCATCTGAACCTCCTATTTTGAAACTTTTTTTCCGTTAGAAACCGCTACAAAGCTGATTGCTTCGCCACTTTGCTATGCTGTTAGCTTGCTAGGTTTATTTATTACTAATTGTGACACGCCTGCTCCGCTCACTTCGGGCTTCCTCTTGTTTTTTTATATTCCGTGAGGACAAACAGCTTTATGTGTTTTCTGAGTCACGGGGATGAAACACCGCCAACTTTCTGACTCGAGGTTGCCACTGACAGTTTCTTGACTCACTTTTTCTGACAAATTACCTAGATTATTTTATAGTAAATGAGATAACACTATTTTATGTTAGTACAATAATAAAAAAGATGAAAGAATTTTATTAATAAACTAGATTTTTTCCTTTCAAATTCGTCCATATAGAACAAACAAAAAAAACTTAGTTCCAAAATAATTTTTGGTTTGCTGGGAAAATGTTTTTATTTCTTTATAATCATTTGGTATGGGCCCCATCTTATCTAGGGGGGGTATATCCACCTCGCTGACCAAGTGCGCACTTGAGATCATTTTGGAAAACTCAGGCATGCAAGTTTTTTCACGATGTTCTTATTCGCCATTTAACATTAAAGTATTATTAACTAAGAAATAAAACAAGTTTCGTGTTATTATTATACGTTTTATAAGAGTATAATAATTGTAGTCATGATTTTGAAGTTTAAGCGGCCGAACTCCAGGAATGTTGTGAAAGATGTACCCGCTAATATATGTCACAAGTACATTATTTGGTGATTTTAATTTTCCTGTCCTGTTAACCTGTCGCAGCAACAACACTTTAAGGCCCGCCTCATACATACGGAATTCCGTTTCGATATTCCGATTCGGAATCCCGAACGCAGCAAATTCATATAAAATCTATGACCCGTCACACACGTACGATAGTTTTCCGTTCGAAATTTTGCGAGCAAAACGTGATTCCGTATGTGTGTGGCCGACCCGTTCGGAATTCCGAAACGGAGTCACAAAACGGAATTCCGTATGTATGTGGCCGGCCTAACACAGCTATTTGAACGCTATAATTATTAGAGCTTATAAACGTTTCTCTTCTTACATAGAATAAAACTAAGGATAATCTGCTGTGAATCACTCTTAAGAGCTTTACGCATTTTATTTGCACTTTTCACAAAGAAATCAAATAACGCACTCATTTGACAGCGAAATCTTATTTATTATTAAATGGCGACCTTAGTTCCAATTTTATCCACCTGAACAGATAAGTTGGTGGACTATGCTTTGACAGAGGGGAACGTCTACGTATGGCTATTCCCCTCCAGTCCGCCAGTGACCCGTGTTGCTATATGGTAATGAAGATATTTTTATTGGAACTTTAGCATTCATGGAAACGACATTATAACAACATTTTTGAAAACAACAGTGTTTCCGAATATATGTTCAAGATTAACATAATATATTTTCTACTGCCATAAACTATAGAATAGGCTAAAAAATGTTTTATACAAGCCTGTCTTGTCAGCGCCGTAATGACACATAAGTAGGCTTTTGTACTTACTGGATTAACAAACTTCACTATTTTTTTTAAGTAATAACTTCTTTAGAATCGTTATGATTTTGACAAACATCAAACATACATCTATAGAATTTACCTTGCGCGTGAGTGAGATAGAATACACTGTAGTAAGCGACAGTAGCTTAATGGCAGGGTGCGGACCGCGAATTCAAAAAGTTGTGGGTTCGAATCCGCCATTAGATTACCGTCGTGAACTGCTTCTAATAAAAGCATTTTCAGCTTACCAGTAGTGGTAAAAGGGAATATTAGTATTTTAAAAAAAGAAAAAATACAGTGTTTCCTATTATCTCGGTCTCCGCTTTGAGAAGTGCTTTAAAGATGGTTAATATAAATTTTAACTGTTTAAAATAATCAATAAAAAAATAACAAATATATTGAATAAAATTATCATATCCAATCTATTCATAACAGACCATGATTTCATAACTTCAGGCCATCTAGCGCCTATTATACGTACCACCTTGAGAGTCAATCAATTTTTGTTTGATAAAATGATTACCTGTAGAATGAAGTAGATGGCGTTTTTACAAAGCAATTTTGCTCGAAAGAAAATATTTCAATTTACACTCTAAAATTTAGTCTAAAACTAAAGATTTTAATATTTATTTGCTATATAATTAAACTTTTATATTTATACCGCACTTGTGGTTTAAAATTATCGTATTAAATAAATCACTTGCCGTGGAATATTTTATATTTCTTTTCACTTGATGGTTTCTTTTTTACCGCGTGTAAACTGCACACCTTTTTTTTGTTTACAGGAAATACCCGAAGAGTTTGACATAAAACAAAAAGTCCAAGAAATATTACTTTCTGCAGAAGCTGATCAAATGAGAGCAAGAACAATGGACTGTGACGACTTTATGAAACTGTTACATGCCTTTAATTCTGAAGGAATTCATTTCGCATAATAAATAATTATTAGAAAAACTTATTCAATGATATTGCACGCACCATAACGCGAAGCGTTTGCTCGACTCGTCAATTTTGTGTTTTAAAAATGCCTCTATCATAACCATATTGCATTTATACGATAATATGAGTAGCCGTAATCAAGAAAACGCTAATTAAAGGTAAAATTCGCCAATGCCGTATTGAGTGGAAGATGAAAACTTATGGGTTTAATTTAAATATGAGTGATAATACAAGGATTTAGTTTTACCTCCTAGAATTTTGACAAATCTATCTCTTGAATTACCTAGACCAAATGACAAACACATGTGTTAGAATCTTATTAGTATGTTAAAAGTAACAAGGAAAGTCTAGAGCGTCAAAATAGGCCGAAATTGCCGACTTCACTTCATTTTCGTGGGAAAAAATTAGGAGGTTCTTTTTATCATTTTTGGAAACAAATAATAGCCGCTTGGGGCCAGGTCTGGGCTGTAGGGTGAGTGGCGCAGTTGTTCAAAACCGCACCGGTGAATGGCAGCCGTCGCAACATGGTTTGTGTGCACGGGCGCATTGTCGTGCAAAAGGAGCACGGCTTTTGTAAGCTTTCCTCGCCTTTTTTCTTTAATAGCTTCTTTTAATTGATCTAGTAAAGAAGCGTAATATTCTCCTGTTTTGCAAACACCACGCTTCTTATAATCAATCAAAAGGATACCTTCTGTATCCCAAAAGATAGTCGCCATGATCTTTCCGGCCGATTGAGATACCTTATACTTCTTAGGAGGAGGTGTGCCTTTTTTATGCCACTGCATCGACTCATGATCACTATGGTGAACCCTAATTTCATCGCCAGTTACAATTCGGGCCATAACTTCATCCCTTTGCTCTCCGCAGCGGTCCAAAAACTCGCGACAATTTTCGACGCGCTCGTGTTTTTGATGCGCAGAAAGCATTCTCGAAACCCATCTTACACAGACTTTAGTCATGCCAAGGTGTTGATGTAGGATGTTTAAAAGCCGGGCATCTTCCGATACAAGTTTTTCAACTTTTTTTGATTATTTCTGACGTGGTAGCCTCGAATTGGCCGTCCAGGTCGGGGGTCGTCTTCAATGAAGTCCCTCCCTTGTTTGGAAAGGGCGTACTATTTATAAATTATTGTTTTCCCAGGAGCGGAGTCCCCATAAACAGCTGACATCTCTATAGAGTATAGTCTCTGTAGAGTATTTATTAGTTGAAGTTCTTCTTTTAGATTGAACTACATATTATGAAATCCATGGAACCACTTAATTGTTTTTATTAGGCGCGACAACTGCAGGGTTACGAAATAGTGTTTACGTCGTAGAGCCATGCTGCAGCTATATTAGTAGTATAATTGTAGCACGTATGGGTCGGCTCGATCGGGGAAGGACCACGCTCTTACAGAATACCGGCGTAAAATAGCAGCTTAACACGTTGTGTTTCGAATGGTGAGTATAGAGAACCGGAGACCCTTTTTACTAGACAAGGGGCATTCCATCTTAGTCCTTACGGGTGACCACGCATCTGCATTTTGATTCGCAAACGAGGATAGATGTTGATGTCTATGGGCCACAGCAATCACTTACCATCAGGTGGACTGTGTGCTCGCTTGTGACCCTATCCTATTAAAAAAAAATGAGTCACTCAACTAGCGCCTATCTGGATGAGTAAATAAACTCACTCGCCAACCCCGCCATTCCGCGAACTATTTCTCGAGATCGGTAGGCGTATTACGTATCTTGCAGAAGGCTAGCGATAGCGAAATTAGAACAATAATTGCTGATAAATCGCAGATTCGTATTATGTATCAGCGATAACCAAGCTAACTAGCGACAGCGCTGCCTTGTGGTCGCTAGTTAGTTTTTTTATTAGCTTCTGAATTACATCAACCGATTCTCTGTTTTAGGGATGGGCAAGGGAAAATATATATATCGAATCTATATTTTTAAACAGTATCGATATATAGCGCGTGATAAATATTGATATATCGTCATCATTTTCATGATGTAAAGATAAGGCCCAAAATTTTATTTACTAACGGTTGGACGACGAAAAAAACTATACAACATTTCAAAATGTATCGAAATTGATAAGAATTCGATACTCTAAAATAAATATCGATATATACATTAAAATATCGATGTATCGATATTTTTTGTCCAAGCCTACCCTATTTCATATCAATAGCCTAGTACGCGTAGTTTGTTGATAAAATGATTTTCTACTTTTATAAGTTTTATTGCTATTAAAAGCGCTTTCATATATTTTATCAGCCCTTGATTGACAAAGGACACATATACAATACAGCTTATATACATTTTATATAGTGTCCGACCGAAACAGGATTTTCAACCGAAACCGAACCTTCGGTCTGGTTGTCAGTTTCGGCCGAAACCGAACCTTATTTATACATGTTAATTTTTTTTGATTGTATACTGGAATCTGGTATATTTTTTATACATATACAGATAGGAAATGCATGTTAATCAAAAACAGTAACTGTAATAGTCATACAGCAATATATTTATTTATTTCCAAGTAAAAATCAACAATTTAACGTTAAGAAATACTTTTTTAAATAAATTTTGTAAAATACCCATAAAAAGTTGCTCGCTAATTGAGAACATATTTTATTGTGTTCACAATACCTATTGTTAATATTATTCAGTGAGAGCATTAACTTAATATATCACACTCGCACACAATATACATACACACACCTTAACTTAACTTTTTTTGTTGTTAATTGTTTTACATACATGATTGTAAGAGTGGCGTAGCTACGTGTGGGCGAAGTGGGCCCTCGCCCACAGCCTCGCACTTAAAGAGCCTCGCGAGACCCCCTAAAATGCGATGCCCCCAGACTTCAATGACTAATTAATTTGATCAGTTTTACCCTTGAAAAAATGAAAGTGTATTTGTTTGGGGCCTCGCAAGAAGCCCTCCTTAAATGCCACTGCGAGGCCTTTGAAACTACCTTCAAAGACCGTGATTGTTACATTGACGGAATGCGAGACTTGTCAGGAATTAATAGATATGAGTAGGTACGAGGGTAACACTAAAAGTTCTGAGAAAATCAAAAACTGAACAAATTAGCAAGTTATTACTCTTATTATATCTTTTCAAAATAGTGTCCATATACATCTATTTTAAGTTTTTCTTTTATTTTCGGAAATAAATGAAAATCGCAAAGTGCGAGGTCGGTGCTATAGGGCAGGTGACCCAGTAATTCCACGTCTGACGTCGCCAAGTAGTCGATTGTTTGCTTGGCAGTGTGCGACGAGACGTTGTCGTAGTGAAGGAGGATCCTACTGCGAGTATGGTTGCCATCTGTCCGGCTTTATCCTGACATGTTTGGCTTTTGCGGGTTGTGTCCGGCCAAATTTTTATGTGTCTGGCCTATCCGGCTTTTTAGTGTAACGCATTGCACGCATCGTTTGCAGAATAAATAAATGAGTAACGTATTGGTCCGATTTACGCAGAATGAGCTTACAGTATCTTGAATTCTAGCAGTGGTATACTTGGGTTTGGTTTAATTTGATTAATTATAGGATCCCAAGCAGATTGCAGCACCCATCCATCTTCTCTATTGAAATTAGGATGTTTTTTAATTTCAATAGCCTCGCGAATTATCCTTGGAAGGAATCGGTGTTCTTTTGCGGGGATTTGTGGTCTCTGCAGTAACTGTTTTTCAATCGGCTAAATCAATTGTTGCGTAATGACCTGTCCTTCCGAAGAACGAGGCCACCGTCTTTTTTCCCCACGCTTCGACTTCTCTTCACTTTAGTTGGCAACTTCTCGGAAGGAAACACCCAGACAGCAGACTGTCTCTTAGTTTCAGGATCATAACAATAAATCCAGCTTTCGTCACCTGTAAATATGTCGAATACAGCATTTGAGTCACCTCCATTAAATGTTTGAACCATTTTACGACATCAATCAACACGACGGAGTTTTTGGCCTCTGTCAAGTTATGAGATATCCACCGGACACAAAGCTTCCTGACTGCTAAATATTCATGGAAGATTTTGTCCACTTGACTCATACATCGGTATCGATGATGATGATACAGAATCTGCCGATAAATCACTTTTTTGTCAGTCTCTATCACACGCCACACAACACTGATGTTATCTTCAGTCGTCGCCGTAGAAGGCCGTCCCCATTGAGTTAGACAAGACAAATCAATGGCTGTCCCTCACGCAAATCAGTTAAATTAGTTATTAATGTTAAATTAGTGCGATCACGTTTAAACTCATTAAATCAGTTATAAACAGTGGCACGAGATGGGGCTGCATCGTGAAAGGCAAATCGAAGTCTATCATATCTTTCTTGTTGACTTAAATAATATCGAAATTCATAAAAAATCAGTATACGAAAATTTTCTCGCGTTAAATTCATGCTGATGTTAAACAGACAATTTTCAATTTGCCGCCAAATTATAAACAAATGACAAATTAATAAAATACATACACAATAATATTGGCAGAGTTCCATTTTTAAAATTTGGACTTATTTTTTTATTATTATTTTTTTTTTTATAGGATAAGGGTGACAAACGAGCACACAGTCCACCTGATGGTAAGTGGTTGCTGCGGCCCATAGACATCTACATCTATCCTCAATTACAAGTCAAAATGTAGATGCGTTGTCACCCGTGAGGACTAAGATGGAATGCCTCATTTCCAGTAAAAAGGGCCTCCGGCCACCTGCACTCACCAAGCGAAACGCAGAGGTAAACCTCTACTTCACGCTGGTTTTCTGTGAGGTCGTGGTACCACCCCGGTTTGAGCCGGCCCATCCGTGTGACAGTAAGAGCTGCCGCGTGGCTCTACCACTGTTATATCGTTTACAAGTGGCCAGTTCTAAAAACTTTCAGTGTCGCCCTCGTATGACGTGTCAATGCATCTTAGGTAGGATAGATCTATTAGGTTGACCCATAGAACGAAAGAAAAGGGGCCTCGCTGATGCAATTTCGCGCACGTTTATATTAGTCCAGGATACGCCTCTGATTGTAAGCTGTTATTTGAAAAAAAGTCCCGTTGGGTTACCTGCTGGTTCTTCCAAGAATAGAGGTTTTTTTTTTCGAACCAGTGGTAATTAAACAAAAGAGTGACTTTCAATAAGTACTTATTATTTACAATCTATATTGAATAAAAAAGATTCTGTTTTCTGTTTCTGTATAATTATGAATAATATACGAATCACGAACTCATCCGAACAACGCATGATAACCCACGAACACTGAGTTTCGGCGCCGCCGAAGGTTCGGCAGATTTTTTGCCGAAGCCGAAATTATTACCGAAACTAGATTTTTTGCCAAAACTTTTCCGAAACCGAATCTTCGGTCGGTCACTAATTTTATACTTAGTTTAATCAATTTATTTTGGTAAACATTATTATTTTTTCCCTGTAGGTGACACTTCCTGTTAAAATAATAGAGTGCTAAATTTAAAACACATAAAAATATATATTTTAAGTTAGGAATACAATATTTTTTTCATCAATATTGAATGAAACGCACAGGAGACATGCACTTTTGGATTTTCTAACTGAACTATTTTTGATTGATACAGCATTGTAGATATTTTCAATTCTATAATTTATTAATTACAGCTTTTTACAAACCATTTTTGAGGTTAAACGGTTACTACTACAACAATCTTATTTTTATAATAGATTAATCAAGATTTAAATAGGGGATGATTTAAAACCTCTGTTAGCATAATCTGAGTCAAGAGTGCGTTCCGATTTAAATGGAAATCCAGGCTGCCCTGGCAGGACCATTGGTTTTGTTTTTGATACCCTCCAACCTCCTTTCTTAGTCCAGTTCTGAAAACAATAAAAACAGTTTGTAGAAAAATTGTAATTATATTTATTCCTTTTAAAGCCTTTACATCTTTGAGAGCCGACTAAGCCGCGCCTTTTCAGAGGCACTAACGCTTTGAGCTAGAGCCCAATACGGGGCCATCATCATTTGTGTTTTGTTTCAGATGGTGTGAGAACACTAGCGCAACTTATTCGCACAATTGACATCTAGTTTCTGTTATGTTAGTGTTGTTAGCCTTTTTGGCTTTTACAGCTTCATTGGACTCAGCAAAATTGGCAGCCAAGAACTAATACCTTGCCTTATTATAATGAGCCATATTTCACACAGTCCTTGAAATGCAGAAGAGATCTTAATGAAAGCATTTTTGCTCAACAATATCTGTCTGGGCAAACACTTAGTATTCACACAAATGCTAGCCATCATAAATACCTCTGACTGTGACTGATATGCTGGGTGACTGTCTCGCCAAGAAAGCTTCAAAGCCGAGAGAAGGAAGAAATAGTTGTGTTTCTATTTTGTTTGTTTTGTGTATGACACATCCATGGATGGTGGATGGTCCAAATAAGTGTGATTAAAGTATTACGATTAATTAGTAGTAGGAGCATTAAATAAAATTGCCTTGCCATTCATTTTATGTAAATTAAATTGAAAATTGCATAAAATTAATGAAAATGTTTACTATAATTTAGTTTAAATATATATATATATATATATATAATGCCGTGTAGTGCCGTGTAGTGGCGGTCAAGAATATCCACTACCCCATATCCTCCCGTGGGTGTCGTAAAAGGCGATAAAGGGAAACAGGCAGGAGATGGGCAGCAGCATCTTCCTCATAACAATAAACTTACAATAAAAAAACTGCGGTTGATAACCCGCTCGCCAAGCGTGGCAACTATGGCAAATACCCCCCCTATGATGAGAGTAAAAAAGAGACGGCCCCCAGTCCCCGGCGGCCCCGCTATTCCTGGCTACGGTGGCGACCATGGTAACGGCGGGGCAGGGGGTGCTAAGAATCTCCGGTGGCGGTTCGGTTGTCACCTTAGACGACTCGACCTGGCAACGTACAACGCACGCACCCTGAGGACTGACGAGAAGATCGTGGAGCAGGAAGAAGAGATAGACAAGTTGCGCTGGCGTATTATAGAATTATCCGAAGTCCGAAGAGAGGGGGAGGACACGGTAATCCTCGAATCCGGCAACTTGCTCTATCGCCGGGAGGGCGACCATCTGTCCCAAGGAGGTGTCGGATTTATCGTCCATAAGTCTCTCATTAACAACGTTTTAAAGATCGGGAGTGTGTCGACGAGGGATGCGTACCTTATACTCAGAATCACCAAACGGTATTCGCTGAAGGTCATACAGGTTTACGCACCAACCTCGGCACACCCCGATGAGGAGGTGGAGGAAATGTATGAGGATATCTCTAGAGCCATGCATTCCTCCAAAACCCAATATACGGTGTTAATGGGTGACTTCAATGCAAAACTAGGCACAAGAGAGAACGGTGAGCTGAAAGTAGGGAAATTTGGAATAGGGCAACGGAGCCCAAGGGGCCAGCAGCTGGCCGAATTCATGGAGAAAGAGGGACTCTTTATGATGAACTCTTTCTTCCAGAAGCGGCCCCACAGGAAGTGGACCTGGTCGAGCCCCGACGGTTCGACAAAAAATGAGATTGACTTCATTATGACGACCAGACGACAACTGTTCAGTGACGTCTCCGTGATCGCGAGGGTGAAAACTGGTAGCGATCACCGAATGGTTAGAGGCACACTGAACCTAAACGTTAAGTTGGAGAGGTCTCGTCTAATGAAGTCAACGCTCCGTCCCCCTCGTGCTCTGTTCCAAAGTCCCGAAACCTTTCATTCAGCTCGAGTTACAAAACCGTTTTCAGTGCCTAGAAGACTGCAATGAAGTGGATGATATGAATGACAAGCTCGTAGAAACTGTCCATGCGGTCGGAGCTAAGTTCTGCAAGACCCGCCGCAGAAGAACACAAAAACTCTCCGATCACACTTTTAATCTCATGGCTGTTAGACGGGAGATGAAGCTACATTCTTCAACAGACTTGACAGTATACAGGCAACTGAACAGACAGATCTCCAAATGCATGCGGCGGGACTTACGCAACTTCAATACAGCTCGTATTGAAGAAGCGATCGAGCGGAACCAAGGCTCCAAAGTCTTTGCCAGAGATCTGTCTGCCAGAAAGAGCCAACTGTCAAAGCTGAAGACAGAATGTGGCCGCATCGTTTCCGGGACACCTGAGATTTTGAGTGAGATTGAGAGGTTCTATGGGCAGCTGTACACATCATCGTTGGAGCCACACGCAAGTGTGAGTAACGATCCAAGAGCGAGTCTTATTCGACACTATTCCGAAGATACCCCGGACGTCAGTCTGAGCGAGATTAGAATGGCTCTCCAGCACCTTAAAAACGGTAAGGCCCCAGGCGAGGATGGAATTACAGCGGAGCTTCTGAAAGCGGGTGGAAGACCGGTACTTGAAGTCCTTCAGAAGCTATTTAATTCCGTCCTCCATGGTGGCATTACACCGGAGGCGTGGAGCAGAAGTGCGGTGGTCTTGTTCTTCAAGAAAGGTGACAACGCTCTCTTGAAGAACTACAGACCGATTTTCCTTCTGAGCCGCGTCTACGTGCTGTTTTCGAGAGTCATTACGAATCGTCTCGCGCGCAGACTTGACGACTTCCAGCTTCCCGAACAAGCCGGTTTCCGAAAGGGCTTTAGCACCATAGACCACATACATACCCTTCGGCAAATTGTACAGAAGTCCGAAGAGTACAATTTGCCACTATGTCTGGCGTATGTGGACTATGAGAAAGCCTTTGATTCCGTCGAAATTTGGGCGGTGCTGCAGTCCTTTCAGCGGTGCCAAGTTGACTGTCGGTATATCGAAGTGCTGAAGTGTTTGTACAGTAGAGCTACGATGGCTATCCGAGTACAAAACCAGAGTACGAAACCTATCCAATTGCAGAGAGGTGTAAGACAGGGTGACGTCATATCCCCCAAACTCTTCACCGCTGCATTGGAAGACGTTTTCAAGCTTCTGGACTGGAAAGGATACGGTATCAACATCAATGGCGAGTACATCACTCAGCTTCGATTTGCCGACGATATAGTCCTTATGGCTGAATCGCTGGAGGAACTAAGCACTATGCTCACTGACCTCAATAGTGTCTCCCAACGGATAGGTTTTAAGATGAACATGGACAAAACAAAGATTATGTTTAATGTCCATGTCACAGCTATGCCGGTAGTTGTTGGGAGCACTAAGCTCGAAGTTGTTGACGAGTATGTTTACCTGGGACAAATAGTCCGACTAGGTAAGTCCAACTTCGACCGAGAGGTCAATCGACGGATTCAACTCGGCTGGGCAGCGTTCGAGAAGCTACGACACATCTTCTCGTCAGACATACCTCAAAACCTTAAAACGAAATTGTACAAACCAGTGCGTGTTGCCAGTGATGACTTACGGAACTGAGACGTGGTTCTTCACAGCTGGCCGTATGAGGAAGCTCAAGGTCGCTCAGCGAGCTATGGAGAGGGCTATGCTCGGAGTTTCTCTGCGTAATAAACTTAGGAATGAGGATATCCGCAGTAGAACTAGAGTAACCGACATAGCCCAACAGATTAGTAAGCTGAAGTGGCAGTGGGCCGGCCATATAGCTCGAAGAACCGACAACCGATGGGGAAGAAAGGTTCTCGAGTGGCAGCCTCGTACCGGTAAGAGATTTATAGGGCGACCCCCCACGAGATGGAGTGACGACCTGGTAAGACATGCAGGAAGTCGATGGATGCAGGTGGCTCAGGACTGTGCTTTGTGGTATTCTTTGGGGGAGGCCTATGTTCAGCAGTGGACTTATGAAAGGCTGTAATGATGATGATGATGACATATTGAATATTTTAATAGTAGAGAAATGACCTATATAAATATGAGATGGTTATTCAGTCTTCTTTTGATAGCTATTAGATAGTGCCAATTTAGTTTAGATGAAGTGATGATTTTTTTTTAATTTACAATAAAAAATATTAGGGATATAACTTATTGGGACAAAAAACTAGCCTTTCTCAATAGTTGGTCAATACACATTTACAAAATTTCAATCAAATAGGTTGAGCGGTTTTGGAGATTAGCATAAACAAACTTTATGACACAAGATTTTTATATATTAAAGTATAACGAGTGAAGCCTTTTCAACATTGTGGTGCACCTTTTCTGGATTTACCTTGACCTGACTTAACTTTTTAAAATGGTAATGGAAACAAAACTAATTCTCAAGCAAGGGTGCAAATCAAATATAGTATTAACGTATAATAAGGGAACCTTCTTTATTGGTAATCACAGGCCTGCTTGTTATTCTCAATAAACAAGCTGTTTTCAATTATCACCAAAAATTGATAACAATCAGCCAGTTGAGCAACAATATTCATGCATTAGCAGACTATAGAAAAGTCTGATGGTATAACTCACAGGTCTATATGGAAAGCACTTAAAAATAAATAAATAAGAACATAGACTCCAAAAGTGTCAGTAAAATAAAAACAAAATAATGAAATTTCCTATAGGGAGCATAAAAGAAGAGAGAATCCAACCCACTATTTCGCAAAATTATACATAGCAATTCGTAAAGAACTATTTTTAGTGAAACTTCTGATCTAGTATTTCTAGATTAGAAGCAATTATTGAATTACTAGATAAGGAAAGTTGAAAGGTAAGACTACCAATAAATGCCAGGAAAACCAAAGAAATGTTCGATGATATCCATATCAAAATAGAAGGAAGGCTGATAGAATATGTAAGACACTAGTTTTCCTAGGTACACAACATGTATGTAGGAAAACTACTGTCTGTCTAAGCAATAATAAGAAATAAGCAATACAGCAATGAAAATGCAATCAATATAAGAATAAATATAACATGGAAAAGCTATTGGACACAAAAGGAAATCTTGAAAGTAAATTATAGTCTGAAATTATATATTTGTGTACTATCCTGCTTAACATAATATGCATGCCAAATGTGGGTATGCATTGATTGGAATGTATTGCCTAAAGCTGTGAAGATTACTTAAAACAAGAAACCATAACATACATCACAGGTGCACTTAAAAATGTTGTAAAACTTAAATAGAATCTAAAATATATAGAAGTAGGACTTGAATCTGGATAACAGAATAGACCTTATAAACAACAAAATGAAAAAATAAGCATAGGGGATACTATGGCAGCAAAGGTGGACTGACAATTTAATAAAAATAGCAGGAAAAATGTAGATAAATGTCACTCACAACATACAATATTGGAAAGTGTTGAGTTGGAGAAGGCTATCACTCAAAAGGGAACCATACAAAAACTAAGATACATAAGATAGACCGTCCGTCTGCAGGTACGAGGCCCCCACTCGAGAACCTTTTTTCCTTGTCGGTTGTCGGTTCTTCGAGCGATATGACGGGCACATTGCTGCTTACTAATCCTTTGGTATATGTCGGTCACTCCGGTTCTACTGCGGATATCCTCATTTCTAAGTTTATGATGCAGAGAAACCCCGAGCATAGCCCCCTCCATAGTTTTAGCTTTGGAGCCTTGGTCGCTGAGCAACCTTAAGCTTCCTATACGGCCAGCAGTGAGGGACCATATCTCAGTTCCATAGGTCATCACTGGCAACATGCACTGGTTTTACAGTCTCGTTTTTAAGTTTTAAGGTATACCTGACGAGAGGATTTGCCGTAATTTCCCGAACGCTGCTAAGCCAAACTGAATCCGTCGGTTGACCTCTCGGTCGAAGTTTGACTTACCTAGTCGGGCTATTTGGCCCAGGTAAATATACTCGTCAACAACTTCGAGCTTAATGCTCCCAACAACTACTGGCATAGGTGTGACATGGACATTACATATAATCTTTGTTTTGTCCATGTTCATCTTAAGACCTATCCATTGGGATGCTCCTATTGAGGTCATTGAGCATAGTGCTTTGGTTCTCCAGCGATTCCGCCATAAGAACTATATCGTCGGCAAATCGAAGGTAAGTGCCTATATGTCCATCTATGGAGATTTTAGTGCACCGGCATCGCACGTGAATATTTCGCAAAATCTCATTAAATTAGTGAAATCACCAAGTCTGATGGATAGTTTTTGGTGTAACCCTTTCATCGTCACATCAGTCATGAAGAAAGGAAGACATGGGGCCCGGAAACAAAGGAAGAGTACCTGCGCAGTAATAAGTTATTAATCCATCAAGAATTGCTTAGACCAGATGCCAAACCTGATGAACTTAATGCGGTACAGGTGGAAACCATATGTCTACAAGACTCAATTAAAATTCTTGTTGCAATATTAAAAGTGGGAGAGACAAAGCAGGCACACCTTGATATTGAGTTCCCTGATACATTTAATTAAACCCATACATTTAATTAATTGGTCAACAGTGCACTTTTGAAGAACTATAATGATAATGATATAGTCAAGTTTTTATTTAATAACTCTTCCTTGAAACCTATTTATTATGATTTTTGGTGGAACTCAAACTGCATGTTGATTGCCAATAGATTAAAATATTTTAAGTAGTCATAAGATATTCTATCATACTATATTGTAATGAATTATCTGTGGATACTTACATTACCGTTGTATTTAAAGTAATAATGTACACCCAATATTCCAAAAGCAATAATTCCAAGTTTTCCAGTGATATATCTATAATCTGCTGCACGCTGAGCTCCCTGTAGAAATAAAAGTTTAAGGCTATTTGGTGATAATAATAAAATAAACTATCAGGTAACCTAAGTATTATCTATATTGACAATGTTTAGGTTATTATGTAATCTTACCAGCACAGGTGTAAGAGCGTTGTATATAACATCCAAAGGCTTACGGTAAAAACGACGAATAGGGTTAATACGCTCTTTCCAATATTCTTCAACATAAACGGGCTCGTTAGGAGCTAAAACTTGGTCTTTTAACCATTGCTTACGCCAAGCCCTTTCAGCATCAGTCATTCCTAGGCATCTTTCTCTTTCAGATGCCACTCGACCAACAATGGTCATGGGCTTTACACCTGCTGTTTGCGACATTTTCCCGGCTTAGAAAAAAAATATCTTTTCTAATATATATGTGACTGTCTGTTCACCATATCATTTATTTCACTTCTACTTTGACTTTGATTTGATTTGACAATGACAATGATTGACCAATAGAAAAAGATTGTCTTATTGTCAGATTGACAAATTGACATGGACAGCTAAAAAATAATAACTTTTTTGGTATCTGTTTTACAAAATATATAAAAATATTTAATACAAAATAAATTTATTATATACAATATTAAAAACTATAATAAAAAAACTAAAACTAGTAAACTAACTGTCCTACTCCCCGCGGTATCGTGTCAAAACGCTGGCTGCGTTTCCCCGCTGAATGGCTATTTTAGCCTTTGAGCGTGAAAAGAGAACCAGCCCTCATATCACCAGCAGCAACGACAACCCACGGATGGAGTTATAATTATAGTTAAAATATATAATATGTTTTATCATATACCCCTACCCTGAATCAGGGCCCCGAACATAGACACATATCCTCTATCTACGGCCCCGAATTAATAGTGGCCGTGGCCCCTAATTAGGGACGTCACTTATTACATCGCACCACAGAGTAATTAGTAGATTCTATGGGCCTTTTCAGTGCGACGCGGATGACCTACGCGGACGTCTGCGACGGACGGTAAAATGTATGAAACCTTACAGCGCGTTCAGAGCGACGCGGAGCTGTCAGCGTCGCGGAAAGCTATCCGCGCGCGGTCGAAAACGGTCCGCGCCGCTCCTCCGTGTCGCGGATGTCCGCGGGCGGACGGCGCTTGGTTCTAATGTATTTGTTCAGTGCTCGGCGGACAGTCACGCGGAGCGGACTTAAAGTACTGTCTTTGTAACCTAATTGTTACAGCTAATCTCTCCCGAGAACATATGGGTTTCTTGTGTATATCGCAACGCATTAAAGATGGGTCTAGTTTCGCATGCAACTCCTCAAATGTTCTAATGGACATCTTGCAATATTTGAAGCATTTCATTTCGTCATCTTGCAAGTCCGAAAACAAGGATACAAATTCTCCTTTAATAAGTCTTTTCTCAAGCAGTGGATGCACATTAAATCTTCTACCATGGCGTCTTCTTCTTCTGTTGTTTAATAAATAGGCGGCAATTATCAAATTCAAAGTTTTATCCATGACACTACCACTCTCTATCACGATCCGCATCGCACTGAACGACGAATTCATCCGCGACGGACGCAAAACCTCATCCGTGTGCGGACGGTCCGCGTCGCACTGAATAGGGCCTTAAGCACTGACTTTACGCCCTAAGCCCTAACTCAGTCATAGGGATGAGCTAGTGAAAAAAATATATCGATATTTTTATACAGTAACAATATATATCCCCACACACCACACACCACATACTACAAATACCTAATGCACTTACACGCTACATACATGAAATACAACCTAATAATTATTGATTTATTGATGTATAAATGCTATGAGACTGAATGTAGGATACTAAACTCATGTTTTTATTGTCTGTATTATTCCCTATTAGTTACTTTATTTCGTTAATAATACTGTAATTTTTAGCTATGGAAGAGCGACGTCACCTGCTACAGGCATTATTTTGCTTACTAGTTGACCTCGATCACTGATCATATAATGTAACTTTAATGTTTGACGAAATAAATTATTTATTATTATTATATCGCGTGATAAGTAACGATGATAAGTACTCCGGGTAGTGGCGGTTCGGAATATCCACTATCCTATAGCTTCCCGTGCGTGTCGAAGGGGCGACAGTGGGAAACAGGCAGGAGATGGGCAGCAGCATCTTCCTGATAACAGCAATCATTGAGTTATACAAAACTAGAGAAGCAAACCACATTGCCGCGCATCGAAAAAAGTGTAACCACTAACCAAACGCGACGACGTAGCTTTGAAATCATTAAAATTTTAAAGTAAACATATATCTATCTCACTTACACAAGTCGCGGAAAACAATATCGTCCCTAAGATTAGATAAAGATAGACACACAAACATGCAGTGGCGGGTTGGTGTTGCATACTTTATGAAATTTTACCCAAAATGAGCAATATAAAGGAGTTTTTTTTAAAGTTGCAGTAAATTGTTTTTATTTTAAATTTGTATATTTTCTTATTAGATGAACAAAAGTAAGCATAACTAATGAAATAAAAGATGTTTTTATATATTATTTTTATTGTACTAATAAATCAAACAAAAAGTAAAGCAAATAAAAAAACAATTTAAGGTTTCTTAAGCGAGATCGGTGTTGAATATTTTATCTTTAATTGAATCTCTTAAATTTAGTCTCATGACATTAGCTACTAAAAGCTTGGTTATCATTAAATTTCGTTGGTTTTCTTGTTTATAGAATTTCCATACTACTTAACAACTTTAAAAAGTTTTATATTTTTTTGCAACAATACTGAGGATAGTTAATGGATTCAGGCGTGACTCTGCGGAAGTATATTTGTAAGATAATACAAATTAAATTGTTTTAATCTGTAATACTAATCCGCTTAAATATTCATAATAGTCCATGCTCTCAAACTCCGCTATGAAGCATCAGTTTGTTATATAATTGCCTTTTGGATTCTTTTTTGTGTGTTTGAGTGTATACTGAACCGACGTTCGCTGGGCATATGGCTGTGGCCATATGTGAAGTGGCAACGCTTTGGCGCGGCAATTACTTATCTAGTGTAACATATAAATCAATGACAGCAATACATATTGTAATATATGTCAATACATATATTACAATTGTAATATATGTATTGCTGTTATCAGGCTAAAAAAGTGATTCTTTGCATATAGAATGTCACTTAAATATAACTTAAACATTTCGTAAAAATCAGCCAAGTACAATTTCCTTCATTTTAATATTGAATGTTGGGTTACTGGGTTAAATATATGAATTCTAATTGCGGCCCTGTCTTTTTGTTATTTTTTAAGAGGTTTACTTGACGATAGATGGCGGCTTGTTCCCAAAATTATTATGAAAACTATAAAAATATTACTTTGGCGATTAAAATTTCTTTGTCTGAATGTACTTGCTTCATGAGATAGACGCTCCGATGCTATTGATGGCATCACATTTCATTTGTAAGTAATTTTACATCTAATTTATTAAAATAATTCTAGAAAAATCTCTTTGCGTCGGCTTTCAAATACATATAGATGGCGACACTTTGTGTCCTGTGAACTAAAAATATAAAGGTACGTAGAGCTCAGTAATGATAAAATAATCATACGAAGGTGATGAAATTTGTTTTGCATTCAGACATAAAGAAATTTTAATAGCCAAAATATTATTTTTATAGTTTATAACATTTTGTGGATATGCCGCCATCTGCCGTCAAGGTAGCTAAGCTACATAGCAACATCGATATGGAAAGATTCGAATAGTTTTACTATTTATCGGTAGATGTAGATAATATAAAGGGGGCGGGGCTTTGCATCCCCTCACCCCGCAAATTGTCACGCGTTGTTACATAGTGAAATTTAATTACAACGTCTCCTCTTTGTATTTGCTTCATGGTGGCAACCATGGTAACGGCGGGGCAGGGGCTACTAAGAATCTTAGGTGGAGGTTCCGTTCCCACCTAAGACGACTCGACCTGACAACACAACGCACGCACCCTTAGGACTGACGAGAAAATTGTAGAGTTGGAAAAAGAGATTAGTTACGCTGGCATATTATTGGATTATCCGAGGTCCGAAGAGAGAGGGAGGATACGGTAATTCTCGAATCCGGCAACTTGTTCTATCACCGGGAGGGCAACCATCTGTCTCAAAGAGGTGTCGGAGTTATCTTTCGCAAGTCTCTCGCTAACAACGTTGTAAAGATTGTGAGTGTTTCGATGAGGGTTGCATACCTTATACTCTAAATCACCAAACGGTATTCGTTGAAGGTTCCAAAGAGAGTGTCTGGGACTTACACAATTTCAATACAGCTTGTGTTGAAGAAGTGATCTAGCGGAACCAAAGCTCCAAAGCAAAACTATAGAGAGGGCTATGCTTGGGGATTCTCTGCGTGATAAACTAAGAAATGAGGATATCCGCAGTAAGAGACCAGAGTGACCGACATAGCCCAATGGATCAGTAAGCTGAAGTGACAACGGGCCGGCCATATAGCTCGAAGAACCGACAACCGATGGGAGAAAGAAGGTTCTCTAGTGGCAGCCTTGTACCGGTAGGCGAAATGTACGGCGACCACCCCACTAGATGGAGTAATGATCTGGTAAGATATGTAGGAAGTCGATGGATGCAGGTGGCTCAGGACCGTGCTTTGTGGCATTTCTTGGGGGAGGCCTATGTTCAGCAGTGGACTTGTGAAGGGCTGTAATGATGATGATGATGATGCAGTATCGATATATCGTCACGTTTTGCATGATGTAGTAAGGTAAGGGCCAAAACGGTTTTTTTAATTTTGAACAGATAAAAGTATTAATTAAACATTTTTATCTTTAACGTTTATTTCTTTAAAATTCATTTTAAAATAACAATTTTGACGACCTGGTGCCCAGTAAGCAGTTTCTATCCTGAGTGATTGTAGCTCCAGCCTCTGAGAATAAATGCTCACCGGGTACCGAAGTTACCACGATGGAGAAATAGATTTAGCTAGGCTATGAAGTCCGTACACAATCAACTTCCTGACTCCAGGCTGCTTTTGAGTATTTCGTAACAGAAATATCCAATAACTAATTTTGGTACGACTCGGGTACGAACCCGGGATCAAACGCTCAACAGTCGCGTTAATGCCCAGTCGACCAACGAGATAGGCGAAGTAGTCCCTATAATTAATAAATATCATTTTGTAAATATTTATTTAAGACTAGCTGTTCCCGCTGCTACTTATTGTTCGTCCGCGTGGTACTTATTACGGTTGGATTTCATGGGTTTTGATTTATTTGCGCGGAACCCTAATTGTTTTTCTAAATTCCAGTGAAAGTCCCATCAAAATCGGTTCAGCCATTTCAGAGATTCATGTCGTTCCACATCTGCAACACATCTTCCTTTATAGGAGTGACAGGTGATAACATGAACATATAAAATTCTGTTTCTGCTTTAGTTTAATTTCTTATGATATAGTACGTTAATTCTTTATGGTAGTTCCATATGTCACCTTCAGTATTATTGCCCTTTCCGAATACATGTACAAAACTATATTATGCCGAAATACAAACAGGCGAATAACCGTTCATCTGTAAAAACAATATTTCGGAAAAGTGATTGTAACGAAGTACCGTAAGTCGATAAAACAATTTCCGTTACAAAATAACTATTACAAATTCAAATTCATTTATTTTCAGACAACAAAGATGCTATCAAAAACATAATTTGTAAAAAAAGCCAAGTCTCGCAACTCAGTTCTTCTACCGTAAAAAGTTGTGAGATCCATGTAATACCAAGTCGGTTAATTTATTCAGTCCATAGATTGATACATAAATTGACTTGGCAATCGCATGAAAACACAATATATCTCACAAGTAATACATATTATATTAAATTAGATTGTCTAGTGCGATTGCCAAGTCAATCTATGTATCAATCTATGGACTAAATAAATTAACAGACTTGGTATTACATGGATCTCACAACTTTTTACGGTAGAAGAACTGAGTTGCGAGACTTGGCTTTTTTACAAGTTATGTTTTTGACAGCATCTCATTTATTTTTGTAGATAGTTATATCTAGGTACCTATCTACACCTCTTATTCCGTTATACATATTATATAGGTACACTAATTCATTCACTGCAAATGTAACTTTGTAATACTATATGTTTATATGGGATTACAAAGTTATTTATGCAGTTGGTGTATCTCGAAAACTGGACGGAAATTGTAAAATATTTTAATTTTTCCTTGATTTATATATTAAACAATAATTATATTCCAAATTTGAAGTTTCTATGTTTGCTAGAAGTGCCTCAGAGTTTTGATGATCAGTCAGTCAGTGAGTGACAAAATTAAGAAACTTTGACTAGTTATAATTCTTAAACTACTGGTTCAAATTTGAAATATACTGAGTTTATACAATGCCTACATGGTGAGTAAAAATTCAGGCTTCTAGTTTTATCCATAACGAAGTTATAGGGTTTCGGAAATGGCCTGAACTGCTTCGAGAAGAGGATGGTACGGCCGTGCCGCTTTTTTGCTCGACTTGGCGGGGGCACTGCCGTGCCCCCAGATCCATGGGTTAGTATTACATTATCACTTAAAAACTAAGTGTTAGTATTTTGAAAAATTAAATTATATTATATTAGAATTAAATTACATCAAACTAAATCATATTAATTCAAATTAAATCAAATCAAATCAGAATAAAATTGGACTAAATTAAATTCTAAGAGGCACTCCGTGCGGTCGTCGACACCTAGAAGAATTACCATCCACTACAAGAGTCATCGTTTGCACGAAATGCCTCACAAAATAGTCGCATGCGGATCATCTGCCACCGTTCTCAGGATGCTGTTGTCACTTCTCCGTATCCTTCCTATCAGCCACGCTACTTTTTTCCGAACTACGGCATGAAAACCATCAGTTCTGGTCTGTGCAAACATGCCAGAAGCACTACAGAAGCGGGGGAGTGCCAACACCATCCTGAAAAAGTTATTGTACTGGACTCGCAGGGTGTTTAACGATTTTATGGCATACCTAATCCACAGACCCTGGCAATACGCTTTAAATAATGTTATTTTGACCTGGTCCGAACAGCGGACAAATCTACAAGCCAGCATATTGCCGCGCACCGCCAAAGCCCTACGTTCCCTCTCTATGTCTAGATCATCCTTAAGGTCGCCGGCAAGAATATGCCCTAGGTATTTAAATTGATAAATCCGCTTTATAGTCCGTTCGCATTAAGAAAATAGTGAGTCATCGAGAAGTAAAGTATTCTGTGGTCATCGTTGTCCGCCGGCCTGGCCACGCCCCGCAACCAATTAAAATGCAAGAAATTAGAAAGTCGAGTTCACAGTGACCAGTTGAAGTCAGGCCTTCGAACAAAACCACACAAAATAAAAAATTATGTTGGTGCCAATAACTCCACGTTCAAAATTATTAGATGACGCAATAGCATTATTAGACGCTAATCGTTGGAAGAAGTGCTGCGACCACGTGATACGCGAAGAAAATACCATGTGGAATTTGGATGACATCATGGAACTTGCAGAACAAAATTCTTTCATATTAATGTAACTGGAGAATCTAGCGATACTGATTAGTGATTTAAGTAATTTTAAGAAAATTTGTTTCCATTAAACTTAATTAAATGTTGAAAAAAAAATAATTTTTACTCCACTGTGAATACACCTTTACCCTGTAGTTGCACTGATGACTCACTATTTTCTTAACGCGAACGGACTATAGTTCCGATCCATTTAACTTTATTGCAGGGATAGATTCGGGACACTTGCCGGCGACCCTAAAGAGCATGTATTCACTTTTTTAATGATTTATACGTGACCATCAACATTTCTCCGATCGCATTCGCAGTGGGACCCAGCAACACCATGTGATCCGCATAGCTGATGCTATTGATACTAACACCACAAACATAGCATCCAACACGCATGCTGCTGAGCTCCACCAAGAGATCGTTAACATACAGGTTGAAGAGCTTCGGAGACGATAACCCTCGCTGCCTCACTCCGCATTCCAATCTGTCCGACTCGGAGAGACTGTTTGACCATTTAACATTATTGGTCTGATTTGCATACCAATACCGAAAGATACTCATCATCTCTACTGGAATATCCCTGTCCTCCATCTTCCTCCAAAGTACATCATATGAAACGAGATCGAAGGCTTTGGAGAGGTCCAGAAAACAGGCATAAACAGGAGCCCTCCGGTCTGTGTAGTATTGCACAGTAGGGGCTCAAAATTGCGCTTTCAGTCGATAGTCCAGGCCGGAAACCGAACTGCACATCATGTAGGTGTAAGTAATTTTGTAACCAAGAGTCAAGCAGACAATCCAATATCTTAGCTATCGTAGTAGCGAGGGAAATTGGACGATAGTTTCTCTTATCCGAGATACCTCCTTTCTTGTTCTTCACTATGGGCACAACAGTAGTTTCCGTTACATCAGCTGGTAAGTACAAGTGGCTAATGCACATATTGAAAAACAGGGACAGGACCCTCGGCAAATGCACCCCTGCATATCTCAGGTGCTCGATACTAAGCCCGTCGTGACCGGGAGAATTTCCTCTGCTCATCCCTTTTATTACATCCTTTACTTGGCTGGTCGTAAACAACAGCAACGGTCTTTCCCAGCGCACGCCGGGCCCTGACTTGGGCTTGGTAACAGATGGACCAAGTGGAGACCTTACCTTAAAATGCTCCATGAGCAAATTTGCGATATCTTCTGGGTCACTTTTGCCATCGACACTCTCCGGGAGTCCAGGCCTAACATTCAGTTTCCCTGCGGATTTCCAGAACTTACTGAAATTCTTTTCCGCTCTTAGTTTTGATGTTTGGTCCATTTTTATTTGCTCCTGGTTATTTAAGCACCATTTGAGTCTGCCTTTAAAGATCTTACGAGATTCGCACATTTGCTCATATATTAGGCCAGAAGAAGGTCGACCATGCAAAACCCAGTCTTGGAATCGAACCCTGGCCTCCCGGTGAGTTTCCCTAACGTGCTTGTTTCACCCACTCTGTTCTTGGTCTGAACAGCTGCGTCTTGCAGAATATCCACAATATGTTTATGAAAGCTGTCCAAAACTAACTTGTGGTTTTCCAAGCTGCATGACCCATGGCTGCAATCCACAAACTCAGAAGGAAAGTCGACCATCCGTAAGCTGTTATTACATAGGTTGCGGTACCTTATAAGACTATTCTTAAGCTAGTAATCAAGTTAATGCTCGAACAACATAATTATTAATAAAAAAATAATGAAACAATTTCAAACCATTTTCAATATTTGTAAACTCTTCGACTTTTTTTTCTAATATTTAATTTTCGGCTACATAAAATTCGTGATAATCATCGCGGAATTTTATACTTTCGAATAGTTGGTTATTTCGGACGCTAGTGGCACTTCACTTTTTGACGGCAAGTCATCATTCATAAAACATCGCTCATGAAGAACTATGTTTATGAACGATATACCGATGTTTTAAAAATCGATGTATCGTTTCAACCCTAGTCTCGCATCGAATAAGTCCCCTAACTGCCCTTAGTATTATTACACTCCACGGTGGTAAGCGCACTACAGACCGGGTCCACTTTGATGCCACGATTAGGGATCCTTACTGCTTTACTCTTAATACACCCCTCTTATTAAGGGCTTAGGGACCTTGATTCAGTGTAGTTTAATAGGGGTATAAGACAATCAAAAATACAATATTCATGAACTGTCATCTGAGTCTTCTTATTAGTTTGTGCCTCTAGGTTGACCTAACTTTGGCTTGAGCCAACAATAGCGTCTCACAACGGTATTCGCCTGTTCTCCACTCGATGTCAGTTTTTTTGCAAGAGTAAAAGGACTGTTCATGTGTATTCGTATCGCTGTTTACATACTCGTCATTATTAACTTGTAGGGTTGCCACCCGTATATAATAACCAATAAGGTACAATAAAGTACGTAAAAATACTTTATTTTACCAATATTTACGCTTTTCAAGGTTTTATTTTAATGTTTACTAAAATAATCAATTATATACAAACATTACTTAAAGATGTCTGAAAAGGAACGAGGGAAGGTTGTGGTCACGGCTCGTTCAACAGCGGATTCCGTAACCTCCTATGACACCTACGTTGGGTTCGGGAACAACGTATGTGAACCCCGTAACGGAGTAACACACAAAGGTATCGGCCGCTTCCTTTTCTTCAAATAGGTTCAGGCGGGGATTACCGGTCTTCCAAGGTCGTCCCGGTCCCAGCGCCTTAATTCTTCAATATGTGCCGCGTTAGCGACACCAGGTGGACTGTATTTATATTTAAAGGTGAAGGATCCCTTGGGAATAAAACAGTAATTATCTTCAAACCGCTCCGTGAGAGAGTAATTACTTTCCCTATCACTTCCCTATGTGCTTTTCTTTCTTGATTATCTAATATATACTGGTAGCTGGTCCCGAACGATTTGTATGTATATTCTGTCTTCTTCTGTGCGCATCAGCGCTACAGGTACAGGCCTCGGGGCATCTCCCCATTGCCTGAGTATTCCTCTCGGCCCATAACTATGGGCCGGTCATTGGTGCCTTCTTGGCATTTATCTTTAAATGCAGCGAAAAGTGTTCAATTCCGGTCGCTGTGTATCGGTTTTCCATAAAAAAGTCGTGTCCAGAAAACCGCCTGAAAAAGGCGGGTAATATGGCCAAGTCCTGAAAAAGGAGTATAATATGGCCGATTTCCTGAAAAAGGCGCCTAATTCGGCCAATGCCTGAAAAAGGCACCTGGTTCGGTCAGTGATGGTTCCTGCGGCTAATATGGCCGGGTGTCTATGTTGGCCATTCTGTGGCATTGTAGGTTTTACTCGACTCCCTAATCTATATAGGGAGGAGTTCTCTTGGTAATGGTCCCCCGTCCGGGGGGCGGGCGTGCAGCGGCGCAAAGTTGTTAAGGTGTGGGTGTGGCCCGTTATCAGCGCGGTTGAACATTCCGCGCGACAACCGGACCACAAATTCTTCTATGTTTTCAATTTTCACGTCGGCCGCTATCACGTTGTTCCGGACGTAGCGACTAGCACCGACAATGGTCCTTAGTGTCAAATTCTGTTGGGCTAGCAGTCGCCGCTTCTGCCGATCGCTCAGGAGCGCATACCAGGCCGGAGCAACGTAGGTTAGTATGGGTCTTATATACATTTTGTAGAGTTTCAGCTTTGTCTTGATTGGTAGCTTGGATGCCAGTACGGGACGCAGCGCCGCCCGCGCACCTCTCGCGTTGCGGACGACGAGATCGACGTGCCCGGTCGTGCGCAGCATTCTGTCGATCCGGAATCCAAGATACGTCACGGCCTTCTGGTATGCGATATCCTGTCCTCTGAGCGTCAGTGGTGGTGGTGGTTTTCTGTTGCGGCGAGTGAGCAGAGCGGCCGTCTTACCAACATTGACGGCCATCCTCCACTCATCCAGCCATGCTGGCAGCAAGTCCAACAGCCTTTGCATCCTGGCAACAGCGATGTGGGTTCTTCTGGACGAGGTGAAGTAGGCGCTATCGTCCGCGTATAGCGCCAGTTCGACGTCATCCTCCCACTCGCGCAGGTGTCCTTCCAGTGTTGGGATATCGTTGGTGTAAGCCGCGTCCAGGACTGGTGACAGACAGCTGCCCTGTGGTACGCCAGCTCTGATGGGCTTCATTGCGGACTGGGCGTCCTCTACACAGACGTAGAACTTCTTGTCAGCCAGGAATGAGGCCACTAGCCGCAACATAGCAGGAGGGATACTGGTCTGATCTTCTAATTTGTAGAGTAATCTAGAGTGCCACACTCTGTCGAACGCCTTCTCTATATCGAGAAGGACGCCCAACGATGTGCAGCCGAAGTTGTGCTCGACCGCAAGGTAGTGCAGCACCCTCGCCAGCTGTGTCGCTGTTGAGTGATCCCTCCTGAATCCGTGCTGCTTCGCCCGAAGTTGAATGCACGGGCGGAGGCGTCTTAGCATCAGTCTTTCAAGCAGTTTAGCTATGTGCGGTAGTAGCGCAATCGGCCTGTAGCTGGCAGCTCTACGCCTGTCCTTCCCGGGCTTCGGTAACACAATTACCTTCCTTATCTCCCAATCCCCCGGGAAGTGGGATGTCCGCAATATTCCATTGTAGAGCCGTCCGATCTCTACTAATGTCCTATTGGGCAGCTGTCGCAGCGCAGCGTTGGTGATCCCGTCGTGCCCCGGCGCCTTCCTGGGTTGCAGGCGGGCTACTGTCCTCCGCACCGGGGGAGATGTACCACTCTCCTGCAAGCGGTGGCGCGGGCGATGACAGGAAGTCCTGTACGCGACTCTCCTTCCGGGCATGAAGATCCATGAACTCCGCACTTGCTGGGTCCGGCATAAATTGCTCCTCGAAGTGCTCTACTAGGATATCCGCTCTACCCTTGGCATCATATCGACGTTCGCCCGCGCTGTTGGTCAGCGGGCATACGGCAGGTCGCTTTTTGGTCAACTGCTGGTTCAATTTGTGGAGCGACCCATCTTGCTCGGCTGCCTTCACGATGCGCCGCACCCAGGCCTCTCCTCTGTGGGCCTGGATTGCAACCGACAGTTCATCCGAAATCCGATTCAACTGGGTCTTCAGTCTTGGGCAGCGAGTGCTCGCCCAGAGCTACCTCAGCGCCCTCTTGCGTTTAATCTGCTCGCATAGGTTACGCGGCAGGACGTCCCATCTAGTTGTTAGCGGGACAACCGTAGAGGCCGCGTCGAGGGCTTCTTTAATGGTGTTGGTTATTCTTGTTGCAACAGCCTCTACGTCGTCCGCTGTGCTGATTGGTGTGAAGACTGGAGGTATCTCCTGCAGATGTTGATAGTAGAGCCCCCAGTCTATTCTAGTCTTGAATGCTCTGGGCGGCGTAGTTACTGCCCTGAAGCCAAGGGTAATTAATATCGGGAGGTGCTGCGTATCCATGTCATACAGCACCTCTACCACTATCGGGTAGTTGACGTTCCTAGAGAGCACGATGTCCAGTACGTCCGGACTTCTACGTGTATCTGTAGGGACGTGAGATGGTTCCTCGGGACCTAAGACGTCATAGTTATTCTCCTCCGCATCTTCGTATAGTGCACGACCCGGCGGGTTGATCAATCTTGACCCTCACGCCGGATGTTTGGCGTTTAGGTCCCCGGCGATGATGGTGGTCGTTGTGCCTTCCATTACCGTCCGGACGTCTGAGGAGTGAAATAGAGTCCCTGGCGGGCGGTATGCTGCGTAGATCCTTAGTTCCTCGCCCGCCGCCTCCATATTTATGCCGATGGAGCGCATCGATCGGTAATCTGGTAGGTCTAGCTCTTGGTGGACAATGTCTCTCCTCACTAGAACCGCCGTGCCTCTATAGGCGGTCCCTTAAGGATTGACCTCGTCCCGCCTGTAGATGTAGAAATTTGGCAGCTTCGTCTCCCCCAGCAAGATCACTTGAATATCCTGTTGCTGTGCGACTGTACGGAGTTCATGGCTCCTCTGCTGTATCCCGTCCGGGTTCCAATAGAGGAGACGCAGGTTACGGTTACTCTCCTCCGTAATGTCGGGCCAGTAGGGTTGCAAGCGCCTTCATCACGGCGGTGATGGGGTCAGTCCCGGCCCTTATGTCGGCCAGGACTTGAGAGCCGACCTCGATAGCTATGCCTACCTTCTTCTGTCTCCTAGTCTTTGGATGGCATTAGCTGTGTCGAAGTCGGCTGATGGTGCTGGAACTGTTGTTCTTGTTCTTGGTACTGGCCTCGGGACGTTGAGTTTCACAATTGATTCTTTTCGCTGGGTAGAGCGCGCTCTATGCGTAGAGCGGGCTCTACTTTCCGATAGAGGCCTTTCCGGCGCTCTACTCACGCTGGTTTCCTTCCTCGTAACCTGCGCCTTTGTGGCTGTATCTACTTGTGGTGTCGGGGTAGAGGTCACAGCCTTAGGAGGAAGTGGCTGCTCCTTATTCTTCCTTCGCCTCACCCGCTTCCTCTTCTTTGAAGGCAGACGCTCTGTTGCGTCGTTAGCGGGGGGCTGTAGAGTCGCCCCAGTGGTTGCCTTTCGTTCTATAGGTTCCACCGTTTCCATTGGTGTTACGGGTGGGGGGGGGGGGTTTATTGCCTACCCTTTCCACTCACGGTGGCACTCCCGTCTTCCTGTATAGTCACCGCTCTTGGGCGACTCTGGGGGATATTCTTCGGGTCTTCCGGGAGTAGGCCCGGCAGGGTGATCACCTGCCTCCTGGCTACCCTCCTAAGGACTGGACAGCGACGATCGTTCGCAGTATGGTTTTGTACGCAATTTGCGCACGTCGGCTCTTCCTCTCTACCCCGAGGGCAAAGGGCGACAATGTGCTCCCCGGCACAGCAAACACACTTTACTGGCCTGAAGCAGTTGGCAGAAGCGTGCCCGAAAGCCTGGCAACGATGGCATTGTGCCCGTCCTGTCCGTTTCTGCCAGGCTTCAATGACTACTCCCCTTATGAAGAGGAGTTCGTCGGTGTGATATAATGAGTTCAACTGCTCCAGGCTCAGGTGATCCAACTGGGCGAAGTAGAGGCATCCAGGTCTGCCTCTACGCGGTGGAATGGCCTTCACAAATTGAATTGGGAAGCCCTTTGCCCTAACAGCCTTCTCTATGGTTTTGGTATCCGTGCCCGCTGACAGCCCCCTGATGCCCACCTTTGTGGGCTTCTCCTCCTCTGGGGTGAAGCAGTACCAGGACAGGTCTGGTGTTTTCTCGGAGAGTTCCTTCATGTATCTCTATATGATACGGAACTCATCCGGACTCTGGGGCGAGAATCGTACCCCCTTCCCGAATGGGCGGGCATTGGGGGCGTGGCCTAATTTTTCATTCAGAATTTTAAAATGCCCCGTCCATTTCGGGGGGCATTCTACGACGATAGGCGGGTACCTTGCGTTCTCGGCTTCTCTAGCCGATGTTGGCACTTCCGCCGCCTTCGCCCTTGGTACTGCGGGTGCTGCTGCCAGCTGGGCATAACTGGTTGATGGCCTCTGCCCATCATCCTATGGTAGTCCCGATGGATTGGAATGAGGCACGGACGATGAGCGTCCGGCAGATGCAGCTAGGGTCGCATACGTGGTGGACGCCCAGCTGTAGGACTCTTCGCCTCCCTGCTCCTCTTGGGCCGAATCCATCTGGCTCCGTCGGTCCGGCGATGTGTAGGTGGCTGGTTGGGATGGTGATGGAGACTTCGGAGGAGTACGCTCCTTCTTCTTCCCTTTCGCGGTTGGTGGTTCCTGCTCCTCATCTGAAGACGAGGAGGATGATGATGAGGATGATGAAGACGACGACACCGGCGAACCTATGCACTGCCTCTTCTCTTTCAGGGAGCTCTCCGTTTCCGGTGGAGTGTGCCTTCTCGTCGATTTCAACGGCCGCTGGGGCTTAGGCGAGCGATTCCAACCCACTCCTATAATCAGATACGGTGGAATTGAGCGCGGCGCTCGGGGCGACCTTTTGCTCGGCGAAGTTAGCTCCGGTTCCTCTTCGGGATGTGACTATACGACTCCACTATCCTGGAACGCTCCGGGTTAGATAGGTCCTTAATTATGAGTGGTCTGTCAAATACGCCTGGACGATCCGGTGGTTTTCTTGCGCGAGGGGGTGGGGGTAGGGGGGCTCCCCGTCTCCTTTCCTGACATGTCGATTGTTATGCTTTAGTAAGATCCTACTGTGATTGTGCTGTGTCTGATTGGTTCCCTATCTTACGTGGCAGAGTGATGAGCAAGCGACGCGCGACGTACGATACGGAACGGGAGCGAATAAGGGTGGCCGCAACACTTTAGGCGCACTGCCTACCCCTTTCTTAACGAAAGGGTTGGGGGAAGTGCTTGAGAGCACTCACGTACGCGACTAGCACACAAGCCACGGAACGCACTTGAGCGCCAAGAATCTACCTAAGGGCCGGTGACCTCGACACCTCACGGAGTATGCGGACTCAACGATCGGTGGAGTATGTCGTACCGGCGGTTGTTTGGGACCACTGCTAATCCACAAACAACACACACTTAGGAGATCCTTGATTTGTATGTGGTGGTTCTTCTCCTTATGGAGGTTTACATGTGTCGACGAGACCCTCTTTACATGGGCGGCATCTCAGGAGGACACGACCTCCCGGTCCTGGGTACTGCGTTGGCAGCTTTTATGTTGGTGTATTGCGCACCTCGCGCCATCAAGTCAGGTGTCGGGACGCTCACTCACTCCCGGCGTCCCCTGTGCCGGGCGGTGAGCGTAGAAGTTCACGTGGGAGTGGTCGCCTGTCAGGTGGGCGGGCGTGGAGGGGAGCAAGATTTTGCAGATTTGGATGTGGTCCGTTATCTGCGCGGTCAAACAACGGTCTCGCAGTACGGACCACGAATTCGGAGATGGATTCGACCTTGAGGTCGCGTGCGATGACGTCGTTCCTGACGTAGCGACCGGCTCCCACGATCACCCGAAGCACAAGATTTTGCTGGGCTTGCAACCTCTTGCGCTGCGTGGCCGAGGTCAACGCGTACCAGGCTGGTGCTGCGTAGGTCAGCCGCGAGCGGACGTAGGTCTTGTAGATACCTATTTTCGTTTTTGTTGGGAGTCTGGATGCCAGTATAGGATAGATTTTTACTCGCGCAGCTCTGGCCTGTCTCACGACGTCATTGACCATCGGGGTCATGCGCAGCGAGCGATCTATCTGGATCCTAGGTATGTGATGGTACTACTTCAACCCACATCCTGCCCGCGGAGTTGCAGAGTTGGTGGTGTTCTGGCCAGCCTGGTCATGAAGGCGACGGTCTTCCCGACGTTGACCGCCAGCCTCCATTTGTCCAGCCACTCAGGATAGAGGTCGAGTACCCGCTGCAACTTCTTGGCAGCTATGTCCACCCGACGTGATGACGCGAAGTACGCACTGTCGTCGGCGTACAAAGCTAGTACAACGTCATCTTCCCACTCCTCCAGATGGCCTTGGAGGGTGGGGATGTCGTTGGTGTAGACCGCATACAGGTGCGGTGACAGGCAGCTGCCCTGTAGCACTCCGGCTAAAATCGGTCGTGCCGCCGAGACAGCCCCTTCCAGGGTGACATGGAAGCTCCGCCTCTCCAGGAACGACGCTATTAGCCGTACAAGCATTGGCGGCAGGGTGGTATGATGGATCAGTTTGTAGACTAGCCCTGCGTGCCACATCCTGTCGAAGGCCTTCTCCATGTCGAGAAGGACCCCCACACAGATGCGGCCGAAGTGGTATTCGGCCGCAAGATAGTGCAGCACGCGGGCCAGCTGAGAAGTGATGGAATGCCCCCTGCGGAAACCGAATTTCTCCTCCCGCAGGGTGACATGTGGAAGAACCCATGTCAGGGTAAGTTTTGCGAAAAGTTTAGCTATGTGCGGCAATAGCGTTATGGGGTGGTAGCTGGCCGGGAATCTCCTGTCTTTTCCCGGCTTTGGCAGTACGATGATCTTGCCCGGCTTCCAGAGGGTCGGGAAGTGGCCAGTCCTCAGGATGCCGTTGTACAACCTGGTGAGTGCCACTATTACCCTTCTGGGCAGCTGCTTACTGGCTGTGGTGGTGATGCCGTCATATACCGGCGCTTTACGGGTGGGTAGGTGCATGATGGTGCGCCTTACCCCCGCTGGTGAAATGAAGTCGTCGCCCGCAAGGGCGGCGCCGGATTTTAAAGGCATTCCTGTACGCGGTCCACTATACTTTGTACGTGGTCTGGGTACCCCTCTGCTATGATTTTAGGTATGAACTGCTGTTCGAGGTGCTGTGCCATCAACTCCGCCCTCATTTGGGCGTCGTAAATTCTGCTCCCCGTGCTGTCCACCAGTAGGCAGACAGGTGTTGGTGTCTTTGTGAGCTGCCGGTTGAGGAGATGCTGGGAGGCGGGTGTCTCCGAGGCTTCGTCGACTCGCCTCTCCCATGCCTTTTTTTTATAGATTTAGGGTGACAAACGAGCACACAGTCCACCTGGTGGTAAGTGGTTGCTGCGGCCCATAGACATCTACATCTATCCTCGTTTGCGAATCAAAATGCAGATGCGTTGTCACCCGTGAGGACTAAGATGGAATGCCTCATTTCCAGTAAAAAGGGCCTCCGGCCACCTGCACTCACCAAGCGAAACGCAGAGGTAAACCTCTACTTCACGCTGGTATTCTGTGAGGTCGTGGTACCACCCCGGTTCGAGCCGGCCCATCCGTGCGACAGCAAAAGCTGCCACATGGCTCTACCACTGTTAAAAACCCCCTCCCCTGTACGCTCTCATTGCTTCCAACAGCTCTTCCGTCATGGAGTTGAGTTTAGTTTTGAGCCGTGGGCATCGTGTCCGTGCCCAGAGCCTCCTCAGCTTCCGTTTTTCGGACAGCTGGGTTTGCAGTTTGCGTGGGAGTTCCTCCTTCCCGCGCCCCTTGGAGACAGGGTAGGAATGGAGTTGCAATTGGTCTTTGATAGTACTATGGAGCTGTAGGGCCGCTGTCTCCACGTCTTCATGGGTGGTAATAGAGGCGCAGAGTTGGAGGTCCTCCAGCGCACTCAAGTTTGTCTTCATTAGGAGACTTCTGGGCACTACGACATCCGCACTGGTGTCGATGGTAATCAGCACGGGGAGGTGCTGCGTGCTTAAATCGTACAGCACTTCCAATCGTACTGGGTACGGCAGAAGATGGCACAGCACTATGTCTAGGACATCGGGCTGATGTTCGGGTTTGGTGGGGATATGGGTGAGATCATCTGGGCCCAGCACCTCGTACCCCCACTCCTCGGCGTCGTCAAATAGCTTTCTCCGTGGTGGTGTTATAAACGCGGTGTCCCAAGCGGGATGTTTCGCGTTGAGGTCTCCGGCGATAATAGCGGGTGTTGTAGTGTCAAAAAAAGTTCTTATATCCTGGAGGGCAAACGAGGTGCCGGGAGTTCTGTAGGCGGCGAAAATCCTTGTATCTTTAGTCTACACCTTCAACCTTATTCCCTTAGTCCTCGTGGATGTGAAATGTGTGTTGGTGCCAACTTCTTCGTGCATGACGTCCCTCCTCACAAGGGCCGCGGTACCTCTATACGCGACACCTTCCGGGGAGATCTCGTCGTGTCGGTACACGAAGAAGTTGGGGAGCTTTAGTTGAGCAGAGGGGCGCAGCTTGGTTTCCCCCAGCATTGTGTTGCTGGACCAGAGTTCTTAGGTCGGCGACTTTCCCTAAGATGCCGCCAGGGTTCCAGTAGCATATCCTAAGTTGATGGCCTGCTGACGGTGGTGAGTTGGCCTAAGGCACTTAGAATGGCCGAAAGGGAGTTGGTACCGGTGGTCATAGCAGTTAAGACCTCTCCTAAGATCCTGATTACCACTCCCACCAGTTGAGCTAGGGCCTCCTCGATGGTGGTTGGTGCCTGAGGCTTGGATTGGTATGTGACTGCAACAGTCCTTTTAGGTGGGCGTGGATCTCGGGGTTGGGGTACAGTTTGCACATTCTGGCTCGAAATAGGAGGAAAAGTGTATCGCGGTTGTGGCCGTGGTTCTATTTGTTGTGTAGTGATGATGGGTGGAGGAAGAGGAGTTGACGTACCTCCCACTTGAGCAGATTGGGTGGTCGCCTTCTTCTTCTTCCCTCTTTTTCTCTTTCGCTCCGTGGCATCATTCGCCGGTGGGGCTAAGGTCGCTTCAGTCGTGACGAATGTAGTTGGTGCTGGTGTTATTATCACCTGCCGCTGCTGCGGTTGCGGTGCCTGACGTTGTGGGTGTGGCTGGTATTGTTGCTGTTGGGTTTGCTGATGCTGTGGCATTTGAGGTGGTGGTTGTTGTCGTTGCGGTGGTGGTGGCGGTGATGGTTGCCATTGTGGTGGAGGTGGTTGGCGTTGCGGTGCTCGTGCTGCTTGCGGGGGCATGGGAGGTTGCATATTTATGCCTCTCTTCCTCGCGATTCGCTACAACACTGAGCACCGCCTGTCGTTCGCCGAATGGTCTTTACCGCAGTTTGCGCACTTGGGCTGCGCATCCTGCGGTTGTGGGCAGGCTGAGGCAAGGTGGCCGCCCGCACAGCGTACACATTTGAAGGGCCGGTAGCAATTAAAGGAAGCATGCCCGAAACCTTGACACCTGTGACACTGTGCAGGGCCAATTCTGCCTGTTCAGGCTTCTATTGTTACTCCCGGCATGTAGAGCAGCTCATTGACCTGACATAGCCTGTTGAGCTTTTCGGGGCTTAGGTGTTCCATTTTTACGTGGAAGAGACAGCCAGGCCTGTCTCTTTTCGGTGGGATGGGTCGGACGAAGGTTACCGGGAAGCCCGGGAAGTCCTATGAGGGCCTCCTGTACTTCCTTTGGGTCGGTATCCGCCGGGAGCCCTCTTAACCCCACCTTCGTGGGTTGCTCTTCCTGTGGGGCATAACAGTACCACACGAAGGCGGCATCTTCCTCGCTGCGGTCAATCAGGTATCTTTGTACCTTGCGGTACTCGTTATCAGACTGGGGCCGAAAGCGGAACCCCTTCCCAAATGGGCGAGCATTCGGGGCATGGCCCAGAAGCTGGTGAATGATTTTAAAGTGCTTCGCCTAATTTGGGAAGCACTTTACTATAATGGGAGGGTATTTGGCCGTTTGGTTGTCTGCTGGCTGTTGAGGTCTTTGTGTAGGTCTAGGTGATGATGGTTGCGCCGTTCTTGGAGCTGCTGCCACGTGCGCATAAGAGTCTAGCGCTGAGGATGGTCCCGGTATGGGCTCATGATTAGATGATTGAGCATCTTGCATGGGGGCAAGGGTGGTGTAGGACGTATTGTCCCACTCCCTTCCCCTTCTGGGTCCTGCTCACCGAAGTCCTGCAAGTCAGTTGTGCAGGCAGGTGGGGTGGTTGGTGATGGTGAATTCGGTGGTATATTTTGCCTCACCACAGGTTGTGGGGCTTGCCTTCCAGGGGGGATTGCCGAGGTAGAAGGCGATGCCAAACCCGATAGCGAATCTGATCCAACCCTCAGCCTTTTCTCCTCTTGGAGTCGGTCATCCTCTATCTCCGGTGGTGTTCTCCTCCTCGAGGCTAGGCTTTCGGCGAAGAGGAGCCGGTTCAGCACTTGGGCGAGACTCAGCTTCACCCGCACTAAGCGCGGCGCCTGTGGCCGGTAGCCCACCTATCCGCCTCGGGAGTCGACTGTATGGCGAGAGCACTCGGGACCTCTCAGGAGCGAAGAGGTCTGTGTGAGGGGCCTGTCGATTACTCCCGGACGCCTATCTGGTGGTTTTCGGCGTGGTGGGGGGGGGGTTCCCTCTTGTCCGACATCTATCTCTCTAGGTTTTTTGTGCTCAGCCCTTAGCTATCACATACCTTACTCCCCTCAGCGCGTGCAACCACACCGGGTGAGACCCTTGAGGGAGGCCCAGCGAGGCGCCCGCGAGCAGGGAGGGGTGTGTGAGGCGCAGTTGGAATTGGACGTTTACTCAACACAGAGTGCAGCACACTTGCATTCACTTTTTAATAATATAAAGAGGTTACAGTGCAATAGTAAGTTAAAAACGCAAAGTAGGGCACAGCGTAGGTAGTGACCTTTGCGCTTACCTTAATTGTAGCTCGACGCAGGAAATGCGCCAGCGACGCCTCGACGCCTGATGGAGCGAAATCGACGTCGGCGGAGTCGTTCACTGACACAACACGTACACAATAACAGGAGCGCGATTAAACACGTCCGCACTGTAGCACGGCCCGCGACGAACTGTGATTTGTATGTGGTGGTTCTTCTCCTTATGGAGGTTTGCATGTGTCGAGGAGACCCTCTTTACATGGGCGGCATCTC
Source organism: Parnassius glacialis (assembly GCA_033319125.1). Classification (NCBI taxonomy): domain Eukaryota; kingdom Metazoa; phylum Arthropoda; class Insecta; order Lepidoptera; family Papilionidae; genus Parnassius; species Parnassius glacialis. Next base: position 15,900,038 of record JAVANC010000013.1, on the reverse strand, counting down.
AGGAGGACACGACCCCCCGGTCCTGGGTGCTGCGTTGGCAGCTTGTGGGTTGGTATGATTTGTATGTGGTGGTTCTTCTCCTTGTGGAGGTTATACATGTTTCGAGGAGACCCTCTTTACATGGGCGGCATCTCAGGAGGACACGACCCCCCGGTACTGGGTGCTGCGTTGGCAGCTTGCAGGATTTGTATGAAAACCAGTCTAATGGGGTATCAACAAAGCTATACTCGAAAGAGAGCTTTGCCCTCTGTGCGATTTCGCAACTCAATTACATCAATTTGTACTATCACTCCCTCACGGTTTGCCCAATATCTTTATTTGTATAAGACATACTGTTACGGCCAGCAGCTGCTTATCCAACAGTAGAGTCTCCCGGGCCCATAGAGGAAGAACCTACAAGCAGATGTTGGTCGGGCCTCCTACAGGCCAAAGGTGGAAAGTTTCGAATTACAATAAACAATCAGGGGGGAGCGTTCTATTCTATTAAACCGAGCTTACTTACCTCTATCCAAGGCGACTGGTCCCTCAGGATTCGATCAGGTCGCATGTGGTTGTATAGTGCTAGGAAAGTAAAGGTCAGTGATGTGTATCTGGGTGTGGCTGGTAGTGTTATTGACCTTATTAGACCGTTAACATCTGCAGCAGTTCGGACCTCAGCACCGCTCCTACTGCGGCTCCGTCCACAGTCACTTTCTTCGTTTCTACGATGACAGTCCATTCACTCTGTCGTACAATTAACTACCTTACAGAAGCCACTAACTCTCGTTTGTTATAAAGCTTAACACGCGAGACCGGATCAAAGGTCACTACCGTTTTGCGTGGCAACAGTTATTCTAGAATATCAAATACCGCACTAGCTATTATTGTCGAATGCACTTATACAGATTCTGAGTTAGATACAATAAGTCCCGGGTGAAGCTAACAAGCAAGGAATGCGCGTTACGTATCCTAAACCGTATATTTTCTAGATGCGCGTGTCGTATTCCGCTTCCGACTTCCCGACAAAAAAAACAGCGTGCCGCCTATCGCAACGCTGAATTTGGACTCCCCTTTTTTCACACACACACACACACCGCTCAACACGCTCGGCCGAACTTCATCCCGTATCACGCCGAGCCGAGTGCCATCTAGCGTCGATTCTTGACATTAGCGCTTTGGCGCGAACACATACATTTATACATTTTATTTATAAAGATAGCACAAAAAATATGTGTACTATGATATACATTACATTTTTATATCACAAAAAACCTTTTATTTATTCAATAAAATATGCCTATTTTACAACATATGTACTAAGTTAGAATTCTTAAATATCTAACATATAAGGTTGAAACAATGTTCTTTATTTGAAAATACAAATATCTTAACTAATACAATAGTTTAATTTACATTGTCCTACACATTTTACTATTTAAAACACTTTTAAATTTCTTATACAAAACTATCAATATTTCACTATTCCAAAAGAATTTATACATGAAAACAACACAGAATTCAACTATTTTGCTCATACAGTCAACCTGAAACATTTTACAAGTCAATCTATACATATAATAAAACTGTAAATAGCAGATGTCTGTACATTTTATATTTTTGTAATAAAAGTGATTGAGGGATACTAAAAATAAGTAATTAAATACATTTCTACCATTTTTAGAATTTTCTGTCTGTCTGTCTTTCTGTCTGTCTGTCTGTCTGTTTGTTTGTTAACGTATCACGTTTAAAGTACTAATTTATATCATAAGAATTGTTAAGGAAATTATAAAGTGTACCTTCGGGTTACGTTTAGTTTTTATTTCATTAAAATCTGTTCATTCCATCAAAAGTTATGATAAATATTCTGAAGTATGGGTAGGGAATCTGCTCAACGGTGGCTTTGTTTGAGTCATCAAGTTGATGTTAGCAGCGCCATCTCTCTTTAAATATATACATATAATAAAAATGATGATAACATGTTGTGTCTCTTTCTGTACATTGTATATATATTTTGGTGACTAAAATCATTATGAGGAACTAAAAATAATTAAATAAGTAATTTTTTATAATTTTTAGAATTGTCTGTCTGTCTGTTTGTCTGTTTTTATATGAACGCATCACGTCTAAAGTAAACATCTTTTTTTTTTCAAAGAAATCGTTAAGAAAATCATAAAGCGTATCTTAGAGTTACATTTAAGCTTTGTTTTATTAAAATTGTTTAATTCTATCGAAAGTAATCATTAATATTTTGAAATGTAGATTCGAATTTGTTCAATGGCGCCATAAAATCTCAGAAATAGTAATTGTGTGTAAAAAAAAACGTTCCATAATAATTAATATATTTATACTTAAAACATAAAAAGAGATTTAAAAAAGGATGTTTTCTCACACAACACAAAGGTCGTAATAGATGGAGCTGTACAAATTACAACCTTTTCTGATTTGCTGTGATGAGATTTTTCGCCGATGAATCGTATGAAGAAATTTGTATCTATCGAAGCCATACAACGGAACCCGACCAAAAATAACAAAATTGCAACGAAATGTCGTGTTATTGTATTTATAATATACGCAAAATCAGTACTGCCATTTTAGCGCTTTGGGAATTAGATTTAGCGTTTTTTTAGAATGTATAGCGCGCATTTCGAAATTTTAGCACCTAGCACTTCATTCAACGCTTTTTGGTGTATTTAGCACACATTTCAAAATTGTAGCGACTAGCGGGTTATTAACTCTTTTATAGCAGCACTGTTAGTCCACATTACCGATAATAATAATAATGACCTTTATTTTTTTTTTCCACAAATAGTACATTGCAGTTTATCTTTTTCAAACATATTTTTTCCACAAAACAAAGAGCATGGGAGACGAGTCCAAACTAGGATACCCTGTGCTATGGATCTCCCGGCTTCCCCTTTAGGATGATCAACTTGATTTTTTACTATAACCACTCACACGTCCATGGATACTACGGTATCCAAAATTCCAAAATAAAAGTAGCGTTGTAGTCCTGGATACTATAGTATCCATAGCGTCAAATTTTATAAAACTGATATCTAGGGGCCATATGCGGTTCTTTTTGTGAGTTTTGGTTATGGAATCGATAGCTGACGAACTATTTTACGTATTAAATAAGAGATGGCAGTGTAACAAACTTTGACGAATGAACACATAATTATCTAACTTCAGTGCTTCAGTCGCCTTTACACTCAGTGTTTTGTGTTTTTGTAGTGTCGTAAGTCATTTAGTTTTATTTAATATTTCTTAGATTATTATACATCATAGTAAACTAGATGATTTGGGCTTTATAATTACGTATACATATCACAGTTCCAAGTGTAAAATCGAATCATATTTTTTAAATAAAAACTATAACTGTTTAAAAAAATGGCCATTGTGAAGTCGTCAGCCCAATTTTAATTTTGTTTACTTTGTTTTTCAGTATAATTATATTTAAGCAACGAGTGATAATTCGTAATAAATATAATAATGCACTTTAAGCGGGGAAATCCCCTTCATTAAAGTTTTCGTTCATGGTTTTGGCAACGCATTTATTTTGCTTTATTCAGTTTCAGTCAGTTGTTTAGAGCACAGTTAAGTTAAAAGTTACTTAGAATAGTACTAACTACTGTTGACAGCAATTGTCATAATTATAAGTCGATGTCCTGCGAAGTATTGATACATCAAAAAATATTGCCAGAAAAAAACTTAAGGGGCTACTCCATGCGAACGACCTTGAGCGTTTGTGTGCCGGCCTCGCCAACTCCCTACAATATAGGATCGCGTAAAAAATAATATGTAAGACGCCACCTACCATAGTTTTGTATAACTCAATGCCACCTACTGTACGGACGTAGTATTTTTCAACATCAATAAACTATTTTATGGAAATACACACAGCGTACAACGATAAATGTATTTTAATTTTTTTTATTCGGTATATTAGTTGCATTATATTAGAATTATGTATTCTCATATATTATCTAATTATGAAATTTTATAATTAATTATATATTAAAAATGAAGCATTGAAAATTGTGAGTTTAAAAGATACCTACTCACTATAGGTAAATAGATAGATAGCTCGCCTTTTGTACAAATATTTGGTGCAATAAAGAATAAACAAATAAATAGGATGTTTCGCAGAGTGAGAGTAATATAGAATGAGAGTCGTGGAGGCAGTTTACAAACATAAATTGCACAAGGACAAACATCCAGACCCGGAACGATTATTTGTAGGCCTTACAAATATTTGTTCCGTGCGGGATTCGAACCCGCAGCCCCCAGCGCAACAACTGATTGCTAAGCCACTGCGCCACGGAGCCGTCGCCGGGTTATAGGTAAAGTGACCATACATCCCGTTTTGAACGGGACTGTCCCTTTTCTCGGTCACCATTGTCCCCAAATAAAGCTCCGGAACACAAAATTGTCCCGTAACTCGTTGGATGGAAGTATTCAAAGCCAACAATCTTCAACATAATTTTTTAATCGAATATATTTTATGTCTACCTGGTACAAATGCTCCGATAGAAAGAGTATTTTTTTATTTTGAATAAATTGTAGACGTCTGAAAGAAACACTTACGGTTCCAGTTCTAAAGGCGACGTTGAAAGATAACAATAAAAAAAAATTAGCAGAATTTTATTCTTATTTAAAATCATCACCAACTTTATTAAAGCAAATTTAATCCACTGACAAATGTAATTCATAATTAAAAAAAAATGTTGGATTTAATAATTACCTATTTTTAAATGCAACATTATTTTTTAATTTATTGTATAAAGTTATAGTTTTTAGAGTATAAATAAACCCATGTCCTGTTTTGAGTTAAAAAATAAATGGTCAGCTTAGTCTTTTTAGTTAAATTTAGTTTTAATTTTTTTAGTTTATAGTAAAAAGTAGGTATATTAGTAACTACTTAGATACTTTTTACCGAATTATAAGTATAGAACACCTTATGTACTCAATTATTTTTTGAAAAAAAAAGAAAAAACAAGCAATAAATAATATACTATATTTTAGAAAAAAAACTAGAACATAAATGAAAAACTCATAACTGGCTTTTTGGCCCGACCCAGGATTCGAACCCGGGACCTCATAATCAGCAGTCGCACCACTACAACCACTAGACCAACGAGGCAGTACTATATCTGATAAGATATTGTAGTTGGTTATTACGATTATTTTTAACTGTATACTACACTGATAATATTGAATTAGCCTTTTATAGTGTAAATTATAATATTTGTCGAAATGTTAATTATGGATTCGAACCTTACATGCTAATGGTGCTTCATTTTTTTATTTGCATTTACTTCAAAGAAAATACACGCAAAAAGCTTCATCGCGCAGTAAAACACAACAAATATATTATGTATAACTAATACGAAAAATTATACCCAAAACAAACAAATAATACTACCTATAAAATAACCTAATAAGTAATAATATTATATATAATATAAGACGTGAGCGTGTGCGCAGGCCGATGCTCTGACGAACGACACAGGCTCCACGTTCGAGAGCTCAACGCTCAATGATCCAGCAAGCCCGTGCGCAGTGAATACGCCCAGATTTTAAAATAATTTCTTAATAAAATCAAATTTTGGTCTTTTGAAAAAAATTTTACAATAGAAATGTTCATTAATAAATTGCCTATCCATTGGAGTAAATCGCAAAATAAAATAATAGGTACTTACTTTACGAGGAGATGCATGTCATCAATAATAATTTCACATTTATGTGGTTTCGTTGTAAGGAGATTATATTAATATTTATTCCTTTAAAAAAAAATTGGATACAGCTCTTATGAAATCAAGATTATGTAGAAATATAATGTGTTTTTTATTTGTTGATATATCTTTTAAATAAAAAGTAGATAGCTCCTAAAAACCGCACAAATAACGACTAGCGCGACATTTTGCTCAACCCGCGCCTTAATGTTGTTTTCTTTATTATGATTATATTTTCTTGAATTATAAATTATAATAAAAAACACAAACTTTGTTTGTAGTTAATTTAGCGCGAAATCTAGGTCTTTTTCAAAGCGCTGTTTTCATGAAATCTAGCGCTTTTTGTGTTGTCCTAGCGCTGAATGAGTTTTTTTGATCTGGCAGCACTGCCAAACAACCCTCCATTAAGAAGTAACTTTCCTTTGAGTTTTAAGCGCGTTCAGTTCCCATTTACAGTCAGCGTGTTATGCGAAGACCGTAAATAAAGCGCAAGTTCAAAATTTACGCGTTGTAGGAGTGGACCTCAGTACTGACTGTTTTGCACATGGCCAACTCTATGTTGCTTTTTCCCGCGTTAGTAGTCCCGGTAACCTTTTTGTGTACACCCCGGCTAAGTCTACTTCTAACGTCGTTTACACCGAAGCTCTATCATAAACTACTTAGAACTTTGATGATAATGATTTATTTTCTTACCACTTATTGATATAGTAATGATATAAATCGTTTAATATTCTCTTACCTAAACGACAAATTCTTTATGTAAAATCTATATACGCGAGCTACGCCGCGGGCACAGCTAGTTTTACATAAATTGCTGAAATTTACAAACATTTAAATTGCCACTTATTCAAACTTTGATTCTACAGATTAGCGCGCTGCTGTTATCTGCAGCTAAATGAACAACTAACTTTCACCCTACACCTCGTTGTCGGTAAAGCAGGTGGCAATTTTAGCATATTCCACTGCTGTCCGTTAACACAAGATGAGCAACCAATCCCTGCACGACCTCCATTGTCGGCAAGGTAGCTTCCAATAAGATCTCTTTATCAGATATCAAAGTTGTTATCAGTTATCATGTTCTTATCAGATAACACAAAGAAAATATTTTATGAACCAAACATTGAAAATAGACATTTTATTTTTCATACAAAACGTATTCAACTTATATAAGATAATACTTATGCAATATTTTCACTTATACACAAAGTGATCATTTCGACCCGGGAACAAATCCTGGTCTCTAACTTTATTTTAATATTTCTTTAAGTTAACAATGTTATTGGAAAGGTAATTTCAACCGGGGAATTGAACCCGGAAACATAATTTATATCTTAAAAATTCCCTTTATGAATTTAATAAGAAAATATTACTAAGAAAACGACGAACTAGTCCGGCCTGGGAATAGAACCCAAGACCTTCAAATTATTAATTCGATATTTCTTTAAGATTCAACTAAGCGTTTTCTTATAAGAATATTATGACTTGAAATTTTGCTTTTAGAAGCTATTCGTAATCGGTTAACTAATAAATTGAAATGTTTTTTATAGACGCGTCGCCAACAATGTCAATGATACACAACGAGTTATATAAAAATAAGTTATATGCGCAAAGAAATAATTTTGACAATTTTTCGGTTTAATCCGCTTGACAATAGTGGCAAAACATTTCTCTATGTAGAAGATATATAGTGATTTTATACTTTAATTCAAAATTGTGTCATGTCTGCTATCCATCCCATCACTTCAGCATTATTTTGATTAGTTCGTAAGTGCACGTTACTGTGTACAGACGTGTCATATAGTAATTAAAATAATTAAATAAGTATGTGCTTAGCCGTGACCTCGTTATAACAATACCGGTAGTAACTGTGACATACTTTAGTTATATTTGTGTTAGTGATTTTGTTGAAATGTTTTAGCTTTATCTAGAATAGGTACTAAATGGAGAACAGTCTCTTCAACCGGAGTGCCAGGACCACTCGCACCCTGCCTCCATCAACCCCGCCCATGCAGACACCCACTTCAAGCGAACCAATTAAAACACTTCTAACTCCTGAGTTGCAGCATTGGATGACAACCATCGACCTGTGCCTTAACGAGGTGTGCTCCATCGCTACAGATGGAAAACTTAACTCGGATCAAAAAATGCGCATCAGCTCGCTTTGTCGAAAAGTAAGCCAGGGTACATCACAATTGGTAGTCCAGTAGATGTCCCTCATAATGGATGCCACTAAAGCCCAGACCTCCATCGTATCTCTGCAGAACCAACTTGACCTGTCCCAAAAGCTGCAATAACTCAAGAACAGTATCGAAGAGTCATCAAAACCGGACTCTGGAACCACATTTGCGGACATGGTCAAAAAAGGTGGCCAAACCCTCATTCGCCCAAACAACCTTAGTACCCTAGCAATTTATCCGAGGGACAAGTCCAAATCCAGTGATGACACGAAGTGCCTCTTACAAAAAATAATATCCCCAGAAGAACTCAAACTACGTGTCCGGGGCATGAGGAAGGTCAAAAATGGGGGAGTTATAATTAGCGCTGAGACAAAAGGCGATATCCACAAATTAAAGAACTCCAAGAAGCTTGTATCTTCTGGCCTTACCATGGAAGAGCCGACTAAACGACGTCCAAGGATTGTAAGTGTTGGTGTCTGTATTGTCTGCTGTCTTCTCTAATCACTGTAGTGTAACACAGGCTCGGCACGCACTTAACTAAACACGTCCACTCTCGCCCGAGGCTCTCGTGTAACTGACGCGGTGCGCTCGAGACTGTGACTTATATATAAATGTATGTTTGTGTATTTGTGCAAACACTACATCTCTTTCTTATCAAGATTTTTTCTTTTTTTTTGTATTTTGTCTCTATCCCTGATATCTGAATCTAAATGATAGTCTGTAATTTATTTCACCTATTGATGGAATTTTATCCCTACTTTTTAGTTGAAAAAATAGTTCAGACGGTAACCTCCCGGTAACTGTAAGAAGGGGTGCTGTTATACATTACAAGATACTCCCACAAACATTCTTTTAAATCCTTCCTCTCGATCTGGCTGATACGAAGACGTTTCAAAATATCCCTGTTTTGTCTTTCAACTTCGCCGATCATTTGAGGCCAATATGGTACAGTACTAAATAACTTTATGTTACATTCTTTGAAGAAAGATCGAAACTCTTCACTAACGAACTACTTGCCATTGTTTGCGGTGATAGAAATAGGATAACCAAGTCTACTGAACATTTCTTTTACCATTTTAATAATCTGTAAGCTTGTGATGTTTTTGTAATTTTTTACTTCTTTGTATCGACTATAGTAGTCGACCACTCCTAACAGATACTCATTACTTGGCAATGGTCCTATTAGATCCATTGTGACATCTATCCATGGAGCTGCAGGCAACTCTCGTCTCTTTATTGGTGCAGGTGGGTTTGGCAAACCTCACTAACGTACAAACTTTACAGGCCTTTACTAATTGTTCTAAGTCTTTATCGATACGGGGCCACCATACCTTTGATCTCAAGCGTCCCTTCATCGCTACGATACCTGGATGACCCTCCTATGCCGCATCTAATACACTCTTGAAGAGTTGCTGTGGTATTACAATTTTATTTCCACGAAGTAGAATGCTATCGTGGAAACAACTCGTTTTCAAAAAAATTGTAACTCTTAATTGAATCGTCCCAGTCGTTCTGATAGACACCTTTTTTCACTTTGTAAATCTCTTGGTCTTTTTCTGAATATGCTACAATGGTACTCATTGGTATAGCAACTGGTCTAGAATTTTCCACTATGTGGTACACATGCTGGTCTTTCCCTTTTGGTGGGTTATCAGGATAGTTATTTATTATGTCACGATTATAGTATAATCGTGACAAGGGATCAGCTATATTTGTTTTCCTGGCTTGTATACAACCTTGAATGAATAAGACTGTAGCCTCAGTACCCATCGTTTAATCCTCGCACATGGTTTTGATTTAGACCCGAACAATATCTCTAGCGGCTTTTGGTCAGTGACTAAATCAATAGAGCCTCCAAATAAAAAAATATTAATGTTCGACCCCCCAAACTAATGCTAGTGCCTCTTTTTCCGTTTGGCTATACCTGCGCAGTCTGTCAAAGTTCGATTACCATAGGCAATAATTCTAGGGACATTTGTATCAATTTGTACAAGAACAGCACCAAGTCCGACAGGGCTAGCATCAGCTATCACCTGTCTTGCATCTCTGACGTCATAATACCCTAAAATCTGTATTTCCGTGAGCATCAGTTTGAGTTTTTTGGAATGCTTTATCTTGTTCCCCAGACCAGTGTTTTTTCAAGCTCTTCCTTTTGCTAATCTTCTGTCTTAGCAGGTGCTTCAGAAGTTCTGTCATGGCGGCCAAGTTAGGTATCCATTTGTTTATGTAGTTTAAGAGTCCTAAAAAACTTTGGAGTTCTTCTATGGTCTTTGGGACCCTAAATTTCATAATGCTCTCAGCGTACTTGTTGAAGGGTTTACTCCTTCATGTGTAAGCCTGTGTCCCAGAAAATTCACATCCTGCGTTTTATATATGCATTTATTGATATTCAGCACGGCGTTGTTTTTACTAAGTACCTGTAGAACTTTCTTTAGTCATGCGTCATGTTCTTCTTCACTGTTCCCGAATACCAGGATATCATCAATAAAATTGACGACCCCTTCACAGTTTATCAGCATCCTTTCAATGATCTTCTAAAAATCTCGGAAGCGCAGGTAATTCCAAGCATTATTCTTTTATATCTATATAATCTTTTAGGGGTTATAAAAGTCGTTGTGTCTGGATTCAGAGTGAATTTCCACTTGATGGAAGGCATTTTTTTTATGTCTAATTTGTTAAAATAATTAGTTTTCTTTATTTTAGGCAAATATGGTCCATAGTAGGCAGGGGGTGGTTTTCTCGCAACATAGCGGCGTTCGTACATCTCATATCTACGCACAAACGTAATTCACCATTTTCTTTCATGATTGGAACATTGGTGAAACCCATTTAGACGGGCCTTGCACTTCTTCACTTATATCACTGTTTAGTGATTCCTTAATTTTGATTGCAACCTTTTCTTTAATGGGGATCGGTACTCTCTACTTGATTTATCCCGATACCAAGTTTTAAGACACCTAGACGGACTGCTGTGTTCTTACCCAACAGGTCTCTAGTATCCCCCGAAATCACGTAAATGGTTGTATGTTCCTTTCTTCCATCGACTTCGAGTATAGTTTCAAATGCACCCTCTATTGCCAAAGGAGAGTTACTACCATATGCTAATAATGTCTTGCTTGTCTTTACATTTTGATTAAAAGCATATACTTTTTTGCTTTTTAACTCTTCCCACGTTTTGTTAGATATAAGGTTCTTGCGCAATTTCGAATTACACTTTTCCGCAATTTGATCTATGAGATGATCATCTTGCTTTTCGAATGTACACTTTTCGGCCTGTTGACGCAATCTTATCAAAAACTTCCCAAATTTTTCTCCCTTTTCATGTTTTAACAATCGAAAACATGCCGCTCATAAACTTTGCTCCGTTTAGGTTGAAAATACTCGTAGAGTTTTTTTTATGGCTACTTTAAATGCATCAACGGTTTCTGATGATTCGACATTGGCAACCGGTAAATTGTACAATAGCGTAGCTCGTTACTTGAGTGCTGATGTAACTTCAGCTGCGTCCAGATAGATTAGTAGAGACCTTTTCAATTTTTTACACCTTATAGCCATAGATGTGCTATCACATTAAAACTGATAACGGTATCATTATTATTATTATTTTATATTTTTATTTCCAATTTAATGCTGGTATTTTAATATCCCAAGTCCAATTTAATGGTAGTAACTTAGTACCCAAAGTCCAATTTAATGGTGGTAACTTAGTACCCAAAGTCCAATTTAATGGTGGTAACTTAGTACCCAAAGTCCAATTTAATGGTGGTAACTTAGTACCCATAGTCCAATTTAATGGTGGTAACTTAGTACCCAAAGTCCAATTTAATGGTGGTAACTTAGTACCCAACTTCCAATTTAATGGTGGTATCTTAATACCCAACTTCCAATTTAATGGTGGTATCTTAATACCCAACTTCCAATTTAATGGTGGTATCTTAATACCCAACTTCCAATTTAATGGTGGTATCTTAATACCCAACTTCCAATTTAATGGTGGTATCTTAATACCCAACTTCCAATTTAATGGTGGTATCTTAATACCCAACTTCCAATTTAATGGTGGTATCTTAATACCCAACTCAATTTAATGATGGTATCTTAGTACCCAACTCAATTTAATGATGGTATCTTAGTACCCAACTCAATTTAATAATGGTATCTTAGTACCCAACTCAATTTAATGATGGTATCTTAGTACCCAACTTAATTTAATGATGGTATCTTAGTACCCAAACTCAATTCCATGATAGTAATATGTTCCAAAACACTCGCCCTTCTCTTTCGGTTTATTTGTTATATCAACTACTTCCATTGCTGTGCCATTTAGGCTTTGGGTGAATTCAATACCTATAATGCGCATTTACAGTATTACTAGTTACCTACTATGCAATTTACAGAAGTCGTGAAGTGTCCACGATTTTTTGTAAGACATTTGTAAGCCCTGAAAGCGGTAAAATAGTATTTTCATTAAAGGCGATAAATATCACACCTACATGTAAAATGCCACTAAAATTTAACTAACGACATTGTATTTCGGTTCGAATCGAGAGGAGTGATTAGTTACATCTACTATTTTTCCATCAAAATATTTTTAAATAAAAGTTGTGCTAATAGACATATGTTAAAATAAATCATTATTATATCATTGCTACAGAAACAAACTTTTTTTTATTCAATGTAGATTAAAAATAATACTTATTGAAAGTCACTCTTTTGTATAATTACCACTGGTTCGAAAAAACCTCCGTCCCGGGAAGAACCAGCAAGAAACCCAGCGGGACTCTTTTCTTTTTTAAAGAACAGCTTACAATCATGTACGTTACACAAATTAACAACACAACAAATTAGAAACAGCCTGGGAGCGACCACCTCACTTCCAGGGGTGGCCCCCTTATCATCCATAAATTCTTTAATATTATAATAATAAATAACTTAAAGACATAAAGAAAATAAATTTTTGGACACCATAAGCGTGGTCATATGCGAACATATAATTTATATAAATTATTAAAATGATCATAACAGGGTTAAAACAATAAATCATAATTCATAATCCACAGTTTTTTTTTTCGCGGGTACTCTAGGAATTAATTTACAATTGCAATGCTAACACTGCTAACCTATTTTGATTATATCTTTATGCTAAATAGGTACTTATCTTTTTCCTCGTCGCCATTTGTATTGTCTGCTGTCTTCTCTAATCACTGTAGTGTAACACAGGCTCGGCACGCACTTAACTAAACACGTCCACTCTCGCCCGAGGCTCTCGTGTAACTGACGCGGTGCGCTCGAGACTGTGACTTATATATAAATGTATGTTTGTGTATTTGTGCAAACACTACAGTGTCCCTGTAGCCCTCACGGATAAAGAAGTGTTCGAGTGCATTTTTGAACAAAATATTGCCGATATATTTCCCAATGCCACGCGTGAGTCCTTCCTGGCAACAGTCAAACTGAGCCATAAATCAGGTAAGAAAAACCTTCCTACCTGTAATTACATTGTCGTAGTGCCACCTAGCATCAGGAAGGCCCTTATCAATCAAGGACGAATATATATTAATTGGACCTCATGCCCAGTCAGAGACTTTACAATAGTAACAAGATGCTTCAACTGCCAGCAGTTTGGTCATTCAGCTAAATTTTGTCGGGAAAGTAGCCCTACATGTAACTACTGTGGAGAGCTCGGGCATTCCTTTAAGGAATGTAATAACAAAGCGCATGCCCCCGTTTGCGCAACGTGTAAAAGTTTTCAATTTAAATGTGACCACAAAACTGGTGATGAAAGCTGTCCAGCACGTAAATTCGCAGAGGACACATATATCAACTCCATAGACTATGAGGGCGCCTAAGAGCGCCGCGTATTATATTATTTACTTAGCTCTTAACACTAGTTTTAGTTTATCTTTAAGCTTAAGTATGGCGAATCAATTACTCAATGACCTAGACAACTTTTCTGTGTCTGACGCTAAAACATGTAATGTTGATGACTGTAAACACTTCCTTCCACGGCCTGAAAATAAGTTAATCTTACTTACACAAAATATTAGAAGCATAAATCGGAATATAACCGGGTTTGAACTTTTGTTGCATAGAATGGATATAAAATGTGATATTATTATCCTTACAGAATGTTGGCTGTGAAACCTCTCACCCCACCTACCGATTCTAAATGGCTATTCTTTACACAAAACCGAGAAAAACATTAATCAAAATGATGGTTTAGTAATCTATGTTAAAAATAATTTAAAAGTTACTGTCACAGAACACACACAGAATTACAAAACAGCTCTTATGGAATCCCACAGGGCAGTATCCTGGGGCCTACATTGTTCCTAATTTATATAAATGACTTATGCAATCTTCAACTTCAAAATGGTGTCATAATGTCGTATGCGGATGACACAGCCCTGTTATTCTCAGCTAAATCACGAGATGAGGTTTATAAATACGCTCAGCAAGGCTTTAACATAGTATCTAATTGGCTTCCAATGCACCACTGTTAAATCTGGTACCACCTGTATTCTGTGCAAATAAATGTTTATTTATTTCTTTCTTAATAATCTACGTTTAAACGCTGATAAAACACAATATATGTTATTTTTAATGAGAAATAATAACATACCTACTCACCTAAATATTTACGCTCATAATTGTAACTCGTATAATGACACTGCATGTGCATGTTCCGCATTAACAAAAACAGACAATATAAAATATCTAGGTATCACGCTTGACACAAATTTAAATTTCCGCAAGCACATTCGTAAATTAATATATATTTTTAAATATCTTCGTAACATCGCTGACTCCAAATTGATAAGACAGGTTTATTTAGCTTTGTGTCAATCCATACTCACTTATGGCATTACCTCCTGGGGTGGTGCTTCTAAAACAATATTGCTCCCATTAGATCGTGCTCAGAGAGCAGTTCTAAAGGTAGCCTCTTTCCGTCCATTCATGTTTCCTACACATCAACTTTACTTGGCATGTAGTGTACTAACTGTCCGTTAGTTGTTTATCCTGAACATCATATTAAAACAGCATACCGAACTTCCATTTAACTTAAAATCCATAGACAGGAGAAGAATGGAGTTCGTTCGTGTAAACCCTCAAACCAAACACGCATTTGTGAATGAATTTTACATATTTTAGGACCCTTTCTATATAACAAGCTCAACAAGTCACTAAAGGTATATTATAGTCTTATAAGAACTGTAATATGTAAGTAATGTAATATGTAAGTATGTAAGTGTAATATGTAATATGTAAGTGTAAGGGAATTTCTAAATAAATTAAATTACGAAGACACAGAGAAGTTGTTAGAAATTCTAAAATAGTTTGTATTAATTGTAGGTAACAATTAATTGTTGTTTAGTTATTTTATTTATTATATAATACAGTTTAATTATTTAAATATCTAGTGTCCTACATTATAAAACTCATTGCGTAAGTGATGTCTGAAACACAGGTACTCAACCTAGTTCAGGCAGGTAGCTAATATTATAAACTTGACTTTTTATTTTTCTTTTGTATATTCTACATTATTAAGCTACACATAGTTTTAATTTTATCATAGCATTTTATTTTTGTTAGACTTATTGTTACTTTATTTAATTGTAATTATATTTGCTCCTGTATGTAAACATGTGTAATTGGAAATGAAATAAATATTTATTATTATTATGGGGTATCTATAAAATTTTCTCATCTGGTTGGGCAATATAAATATATAATTGTAAATAAACATGGTAAACGTACATAAATGTCAATAAAATAAAATAAATACATAAAAAATACATAAATATATAAAAACCCAACCAGATGGAAGCCCTCGGTAGAGGAGACCAGACGGCCGAGGGTTAGGGGGAAAGGGATAAAAACCGGCGGACGATGCGGGCGGTATCGAGGAGCACCGCCTTCTGCATTTGAGCTTGGAGCGGTCCGTCACGGAGTCCCAGCCGCCTCAGATGACCCGAGAGGCTGACTGGAATTAACCCATTCGCAGAGACGACTACAGGTATAATTTCGGCCGGCAATCCACCCCACATGTCGGTCACCTCGTGAGCCAGGTCCAGATATTTAGTTAGCTTATCTGTTTCGGCTTTCACGAGGTTCTCGTCATAAGGAATGGTAATGTCGACCAAAAATATCCTTGACTGTGCCCGGTCCATCAGCACAATATCAGGCTTATTCGCAAGAATAGTCCTGTATGTGATGATGGCCCGGTCCCAGTAGAGCCTGGCGCGGTCATTTTCGAGCACGGCTTCCGGCAAGTACTTATAATACGGCAGTTTCCGATCCACGAGACCGTATTTCAGAGCGAGCTCCTGGGGTAGAATCCTGGCTACTAAGTTGTACCTGTGCAAATACTCAGAGTTAGAAAGCGCCGAACAACCGGAGATGACATGCCTCAGTGATTCACCGGGATGGCAACAAGCTCGACAGACGTCAACGGTGCCATCCTTTAAGATGTATCTCCGATAATTGTTGGTCTTAATAACCTGATCCTGTATCGCACAGACAAAACCCTCGGTTTCCCCAAAGATGTCACCGAAACGTAGCCAGTGGAAGGAGGCGACTGTGTCTACGAAAGGCTCATGTAGAGCCTTGTAGAACCTCCCGTGGAGCTCCTTCTCCTTCCATACGGTCGCCCGGTCGGAAATGCTCTGTACTGCCGGGTCTTGCCATTGCTCGTTGGCTAAGGATAGAAGGGTAAATCCTTTATCACAAGAAATAACGTCCCTATAGTATGAATCATCCGCTCTCGTCAGAAAGTAATTACGGAGGCTGCACACTTCGCGATTGTGCACGGTAAGCGCGCTTAAAAAGCCGCGCCCACCATGCTTCCGCGGCAAGTACAGCCTCATTACTGACGATCTCGGATGATGCATCCTGTGGGACGTCATTATAGTGCGGAATTTTATGTCTAGAGCGTTCAGTTCGGTCTGAGTCCACCTGAGCATGCCAAAGGTATACATGAGAACAGCCATGATCCAATCGTTATATGCGTGCGTCTTATTCACACCGGACAAAAGGCTGTTAAGCACTTTGGTCAAGCGTGCATAAAACACATCGCAAACTGATTGTTTCATACCCGCCTCATCTACACCGATGTTCGGTGACATACCCAGGTATCGGTATGTTTCAGCCTCGGAAAGGGTCCTTATGTTGATGGGCATAAATAAGTCTATGCCCTCAGAGTTAGCAACCCTTCCCCTTTCAACATGGAGGACCGCACACTTATCCGTCCCCAGCTCCATTCTAATATTATAGTATAAATGAATATATGGTTGATAATAACCCCTGGGAATGAGGTGGTCGCTTCCAAGCAGTTTCTAAAATAAATTTTGTAAATAGTTCGTAATCATTTATATTGTAAAATTTATTTTAAAAAATATGTCCCGCTGGGTTTCTTGCTGGTTCTTCCCAGGACAGAGGGTATTTTTTCGAACCAGTGGTAAAGTAAAAAATGATTTTCAATAAGAATTACACATGTAATGTATATTGAATAAAAATTATTCGTCGGGCGAGCACAGCGTGACACACCACGAGCCCCTTCAGCCAGTAGTGATGCAGCCCGTCGATCTCCGGACTTTTCCAGTTCGGGGTCCTACGGACCGCCTCAGCTATGTCATCCGCCGTTATGATGACGAGGTCCATGGGCATAACATTCGCACACTGACTCGGCACAACTTCCGTCCAAGGGCCCTCGCTGTGGTTTACGGGCTCTGACCACAGGCCGCGCCAGAATGCGATAGTGTCGGCCTGATTCGGTGCTGGGCCCGTTCCACGTACCATTGGTCGCTCCAATGATTCATAGAACCTCTTCTGATCACTCTGGAAGAGACGATTCTGGTTGAACCGTGTCGACCTCTCGGTATATCGCCGAATCCGCTTCCCCCAAGCAGCGATTCTCTGCTTCAGGTCGTCTATGCGCTCCGTCAGTTTTTGCGTTATATCCGGCTGGGACAAAGTGATGTTTGTTCCAGCAAACGCCATCCTGACGGTGCGCACAACTCTCGGCCTATTATTGCCCGACCTGAAGCATATCAGCCTGCCAATGAGGGCCCTTGCCTTTGCGGGACGGTCCTCAATCCTTCTTCTCCAGGCTGGGATGGCGCTACTTTGTCTAGTAGCGCGTCCAACCGTGGGAACCTTGGCGCCAATAATACGGCAAACTGCCAGTGCGGCGCCAAAAAGAATTGAGTCCGTCTCGCAAAGGTCCCGGCTGGCTTCCAAATAGGTCACCAGCATTGGGTTGAGAGCCCTCACGACAGCCCGATTCCGCTTGCTTAGGGGTATACGGGGAAGTCGCGATCGATTCTCGAGAGGCGTACTGCGTGTTTCCCTAATCGCCTCTTCCAATATGCTCCTCATTTGCTCTTGTTCCTGGGCGACTATTCCATCGTCACCTGAGTCAACCACAAGGAGATCTACGGCGGCATCTACATGTGCGGGTTACTCTGCAAATCGTAGAGCCGCATCTCCTGTCGTAGTATTTTCATTCGACAAAGGAATAGCCTCACGACGAAGCCGTTCGAGTTCGGCATCATCAAATATTTTTAAGCGCATGATGTACCGAACTCGGTCTGCCAGGTTTTGCTCGGTAACGGTAATAGACGGCTCCAGCTCAGCAAATAGTCGATGCATCCTAGCCCGATACGCAAAACCTCCAATTTCTCCCCCTTTCGCCCCAAAATATGCTCGCAATGCATTTCTATTCATTTGTATTGACCAACGCATGCGGCGTACTCCACCAGTGGCGGGTGCTGATTGTTGGGCCCGCGAAGACCCTGCCAACACCAAGCCAGCTGGTGGGGATGATGGATGCGAGGGACTGCTGGGTGGCCGTGCAGCACCTCGCGCTCGGCTTGCGGTTCACATGCTGTCGCGTCCAGCGTCAGCTCCAGACGCGCCCTGGCGACGTCCAGGCAGTGGCCCTTTGCGCGTATTCCTTCTTTCCATCATCCATGTAGTGGACGTCAGTTAACGGGAGACGCCCTGACCCGGCACCGTTTCATGGTGAGGCCATGTGCACAAGCGGGCCTTTGCACCTTCAATTTTGCCGAGGCACGGCGCTAACACCTCTTGGCAAGGTGCTGACTGACTGCGCTGACGTAGCAGTTTTGTCACATAACCGTTACGTCAGCGGGCGAAGGGGTCGTCACTTCCCTACGCCTTTTTTATTATTATTATTATTATATTATTATTTACGGTTACAGCCTATTAAAGTTCACTACCGAACATAGCTCTCCCCATAAATTGCCTTATAGGGGGGGGGGGGGGGGGGGATATTGGCCATAGTTGCCACGCTTGGCAAGTGAGTTGACAACCGCAGTTTTTTTTTTATTTTTAGTAGTTATTACGAAGGAATTTTGCCTACCTCTGATTTTTTCGCTCTTTCATCTCTTATGACACCAACGGGAGGATATGACTTACACCGCCACTACACAGTAAATTCAGCTTTATTTACAAAGTTATACTTCATATTATACTTTAGATTGAACTCTACTCGTTTTCCTGTATTATGGTATACAATAAAGAATAAAAAAAAAGTTATATAGTAATGGTTCACAAAATAGTAAATGAGAAAATACTGGAAAGATTTCTATGTCAGATGACATCACCATGTCATCTCAAAGCAATCAACTTCTCTGCAAAGTTATTTTAATTTTTATATAGAATTAAATATTATATATTTTAATAAAAGACAAGCATCCAAGCCAAAATCATAATAAATAAAAAATATTTAGAAATACCTTTTGACAGATGTCATATTTATTATACTAGGCATTCCAACTGAAAAATCGTTACCTACAATGTTCGATTCTTATTGAAAAATCGATATTGATTCTTTAGAGTTGGTAATTATTTACATTTTTTTCTGGATTACCTAATACCAAAATATAATTAGAAACAGATAACTAAATACACATAATTTATCAGTTTCTTTATATTTATTGCTTATTGCTAATTTCAAGAGATAGAGTTATATAAAAAAAAAAACCACTAAATCTAATTGAGCTGTCCTCGTCATCATTGTTATTTATATTAACTATTATTTAATTTTCTATAATGCATTCAAAATTAATTTCTCTTTCATGGTCGCCCATAACAATTTTTATTTTTGCTTTCTTCATCACTTTGGCTCAGTCACCACTTGTGTAGTGGTTTAATTTTCCACAGATCCTCCTTCAGGGGATTCCACATGGCAAATTATGACGTGCCCACATTTCACTACGGGCACGTATTATCTGTCCATGTCTGAGGCACGGTATGGTTGGCGTTTAGTCATGTTCATCAAAATATAATATTGTCCCATTTGGTTATATTTTTAATTTACCGAAATAATGTTATTTCTTGCATTCCTGTCTTTAAATAATTATTTTGCGTTTGTCATTTTTTTCTATCAGAAGCAAGATGACTTCACTATACAAGCCGGTATCTTCTAAACTTACTCGCAAATTAGACGTTATTAGACTAAAGTCAATTCCATTAAGGGTGTAACTAAATTCAAGACAAAAATAGTTCAATAGAAATTCAATGTCGATTTCCATTAAAACTCGTTAAGAAGTATTTGTAGCAGTTTGATACGATGGATTTCGCATAAGCGCCACTTTGCGAGTAGTCATTGAACCGAAAAGACAAAGTCCGCATCGCCATCTATGGGAAACGAATTGAATTCTCCTTGACAATTATAGAAAATGCGGCGAAAATTCAGCGGCTCCTTGGCGCAGTGGCTTAGCAATATCTTGTAGACGTTTATGCGAAGTGAAAACAATGGTATCCTAGCAGTTTTGCCTCTTCAATTAATCGAATAATAAACATGTTTACTCGATGTTGACGAATTTATAAAACATCGGATTGATTTTATGTATGGATACTTTACAGCAAGTGTCTTTAATTTTTTTTGCGCCTAATGCAAGGCTACCCTCCGGTAATAAAGGAGGGAGGTGGTGAATGTTAATAGCATACCACGTAGCCGGCTACGTGGTTATGTGGGACTCACTTTGAAGAAGTGCCTACCCACTAAACACCACCTGTGAGACTGGCTCTGGCCTGAGTGGCCTCCTCGCCGCGTCGGCAACGACCCCCCCTTAGGGAAGGGGGCGTGGGGCACACACCGTTGGGGACGGGAGCGCGGGTCAACTAACACAGCCGCTCGGGGGCGGCGGTGCTAGAAGAGTGAGAGTGTGGGTGTCGCATGAGCGATGGCGCAAGCGGAATGTGTGTGTCTTTAACTTTAATACATCGATGTATATAGTCCTATCAGTAATAGCGATGAGACTCGGGTGAAAAAATTTCACTCGAGTCTCATCACTATTACTGAGTCACTCGCCAATGATAGCTCAGTCACTCAAGTGCCACTTGAATGAAGATAAAACTCGAGTGAATTTTTTCACTCGAGTTATTCGCCTGTCAAAAATTAATAACACCTTTGTTTTCATAGGTTTGTAAATGTTATAAGTCTTGGGTTAGCAAATCATTTTGATTAGAGCTTAACATTTTTTTTGCTTCTGCTTAGTAAGCGATGCATTAGGTCTTGCAAGCTGTAGTTGCTGAAAACGCCATTTCATTGATGTAGAATTGGAATCGACAGACGTGGAAGCAGAACTATCACCTTCAGTTGTTTAAGAACACGCATGAGATAAACTTGACTCACCCCTAATATCCTTATCCTGAATGTGATGTTTATTCTTTATATTATGAGAAATCAAGTTGGTAGTATTCCCAAAGTCTTCGTAACTTTCTTGAACAACTTACAAATAACTGTTTTTGTTAAACATTTCTGTCGTAAAAAGTTCTAAAAAAGCTATCTATCATGAATTTCGAACACGTACTAATAGCAAACAGTCTTAAATATACATATTACTAAAAACAAACAACTCACTCAAACAAATTAGTACTTAATTTCAAATGGAAGATACGATAAGATACTGTCTTACAACTTGAATTTCTCACTCGAGTTGGTACAGACCACTCGAGTGATCCGAGTCACTCGAGTTGACTCGAGTCACTCATGGTCCGAATAGTCTGAAAACTTTATAATTAGAATATTACTCGATAGTGGTAGTTAATATAGCGCATAGCGTCATATTATAGCACGCTATCTTTCCATAGCGCACAGTGCGTGCTATGTAAGTAGGTGCTATGGCGCTATTGCACTATGAAATATGAGTATCGCGCAATAGCGCTCGGCGTTGGCCAGCGCGGAAACTATTTCTAGCGCGACGCTAGTGCCCGGCTGTCTGCTACCCTGCTAGTCTCGCCTGCAAGCTGTTGTGAGCGGACGTGTTACGCAAATTTTATCTAGCAGCACGCTATTCTTGGCGCGTGCGACCTAGTTTAGTGTTAGACGTTGTTTATTTAGTGCATACTATATATTAAAAATAGATTAGAAAACTGTTTGTAAACAAATTAAAAGACGCTAAAATGTAACTGTGATTCTGTGTGTGTAAATAAGTTATTGTATGACATGTAAATATTAGAATAAAAGATTGTTTAAAAACAATTCTATTTTGACACGATTACGTAACTGTAATTAAGAATTATGATTATATGTGTGTAAGGAGTTGATTTTTGTATATAAAACTAATGAATTTATAAATACGCCTATAATTGATTCATAATTAACATTAATGTTAAAATAACGTTTACATCAATTATAGACAGTCATAAGCCTGAAAAGTATGGAGGAGAGTAGATTGTTTTTTTTACTGCTTTACGTATTAATAAATTATATTCTTATATAGCACGCGGTATGTTCAACGCACAAAATGTAATGTAACGTGCGAACGTTAGAGTGCTGCAAGACTTAATGCGCTTTCGCGCGCGCGCTTTCTTATAAATAGCGCGCTATTACATAGCATATTTGATATCGCGCTATAATTTTATAGTTTATAAGTCTGTAGCGCGCTATTGATTTATAATCGTTTTAAACCAAGTCCCATCACTAATCAGTAATATAATTTTGATATCCAAATGTCCAATCTAAGTATTCATGAATAAATTATAGGATTATAGGATTGTTTACAGATTTTTAAAAGCGTAATCAAAAGTGAAACAGTTCATATAAAATTGAAATCAGTATGCCTCGATACCATACGGTAGAAATTAATAAGACAGAATGGATTGTACCAGAGCGGTATCAGATGCTTACACCTGTAGGTTCGGGTGCCTACGGCCAAGTGTGGTAAGTATTAAAATTCAGATAAATATGAAAAAGCAACATTCTATTTATCCTTTTAATACAATTTTGAGTATATGTATAAATCAATTGGTATTTTCAAAATAAAGGTTAATAAAGGATCGAACATCATCTATTTGCATTGCCCCTGTGTGGGTGGAACTGGTTTAGCAATTTGTCTATCATTACTATCCGAAATATTTTATGTCACTTGAATATTCTGTATTAAATCCATCCTCAATCATTCCATGCTATTTCAGCTTAATATTAAATGGTGATAAGTTTTATATATTATTTGGATCAATTTAAGCCTTTATTGATATTAGGTGTAAAGTGCACTGTTATGTGCAGCTGAATGAAATATAAAATTCCTGTTGGCACCTAAATATTTTCACCCGACTGACCTTTGTTTACAGTTCTGCTATAGATACTCTTCATAATATGAAAGTGGCTATCAAGAAGTTGGCAAGGCCCTTTCAGTCTGCAGTTCATGCCAAGAGATCTTACCGTGAACTTCGTTTGTTAAAACACATGAATCATGAAAATGTCATAGGTTGGTGTTAACATTTTTACTGTATTCAAATTTAAGGAACTTAAATACTGCATTTTACATATTAATGAGCAGTAAATTTAAAAAAAGACAAAGTGTTATTAAATAAAAGTATTTTATTTTCAAACACAATTAAATCTTTTCAGATGATTTAAAGATATCTAAAGTCAGAAAAATTAAAAATATATTTTGGGTTTAGGTTTACTGGACGTTTTTAGTCCTGAGAAGAATCTTGAAGAATTTCAGCAAGTGTATCTGGTGACACATCTGATGGGTGCAGATTTGAATAACATAGTGCGTACACAAAAGCTGTCAGATGATCATGTCCAGTTTCTGGTGTATCAGATCTTACGTGGCTTAAAATATATTCACTCTGCAGGCATAATACATAGGGTATGTAATTAATATTCTAACTATTATTTTATTTACTGTTGTATATGTGTAATCTTATAAAAGAGTCAGTGATATGTGTTAAACATTGATTCCATCTTAATACAAAGAATACTTATCCACTGAATGCACATTAAAATGTCACTTTTTTTACGACCGTGTGAGATTGTCTCAACAAAAACGATTACTATAATAAACTACTATACCTACATTAAAATAAAAAAATATTCTCTAAAAGCTCAAAAAATTCAAAATTTAATTTTATTAAAAGAAAATTTGTCAATTTAAAAAAAAAGATCAAAATAAAGCTTAAAAATGGAATATCAAAAAGAAAATCATATTTATTTTTTATTTCGAATTTTACAAGAAAAGATAATATTTACTGGTGACAATTATTTTATACTATAATAGTACATAATATTCCCTTTAAAATTACATTAATATCAATAATATTTTATGTATTTAATATAGATAAATATATAATATTTACTCAATATAAATTTAAATTTTAATAAATAAATAAAAATAAGTTTTAATAATTTCTAGACACATCTCAACAGATATTTCGTTTGTAAATGGCTATCAACAGGTGAAGCAGTGAAGCAATTAAATAGTGAAGCATTCTTTTAAATTTAGCATTCATTTAACACAAAAAACAACATTTAATCAATAAACGATGATTTGTAGTGATTAAAATTTCGAGTTAAATTATTATAATGAACTATTTTGGAATTGTCGTAATGATACATATTTCCTAAAGAAAATATCTTCACAGTTAATGTATAAAAACAGAAAACTTATCATATTTTTGATCGAGTTCCTTACTTTAATAGTACATAAACAAAAATGTCGAAATGTCATATTCACATGTTTTTTCTAAATATTTTCTTACTATTACACATAAAATTCACTCTCACAGATAACAAATTTCAAATAGCACCAACTGCTGTCTGTCTGGAAATTTTGTCAATTAATTTGAAACATGAAGTTAGCTATAATATATGTAGACTTTTTAAATATTATCTAGTAACTACACAAAAAAAACCTATTCCAAAATAATGAAAAGAAAAGAAATTATACAATGCAAATTATAAAGGTTCATTGATTTAATTGCTCCCAAGTATATTGCAGAATTATGAATTATGGCTAAATTAGGCAAGAATTTAATGTATTACTACTAAATTCTTACATATAAAAACATATTTAGTACCTAGGTACTCTATCATTAATTTTTCTCTTTTAATTTTACAAACACTTTAATGCAGTTACTTGTCTGCCGTTTACTGGTAAATTGTTACATACACTGTGCTTAGATAAGTAGCTCTGGGCTCAACAAAATGGGCACATACTGAAGTGTCAAGTTATAATATATTGAAACAGTAAAAACCAAATTAAAACATTGGTTTTGTAGGCTTTAAGACAGAATGTTGATTATTTTATTTAAAAAAAAGCTATCGTACGAGGGTGGATTGAAAAGTACTCGGCCTAACCAAGAAAATAAACACATACTAAATCAGTTATATTTTTATTTTTCTACATAATCACCATCAAGTTCAATACACTTTTGCCACCTGCCCTTCCAAGCATTTAGACCGTTGAAAAAAAATGATTCTTCCTTAGAGTCAAAATATGCGACTACAGCTGCTTTGACCTCGTCGTTTGTCGAAAATCTTTGACCTCCCAAGTGCTTTTTTAGGTTAGGGAACAGAAAGAAGTCTGATGGTGCCAGATCAGGTGAATACGGCGAATGCGGTAACAGTTCAAAGCCACAGTTGTGAATTTCAGCCATTGACTGTACTGACGGTTGAACACGGGCGTTATCTTGATGAAACAGGACTTTTCTTCTGAGCATTCCTCGACGTTTTTCTTTTATTTCCTCTCGTAAACGACGTAGTAAGGTGCAGTAGTAATCAGAGTTTATAGTCTGACCCCTTTCAAGATAATCAATCATAATCACAACTTTCGAGTCCCAGAATACTGAAGCCATCACCTTATTTGCCAACAAAATCGACTTAGCCTTTTTAGGGGGTGGTGAACCAGGTCTTCTCCACTGTTTTGATTGTTGTTTTGTTTCCGGTGTACAGTAATGAACCCATGTTTCGTCTATAGTAACAAAACGATTCAAAAAATCATCTGCATCGGCTTCAAATAACTTTAAACAGTCGCGTGAAATAGTCAATCGCGTCCTTTTTTGTTCAACTGAAAGCAGTCGCGGAACCCACCTCGCAGACACATTGTGGAAACCCAACTCGTTGACAATGATGTTTTGAGTTCGTTCATAAGAGATGCCTATAATCTCGGCTATCTCTCTAATTTTTAATCTGCGGTCTCCCATTATTAAATCAAGTACTTTTTTAATATTTTCGTCAGTAGTTGACGTCGAAGGCCTTCCAGAGCGGGGTTCATCTTTCACACTCTCTCTACCACGCTTAAATTCTGCTATCCATTTTTTGACGGATGAATATGACAGAGCACAATCGCCTAATGTACTGACCATGTCATCATGGATGGCTTTTGATGATAGCCCCTTCTTATGGAGGTACTTAATGACGGCACGCTGCTCGATTTGCTCCATTCGCGGAAATTATGTCTGATTACTTTGTTAATAAATTTATAAAATCACAACTAATTATCGCACACGTTTCGAACTTCACACAATGAACTAGTCTGAACTGAACTAAATAATGTGGGTAGATTTGATTTTTAGAATTGAATGGATCTGTGTTAGGCCGAGTACTTTTCAATCCACCCTCGTATTATACCGTGTTTTAGCATAATATACATTTGGATATAATAATTTGTATAAAATATTTTAATGCACTTCTACATGTAAACAGAAGATTTTTTTATAATTTTCCATATGGAGTAGGAGTGCATTCTCAAGTTTAGTTTAAGATGTGGTTAGTGGTACGAGAGTGACACTGAAAGTTCTTAGAAAATCAAAAACTGAACAAACTAGCAAGTTATTAGTTTTATTATATCTTTTCAAAATAGTGTTCATTTTACATCAATACATTGCTGCATCCAATGGAACCACTGAGAAAAGCACTTTGCCCACTTGTCCTTAGGGGTCTCTTCGACGGAATTTTGAAATGCAGCCACTGCTTCCTCGGCGTCCATAAAACTTTTTCCTCGAAGTTTTTCTTTTATTTTCGGAAACAAATAAAAATCGCAAGGTGCGAGGTCGGGGCTATATGGCGGGTGACCCAGTAATTCCACGGTTGTTTGCTTGGCGGTATGCGAGGAGGCGTAGGAGGATCCTACTGCGAGGTCGTTTTTCCCGAACTTTTCCAAAACAAGTGGCAAACAATTGTTAGTGTACCACTCTCCATATCGATCCTCTAAAACAATTGTTGCGTAATGACCTGTCCTTCCGAAGAACGAGGCCACCATCTGTTTTCCCACGCTTCGAGCTCTTCGCTTTAGATGGCAACTCCTCGGAAGGATACGCCCAGACAGCAGATTGTCTCTTAGTTTCAGGATCATATCAATAAATCTAGCTTTCGTCACCCATAAATATGTCGAACACAGCATTTGAGTCAACTCCGTTAAATCTTTGAACCATTTCACGACACTAATCAACACGATGGAGTGGAGTTTTTGGACCTCTCTCAAATTATGGGGTACCCACCGGGCACAAAGCTTCGTGACCGCTAAATGTTCATGGAGGATTTTGTGCACTTAACTCATACTGATGCCTAAGCTTGTCCGAATCTGCTGATAAGTCACTCTTGTCAGTCTCTATCATACGCCGCACAACACTGATGTAATCTTCAGGCGTCGTCGTAGCAGGTCGTTTCTCACGTAGATCATCGGTGAGATTAGTGCAACCACGTTTAAACTCATTTAACCAGTTGTAAACACCACCACCAGGTGTAAGTGGCACGAGATTGGGGTCCATTGTGAAAGGCCAATCGAAGTCTGTCATAACTTTCTTGTTGATTTAAATGACATCGAAAGTCATAAAAATTCATTGTACAAAATTTTCTCACGTTGAATTAATGCTGACGTGATACAGACAATTTTCAAATTGCCGCCAAATCGTAAACAAATGACAAATTAATAAAATACATACACAGTAATATTGGTAGAGTTCCATTTTCAAAATTTGAATTTTTTTTATTATATCATTTACAAGTGGCCAGTTCTAAAAACTTTCAGTGTCGCCCTCGTATTAAGGTAATATTTTTGTAGGATCTGAAGCCTTCTAATATAGCTGTAAATGAAGACTGTGAATTAAAAATCTTAGATTTCGGCTTAGCAAGACCTACTGAGACAGAAATGACAGGCTATGTAGCTACAAGGTAAGCCAATTCATTATTAATTGAAAAGCTTTAATTTCAGAGTTAAAATTAAAAAAAGACTATATTTCATTCATCCAACCATTGCAGCCTATAAAAGTTTACTGCTGAACATAGGCCACCCCCATAGATTGCCTCATAGGGGGGATTTTGTCATAGTTGTCACACTTAGCAAGTTAGTTGCTAATAAAGCTTTTTTCTAAATTTGATTTTCTGTCAGGATGATGCTGCTTCCCATCTCCTGGTTCAGTTTCCTTCCATAGCATTTTACAAAACCCACTACACAATAGGGGGCAGTGGATATTCTTACACTGCGACTTCCTGGTCTATAGATTTATATCATTTTATAGTTAAAGTAAAAGAGAGAGGCGTCAACTTATATAAAGAGTAGTAAGTAAAGAGAGAGGTATCCTTCTGCTGACTATAGACCTCTCTTTCCTAAGAGGATTAAATATTTTTCCAGTATTTACATTTATATACAAAACAAACACAAGCTTACCCATACTGCTGTTACATTATGTTTGCAACACAAATGCGTCACCTTGAACAGGGAAAGCCCACTCTCTTACAGAATGCCAGCATTAAAAATAATGTTAATGTCCTTCAGATCGAAGGGTTTTAGTGCCCAAGTGTATGGTGTACGCACTGGTCCCCTCACTCTTATAGTCTGATGGGATGGTAATCTGACACGACCGGAGAGAGATCAGGCGCAGGACAAATGGCTTTACGTGCTTTCCGAGGCGAGTGGGTGAAACACCGCATACTTCCTGACCCCGAGCTGTTACTGAGAATTTCTTGACAGAAAAAACCCAATTACTAATTTTGGCCTCGACCCGGGATTCGAACCCGGGACCTCATGATCAGCAATCGCGTGTACGACCGCTAGACCAACGAGACAGTCAATTCGCATAATAATAATAATAATATAGCAGCCTGTAGAGACCCTTTTAACTGGCAACAAGGCACTCTATCTTAGTCCTCTGAGGTCTAATGCATATAAATTTTGATTGTTAACTGAGTATTATGTGTTCATACGTGACCCTTATGCTAAATAAAAATTCACTTCAAGCATTTTTAAATTTTTTGTAATCCTTTGAAATTGTTTTATTTAATACAAATCATAATTTGTCACGTGTTAGATGGTACAGAGCTCCTGAAATAATGCTCAATTGGATGCACTATAACCAGACGGTTGATATATGGTCAGTTGGTTGCATCATGGCTGAACTGCTTACTAGCAGAACTTTATTCCCTGGTTCAGACCGTATCCTTTTAAACTCAAAAAATTAAAGTGAAAAATGTTTAATTCAGGAATTATTTTGTTGTAATTTAACAATCTTTGGGTAAAAACTAGTTTGTAGTTTACAATTATTATAATGATAATGACTAGCAATATAGCTATATTGTGATGCTATGGTATTTAATGTATTATATATAATAGTACCTATTTGCTTTAATTTTCTTTTAAACCTTAGTAAATACTGAAGCTTGACCGTCTTCAAAATTTTTGTGTAAGATTCATATTTGGTTTGCGCAAATATGATCATGTTTCTTGTTTTCGTAATAAGCTCAAGTGGCTTCCTATTCATCTTAGCCGGAATGCTCATATTCTGTCACTTCTTTACAATGCTCTCTTTAATCTTTTCTATCCTTCTTATCTTAAGGATCGCTTTGAATTCCTTCACTATTCCCATTCGAAAGTTTTGAGATCATCAGAAAATTTTACATTAAAAATGCCTGCCCATAATATCAAATGTTTGAACAGGTCGTTTACTATCCAAGCAGTCCGTCTATGGAATGCCCTGCCTCTGTCAGTGAGACGCGCCCAATCTTTATCTGTTTTTCAGAAGCTTGTACACAATCACTATCTTAACCTTTGAATTAGTGACATCTATATATTATGTATACATTCGTATTTTATATCTTTATTTGTTATTTATTTCTATATATTATATGGAAATGTTTACAATTCTGCATTAACAAACCACACAATTTTCTGTTTTTTGTAATCCTGTCCATCCAAAGGTTGTCTGGAAAAAATGGCTTTTAGCGATAAGACCGCCCATTGTGTCAATATTTTTTTTTCTTTCGTTTATGTATTGATTTGGTGTACAATAAAGAATTATCTATCTATCTATCTAGATACTAAGATTTAAAAGATTAATTTTTATAGCTCAGCTTATATTTAAATGTCACCTCCTTTGTCTGTAAACCTTAATAAATGAGACAGATATTCATCAATTGAACTTAATCATGGAGATACTTGGAACACCGAGTCAGGAATTTATGCAGAAAATTTCCTCAGAGTCAGTAAGTAAAATGATGTTAATTAGGAATTAATAATTCTGTCCCTTTTCTTTATTGCGAGTTTTTGCATTACTTTTTATGTACGTAAAATTGTCTGCAACATTGTTTTTTGTAATATGTACATGCATCGTAATGTAAACATAACAGCTTTGTATTAACATGTGGTGTGTTGCATCAATACTGGCTTATGTAAGTTTGGTGCTTGTTGTAACCTTAACATCTGCGCATTCAGATATTGATCATCTCACAAGGATATTATTTTTATGCGGCAAACCTGATCAAGAAACTATTGACAAAATAACAAGCGAGGAGGTAAGGTTAAATAACATGAATAGACTATTAAGCTTTTCATAAAAGAATTTATAATTATTCCAAGGAATAGACAAAGTATAGTAAAGTGACAGCCTATATAAGGTCCCACAGCTGGACACAATTCTTCTCTCTTTTTTGAGAGAGTTTTAAGGCAAGGAAATGTCCGTCGCGTTGCCACATTGCGTGTTGACGGATTTCACGCCTTTGAAAATTTTCTTTAATTTTTCAGACAGGCAGGTTTCTTTGCCTTTTTCTTTACCGACGAAAATGTGAAAAATGAGCACTAAAATTGCAACTAACAATTTCATTGGTGCTTGCGGTTATCGTGCCTCTGAACTACCACAGGTCTAAGGAATTCTCTTTTCCAAGGAAAAGATATTGTCATGAATAAATTTAAATAATAAATGTGTTTTAGTGCAAAGCAGACAGCAAAGTTCCTACTAATAATATTAAAATCACCTACTAACTGATTGAATGATTTCTGCAAACTGATATGATAAATGTATATAAGTAATTATTTTTGTAAAATTATAACCTCACCTGTGTATCTAAGACAAGGATCCAATCAAAGAAACCAATCGTAATTGGCTACACTTATTTGTAGCCGGAGAAACCAAAGTGTACCGTGTAGTTAGGTAGCCTGTAACACCAGCTATGATCAAAAGGATTGACACATGGAGCCCATTTTGGTTGATAGAAATTAAAAACAAAGCGATGCCAATTAATTTTTTTTTAATCATTACCGCGGGCTTTGTAACATGTGAACGGCAACGATGATATTGCGAATACGATACCGCTTGCATTTAGTGGTCTTATGCAAGGCTTAATGATCCGCCGTATTACTCGATTACACTAATTACCATTTATTTTATTGAAATATCATTTTATTAAGTTGTTAATACTATTAGGTATTTCGAAAAGTATGTTTTATGGTGAGACTGACAGGCTATTTTGTTATGCTTAGTGTATAAATATTTTATTGAATAATAATATATTCTGTATTTTCGTACAATACCTTTTCTAATTTTTCTGGCCAAAGTACGATTCTACGATCATAAAACTTCTCTCTGCTGCTTTTAACAGTGGTAGAGCCACGCGGCTTTTGCTGTCGCACGGATGGGCCGGCTCGAACCGGGGTGGTACCACGACCTCACAGAAAACCAGCGTGAAGTAGAGGTTTACCTCTGCGTTTCGCTTGGTGAGTGCAGGTGGCCGGAGGCCCTTTTTACTGGAAATGAGGTATTCCATCTTAGTACTCACGGGTGACAACATTTTGATTTGTAATAGAGGATAGATGTAGATGTCTATGGGCCGCAGCAACCACTTACCATCAGGTGGACTATGTGCTCGTTTGTCACCCTTATCCTATAAAAAAAAAACCAAAAACTTATTAAGTAATTGTTGACGCCCTCATTTGAAGAAACATTGATTCAGTGAATTGGGAACATCCTCAATGATGATTCGCTTCAAAAAACGGATCACTTTCTTTACGTTTGAAAAGTCAGAGGTGAATATATATTTTTTCTATAGGAACATGTGGATGTGGATGTCGATGAACGGTTGAATCTCTTAGCATACTTTCGATTTATTGGCGGATTACATAAATTAATGCTCTCTTCATCATATTCAACTGGCAAAAATAACGTGGTGCATCTTTAACAACAAAATTCCCGAAACGAAATGTTGAAATCAGATTTGGCACTGGCATTTTGTCACTCAAGGCGCTCTACACACATTGAACAATTGCTATCGTGACGTCTAAATAAGTTTAATTGGACAGCGATAAGAAAATTAAAAATAAATAAACTGGGAATTCATGTTCAGTTCACTATGGTGGTTATTGTGGTGTATTTACAGTTATTATGGCGGTATTTACAGTTTACTTTGGTAGCTACTGAGCGCAAACTATCGACAATGCCCATTAATCTTACACAAACCATAGTCATTTTATAGCCTCGACTGCCACAAACTGGCATCAACCTAATGTAATTAAATATCGATTATAATAACATACTTTTGAACTTATTTTTTATTTATTTACACATTTCAGTTATAATGACAATAAGATTGAAATATTATGGAGGGAATGAAACGAAAAAAGTAAAGCTAACGCCGTTTTCTTACTGCATTTCAGCTCTATACCGGCCAAGGCCAGTCTAATATACGTTTTATTTTTATTTTTCTTAGTTTACCTTTGAAGAATTCAGTTTACAATTAGTGTTTTTTATGGAATTAGGGGTTACTGGAACAAACGAGTATACATACCATCTGATGGAAATTGTGTGCTTTGGCCCATAGACACATAGATCGACCTTCGTTTAAAAATCGTTAATAAACTGCAACCATTGAGGGTCGTTACCTCGTAACCAGTAAAAAGGGTCTCTGGTGGTCAAAACACAGAAGAATTATGCTACTGTTTCAAGCTGGCATAATGTGCGAGCGTGGTCCATCCTCTCTCGAGTTGTGCAGTACACTGCTGCAGTGGTTTTACCACGTATAAACATGTTGCTTAAATTTGTAATTTTATAACATAATCACGTTTTAATTTCAGGCTCGCAACTATATTCAGTCGCTGCCTACCCTGAAACGACGCGACTTTCGCGAGGTGTTCCGTGGTGCCAACCCACTCGCTATCAACCTTCTAGAGCTTATGTTGGAACTCGACGCTGATAAGTTCGTATTACTGCATTTTTCATGAACTGCCACACGCAATTTAGATGTCGTTCAAGTTAGAAAGAATAGCACCTTCATTTATTACATCCGTAATGTTTTAGTTTAATTAAATGTGTAGTATTCACAATTAATCACTCCATTCAAACATATTCTGTGATGAGGAAACAATGATTAAGTAAATGAATGCTGCAGAAGTGGATGGTAGAGATAGCTGATGATAGATGGCGATATATTAAACATGGGCCAAATGTAGATTACCCTCAACCCGACGAGTATGTATGCGTAGATACATAGATGTGAAGGAAAGAAAAAGACGTGTCAGGATCATGCTCTTTACGAGGCCTTTTTTACGTGGAATTGCTAGATCATCTTTTCTATAAACTTCAAAAAGGAGACGGTACTCAATATGTGTGTTACCTCATAACTTTTTACTGGGTGAACCGATTTCGATGATTCTTTTTTTATTTGAAAGCTGGTGCTTCAAATGTAGTCCCAGATAAATTTTATCAAGGTCTGACCAATAGTTTTTGAGTTATTCTTAATAATTTATATTGAAGTCTGTTGTACAACATTTTAATTTTAAATTATTTGAAGTACATACTATTTTTATTTAAATTTTTATATTTAGTGTTGCATAAATTACTTCAATCATGAATTAAACAAGTTTATTTTTTATAATTTCCGTGAATTCTACTGTGGCGAAGTGGCGAGTAAGTTTAGAAGATGCCGGCTTGTACAATGGTAGTATGTACATATGTTGAAGAAGGGTGTGATTGATTGTCGTTAAAAGCACTATTGCCTTACATGCTGATAGTTTATTACAGATCACACACTTATTTGTATCAATTTTAATTACCCAATTCACAAAATATTTACACAATTATTTGTTTACAGCTTAATTACACAATTATTCGTACACAGATTAATTAGTTTATTCACAAATAATCACTTCACATTTATTGTTAAGTATTTGACTATGTTTTACTTCACTTGAACACTCACAACGGCTTACGCGACACAACTTTAACGCCATCAGCGCTAGAGAGTGACAGCCCGTGTTTTTTTTGCGCCCAGAAAAAGTAAAGGGCTACCCTCCGGGAAGCGGGGGAAGAAGGTGGGGCTGAGACTGGCTTTGGCCTGGAGGACCTTTCTGTCGTATCGGAAGTGACCCCCCTTTGGGAAAGGGGGCGCGGGGTACAGTGCACGCCCATTTTATACAGTCGTGTGGCGGGAGAGCGAGCGCGTCACGTGATCTGACGTCATCGCGCCTGGTGTCGTCGCGGCTGGCCTCTTGCACCGATATGTATATATATATATACATATCGGCCATATGGCCAAATGACAAAAAAATGGAAAATGACAAAAAAATGACAAACGCAAAATAATTATTCAGAAATATGAATGCAAAGAATAACATTTTTACGAGAAATTAAAAATATAATCAATACAATGTTATACTCGTATTCATTGATGAAGTATGGCTAAACGCCAACTACGTTGTGCCGCAGACATGGACAGGTGACACCTGCCCGTGGAAAAAGGTGGGCCAAATTTTCTATTTTCTATTAATAGAAAAATATTTGAAAGAATGGTATACGCAAGTAGGTACATTAATTTTACAATAACATATTTTAATACATTGCCTGGGTGGGATGTATTAATGTGGCGTTATTAAGACTTAAAGTAATAATTAAAGACCATTTATTTTATCTTACCAATACTTCTATTTTAATAAAATGTCTAAATTTTGAGGATAAAATTTAGTTTAGATTACTCATGGTTCGTTAGAGTACTTTCTATTTGTTTGTAAAGTTTTATTTCAATTATTTTAACCATTCCGAAGATTAGCTTGGACAGACAGACAAACGAAAATTTTAAAAATGGTTACTCATGTCTTAATAGCATGCAAATATTTTATACAAAAAAGTTAATAAACAAAATCTACAATAATTATGAAAAAATAAAACTCAAAACGCGTCGTAGCTCACAAATTAATGAAACCGGACTGAATTTTTTTTTTTGTAGTTTATGGCATTTTGTTATCATTGATTCCAATGATAAGTTGGACTGTTGAACATAAGTTATAGGACGTATAAAAACGCATATCGCAAAATAGTTTTTTTGCAGTCTTTACCGGCGGTTGTGAGTGTAGATAGCGACAGTGTGCGAGCGAGAGGTGAATAGAGGCTACGCCATTTTTAATCCCGTTCTTTTACCGCACGGGTAGATCAGTCAGGTTGCTTTCGCTCCCGCCACAACCTTCTAACCTATTACAACTGAAAGTATTTCTGAGTGTTGAAGTATTTCTGGGCAGTTTTAAACAATTCAGAAATAAAACACAATATATTATAATAGTAAGTAGTGGTAAGTAACCTTGGGTCAATATTCCTGTGTAAAAAAGTGAGGTTTAGTCGATATATCATAAAAAACTGCCTTAAAAATCTAAAATTTCAAACCCTCGTAAAAAATTTCAGGGGCATTTGCGCCAAAAATCCCTTTGGGATTTTTCATCATTTTTGGTCCATATCGGAGGTGTCCCTAGAATGGAAATATATCCTAATTTATTGTTGATTTTTTTTAAACCGCTCGACTGATTTCGATAATTTTTTTTTTTTTATAGGATAAGGTTGACAAACGAGCACACAGTCCACCTTATGGTAAGTGGTTGCTGCGGCCCATAGACATCTACATCTATCCTCTATTACAATTCAAAATGTAGATGCGTTGTCACCCGTGAGGACTAAGATGGAATGCCTCATTTCCAGTAAAAAGGGGCTCCGGCCACCTGCATTCACCAAGCGAAACGCAGAGGTAAACCTCTACTTCACGCTGGTATTCTGTGAGGTCGTGGTACCACCCCGGTTCGAGCCGGCCCATCCGTGCGACAGCAAAAGCTGCCGCGTGGCTCTACCACTGTTTAAATGGGACCAACTGAAAAGTATACCCTTTGAACCAAAAAAAGAATTTTGCAAATCGGTTCAGGCGTCTTCGAGTAATCGGTGAACATACATAAAAAAAGATTTCGACGAATTGTAAATCTTTCCTCCTTTTTGAAGTCGGTTGAAAATTATTAACTATCATTTACACTTCAAATTATTATATTTTATATGTTCAGTTACTACTCTTGGCAGTACAATGTCGTATTTTATGACAATTTGTTGTTCGATTGTACAAAATTTTCAATGTTACAACTTGTTTTTTTAATACCACGGTAAATTTCTAGAAAGACTTGATCTGACAGTGGGGTGACCATAATACCTATTAGCTGATTGGAATTGATCCCGCGATATGTATTGTTAATTAAAAAAAACGA
This sequence comes from Parnassius glacialis, assembly GCA_033319125.1. NCBI lineage: Eukaryota > Metazoa > Arthropoda > Insecta > Lepidoptera > Papilionidae > Parnassius > Parnassius glacialis. The sequence goes on along the minus strand of JAVANC010000013.1, from coordinate 15,863,117 downwards.
TATTTTAATAAGTTTAAAATTGATTTTCCTTAAGATTTTCATATTCGTAAAAGAAATAATAAGGTGATGAACAGGATTATGAATTTCTTGATATTAGCTTAATGGAAAATATTTATCAGAATATTTTAACGTTATGATTATAATGGAATACGGTACTTACTATATGTTGAGAATATGTAATAGAATATTAACGACAATGGAGGGAGCAAATCTAACACCACAACGGGGCGCTATTACTTTTAGATGAATGAAGCAGACTGACAAAAAATATCACCACATAAAAATATAGTTTCGTGTTATATTTTCGTTTTAAAGTTTTCAGTAAATATTTCTTATTATTCGTAGCACAATCATTGTATGAATATTTTTTGGTGTTCGGAATCACATTTTTAATCTCAATCGAGTATATCTTAATAAATACAGCATTTTATGTTCTAACATAATTTATTATATCATAGCCAGAATACGATAATAAGATATGCAGCACGCATATTACGTAGTTTTTTATATTATTTAATGAACGTGTGGTTGTCTGCTAGGCGTATAACAGCCGAACAAGCGCTGGCGCACGAGTATCTGGCGCAGTACGCGGACCCCACGGACGAGCCGATCTCCGTACCCTATGACCAAAGCTTCGAAGATATGGACCTGCCTGTCGACAAGTGGAAAGGTATCATATAAATTTATCCTATACAAAAATATCTCGTGCTAAATATGCGAAGTAGAGCGCTATTAATTTATAAATCTTCTTTTTTACAGAACTTGTTTGGAAAGAAGTAGTGGAGTTTAAGCCTCACCCACAACACATGAGCACAGTTGTCGAAGTTAACGCGTCGTAATTTAGTGTTTATGTTTGTATATTGTTGCTTACGAAGTTTTCGTATATATCACTGTAAAATTTTTCATCAGGCAATTATGCATAGGTATATTAGTTTCTCAGTAGTATCTGTTAATTCTGTAGCCAGTATAAGAGAGAAAGGTAAGTAGATAAAATATGTAAAGGTATATTTTTATGAAAATATATATAGTAATACTGTATATGAAATTAAATCAACGAATTTTTGAAATGTAATAAGGTTTTTCTTAGAAATCTTAAAATATAGAGATTTATTTACAATGAAGTCAATTTGTAGAAAATGTTACAGGTAGCCAGTATTTTTTTAATTTTAATGCATACTTATTTACTTGTGTATTTTTATCTCAAAATAATATTGGTACGACTTTCCATTGACGTCCGTCGAGTTAAGGGTTGATATTGGATGGATTTATATTTGCATTATAAATTAATGCAAACATGAAAAAATATCGATATTTTAGAAATCGATTTTTTGTGAATCGATACATTAGCTTACGATTTGAATCGATTTAAAAATCGATCTTTTTCGGAAAGAATCGACATCCCTACTGATGATGACAATGACAAAACAAAATAGCGTCAGTTTTACCGTAGGAATTTACATAAAAATATTGCATAAATATTTGAAAAAGTACGCATCTCCGAATGTCGAAACTTTGTGTGTGTGCTTATAATAATGTAACCTTTCTGTAAAAAAAATGTCAATACCCAACTCGACGGACGTCAATGGAAAGCTAAGCCATAATATTTATTATTATAATTATTTAAGAGCTTTTAGAAAAATTTACTTCGCAAATATCCGCTTGTCCGCAAATATTTGCGAAGTAATTTTTTCTAAAAGCTCTTATATAATGGATTTCCGCAAAGTAACGCCTGATTCTATTAATTATATTATAATTATTATTTCACACATGGTACACGAACAGGTCAAATGGAAAAATCGGAGAATACGGTCCATAATGTACTTAATCAATTTTCTTTAAATGGAGGCGTAATAAATAACAGAATCGAAATCGACCGCAGTGCACACTGTGGCAATATTTGTAATTTTTCGGATATATATTGAAAGTTTGTCTTTCAATAGCTTATATATCGAGTATCTTTAGTTATTACCATTATTATTTAAAAACTGTTTACAATACATGTTGTGTAGTAAATTGAAATAAGAGTCTATGAGATAATGGATGGTTATTATAGAAATAAAAGTAAATAACATACTGTAACCACAGTCTAACTACTGCTAACAGTCGGTCATCGAATCGAGATCGGTCTAGACGGGGAGTCGTGCGGTGCGGTGCGGGGCGGGGCGAGACGCGGGTGGAGCATAAATTATAATGGGTCACACTACATGTGCGGTAAAAAACTGTGGGTCGTCCTCATTCAAAGATAAGGAATTAGTTCCATCACTTTCCACATACAAATTAATTTGTTTAAACGTGAAATAAAATAAAATCAGCTTTTTATTTTTTTATTACTTCCCGTTCTGACACCCCCGCAATTTATTGTTAATGTCGGCTTTTCCGACAACATTAAACGCGATGACTGATTGTATCTTCTTCTTACGCTGTGATGTAACTGTATTGCAGTCCTGCTAAATCTGTTTTGTTTTTACAACTATTTGGTGATAGCCTTTACTTGCGTATGAGAATAGTTGTTATTAATGGACACTGGAAATATTTTTACGCGTTGTCATAACGAAACGTAGAAAATTAAGCGAATATGCGTAACTTTTATTTAGGCCCGTTTATACGGGCTTAGTATTTGTCATTAGTACTAATCGGTTAGTACTAAGCTGCATAGTGACAAGTGAGAAGTAACCGTCTACATGTTGGAATTAGTAGAAAGGTATTAGTGATCAGACATTCGATATAGAACGCCGCCGCCGCCGCCGCCTGATTTTGCGTAGTGTGTTGAAACATTATTCTAACATAATTATATCAGCAATGATAGAGGACCTTGAAAGAGAAGGATTAAAAGAACAACGTTTGTGGACAAGACAGTGGTTGCTGCGCAGAGACAATGCTCTTTTATTAAGAGAGCTAGCAACCGAAGATCCAAGCGAATACAGAATGTGTATGAGACTATCAACGGATCAATTTGAATTTTAAAAAAAAATCAACGATTACACACAAATATGAGGGGTGCAATACTAGTAAATATAAAATTGGATGTTACTTTGTCATATTTGGCAACAGAAAGTAGCTATCATATTATCACATTTATACAGAGTTTCTAAACCTGCGATTTCAAAATTCATCCCTGTTCAGGAGATGATGGTATGGTTTCAGTGAAAACGGACAGATTATTGTATATGTAGTTCTCGATCGGGAACTCTGTCAAAATATTCTGTATTCTCGCTTGTGCAACTATACTCCTTTCGAATGATAATGCTCGTACTGCATTGCCACATTCCTTCCAAACACATCGAATCTGTTTTATTTTTCAGATACTTTCCTATTAATAGCTTTTTTTAGGTTTTTTTTAACTCCCCCAATATCACGGAAGATACCTTCCCGCTGCGACACATTTTTAACTGCAGGCTGTGAACTGTGACTTTGTTCTGAGACAGTTTGTGAACTATGACTGCTATGAGTCAGTTTCATTTACAGCCTCTTACTGAAGAAATAAGAGGCTGTAAATGAAATGAGAAGGCACAAAGTTATCTTCCTCGTTGCTTGTAGATGCCTAATCCTAAAACAAACAAAAATATTTCAGATCAATGCTTCCTATGAAGTATGGAAGAAAATAGAAAGGGGTTTTAATACGAGTAGAAATTTTCCAGGGGTTTATGGTGCTATAGATAGCAAACACGTAAATATTCATGAAATCACCAACTGTGGCAGTGATTACTACAATTATAAAGGATGTAATAGCATCATACTAATGGCCGTCGTCGATGATGATTATTGTTTTGTATATACAAATATTGGAGTAAACGGAAGATGCTCAGAACAAGAACAAAAGTTTTTCAGAACTGTTCGATATTTCTTGATCTCGTAAACAATTTGCTGTCAAACGGTGGATTTTTTGTTGGAGATGAGGCTTTTCCCCTAAAACATATTTGTTAAAACCTTACAAGCATAGGCCTTTGACGTACCAACAGAAAATATTTAATTATCGATTGTCTACACTCCGAAGAATTGGCATCTTAGTTACAACAAAACCAACAAATGTTACATGTATTGATAAAATTGTTCGTACATCATGTACTTTACACAACTGGCGCAGAAAAACTTCAATTACATACATATAAATAAATCTGTATACTGAAGAAATTATACAAGGATCATGGAGAAACGACGATTTAAATTTGCAGTGTTCAGCAAATAGGTAGTAATCACTCACCAAGAATGGCCCGACAATTAAGAGAATACGAGGTACTTTGAAACCGAAGGTGCAGTCTCGCGGCAATCTAGAATGATTCATTAGTTTATGTAACCTTTCGTCTGCAATGCAAAAGATACAGGCTAAAACCCAATACAACAAATAAAATGGAATACCTACCGCGTCTGCCGCGGAGTCATCGTGGCATCAGTGCAGACGAAGCGTACTTATTTCGAAATAAATCTAATATCGTGCAAAGTATGATATTTTATTATTTACATTACCTGAATACGTAAACAACGCACGTGTTTTCACTTGTTATTGCAATTTGTCACTAAGCTCTTGTCATGGCTGTTTTCCACACGGTCAAAAAGCGACAATTGCTTAGTAAATTGAGGTGGGAGTATCGACTTGTCGCTAAGTAAATAGGACCCACTTCTATTCATTTGCACTGGCATAAACATTAATACTGAGTACAAATTCAGCATGTTTACACATTGGGTATTAGTGTAAGTGACAAATACTAAGCATTAGTTACTAAGCCCGTGTAAACTGCAATAATGACATCATAGTTTCTGGTAGTCAAACATGGTTATTTGTATATTTTTAAAAAATGAAATGGTAACGATTAAAAAAAATTGGAAATAAGATTAAGACACTGTTTTGCTTGTATTAGATTTTTTATCGTAGATTTAATTATCTGATTGTGAAAATAAAACAACGGTGTTTTTTTTAATGTATTTTTGAACTTTATAAACTTGTTTGCTTATTAGCATAGATTGCATACAATAATTCAGCAATCGCCTTCTTTTTATAATTTTTCTCTACATTTCTTATTCACAAAGTCTCGACTATTATGTTCCTGTAGTGTCGATGTAAGAATATTATTCACTACCGTAAATCGTCCCGTGAGTGTCGAAAAAGGCAACAAAGGGAAATAAATCAAGAGCTCGACAGCAGCGTCTTTTTAATCACAACTAAAAAACAAAAATTTATGGGGGAGGCCTATGTTCAGCGTTGGACTTTGATATAGTGTATGTTCTTTAAATTTTCAATGTTGTTATAATTATTTTTCCTAAATAATCTTTTACTATTCTTCATAGGTCTTGGTCTTGATTCTTTGGGTTTCAGTCCCATCTTCAGCCACAAGTGGGTCAGATCGGGGGTATTGGAGGGTCAGAATCGGACACATTCTCTAATTTAATAGAGAAATTTTCTATAGTTTAATTTATTATATAAATGTTTTTATCGTAAAATGAGTTTGAAAAGAGAAAAAACTGTTTTAACATTTTTCCAATATGGCGACGCAAGCGGCAAAAATACGAGGTGGCAAAGTAGAAATTTCAAAAGAGCACATCAAAATCGATAAAATCACCAAAACTCCCGGAAAACTTTCCAGATAACCTCTTATTTTCAGCAAAAATGACTACTCATTAATGAGCATTAGTTATTGAACGTTATATATACTGTTTAGCCTCGATCACTAATAAAAAACTAGATACACAATCAGTGACAAAAAATGCCCTTACCGAATGAGCGCCTATACGAACATTTGGGTGCGCTTTTAATTTGTACGTAGCTTTGTGAATACAACTTTAGGCAATACGTTTAAGGTTGAATTTACATTAATACAGTAAAACTCGCTTAATACGATCACGTTTAATACGATTTCGCGTTTAATACGCCATTTTATGGAAGTCCCTGCAACTTGAGGCATGTTTTCATACATTTTAACACGCTTAATACGATTCGTCATCCCGTCTAATAAGCCATTTGTGCAACATCCGAGCAGAGCAGAGTTGCCCAGCGCGCTCACTTATCGCCTTGTGTATGCACTCCCCCGTGTGTATGCACCCCGCGCACTTTAGTTAACTAAGTTGAAGTGATTAGTCGCGCGCCATTCATTTTCTATCATTTGTTTACTTACGTATTGTACCTGCCTTTGTTAAGAATGACTACAATTAAGCGAAAAGCATTGTCACTTGAAGATCAAGTGACAATGCTTTTCATACTTCACATGCTTGAAGATATTGAAAGTTTTTGATAAAAAATCTCAAACTAAAAATCAAATAGAGTTAGCTACAGAGCTTCACTTACCAGTTTCAACGTTACGTAGCATTTTAAAGAATAGACAAGAAATTAACGAAAAATACAGATTGCGAGGTGTGAAGAGAAAAAAGCAAAAGTTAGGAAAGTTTGATCAATTCGAGAAAGTTTTAGTGGAATGACTTCATCAAGTACGAGCTTTAAAACTGCCCATAAGTAGTCTCATATTATGCGAAAAATCGCGTAAAATTGCTGAAAGCTTACAAATCACAGATATTACCACTTCAAATGGTTGGATAGATCGTTTTAAAAATCGTCACGGCATTGTTTATCGTCAAATCAGAGGGGAATTGGAGATAGTGACAGAACAAGATGTTGATACATGGATAGCACAACTTCCTGCATTGTTAAAAAATTATGAACCGCGAAACACTTTTAACGCAGACGAATTCGGTTTATTTTATAAATTGATGCCAGATAAATCGTATGTCTTCAAGGGAGAAACTTGCCATGGTGGCAAAGCAAGTAAAGAGAGACTCACTGGCCTGGCCTGTGCAAATTCTGATGGGTCGGAAAAGTTATGTTTGCTAGTGATTGGTAAGGCGAAAAATCCACGTTGCTTCAAAAACGTGAAATCGCTCCCTGTAACATGATGCACAATCTCGAGTCATCCAAGACTGGCCCTCGTTTTATTAACTGGTTAAAAGCTTTAGATTATCACTTCCAGATTAAATGTAGACGTATAATTCTGTTTATTGATAACTGCCCCGCTCACCCTAAAGATGTTGAACTAAAGAACATAACGCTTGTTTTCGTACCTCCGACTGCGACAAGCAAGTTACGTATACCTATAATTGGATACCTACACAATATTTGTAAATGATGTTTTATTTTCCCTATCCCGCATAATACACTTTCCCGTTTAAGTCGCGATTTTAGCTAGGTCCCTTCAAAATCGTCTTAAGCTGGTTTTACTGTATATATTTATTTCAACTAGAATTACGTCAAAACAATTGGCGACAGTTTTTAGAGAACTTCTGCATGGGATTGTGTATCCAGTTTTTTATTAGTGATCGATGATTTTAAGTGATTGCTAAGACTTTTATTATAAAATAACAATAGTGTTAAAAAGAAATCATAAGTAGGTAACACAAATGTAACTAATAGATAATGTGCTCGCTTTTCAATTTGATTACGCCTTTGTAAGCTGTTGTTAAATAAAATATTTTGTATGCTAACTAAAACTTTGATCTTGATGTCGATTATTTTTATTTATAGTCCGGTAGAATAGTGACGCTATTGATTTAGGGACTAAATCACAAAAATTAACGCATTAAGCTGAGAACAAATTATCGGACGCGTCCGTCAACCGCGGCTGACAGACAAATTATCGGTCGTAAGACGCGGTCGTACCCTTGGGTTGTCCTTGAGCGTTCAGACGTCCCAACAGAATCTAGCCGGCTGGATATTTGTGCGTCCGCGGACGGTGTGCACAGGGCACGGGACGCGTCCGCGGACGTTTCGAGTGTCACAAACGAACCGACCGCGCTCGCGACATGTCAGACGAAGAAAATTTAATTGAATGTGTTCGTGGCCACGAATGCCTATATAACTACAAACTGCAGCACTATAAAAATGCTACTTTAAAACAGGAAGTGTGGGAGCAATTTGCTGCTGAATTAAACATCATTTTCAATCAGACTAAGCAGAAAATTAAATTGGTTTTCATTCATTCTTAAGTACATTTTGTAACGTTTATCATCTTTTTGTAAGTCTGGATACAATGTATGAAATTCACCATACTCGAATCGTTTTACATTAATATCATGCACCCAAACACTCCTTTTCACTTTTTTTTGGAGGACAACATAAGGCAGCTGCCGCTAACTCTATAAATTTGTCCTCGCTGTCGCTGCTTGTCATGTTTCTCGATTGAAACACTTCTATAGAATGACTGAAGTGAGGCGTCCGAAGACGCCGTCTTAACTATCGTGCACACCGCTAAACCGCGACTGTCAGCCGCGGCTGACGGACGCGTCCGATAATTTGTTCTCAGCTTTATCATTGACGCAGTTATATTATCATCTCTAGAAATAAATAACACAACTCTCCCTAAATTGTTCGCATATTTGTGTGATGGAATAAGTTTCAAAAATATAAATAACCGTCCATTTTGATGTTATATTATTTTGTTTGCTTTGTAATTTGAAGTGAAATTTACAATGTTTTTCTATTTTTACTGTGTGGACTTTGATAATTTTTCTGCATAATGTTACCGTAAATTTTTAATTTTTAAAGAATATTTTTAATATGTAGGTAACACTATATTATCTCGTATATGTATAGTTTCATAGAAATAAGTTTAAAAATCAAAAAATAAAGTCTTGCTACAGCAATCCCTATGTTTTATTAATTTCATAAGAGTAATAGTGCAATACTTAATAAAGAAACTGCTTAATATTGGAATTTATCATACCCTTACGTATCAAACGTCCACTGATGAACATGGGCCTGCCCTGTAGATTGCCTCATAGGGGGGATATTTGACACGCTTGCCATTCGTTTTTTTATACTCACACAAGTCGGACACGAAGACTGTGCTTCTTGTGGTTAAAACATTTCAAGAGCGAATCTGTAAAATATTGCGAAGTAGTAGAGTAAAAAATTAAACATGTTAATTATGCTTGTTATTGAGTAAGTAAAGTGTATATTTGCCTGCGTACCAATGTATATGTTTATGTACAATTACCGATTATAGAGCTTTCTAATTTGGCTTGGTCTGGCTTAGATGAAATCTAATAAATCGATGAGTCTCGTTTATAAAGTGTTAGGTGCATATTTAGCATATGGAAGAAAATAAAACAAAACAGATCTTTTAAATAAATATTTAACCCTCAACCACTGACGGACGTTTATGGTACTTCGCCCAAACGGTTTTTCCGTTTTAAATTTCAAATTTGCTCGGGATTTCGAACGCGTCCTTTTTGGTAGTTTCCTATTCGCCAGTGACGCCCACGTGGCAGTAGAGAGGGAACGTGTGGTAGGTACGTGTCTAAATAGGTATGTTTGATACATTGACGTACGTATTGCTAGTGTTCATAACAGTATCTCTAGTATATATACAGTAATCTATGTCAGTGTTAGTATAACTTTTTTAAATTATGTTTATGTTTGTCTTTAGATAAAATGAATCGCACCGCTTAGGTGTAATTTTCCTTTCTGCATATCTTCGTCCCGAAAAACTATGTATTAAAGGCATTGCTACTAATGACGAAGAAATTCTCGAATCTTGGCTTTATGAATCTGATGAATCATCAGCTGATGAAAATGATTACATTCAGTCGGACCGCGATGATTCTTCAGAAGAGGAGTATTGTGATGATGGAGAGGCCGCTGGTGTAGCTTCGGACCCTGACTTTTCTGAAGATGACATGCCTTTGTCATGTTTTTCCCGCCAAACTGATTCTGAAAAAAGGCAAACTGGCGCTCTGGCGTGGTAAGCGATTCTGAAGTAAATACGGTTGTCGAGAGTAATGTTTTGCAATCTCACAGAAAGTACTACTACGAAAAAAAACGCTGCATGAAGTGGTCTGCAGGAGGGCCATCGAGAACTACACGCACACTTACGCACAACATCGTTACTCCGTTAACTACAATTGATTTTGCTCCTGATAGCGTCCGCCTTCACAGTTATTTAGTTTGCTAATAACTGACAGTATCAAAACACAAGTTATAGAAAATACTAACCAAGAACAAGAATTGATAAGGCAAAAATATAAGCGACAAGGTAAACCTGAACTGAAGGACTTAAATTCTGTAGAGTTGGTTGTTTTCATTCTACTCTTGATTTTTAGTTTAGCATTCAAATCGAATGATGAAGACATAAATTCATTGTTTGCTACTGATGGAACAGGGAGAGATATTTTTAAGTACATAATAATATCCAAAGATCATTATGCGTTGGTTCTTGTAAGTCTTCGGTTTGGTCAGTGGCATAGCTATGTAACCAAGGGCCCCGGGGCAAAGAAGAAATTGGGGCCCTATTTAAACTAAACTAAATACTTTAAAGGTGCAAAACTACTTCATCATTAGCTCCTTGTCGCCCACTGCAAGGCAAACCGTTTGATGATGCATCTACCACAAATGAAAGGAAACAGTCTGATGTCGCTGTTCCTATTTCGAGCATATTTTATGAATTTGTAGCCAATTACAACGAATGGGTCGGCTCGACCGGGGAAAGACCACGCTCTCACAGAATACCAGCGTAAAATAGCAGCTTAACGCTGCTGTGTTTCGTATGGTGAGTGTAGAGTACTGGAGACCCTTTTTACTGTAAACGAGGCTTTCGATCTTAGTCTTCACGGGTGACAACGCATCCGCATTCTGATTCGTAATCGAAGATAGATGTAGATGTTTATGGGCCACAGCAACCACTTACCATCAGGTGGACTGTGTGCTCGTTTGTCACCCTTATCCTATAAAAAAGCTACTTACTACTAAGTACTACTCTGTATAAAAAGTATCGGGAATATGTCAATAAAAAGACCCGCGTAAAGGTCGTTCTAATTTTTTTACTGCATGTTGGTAGCACTGTACTGATTTAGCGCGCAAAGTTTGAGCGGGATCTGTCATTTAATTTGTTTTAAACTACACTTTTTGTTATTCATAGTTTTGAGTTCTCGGCGATTTTTACAATGGAAAATATTGTTGAACAAAGAGTGTGCCTTAAATTTTATGTTTCGAATGATATTTCATGTGGTGAATCACTAAAAATGTTGCGAAATACCTACGGCGAATCGTGTATATCGAAAACAAGGGCTTATGAATGGTATAAGGTTTTTAAAGAAGGCCGAGAAGTAGTAGTAGACTTGCCTCGTTCTGGTAGACCTTCAACCGCTACGACCAAAGAAAACATCGACAAAATCAAGAAGCTAGTGCTCGAAAATCGACGTATGAGTCTGAGAGAGTTGGCTAGTGAGGTGAACATATCTTTTAAGTCATTCCACAACATTCTCATTGACATTTTAGGCATGAAACGCGTCGCCGCTCGACTAGTTCCAAAAGAGCTCAATTTTGTTCAAAGAGCGCAGCGAAAGCATGTCGCTGAAGACATGGTTTCCCGAGGCCGCTCGACTAGTTCCAAAAGAGCTCAATTTTGTTCAAAGAGCGCAGCGAAAGCATGTCGCTGAAGACATGGTTTCCCGAGCTTCTACGGGTCCGACCTTTATGAAACGTATAATAACTGGCGACGAGACATGGGTTTATGAGTACGACATGCAAACAAGCCAACAGTCTTAGAATGGCGTCTCGAAAACGAGCCGAAACCCAAAAAACCGCGGCAAAGTCGCTCCAAAATCAAGGTGACGCTGACAGTTTTTTTTGACTACCGTGGTGTGGTTCACTCCGAATTCCTTCCAAAGGGAGAAACAGTGAATAAAGAATATTATTTAGGCGTCATGAAGCGTTTGCGTGAGAGTATCCGCCTAAAACGTCCAGATTTGTGGCAACACAACTCATGGATGCTGCACCATGATAATGCACCATTACACACAGCCATTATAGTGAAAGAGTTTTTAGCGAAAAATTCAACAAAAGTTCTCGACCAAGCACCGTATTCACCTGATATGGCTCCGTCTGACTTTTTTTTATTTCTCAAGTTAAAATTACCACTTCGAGGAAAACGTATTGAGTCGATAGAAGCCATAACAAAAAATTCGCTGAATGAGCTAAAGGCCATACAGCAAATAGCCTATGAAAAATGTATGGAAGACTGGGTGAAGCGTTGGAGATGTTGTATTGCAAGCGATGGGGCCTACTTTGAAGGCGATAAAATAAATTTAGATGAATAATTTGTATTTTTTGTTTTATTGACAAATTCCCGATATTTAGTACACAGAAGGTATTATGTGTAACGCATAAACAATGACGAAGTAGATTACAGTTCATAATATAGGCAGAGAACATAACTGTGAAAGAGCCACACGGCAGCTTTTGTTGTCGCACGGATGAGCCAGACTAGATGTAGTGATGGCCTGCTAAGACATGACATGAAGAGCTGTAATGGATGGATGGACCTTGTAGCGTTATGCTACTTACATATCATTTTACACTATTTTTCCATTCTGTTTTTGATTTTCTGCATTCATATTTTGCATCACCTTTATTTCCATAGGATCCTGTAACGTTTTTACACAATAACAAATCATTTTCACTTCGTATTTTCACGCTATCAACACTTTCTAAATCGCTGTCAATGGAGTCTTACCTTTTTCGATCTTTTATTTAGTTCTCCGTAACTCTGCAATTTCGGGTTTCGTGCGCGCTGTTGCGCTATTTTTTTCCTATATAAATAATATCTCATTTCTTAAATAAAACTTGCCAATTCTTAATAACAAGTCTAAAACCAAAAATTTACATATTTGACAATCGTTATTTACTTGATTGTCATGACAATTTTTATTCAAATTCGTTACCGGTCTGATGTTTTATCTTGATATTTCCACATAAATACTCTTTTGCTTTGGGTCATTTACAAAAAATTTCCTTTTAATTTAAATAATTTTATTTTTTCTTTTAATTTAAATAATTTTCCCGTTCTCTCTAAAAAGGTATAAAAGCCGAACCATCGGTGAATACAGGGAGTCTCGCTTCAGTTTTCAAACGAGAAGCATCTACTAAAGGCCTTATCCCGGGGCCGCACTGCCCCGGGATCCTGCAAGCCTCCATCTACATCTGAAGTCGTCGGCGTATTCTACATGAAGCGCGGGGCCGCACTGTTCCGGGATCCTGCAGGCCTCTATCTACATCTGAAGTCGTCGGCGTAGTCTACTTCAAGCGCGGGGCCGCACTACTCCGGGATCATACAAGCCTATACTTTCATCTGGAGTCGTCGCCTGCGCCTCCACCTGCTAGTGCCCGCGCTACCTATGGGCGCTACGACTGCTTGCTCCAGGCGCTGAGTGCACCTACTCCAGGCGCTACGTGCGCCGGCTCCGGACGCTGCGTGTGCCTAGACCAGGCGCTGCGTGCCATCACCGCCAAGAAACTACAAGCTCAGCGTGTGCCTACTCCTACTCCAAGCGCAGCGTGTGTCACTTCGACCTTTAGGCTCCACTACAATATTCTGCTATCTTTATTTTTTTTATCTAATTGTAATTTCACGTCATCCATCACCATCATCACATTTCATTTTTTTATAAAAAATTGTAAATATCTTTTAAAAATTTTAATTATATTATTTTCTTGTTCTATTTTTGTTGTTTTGTTGTTCTTAGGTTAGGTTCTTTTTTTTTTTAATTGTCGCTTCACGACAACCTGCTCGAACAGAGTAGACCCACGACCTTACAGATAACCAGCGTGAAGTAGAAGTAAGTGGTTGCTGCGGCCCATTGACATCTACATCTATCCTCGTTTGCGAATCAAAATGCAGATGCGTTGCCACTCGTGAAGACTTAGATGGAATGCCTCATTTCCAGTAAAAAGGGCCTCTGGCCACCTGCACTCACCAAGCGAAACGCAGAGGTAAACCTCTACTTCACGCTGGTATTCTGTGAGGTCGTGATACCACCCCAGTTCGAGCCGGCCCATCCGTGCGACACTAAAAGCTGCCGCGTGGCTCTACCACTGTTAAGGCGTCTGCGGGTGCCTCTATAGGTAATGCCGACACAGGCCAATTCATCGACCACGCCCAAATCGCTGCAGACTCCGTGCTATAACAGGTCCCATCTGCAGAGATTGTAATCCTTGGTGATTTTAACAGCCACTACGCTGAATGGCTTGGTTGTCGTTTAACCGATCATGCGAGAAAATCTGCTTGACTTTGCCTTGGAATACGAGGGCGGCACTGAAAATTTCGGGAATCAAGGAAGTGACACAACATTACTATTTAAAAATGTATTTATTGCTTTTCGAAGTATTCTCCGCGAAATTTGACACATTTTTCCATACGATGGAACCAATCATTGAAGCAACCATTCCATTCTGAAGTTGGGGTCTCCAAAATGGCCGTTTTGTAGGCGTCCACAGCTTCTTCAGGTGATGAAAATCTATTCAATTTCCTCGCAATTTATTTTTTATTTTAGGGAAAGTATAGAAATCATTAGGGCTTAGGTCGGGGCTGTACGGCGGATGGTCTAATAATTCTATGTTTTCTTGCTCTAAAAACTTTTGTTCTGTGTGCGGCGTGAGAACTCGCATTGTCGTGATGGAGGATGATGCGGCGGTTGCAGTTCTCTTTACGGAGTTCAGAAACGACCTGTGGCAAACAAATGCTAGCATACCATTCTGCATTAACCGTTCTTTGTCCCTCAAAAGGAATAGTCGTAACATGGCCGGTTGTGGAGACAAACGTGGCCACCATTTTTTTTTGCAACACTCCGTGAACGAACAATTTTTGTTGGCTTTAACTCATTTTCGAACACCCAAACTCGTGACTGGTTTTTGTTTCGGGTTTGTACGCGTATATCCAGGATTGGTCACCTGATACGATGTTGTATACAGTATTTGAGGATCCTGCGTGGAATCTTTCGAGAGTTCTGACGCACCAAGTAACGCGAGCCGCTTTTTGCTCTTCACAGAGCGAATGCGGTATCCATCGGGAAAACAACTTTTTTACACCTAATTGTTCATGCAAGATTATTTGTATTTGATTCACATGCCAATGTCTAAAGTTGCCTGAATTTCGCGGTATGTCACACGTCGATCTACCTCAATCAGCTTACGCACAGCATCAACGTTTTCTTGGGTGACTGCAGTTTTTGGACGACCTTGACGGGGATCATCACTGAGCTTGACACGTCCACGTTAAAATTCAGCAAACCAGCGATAAATTGTGGTTTTGGATGGGGCTTCATCACCAAATGCAGAAATCATCCGGTCAACACGCTGTTTTTGTGTTAAACAACTTCGAAAGTCATAATAAATCATCGCTCTTGAATTTTCTCGAGTCAATTCCATTTTCTCAACGACTAAACAAGTTTGACAAAACCTTGTGACAAGACCGAGAATCTTTTTTTAAATAAATAAATGGTATTAGATTTTAAAACCAATGACTTTTCAATTAAAAAGATTTTAATATGACAGGAACACTGGAAATATTCAATTCCTGAATTTTAGTGCAGCCCTCGTACGGTCTGACACAAATGGTTACTTCACCTACGCGGATTCTAGATGTGGAGGATCGTGCACCTTCCCTATAGGACCTTCTGCTGACCTCTCATCTGGACGGATATCAGGTCTCCGTCGACGGCCCTCTTGGCTTATTGGACCATTGTCTGATCCGGACTATGGTGCCACTCACATTCCCATCGCGGTTGCGTTTTGCAGATCGCCGCCGTGCTTGGCTCTATAGGTCGGCCGACTAGGACAGGATGCGGTCTTTTTTTGCAACCTTCCCTTGAGGACAGGGGTGAGTGTGCTTCTCGCCGGATGATCCCAACATGATTCTGTTGCTAACGTGGTACTTCAGGGAATGGAACTCTTTACTCTATCATCTGCGGTGCCTGGTTTAGACGCTCCTATAAAATTGCATCGCGCTATAATAGGAGTGCTTCACCAGCGCTTTCAAAGAGCAGTAGAAATTCGCCTTCACGTCGGTACGATACGGCACAGCGCGCGGTGCATAGCACTACTCTCCCTAGACGTCAAGTTGAGTCCTCCCATAGTGCTGAAGACGTATGCTCCCTAGTTGGCACCAGTCGTAACGTGTCTCTTCTAAAACTATCTCCCTAGTCGTAGTCCTGAATTCAAATAAGACAGCTTTAGTGCACCAGATCCGTAAAAATTAACCGAAGATCGACCGCTCAGACCTATTCAACTTGTTCTCCAAAATAATGAAAAACATTGTGAATTGCCAGCTCATGAGGTTAAGGATCACCAACTGTAAAATAACCGCCACTACGATTACCGTCGGGGTTGATGAGCTGGTGATCTTCTAGATTACCTGACTCATAAATTGGCGGAGGCAGAGAGGGAAATCCTGGCTGTTAGTTTGAACATAGCGAAGGCCTTCGATCGGGTTTGGCACAAAGCGCTTCTTTCGAAGATTCCTTCCTATGGCCTTCCCGAGAATTTGTGCAACTGGATCAGCAGTTTTCTTGCAGATTGGAGCAACAAAGTCGTAGCAGAAGGTGCATGCTCCATTTACAAGCCTATTTATGCCGGTGTTCCACAAGTCTATGTGCTATCATCTACGCTGTTTCTTCTGCTTGCTGAAGACGTGTGCTCCCTAGTTGGCACTGGTCGTACTCCAACTTCCCAGTCTCAGTCTAACTCTTTCTCCCTAGACGTACTCGAATTCAAAGAAGACAGCTTTGGTGCAACTGATCCCTAAAAATAACCGAAAATCGGCCGCTCAGACCCATCCAACTTGTTCTCCAAAATAATGAAAAGCATTGTGAATTGCCAGCTCATAAAGTTGAGGATCACCAACCCCGAGGGAGACCCTGGCCGTTAGTTTGAACATAGTGAAGATCTCCGACACTCCATTTACAAGACTATTTATGCTGGTGTTCCACAAGGCTACGTGCTATCACCTACGCTGTTTCTTCTGCTTATCAATAATATGTCGCATACCAGTAACGTGTACTGGTGATGTTTTATACACCGGCTGTGCCTATATTTCTCGGGAAAACGTCGCCGAGTACCGGAACAAACTTTTATTTGAAGTCGAGTTTTTGCCGGATAAGGTCTCTGATTGGGGCGACTAAATCTACTTAAGTTCAATGTCCAGAACAGGCATTCGTGTACACGATACTTTTGGGTTGGGCAAAGTTCTATAGAGAATCTGGCATTCTCCTTTAATTTAATATTAGGTCCTTACATATGAAATTAGCGTTTTGTCGTACTGACCACTTTGATCTGAAATATCTCCTCTTTGGTTAAGAATTCCAAATTCAAATTTATAAATTAATTTAGCTGGTACATTTGAGTTTTGAAAACAGTCATTCAATTGTTTTTTCCTCCTTATTTTTTTCTTTGGCGTCGCTTATTACAGCACAATGGAAAACATAAAATATCAGTATATTTAAGAGTACGAGTTCTGCCGTGGCACCAGTGCTGCAGAAACGAAGGATTAATGATGTGTATGGCGCTGGTGTCGCAAAAGAAAGCACGGTACGTTTTTGGTTTCAACGTTTCTGTTCTGGAAATTTCGAACTTCAGAACAAACCCCGTGGACGGCCGAAGACCAGTGGAAAATGAAGAATTAAAGGCTATTGTGGAAGCAGATTCATTACAAAGCACTTGATAAAACAGTATTAATCAACTTGAAGCAAATCGGGAAAGTAAAAAAACTTGAACGATGGGTACCTCATGAATTGAGTGAATCGAACTTGCAAACACGCGTCAACTGCTGTGTTACTTTGCTCAAACGAAACAATAATGAAGGGATTTTAAATCGAATCATTACTTGTGATGAAAAGTGGATTCTGTACGTTAGTCGGAAGCGCTCGTCACAATGGCTGAACCCCGGAGACCCAGTTAAATCCTGCCCTAAACGAAAATTGACTCAGAAAAAGTTACTTGTGAGTGTTTGGTGGACTAGCGCCGGTGTCGTTTACTACTGCTTTCTAAAATCTGTCCAAACGATTACGGCAAATATCTATTGTCAGCAACTGCAAACCATGAAGGAACAAAGTCGTAGCAGAAGGTATTATATATATATATATACATACATACATAAACACTCACGCCTGTCACCCAGAGGGGTAGGCAGAGACTATAGACTTCCATTTGGCACGATCCTGACAGACCTCTCTCGCTTCCTCCATATCCATATACAAAACGATATATATATATATATATATATATATATATATATATATATTGCAAAACCACGAGGAAATGAATGCCCACTACATTTAAAGAGTGGTTCCAGAACGTGCTTTTGCCCAGCCTACCAGAGCCTTATGTAATATTCATGGATAATGCCTCCTATGACTCGGTTCAAATACAGAAACCACCTACCCAAGCTAATAAAAAAGAAGAAATGGTGGCTTGGTTACAAGCAAAAGGCATTGACGCAAATATGCAGATGCTAAAACCAGAGCTAATTAAATTAGTTAAAGAAAATAAAGCGGCAAATGTGCGATACGAAATCGATGAACTGGCTCTGGAGTACGGTCATCGCGTTCTAAGAATTCCACCGTATCATTTCTAATATAACGCGATTGGGCTAATCTGGGCTCAAATAAAAGGTACGCCGCCCGTCACAATACTTTCCCGCCATTCAGCACGGAAAAGATGATGACCCTATTAACAGAAGCCTGCGGGGAAGTCACAAGAGATGACTGGGCAAAGGTTGTTGAGAAGACTAATAACCTGATTGTGGAACATTTTGACCGAGATATCAGGATTGATTCTGTTATTGATAATAATATAATTATACATGTAGGCGAAGATGATGATGAAGACACCACCTCCTCAAGCGAATCGTAGTTTGATTAATATTCTGTACGCACATTCAATTCAATGTACTTTATTGCATAGAAATACAGATTGTAACTTTGTAACAAAGAATAAATAAAACAATTTTATTATATTAATATTACCTTTTTTTGGTTTCCACTTAAATTACTAAAATATAAATTTTAAATGATTCCGCCAATTTAAAACGAAAATAATCTTAAAAATAACGCGGCGGTTCATTTTGGAGGAACGGTAACGAACTCAGTGTTATGTTGTGCCCATCACTAGTCGTGACTAACTGATAGGTGTCAGGAACGCATTCTCTGAACGGCCGAACTTTACTTCACGACAACGCAAGACCACACACCGCAATACACAACCACTAAATTAGATGAGCTACAATTGGAATCTCTGCGACATCCACCGTACTCCCCGGACCTTGCTCCAACAGATTACCATTTTTTCCGGAATTTTGACAACTTCTTACAAGGGAAAAATTCAACTCCGATGCGGCAGTCCAAACCGCCTTCAAAGAGTTTATTGATTCTCGCCTCCATGGTTTTATTAGTAAAGGAATCAATGAATTACCTATGAGATGGCAAAAGTGTATAGATAACAATAGTGCATACTCTGATTAATTAAATATATTTTACAAAAAAAAATTACTTTATATTCCTCCCGTACAAAACAAAGCTAAATGATTTAGCTTTACCTGCTTATATAAATATTTTTTTTTATAAAATAAAAAATAGTACCAAAAGGTTTGTATCTCTCCATAAAAGTCATTTAGCCTCCATTTCAAGAAAAACGCATAGAAAAACACGTGGTTAGCCAGTAAAACAAGTATCCTTCCGTCCGCAACTGTTTCATGTCAACTAAACTTATCACGTCTAAACAAGTGAAAAAAGCATAAAAAAGAACACTATTTTTACACATGGCTGATGGCACAATAGGCGTGTCATCAACTTCTATGCTTCTTTATCTTCACGCACAATCCCTGACGGGGTAGCCAGAGAGAACAGATCGCCAAGTGTCACGATACTTACATACCTCTTTCAGATTCATTATCTTCTTCATACATGCACGTCTAGGTATCCGAGTACTCTTGAGCCTCCCCTCTTCGAGCAGTTTGCTCACATGGTCTTCGAAAGTTAGTCTCGCTCTACCTCGACACCTTTTAATATTAACTTTCGCGCTATATATTTTCTTCACCATTCGGTCTTCACTCATTCGCTCAACGTGCCCAAACCATCGAAGCACGCCCTTATCAAGTTTTGTGATAAGGTCATCTTTCAAACCTGCCATATTGCAAATCTCTTCGTTTCGCTTTCGGTCGGCCATGGTAACGCCGCACATTTTACGAAGAGATCGCATCTCCACTGCATTCAACTTGCTTTTATGCTTCTTCTTCTTCAAATATACGACGACGACGAGAATCAACTTCCATGGCGTTGTTATATTCAACTTGTTATTACACGCCTGCGTGTCACGAAATATTTGTGTAGCAACTAATCGGTTAACTAAAAGGCTAATTAAGCTAGTTGACTGTTAAATATACAAAGTAGGAGTTAAATAAAACACTGGATTGAACGATGTATTCTTGTACATTTATTTTACTAAGCCCCGTATGGCGTAATGCATGCTAATGTTAGATATCTACGCATATGGGCTCAGCCAATCGGTCTTCTGTAGTCGAAGTTGTCAAGTTACAATTAATAAATTATATACGGCAACTTTTTACAACCATTTTATACCACTAATTTTTCAAATGTATATTATATGAACACCCGTAATATTAACGCAAATTGAATTACAAAGCCTTGAAGTGTAATATTTGATTTTATATAATATTATTATTACATGAAAGGGAATTGTAATATAGCTATTCTTCACCTTTATAAATTAACTTTATAGCACTCGATATTAAATGCTTTCGAATAAAAACAGATCATATGACCTCGTATATTATTTTCATATGATACTGCCCTGTCTGTAAATTACTTATACAGTAACTTTTTATGACATTAATTTTAACTTTTTCCGCGATTGTTACATAAATAATTTGACACCAGAAGGAAAACAAAAATTTTGCGTCCGACCGAGATCACGGGCTTCGCTATTCTCGGTCTCGGTTTTGTTTTCGGCTAAAAGCGTCTGAGATCTCGGCTATTACCAACACTGCACATTTTCTGCCTACTCTCGCCGGTGCCCGCACCAACATTTTTGACAAGCTTTTATAAAAGTCAAGCTAGGCTTGAATCCTTTGCAGACATATCAAGAACCGACGACATTACAATTTCATACTTATGACATAGTATTCTCACCAGGATCATCACAGCTCAAGACCAATGTGTTTTTCAGGTTTTTTAAACTCTAATATTATTAATAGAACAAGTGAGCGAGAAGCAGAAAAAAGAAATATTGCCTCAGTCGGACAATACAAACAAAAATATGAGTCGAATCTAATGAATCATAATAGTTTTATTAAATAATAACCAATATTAGACATAGAAATAAAAATAAACTAAAAATTAAAATAATATTAAGTAGTTGTAATGTTACAATTATATACAATATGT
The DNA here is from genome assembly GCA_033319125.1 of Parnassius glacialis. Lineage (NCBI taxonomy): Eukaryota > Metazoa > Arthropoda > Insecta > Lepidoptera > Papilionidae > Parnassius > Parnassius glacialis. The sequence goes on along the minus strand of JAVANC010000013.1, from coordinate 15,841,907 downwards.
ATAAGAAATTCTTAAACGCAGGTGGCAATTCAAGCAAGGAACGCCGACGCACTAAATATTCACAGAAATTTCATACAAATAATTATAAATGATACCTAGCAGATTTCTGGTGATTTGAACCCGTAGCAATGTTTTCATATGTGTAACATGTCATATTTAAAAAGAACATGGACTCCGTTTTTGAACAGTAAGATTTAGAGGAAGATCATCTTCTGAATCTGTTATTGTATCATCTAAATCTTTTTTTGCTGCCAATATGACACCATTATTTGGTAGAATTTGATGAGTTTTTCTTGATACCTCAGGCGACGTGATCACTGTTCTCCTTTCTATTCCATCTTGAATTACAGAATCTAAAGTATTAGAATGAGATGCAACAGTATTAATAACCGAAGTTACTTCATTCTTTAATGTATTACTACTTAAATCACTTGAATTTTTTTGGCTGTTTATAACATTCACAACACTTTTCAGTCTTCTGCTCTCTCGTCCTGTTCGATAGTCAAGTTTTCGATCTCTCTCCTGTGGAAGTTTCTTGCTACTAACAGTGCCACTTGTACTGGGTTGATCTACTGCTGGTGCAGCCTCTACTACTGCTGGTGCAACCTCTACTACTGCCGTTGTTACACTTTCTACAGTAGAAACTTTTTTGGACGATTTTACGCCTTTACCCGAGTCGGACTTATGCTTTTTAGTTTTTTCGTTTTCAGTAGTCTTATTTGTAGCCTTTTTTTCCTTATGATGAGATCGAGATGACTTTTTCTTGGTCTTTTTTTTGCTTTTTTCTATCGCCACTACTTCCTTATTTTTTCTTTTAGATTTCTTTTTGGGAACTCTTTTTTTATTCGAACTAGCCGTGCTACTAGCCGTTGAGTCACTGTAGACACTACTCCTTGATGAGATAGAGGAACTAGTAGGCGATGAGCTGACAGATTGTGATGAGGTACTAGAATTGGAATCCCAACTTCGCGCGGGAGATGGCGTAGTACGGCAGGTATCAGACGTAGTCGCGGTGTCATTGGAGCGATGGCGTTTTTTGCGCCGTGGGGGCGGGGGCCTATACGTGCTATCTTCGCTTTCCGAATCACCTGCCCGATTTCTATGCCTTTTTAAACTTAATTTTACAAGCGGTACAGAAGATCTATTCTCTTGATTATCTTGGCATGGAGGTGGCTCTGGAGCATTATCTTGAACAATTACATCACTGTCAGATCCCAGTAAATCAACTACTTCTGGAGTCCTGTCTTGCGGTGGCTTAATATATCCTACTACCATTACTTCAGATGAATCATCATCTGTGTCTGATTGGGATAATGTTTCTATGGGAATAACATTATTTGTAGTTGGTTCTGGAATGTAATTTTGAGGATAAACTGGAGCAGGCACCCTAGATGGACCTGGAGGAGGTTCTGCCGGTTCAGAGCTGGAAACCATAACGATATCGGAATCCACACTAGCTTCGGATTCTGAACTTGATATAACCTCATTGACCATAGTCGAAATTCTCGTATCGGTGGTATATTGAACATTACGATCATAGCCTGTCATGTCGTAAGGCGTGGAAGCAAAACAGTATAATTCATGTAGAAAATGCTCAGTTCTATCCCCAAAGTAGCGTTGCATCGCTTCTCTAAACTCTGGGGAGTTTATGTGGTATTGTGGCAATAGTTCCAAAATCTTTGAAATGACGTAAGAAACGTGCCCAACATTCTCGTTCAATAAATAGTGAAGTTCTCGGTTGAGCCATGGAACTAATCGGTGCATTTGTGACGTATTATACCTTAATTAAAACAGAAATTCATTAATTTATATATTGAACATTTATTATAAATTTAATTCTATATAAAAGCAACTCTTTTTAGAACAGGGTAGTTGTCAAATTTTTAAACACTGTGCTTCGGCATATTTTAACCATTAAGCTAATCTACGCCAATACATAATGGGTATGTTCCGATATACACGGAACTGAATTTTTCATCAGTGCTTTCACTGGTGAAGAATTTGTTCCGTTATGGACTGCCAGTATACTACCGCAGTACTCTAAGAAAATATATGACATCATAAATCGCCGCCATTTATGTACTGTGAGCACTGGCGCTTTCGAGGTACTTGGATCACGTGATCAAAAAACATAATAGCATCTAAAGATTTAACAGCTTTCACAAATGAGTTGTTAGTATTATTAATTAATATTGTTATTCGAATAAACTCGGACATTAAGTTTTAAAAGCAAAAACATTCAAATTATAATTTTTTTTGTAGAACATAAAACGTACATGACAAATATTTTCATTTGAAAACAGTGACGAAAAATGGGGATGACCATAGAATACTATAATAAATACACAATAGACGGGGGAGTGGGCGCGCAACGCCCACTCCCCCGTCCACTATCTAAACCTATATAGCCTATAGCCACTAACATGTAATTTCACACCTATAAATGTCAACACGTCTCTTTTGACGTCAGAGTCATTGGCTTTACCTATGAATATGCCGTTCTGCAGTACTGGCCATTTCAAATCAAAAACTAAACGACTACAGTCAAGTCTGGCAATTTTACCGATGGAAGTTAACTTTGCCATCAGGGGTGTACTGGTACAAAATTACGATTCACACGGAACATTTTTTGGATGAAAATACAATAATTAATTGACAGCATTGCTTTCGATATGGTAACATGAGAGTTAATTTTGACATTTTATATTAACGCGGAATTGTGCCGGCGAAATAACCTCTTTGTTCAGTGCTCCACAACTTTTGTTGATTTTGTTTCAAATACTGAATGTAATCTGGTATCTATATCTTTGTAGTAGAGATGTTACGGAGGTTCGATTCCGATCCGAAAGTTCGGAACTTCCGATTGATTTTGTACCTTCGATTCCGATTTCGGTTCCGTTAAATTTTAATCGGAAGTTATATATCGGAGGTCGATGCACAGTGGTGGCGGCGGCCACGATCAGCGTGTACAAACAAGTTTATACTTGTCGCCCCGGGAACCTCCCTCCCCCAGTGCCTTCTGTCGATTACTCTTTAACTTGATGTTTTGTTTCGTATTTGGCAATTGGCATGTTGTGCCTTCGCGCTTCATTTATACTTATCCGAGTTTTTGATTACTTAGTAGTGTTTTATTTGACGCGTAACAAATTTATTTGAATTGGACAGTGAAGCCAAAATCAAGTGCCATTTGGAATTATTTCAATGAAGTTTCTGGGAATACAGCAAAGTGTATAAACTATGTGTGAAAGGGAGGTACGACTACTTCGTTAAAAAATTTAAAGTCTGTGCATGCCACTGAACTCGAAGAATTCAAAGAAGAAGAAAAAGAATTCAAAAAAGTTTCGGTTCTGACAAACAAAATTTAAAAACTCCGCTCCAAATTCGGTTCCGATATAACCACTTCCGTTACATCCCTACTTTGTAGTAGTAACGTAATATTAATGGTTATCAAATGTAATATATCGTTTTTAACATTTATCTATAAAACTAATTTGGCAAAGTTACCATACCAGTGATGTCAAGATGTGACGGTTAGTTTGCCATGTTTTGCTACAATCAAGGGTTGTCAGTTTCAACCTATATTTTTAACCGATTACAACAATTTAAACAAAGTGAGTGTTCTGTACTTGATATTCTATGTATGTATGTTTGCATCAATGTTGCACCATAGCAGCCCATTAGAACGATTTTACCAAATGAGTGGTCAATCAATTCATCTTTATCAAAAGTGAAGGAAAAGAAAAGAGAAATCTATATTATTTTTACTGCATTGTTGGACATTAATTATAATATTACTACTCAGTATTTTTCATAATTTCAACTTAGTGTATTGATATTAATTTGCACCCAAAACAGTGTAATTTTTAATGGTTATGAATGTTTTGCTATTGTGGGGAAACAATATTTAGATTGATTACAATAATAATTATGACCTGAATTTGAATTTTTTGAAAAATTGAGGTTTGCCCTTTTGCGGCGTCAACGACGAATTGATTTAAGCTTATTATTGCACCAATTGTTGTCTGTTGTTTTTTAAAATCGAAAAAAAGAAAAATAAGAAAGAATAAGCCGGCTCTGTGGCGCAGTGGCTTAGCAACGAGTTGCAGCGCCAAAGGCTGCGGGTTTCAATCCCGCACGGAACAAGTATTTGTATGGCCAAAAAATAATTATTTCTAGTTTGGATGTTTGTCCTTGTGCAATTTATGTTTGTAAACGATACAGGAGAAAATCCTATACTGGGAGTAACGTTTTATTTTAAATAAAAAAATGATTTTTAATTTTAGACGAGAGTATTTTTGTTTGGTATATTTAAGATTTCTCTTTAAGAAATTATTGTGAAAAGATTTCAATAAGAAAATTAATGGGGTTGTTATAAACTAAATTTGCTTAATTCCGCGGAGGCTGGCCGCTCATTAGCGGCCAGCCTCCGCAGTCTACTTCACCTGAGGATGCCTCGTGTTGAGGCGAAACACGTGTCGTATTTTCGAGAGTGGTGTGTCGTGCCTAGTGTGGTGGTGCTGGAGGTGGTAGTGCTGGTATTGACGGCGACGGGTATAGTGCGCGCGTTTGAGGGAGGGTGGGAGGTTCCCTTAAAACTGGGCAGGACATATCATTTTCTTTCTTTACGCGGAATTACCAAATTAGTTTATAACAACCTCATTATAATGGATTTCCGTAAAGTAACGCCTGATTCTATTAATTATCTAAAAAATTAAGTACGTAATCAAGGCTTTTTGACAACCCTGACACATATTTTCAAGTTTGTATGAAACATTGAAAAATAGGAGGGCAACTTTTCTACAAGAGTAAACTTTGCTATTTACAACATAATTAAAGGAGCAAATCATAACTCTGAATGTTGTGTATTATATTCTGAGGTAAACTTACTTTGATGTCAAATCCTATTATTTTCATTATAAATCCTGATGGCAAAGTTGCCACAAAGTGAAGTTAATTTTGCCATTTTATATTTTTGAGTATTTTGTTTGATTTGACATCAAAGTTTAATGTTAGTATTTATTTAATTCACTAACACTAATGAATACCAAATCTATAAAGAATATAATGTCACATTTAACATTGACATCCAGTCTGACAGTACATTTTTTGTTGGAAAATTGGTCCTAAACTTTTAAGTCATTCCAAAAATGACGGTTTCACGGTAACGAAAGCACTGGGCTATTTTGGTTTAATCGCTTTCGTAGCAGAAACTTCGATTTAAAGAATAAACTATGAGAAAAACCGAACACTAGGGTAATAAGCCGATCGTTATCAAACAACAAAGGAATTAGCGTCATAGTTTGACGTTATGTCATTAGTATTTCACTATAGATTTTTGAGATTCAGTGTACCTTATCAACAAATGTCGACTGTGGAGAACTTCGAACAATGATGGCAAATCTCACAGAGAGACAACCCCGACTTGTCTATAGATCTTTTTCATTATTGCTCCATGATAACGCAAGACACCACAATGCTCGACAAACTGTTTTAGCATTACAAGAACTGCAGTTAGAAATGATACGTCATTTTCTGTACTAGCCGAATTTAGCACCACCAAGGAAGAAAAATCTAATAGGAAAAAATTGTATTTTTGGCAACTACCCCATTCTAAAGTTTTAAAATAAGAAAGCATTTATAACTTTTTATTGTTAGATATACCTATAGAAAACTGGTGAGCAATCTCTGAAGCGTCCTGTGAAGTCAGGTAATGGTCGGGCCCAGAGATTGTGTCTGTAGACGGTGCGACGAAAGGAGGCGGGCGAACGACGGCGCGGCAGCGCTCGGGCCTCTGGGAAAACATCTGCCATGATTGGGTAGTGCAGCAGCAACTGTTGGATCGCCAGTGTATCGCGACGTGGCAATGTTAAAGTTGTCCTGAAAAGTATGCCAAATAATACTGTTATGAAAGAGAATAGAAAATAAGAAAGTGTTAAGAATCACAGAAAAGCGCATGGTAGAAGAGCATGTGGTAAATCAGCACTTAAAATGCATTTAACAATGTCAGTGGTGCCGGCAGGGATCGAACCTGGGTTACTTGTGTACTGTGAAACCTACAGTGAACGTTAAACTTATGAGCTACCACGACATGGATGGATGGACCTATTTTATAGTTACAAAATTTCCTTTACAATTTTTTTTAACTTTTGTATCTGATTGTTGCATTATATTTTTGGTTAGTGTTCAGTAATATGTACAAATGTTACCTGTATCTAAACCTGCGTGTAGCTGTTGTTAGATTATCTAAGTCAATCCTCTCTGTGATCTCTTCAGTCTGCCTTTGTTCCACCATGTACTCTTCATATTGATGATTAGATCGTACATTGTGAATAATTGATCTAAAATTTTGCTTGCAGAGTGGGCATTCTGCTTTTACCTGTATTGTTGAAAGCAAGTATAGTTGTTTTGTCTAACATTAAGATTAAGAACTTCTAACACACCGTTTTCATGAAAACCACTTCATTACCATTACATATACCATTGTATACAAAACACAGCAGCATTAAGCTGCTATTCTGTGAGTATGGTTCTTCCGTGGTCAAGCAAACTCATTCAATACTGCAGCATAATACAGCTGAGGAGGGGCCTACCACATGTCTGGTATAATTATTTAATTTTTAACATTCTATTTGACGATAATTTTTTTAATTTAAATTAAATATATTTTCCATAATTAGGGAGACTCGTGTCCAGCAGTGGACTGTGTTGTTCATTAAAACAATTAGATTTTCCATGGTGTATGCTTTAATCAAAACAATGCAGTGTACGGAAAGACAATATCTTTGGAAATTTTCGATTTGTCCATGAATAAATAGGACTTACTAAACGAAAAAAAAAGTAAACAGAGTAAATCTTGCCCAGAACTAAATTTAATTTAGTACAGAGGAAAAATGTTACCAAAACTTAAGTTTGTTTTGCACTTCAGAATACAAAAAATATATTTCTCTTTCTATTATACTGTTGTGAATAGTTTTGATAAACACAATATATGCAAATGTTTATAGTATACTGAAGTATTATTGCTAAAACAAATGGTAACTTAAAAGAAAAAAAATTAAAGCTGTTTTCATTTGATCATTAAAATATACTTTAAGAAGCAAAATAAAACAACAGATGCATTATCAACTTGTTATATAAATAATGTCTAGATAGAGTTATTTCTAAAATACTTATTTAATCTCTTGCTTAGTAATATGTTGAAAAAATGTCAGCTTCTTGTTTCATCCTTATCATCAACAATCCGTCCACTGCAAGATGTGGGCCTCTCCTCTTTAGGAAGAATTTGCTTTAATTCTCATGCTTGGCAGGCATTTTGACTATAGCAGTACTAGATGTTTTGCAACTTTGACACTTCTACTGCTGACCTATTTAAAATATCAGTACTGTAGTATAGTGTATGATTCAATTTAAAAAAAAATCCAAATTTTTGTTGTATTTTAAAGCATATGTGGTTCTTTGGTGGCAAAAAGAAAAAAGTACTAATAATAAGATGAAGCTAAAACAATTAATATTTTGTTATTTTGTACTTTACTAAAAAAGCGAGATTACTGACTGTCGTGGGCCGATTTTTGACCGCTAGCCTTAGTCTGAAGTCCCCTGATGTATGGTATTGCAATAAAGTATTACTAATACATAATATGAAAAATGTATTACATAATCTATACAAATAAATAAAATGGAAAAGTCTGTTTGTAATGTCAAAATTACAGATTTTTACTAAATGCATATGAAAGTATATATGGTACTAATAACAAAAATACAATTTTTAAAGTTTTTGTCTGTCTGTCTGTCTGAAACGGCTGGACCGATTTTGACGGGACTTTCACTAGTAGATAGCTGGTTTCACAAGGAGTAACTTAGGCTACTTTTATTTTAGAAAAACAATTAGGGTTCTGCACAAAAAAAATTAAAACCCCAAAAACATGCGGGCGAACTCGCGGGGAACTGCTAGTTTTATATAAAATATGAGAAATGTATATAAAAGTGAGAATGTGGTACAAATTCTTTGGAATTTAAAAAAGTAAATACTGGCTAGTAATGCCAGAATATCTGTAAGATATTATACAGATAAGTTTGCAGTTTGTTGTAGCAAGCAAAAAAATTTTACTATTGTACAAGTCAATCAATTTATGGGATACATTAGGGGTAAAGTTCCACCATATTCTATGGTTGCACCAAATTTAAACGTGGAAGAACATCTACAGCAGTGACTGAAGAAATGTTAAGTCAAAAAAATACTTTTTATTTCTTAAGAAATAAAGGTTTCAACTGGTATTGTACATAAGTATCAAAGTATGTAAATAGAATGGGTACTGATATGAGGAAAACAAAAAACCATACCCAACAATTTTTTTGTACTGTTGCAACAAAATCTTGACAGTTTTCTGGCTCTATTTATAATAATAGGCGAAATGTGGCTTCACCATTACAATCCCGAAATAAAATGACAATACAACTTGGAAAAGACCATTATCTTCAAGTCCTAAGAAATTACAGATGAGCCCTTTTGCCAGTAGGATTATAAACTCTCTTTTCTGAGATAGTTAAATTATCATAATTATTGAATGAAGTTTCTGTTACGAGTACTTTGTACGTAAATAAATGAAAGAAATTGCACAATGAAATCCACAAGAAATGGCGGGACAAAGGCCCAAAGATTATTTTATATCACCTAGATAATACTGAACCCCACAAGTACACCTTTGTGCATCCTCCATACTCAACAGACAAACCTATTGATTCTTCCTATTTCCGAGATTGAGGGAGTATCTGAGATAGGATTCATACTGGGAAGTCAATGAACTAGGTGGTAGGAGGATTCGTTTTCTGCCTAGGAATCTTAGACTGGATAGACACCACCCTCTTATAAATTTCTGCCACCAAATAGCAATGCTTGTACTGCTGTGTACCTGCCTGAAAGGTAAAGAGAACCAGTATAATTATAGGCTCCCCACTTAGTTCTCATAGGTGGCAATGCATCTGTAGCATTCTTTCTTTGAAGTTGGTTGCAGGTGTTTATGGTCTGCTGTTCTAATTGGCTAGATTAAGGCTTTTCAAATAAACGGTATTTCCGAGTTGTTGTTGAGGGCTACTCTTCAAAACAATTATATAATCTTCAAAGTTATTATTAATAAGGGTTTGTTCTCTGCAAAATACTCATTCCGCTGCATATTAATGATGTACCTGTTTGTGCCACCGGTACTAGGTACCACCTTTAGAAATGCAGATGGCAGCACTGTTGTGGAGATATCAACTGAGAGCTTGAGCTCATCAAGATCAGCTCAAGGTAACAACTAGAATGTTGTCTAAAAGTTACACTTAAAACTTTATCCCCTAATTTCCACCCTTGGGGTAGAAATTTTTCACCAAATTTATATAGGACCATTCCTTAAGTATAACTAATTTAATAAAATAAGACTAATTTTAAATTGATTAACAATCGACAAATTAATAACCTGCTCCTGTACTTACTACCTATCCTTTACTGATGGCACTATCATTGAGTTAAATAAAATCTAGGTTCTACCCATTCTCACTTTTTATTGAACTCCCCTTAGTATGTCTTAGATCAATGCAGTGGTTTTTCATTCTTTAATAATAATAATAATTTATTTGTTGTACTTGCAAGTAACAAATAGGCAAAATTTTGCTTTGACTTTTTAGTAAAGTGCTAACAATAATTTCTTAAAGTTACATAATATTACAAAAAGAAAACAAACTTACTTTGCTCCATGTTAATAAACATTTAAAACAGAACTGATGTAAGCAGGAGTCAGTAAAAGATTTGTTCCTACATGTTCCTAAACAAATTGCACAATTTGGGGGTGGAGATCCACGACCACTATCATGTTGAGGGCTGCTATCATCACTCTTCACACTACTTGGATTTGCTCCTGAACTGTCATCTTGTGCAGCAGTAGATAATGTCTCCATTTTGATGGCTTATCTGAAAAATAAGAAATTTAAAACATAGAATTAATAAATAGTTTAAAATCTATACACTTTATAAATCTCCATCATCATTTATATAATATTGACACATGTTCATGTTTTACTTACTGGTATTCTTTATTTTTATTTAATAAAACAGACTGCCTTTTTATTACAGCATCATCATTGAGTTATATATACTACGTACTAGAGAAACCATTCTAAATAAAAAATGTGCACTACTCTATATCTTCGCGCATGCACGGTAGATAGTAAAGTCACGCATACGCAGTTGGTTTAAGCATGTTGTGCCTGCGCGGTCAGTTTTTAATTTAAACTTTAATTTGAAACAACACTGCATGTATATTGAAACCACAGACTAACTAGTAGATTGAAACCACACTAAATGACACATTGTACGGATTGCAGTACAGTTCAGTTGAACATAGTGTATGTTCGGAATGCAAAATCTAGTACATAGTACATATATATCAATAGCATCATCAAGTGGTATACCAATTTTTAAATTCTTGCCTCAGAAGTACCATGTGAATCCATGATCTACCATCCATGAGGCAAAAGAAGTTATTTTAAAATAAATATTAAATAAATAATGCAATGAAACTCCTAGCAAAGCTCAAATCTCAATACATGATTTTTTCAGCATTGTGTAATCATTTTATAAAGATCTTAGACCAACACCACACCCACACCTGGGATAATAATTTTATGGCCATAGAAATACTATTGCTATTCCCAGTAATCAAATCCATGACCCAGAGTGCCACGGGTACACTCTTAGCCACTGCAACACCAAGTTGACAATTCTATTTTGCTGTCTTTTTATTAGCACACCTAGTTCAGTAAACAAATCATCAAAACTTAATGTTGACCTTGCAACCAACATAAACAACGCCAACTAAACACATTTTCGTAATCTCATCCCTTAATCGTAATGATTTTAAGCCTGGCTCATATACAAAAAAAAGTTACTTTTATCAATTGGTATTTTAAAGGACACCAAATGTCCATAAAAATTAGTCTAATTAATTATAAATACATTTTCAACTTTTTAAATATATCGCTCAATTAAAATAAGCTATCATAAGGCATAGAACTTCTAATTATTATTTATTTACAACTTTGCTTTTTAATTCATCACACTTAAAACGTACAATCGTTTCTATAGGTTTCGAATAGTAGTAAGAGAAATTATAGGAGGATGACACTTGCGAGATAATATAGATACAACTCTTTCCAGCATAGGAAGAAACGATATTTTTACATAGCGTACGATCTGTTATATACCTTTTCAATGTGTTTCAAACAGAATTCATCACTTATTTATTATATTATACATAATCACTATTTATGTGCATGCTTTAACTATATTAATCTTCAATAATTTAGATGTGTATGTATTATTAATTTCTCACTTTATTGTCAATGTGCGTTTCTCGATTTCTTGACAAAATCCACAGACTAGAAAATAGAAAACCACAAAAAAATTACCAGTGTGACCATTTTTTAAAATAACTTGTTATTGGTACAAAGAAAACTACAATACATATTTTTTGCATCGCGAAATTAAAGCCGCAGATAGTGCTACAAGGAAACCTTCCATTGCAACGAATAGCTCATCATGAGCCACCTTTCTCGTATTCAGGTGTAGATTATTTCGGACCTACGAGTGTGTCTATAGGAAGGCGACATGAGAAACGTTGGGGTGTTTTATTCACGTGTCTGACCACCAGAGCAGTACATCTGGAGTTAGCAGCATCATTGACACCAGCGTCAATGATAATGACGTTAAGGCGATTTATCGCCAGAAAAGGAAAACCAGTCGTTATATACAGGGTATTTTTGAAACGCTCCCGAAAACAAAGACAGATGATAGAAGATACTACACCTTAGCACATGGGTCACAAACAAATTTGATCCCGACGAAAAAAAAATCATCTTTTCACAACGTTTATTAACTTTATTCACGCTCCATCATGTTAGTACATCTAAATGAAACAATAATTTCATAAAAAAAATCATGAAAATACTTAATCTGAAAGAAGCGAAAGAGGTATGTAAGGATCGTGACACTTGGCGATCTGTTCTCTCTGGCTACCCCGTCAGGGATTGTGCGTGACGATAAGTAAGTAAGTAAGTATGAAAATACTTAAACAGAAAACCAGCAGTGAAACTTAAAAATTACATCAGCTGATAATAGGGTCAATATCCTCGCGGACGTCGAACGCTTATAGATCCCGTCACGTAAAAACGCTGGCCTTGAACCGGGGCACTGAGCGATCTATCGAAGTTTCATTTTTTAGTTTAATTTTTCATTTCTTATACAAAATCAAAGATAACGATGAGATAGTGTTTATAATTGTGTGAGTACTGAGTACCCAATTAGGTACGTTTATTAATTTCAATAATTTTTTGTAGTAAAGATAATGTAATAAAATGTACAAAATTAGGAAGGAGAGTAAAATTCCCTGAGTATTATCGCCCGTATCACGGTCTCTAGAGGGGGGTGATGTGGAGGCATATCGAACCTGGAACTTCAAAGCGCGGCAGCGAGTGAGCGTACAGCTGTCTTTATACTATGGTACAGCTACTACTGCTAGCTAACACATGGCACGACTGTATCTAGGTCATACGGCCACGCCTTTTTTTTTTTTATATGATAAGAGTGATAAACGAGCACACAGTCCACCTGATGGTAAGTGGTTGCTGCGGCCCATAGACATCTACATCTATCCTCAATTACAAGTCAAAATGTAGATGCGTTGTCACCCGTGAGGACTAAGATGGAATGCCTCATTTCCAGTAAAAAGGGCCTCCGGCCACCTGCACTCACCAAGCGAAACGCAGAGGTAAACCTCTACTTCACGCTGGTTTTCTGTGAGGTCGTGGTACCACCCCGGTTCGAGCCGGCCCATCCGTGTGACAGCAAAAGCTGCCGCGTGGCTCTACCACTGTTACTGTTACTCTGGCTGCCTTAATCGACTTGCGCGTGAGCGGGTTCCCCCCGCCAGTCCGCAGCTGCTACCGACGTAGAACGCATGTCACTTGCGCTTGTCCGGGCTATCGTATTCATTAATATAATTATTGCAGTCGAGTACATATCGAGTTGTGTATAAGTTCTATTGTTTGTGTTAAATTGTCTTTCCTTTGTTTTCACTGTGTACATTATCCGCCTTCTTAAATGTTCTGTGTACTTGTAGACAATAAACGTTTTGTGCGTTATATGTGGTGACTTTTATTGACACTCTAAACACACCTTGAACAGTGGTAGAGCCACGCGGCAGCTCTTGCTGTCGCATGGATGGGCCGGCTCGAACCGGGGTGGTACCACGACCTCACAGAATACCAGCGTGAAGTAGAGGTTTACCTCTGCGTTTCGCTTGGTGAGTGCAGGTGGCCGGAGGCCCTTTTTACTGGAAATGAGGCATTCCATCTTAGTCCTCACGGGTGACAACGCATCTACATTTTGAATTGTAATAGAGGATAGATGTAGATGTCTATTGGCCGCAGCAACCACTTACCATCAGGTGAACTGTGTGTTCGTTTTTCACCCTTATCCTATAAAAAAAAACCCCATACAACCATAACTTTTAAATTCCATATGAAAATTAGTCGTAGGGATAAAACTTATAAATAATAAACGTTGACGATGTCTTAACATACATAACGCTTTAACGGTGTGTGGAAGGTTTTCCAGTGCGTCAAGGACTTTACATTGTGCGCATTTGTTTTAGCGTATTTGATTAATAATTTTAGTTTTTAAAACAGTTCCGTGTTGACTATCTAAAGAAACAGTTTAATTGTGTTGTTTATTAAATGATTGTTCTTATTACTTGCTATTTATTACTTAATGATATTATCCTTGTTGTAACGTTTTAAGTTTCTTGTTTTGTTTTTATAATGCCTAACGCGTACGTTTATAGAAGCTCGCAGGAATGCTTCGCATGCATTGCGATTTTACCGAGAGAAATTCCCGACCGCTCGACAACCAGCTGACTGATAACAGCAGCATTTCAGCGAGTGTTGGAAAATTGGCCCATTGCTCTGGTAGCGGCAGGAGGTGGAAGTCAAGTGGCTGTTCACTCGGAGGAGCGCATTTTAAATGTCGTTCGCCGGAATCCGAACCTAGGTACACGAAGTATCGCTAAATTGTTAAGGCGTCGGGATGGAACAAGTGTGTCATACTGTACAGTTCACAAAGTGTTAAATTGTAACCGAATGCGCCCAAACAAAGTGTACAAAGTGCAAGCTTTAGTTCCCGGCGATCACGACCGCCGGCGAGTTTTCTGCCGTTGGTTATTAGACCAGCAACAACGTGTGCCTGGTTTCATTGAGCACGTTACCACGGAGGATTTAGAGCGGTAAGCTGTTTCATACCTAATTTTTTTAAGTAACTGAGTACTGAACTGATTTGAATAGGTACATAACTGAATACAGCGAATAATAAACATACCTACACGATGAATAAAACACATGGTGCACCTTGGTTACATATCATTTAAGTATTTTTTTCATTAGCGGGGAATCGAACCAGTTATTTAGGTTATTTTACCCGTGAATTTGAATTAAAGTGGCTACGTGGAGACAAGCACAGTGGCAAAATAGTAGGTTAAGTAGATAAGTTAGGTATTTAGACAAGTGTTGTAAATTATTAGGTATTGTGATATGGTATGGCCCATTAGGCTAGTGGGCGCGCGGCCTCTGCGAATTCTGCGTTCTCGCGTACATTGACCCTTAATCAGCTGATTGTAATTCAGTAATTCCAGTGATGGATTTATGTTTAAGTATTTTCATGATTTTTTTTATGATATTATCATTTCATTTAGATGTACTAACATGATAGAGCGTGAATAAAGTTAATAAAACGTTGTGAAAACATGGTTTTTTTTTTCGTCGGGATCAAATTTATTTGTGACCCATGTGCTAAGGTGTAGTATCTACTATCATCTGTATTTGTTTTCGGGAGCGTTTCAAAAATACCCGATAACGAAACGAATTTCAAATCAGCGAATATTAAATTAACACAAGCATGTGGAGAGTGCTATAATAGTATGAAAAATGAGTCCTGTAAAAAAATACATTAATTAGAAATTCATACCACCCGTAACACCACATATGCGGGGTGCTTAGGAAAGGTTGATAAGATCGATTAAGAGTGACCGCAACGCTCAAAGAAAGAAGTCAACAAGAGGAAATTTTGCATAACGTTACTCTTGGAAGCAGAGCACACCGTAAATTCTTTAGTCACGATTAATATGTATAGTCCTGAAGAGGGTTTGACACCCAATCATTTTCTTCTCGGGCGCTCATGTGGAAATCGTCCACCTGGGTTATTTATGGGGCGGCATTTTACAGGTCAACTCAGCTGGAAAACTGCTTAAAGGTTAGCCGACCATTTTTGGACGAAATGGTTGAAGGAGTACATGCCTGTTTTGATACTTCGAACGGGCGACAGTAGAAAGTTTATAGTACCGAAAGTGGGCGATATTGTCTTAGTAATAGGTCATTCGTTACCAAGTAATACATGGCCATAGGCAAGATTCACAGGACTTACCAGGAAAAGACGGTCACACTAGGGTGGTTGACATCATTACTAGCACAGGTATCTTGCGGAGACCTACGTCCAGATTATGCTGTAATTTAGATAAAGAAAGCACTAGTCTCTTACTGTGATGATAAGGGTCGTGCAGAAATTGGTTGTTCATTTTGTATGCGATTCGGACAGTGTAAATAATGTAAAAAATATAAAAATAAAATTGTTTAGTACACTTAATCAATTTGTGAAAATTTCAGTGTCTGTAAAAATAGACAATAAGTGTTTCAGGATTATTGTGTAGAATAATAAGATAAGTGATGTGTTAAAAGTGTTTAATTTTGTGCTTAAAAGAACGAAATAATAATAAATTTATATAAGAGAATTAACATCAAACTAAAGTGTACTAATGTTGTTTAAAGTTTTTAATTTGTGAATTAAACTATTGTATTAGTTAAGATATTCATGTTTAATAACCCCTAGTCTTGTGGCGGCCTTTTTGCGAGAACGTCACGTCTGCTAACCTAACAGGTAATGCACGCGATATCGGCGCGTGGCGATGAAATTAGTAATTTCTCTAAAATATTGTATGGAAGTTATAATAATAATAATAATAATAAAGAGTTTTATTTGTCTCAATTCACACACGGTAGCTAAAAGTGTACAAAAAAATTATCACAAACTTATCTAGCAACATACGTAAGTAAAAACATACATTAAAAAAAATGAGACAAACTGGCCTGTGACTCAGCTATGTGGTGATTTGAGGTCACCGCTGGTATTCTGCCACAGCCAACTTTTAAAAAACACAGTATCTTAACCTAATCTTGGCATTGACGTGAAACAACGTAAAGAAAATATAAACACATGTGCTATGTAAATCGGCAAATTTATATAATATGATACTTAATACCTGCCTCCAATTTTTGTTGTTCAAGTAACCATACTTTGCATTTCTTTCTAAATGATTTTACATTCACGATCTCCTGTAAAGGAGGAGGTATATTATTCCAAATTTTGGAGGCAGCATATTTGAAACATCCCTTTGCTTTAACACGCTTATAAGTTGGAAGTATATATAATAGTTTACCCCTTTGTCTCAAACGTGTTATTTGACATTTTGGAGATAATTTTTCATATAAATAATGAGGAGATTGCGAATTATTTAACGAGTGTACGAAACAAGCATATTTTAGTTTTCTGGTGTAACCCATATTTAAAATATTATTTTTAAGTAGATAAGGAGTTATGTGGTTAGTCTTAGGTATGTCAAAACAATAACGCATACACGCATTTTGAACCCTTTGTATTCTTCCTATAGTTTTCTGTGAAAGGCAAGGACCATATACCAAGTCGCAATAATGTAAGTGTGACAAGACTAGACTGTTGCAAAGACGGAGCCGGATATTTGGTTTTAGAAAAGAACGAATTTTGTAAAGAGATTTTAAAGATCCAAAACATTTTCCTATCTTTTGCTGTACGTGTTGTTCAAACGTTAAACCTTCATCCATGTTAAGGCCTAAGTTACGAATACAATCTTCTCGAGGAATAGTTGTGCCACTGATCATGATAGTTGGATCAATTTTTTTGATTAATGCAACCTGATGACGTGTACCCATAATTATACAAGTACTTTTTTTAGGATTCAGTAGTAGGCCATGAGCCTTTGACCAAAGCTCTATTAATTTTAGATCATCATTGAGGCTGGTAACCGCTGTTGTAATACTGTCGGTTTTTGGTAACGTATGGACGTACAATTGGGTGTCATCGGCATAAAGGTGATATTTGGAGTGGTGAACTACATTTTTTATGTCTGCTGTGTATATGGCGAAGAGTGTTGGGCCAAGAATGGACCCTTGTATAACGCCTTTAGAAATTGATAGGGGCTCCGATATATCAGCAGTACCTTCAATATTGATGCATTTTACTTTCTGACTACGCCCGCAGAAGTAAGACTGAAACCACGAACATGCCGATTCGGAAAAACCAACGTTTTTTAATTTTGTCAGTAAAAGTGGTATATTAATGCAGTCGAAAGCCCGAGTGAAATCTAGTAGAACTAGAATGGTACCTTGTCCATTATCAGCGGCGGTAAGAATATCGTCCGTTATGTGTAATAATGCTGTGGTTGTGCTAAATTTTTGCCGAAAACCCGATTGGAAATCTGGAAGGATGGCATTCTCTTTCAGATAGTTAGTAATTTGTGACTGTGCGCACTTCTCAACTATTTTTGACAAAACAGGCAATATACTTATTGGCCTGAGGTCGTCAAAGCTGTCTATCTTCTGTTTCTTAGGTAAGGGTATGATCAATGAGCACTTCCAAACATCAGCAAATACTCCTTCTAACAATGATTTATTAACGATGGCTTCAATAGCAATCAAAGAGTAGGGTAATGTAAACTTAATCATATTCATGCTAATTTCATCACATCCTTTAGAGTTAGAAGAAAAGGAATTAATAATCTTATGTAGCTCTGAAGCAGTCACTCTATTAAAATTGAACTCAGATAAGTTACTACGACAATTACTTTCAAATTTTTCAAACTGTTTTAAATCAACCGGTAACACAGGAACGCTATTTATAAAATGTCTATTGAGTTTTGTGGAATCCAAAAGATGTGCAGGAATTGATTTGCTTGCACCATTCTTAATTGTTTTATTAATATGACGCCACATTACGGACGGATTTTTAATATTATTATTTACAAATTGGGTAAAATATGCTTGTTTCTCAACACGAACAGCGCAATTATATAGGTTGCGCATGTCCTGGTAGAATTTATAAGCTGATTCGGAATTACTTATTTTAGCTTTACGACATGCTTTATTACGAATATTTCTCATTTCTATAAGGGTATTGGTCATCCATGGAGATGGAGATTTATTAAATTTACGTTTACATACAGGGGCAAAAGTATCTACTAAGTCTAAGATAAGAAAGTTGAACAAGTTAACCATTTCATTAAGGTCATTATATTCCAGTATGAGTTCCCAGGGCGTGAATGCAGCTGCATTATTAATATATTTGGCATTATCTGCCAGTGGTCTATACTGGACGGTGCGGGGTTTTATATTAGAAACACTAATAGGGAATGTTGCTATTACTAGCCCGTGATCACTTAAGTCATCATTATGTACTACATCTACCGATATGGGTTCCAGATTAACTCTAGTAAATATGACATCAATAAGTGTCGAAGTATGTGGCGTGATACGAGTCGGCAAGTTAACAATTTGATGTAGCTTGTAAGAGTCAGTCAGAACTTCGAAACATTTAGGTAGGGTTACCAGATTGTTACGATCTATACAGTTTATATTAATATCACCTACAATAAATATGTACTCGTATTCATATCCTAGTACTGATAAAGATTCATGAAGGGAATCAATTGCAATTTCTTGACTTACACACTCAGGACGATATGCAATTCCAATTAACAAACTGTGTCGCTTAGTTTTAATATCAATCCATAATTGTTCAAGTATAGACTCGGGGTGATTAAGTTGTTTTACACGCATATTGGACTTCACATATACACCTACACCGCCACCACGACCACAACGTGGCTTATGTATTAGATTATAGCTAGGAATGGTATAAGCACCAATATCAGAGTCAGTTTTTAGCCATGTTTCGGTTAGACAGACGACATCAAAGTTAGCCAACCGAAATGACGCCACAAATTCATCCCAACCTGTATTAAGCGAATGAATATTTAACAAACCTATAGTAAACTGTCTAATTTTGTCTAATGAATTGAATTTGCCTATTTTTTATGCACGCGACATTGATAGTTAGAGAAATAAAAATACTATAGTTTACACCGAATTAGAACCCAATTTTTTTAAAATATCTTTGTTAACAATATGAATACATTCAGATTTTTCTGTTTTCCGCACAAAAATTTTTCCATTTTTGACCCAGACAAATCTGAAACCCAGTTCTTTTGCACGGGCCCTTGTTGCCGCATGCAGTTCTTTGTTATCCGCGGTCAGATGTTCTACTATAAAAATCGGTTTTGGTGGATCAGATGCAATTCCTAGTAGGCTAGTGTTGAGTTTACTCTTACTTTCTTTGTTATATTTGCTAGCACTGGCAATGAAAGAATCACGTATACGCTGGTTATTAAATCTTACTAGCACAGATCTTGGCCTGGAACTTTGAGGATTTTGTTTCGAAATTCTAATACAGTGCGATATATTGGTTTCGTTAATATTACAATTTATGACTTTTCCTATTTGAACAACAGTATTTAATATGTTTTCCTCTTTATTTTCTGGTAGACATTGTATTTCGATATTAGACGATCTTGCAAATTGTTCCATTACATTCAAATTATTCCTTATAGTGTGAACAGATGCCTTCAATTTCTCATTATCAGTTTCAAGGTTTTTAATAATAATAGACTTTTCCGCAATGTTTCTTTTCAGTTCTTCAAATTTTTCATTAAAAAATGTCATTGACTCGTGGAAAGTTGCAAGTTGTTCTTTAATTATCTCCAACTGCTCAGATACTTGCACCTGTATTGCTGATTTTAGAGCAGCTGTTAGCTCCTCCTTAATGATTCTGCGGAGATTTTGAACGTTTAACATGGTCTCCGAATCATAGTTATCAACATTAACTTTCTGCGTTGTTCGCATAGTGACATTACTGTAGTCATGATTACCCTCAACATTCTCGCAGGCATCCGATGTTTTGGAAACTATGCAACTGTTTTGCGTACGCACTGGTGTATTTGTGTTATCAACTTTTGGTTGTTTATTACGACACACAAGACACTTCCATGACTTTTTACTTTCTCTGGTCATCAGTTGAAATCGTTTTGTAGACACGTTTGCGCACAATAAATCGTAACAGAGACCGCAATACGCGCATATTAAATATTCACGACTTTTGATTATATTTGGACAACCTGCACAAGCGCGTTTTGAGTCACAATTTGAATCCATTGTATAAGATATGAATTTATTCAATGACTAAAATTGAAAAAAGTATTCCTCTGGTAAGACTCGAACCGAGTTTTTCAGATGTCGTTTACTCTTGTGTTCGCTACGTTAACCAGTACGCTGTGTTTACTATTACGCGGATGGTGAAATATGACATCTATTTCTAGGATATATTCTTTAACTACAAAATGAATGTAAGGTACATTGAAATATTAGTAAATAGCAAAATAATTCCTCAAATTGAAGGGAAAAAAGTTCAACTTCTTATTACACTCAAACACTGTTTTAACACTTTAACTGCTTGTCAGAGATAGCTTTTTTTTGAAACAAATTACATTATCTACAACTTTTTACATACATAAGCCGATTCTAACTAGCACCGTGAATAATTCTTGCAAACAACGTTACATAGGTGTGACGTCTAGCCTGGTTGCGCGTGAACTATGTTATGTATAAAACGTATGTCATATGAATTGTTATATTATTTACTATTACTCTGTAGATATCTAAGTTGAATACAATTTAAGAGATGTTATTATTCTAATTTCAAAGTAAGGCAACCAAATTTTAATAGTATTCTGTACATAATTCGTGAAAATTAAACAAGAAAATCATTAATTAATAAAATAAATTTAATTTATTTACATTAATATACACTACTTTATAATAAGAAAGCAAAAAAAACACACATTTCTATATATTTTTTTTACACCACAAGCTTTTCAAAATCTTGACACATTTACGGCGACTCGAGCGTCGCAAAAAAAATAGGGTAATTTGGTACTTTAATTTTGAGAAAGTAGCAGGTCAAGCGGCATGCGATAATATTTAATTCATACAATGGAGTATTTGTCGATCATTTTTATTCACATTAATCCTAAGCACCGTTTGTCTCGCTCACACAGCTTAGAATTGGTTCAAACAAGGCGAGCAGGTAGTAAAGTAAAATTTTCAAGGGCGACAAATGTACTTACCTAATAAAGAGATACAATGTTAAAAAAAGCTATCTGCCAATAATTTTGTAATTTTGTAATGAAATGCCTACTTTTACACATTAACGGCTATAGCTCAGTAAGTAATGACATTAAGTACATAGTATGCTAATGCTTTAGAATCCTTATGATATAGGCAAACTTTTTAAATGGTTAGCCACACAGATCCTGTACGTTTTTTTTCACCACAGGTGCTCAAACTTTGCAGTTAACTAAAGTAAAAAATTTAAACTTATGTTTAGTGCAGTCCTGTAAAATACTACCCATAGTAGTTGAAAACTTTTAAGGGTAATTTAGAAACACCATTATTAGGGAACACATTAAAAGAAAAAAATCCGATGTAGCCATTAAACTGCGGACGTGATGACCACAAATGTGAGCAGAAGTACGAATTTTCAGAATTTTATAAAACATGGCGTAGACCCCGAACCGTTCGGGAGGCCACCTCCCCCTTGCCCGAATACGTACGTACCAGATTATCCACCATTACTGGGACAGCCTGTATATATATATATATATATATATATATATATATATATATATATATATATATATATATATATTATAATATTGTTAGGTATCATGAATCTATGATACGTGCTCGTTAATTGTTTGGGGTCTTCCTGAGGCTCGGTCACCATCACCACCACGCCAATCACGACCACGTTCACGTTCACTACCCGCCATCACCACAACCTGTACACTTCAACCACCCCTCATACGCACACCCCTGCCTCTACCGCGGGGCCCAGGTGTACGAGGGTGCTTTGGTACACTGAGCCAGAAAACATGCAATGAAATGGTAAAGCAATGAAAATGAAAAAATATAAAATAATCAAAAACGTCCAGTAAATCAAGTATTATGTACGATATGTATACATATTTTACGATATACATAAGTACATATTTTATAAATAAAAAAATTGTGATCTTTGATGTGATCCCCAGCACAGCAGACGCATTTGATTGGCCTAAAGCAATAGTACGAGGCATGTCCAAAAGCCTGGCAGCGGTGGCATTGGGCCGGATCCACTCGTCCTTGCCAGGCTTCTATGACGACCCCTCTCATGTAGAGGAGTTCGTCGATCTTATATAGCTTATTCAGCTGTTCTAGGTTTAGGTGGTGCAGCTGTGCGAAGTAAAGGCATCCCAGTTTACCTCTGCGGGAGGGATTGCCTTCACATATTTTATTGGAAATCCTTTGGCCCTGATAGCCTCCTCTACTGCGGTGGTATCGGTGTCGACTGACAGCCCCCTGACGCCTACTTTTGTGGGCTTCTCCTCGTCAGGGGTGTAGCAGTATCAGGACATGGCTGGTATTTTCTCACTGGTTTCAATCATGTATCGCTGGATTACTCGGTAAAGCGTACCCCCTTTCCGAACGGACGAGCATTCGGAGGATGTCCCAACTTCCTGTTGAGCACCTCGAAGTGCTTCGTCCAGTTCGGGAGGCATTACGCGATAATGGGCGGGTACCTTACCTTTTCAGCCTCATCTGGTTGTTTAAGCTCTTGAGTCAACTTGTGTCTTGGCACAGCAGGTGCTGCTGCCAGTTGAGCATAGCTCGTCGATGGTTTATGACCATCGTTCGATGGTAGGCCACAAGGGTTGGTTATGGGCGCGGATGATGATCGTCCGGCAGAGGGGGCTAGGGTAGCGTACGTAGTGCTGTCCCAGCCGTACGATTATTTCTCTCCTTGCTCATACTCGGCCACGTTGCTACGATGGTCCGGTAAGTTGGCTTCCTTGGTGATGGAGATTTCGGTGGTGACTTATGAACTCTAAATCCAGCCACTGGTCGGCTTTCCTCTTCCTCCGAGGACGATGACGATGATGGTGGCGATAATGATGTAGATGACCCGACGAATTACCTCTTCTCAAAGAGCGATGCATCGATCTCTGGTGAGGTATGCCTCCTGGCCGCTTTCTTCGCCTTCTGCGGTTGGGGCATCGGTTCCCGTTTACGCGCGTACTCAGACGCGTTAGGCGTGAGCGCGACTGAGCGTGATCATGAGTTCGGGCTTCTTCTGCGGTGACGTAGGCTTCCTCATGGGAATTTGGTTGAAGGTATCTATTCGTGAATGCTCCTGGTTGAGTAGGTCTCTAGCCATTAGTTGGCGATCCAAAACACCCGGGTGATCCGGGAGTTTCCCAACACGAGGGGGTGGGGGAGTAGTAAGTGGATGCAACACTTTGGGGCAATACCTACCCCTTTCGTTATGAAAGGGTTGGAGGCAATGCTTAGGTGGTACTCTACAACAAGACTGGACACTGATGGCACGAAGCGCTTTTGAGTGCCCAAGAATCTGCCAAAGCGCCGGTGACCTCGACGCCTCTCAGAGTATGCGGACTTGACGATTGGTGGAGTATGTCGTACCGGCCGTTGAATGGGATCACTGCTAATCCTCAAACAACGGACACTTAGGAGATCCTAACGAATTTCCAAATTACCAGCCTGCTATCCTAGTACGTGAGCTATACGCGAAGGGGAACCGCGCGCCGCGTGTCATTTCGACATAATCTGACACTAGTTTTCATCATCAGACTCTCACATTTAAACCCCATATCTTTATTTCTTAAAAACTTATTATTACATAATTTCACTTATAAAAAACACATTCAGTCTTAATTTTATTATTATATACGTCGTGTCGCTATCACATAAAGACATTTTTAAACTTTTAAATCTTAAATATTTATCACACATGTTCAAAACAACAATCTTTAGTGAATCTGGCGATCGGCCCGAATCAGGCCGATGAATTATCATGCGCGTCTGCTAAGCGACCTGATACTGGCCGGTCCATGGCTGAGTATTTGGCCGGTAATATTAACGACGACAATGATTGTTATCCCTTTTTCACTTAAAGAAAATGATAGACCAATGAACGAGGACCCGATACAAAGCTACTTAAGTACTTCAATGTTTAGGAATTTCGAATAAACAGCATGTGTCGCAGTCGTTTGTGAACGTCGCTCTCATGTGTTCGCCCGTCGCTGTTTATGCGCGTTTTTTTATATGTTAATCAAATAAATAGTGAAGTTTGGTGCTGTTTTAATATGGAAGGGTAAGTTACAAACATTTTATAATTGATAACTTAGGGATTTGTATACTTTTTACTCAAAAATTTCATTTGTTTTTATGAACATCAACGGCCATTGTACTCGTACTTTATCGACCTTACATTTCTGTCTCTTGTTGATGAAAAATACAGTCCGTAGCAAAATACCTTTAGCAGTATAATTTAGCATAGTAATTACATACGTATTGTGTTCAGTGTGGCTATCTTTGACTATATTTTACAAAATATCGAAATTAGAAACACGATACACAATACAAGGCAAGGGCATGAGGCAAGCCGCCAGTTACTGGCTGCTTGCCTCACAATGTATCTGGGTCAAGGCTACCGAGTCAGCTATTTTATTTGGTAGCTATATTAGTATGGATATGACTGGTAATTTCGAAGTTGGACTAGGTAATTTCTTGTCCCCCCCGAACGGGTTCCCGCCTTGTCGTGGCGGGGGGGCTTAGTAGCTGTGGCTTGTTCACCCACGGTGAACAAAGAGGAACTCCTTGGCTGGCCCGTGGTGTAGGGCCGGCCCGAGGTGGCCACTCCGAGTGGGCTTGGCGAGCCCACTTCGGATGTGTGTCGGTGGGCTGCGGTGGGAGGGGTGTCCGCTCCCTCTACCGCTGCAGCCGAGGTGGAGTCGCGGAGGAAGAGGAGTGTTGGTATGGCGATGCGCCACTCGCCCTATCCTCCACGACTCAAACGGGGCCGCACCGTTGATGCGGTGGTGGTGGGGCTGCGGGGGGAGAAGAGTGTCGGTATTGCGAGGCGCCGCTCTCCCTACCCTCCACAGCCGAATCTTGGTTGGCGGCGGAGCCATAGACCAGATCCGCCGCTGGGGTCAGGAAGGCTGGTGCTTCTGAGTGCTAGTTTTTCCTGGCCCCATGGCCTTCGCGTATCGGACACGGGGGCGTCCGTTGCGCATGTGAAATTGGAGGCCGAGGAGGAGGGCGCGCCATGTGTTCTGGTGCGCTTTACCTGAGAGGGAGATGGGGGAGGAATAGTCCTCTCCCGTGGAGGGGCCGCCATGGGGCGGCCAGCGCAGGTGGGGCCGCGGAAGTGTGCGAAAGCGTTGGGGTTTTAGTCGGTGTGAGTCCGACATAACCCGTCCTTGCCCCCGCGAGGCGGGTATGCGTAGGCATTTCCCCATGTAAAAAAAAGGCAATTTCTTGTATTTCTTTTAATCGTAGCTATTTATTTCATCGTAAATATTTATAAAATATGTACTTATGTATATCGTAAAATATACATATCGTACATAATACTTGATTTACTGGACGTTTTTGATTATTTTATATATTTTCATTTTCATTGCTTTACCATTTCGTTGCATGTTTTCTGGCTCAGTGTACCAAAGCACCCTCGTACACCTGGGCCCCGCGGTAGAGGCAGGGGTGTGCGTATGAGGGGTGGTTGAAGTGTACATGTTGTGGTGATGGCGGGTAGTGAACGTGAACGTGGTCGTGATATATATATATATATATATATATTATATTATAATATTGTTAGGTATCATGAATCTATGATACGTGCTCGTTAATTGTTTGGGGTCGTCCTGAGGCTAGGTCACCATCACCAGCACGCGAATCAGGTTTTTTTCTAAAAGGTTTTTTCATTATTATTATTTGTATAAAAATGAAGGTATAAATGTTTTTCTTTATTTAATATGATTAACCGTTGACTAAATGTTACCTTGTCTTATTTAAAAAAGATTATTTATTAGTTAAAGTCCTTCTTTTACATTGAACTACATAATATTATGAAATCAACGGGAGCACTTACTTGTTTTTATAAGGCGCGACAACAGCAGGGTTAAAAATAGTCTCGTCACACTTATTTAGTTGTCATGTTATTCGTTTATTCGAATTTCGACGTTAGAATTTGATTGTTGATTGAAATTGCTATGCAAAAATAAACTAATCTCGTAAGGAGCGAACGATCGCTACAAATTGGGATATAAAGTTGAAATTGTTAAAAAAAAGTCTCGTGGGGAGTGTGGTGGTTGTCACATTGCGATTATCACTACGGTATTTATATGTAATATTACGTACTCGATTACTTAAGCGGTAAAGTTTTCAATTAATATTTATGATATTAACTTAGATGATTTTAATAGAAAAAAAGCATGTATCACAATAAAAATACATACATATGGAGTATACTCTATCTTCGCCGTGTAGTGGCGGTCAAGAATATCCACTACCCCATATCTTCCCGTGGGTGTCGTAAAAGGCGACAAAGGGAAACAGGCAGGAGATGGGCAGCAGCATCTCCTGATAATAGTTAAAATTACAATAAAAAAACTGCGGTTGCCAACCCGCTCTCCAAGCGTGGCAACTATGGCAAATACCCACCTATGAAGAGAGTAACAAGGAGACGGCCCCCAGTCACCGGCGGCCCCGCTATTCATGGCTACGGTGGCGACCATGGTAACGGCGGGGCAGGGGGTGCTAAGAATCTCCGGTGGAGGTTCGGTTGCCACCTTAGACGACTCGACCTGGCAACGTACAACGCACGCAGCCTGAGGCCTGACGAGAAGATCGTGGAGCTGGAATAAGAGATAGACAAGTTACGCTGGCATATTATAGGATTATCCGAAGTCCGAAGAGAAAGGGAGGACACGGTAATCCTCGAATCCGGGAGGGCGACCATCTGTCCCAAGGAGGTGTCGGATTTATCGTCCACAAGTCTCTCGTTAACAACGTTGTAAAGGTCGGGAGTGTGTCAACGAGGGTTACGTACCTTATATTCAGAATCACCGTACGGTATTCGCTGAAGATCATACAGGTTTACGCACCAACCTTGGCACATCCCGATGAGGAGGTGGAGGAAATGTATGAGGATATCTCTAGAGCCATGCATTCCTCCAAAACCCAATATAGGGTGTTAATGGGAGACTTCAATGCAAAACTAGGCACAAGAGAGAACGGTGAGCTGAAAGTAGGGTAATTTGGAATATGGCAACGGAACCCAAGGGGCCATCAGCTGTCCGAATTCATGGAGAAAGAGGGACTCTTTATGATGAACTCTTTCTTCCAGAAGCGGCCCCACAGGAAGTGGACCTGGTCGAGCCCCGACGGTTCGACAAAAAATGAGATTGACTTCATTATAACGACCAGACGACAACTGATCATTGACGTCTCCGTGATCGCGAGGGTGAAAACTGGTAGCAATCACCGAATGGTTAGAGGCACACTGAACCTAAATGTTAAGTTGGAGAGGTCTCGTCTGATGAAGTCAACGCTCCGTCCCCCTCGTGCTCTAATCCAAAGTCCCGAAACCTTTCAGCTCGAGTTACAAAACCGTTTTCAGTGCCTAGAAGACTGCAATGAAGTGGACGATATGAATGACAAGCTCGTGGAAACTGTCTATGCGGTCGGAGCTAAGTTCTGCAAGACCCGCCGCAGAAGAACACAAAAACTCTCCGATCACACTCTTAAGCTCATGGCTGTTAGACGGGAGATGAAGCTACACTCTTCAACAGATTTGACAGCATACAGGCAACTGAACAGACAGATCTCCAAATGCATGCGGCGGGACTTACGCAACTTCAATACAGCTTGTATTGAAGAAGCGATTGAGCGGAATCAAGGCTCCAAAGTCTTTGCCAGAGATCTGTCTGCCAGAAAGAGCCAACTGTCGAAGCTGAAGACCGAGTGTGGCAGCATCGTTTCCGGGGCACCTGAGATTTTGAGTGAGATTGAGAGGTTCTATAAACAGCTGTACACGTCATCGTTGGAGCCACACGCAAGTGTGAGTAACGATCCAAGAGCGAGTCTTATCCGACACAATTCTGAAGATATCCCGGACGTGAATCTGAGCGAGATTAGAATGGTTCTCCAGCATATTAAAAACGGCAAGGCCCCAGGCGAGTATGGAGCATACAGGATACAGCGGAGCGTCTGAAACCGGGTGGAAAACCGGTACTGTAAGTCCTTCAGAGGCTCTTTAATTCCGTCCTCCATGGTGGCATTACACCGGAGGCGTGGAGCAGAAGCGCTGTGGTCTTGTTCTTCAAGAAAGGTGACAATACTCTCTTGAAGAACTACAGACCAATTTCCCGTCTGAGCCGCGTCTACGTGCGTTTTCGCGAGTCATTACGAATCGTCTCGCACGTAGACTTGACGACTTCCAGCCTCCGGAACAAGCCGGTTTTCGAAAGATCTTTAGCATCATAGACCACATACATACCGAAGGGTAAAGAAGTTGTACAGAAGTCCGAGGAGTACAATTTGCCACTATGCCTGGCGTATGTGGACTATGAGAAAGCCTTTGATTCCGTCGAAATTTGGGCGGTGCTGCAGTCCCTTCAGCGGTGCCAAGTTGACTGTCGGTATATCGAAGTTCTGAAATGCTTGTACTGTAGGGCTACGATGGCTACCCGAGATAACCAGAGTACGAAACCTATCCAATTGAAGAGAGGTGTAAGGCAAGGTGACGTTATATCCCCGAAACTCTTCACCGCTGTATTGGAAGACGTTTTCAAGCTTCTGGACTGGAAAGGATGTCGAGTACATCACTCACCTTCGATTTGCCGACGATATAGTCCTTATGGCAGAATCGCTGGAGGACCTAAGCACTATGCTCAATGACCTCAATAGTGTCTTAAGATGAACATGGACAAAACAAAGATCATGTTTTTAATGTCCGACATGGACACCTATGCCGGTAGTTGTTGGGAGCACTAAGCTCGAAGCTGTTGACGAGTATGTTTACCTGGGACAAATAGTCCGACTAGGTAAGTTCAACTTCGACCGAGAGGTCTATCGACGGATTCAACTCGGCTGGGCAGCGTTCGGGAAACTACGACACATCTTCTCGTCAGACATACCTCAAAACCTTAAAACGAAATTGTACAACCAGTGCGTGTGGCCAGTGATGACTTACGGATCTGAGACGTGGTCCTTCACTGCTGGCCGTATGAGGAAGCTCAAGGTCGCTCAACGAGCTATGTAGAAGTCTATGCTCGGAATCGGTTAAGGAATGAGGATATCCGCAGTAGAACCAGAATAACCGACATAGCCCAACGGATTAATAAGCTGAAGTGGCAGTGGGCCGGCCATATAGCTCGAAGAACCGACAACCGATGGGGAAGAAAGGTTCTTGAGTGGCAGCCTCATACCGGTAGGCGAAGTGTAGGGTGACACCCCACGAGACGGAGTGACAACGAAGTCGATGGATGCAGGTGGCTCAGGACCGTGCTTTGTGGCATTCCTTGGGGGAGGCCTATGTTCAGCAGTGGACTTATGAAAGTCTGTAATGATGATGATGGACTATACTCTATCTTTTTGTAAATTTTAAGTATTTGACTTATTTATGCACACGTTAACAGCACAGATCGACATTTTGCAAAGAGCACCAAACGATTCTTGTAATGATAAAGTCGATTTCGTAAACAGTTTTTATAAACGCACAAGATTTTTAAATCCAATACCTTGGCAAAGGGGAAAATTATGCGAGGTGATTCCATTGGGTTTAATGGTCTAAAGCTTCAGTCACATACAGCGAATATTTGCTGCGAGTGTATTCTCTGCGAATATTACTCGCAGCGACAATTCGCTGCCTGCCTGTCACCCACAGCGAGTAGCACACGAGAATTATCTATAATATGTATCTTTTATATTCTTCAATTTTCTTTTTAATTGCTCTTGGGTTGCTATTTTGAATCCTAATTTAATTAATTCGTTAAACAATGAAGGCCTTTGTGTTTTTTTTTAATTACTGTTACACCCAACACCCACACCCAAGAAACGAATTATATCGTAATTTCCCCATTCTAGAGAATCGTTTATCAGTTGACTCATTTGATTGACCTTCACACACGTATCATGTGCATCAAAAAAGCAACGAAGCAACCTATGCACAGGCGTGTAGTCTGGAGCGGCGCGCTGAGCGGAATGGCTACTCGCAGCGAGTGCTCATTCGCAGAGAGTAAAATTGAGCATGTTCAATTCAATTCACAGCGAATTCAAATGGCGGCGAATGAATCTATTCGCAGCGAATAGCCTGTCACACACAGTGAGTTCTCACTGCGAGTGCCTAACCACAGCGAGTATTCGCTGTGTGTGACCGAGGCTTAAGGTTAGTAATGAATGGGTTTTTTGATCTGGCAGCACGGTCGCGGAGACAATTTCTTTTTGTATGGAGAATGGGCCCACCACGAATTTCAGAGAATTTTAATGAAATGTATATATATCTTGCTACATATCTATTTATCTATGCACAAATTATAAAAGTGTATGCTTCTCATTAGGCCTTGGTCGTATCGCGTTTTCTGAGAATCGTATCTATATCATATTTTGAATCTCAATATCTGATATCAAAACTATATATTATGTATTTTAATATCTAGATATTCTGCGTACCCGTTTATATTTTCTACTTTGATACGCTGTTGAAACCATCTTCAAAAAAATGAAGGCCTTTATTCGACTCGTATGTATGTACATATTATGGATGTTTGCGACATTTTGAATTCTAAAAAAAAAAATTTAACCAATTTTGATTATATTTTATTAATTTAATCTTCATAAAAGTCTGTTATTCTTTTTGAAAATAGTTTTCATATGATATTGATTAAATGGTTATAAATTGTTCAATTAAAATAACAGATATTTACAGTGTCTTTATTATTTACTAGCTTCTGCCCGCGACTTCGTACGCGGATCCTGTTGCTTATGCCAGCGACAACGGGGTCGTCAAAATCGAAGATCTGAAACGTCTGATGTTGAATTCTAAGAGCCCGGGGACGGGAAAACAACGTGATTCGCGAGACGATTCGAGACGTTCTAGATCTTTCATTTTTGTAAGTCAACAGGAAATGCCCATCAGACTAAAGAACTTTTACTTATAGTGTCGCTGGGCTTTGGATGGAGTGTAACTTCTTGTGTGTTATTAAGTTAATATATTGGTAATATTATTTAGATCACGTTCACATGAGGCTTAAGTACTTATAGAACAAAAATACTTCAGCGCAAAGCTTCCGGGTAAACTATGTTGAAAGTTGACCCGTCCGGCACGTGAACATAAAGATTTCTAGAACTGCTAACCCGGGAAAGAGCGACGTACAACTAACTGACCATGCGAGAAACAACTGACACCGAGATCTACTCCAGCAACACGAAAAGTCTGCCCTTGAGCCTTATTAATTGTCATTGCATAACACAATGATACTGGTAATTGCGTTCTTTTAAATTGGAATGGAAAATTATTTGGTATTATGGGAATTCTGTGAATAAAGACGGTTTCTCCTGCACCGCAACCTGTTAAAATTGGAGCCTCGATTATATTTTGTTGCAACTGGGTTACTTTTAACCGAGTTCCATTGCAAAGTTGTGGTGGTCTTAAATTTCGGAGCAGAATAATCAGAATGCCAATTTTTAAACAAATTTCATGAGAAGGAAGTCCGGGCATATTTAAAGAATTTAAAATTCTATCGGGTAATTAGTGGCTTCTTGTTTATCGACCATTCTATTTATTGAACTATAAACTTTGCTTTCTCCCTGTATATTCGACAGTATTTTGTTATTAATCTCAGATGCCTGGTCATTGCGAGGAGTTAAAATGGATCTTTCGCATAGCCAAAATTTTTTTTTTTTTTTTATGGAAATCCAAAAAAAGATCTACATTTATTAAAATATACAATACTAAAAACTATAATTAAAAAAAAAAAAACTAAAACTAGAAACTTAAATATCATATAGTCCTACTCCCCGCGGTATCGTGCCAAGAACACTGGCTGCGTTTCCCCGCTGAATGGCTATACTTAGCCTTTGAGCAAGGAAAGAACCAGCCCTCTTATCACCAGCAGCAACGACCAGCCGCGGATGGAGTTCCTTTAGCCAAAAATTGTACCTATTTAATATAATTGTTACGTCACCGTAAACCGACGATATAAGGTGTGGTTGGGATTGCACTATACAACATAACTCAGGCGTCAGAATAAGTTTTCCTTGGTGTAGTTGTGGATAGGTACCTTCCCCAATAATTAATAATTTATCAGAAAATTGACGATCATCCGGGTTATCTCCAGTTCTCACTCGCATGTTTATAGTCAAATGTACCGATTGTATATCACGCCACAATTAAGAGCTTTTAGGCAAGACCTAACCTCATCAGCTCGGGTTCCCCGTGGCATTACCGGTAAGGTTTGTCGGAAATCACCACAAAATAAAACCGTGATACCGCCCATTGGTCGATCATTTCGTCTTATATCCCTTAAAGTTCTGTCTACCGCTTCTACTCCTTTTCGGTGGGCCATCGTACATTCATCCCATATGATTAAATTACACTCACGTAATACCTATATATATTATATAGGTATTACCTATATATATTAATAATAGTTTTGTCGCTATTTCTTGAAATACTACAGGTTGGACTTTCCGTGCGATCTAAATCAATTGGTATTTTAAACATAGTGTGAGCAGTTTTACCTCCTGGTAGCAATGTTGCAGCTATACCTGATGAAGCCACGGCAAGAGTAATTTTACGCTGATTTCGAACATAAGCTAATATTAATTTAGTCGAAAAGGTTTTCCCAGTTCCTCCAGGTGCATCTAAAAACCATATTGTTCCCAAATTATTCTGAACACTCCCGCACACGCGATCATAGACTGAACGTTGTTCTGCAGTCATCATTGGGACACCGTTTTCTAATGTTGCCAGCAGTTACATTGAGTTGTAACCAATCTCTGCAGAATATTCCCTATTGGTAACCTCTCCGACTGAGGTTGGTGTTGGCAAACCATATTCACAGAGTGATTTACCGCCTACTGCTGTTAAGTCTTCCTGAAGAGCTAATAAGCACAGATTTAGGGCAAGATCATGGAAATTATCATTAGTAGCGCCTTCATCATTGTGAGATATATTCCGAAGAAAATCGACTGCAAATTTTTCTTTATATTTTTCCCATAATTGTACAGCATCTGACAAATTACAAAATGTGAGTAATGTTACAAATAAATGGCGTAACCGTTATGGATTATCACTAACACAGGATTCTGCTAAAGCGTCATCCCAATGCTGATCATTTTCAAGCAAACGACGCGCTTGGCAAGCTGCATGATAAGTTGGATAAACAACATCGTCTACTTTTCTCAAATCTATAAATGATGTTGGTCCTCGCACTGTATGTAATAATAATCGCAAATAGAAACACTCAGCGTTGTTAGGATTAACGGTATACACTCTACCAAGAACATGTTCTTTGAAAATACCTGACTCGCCATCTACAGGCCTGCCACGGCGTCTACGATTAAAGACACCTCGTTGCTTATCGTAGGTATAATACGATGGAACTTCCTCATACAAAAGAGATTTTGCAAAATCATCAGTTTTTTGCAAAGTCTAATAAAGTGCTAATAAAGTTGTTTGTCAAGGGTTCTCTAATCGTTCTGTAACATTTTCGGCGTTGAAATATATACGTTGACCGCCTTCAAGATGAACATCCAGATGAGTCACAGGTAGATATCTTTCGTTTCGTGAATGTTGAAACTTAAAATCCGCCACACAGCTTCTGAAGAGCTGATATATCTGCCTGACTGAAATCTAGTAACATCATCATGTTCATTTCTCACCGCAAATGTAGCTTGGTCACTGCCCTTGTTAATATACTTACAAATATATTTTATTGACTCTACACTATTACACATTTCAACATTTATGTGAGCTTGAAATGCTCTAGACATAACAGGCGTATACGGAACGACCCACCTATTATCTAAAGTAACCTGTTGTCCAGACACTCGCTTTTCAACAGTAAAACCACCATTGTCTCTTGAACGGCGACGATATAATGGGTATCCATCATGTCCTGTTACAGTTTCATCTTTTTTCTTTTGGATATCTTTTAGTGCAACGACCGTCTTGCATCCAAGGAGCATTTCCGTTAAATACACCACATGGACCATGTATCATATGAGTTTTAACAATGTCGTATAACACGGGATCTGCAATCGGATCTGGAATTTCAGCACTGATTGAACTGTCTACATCATTAGGTTGAACCTTATCTTTTAACCAAAGCAGGATATGTGCGTGAGGTAAGCCGCGTTTTTGCCACTCAACACTATACATATAACACAATACATCTCCAAAAATGTTATCTTTGGTAAGTAGATCTATCATTGATTTTAATTTTAAATGAAAAACTCTTGCGATAATATCATGGCGGTCATGCGGTGCTTGACCCTCAATAAGCTCCCGAGTGATTTCATCCCACTTGGGATTGGTAGTTACAGTAATAAATAAGTCGGGACGTCCATATTTTCTTACGTAACAAAAAGCATCTTGAGTACGTTCGTGCATGTAGCGTGGACCACCAGTAAAAGAAGAGGATAAAATAACTAAACGGCCCATATTCACCGTATCATTATCTTGCTGCATGGCATTGCGAAGGTGCACGTATTCTTCAGCACGCAGCTGCCTTTGATTAGATCGTATATAAACTAATCTTTCGGTTTCAACTTTTGCGTACATGTCAACAATAAACTGATTGAATAAGCCACGAAAACGTTGAAAGTATACAAATCTATTCCGTCGTACTTGCAAGTGGTAACAATAAAATTGAAGGCATGACATCTTTTTATTATAATTAGGTGCGCCTGTACGCGGATCAGTTTGGTATAAAGCGAAATTATAACCATCTTCCGCTCTAGAGTATATCAAAGGATATTGCAAACTGTCGTAAGCCCTATGGTTTTCGTAAATATGTTGCAAACGATTGTCTCTGGAACGGATAACGATATCACGCCTACCACATTCCTGGTCGACCAATACTACAGCAACTTCATTCGTGGATGGAATGTTATAACGCCCACGGTGTTCCTGAGTTGGACGCCTATCGGTATTTATAACAATTTTATAATTGTTATCACCATCTTGAGGAAGAGCTTCTAATGCCGATTTTAAACTGCATACATACGAATTACGGACAAGACGGGCAGCTACGACACATCTTCTCGTCAGACATACCTCAAAACCTTAAAACGAATTTGTACAACCAGTGCGTGTTGCCAGTGATGACTTACGGAACTGAGACGTGGTCCTTCACTGCTGGCCGTATGAGGAAGCTCAAGGTCGCTCAGCGAGCTATGGAGAGGGCTATGCTCGGAGTTTCTCTGCGTGATAAACTTAGGAATGAGGTTATCCGCATTAGAACCAGAATAACCGACATAGCCCAACGGATTAGTAAGCTGAAGTGGCAGTGGGCCGGCCATATAGCTCGAAGAACCGACAACCGATGGGGAAGAAAGGTTCTCGAGTGGCAGCCTCGTACCGGTAGGCGAAGTATAAGGCGTCCCCCCACGAGATGGAGTGACGACCTGGTAAGACATGCAGGAAGTCGATGGATGCAGGTGGCTCAGGACCGTGCTTTGTGGCATTCTTTGGGGGAGGCCTATGTTCAGCAGTGGACTTGTGAAGGGCTGTAATGATGATGATGATGACATACGAATTAACTATGAACTAAAACTATGAAATAACTTCTGAAGTTGTGAAATAAGTTCAGTATTTAAATTCGGGAAATATTGATTTCTTATATTCGACTGTTCGTTGTAGTCGGATACAAAATAAATTTGAAGAAACTTAGGTTGGTCTTCAGGCAAAAGGGATCCTATCAAATGGTAAACCTGACCTTGTATCTTAAAAGTAGGCATGAAAGGACCTTCTGAGATTTGTTGAGCACTGAAGCATTTGAAACGCACTATTATATGTGCGAATATTGTCTAAGAACTATTTAGATTGCACGTGTTCCCCTAAAAGTAGTGACTTCAAAGGTTCCGGTGGATCTTCGAACGAAGGCAAATTTATTTTACCTCCAGAACAACAGAAACCAGCCGACTCCTTACTCCACTTTGAAGCATTACAAAAAGAACATACTACCTTCATATCGTGTATTACAGAAGATGATCTGTAATCAATTGTGAGGTTATAAGCAAACTCACTTTTATATTTGTCGGACCACGCCACCGAATTTGTAGATTGACCTTCTATGTGTACATCTAAGTCATTAAGACTATGTCGAAATCTATCTGCAGTAAGACGGGCCTCTCGCTGTTCGTCCGTTTCAAGAGACCGAATATTTTCAATTCTTAATCTTTCATTAGACAAACTTATTAATCGTTCTTGTCTCAAAGAATTGTAATATTCGCGTCCCGACTCTAGTCGTTGTTCATGCTCATGTTCATCTTCAAGAGATCGAATAATATTATGGTGCACCCTATTATTTGTCAAACGTTCTTCATATTGAGTAAAAGTTTCAGATTCACGAGATAAAATATGACGTTCGCGATCAGCTGTGAGACGTAGTTCCCTCTCAGTGAAGGTTTCGGACTCACGGAATAGTACATGCCGTTCGCGATCAGCTGTGAGACGTAATTTCCTCTCAGTGTAGGTTTCGGACTCGCGAGATAATGTATGCCGTTCGCGGTCAGCTGTGAGACGTAATTCCCTCTCAGTGTGGGTTTCGGACTCGCGAGATAATGTATGTCGTTCGCGGTCAGCTGTGAGCCGCAATTCTCGTTATAAAGCAGTTTCAGCTTCTCGGGATAACACATGTTGTTCTTGGTCAATGGTAAGCCTTAGCTCTCGTTGAGAAGAACTTTGAGACGCCCGTGATGTAGCTCGTCTCGCTCTGTCAGCTGCTAATCGCATCTCTCTTTCTGGAGAGCTTTCATTGGCTCGAGAAGTTGAGGGACTAACTCTCATAGAGTTTAACCGATGTGCTCTTTCCTCTGCCGATTCTTGAGAACGCACATTTCTCATTCTCTTAGCTTCTCTCGAATTTCGAGATAAAGATAATAGTTTCTTAGGTGGCATTATGTATTTTATTTTTAATCGACGGCATTCAGTTACCTAACAAAAAATTTTACGTTAGAGCTCCTAACTATAGCTACCATACACTTCAAAAATCTAAATGCCTACTTAAATAATAAAACCGATCCTAAATAAATCCTTAAATCCAAAATTAAATTCTTAAAAATATATAAGTAGGTACCTAAACTACGTCTAATAGAATGAAATAACCTATTTGATACCTAGGTACCTATTTAAAACTACAGCTAAATAAAAAAAAGTTTAATTTATAATTAAGCTAATACTAAGAAATATTTAAACACTACCAAAATAACTAATACCTATTTTATAAAATAACAACCAAAGAAATCTAAAAATAAATTATTAAACGTAAAAGTAGACTAAAAGTCGCGTTGATAAGCACGGTTTGTTAAAATCAATTATTGTCTGTCAATAAGGTCGAACACTCTGAACGTCTATTCGCATCAACAGTCAAATATTGTATGAAGCTCGTAGACTTGTGTAAGTAATGCGATTGTTGCATTACGCGTCATATAACCCGACCGCGTACTGTAGCATTACACATGACCTCTTGATAAAGAGTAATTGTGTTCTGTGCACATGACTCGACCAAATCAAACATGGCACATGACACTCAAACATGACGCCCAGCGCTTTCTTCGGTGTCCGTATTATCTCGTTAATTTTCGCTGTGTGTAAGCGAGAAGGAGCAAGCGGCAGTCGGCTGGTTAAGAAATAAGTGCATATAGACTTAGAACCGTATTATTCATGAATTAAGAGTCCTGTTTAAAATATGCATCTCGTACTTTATGACTTTATTGCCCAAATATTCAAACGCTATTCAATTTTATGTTTTTATGATGCCGTTACGTCTCGTGCTTTTTGTATCACTTTCTTGAATGTCTAAAAACAAATCTATTATAATTATAATTTATTAGTTGTAGCAGAATTCTCTCAAAAGAAGCCATGAATTAAAAGAAGAAAAAATGATATTTGTCTGTCAACGTCTTTCATGTTTAAAATATTTTCTGAAATTTATTCAAATTTATATATAAATAATATTATTTTTGCATAAATTCAGTTATTGTGGGCTCAGAATATTTAATTTTCGGGTTAAACTATAGATATCCGGTACTCGCGTAGAGGGGTGGGAGGGTGAAGGGGGAGAGGGAGGGTTCATGGCAAGCCTCCCCTACCCTTCCCCCTTGCGGAAATATATAGTTTATGGTTTATAATTTTTTTTGTAAAATCATAAACTCACTTTTTTACACAGGAATATTGACACAAAGTTACTTCTGCAACGGCTTCGGCGCTGCGGGAAGTCCAGCCCCTTCACCCTTGCGTATCAAATCACAGGCACCCGTGCTCACCACCCCAGCTTCGGCTTATTGGTCGCCTTCGGCGACCAGCTTCAGCCGCTACTGCTCGCACAGGGGCCTGCGATTTGCTACAGCGGGCGGGGGCTGCTCTCCCTCCGCGCCTACGGCTTACAAAAACACTCTAGGGGTAGGGCAGATAAGACTACGTGGATTCGGGGTGTTTTGATTCAGTTTTAGTACAGATTCGATCTGTCTTATCTATAAAGTCAGGTTTCCCTAAACTCGGCTATGATAGTGGTAAATGAAACTTATAATTTATTAGTTGTGGTTAAAAATGCTAATACCATGTAAATAAAAACAAAACCGTTAGGTATTAAAAAAACATAATGTAAAACAAATTTTAAAAAAACCACAACACTGTAAATAAAATCGATTTTTAAATATGCCAATATTCATAGTATTGGTCAATAATCAATATTGCAATCTATGTTTATTGTTAGACATAAGCCCGGAATGCCATTTTGATTGAATAGTTCAGTAGATTGCGATAAAGTGTGAAAAAAAATCGACTTTATGAATATGATAAAAAAATCAAGTGTTCATTTCGGCGCAACGAGTAGCGAGGGCATTGCGTTTGGCAATTATCACATCACAACGCAAGCATATCTTCTACAACGCGAGAATTTCATTACAATAGCCAGCCTGTGTAGTGTCTTTTCGCGTCATGTTTGGAGTCATGAATAGAATAGAATAGAATAGAATAATGTTTTGTTCAATATTGATTATTACATAATTCTTATTGAAAGTCATTTTTTATTTACCACTGGTTCGGAAAATACCTCTGTCCTGGGAAGAACCAGCAAGAAACCCAGCGGGACTTTTTTTTCAAACATATCTCACTTAACAGTAATTTCATTTATACAATTTTTAAATGATTTTTAATAGAACCAGCATGGTGGCGATCACCTTATTCCCAGGGGTTATATTCATTCATGTATTCCTTGATATTATAATAACCCTTTTTGTACAGTTTTTCTTTAATCGAACTTTTAAACTTGTTTATTGATAAACTTTGAATATGTTCTGGGATTTTGTTTGTAAAAGCGTATACATTGCCCCATAAATGAATTACTGATTCTGTGGAGTCTAGTAACTGGTATTACAAGCTTATGTTTGTTCCTAGTGTTTAAAGTATGCACATCCCTAATCTTATTAAAGCTATTTATGTTTTTATGTACATACATTACATTTTCATAAATATATTGCGATGCCAAAGTTAATATGTTTATTTCTTTAAATTTTTGTCTGAGGGACTCTTTACAATTTAGGTTATAAATCGCCCGAACGGCTCTCTTTTGCAAAACAAATATAGCTTCAATATCAGTCGCATTACCCCATAGCAAAATTCCATAAGACATTACGCTATGAAAGTAACTAAAATACACTAATCTAGCTGTCTCAACATCTGTGAGACTTCTAATCTTTCTTACAGCATATGCTGCAGAATTAAGTCTGCTTGCTAATTTAGATATATGGGGGCCCCATTGAAGTTTCGCGTCAATAGTAATACCGAGAAAAACAGTGGTATCCACAAGACTCAACTCCTCCCCATTTAATAGCAGATTGGTATTGGAATGTTTTACATTAGGTATTGTAAATTTAACACACTTTGTCTTATTGCCGTTTAAGAGCATATTGTTGGCGTTAAACCAATGTACTAATTTCGATAGAGCATTATTTACATCGTCATAATTAATTAACTGCCGTTTGAGTTTGAAAATTAAAGAGGTATCGTCAGCAAATAATACTATATCGTGATTGTCCCCTACAAGATAAGGTAAGTCATTAATATAGATTAAAAACAGGAATGGGCCAAGAATCGAGCCCTGAGGAACGCCCGTTGATACTACCGATCCGGAGGAACCTTTACCATTAATCACTACTTTTTGAGTTCTGTTACTTAAATATGAAGTAATAAGTCTAAGCGCCAAATTTTTTACACCGTAATGTTGTAGTTTCCTGATTAATGTTTCATGATGAACACAATCGAAAGCTTTGGAAAGATCACAGAAAACACCTAAGGCATCCTGTGAATTCTCCCAGGCATTAAAAATATATTTCATAAGCTCAACACCGGCGTCAGACGTCGAGTGACCCCTTGTAAAACCAAATTGGTTTTTATGAAGTAATTTATTTGTATTAAAAAAAATTAACAATTGATTCAAAATTATTTTTTCAAAAATTTTACTGAGAGTTGGTAGTACAGAAATAGGTCTAAAATTAGCGGGGTCCAATGTACTACCGGATTTAAATAAAGGTATTACTTTACTATACTTCATTAAATCAGGAAACACACCAGAATCGATACAAGTATTAAAAATAATAGCAAGATGAGGTGCAATTAAATCTATTATGGACGCAATAACTGTCACGGAAATCCCCCACGAATCTGCGGTTTTCTTTACATCAATGGTTTTGAAGTATTTTACAATATCTTGCGGTAATACTTTTTCAAATCTAAATTCTTTTAAACAGATATTAACATTCTGTTTGAGTAATAACTCGGCGACATTTGGAGAAGTATTCAAAGACTCTGTTGTCAAAATAGGAATATCAGTGAAATAACTAAGTACTAACTAGGGTATGCAATTATCGAAACTTTTCGATAATCGATAATCCGATTTTTATCGAGTAGTTTTTCGATAAAAACCGAGAATTACCGATTTACATAAGAAGAATACTTGTGTCTTAGAATTTCTTTCTTTGTGCATTCTACTCTACAAGAAAATTTAACGTTTTTATAATTCAGTGAAATACATTATTTAGTTAAAAATCTGGTTTTATATCCATAAAACTACAAATAAATATCGAAAAAAACAAGTCTTAATTATAATAGCTATGGTATCTACTATTAAACAACGAAACAAATAAAATCTTTTCTCACAAATAAAAACAAAAAAATTAGGTACTTTATGTAGGTAGAAAACTATTTGAATAAAATTTACTTATGAAATAACACTTTCGTTTATTAGAGATTAACTAACTTTAACGATCAAATCAGTCATTTTAAAACAGTAATCATTTTAAGTAATATGTCACAATAAGTAATAATTATGTAATATGTAATAATGATTATGAACTGTTTTAAAATGACTAATTGTTTATCAAATTATAAAAACAATCAAATAAAATATTTATATTTACCTATTACTTAACATTTTTGGTTTAATTGTGAATCAATTATTCTAACAATTAAATCAGTCCTTTAATTTAGAATAATAAGTAGGTACATTATTTACATACCTAATCTATTTCGCACATCGCATTCGTGTCGGTCATGAAATGAGTGAGCGAGAAACTGGTGGGTGGAATGCAAGGTATTCTATGGTGGAATGCCACCGCACGCGGCGCGAATTTTAAAAAATGACTCGCGGTAGCGATGGAAATGATTGCCTAAAACCTTTATGAATTTATCGTTTATCGATATTTTTAAATAAATTTTTCGATAATTATCGGTGAAATAAATGAACTGATTACCGATAAATTATCGGTTATCGATTATCGGTTTGCATGCCCTAGCTACTAACGTACTAAACTAAGACTAATATAAAATTCATGGTATAACGTAACATTCCTCGGTACGAAATGTAATGTCATATTACATCACTTTAAAACGCACTGTTTTGCGCATCTCTAGAAGCTCGCACTCGGACCCCCCGCCTTTTTATACCTCCCGCCGCGAGCCGCGTCGAGCGCGGCGACCGTTACACAAAAATAATCCTTATACTCGTAGCATGATTCAGTATTCACGCGCGATGGCTTATTAGCGTATTTCATGTATAACTTTGGTGTTTCTATACCGATTTCTATGATTCTTTTTTTATTGAATAGATAATAATGTTAACTTTTTTTAATTAGGGATGAGTGAGAGTGTTATAAACGTAAGAGTAGACAAATATAATCAGAAAGCTCCGAACTGCTAAACTATCGGGAGTTACACCTGTTATTGTGAGTCAACCATAAAAGATAGACATATGCTGTCGTGGGATATTTTTTATATAATTTTAAGGAGAACATTTCCGTTATACATGATTTCTGTGTAGCTTTACCCATTAAGTTTGCACATGCGACGGAAATTTAAAAAATGGAGTAATTTCTCCCGTTTCCCCAACATTTACCTTCACTGCTCTGCTCCTATTTATCATAGCGTGATGAAAAGTATACTATAACCTGTCTAGGAGTATGAAGAATGATTGTACCAAGTTTCGTTAAAATCTGTCGAGTAGTTTTTTTTCTATAACGAACATACAGACAGACAGACACAAAAATTTTATTGTTTGCATTTTTGGCATCA
Source organism: Parnassius glacialis (assembly GCA_033319125.1). Lineage (NCBI taxonomy): Eukaryota > Metazoa > Arthropoda > Insecta > Lepidoptera > Papilionidae > Parnassius > Parnassius glacialis. The sequence continues at coordinate 15,798,925 of JAVANC010000013.1, read as the reverse complement.
GTATCGATCACTAATCACCCCCTGATAGTTATTTTGGAAATATATTTCATGTACAGAATTGACCTCTCTACAGATTTATTATAAGTATACATTTACAACACAAAAGGTATTTAAAATAATAAAAAGCGCAACTTTCTCTTTCCACTATATTTATTCGGGCAGATCTAAAAATAAATTGAAAATTCTAAATGAAATAATATAATATGCACTCGATTTTAGGCTTTAACAATAACATTTGAAATGTATCATTATTAGACAACAGAAATTAAACTTTAATACCTATTATATTATATCGTGGTGGTACGCATATATCAGATTTTGTAATCAAAGAGATTTAAAATATATATATACATATATATATATATACATATATATATATATATATATATATATATATATATATATATATATATATATATATATATATATACTACTACTACTACTACTTAAATGTCTTTGTTTGTAATACATAGTTTTCGAACGAACCAATAAACGGTTTTTAGATATTGTACCAATATATAGATTTCGAATCAGTATACCAAAGAGTATAGCACAGAACACATGGAGTATAGTAACTATCGTATACAGGAACAGTATACGGTACGGTTTGCATCACAGAGTACATTATATGTTATTGCTCACCTCTACTGCTTATGTCAATGTCACCGTAGACGTAGACTTGACTAATTTCTAGTTCAAAAATAGAAAAGTATTTGTAAAGAAAAAAGATTCGTTCGCGGAATAAATATTTACTGTTTGAGACAACTAAGACTAAGTTGAACTCTGTGGAAACCAAGCAAAACAATGGGTGTTTTAAAAAAGGTATGGATGTTATTTTTATTTTTTACTCCTTTTTTATTTTCACATAATATTGTTATGTAACAGAAACATCGTTATTCTAGTTTTCTTACGCAGTAATTTTTAAAACTCTTAACAATCCATAAATATCCAAATGATACCAAAATTTTGTTTTCTTCATCAGACCACAGGTCTAATGGGCTTAGCAGTTGCTGCTAACCCACACCATACCCTTGGTTCACTTTATGGAAAAATATTAAGGACACTGCAAAAAATGCCATCAGATGCAGCTTATAGAAAATACACTGAACAAATTGTACGTGAGAGGGCAGCTGTTTTACAACAGGTAATGACTATGACTATTATTTAATGAATGGGCGACAGTAGGAATTTATAAGAGTAGGCGAAGGTTATACGAGCTTTATAATGAAAGATCATTTAATAGTAGTGTTATATTTAGAGATTATGTAAAGACATATTCTAAAATATTTAAAAAAGTGTGTGCCACAGCTAAGGCTTTACATTTAAGTAACAAAATTAAAACTGCATCAAACAAAATTAAAATGACCTGGAGAATAATAAATAGTGAAACGGGCAAGGTGAAACGGGCAAGGTCAAACTGCGCAACTCGGATTTTCAATTGAATATTAACAATAATTTAACCCGATCTGATCAAGAAGTTGCTATGGCTTTTGAGAAACATTTTACTGATGTTCCTTTTTTGACAACTAAATCATTAAACTCTTCTCCTACTGTCGCCGAATCATTGCTTAAACAAAATGTAAAGGCTTGTTCAAATACTTTTAAATTCCATAGAGTACTGCCAAAAGATATCGTTAAATATTTTAAAACTATTTCCGTTAAAGTTATTTTATCTATAATAGATATAATAGCACCTTATCTAGCCACTATATTTAATACAAGCGTCGAATCTGGTGTGTTTCCTGATTTAATGAAACTTAGTAAAGTCATACCTTTATATAAATCTGGTAGTACATTAGACCCCGCCAATTTTAGACCAATTTCTGTACTACCAACATTTAGTAAAATTTTTGAAAAAATAAGTTTAGATCAAATGTTAAGTTTCTTTAATATTAATAAATTGCTACATTGAAATCAATTCGGTTTTACAAGGGGTCGCTCAACAACTGACGCTGGAGTTGAGCTTATTAAACATATTTTTTGTGCATGGGAGAATTCAGAGGATGCATTGGGTATATTTTGTGACCTTTCCAAGGCCTTCGACTGCGTTCACCATGAGACATTAATCAGGAAGCTACAGTACTATGGTGTCAAGAACACAGCGCTTAAACTTATAATTTCATATTTAAGTAATAGAGTGCAGAAAGTTATTATTAATGATAAAAGTTCTTCCGGCTCACCTGTACTAATGGGTGTCCCTCAGGGCTCAATTCTCGGCCCATTCCTGTTTCTAGTGTATATTAATGACTTACCTTCTATTCTAGAGGATAATCATGATATAGTATTATTTGGTGATGATACTTCTTTGATTTTTAAACTTAAACGTAAATCATTTAAATGTGACGAAGTGAATAATGCTATATCAAAATTAGTGCATTGGTTTAACGTTAATAATTTAAATTTAAACGGAAATAAAACTAAATGTATTAAATTTACAACAACGAATGTTAGAAATCTGAGTACCAATGTATTTTTAAATGGGGAAGAACTGAGCCCTGTTGAATCCACTGTTTTTCTTGGCATCACTCTCGACGCAAAGCTTCAGTGGGGCCCCCATATATCCAAACTAGCAAGCAGACTAAGTTCTGCAGCCTATGCTGTAAAAAAGATTAGAGGTCTCACTAGTGTCGAGACAGCTAGATTAGTTTATTTCAGTTATTTCCATAGCATAATGTCTTATGGGATTTTGCTATGGGGACATGCGGCTGATTCAGAAACTATTTTTGTTTTACAGAAGAGGGCCATTAGAGCTATTTACAACCTAAAACTGAGAGAGTCTCTTAGAGATAAATTTAAAGAAATAAATATATTAACTTTGCCCTCTCAGTATATTTACGAAAATTTAATGTATGTTCACAAAAACAAAGGTAGTTTTAGTAAAAAAAGTGATGTGCTAGTGATACCAGTTTCTCGACTCCACAGAGTCAGTAATTCATTCTTGGGGCAATGTATACGCTATTACAACAAGGTCCCGGAAAGTGTACAGGCTCTCTCCATTAGCAAGTTTAAATGTTTTGTTAAGTTGAAACTGTATAAAAAGGGTTATTATAGTATAAATGAATACATGGTTGATAATAACCCCTGGGAATGAGGTGATCGCTTCCAAGCTGTTTCTAAAATAAATTTTGTACTTATATAGTTAGTACAACCATTATTGTAAAATTTGCTTTAAAAAAAAAGTCCCGCTGGGTTTCTTGCTGGTTCTTCCCAGGACAGAGGTTTTTTTTTCGAACCAGTGGTAAAGTAAAAAATGACTTTCAATAAGTATTACCAATGTGATCTATATTGAATAAAAAATTATTCTATTCTATTCTATTCTATGTTTTTGAAGGGTGTATTTATTTGAAACATGGAATTGTGAACTTTTTAACTTTTAATCATGTGAGATTCGAGGTAATCTGTACATAGTATAGAACAAAGTCGCTTTTACCATCTGTACTCTTAGATATTTTAAGCGACAGATTTTGATGTGGTTTTCATCAATAGATAGAATGATAGAAGAGGAAGATTTATATGTATAATTAAATATAAAATTTCGATGTGCATGTGTTTGTAATTCTTCTCTTCCTAAACAGCTTGATCAATTTTGATAAAAATGTTTGTGGGGTACTTATGGGGTCATTTGGATGGTCCTTAGCTATAGTTGAACCCGTTTAGTGGTGCTGTTGTGGAGATTCAGAAATCACTCCTGCAAAGCCAGGGTGGATATCTAGTTTTGTAACATAAAACTATTAAACATTGCTTTGCCTTACCTACTAACTATAGTGAACACATGATATTGATTAGTAATGATTTGCCAGGTTTCCTATGATATTGCTTCAAGTTCATATATTAAAAAGAAAATAATTGTATTGATAAAATAATAAATGAAGTATTGACCTTATTGGATTAAACCGCAAATGATGAGGCTAACAAAAGAAATAATGATGTTTTTCCCAAACTTGCCTAAACTTATTTTATATAACAAGGTAATTAACATGTTGATGGACAGGACTACATCATTGGTAGCCATTGAACACTATTATTTTCATACATTGCCTATAGGCATAGTGTCACTACATTGAGAAAAATAATAACCTATTATGTCAGAACAGACAAAGACATATGTCTTAGAGTATACTGGTAAATAATGTAACTTATTTAAATTTATATTATGAAATACGCCTCTTAATATACATACATGTAATTTATTTAGATGTATGATATAACAGCATGACTTTTGATATACAATAAGTATTGTGTGAATATAACTAAAGGATAGTGCTATTTATGAAAAGTTCTTAAAGAATCTATAAATTTGTAATTTTTTATTTATCATTCAAATAAACAACATGAAATTTTTCTACAATCAAAATTAGTTTCATTTTTGTGATATCAACAATAGCTTATTGATATCACAAAAATGAAACTAGCCTCTTCTAATATATTTTAGAGTACAAGCCCTGTGCTTTAGAACACTTTTATTTTCTTTAACCAACTTTAAAAAAAAGGCTCCTACTTTTTGCAGAGCAGATGATTTACTGGGTGAGGAACACCTGCTATCTTTCTGCTGGCTTGTTCAGTCTCATTAGAACCTTCTACTAGATTTTTCTATAGTTGAGTGTGTTGATTAGTGAAGTGTCTACATACCAGTGAACGAATGTTACTGTTAAGTATAGAACGTAGGGACACAAGTAAAACACTTGCTAGCTGGCAACGCACTGTCTTTACAGGTGTGCCGGGGAATGCGTGGGGTGTAGGGGTGCAGCCACGCGCACTTAGATAAATATGCATACATAGATAAATATATAACAGTTACCAAAGGGTATTGGTATGATTGGTTCTCTCTGGCTTTCTCTCTCTGAGGGAAAAGAGAGTGAGAACCAATCATTTAAGTAAGGTAAAGACCTTACTTCCGCTCCCTGCTGGACAGACCCACTTGATGGTCGGTCAGGTCGATTAGTCACCTTTTTGGGTGCCTTACCTTTCCTTTTACAACTCACCAATTGCCAGGCAGCTGAGAAGAGGCCTTCCGTTCTAAGGGGTCCCTTAGGAGTATTTCTACTCACAGTCCCTTGTTCTCTATCCGCATCCAGCACCGAGGAACTAGTTTTAGGAGCCTCCAGCGGGGAAATTCCCTTAAAAGGGCCACCTACGCTGGATAGCATGCTCTGAGGAGTCGCCATTTTACTAGCAGTTTTTTCTTGAGTGGGTACCTCTGGTAGTCACATCTGACACCTCTCCTTATATATTGGGCCTTAAGTCGTCCATTATTAATTTAGTTTGAAGATTCGTCTCCCCGGCTTCTCACCCCCCCATGGAGCCGGCACCTTTGGGAACACCTTACTTTAAAACAAAAGAAATTTCAGGCTTTAGGATTACAGGGGTAATATAGGGGATGCGAAGTTGGCTCACAGCGCGACATCGGGAGCACGATCCAGTTTGCAGACAGGGATGAAAAGGCCTATCCTCGCTGCCTGAATGACTGTTACTTGCTCTGTCAGCCACCTAGCCTTTTTCAGGAAACCAGGCAGCCCCCACATCCCTCGCCTGCGACCCTCTGATGGGGCGCTTGGCCATTTCTCTACCTGTGGCTAGCAGATCGGGATCTTTGCGTTTTGCCTCTCGCCACTATATACCCTAGTGACGATTGGACCAACCCTCCAGGACTCCTTCATCCCCGCGTACGGCGCTCGACTGCACAGGTCCTAGCGCAGTTGGGTGTGTTAGTCCAACATATAGACCCATTCTCTACGGCGGAAACACCCCTCCTCTTTTCTCATCCGGGCTTGGGACCGGCAATGGCAGAGTTAAGCATTACTTAGTATGATACTAACTACTACTGATGCGTAGTAGGCAAGGTAGCATTTACGTGCGTAAAGATGTGGGTATTGCCATCTTGTAGGAGTAATTCATATTTATAAAGCCTATAAACTCGTAAATTTATATATTTAACCTTAGATGTTAAATATATAAAAGTATCCGCATTTCCGATTTTCAAACTAGTCATCCAGCCTTTTTTTTTCGTGGGGAAATCCTCATGGATACCTTCTGCTGCGGGGGCAACAAAAGGTTATGCCGGACTCTTACCGGCTAAAACCCCACGGTGGTCACCATCAGCGTATAAGAGGGGTCCCGGGATCTCCGTTCGGAACGCAACCGGGGCCCCTCCATCGCTTTGCTACACTAATAGCACGTCCCAGGGGCAGCACTTTCTGCCCCCAGCACCCTCACAGTGCTTCTACGATGTCTCGTGACCACTTCCGAGCCATCGTCCTCCTCGGGGGTTACATAACTAGGCGTTCGAGGCCCCCGCCCCGAGTGTCTGCAACCCCGGAGGCCCCATTTCTGGTAGGGGAACACCGTTTTCAAGAGGAGGGCCGTGACGAACGCCTTGGTGACGTCGTCTCCGCGCGGGATCCGCCCTCTCCCGATCCCGCTCAGAAGCCTCCTTCTGAATCATAACAGATTCACAGAAGGTGGCTACGGCCCTCCACGCCGAATGGGAATAGACACAACTGCTGGCAGGGAGAGGTCCCGTCCGATGCGATTTACCAGGATTGTTCGTTCCCGTTCCCACGCTGGGCATATTGCGAGTGTGTGGGTAGCGGAGTCCTGGTCCCGTCCACCACAGTGAAAGCAGTTCGCCGTTGCCTCACGTTCAATCCTACACAGATAATCACCGAAGCACCCGTGCCCGGTAATCATCTGAGTAAGTCTGTAGGTGAGTCTTCCTGCTCGTCGCTGCATCCAGGCTTCGAAGACCGGCAGGATTGCTTCAATGACGCGTCTGCGTTCATAGCGCTCCTCGAGTCGAGAGCGCCATGACTCCAGAGCGTTTTGTCGCTCCTGCCGTTTAATTGATTCAAGCGCCTCTTCTGGCTCACTACCACCACTCTGGCGAAGGGCACGAATTCGAACGTACACCCTCGCGTCCATTTCCGCCAGTATATCTAGTGGTGGAAAGCGAGCCAGGATTGTCGCCGCCTCAAAGGATATTGTGCGGTATCCTCGTACGATCCGTATGGCCATCCTCCGCTGAACACTGTAGATTTTAGTTCTACAGCGTCGGATGGCCAGCCTTTTTGCCCATATAGGCGCTCCATATAGAGCTACGGATCGTATAACTCCCGCATAGAGGCGACGTACTTCCTCTGTCGGTCCCCCTAGATTGGGCAGCAGTCTATGCATAGCACCCGTTACCCTTTCGATCCGGGGGACTAGGCGCTCGAAATGTTCTTCGAAGCCCCAGCGACTGTCCAGGTTGAGGCCTAGGTACTTCATATACCTCCCCACTCTGACTTCAGACCCACCCACGCGGACACACGAGTCGGGTGGTTCCCTACTCCTTGGTAATTTATGGAACCATAGGGCCTCGGTCTTGTGAGGCGCTATTTCTAATCCCAACTCGTGGATTTTGGCAACGACGACTTCCGCCCCGAGTTCGGTGAGCTCCTTGGCCCTCTCGAAAGTGATCCCGCTGGCGATCACCAAAGTGTCGTCAGCATAGCAGACGATATCTACACCAGCGGGAAGATCGATTCGCAGAACCGCATCATAGGCGAGGTTCCACAGTAGCGGCCCCATCACCGAGCCCTGTGGAACCCCACGTTTGATCTCCCTCTGGATCTTCCTGCCATCTTGCCCCATGTACAGAATGTACCTGTCGCGCAAGTAGTCCCCGATAATACCTTGTAGGTAAGGGGGCACCTGATGATATGCCAGTGCCCTCTTGATTGCATCCCAGGGTAAGGAGTTAAAGGCGTTGACGATATCAAGACTTATCGCCAACGCCACGCCAACCTGGGATATTGCTTGTTCCGACAGTGAGCGGACGCGCATAATCGCATCTATAGTGGAACGATCACGTCGGAACCCAAACTGGCTATCGGCCAAATCGGGACCGATGCGCGACAGATGCCTATTGAGCCAACCGGCAACTATCCTCTCGAATAATTTGCCAATCTCGTCCAACAGGCATATGGGGCGGTACGCAGAGGGAGAATCAGCGGCCCTGCCCTCCTTCTTCAAGAGGACCAGTCTTTCTTCTTTCCAGGCTGTGGGGAACGTGGCACAGCGCAGACACCTGGTAAACAGCTGCCTGAGCCTGTCCCCCAGGGCAGCCAGACTCAGCACTAGGGCCCGGCCCGGGATTCCATCGGGCCCCGGTGCTGTGTTCCGGGCTTTCAAGCGGCTAACGGCTTGGTCCAGTTCTTCGACGGTCACCCCCATCTCATCCTGCCACTCCCATGAAGACGGTAGACCTGAGGGACTTGACCGGTCTTCTGGAAAGAGCGTGCTGATGACCCTTCCCAACAGATCCGGATCGAGTCTCCGTCAAGGGGGGCGACCAAGGCCGGAGCTTACACAGTACCATCCTGTATGGACGCCCCCAGGGATCCTCGTTGAGTCCCTCCAGAAGCTCTTTCCAGGACCGAGACCTGGCATTGGCTATAGCAATTTGAAGTGCCTTTGTAGCCGCTCGGTATGCCCCGTAGAGTCTGGCTACCTCCTCAGGTGGAGCTCGCCTTCTTCTCCTTCGAGATCTGGTGTACTGGCGCCGACTCCGCAAGCAGAGCGCACGGAGTCGTGCGATTTCTGCCGACCACCAGTACACTGCTCTACGCTTGGGGCGACTGGTTCTGGGCATGGACAGGTCGCAAATTTGCGCCATCGTACCCCGAAACCAGTATGCTTCCACTTCAGGATCGGACTGAACCTCTTCGGCGTTATACGGCCAGGACGCGACGATGGCGGCGGCTTCCAGCTTATCCCGGTCGAGCCGCTTAAGACACCAACGCCGCGGTGGGCTGCGCCCTCGGCGACTGGGGTTACTGTCGGGCTGGCGAAGTGCGACATCGAACACGATGTGGCGGTGGTCAGACAGTGTAACCGCCTCCTCCGCCACTCGCCAGCCCGACAGCATTTGCATTGCAGGAGGAGTTGCCCACGTAAGATCTACGATGGACTCCCTCTGCCACCGCACACATGTGCTTACGGACCCCTGATTCATTAATCGGAGGTCCAGCCCAGCCGCCCATTCCATCACTGTCTCTCCCTTCGGATCGTCTCTGGAGTTGCCCCAAGCCCTGGTGTGGGCGTTAAAATCTCCTAGGACGATCAACGGACGAGGTTGACATTCGCGAACACAATTCGCCACCTCGTCTAGATACACCTCGTAGTCGGCAAGGGACCTATTGGGAGAGACATAGCAGCCCACTATGGCCAGGGGGCCCCATTGCACAGCGACGAAGCCCTGCCCCCTTCTCAATAGGGCGCAGGGTGGGGCTTCTTCTGCACTCCCCCAGTAGATGGCAACAGAGCCCAATTCATCACCGAACCAGCGAGGATGGTCGGGAACAGAATAGGGCTCTGCTACTACTGCAAGGGCAACCCGCCACTCCACAATGGTCTGCATAAGCAGATGTTGTGCATTGCGGTAGTCATCCAGCCTAGCTTAGCTTAACAATCTTAGTCCTCAGGATTGGTAACGCTTCTGGATTTTGATTCTTAATTGAGCCTCAGCATCCACTTACTATCAGGTTGACTGTGTGCTCGTTTGTCACCCTTAATCTATTTAAAAAAAAATACATCAACTATTTGATGATATTATTGGACATGAGCTTTTTGGATCAATGATCCCAAAGCAGAGGCTTATACCTTACTTTACTTATGGCTTATATTGTATGCTAAATACGATTGGTGCTGCTTCCTTGTCAAATAGTGAATATTGACTTTATTTGCAATCGGTCTTTTTGTCTATCTTCCACCATATGTGACAATACAACTCCACCACCATATTCAGAACTATCATAGGTTAAAATTAAAAGGATTGCAGGTTGAATTAAATAATTAATCAATGATATATTTTTGGCCGTAACCTGGGGAGCGGCCAATGCTCCAGTGATAGTTCGGAGCTATTCTATATATACTCGCTGTACTTCGGAACTTTGATGTTCATTTCGCTTGTGGCGCGACTAGACCGCCGCCACATCACCACTCTGCTCAGACTGGAGGTCGATAGTGCAGTCCGATTGCCGGTGCATCCTTAATGCCGGTGGGGAATGCATGCTGTATGCGTAAGGGCAAGTGACGCCGGTGCGAACGAAATGCCGCTGTGTAATGCAAGCCATACTAATCGGCATTGCAAGTAATGCCCGTGAAAACTATGGGCCGGATCAAGTGCCAAAAGTCTGCCTTTTTAAAGTAATGCTTGCAGTGAGTCGAGATGAAGACAAGTTGAACCAGCTTGCAGGAGCTGAAGAAGACGGAAGTGAAAAGTAGGGGAAGGAAATGGGGTTCTTGAGGATAATGACGAAGGCTCGAAAGTTGTAGTATACGAAGGTTGTTCGTTGCGTGTTCACATCACATCGATTGATAACCACTTAAAACGAAAAGGGGAGATCTACCGGGCATAGTATTCAGCCCGGTAAGCGGCCAATGCTCCGTGTGGATGCTTTTCTATATATAGCGCGTTAGCTTCAGAACTTTGATAGCGCAACGACAGCGCCGTCACATCATCCCCCTGTTCAGACCGGAAATTGATAGTGGAATCTAGATGTCGACGAATATGCCAGGAATTGCCTTGTTGTCTGCGTGAGTGCCGTGAAGCAGAGGAGAGCAGTGCGGCTCAGAGCCGTGCTGAACACTGTAGCGCTTTGAACCTTGTAAAGCTAGATGGTTTGTAGGATGTGAAGACTGCACACAGATCTGCTCGGGAGCTAATGGATGGGGTACTTGAATGGGAGGACGATGACGAAAGCTTGAAAATTGAGTTTTACAAAGTTTGTATGTTGCGTGTTGAGATCACGTCGGTTGGTCACTACTTTGGTCGTGAAGGAAAAGGGGAGATTTCCCGCCGGGCAAGGTGTTTTTTTTTTGTTAAGCTCAGCGAGCGGCCAACGCTCAGTGTGTTATTTCGGAGCTGTTCTATATATACTCGCTGTACTTCGGAACTTTGATAGTGTGCTTTAGGCTTTTGTTCGTTTCGCTGGTGACGCGACTACAGCGCCGCCACAATATCAAGTGTAAAAGCCGTTTGGTCACGTTAAATGCATTCTGTTCATCGTCGGTCCAATGCCACACTTTCTTTTTGTTTAAGAGTGCAAGTCAGTTTCAGAAAAGAATTAATTTTTAATGTAATATTAAGTAGGACTAAGCAATATCAAATCCAAGAAAATTAAATCCATTGCGTTTTGTTTGAAACAAAGGTGTAATAAACCTTTGTTGGCGACTTGTCGGTGTTTTCGTCCAGTGCATACAGAGGGCGGGGACACAGAGGCGCGGTCTAGTCGCTAACTCCGTTAACATCAAAATTATTGTCATTTTATAGTAGACAACTCGTGGGTCATATTCCCCCATGGATTATATCAGGGTGGGGTTGGGGTTGGGGGGGGGGGGGGTAATTCTATAAATAAACATAATGTGAGCGGTGTGGCGGGAGAATCTATCATCCTATTTTGTGGCGTTAGTGTGGTATTAAGAGGCTTCTATGGTAAATGTTAGAAAAAATTTGATGGTGGTATAACTATGACGCTTACGTCAAAAATAAAATACACTAAGACGCCCATTACACATTACACGCCTAAACAAGCGTCAATCAGTTCGATCAATCATGATTGACGTTTGAATATTAGAATAATTTAGACATTACACGCTCTGCTAACTGATGTCAGTCAAACCCAAATTTTCGGAGAGAAAGGACCTACCTATATACTAAGTTCATTTTCAATTCACCATTTAACTGTAATTTAATATCTTGAAAAGAAAAAGAAAAAAAAAACGAATAGGAAAAACTGTAATATTTAATATTATTTTACCCATATTAATTTGACGCGCGCCAGTGTTCGACTACTTGGAGCACATAATCGATTCGTGGCTTTATTTAAAACGCATTTATGGACGAAAAATAAGCTTACGTTTTATATTCATTCGTATAGGGTGGATGCCCCTATTACCAGCCTTTTAGTGCCAATTTCAATTTCCTTTTGTGTACCTACCTAATGCCTGCATAACATAGGGTTATGCCTTTTGAGTTTTTGGTAGGTACCTATTGTATGTAAGTTTTAGGGGCACTGAAATAAATTCATAACAACTTATAATTTTAAAAACACTAAACAATTAATTAAAACAAATTTATAATATTGTATGGTGTTCTTAACATATACCAAATGTCTGAAAAGCAACTACGTACATATCATTTGCTAAACTTTTAAATCAAAAACGATTTTTAAAATATAGATGAATTGATCATAACTTCCTTAACTATAAAATAAGTTATGTTCTAATTAATTGTATTTATTTCAGTTTATGACATCCCTGATTTATATTACGTGGCTGAAATTAGGTACTTCATATTATGTACGTCAAACCAAATAACAGCCGGGCGGCTGACATTAAGCACTTCATACATTTCGTATATCTAATTACAGCCCCATTAATTTGCACTAAAATAAAATAAAAACTTATAGATTTAAACAAAAATAGCTGCATTACTATGCCTATAGTCACATTCATATAAATCAAAAAGCCTAAAGATAAGCTAATGTAAAATGTGCTTAATTGTATCGGGACCATAACTTGTCAAAAAGTGGGGTGGGCGACGGGCTGCGCGAGCGCGTGGAAGCCGCCTCTTCAATATATTCTGCGCCCGCCTCCATTGCTGTCTGAGCGTTGACTGACGCGTGATTGACGTAAAAATTAAAATATTTGTCAATCAATTTCATGCAACCGTCAATCACCCCATTATACGGTAGGTTATTCGTCAATCACAACCGTGATTGTTGTAAAACTGACAGCAAAACCTACCGTGTATTGGGCGTCTAACCGGCGACGGTCAGCAGCGCCAAAGATGCCGAGACGTGTAGTACTAATGTTTAATATATAAAGCATATTACTATTACTTTGAAAACTTTGTGGCTTTCTTTTCAGACAAAAGATGTGTTTGAACTGGAATCAAAAATTAACTGTGGCCAAGCTGAAGAACTTATAATACAAGCCGAAAATGAACTTAACTTAGCTAGAAAAATGTTAAACTGGAAACCATGGGAGCCTCTAGTTGCTAAGCCGCCGAAGGGCCAGTGGGATTGGCCTCCAGCAAAACCTTGAAGTAAAATTGAATGATACATGCAGCCTTTTTATTTATCTTAGTTACTAAAAAAAAGTTTCTTTTCAATATTAGATGGTTATTAGCATATAAAAACAATCTTTATTAAATTAACTTTTATTAAATAAAAAAAGCTTTAAACAGTTTGTACATTATTTTAAATCTTCCACCAATTGCATCTATCCAATTTGTTTTTATACAAGGTCTTATTTTATTTAACGAAAATGCATTTTTTTTCATAAATATATTTTTAATTTTCAACTCCAAACGCTGATCTCTCTAAGCTTAATAATTTTTACTGGTAGTTATTATCAGAAAAAAATAATGTTTATTACAGTAGATGTTTATAAAATTTAAGATTGTCAATCAATTGGCAATGTTGTATACGAAATAAATTCCATAATATCAAATTAAGTCAGAAATAAATCGAAGAAATTATATTAATTAAGATATAAATATTGTTGAATATCATAAATATTTTCCATTTAATCACTAGCAATGATTTAAAATGTCCAGAAGACTGCATTAATAAATTTTTCATTTTTTTTATAATTATCATGTTACATTGACACAAAGCATCATCATCAATGACGGCAGATCATGAACCATCCATCCACAACCTGCAGTTTACATCACCTTGTTACTCTATATACCCAGAGGTAGTCCTTATTTTATATTATAATACTTGTATGTATAAAGTAATATAAGGTGCTTTTCATTTTGATAACTATGCCTACATCATCATCAAGCATATTTTATTTGTATCTTACCAAAACATTTAAATTTATTTTCAAATGATTGGCACATTTACATGTTACAAATTTTGCAGGAATGTTTTACCATGCACAAATTATTACAAACATAATTAATTAGTAATATTTAATACTATTTACAATGTCATGCTAACTAATAATATCAACATATTAATTCATTTAGAAAACATATCGTTAGTCCAAAATTAAGACTATACATGTCATATTGTAACTTATTTGTTATAAAAAAAATAACACTGGTAACTTGCTTATACATCCATTCATCTAACTAACTTATTTATAATAATTAATCTTTCTCAAAAAGTTACCGATAGCATATTTATTTTAACATTTTGAGTGTCGTCAACATTAACATCATTTATTAGGGTAAATCTGGTAATACAGTTCAATGTTCACCCCACAGGTGAGAAGATTTACGGATTAAATAAATTTACGCTACATTATACTATTTAATGCAATTATGCCGAAATAAATATTCTGGGTTCCATTGTTTGACATTGCTTGTTAATTAAGTTTAAAAGTTTAAGGCTTATTGGTAGCACTTCACGCACGTAAAAGGCGCTCGGCGAGTGGTGCTAAGGCGAGCAAAACATCTCCACAACCTCGGTTAGCTCAATTACAGACGAAATACCGAAGATGGAGGTTGATTTGCTAGAGATCACTGTTGCAACAGCTTTATGCGCGGTTGCTTATTATATTTATATACCTACCTAATGTACAAAAAAAATGCTTTGTCAAGTAGTAAATAGTAGATGCTTTGGTGTTTTGGATTCCAAAGATTGTTTCACTTTGGTACAATTCCAAAAAGTACACAGTGGTCTCGAGAGACCATTCAGAATTTTCTTCAATATTTGGTAGATGCCAATATGATTTAAAAAAAAAATTCAATAATCACCAGTAAACTTCCTTTGACTTTCAAACACTGGGTACGCGAGTGTATGGAGTGCACGCTTGCGCTCGCCACTATTTACTTTGAAATTAGTATAAAATACCGACACGAAAGCAAATATCGACGTGACGGACGAGCGGATACGAGTCAAAGTGAACACTCTTCACACTCGCCGAGCATGAAGTGCAAAGTGAAATGAAAAGAACACTTGTTAAGCTAACAAGTAAATTATTTATTTATTGAGGAGCCATACCCTTTCAATAAAAGTATCTAGTTTAAGATATAATATTGAAAAATGTTTAAAACCATTTTAAAATATTAGGAAAGTTACCAAAAGATTAAGCTTCAAAATAGTCTATAATATTATGTTCCCTACTTTATTAAATTTTGCAATTAAATTTTAAATACAAACTATGATAATTTTAAATAAAATAGCTTATATACTGCAAATTTTCAATTAAAATTGGGAAGCTTGTTGTAGCATTTAAACTTTAGTAAGTTGTATGCAGCTCAATCTCACCTTACACATGGGCAAATATACTTTTGGCATTTTTATCAGTTCAGATGGTGTTATGTATATTAAATTATCAAATACCTACTTGTTTAATTTTAATTACAGATATCTGTATATAAAAATCAATTGCTGTCCGTTAGTCATGCTAAAACCCAAAAGTGGCTTAACTGATTTAGATGAAATTTTTTGTTTTTTGGGTTCCTAGATGGTGTAGAATTGTGATTGTGTGTTTGTTTAATTCAATTGTGATTGAACCCGGTAGGTGGCGCTGTTAACGAAATCCCGAAATCACATTAAATAAAACTGAATTACTATTGTTTTTTAATTTCATCTAATTGATCTTTTGAAACAGCTGGAAGATACCTAATATGGGGCTTAACATTATTAACTTTATTTAGAAAAAAATACATTTGATTATAATCGGATTCAGTAAAAATTATGAAAACTCATAATATTCTTGTATAAATTCATTATAATCCTATAGAACTAATGTAACCAAAAACTATAGTTTTTATTACAATATATATAATTACAAAACTTAAACCTATAAATATCCTAAAAATAAATAACATTATAAAATCATCTGATTTTAAATACTTAATGAACAGTGCTTTGTTCAATACACTATAAATTAAAATTTATTAATAATATATAGTTATGTGGATGTCACACCTTTCCTAGCCACTAGAAGGTTTAGTACAGGATGCTTTTTTATATAACTGACAGCCTTTTTATGTGTTACCATTGTAAAATCATACCCATTGCACTGCAGAATTTTATCATGCATTCTTAATCCTGATTTGGCAGCTGGACTTCCTTCATGTACTTCAGTTACATAAATCCCCTAAAATCAATAACAAAGTTAAAAAATATATTTATTATAAAAAAGAAAAATAACTCTTATCAGCTTTTGTACTATGATAATAAAAGCCCACTAATCAAGATTGAGGTTACCGTCAAATATGGCAACATTACCTTTTCATGTTATTTTTACTTATTAATAAATACTTGATGACATTTTTACTGTCTGGCAAATAATATGGTATATTGTGAAAATGGAAAAGAAGAGATAGAGCATAAATATGTTTAGTACCATTGTGAAGTAAACATTTCTAATATCAAGGAAATAATAGGTAACCTATGAAATTGCCGGTCTGCAGTAGTGGCCATTTTTAATCAAAATAATTTTTGTTGAGGTAAGAATTCTAATTTCAAATTAATTTTACTTTAAAAACATGGGATTATTTTTTATAATATCTGTCATTTGTTTATTGATTAGTGATGTTTTCATTGCATTTGAATTTTTTTCATCGTGGATATGTTAAATTTCTATTAATTATAGAATACTAGCTGTTCCCCGCGACTTCGCTCGCGTGTTAGGCTTTTTATGTTTTTGCGCAGAACCCCAATTCTTTTTCTAAAATAAAAGTAACCTAAGTTACTTCTTATGAAATCTGCTATCTGCCAATGAAATAACCGTCAAAATCGGTCCAGCCGTTTTGGAGATTAGCCGGAACAAACAGACAGTCAGACACAAAAATTTGTTCCAAAACTGGTCGACAATGACGAATTAGCAGCAGCTTTCCATATTAGCATCAAAACAATATTGGTTAATTTGCGTCAAATTGGCAAGGTAAAAAAGTGTGATAAACAGGTGCCCTACGAAATCAATGATCGCCAGCGCCAATAGGCATGCCTTGCACTGCTCAACAGGCACACAAATGAAGGAATTTTGAACTTCTTTGTTTAACAATCGCAAGTGCTCAGCAAGTTGGTTGGATCCTGGTTCAGCACCTAAACAGCACCAAAACGTGATGGTCACTGTTTGCTGGTCTCCAAGTTACAAAAACTGGGGTTGGACTTGGAAGCTCTCCGTCATTCGCCGTACTCACCAGACCTTGCGCCTACAGACTTCTACTTTTTACAGAATTAAATAAATTTTTGGAGGGAAAAAATACAATATACTAGAGGCAGTACAAAAAATCTCTGAAGAATTTGTTGCCTCCCTTCCAACTGATCAATAAACTGCCACTGCGTTGGCAAAGATGCATCAATTGCATGTGTGATTACTTTTATTAATGGGTGTTTCCACAAAAATCGGGCAACTCTGTGTCCGCAGCAATTTTCACTTTAATAATTATTTTAATATTGCTAAGTAACAGTTCAGAATGTGTTTTATTTATTCCCCAAACATTGTTTAAAATAGTAATATACTACACTCTTGTAATCATTTTTATAGACTAAATGTCAGTCCCTAGCAATGTCCGTGCACCGAAATTTTGTGTTTGGGCAACCATATCTCGAAAAAGAATTAATTTATACTTTAATTATTTTTACAATTGTTAAATATTAAAGTACTTACAAATAATTTTATAAATTGTTGTAATTTAAAAAGTCAATTAAGATGTTTCCTAAGGTCGAAATAAGTGTCCTCAATTTTAATCATCAGTCCCTAGCCAATAACGGATTTTAAGATTTCGTGGCATAATATGAGTGAAGAGTGAATGTAAACCTGTTCATTTTAAAGAAAGAGATGATATTATCCGCAAACTACACTTCCCTTGCAGTGGCTATTCTGTAAATCTGTGCAAACACGGCAGTTGATGTGCAAACATGTGTTGATCCAGTCACTTTGTCAGTCCCTAGGTAAGTAATTTTATAGTTTAATAATAGGGAACTGACATTAATTGATTAATATTTACAAGTGATTTACCAATTTTGTTCGGTAGATAATGTTAAATGTCGTAGTATGTTGGACGATTAGTATATTTTTCTTAGTTTTACTCCGAATCATCAGTTCCTGAGCCGTCAGGCCCTTGTTGTGAATGAAGCTAGGGACTGACGAGAGTGGTCAGGGACTGACCTTCACTTATAATTATGTAACACATAATGGAAAACTACACACATTGACTTATCCTTAAATATGTTTATTTACTTAGTAGAACTAGACAAGTAATTTAAATGCAATATGAATATATAGATTATTATTTTTACGAATACATAAAACTAGATCCAAAGCTTGCCCTTTTGGGAATTCGAATCCGGACCTAACAAGGTGGTCTCCATCACGAGATTAGAAAGTTTATTTACACTTATTGGTTATATTTTCTAATAAGTGTTGTTTATCTGTTTTATAGCAACATGCTACCTGCAGAACAGCCAAATTTTGTCTTCAGAGGAGATAGCCATAAAAATCTGCTGCTACAAAAGCGCTATTGGATATAATTAAAAGCAATCCAGTTTTGTTGGCTGAATATAAGGAGAAAGAAAGACTAAAATATCTAAAAAAAGGGGGAAGGGACAGCGAAACTTTGTTAAGGGTATGACTCTTCTTGAGCAAATAAAAATTAGAAAAGAGTGGCAGAAGTACTCATCTGACTATAGATGGAACGAAAAAAAAAACGAAAAATTCACAGTCACAGTTAGTCACAAAGAAATGTTTGTGACTAACTGTGACTGTGAATATGGTACCCATAAAAATATAGCTCCAAAACAGTTGATTAATAATAGAAACAACGAAAATGTGAATGCTGACCTTAGACTAATTGAAGGTAAAAGAAGAAGCTTCATCAACAATTTAACAAATAAAGTGTTACAAAAAATGCACTATTATTGTCGATTTATATAAAAAGCTTAACACGAAACAGAAGAAGTACAATAGACTGAGATAAAAATTAAGAATTTTAAGAAATTACAAACACCTAAAAGTTAAATTGAATGAATGACTAAAGATCCTAATCAAAGTAGAGAATTGATCAAAAAGGAAGGGAAGGCCTAAATTATAGAACATTTTTCAAAAGCTAAAACTCATCAAGAGAAATCCAATTTCAATCGGCTTCTGTATGGCCCAAATTTTGACAAATATAAACTTTGGTGATTCGGCAATAGCTGTATAACATATAAGTTTCGGTGCAATATTTCTAAAAAGAAAATTAAAGCTAAGAAAAACGAAGTAGTCCAAATGATTCACAGGTTCTATGAAGATGATAGTAATTGTCTCACTGCAGCAGGAAAAAAGGAGTGTAGTACTCAAAAAACAAAAACAGTATATGTTCGATTCTTTGAAAATTGCAAAAAAAATTTTTTCAAACAAATACTCTGACAATTAGGTATTCATTATTTTATCGAATTATATTAATTCTGGGTCGTGCCCCCTAAACTTATCGACTGTGATACTTGTGTCTGTGTTGTACATGAAAATATAAATAAATATGTCACAAAATCTCTACACATCTTATTTTATTATAATATAGTTATTGTCCATCAGTCCCTAACCATAACCGTCAGTCCCTAGATGCCTAAATTCACAAAACTCTAAATTTCTCATAAAATACTACATAAAGTGACTGGCCCTTTTAGGTATACCATAATAAATTAACCATCTATTATATACATTATTAGGAAATGCAATAGCATCTTAAATATAACGAAGACAAATTAATTCCAAAAGTGGCCCTAATTTTATGGACACACCCTAATAGAAATAAAAAATATAATCAAATTGCAATAACTTATTTCATAAAAAAAAGGCAATTTCACAGGTAAAACCTATTACATAAACACAACCCATGCTAAGGCATTTACGTAAAACCTTAGCCTGCAAATGCATCCGAATGAAAGTTGTAAGTGCAAGCCCGTGGCTTAAGCAAGACATATTTTTCTTTCCTTATCATTAGCATTTGTCTTGTCTTCGTTATATAAGTGGTCAAGTGTGGGCTAAGGCGGACGGCACTTGTTGCAGCCAAAATGTTAGAATTGGGCATATTTAAAAACCAAGCAAGTTACCGCCTTTTAAATATGCACTTTTCTTTCCTATAGTTTCAGATGTAAGTTACCAAATAAATATGCTTTGGCAACCTTTGTTTCCAATTTTATTTTTGTGCTTTCAATCTTTTCTATTACTTTTACGAACTAGGGCCACCTTAGACTGTCCTAATATGTTGTAGTTGAATCAATTAATTATGTATGACAATAGTAAAATTTTTACTATTGTCATATATAATTAATTGGTACAAAGTTTCTAACAATATTTTATGACACCTTTATATTACTTTATTTTAATAGCTTATTATTTCAAACACTCTGTTTACTATTATTAGTATAACATTTAATTTTATTGAATGTTTTTATGTCTACAAAGTTTGTTTTTGCACTGGTACTTTGATTCAGTTCCTCTCAATGTGGCCTGGCCTACATATAGTATAATAAATAACAATTGACAGAGATATTAAATGAGATCAAAATAAAATCAATTCTAAGATTAACGAATATACGCCAAAGGAGTACTTACATTATCGGTATATCCCTGAGGACTTTTACGATAGTCTTGGTCGATACCTCCTCCTATTTTAAAGCCACATTTCATAACTTCTCGACCTTCTGCATCAACGCCTGCTTCTTTTTGAAGTGTTATAGGTATCTATAGAAAAATTTAAAGTAAGATGAATGCTTCATCCACAAATCAAAAAGGAATTGAACAGCAAATAAAATTAGTTGGGAGTGGTCTCTTAGCTTACACTAAGACATTCCATAGCCGTTCCGGCTTGGTGCTGAAATGCCATTTTCGCCATTGTAAAGGATTTGTATTATTTCACACCAAACAAGATTGATTGAGATAGAAACACTAAAATCACATCAACTTTGGTTAAAAAGTTAAGCTTAGATTGATAAACACTCAGTCTCGGTCAAAAAGTCAAAAACAGGCAGTGTTGCCACCTTAAGAAAAATTTATCATTAGTTATCGTCTGAAAATTCCACGATTTTGGTATATTTTTAATTAAAATAATCCCTAGAATTCACCAAATGGTTTAAAATGAAATCACAAGGTAGGTACATAGTAAGAATACTATTTTAATTGTGAAAATAATGACAATAAACATAACATATAAAATCGAGACGGCAGCGGTATCCTGGTCACAGTTTTTCAACGGACAGCGTTTGGGTTAATATGAGAACTATAATATAGGTTTCTCTAATGAAAAACCATATTTAGCGGTAATATTTGCTCTGACGCATGTGAACATAGACTTAGAATATACTGGCGTATAGACCAACATAGTGTGCAAAGGATAAGAAAATTCCGTATGGCAAAAATGCAAGTTGGAAAAGGATACCAAATCTCATGACTCTAACCGATTTTGAATGACAGATTGGCGCAATTCGGCTCGCAAGAAATAGCTCCCAGATACTTTGTAATTTTTTAAAGTGTAATATAGGTTATTTTTAGTAACTTTTTTCCAAAATGCTTACTTGTTCAGTGAGTGATTGTGGTGTTAATAATAGAAATAATCCTGAGATGTCGTCAATGTTATGAAGCGTTTATTTTTGGTTATAATTTATGTTATATACTGTTTAAAATATAGAACGTTTTCAATTATTTTGTTAATTTTGATATTTTACAAAGTAAAAAGTCACGTTGTTTATAATTTGTATGAATTTAGTAAATACATTTTTACACAAAATATTAGTTTTTAATAAATATTAGTTCAAAGTAATTTTATTTTGCCGTTTGTCAAACAGATTCCCTCCGGATTCTATAATTAGAAAAAATAATTAAGGTCATTGGACGGGTTAGTTGTAATGCAAAGAAGAACTCAACAATTTGCAGCAAACGTTTTCTTGAAAAGTATAAAAGAAAATGCCGTGTAGTGGCGGTAAAGAATATCCACTACTCCATATCCTCCCGTGGGTGTCGTAAAAGGCGACAAAGGGAAACAGGCAGGAGATGGGCAGCAGCATCTTCCTGATAATAGCCAAAATTTCAATAAAAAAACTGCGGTTGCCAACCCGCTCGCCAAGCGTGGCAACTATGGCAAATACCCCCCAATGACTAAAGCAACAAACAGACGGCCCCCAGTCCCCGGCGGCCCCGTTATTCATGGCTACGGTGGCGACCATGGTAACGGCGGGGCAGGGGGTGCTAAGAATCTCCGGTGGAGGTTCGGTTGCCACCTTATACGACTCGACCTGGCAACGTACAACACACGCACCCTGAGGACTGACGAGAAGATCGTGGAGCTGGAAGAAGACATAGACAAGTTGCGCTGGCATATTATAGGATAATCCGAAGTCCGAAAAGAGGGGGAGGACACGGTAATCCTCGAATCCGGCACCTTGCTCTATCCCCGGGAGGGCGACCATCTGTCCCAAGGAGGTGTCAGATTTATCGTCCACAAGTCTCTCGTTAACAACGTTGTAAAGGTCGGGAGTGTGTTAACGAGGGTTACGTACCTTATATTCAGAATCACCAAACGGTATTCGCTGAAAGTCATACTGGTTTACGCACCAACCTCGGCACACCCCGATGAGGAGGTGGAGGAAATGTATGAGGATATATCTAGAGCCATGCATTCCTCCAAAACCCAATATACGGTGTTAATGGGAGACTTCAATGCAAAACTAGGCACAAGAGAGAACGGTGAGCTGAAAGTAGGGAAATTTGGAATAGGGCAACGGAACCCAAGGGGCCAGCAGCTGGCCGATTTCATGGAGAAAGAGGGACTCTTTATAATGAACTCTTTCTTCCAGAAGCGGCCCCACAGGAAGTGGACCTGGTCGAGCCCCGACGGTTCGACAAAAAATGAGATTGACTTCATTATGACGACCAGACGACAACTGTTCAGTGATGTCTCTGTGATTGCGAGGGTGAAAACTGGTAGCGATCACCGAATGGTTAGAGGCACACTGAACCTAAACGTTAGGTTGGAGAGGTCTCGTCTAATGAAGTCAACGCTCCGTCCCCCTCGTGCTCTGTTCCACAGTTCCGAAACCTTTCAGCTCGAGTTACAAAACCGTTTTCAATGCCTAGAAGACTGCAATGAAGTGGACGATATGAATGACAAGCTCGTGGAAACTGTCCATGCGGTCGGAGCTAAGTTCTGCAAGACCCACCGCAGAAGAACACAAAAACTCTCCGATCACACTCTTAATCTCATGGCTGTTAGACGGGAGATGAAGCTACATTCTTCAACAGATTTGACAGCATACAGGCAACTGAACAGACAGATCTCCAAATGCATGCGGCGGGACTTACGCAACTTCAATACAGCTCGTATTGAAGAAGCGATCGAGCGGAATCTGTAGTGTTATGGTACTTACATATCATTTTCCACTGTTTTAAATTTATTTTTCCATTCTGTTTTTGATTTTCTGCATTCATATTTTGCATCACCTTTATTTCCATAGGATCCTGTAACGTTTTAGACCATAATAGCACAATAACAGGTCATTTTCACTTCGTATTTTCACGCTGTCAATGGAGTCTTTTTTCCTATATCAATAATATCTCATTTCTTACTTAAATCTTGCCGTTTCTTAAGTACGAGCCTAAAACCAAAAATTTACATGTTTTGACATCGTTATTTATTTGGTTTTCATGGTAATTTTTATTCAATTTCGTTACCGGTCTGATGTTTTTATTTCAATATTTCCACATAAATACTCTTTTGCTCTGGGCCATTTACAAAAATTTGCTTTTAATTTAAATAATTTTCCGTTCTCTCTAAAAAGATATAAAAGCCGAATCATCGGTCAATACAGACAGTCTCGCTTCAGCTTCCAAACTTGAAGCATCTCCTAAAGGCCTTATCCTGGGGCCGCACTGCCCCGGGATCCTGCAAGCCTTTGTCTTCACCCGAAGTCGTCGCCTAGTCTACTCCAAGCGCGGGGCCACACTGCTCCGGGATCCTGCAAGCCTCTGTCGTCGCCTAGTCTACTCCAAGCGCGGGGCCACACTGCTCCGGGATCCTGCAAGCCTCTGTCTTCACCTGAAGTTGTCGACGTAGCCTACTCCAAGCACGGGGCCGCACTGCTCCGGGATGCTGCAAGCCTCTGTCTTCACCTGAAGTCGTCGGCGTAGCCTACTCCAAGCACGGGGCCGCACTGCTCCGGGATCCTGCAAGCCTCTGTCTTCACCCGAAGTCGTCGCCTAGCCTACTCTAAGTGCGGGGCCGCACTACTCCGGGATCCTGCAAGCCTTTGCCTTCATCTGGAGTCGTCGCCTGCGCCTCCACCTACTAGTGCCCGTGCTATCTTTAGCCACTGTGCGTGCTTGCTCCAGGCGCTGCGAGACTCCAAGCTCAGCGTGTGCCTCCTCCTACTCCAAGCGCAGCGTGTGCCACTTTGACCTTCAGGCTCCGCTTCATTATTCACCTATCTTTATTTTCTATTTAATTGTAATTCACGTCACCCATCACCATCATCATACTTCATTCTTTTTTATATAAAATTGTAAATATTTTTTTTTAAATTTTAAATATATTATTTTCTTGTTCTATTTTTGTTGCTTTCGTTGTTGTTAGGTTAGGTTCTCTTTTTTAATTGTCGCTTCACGACAAACCAAGGCTCCAAAGTCTTTGCCAGAGATCTGTCTGCCAGAAAGAGCCAACTGTCAAAGCTGAAGACAGAATGTGGCAGCATCGTTTCCGGGACACCTGAGATTTTGAGTGAGATTGAGAGGTTCTATGGGCAGCTGTACACGTCATCGTTGGAGCCACACGCAAGTGTGAGTAACGATCCAAGAGCGAGTCTCATCCGACACTATTCCGAAGATATCCCGGACGTCAGCCTGAGCGAGATTAGAATGGCTCTCCAGCACCTTAAAAACGGTAAGGACCCAGGCGAGGATGGAATTACAGCGGAGCTTCTGAAAGCGGGTGGAAGACTTGAAGTCCTTCAGAAGCTATTTAATTCCGTCCTCCATGGTGGCATTACACCGGAGGCGTGGAGCAGAAGTGCGGTGGTCTTGTTCTTCAAGAAAGGTGACAACGCTCTCTTGAAGAACTACAGACCGATTTCCCGTCTGAGCCGCGTCTACGTGCTGTTTTCGAGAGTCATTACTAATCGTCTCGAGCGCAGACTTGACGACTTCCAGCCTCCCGAACAAGTCGGTTTCCGAAAGAACTTTATCACCATAGACCACATACATACCCTTCGGCAAATTGTACAGAAGTCCGAGGAGTACAATTTGCCACTATGTCTGGCGTATGTGGACTATGAGAAAGCCTTTGATTCCGTCGGAATTTGGCCGGTGCTGCAGTCCCTTCAGCGGTGCCAAGTTGACTGTCGGTATATCGAAGTGCTGAAGTGTTTGTACAGTAGAGCTACGATGGCTATCCGAGTACAGAACCAGAGTACGAGACCTATCCAACTGCAGAGAGGTGTAAGACAGGGTGACGTCATATCCCCGAAACTCTTCACCGCTGCATTGGAAGACGTTTTCAAGCTTCTGGACTGGAAAGGATACGGTATCAACATCAATGGCGAGTATATCACTCACCTTCGATTTGCCGACGATATAGTCCTTATGGCAGAATCGCTGGAGGACCTAAGCACTATGCTCAATGACCTCAATAGTGTCTCCCAACGGATAGGTCTTAAGATGAACATGGACAAAACAAAGATCATGTTTAATGTCCATGTCACACCTATGCCGGTAGATGTTGGGGACACTAAGCTCGAAGTTGTTGACGAGTATGTTTACCTGAGACAAATAGTCCGACTAGGTAAGTCCAACTTCGACCGAGAGGTCAATCGACGGATTCAACTCGGTTGGGCAGCGTTCGGGAAACTGCGACACATCTTCTCGTCAGACATACCTCAAAATCTTAAAACGAAATTGTACAACCAGTGCGTGTTGCCAGTGATGACTTACGGATCTGAGACGTGGTCCTTTACTGCTAGCCGTATGAGGAAGCTCAAGGTCGCTCAGCGAGCTATGGAGAGGGCTATGCTCGGAGTTTCTCTGCGTGATAAACTCAGAAATGAGGATTTCCGCAGTAGAACCAGAGTGACCGACATAGCCCAACGGATTAGTAAGCTGAAGTGGCAATGGGCCGGCCATATAGCTCGAAGAACCGACAACCGATGGGGAAGAAAGGTTCTCGAGTGGCAGCTTTCGTACCGGCAGGCGAAGTGTAGGGCGTCCCCCCACTAGATGGAGTGATGACCTGGAAAGATATGCAGGAAGTCGATGGATGCAGGTGGCTCAGGACCGTGCTTTGTTTCATTATTTGGGGGAGGCCTATGTTCAGCAGTGGACTTGTGAAGGGCTGTAATGATGAATGACGATAAAAGAAAAAGTAGAATAAAGACAATTTTATTAAAAGAAGTCATTTCTACATTATTTGTACCAGTAAGTAAAATATTGTTATACTAAGACTTCAAAATTTAACTTTCAAAACTTTTGATAATTATGGATTAAGGTTGAAATTTAGAATCGTTTGGCAGGAGGAGGGCAGGGGTGAGGGGAGGGGAGGGGGTGAGCGTCCTCTTATTCCCCACACCACCCCCATTAAAAGGTAATACACTGTTCTTATAAAAACCAAAAAGAAAATCCCATAGACCTAACCTCAAAATGATAACATTTATCGTCTCTGGCACGAGGGTGGAAGAGGGAAGCAGGAGTGTCCCCTATCAGGGAAAGCCCCTCTACCCTTTTCTCCTTGCGGAAAAGTATAGTATATAAGTAATGGTTTTTTTTTAAAATCATAACCTCACTTATTTACACAGGAATATTGACCCAAAGTTACTTCTACAACGGCTTCGGCGCAGCAAGGAGTACAGACCCCTCGCCCTTGCTTAGCGTAACCTTGCATACCGCGTCTAAAGATTTTCATACATTATAAAACTGTAGTACATTAAAGAGAAAAAAAATCTTGAGATTATCCTCTTTAAACCATTATGAACCTAACTAAGTATCCGTTTATCAACCAAAATAAATGTATAACCTTACTTAACCAACCGCACAGCCTCACGGTCATACTAGTACAATATTCATAGCATCATGCTATTTTCCCCATGGGGTTGAGCGGAACTTCGGATTATATTCCTGTTGCGCGCCACTATTAATATCTTGTACATGGCAACACTAGTTACCACTAGCGCCCTCTAGTATCGAGTAGCAGAACTAGGAGACTCAAGATCCTTCTACAAATTTCGGGACCGATATGTACTCGAACATTCTAGATGTTTCTACAGTAGAAGGTTCTGTACACTATCTGAGGCCCTATATAAGGCCTGTATAGACCACGATCGAGTCAGTATTGAATTGGCGATACAAGCGTATACTTCTAAGCCATACAACTGCGAACAAAGGTGATCTGTAGTACAATTGTGTTTTATTATTAGTGTGGTTTTAAGTTGTAATTAGGGTTCTGTAATTAAAGTGTCAATTTTGGTAACTCACTCGGCACTTTTTAATTGTCTCGAACCCCAAGCTCTTGTCAAAACATTTAGCGTAGTTAGGTATAGATATTTAGTAATGATAGTATGATAGTATAAATTCCATAGTTTTCGATACTCACTACGGTCGATGCCCAATTCATGCTTGATGGCCGACGACATTGTGCCGAGGCGAGTGCGAGGGTACAGCGTTAGTCGTAGAGAAAAGGAACATGTAACTTAACCAATCGCACAGCCTCACGGTCATACTAGTACAATATTCATAGCATCACGCTATTTTCCCCAAGGGGTTGAGCGAAACTTCGGATTATATTCCTGTTGCGCGCCACTATTAATATCTTGTACATGGCAACACTAGTTACCACTAGCGCCCTCTAGTATCAAGTAGCAGAACTAGGAGACTCAAGATCCTTCTAGAAATTTCGGGACCGATATGTACTCGAACATTCTAGATGTTTCTATAGTAGTAGTACCACATTGTGCCGAGGGCTTAAATACCTTACTTCATCACCTACAGCGTTGGTCGTAGAGAAGAGGAACTCGTGGTTAAGTAATAGCTGCGCAGATCAATAGATCTGCGAGATTAAGTTGCACTTGCCGCGGTCAGTCCATGAATGAGTGACCATTTTCTTAACATATCGAGATTGAGAGAATAGAGAGTGCATCTGTGTCCTCAGACACTTAGTCCGGTTTACTGTGTTAAGATCATTATGTTTTTACAATTCATGCAGCTAAAATGATAATAAGTTTATTATTACTTTATACTTTTCAGGGAGAGATGATAGAATATAAACATGAAGCATGATGAAGCCTTAAAAACATATTGGCTTTTAAACGGAGCAATCTCATTTAACTGATTCCTACAAGTTTTCTTACTTCAATCATTAAGTTTCAATTCATATTTAAGTCAAATGTTAAAATAAATTTTTATAATGTATTTAATTATTAATTATTAAATGTTTGCAATTATTAAAAGTAATAGTTATATGAAAAATAAAGCAGACATTATGTACTCCGTGTCCCCGTTTTTTATTTCAACAATATATAACATATGAATATGTATATATTAATTAAGTATCTACTTATTTATAGTTGATTAACGTTATGTTAAAAAATAAATTCCAGGAAAAATGTCCATGGCAGTAAAGTTGTATTTACGAGCCTATAGACCTTTGGAGATACCAAAGTTTATGATCATTAGCTCGTAAATACAACTTTCCGATCTGATTATTGGGGAGTTTTTTAAGTTTATCGGTAAATTCACCTGGGATTTTATACAATTTAATTGAAATTCAACAAAAAGCAGGTAGGTTCAGCTTATTCCCAGGAACATGTTATGTGAATACTTTTTAATTATTTTAGAACTATCATGGTAAAATTCAGTTAATTTTTTAAGTTATTCAACTTCATGCAATAAACACTTTTTTTTATCTTTTTACCGCTTCCAATCATTTTCGATAGTCCTTGTAAGTAAAATATACATCACTAGCTAACACACACAATAACAAATCAAAATTGGTCATTCGTTTTTGGGCTGTCAGGTGGTATATACACCAGTATATTCTATGCATGTAAAACAGTCTGAATGAGTGAATGAGTGACAAACTAATCTGACTAGAATTTAATGAGGGCATCCCTTAGAGAATTCAAATAACAATACTCTAAGTGGCATCCAAAACTTTTTCTGGCACCAGGGCGGCGCCACTTAAAAGTGAGGTAAAATATTTGACAGATTTCATAGCAGAAAGTTAATTTGTTTGAAAAATGAAAAATTTTATGTACCTTTCTGTACTTTAGGTCTATAGGCTCGTAAATACAACTTTACTGCCATGGACATTTTTCCCGGAGTTTATTTTTTAACATAACGTTAATCAACTATAAATAAGTAGATACTTAATTAAGTATATACATATTCATATGTTATATATTGTTGAAATAAAAAACGGGGACACGGAGTACATAATGTCTGCTTTATTTTTCATATAACTATTACTTTTAATAATTGCAAACATTTAATAATTAATAATTAAATACATTATAAAAATTTATTTTAACATTTGACTTAAATATGAATTGAAACTTAATGATTGAAGTAAGGAAACTTGTAGGAATCAGTTAAATAAGATTGCTCTGTTTAAAGGCCAATATGTTTTTAAGGCTTCATCATTCTTCATGTTTATATTCTTTCATCTGTCCCTGAAAAGTATAAAGTAATAATAAACTTATTATCATTTTAGCTGCATGAATTTTAAAAACATAATGATCTTAACACAGTAAAGCGGACTAAGTGTCTGAGGATACAGATGCACTCTCTATTCTCTCAATCTCGGTATGTTAAGAAAATGGTCACTCATTCATGGACTGACCGCGGCAAGTGCATCTTAATCTCGCAGATCTATTGATCTGCGCAGCTATTATTTAACCACATGTTCCTTTTCTCTACGACTAACGCTGTACCCTCGCACTCGCCTCGGCACAATGTCGTCGGCCATCAAGCATGAATTGGGCATCGACCGTAGTGAGTATCGAAAACTATGGAATTTATACTATCATACTATCATTACTAAATATCTATACCTAACTACGCTAAATGTTTTGACAAGAGCTTGGGGTTCGAGACAATTAAAAAGTGCCGAGTGAGTTACCAAAATTGACACTTTAATTACAGAACCCTAATTACAACTTAAAACCACACTAATAATAAAACACAATTGTACTACAGATCACCTTTGTTCGCAGTTGTATGGCTTAGAAGTATACGCTTGTATCGCCAATTCAATACTGACTCGATCGTGGTCTATACCGGCCTTATATAGGGCCTCAGATAGTGTACAGAACCTTCTACTGTAGAAACATCTAGAATGTTCGAGTACATATCGGTCCCGAAATTTGTAGAAGGATCTTGAGTCTCCTAGTTCTGCTACTCGATACTAGAGGGCGCTAGTGGTAACTAGTGTTGCCATGTACAAGATATTAATAGTGGCGCGCAACAGGAATATAATCCGAAGTTTCGCTCAACCCCTTGGGGAAAATAGCGTGATGCTATGAATATTGTACTAGTATGACCGTGAGGCTGTGCGATTGGTTAAGTAAAATGGAGAATCGTTTGGCAGAAATTTGGGGGATTACGGTGTTTTATTTGTTAGAGGTTTTGTCCCCGATTATAATAATACCACTCACATTAAAAGGTAATGCACCGTTATCGAATAAATAAATAAAAACTATTATAACCTAAAACGCGTAAAACATGGAAAAACGTATGCAATATTACTGTGAAAGCTGGATAGCACACAGAATTTTGTGTAAGTGCGACAAGGACTTAAGACTAGTTTCACATTATTCTAATGTATATACTCTCTGTCAAGGGTCAAATAAGAAATGATTATAATATTATACTGTTTTATTTCAAAATTGTTTAAAACTGCCCAGAAGTACTTGAACACACAGATATACTTTCAGTTGTAAATTGTAATAGGTTAGAAGTAAGTGGCGGGAGCGAAGGCAACCTGGCTTTATAGATAAGATATCTGAACTAATCGAATCTGTACTAAAATTGAATTAGCACGCCCCGACTCCACGTAGTCTTGTCTGCCCTACTCCTAGAGTGTTTTTGTAAAGCCGTAGGCGCGGAACGCAAGGTTACGCTACAAAAGGGCGAAGGGGCTGTACTCCCTGCTGCGCCGAAGCCGTTGTAGAAGTAACTTTGGGTCAATATTCCTATGTAAAAAATGAGGTTATGATTAAAAAAAAACCCATTACTCATTAACTATACTTTTACGCAAGGAGGAAAGGGTAGAGAGGTTTTTCCTGATAGGGCACACTCCTGCTCCCCTCTTCCCCCCTCGTGGCGGAGACGATAAATGTTATCATTTTGAGGGTAGGTCTATGGGATTTTCTTTTTGATTTTTCTCATGAACAGTGTATTACCTTTTAATGAGAGTGGTGTCGGGAGTAAGGGGACGCTCACCTCCTCCCTTCCCCCTGACCTCCTCCTGCCAAACGATTCTTAATTTCAACCTTTATCTATATACAACGTGTCCCAAAATTCAACGATAAGCCAACACCGGAGGATAGACCTGCCCCGGACTAATCGGGGAAAAAAAGAAAAAAAAATATATCCTAATTATATTTTAAGTTACATAAAAAAATAAAATTCTTCAGAAATTGAGACCGTTTATGATATTTTTCACTACCATGACCACAATTTTTTAAATATTTTTTTCTTTTTTTTATAGGCAACCTGAATAGTACTGCTATCTACCACAATTCTTAAAAACTCCAGAATAACTCTTGTTTTATCACGAAAATTAATGAAACTTATTTGATTCCCTAAATTTTTTGAAGACTTTTACTTTTAACCAAATTTAACTTATCGTGGTGTAAAAAAAAAAAATATGAACACTAGTATGGCAAGTTTTTTTAAAAATTGACGCAACTAACCAACATTCCAAAATGGTATAATACTCTAGGAAAACAAGTTATAGTAAAATATGGGCCTATTATTTCTTAACAGGGGCCAAATGACGGTCGGGTGTAATAAAAGTATTAGTTTTTGAAAAATGTTTAATATTTCAAAACAAATGGTACAAACAGTTTCACGTGTAATTTATTAAGTTATTAACATTATAGCAAATGTTCGAACTGTTTGCCACCAGCATTAATACATGCACGACATCGCCTTAAAAATGATCGTTTTATTTGTCTTGCATATCTTCTGCTATTAATGTAATCAGCAGCCTGAGTGATATTTCGACGAAGCTCGTCCAATGTCACAATGGGTTTTGAGTAGACCCTGTTTTTAAGACAACCCCAATAGAAGAAGTCCAGGGGGTTCAAATCGGGTGAACGGGGTGGCCAGAAGATAGGACCAAGTCGCCCGATCCAACGCCCTGGATACTCTTGATTTAAATATTCTCGCACAGGACGGGCATAAAGTGCTGGGCAACCATCATTTTAGAACCACATGTTTTGAAGATCACTTAAGGGCACGTCGTTTAACAATTCTTGCAAGTCATTTTGTAAAAAGTTTAAATAACTATTGCCATCTAAGTTTCCTTGTAACTCAAAGGGCCCAATTACTTTTCCATTTAATATGCCGGTCCATAGGTTAACCTTGAATTGATATTGGGATTTGTCTTGTCTCATCAAGTGTGGATTTTCATTACTCCAACTATGTAGGTTGTGAAGATTTAAATACCCATCTTTCTTGCACGTTGTTTCATCCGAACATAGAATTTTGTCTAGGAAGTGGGGATCTTCACTGTGCCTTTGCAGCATTACACGGCAAAATGTGACCCGTAGCGGATAGTCCCGCGGTAATAACGTCTGCACACGCCTGTAGTGATATGGGTGAAGCTTGTGACGTTTTAATATTCGATGTGCAGAACTTTTCGGGATTCCTGTAGCTTCTTCTATGGCACGTACCGAAGTAGTCGAGTCATTTTCTATCTCATTGAGAACTTCTTCATCACGATCCAATCTAGGTCTTCCAGTGCTTCTCCTATTGGATGGCATACGACCCTCCGAAAACGCTTGATGCACATTAATAAACACTCGATAATCAGGATATTTTTGATCATTTGAGTATCTTTCTCGATACAGTCTGCTAGCAGCGTTAGCATTACATCGGCATTCTCCATAGATTAAATGCATATTAGCGTATTCCTGTGGTGTGTACGGTTGCGGCATGTTAAACGCCAAACAGTCCAAAATGCGCCAGAACTCTAAGTCACAAAACACACAATCGTAGTCCAAGATAATGCCAGGTCAGTTCAGTTTGCAGATCACTTCCAGTCCAAATAATGCCAGGTAAGTTAAGTTAGCAGGTCGATTCCAGTCCAAAAAGCCAAGCCAAAAGTCGATAGTA
Organism: Parnassius glacialis; assembly: GCA_033319125.1. Classification (NCBI taxonomy): domain Eukaryota; kingdom Metazoa; phylum Arthropoda; class Insecta; order Lepidoptera; family Papilionidae; genus Parnassius; species Parnassius glacialis. The sequence goes on along the minus strand of JAVANC010000013.1, from coordinate 15,765,619 downwards.
TGTACGAGGGCCACGTAAGTTGAATTGGGAACGGTGCGCAGTAAACAAAGGAGCAGAGCTTACTGAACCGACTTGCTGAGAATAATAACAGCTTCTCTACCTGCCCTGTTGTTGTCTCTTTTTAACGTAAATATCTCTATCTATCTATCTATCTATCTATCTCTAACATCTAATGTATTAATGCCCCATTCGAATTCCTAGAAATTGTAACAGGAACCCATTTTGGGCATGTAGTAAAAGTGATTACTGACAATTACAATTTAAGGAATTTGGCGCCTGTTTAGAAATAATAGGCCCATATTTTTTTATAACTTGTTTTCCTAGAGTATTATACCATTTTGGAATGTTGATTAGTTGCGTCAATTTTAAAAAAAAACTTGCCATGCTAGTGTTCATACTTTTTTTTACACCACGATAAGTTAAATTTGGTTAAAAGTAAAAGTCTTCAAAAAAATTAGGGAATAAAATAAGTTTCATTAATTTTCGTGATAAAACAAGAGTTATACCGGAGTTTTTAAGAATTGTGGTAGATAGCAGTACTATTCAGGTTGCCTATAAAAAAAAGAAAAAAATATTTAAAAAATTGTGGTCATTGTAGTGAAAAATATCATAAACGGTCTCAACTTCTGAAGAATTTCATTTTTTTATATAACTTAAAATATAATTGGAATATATTTTTTTTCTTTTTTTCCCCGATTAGTCCGGGGCAGGTCTATCCTCCGGTGTTGGCTTATCGTTGAATTTTGGGACACGTTGTATATCTAAAGTTTTGAAAGTTAAATTTTGAAGTCTTATTATAACAATATTTTACTTACTGGTACAAATAATGTAGAAATGACTTCTTTTAATAAATTTGTTTTTATTCTACTTTTTCTTTTATATTTCTCAAGATAATGTTTGCTGCAAATTGTTGAGTTCTTCTTTGCATTACAACCAACCCGTCCAACGAACCTTAACTATTTTTTCTAATTATAGAATCCGGAGGGAATCAGCTTGACAGACGGCAAAATAAAATTACATTTTAAAACGCAAGCCGAGGATTTATTTTCTTGTTGTAGGTTGATGTAGGTTCATTATAAACATTCAAGCTAAATATCGACATTAATTTTAATATAGTTGAGTCAATCCCTACCGTACATGTAAAATATTTTGTATAAAAACGTATTTATGAAATTCATGTAAATTATTGTGACTTTCAACGTGACTTTTTTCTTTGTAAAATATCAAAATAAACAAAATAATTGAAAACGTTCTATATTTTAAACAGTATAATATAACATAAATTTTAACCAAAAATAAACGCTTCATAGCATTGATGACGTCTTGAGAATTTACCTGTGAAATGTGCAATTATCAGGATTATTTCTATTATTAACATCACAATCACTCGCTGAACAAGTAAGCATTTTGTAAAAAAGTTACTTACTAAAAATAACCACTATTACAATTTAAAAAATTACAAAATATCTAGGAACTATTTCTTGCGGACCGAATTGCGCCGATCTGTCATTCAAAATCGGTTACAGACATAGACTTATAGTTCTGCCGTTCAGAGAATGCGTTCCTGACACCTATCAGTTAGTCACGATTAGTGATGGGCACAACATAACACTGAGTTTGTTACCGTTCCACCAAAATGAACCGCCGCGTTATTTTTAAGATTATTTTCGTTTTAAATTGGCGGAATAATTTAAAATTTATATTTTAGTAATTTAAGTGGAAACCAAAAAAAGGTAATATTAATATAATAAAATTGTTTTATTTATTCTTTGTTACAAAGTTACAATCTGTATTTCTATGCAATAAAGTATATTGAATTGAATGTGCGTACAGAATATTAATCAGACTCCGATTAGCTTGAGGAGGTGGTGTCTTCATCATCATCTTCGCCTACATGTATAATTATATTATTATCAATAACAGAATCAATCCTGGTATCTCAGTCAAAATGTTCCACAATCAGGTTTTTAGTCTTCTCAACAACCTTTGCCCAGTCATCTCTTGTGACTTCCCCGCAGGCTTCTTTTAATAGGGTCATTATCTTTTTCGTGCTGAATGGCGGGGAAGTATTGTGGCGGGCGGCGTAACCTTTTATTTGAGCCCAGATTAGCTCAATCGCGTTATATTGGCAATGCTACGGTGGAATTCTTAGAACGCGAATACCGTACTCCAGTCTCGTTCATCGATTTCGAATCGCACATTTTCAACCTAAATATAAAAATTCTACTTTCTTTAGCGCGTTCGGTTTGGTCGTAGTTTTATTTTTATATTTAATAAAAGTTATCTTATAGTCCATTATTTTCAAATTCTTAAAAAGAAAAACAAAACGTATTATTTTATAAAGTATAACTGTATAAGAACAGATTACGATAATGTTATTGCCTGTTATTGTTAGCACAGCACTACAAATATAAAGCGCTGACATAACCTTGTAACAGCGCAGTATAGATTTATAAAAATATTGTTTACCAAGTTATTTGACACTCAGTTTGGCACAAAATTATAACATTCATTGATTATTGATATAATAATGTTGTTTTAATGCTCATCAATTGTTAAAACGGTAAACAACCAGCAAAAATATTTTTATCGTAACTGCAACGCCATTACAAAGTTACGTCGTCAGTTCAATCGTGACGTGTCAGGAACGCATTCTCTGAACGGCCGAACTATAGTATCTTATAGACTAAACATTCAGTGACGTCATCGGCGTGTGAAAGGAATGCACCTATATAGTTAAACATAAGAGTAAGGGAGAAGCAAAACTATATTTCTTGTCTTTTTCTAGGTATGCGTTTTTGATTGATTTCCCTCCTTTATTTGACATAAACGATTCAAGCTTTTGTGAATAACATTGATATTATAAGCAAACAGATAATTGAATTGTGTTTCTTGTGGGTTTTAGTTATTAGGTAAGGTGAAAAAGAAGGTAAGTTGTAGCATTTTAGGATGCAACAACATTAAAACGAAAATTTGATAATATTACCTTTCATCGATAAATTTGATTTGTGCTTACATTTGCTACTTGTACTGATTCATATCTATTATTTTGAATATAAAGTGTAACATTCATATTTTTAATGAGCTTTGTAATGTATTTTATCAAATATTTGGTCTCTCAAATTCTAAATTCTTCATGATAATGCTCCTTAATTTGAACGGTCATTCGAAAGCTTAAACAAGTAAACATTTTGATTGTTTACATTTTTGCATAGTGTTGCCCTTACGTGCTGTCATGTTTTGAAATTATTGATATAAATTTTAAGAATAATATTAATGTAGTCCTATGATCAAATAACATTTTAGATACGTAAACTGTATGTTTAATCAAACGATCGATTGAGAGCCCTTCATTTAGGAAAAGAACTTGAAAATAGTGTAAATTTTTTTCATCAAAAGTTTTGATGATGTTAAGATTATTTTTGATTGGTACTTAAGGATGCATAATATTTATTTTAGGTTGCCAAAAAATTAAGGCCTTCAAAAATTGTGGATTGATAACAAAAATTGTGGATTGATAATATAGGCCAGGAAAACATAAAACCTGCAGTAGTAAGAAGAATATGCTCCTTGCATTTTGAAAAAGAATGTATAAATAGAACGCTGGTTGTAGTTCGGCTTAAGGGTCATTTGGTTCATGTGTCTAAAATAAATTTTCTGACTAAATAATATTATTTCGTCACGAATAAATGATTTTAACCAGTATACATTATTGTTATTTTATTTGTTTTTAATCTTTACTCTCTCGTTTACCTCCAGTATCCACCACTAATTACGCTACTGGTAGAAGTCATTACAACTTGCAGGTTGTAAACACTATAAAATTGATATTTTGTGGTGTTACAAAAATGGGATATAATGAGAAATGAGTATGGAAGTGGAAGTCTGAATATTGATCGAAATGTTGCATGGAAATTGGTTGTCATATGGTATTAACATGGGATGCTGAAGATTGAGGAATACGTTAAGATAGTTAAATGATTAATGGATTGCGTGAACGGTGGTATGGTTAGAAAGGAGCTGTTCAACTCGATTAGATTACTGAGATAAGTAAATAAATAATCTTTATTATATAAAAAGAGATGACCATGTATGAAAGAACACATGCTCCACAAACTTTAAATAAATCAAGATAAAGGTCATTCTACTGCTCGTTCATGGTGACTTGAACTGGTAACCGACCATTACCACGAAAGAAAGATGTTGTTGAATCTTTATGGTGGCTTGGAAGTTAAGAGCGAGCGCTAGTCCGTGCAGATATAGTTGAAAGAAAACTTGATGGTGTCTCAGATCACAGTACGTAAAGCGAAGCGTGAAGGTACAGGACTCGCGCTCGTAAGTAACTTATAGTGGTGGTTTCGTTAATCTCTGCAGAGGAGAAAAAAATGCATGCGTCGACCCAGGGACGCACGGATGGAGTGCTTATGTGCATATTGCCGCGTTACGAAAAAACGTTAGCTCGTTGCTCGAACTCAGTATAATATTCTGGTGCACGTCGTATACGTGTTCTGAAAAGAAAGGAGTTAAAGCTCCTATCAAGTGATCTTTCCTTGGTCTCTTCGTTCACTTTTGACTGTTGCTTCACCATATCTTAAAGCAATTACAGTTTCAAAACTAACCTATTCTCAGTTGAACGTAAGATTTATTTATTTATCATCTCAATACAACTATTATTACAGGATTAACCCAATGCAATAGTGTAGTGATCTAATATTTGTTTATTTAATATATACCTATGAGATGGGCAATACGCTTAGAGTATTTAACTAACAGGAGACGCCATGCGCATAAAGTTCCAAACAAAAAAGTCTGTCACTTCTATCGGGAGGCGAGGTAACGTACACTAAGCAAATCGTAAACATTGGGCCACGTCGTTACGCTCGCACACAGCATAATATGAGCACACGATTAAGCAAAACGCACACAACCTTGAAAATCTCTCATAAATGTCTCATCGTTACAGTGCATAAGCCATAAACAACTAGTGCGAGGGCCTTGTCGATATGGATATGTCGATGAAATTTTATGCAAGTTACATTAGCAAATTAAATAAAATAAAAATGAACAAATGTTTAATGTGTAATATGACATTCAAAGTAAATTTAAAAAAATACATAAGGTACAAAATAATAATACAAAATTACCAAAATTAAAACAAATTGAAAAAGTATTATATTATATTTTAACTGGTTTTTAAAGTGAATAAGTTTGGTATATATGTGACGAATACTTTTACATTGCTTGCATATTTTTCCATCACCAAGTTTGCCAGTTCAATGTTATGTGGAACGTAATCATTATCGAAATAATGTTCCTGTATGCTTAAAAATATATAATATGCCTAGTCTATGAAATATTTTTACCATTTTTTAATGTCATGCTCAACCGAAACGGTTATCTGTATACGGGTTTTAAACGGTCTAATTTTACAGATTTTACCCACCCTACAGAGTTAAACCGTTTTAAGGCTTAGGGTTGAACTACATCTGGCAGCACGGAATCGCACTTTTTTTTTATAGGATAAGGGTGACAAACGAGCACACAGTCCACCTGATGGTAAGTGGTTCCTGCGGCCTATAGACATCTACATCTATCCTCTATTACAATTCAAAATTTAGATGCGTTGTCACCCGTGAGGACTAAGATGGAATGCCTCATTTCCAGTAAAAAGGGCCTCCGGCCACCTGCACTCACCAAGCGAAACGCAGAGGTAAATCTCTACTTCACGCTGGTTTTCTGTGAGGTCGTGGTACCACCCCGGTTCGAGCCGGCCCATCCATGCGACAGCAAAGCTGCCGCGTGGCTCTACCACTGTTAGAAACTTTCCTGTGCTTCTATCCTTTTTGGTCACTAAGAAACGTTATTTACTAGAGCAAGAAAGAGAGCGGGAGTGTATAGTTTCACCCTCAAAAAGCCAATTGTAAACGGGTTTCAAAAGTTTATCTATCACTCTTGACAATCCATACTAATATAATATTATAAATGTGAAAGTGTGATTTTTTGTTTATTTGTTTTTGTCTTTCCTTTGGGCAGCAACGGAATGGAGCAATTAAAAAAAATATACATTTTCTATCTCTTGGCCGAAGTTTACGCTTAAACAAACATACTTTTTTTCGTCATTTTACTTAGGATTGAAAAATAATTAATGTCGTCGTAAAAAGCGGTAATATTTTGTGTTCTACAGTACAAAAGTGTAGTACTCTGTATATATTTAATAATAATAGATTATAAATATGACAATGAGATTATTTGTTTGTCCTTATTTATTTATTTAAGCGCTAATAATTCGTGTCTCATCTGAAAACAACATTTTGGTTGACACCATCTAAGACGATATACTTGTAAATAACATTTTAAAATTAATAAATATCATTCACTAAACCTTCCATTTCGATTTGTTACATGTTTTAAATTTTATCCTTCATAATGTAAAATAAACCTGTAGCAAAATAATAAACTTACTTCTAATAATAAGTCGGTACAGCAGTTTCATTTAGTTTCCTTTTATTATTTGATTGGATTACGGAAACCGATTGGTCAAAATGCTAGGAACAAATAGTGCTTGTTCGTTTAGGTACCCAGGTTATATGATTACCACATGCTTTTATCCAAACTTGGCGCCTTCTTCACCAATCTTTTTTAAACATTGTACAAAAAAGAATTTTAAATAACACCTTGGTATTATATATCAAGGTATTAATTATAGTCAAATAAAAATATCGACACTAATTATTGCCTTGATGATACCATTTTATATACTCGAAATTACCCTTCTTTTCGTTTAACATAATGAAATGAAAATATCTATTTAAAATGTTTTATATACAATAAAACAATTTGAATTGATGTTTTCATTTCGTTAAAAATAATTAAAGATTATTAATGTTGTTTGAAATAATATAGTTTTGCAAATAGATCACAATAATATTAATGAATTTAAGACTATTCAATAACACGATTTTGTCTTGTGTAATAAGAACAAAGAGAAACGACATTTGTCTACAATTAAGCAAAATTTAATTATGTCCTAGTGGTGCAAAAGTCCTTACTATAGTATTAATACTTTAAGTTGGCAACACACCCTGCTCAGCTATATTAATCAGAATTTTCGTGATTTAATGCTTATATTAATTATTGAAATCAAAATAAATACTTAAAGATGAAAGGTAACGTCGTCTTTTTGTAAATTTGAGATCTGTGATCTTTTTTTACAAGAAAACACACTGCAACTCGGCATTTTTCTGGAGGTCAACTCACGCTTACGACTACTTGTTAACTGATGCCGTACGCGGCGCAACTAGTTTTATATAACGGGAATGAGCCGCGCTCTCGTACTTTTGACAGCGGGGAACGCTCTCCAATGTCGTCTCCTGTTAGTTTAATACTCTAAGGCAATACGTTATAATTTATATAGCATCGATACTGAAAATATCGACAAAAACAACGCTATTTCTTGTGGGTGGAGTCTTCGCCATATTTGAGAAACACTTGACTTCAGATCACGTGACCACATGCCATATCCCCTATTTTTCTTATATCTATGACGCCCATTGCACGCCTAGGCAAGCGTCAATCAGTTCGATCAATCATGACTGAGGTTTGAATGATGGAATAATTTGGACATTACACGCCATGCTGACTGATCGTCAGTCAAACCCAAACTTTCGGAGGGAAAGGATGGATAATCATAAGAAAAAGGCCTGTGCTGCAATTTTGATTGCAATTTTGTGTAAAAAACTTACAAAAAGAAGACGCTAGGTAAAAGACTGGCTTTTAAAAAGGAATTTCTATACCCATATCGATTCATTGTAAATAAATATTTGCATTTACTTATCAAAATTGGCTAAATCACAGTATTGAGGGCAGCTCGAAACAATTCTGTTATAACGCCTACACTAATGGTTCATACTAAATAATTGACAAAATTTTTGCCTTTACATTTCTGAAAGGCGCTTATTAAGTTATAAATCGTGACTGTTAATTATTTTCTTTAATTAATTGTAATAGGTAAAACAATATATACATAAAATATTACCTGGTTTAACTGATTGGATTCTTGTAATAGAGCAACAGGTTGTTCCAATATTCTTAAAAAATGTAGGTACGGGAAATACCAAATTTTGGGATTGTAAATATCGTCTGCCCCTGCGCCAGACCTTTTGGATGTTATAATTTTTTTTAATTCTAGGCGGTAATTAGATCTGATTGAATTATTTTCTGCCGACTTCCAAAAAGGAGACGGTACTCAATTCGAGTGTATGTTTTTTTTTTTTTTTTTTTTATGTGTGTTACCTCATAACTTTGTACTGGGCGAACCGATTTCGATGATTCTTTTTTTATATGAAAGCTGATAGTGCTCGTGTGGTCCCATATGAATTTGATCAAGGTCAGACCAATGGTTATTGAGTTATTCTCAAATAACCTATATTGAAGTCGGCTGTACAAAATTTTTAATTTTAAATTATTTTTCTTCACATCATCTATGATTTCTTAATTTTTCTCAAAATGGACAACAACTTCGCCAAGTTTTCATTTCTTTCCTTTTTTCTCTCTTCTAATTTTGGTAGCGATGTTTGGTAAATAACACATATACCTACCTATAAACTAAGTTCATTTTCGATTCACCATTTAACTGTAATTTAATATCTTGAAAAGAAAAAGAAAAAAAAGGAATAGGAAAAATTGTAATATTTAATATAATTTTACCGCCAATTTTGCGCGCCAATGTTCGACCTCTTGGAGCGCATAATCAATACGCGGCTTTATTTGAAACGCATTTATTTATTTAGATAGCTTTAGGACGAAAAATAAGCTTACCTTTTATATTTATTCGTATACCCGGGGTTTTTCGTGTCCCTCAACTCGGGGAGAGCCTCAAAGTTTAAAATAAAATCTTTTTCTGGCTGAAGCACATTTGGCGGGAGTGGCGACGGGCTGCGCGAGCGCGTAAAACCCGCCTCTTCTATATATTCTGCGTCCGCCCCCATTGCTGTCTGAGCGTTGACTGACGCGTGATTGATGAAATGCAATTACACGTTTAATCAAAATTCGTGACTGAATACTTGATTGACGTAAAAATCAAAATATCCAGATATTTGTCAATCAATTTCATGCAACCGTCAATCACTACATTACACGATAGGTTATTCGTCAATCACAACCGTGATTGCTGTAAAACTGACAGCAAAACCTACCGTGTAATGGGCGTCTATGGGTTGGCCGGTAATAACTTTTCCTAGAGGGCGCCAGCATAGCTTTCTCTTGTCAATGTCAAAGTCTCGTGCTTGGTTTGTGTTTATGTTTATTTCTATCACTAAGTTCATTAAAGGTTTATAATTGTAACATACAAATTACAAACATTATGTATTCGACATGGCAGGTATGTGAATTAAAAGCTGAACTAAAGAAGCGCGGTGCGTCTTTACGAGGAAGAAAAGCAGATCTAGTGGAAAGGTAAATATAATATCTTCTTTTTTAAAATATCTTTGAATGCTTTATTATTTACTTTACTTTAACACGTTTTATCGGAAATTATATTATTTACGTCTTTAAAAAGAAGTATGATCGTATCTTAAAGATTCCTTATATTTACGAGTTTACTACACAAGGTATAATACTGACGTTTAAATATAGAATTTTATTTGTTCTCAGATTAGAGTTATATGATCAAAATTTTAATTTTGGTAACTTCGAGAATCTTGATGAAGATGATCTTACAATGAACCTTTGAGAGTCCAACACATATCGAGATATAAATAGGTGTACTTTGTTACCACCTCTAACAAAAATGCATATAAGACATTATTTTTGCTGGTAAGTTTGTTCTTCATAGTATCGATATAAAATTACACAAAATACCTAATAAAATAAGTAAATATTTTTTTCTGATTATCCTTGTTTGAAGTTGGTTATGCATGTCCTTGGATTTAACAATAAGGTAGTCATAGGTTGTTAGTCACTATAATAAAAAATGAGTGTAGGTTTGAGATGCAAATATATATATATATATATATATATATATATATATATATATTTAGTCGCACCGAACATGCGCTCAAATTAATCTATTTGTATTTATCATAGATGGCGGTGGTGTGAGAAAAAATTGTCACTCCACTTCACCTTCAAAAGGAAAAGGGTCTTTAGTTCAATATAGTCTTCGCTAATCCGCGCCCGCCGCCCGCTGTTGCACCTTGTTGTGCTCTTACCGCAGTATCAATTTAAATAGTTTTAAATTTTATAATCGCTAGTGTTTTCGGCTATACACTATCATACATACAGTAACACATACAACATTACACACCACAATATTTAGAACGAACGCCGATTAGTGATTGTGAGTACGAGCTTCTCGGTAAGTAAATTTAATTCCTCTAATTTAAGATACATACATACAGGGTATTTTTGGAACGCTCCCGAAAACTAAGACAGGCGACAGCACCAAGTATACCTTTGATCATGGGTCACAAATAAATTTGATCCTGATGAAAAAAAAATCATATTTTTACAACGTTTTATTAGCGTTATTCACGTGCCATCATGTTAGTACAGCTAAATGAAACGATAATTTCATAAAAAAAATCATGAAAATACTGAAACATAAAACCAGCAGTGAAAACTGAATTGATATCACCTGACTAATGGAGGTTAATGTACGCGCGAACGGTGAAAAAAGAACGCTGGCCTTGAACTTGGGCACAGCGATTTATCACATATTGGTACGAAGGGGGCGCGACGGGGGAACAATCCGCCAGTATTACTGTGCCTGCATGCTATTGATTCCCGCGCTTTGTACGCTCCAAAAATACAGTCGCATACACAGCTTACTTTGCGACTCGCGACGATGTTTTAAAAAGGAAGGAAAGAAAAATTATTTATATCTATTGTTTTATGACTAAACTAGTGAACGAAAAGGTAAATATGATAGGAGAAGGTGAATGGGGAAAATTGTGCAGTAAATTTAAAAGTGTTGAGGAAGAATACCGAAAAAATTACCATGTGATCGACCTGATGACGGAAGCTCAAGCAAAGATGAAAGTGATGATGAAATAGCATCCAGTAACACCAACACACCTTCAACATCTGGCTTCCATGTGACCCAAGACGACATAATGGACGGCGTGCCACCCTTACCTTAAGTTTTCTTGTTACAAACTACTTTATATTTTACGATAGAAATAACAAATAATGTTCAAGTAAACATTATCCATTTTTAATTCCAAGTAAGGCACCTATTATGATTCTACAATAAAACAATTAATTACTTACTATAATATTATAAAACAATATCCCAATACCATGTAGTACTTTAGAACGCGACTGTAACCTCCCTCCACTCGACTGCATCGCATCACGTTGTGACGCAGTAGGTTTCAGTTTAATTGTAGTTTTTGAAACAGTTCCGTGTTGATTTTGTTACTTGTTGTTACGTTTTTTGTTTTAATAATGCTTAACGCGTACGTTTATAGTGATTGTGAATACGACAACATGTTATGTATCCGAACCTAGGTACACGAAGTATCGCTAAATAAATTGTTAAGACGTCGGGATGGAACAAGTGTGTCATACTGTGCAGTGCACAAAGTGTTGAAGCGTAACCGAATGCGCCCATACAAATTGCACAAAGTGCAAGCTTTAGGTCCCGGCGATCACGACCGCCGACGAGTTTTCTGCCGTTGGTTATTATACCAGCAACAACGTGTGGCTGGTTCCATTGAGCACATTATCTGAACGGATGAGTCGACATTTACCAGAAACGGCCTGTGGAACCGAAGAAATACACACGTGTATTCAGAGGTTAACCCGCACGCTGTTCGACAAACCGGGCACCAAACCCGATGGTCGGTTAACGTATGGGCAGGTTTATTTAAGGATCGCATACTGGGACCAGTGTTTCTGCCACAGCGACTGAACGGACAGCGATACCTAAACTTTATAAAAGAACAGTTGACAGACATTTTAGACGACCTATCGTTGGCTGAATATCGCCGCACATGGTTCCAGTATAATGGTGAGCGCCTCAATGAGCTATTTGATGATCGCTGGATTTGGCGGACTAGGACCACACGCTTGGCCACCTCGCGCACCAGATCTGACCCCGTTAGACTTCTTTCTGTGGGGTATGTGAAAGAAAGGGTTTTTAATCGTGAGTGTGATAGTGCTGACGAAACTACAAAAGGATCGTGGATGTTTTCGACAAACTACGTACGGACTGTGTCGAAGATCACACGATGATGCCCCGCCTCCGTGAGGAGACGCAACACCGAGCCCAAATCTGCCTTGAAATGAATGGAGCACAATTTGAGCCGCATCTCATAAGACCACGGAGGATTTAGAGCGGTAAGCTGTTTCATAACTAATTCTTTTAAATAACTTAGTACTGAACTAATCTGAATACATACATAACTGAATACATGAGAATAATAAACATACCTACACGATGAATAAAAACGCATGACTTTAACCTTGGTTACATTTCATTTATGTATTTTGTTATTAGCGGGAAATCGAACCAGTTATTTGGGTTATTTAACCTGTAAATTCGGATTAAAATGGCTACGTGGAGACAAGTACAGTGGCAAAATAGTATGTTAAGTAGATAAGTTAGGTATTTTGACAAGTGTTGTAAATTATTAGGTATTGTGGTATAGCCCGCTAGTTGCGGACCGCGCGAATTTGCGTTCGCGCGTACATTGACCTTTAATCAGCTGATATGAATTCAGTTATTCCACTGCTGGTTTTAGGTTTCAGTATTTTCATGATTTTTTTTATGAAATTATCGTTTCATTTAGCTGTACTAACATGATGGCGCGTGAATAAATCTAATAAAACGTTGTAAAAATATGATTTTTTTTTCATCAGGATCAAATTTATTTGTGACCCATGATCAAAGGTATACTTGGTGCTGTCGCCTGTCTTAGTTTTCGGGAGCGTTCCAAAAATACCCTGTATATTCTCCCGCGCAATCACGTAATTAACGGCCACGAGGTGATAGCTAGTGCCCGGCGTGATTATTTTTCTGGTGCCTCCTGTGAGATCTTCGATTTCTTACCGAAATTTAAAATTTCTCACATAGCGTCGGTTTATTTCTTCGCTTACCGCCCGCCATTTTTATTTCCCGCAATTATTATTCATGTATTCTGGATGACGTTGATCATTTTATAGTGTGTGTGACTTGTTAAAATATTGCATTTATTATTATTTGAACCGTTATTTGTGCCGATACTGGTATAAATACTTTGTATGTTTTGTAATTTTACATCATTAATTTGCACTCCGTTTTCATTAGTTTGAAAATATGGCAGCCACTCGCAAAACTCTGACTAAGGGATTACTTATTAAGGAAACATGCCGTGATGGTTATTTTACTCGTATGCAACGTATTTTCGATCTTTCAAAAACAATAAACGATGCTGCTAATCAGGATATGTTTATATCACAGTGCGAAACCATCGATAATATCAGGAGTGAATATCACAAGTGTCCATGTCCAATTCTTTCTTTTTCTTTTCTCATTCTTCCAAGTCCATGACATTAATTCTATAAATATGGAACTAGATTCCGAATTTACTCCTGATTTCAACGCCTGGTGTAGCTTTGAAGACCTGTACTGCCATGTTAGACGTATTAAGAACAATATATGCAAACCGCAAACGATGAATGCTTCCAAGCCTAAGATCGCGTAACCTAAGTTGCCTCCCATAGAAATTCCGGAGTTCCACGGAGACCCTTCCAAATGGAGCCTCTTTTACGAAACATTTAATTCGACGATTAATTCTAATACTGAGTTAACGAACTCGGAAAAAATCTATTATCTAGTTAGCAAACTTAAAGGCGAAGCGCAACATGTGTTTTCGGGTATTAACCCCACCGCTGATAATTACGATTCTATATGGGATGCTTTAATAAAAAAATATTAGGACAAGCGTTACCTCGCGAGCACCTTTCTCGACTCAATATTAGAGATGAAAGCTTTACCTAATCCCGCAACTTCAACTCAATTGGAAGCATTCATTGATAAATACGCCGCATCAATCGCCGCTCATTTAGAATTAAATATACCAAATCTTTGTGATTACGTGTTTATTCATTTTGCGCTCAAGCGCTTAGATCGCGACACTTCGAAGGCATTTGAAATGTCTGTCCGAGACGTGGACATACCTACTTATGACAGCTTTATTAATTTTGTAAAAGGTCAAGTCAAAATAATGCAACGCGTAAACGCACCCGCATACAAAGTGTCAACGAAAGAAAGTGATAAACCCAAGTTGCCTGCCATTCCAAAGATCTCGCATTCTTATATTACATCGAATTCTAATGACGTCACATCGACATGTAGACTTTGTAATAAATCGCACGACCATATTTATAATTGTCGCGAATTCATGAATTTGTCACCCGAGCAACGCCATAAATTTGTGAAAGAAAATCGTCTATGCACAAATTGTCTCAGTTCTAAGCATATTTGGAACGCATGCAAAAGCACTAATGTTTGTCGTATATGTGAGTCACGCCATCATTCGTTAATTCATTTGCAAAAATTAAATTATATCAATAAGCGAAATAAGGATTCTCAAATTGTTACAAATCCCGACACGGTTGCAACGCGCCCGCACTCTCCCGCTCCAGCTCGACAGCCAGAGCTTAAGAATTCATCCGGTGGTGTAGCCTTTCTGTCGGCTGACAGCGCAGACAACAAACTATGTCTTATTTCAAAGCCACAAAATATTAACACATTATTAGGTACTGCGCAAGTTAATGTGCTATACCGCCATAATAACATGGTTACTTGTAGGTGCATCATTGATCCAGGTTCGCAAAATAATTTTATCACGACCGCATGTAGCCGCAAGTTAGGGCTGAATATTAAACAATTAAATCGCAAAACTATCATAAAAGGATTAGGCGATCATTCGAGTCTTGCAAAGGGAAAGGTGAACAGTGGTAGAGCCACGCGGCAGCTTTTGCTGTTGCACGGATGGGCCGGCTCGAACCGGGGTGGTACCACGACTTCACAAAAAACCAGCGTGAAGTGGAGGTTTACCTCTGCGTTTCGCTTGGTGAGTGCAGGTGGCCGGTGGCCCTTTTTACTGGAAATGAGGCATTCCATCTTAGTCATCACGGGTGACAACGCATCTATATTTTGATTTGTAATAGAGGATAGATGTAGATGTCTATGGGCCGCAGCAACCACTTACCATCAGGTGGACTGTGTGCTCGTTTGTCACCCTTATCCTATAAAAAAAAACATCAACTTATTTAGCCGAATAAATCCCTCCAAAGCATACGCTATTGAAGGTTTTGTTTTGAATCAAATTACGGGTAATTTACCTACCGCGCCCATTAATACCACGTCGCTAGATTATCTTAAATGCCTACCGCTGGCTGATGAAGAATTCTCTAAGCCGTCAGAAGTCGAGATACTTCTCTATCAATCACTCACACTCTATCAATCTTCGCAGGATCGCCGTCTTCAAAAAAAAAAGAGAAAAAAAGAGTCAGATTTGAAAATATTTTTTTGCATTTTTAAAACCAAATCTTCAGGAAGGCTATCTAAGATCATGCTACGACCCTTGTGAGTTTCCATCTTGCTGACCTGAACGATCCTTTATCCTTGGCATTAAATACCGGGTGTAGGTTGTTGTTCTCCGCCCATTGCACGAGGTGTTCACCATTTGCATCATTTTTGTTATATCACCAGCTCATGTGATGACTATTGAAGTCACCGGCATATAGGCATGGGTGTGGCAAAGCGGGTAGTTTGGTAGTCCATGAAGAGTTCGGTGGTTTGTGTACGTTTACAATGGTAAGGTTATTGATCATTATTGCAGAGGCAAATACATCCGGACCCAACAACATGTTTAACATAAGTGTCTTTGACATAAGTGGCGATGCCATATTGCGCGTGGTTAATTGCATGAGCAAGGTAGTATTCCGGGATAGCACCACGTTTATGTAAATCCTGTTCATCTCTCGCGTGAGTTTCTTGTAAAAGGAGTACGTCTATGTCATTTTCTAATAGAATCTTACTACTTCGCATTTAGCGTGACTAATACTTTCTATATTAAGTTGGCAGATTCGGGTAATAGGTCCAATATCTCTAGTCCGGTGGATCTCCGAGGAGAGCTGATCCCATTGAGGCATTTCAAGTGGGTAATTAAATTATATAATATTCTTTGAACGACTGTGATAGAGCTGTCAAGTTGCAAGATTATAGCGCAATATTACAGCAGCCAGTAGTTTGTTGTTCGTTTAGCGCCACCCAGGGGACCCGTGCAGGGTGCGGGCGGCAATTCCTGCGGACGTGAACAACTTCATCCCCCAATGACTTGCACTGCTCAATAGGAACACAAGCGATACATTCACCTAATAATTAAAAACTACATTTTAAGGGTTTTTTTACCAGACCCTCAACTATGAAGGGAATCACCGTGAGGAAACTTGCATGTATGAGCCCCTAAGTCGCGGTGGACTAATTGCTCCATTACCTTTACGCTCTAATAAGTATGAGGAGTCTAGTGTCCAGCATTCTGAAATATGAATAAGCAGTTATTTTAACAGATAGAAAGTCTGTTTACTACAGATTAAAATGTTAATTACGCGCCAAATAATTATTGCGAAAACGCCTAGACATTTTACATTCAATAAAATTTCTAAAAATAAAATGTAACTTGCATTGTATGTATCTAAATTAATATTAGTCAATCGACGGATTCAGCTCGGCGTCAGACATACCTCAAAACCTTAAAACGAAATTGTACAACCAGTGCGTGTTGCCAGTGATGACTTACGGATCTGAGACGTGGTCCTTCACTGCTGGCCGTATGAGGAAGCTCAAGGTCGCTCAGCGAGCTATGGAGAGGACTGTGCTTGGGGTTTCTCTGCGTGAAAAACTTAGAAATGAGTATATACGCAGTAGAACCAGAGTAACCGACATAGCCCAACGGATTAGTAAGCTGAAGTAGCAGTGGGCCGGCCATATAGCTCGAAGAACCGACAACCGATGGGGAAGAAAGGTTCTAGAGTGGCAGCCTCGTAGCGGTAGGCGAAGTGTAGGGCGATTCCCCACGAGATGGAGTGACGACCTGGTAAGACATGCAGGAAATCGATGGATGCAGGTGGCTCAGGACTGTGCTTTGTGGGATTCCTTGGGGGAGGCCTATGTTCAGCAGTGGACTTATGAAAGGCTGTAATGATGATGATGATGATGAAATTAATAATGAATTAAGACCGTACTAAATTAAAAAAAAAACAAAAGCTAAACATTAAAACTAGAAAGATTTGTTAGATAGCGCTGTTTTTTTTTAGTTGTTTGTTCTTGAAAAGTATTTATTTGTCTCTGGCTATTCCGGCAAACAACGCATAATTATATTATAAACATAGCCTATGTGATAACTACTCACGAATAAATTCGATCCTATCTTTAAGGTAGCGTGAGTTCCGTAATTAAACGCTACATTGCACATCACATTACAAACAAAACATAATAGCTCACGAATCAATATTTTTATAATATTAAAGGGACACAATAAAAAACTTTATTTTTGTGAAGTTTTTTTTAAATATATACAGCAACAGTATTATCTCCTCCAATCGTATTTTGATCTCGGTAGCCAGTCTCATCGGAGGCAAGCCATCTGTGCAAAACGGAATAATAGCGCTCAAGTGTATGCGTAAAATGCATTCTCTATTCCCTTACTCTCACTCACATATATACCCCTTTAGGGGTATATATGTTCTGTGCTCTCATTGTTCGAAGGGACGGCGATCCGATACGACCGGAGAGAGATAAGCGCAGGACAAACGATTTAACGTGCTTTCCTAGGCACGGATGTGAAAACACCGCGAAATTCCTGATACCAGGCTGCTGCTGAAAATTCTAATATCAGAACCAAATACTGATTTCTGCCCGAACCAGGTTTCGAACTCAGTACCATATAGTCAGCAGTTGCGCTTACGACCGCTAGATCAACGAAGAAGTTAACAACAACAGTCAACGAGATAGTCAACAGTCAACAACAGTATATCTTTCTTTATTCTCTATTGAAATAAGGATATTTTTTAATTACAATAGCCTCGCGTTCTCTACCTTGGTAGAAATCGGTGTTCTTTTGCGAGGATTTGTGATCTATCAAATCTGATGTAATGACGGGGACGATCTTGAACATGCTCACAGACTGCAGACTTCCCAGAGCGTCAGTGCCTTACGTCAGCTATATGTTCTTTCACGCGGGTTTTAATGGATCTTTTTGTTTGTTCTATGTAAGAGTGACCACATTCGCAATCAAGCTTGTATACACCTGAATCTTTTAGACGGATATTACACTTGACGGGTGGTAAAAATTGACTAATCTTCTTCGGCGGCTTGAAGTATTTTTTTATAGAAGCTCGCTTCAAGAAATAGCCAACCTTGTGTGTGACTCCTCTGACAAAGGGTAGTACAGCAGGCACACGCTCGACTGTGGCCGGCATCACTCGGTCACTGTGACATAGGCGCGGGACCCGAAGCTTGTTGTCTTGCAATACTTGCTCGACGTGCTGAAGTTTGGCACGCTGAAGCTCGGCGGGTTAAAAAAAATGTGGGAAAAAAGATTTAGAGGCCATACATCAAGACATTTCGTCCTTGTTACGTTGAAGTCCAGCGCCAAAACTAAATCTCCCCAAAGACGAGATTAAAGCGTTGTGCCACTTACGCAACAGACCAGAGCTTACGATTCTCCGTGCAGATAAACGAAATGTTACAGTAGTAATGAATACGTTAGATTATAAAAATGTTGAAGTACGACAACATTGACATTTTCGTCATTAACCAATGTGCTTAAAACAACTAGCGATTTAATAAAGAATTACTCCGAAAAATTAACTCTCGGCGTAAATTCGATAATACCACCGTGTACCAAACCACCGAGGTTGTATGAGTTATCGAAAATACCCAAACCAAATGCACCACTACGTTCCATAGTGAGCCAGATCGATTCACCAACATATAAGTTGGCTCAACACTTGGCGAAAATTCTGTCACCGCTGAGAGGACACACCAGAACACACTTGTTAGTGAGATAAAATACCTACATCTCGCTTACAATGAAACTATGGTAATTTTTGATGTTTAGTCACTATTTACATCCTTATCTTTTGAAGACTGCACCTCAATTCTAACCAGGAATCTAGTAGAATACAACATGCCTACAGAATATGCAGTATTACTAAAACACTGCCTTACATCTGGTTATCTTTTGTGGAAGGAGGAGTTCTACAAGCAAGTAGATTGTGTGGCGATGGGCTCACCTGTATCTCCCATAGTCGCCAACATATTCATGAAGAACTTTGAGGAGAAAGCTTCTCTTACTGCTCTTGAAATTCCAAGATTCTACAAGCGATACCTAGATGAAACTTTCACAAATTTATCATCTCACAAAGTAACTGCATTTTTAGACTAGATTAGATTTATTATTTATTAGATTTATTTTAGATTAGATTAGATTTATTTGCAGCGTCATAAATCACAGTTAGCTACCGTGGGAAAATCTTTGTTTTAGAGAGCACGAGGGATCTGTGACAGAAAACATCTAGCCGCCGATTTCAACACGTCCAGCAAGCATTGCAAGATAACAAACTTCAGATCCCACGCACCTAGCGGCTACATGGTCTCAATATAAATACTGAAATACCATTAAGTACTTGATTTCAATTACACCTGACGGTTTAATAAACTTTATCTCTGAGGGATATGGAGGGAGGACCCCAGACTCAACAATATTTGAAGACAGCGGATTTCTTGAAAAATTTTCACAAGGGTGTATTGTTTTAGCTGACAGAGGTTTCAAAAATATTTCCTATTTACTGGAACAATATGGTGGTACACTCCTGAGACCACTTGCGTGAATTCCAACTCAAAACCTAGAGCAGAGGAAGTCTTGCAAACAAGGAGAATCGCTGCTCACGTTGAAAGAAGAATATAGAAGTTGAGAGACTTTAAAATGATCGGACCTCACGCATGTGTCGATATTTCATACATACATTTTTTGGATAATATTGTTACAATAGCCTGTGGTTTAGTTAATTTACAGAATTGTATATTTAGTAATCAAGTGTAAAAATAAAAATACCTTCGTTTCTTGTAAAGTTTTATTTTTACAACCTCGCAACATCAAAAGCACATGTCATATTATTAATAAAAGAGTAATTTTAAGTCTCAACCAGTTTGGGAAACACTGATGTTTTCCAATAATGCGTGGACTTCTCTAAAAAATCAGTACAATAGTTTTCATTATTATGTTCTTCGAATATTTCTTCTTTTATATTGCTTTTAAAATTTTCATTAGTTACTCAAAATAATCCCTTGACTTTATTGCAAAAAAACATTTGTAACTGAATTTGAGCTTTAGATTTGCTGCTGAGAACATAATTTTTACAAAACTTTCCTTTCTTCTTTTGTCGAGGAACATTTTATTTCTACTACGTATTCACTTGTCAATCTATCTGGAGAAGCACCTAAATGAGGCCAATCGGGTTTTAAAAAGAAACAAATATTTTCGATACATATTTTCCTTGTTTTGGCTAGTTCTGCTCTGATCTGACATCGGATTCCAATCTCTTGCCTCTTTTCAGTCTCTGGTACAGAGGCACCAAACATTTATTCAATCAAAGGACCTGCAGGAGTCTTGAAATGTGGAGCTTCGTGAACTTTAGACGTGGTTATTCTACAACAGTAGTAACTAAACTGGGACCCATATCTTTAGCTTTTATCAATTTAGTACCTATAGTAGCCAGCTTTGGTTTGGCACAGTAACATTTTTCTTCAATGGGAAATGGCTTCTCACTGCGTCTATGAAGCCTCATCAAAATGCTACGCTGTGTTTGAAGCCTCCCTTTGGAGCAGCACAGTCATTACCGACCACGTTCAAAACCGTCTCGTCTTTTGCATGACATGTAAATATGCAGCTATACGCTTTACTTTTTTCTATGTTCAGGATTTATTTTTGCTTTTACCGTACAAACATGTCCCGATCTCTGGACTTAAACAAATCTTACAGCATCATCACCATAGGTTTCACGTGCCGATCTGTAATAAATAAATAAAACGGAATAAAAATATCAAATAACAAAATCTTATCCTATCCTACTACCATACTTCCTACTTCCTACTTATATTATAAATATGAAAGTTTGTGAGTGTGGATGGATCTTTGTTCCTCTTTCAAGCGAAAACTGCTGAACGGATATGGATAAACTTTGGCAAAAAAATAGATTATAGTTGGGAATAACACTTAGTCACATAAGAACCGTGCATTATCCGGGATAAAAAGTAATTTATCTCGGAAAAAATCACTGTTCCTGTAGGATAAATAAATTGTAGTCTATACGGGCGAAACCGCAGGCGTTCGACGTGCGACGAACGTGTAATAGTCTACGTACTTATAAAATGCACTTATTAAAGTTAAGGTTAAAGTTAAAGTTACAGCCTATATACACATTTCTGAGAGGGTTTTAGGGCAAGGAAATGTCCGCCGCGTTGCCCCAATGCGTGTTGGTGAACTTTACATATCCGCGAATGCCGTAATTTATTACCAGCCTATGAGATTTAGATCCATTGTTTTCAAATGAAATCGAAATTCGTGCTCTAATTCAAGAGTGAGGATAGTATTTGTAAAAAGTGAAAACCGTTACAAGGAAAGAGAGCCAGAAGTCATTCTAAAAGAGTTGCTGGACGAATTCACCGCACTGGCCCAATTTATGTTGGCAGATTTCTTGATCTCCAAATATTTCTATATTATTTAATCATACAATTTATTTCACAATTAATTAAAATATTAATTCACAATGTATTTGTTGTTAATGAGCGCTTATTTCGTCGTCAACAACGTAGAGAGGTAATCATTTACATTTACAGATGAAATTATAGCAATAAATAAAACAAAAATCTAGATAAAACTAAATTCTTAAAAAACTATGATTATGATGCAACTGCCAATTGTGTAGGAATTCGCAATGTGCGCTACGTAACTTGAGCCGAGCTGTTTTAGATGTAGTGGAATGTATCCACACATGCGTGAAATTCGCAAGAGCGAATGCACCATCGATTACCAGTGCAGATTTAGCGATCATGTTTGTACAGTCGGCTCTTTTTATTTTACACCAGATATGATCTTAACTGAAATGTAATAACTGACATGGCTGAAACTAAAGATTACTCATACTTTATGCATATAGGTATAGGAACACCATTAAAATGGATTAAAAACAAAAAAAAACTAAATAAAGAATTACGTTTCGAAATTACGCAGTACCGCATACTGATTGAAATCTAACATTAAATAAAAACATCTAATAAGAATCTAATTGTTGGATCAATAAAACTGTGTGTGTTATATTTTTCTATCAAAATAAACATTTTTATAATTACATGTTTTTTTAAGGTTGCATGTTTAACAGTGGTAGCTCAGATGGTAAGCGCTCGCTGTAAGCTTTACAGTACTCGAGCAACCCGGGTTCGATCTCCGCCGGCACCAATGAAATTATTACTTGCATTTTTAAGTGCTGATTTACCACGTGCTCGGCAGTGAAGGAAAACATCGTGAGGAAACCTGCATGTCTGAGAAATAAAAAAAATATTTCGAAGACATGTGAAGTTTGCCAATAAGGGCAGCGCGGTTGACAATTCCTTGTCCTAAAACCCTCTCAGAAATGAGAGGAGGCCTGTGCCCAGCAGTGGGACGTAAATAGGCTGCAACTTTACTTTTTTTACTTTACATATTCTATTTTAATAAAATTTATAAGTAATACATCTATTAAAAGATTGTGATAATTTCTAAAATTTTCTGTAAATAAAAAATCTATGTGGCTATTTAAAGGATAACGAAGCCAGATAACTGATACTTAGAATTTTTGCCTGTATTTCGTCTGTTTATCCGGAAATTAACGATTTAGACATAAACATGTGTCAATCGTTCCAACATGTGTAATTGTGTGCAATTCCCGGCTACTAACCAAATTTCATGGAAATACGCATTTCATGGTAAAGAGTTAGTTTGAATGACCCTGAGTAGCATCAACCTCTTGTAACATCAAATTTATGTATCAAAATCATCTGTGCGTTTAAAAGAAAATCCAATACGATAATCCTTTATTGTAAGATCATTATTACTTCGTGGTACAGCCACGTTGCAGCTAGCACCCATTGGTCGACCAGGGAAGAACCACGCTCTCAAAAAATGCAAGCATATAATAGCAGCTTAATGCTGTTTTGTTATACTGATATGGTGAGTTTATAGAACCGACGATCATTTAACTGAAAAAAAAAGCTTTCCATATTAGTCGTCAGGGGTGACAAAGTAATAGGCGGAAAGGTTTA
This sequence comes from Parnassius glacialis, assembly GCA_033319125.1. NCBI lineage: Eukaryota > Metazoa > Arthropoda > Insecta > Lepidoptera > Papilionidae > Parnassius > Parnassius glacialis. The sequence goes on along the minus strand of JAVANC010000013.1, from coordinate 15,742,266 downwards.
TATGTCAATGGCTCACAGCATCCATTTACCATTAAGTGGACTGTCCGCTTGTTCTCTACCATGAAAAAATATCCATGTTCAAGCTGCCAAGCTGAACAAGATAAAATAAAGTATCGATAGATATTTTAAAAATAGAAAGAATTTAAAAAAATATTTAAAATAGAAAAAGTGACAGTAGCCTAATGGCGCGAGTATTTGTAATGTGTGCAGCGATAAAACTTTCCCTGATTAAAAAAATTCCGCCTGGATTAATAGGATATCAGATACGCTGACTCGAAATTAACGTCTCGGAAATATGTGAAACCACCCTTATAGGTGGTCATTATCGTTTTGTTTAAATCGATCACGTTCCATGTACAGTCATTTTAGACCTGACATCACTGAGACAAAGCGGCTCATAAGTCATAACAGATAGGACGTATATATATGTATGGTTCAAATTTAAATTCCTTTCAATATAATTCTATGAGTATAAACAAATTATCAAAATTAATGTCGAATTAAGTAACTGTACTTTGGACTTAAAATTATCACAAAAAGTAAAATAATCTAAATTTAAAAAAATGGCTCGCAATGAAGAGTCCTGTTTAGTGGGCGGGCCTTTGTATACGGCGTTACGTTTATCTCGCTTTCACGGTGTCGCTCCTATAGATTTGAAACCGCTTGGCAATTTATACGTGGCTCGATTTTCTAAGTCATTAGTTTTATATAGCTGGCTTATTTTCACAGGCTTAAGTAAGTATCATTATAATATTATAATTATATGGTGTTGTGCAGAAATGTTTCAAGCGTCAAAAATATAAAGTTGTTCAGATTGGAATGATAAATGTATTTTTCTTATAGCAGTAGCCCTACTCATTCTTGAAAATAAATTGGAATAATTATAGCTTAAATAATAAATAAAAGAGCATCTGGATCATTAATTTGGCGAGTTTGTGGGCTAGATCATTTGTGCGCAACGCGGTACAATTAGACTTTAAAATTTACATTATCTTGTACTATATTTCATTAACGTCGCCATCAGCCCATTTTGTTCAGTGGTTGCCGTAACAGGCGATAATGGGAAATGCCAGAAAATTCCGATATATATAATATGCCTTCCGATATATCGCGGTATATCTTATTTACATTAAACATTAAAAACTCGGACCGTTGACGGGCAGCAGCATCTAAGGCGCGAGACATCTGCTACTGCGATCGTCAATCCGCCTGCTAAGTGCACTTCCTGCAGCTGTACCCCTGTACTAACTACAGAACACCGGGTAATAAGTGGCTGCTGCAGTCCGAAGACACCTCCAGTCGACTTCAAATAACGAGGGCTACAGATGCGTTGTCACCTTTCTAGACTAATTATTTCTTATATTTACGCGATAAAATCCGTAATTTTAATTTTTAAACAGCCTGTAATGTGGGCATCCACGACTTTTTCTGCCACCAGGGCGGCGCCACTTTACAGCGAGGTAAAATATTTGACAGATTTTATAGCGGGGATGATAATTTCTTAGGAAAATGTAATCTTTAAGGTTTTTTTCTGTATTATTAGTTATATTTTATATTAATTACATTAGAAATGAATAAACCAAACTATAAAATATAACTAAAATCCGATTTTTTAAAAAAAGATTTATAAAGTGCAAAAAATTAAAAAGCAAACCACTGACCCATTGGCTTGTGTGTTAATATAATATTCTAGATAATGATAAACTATTTTCATAAAACTAATTTCTCAATTAACTGACATTGTGTAACAAAAAACTTTACCTCAGTCGCAACTAGCGACATCTGGTGAGTGGAAAATTATTAGCCCTCATTATCGTGGCTCTCTGTACCCTTCAGATCGGAACACGTCAGTGCAAGTACTGCTTTTTGGCGGCAGAAACAGGTATCTACCTGTCTGGGTAGTAGTGCGTCTGCTTTCCTACCACGTAGTGAAATACTTAATTAATTTATTAAGTAATTCAATTCAATTAAAATGCCTATCACAAGTCCACCGCTGAACATAGACCTACCCCATAGATTGGCCTCGTTGGAGGAAAGAACAATGGCCAAATTTCTATAGGAGCTGGACTTTACTTTTATTTTCAATGTCCCAAAACAGGCCATAGCTAGATTGGTTTGTTTTAATGTTGTAAACACCATTCCGTTTGAAAATCATATCTAAATAGCCACAATTTTTTATAATAACGTCAAAAATACTTTTGAGGTTAGTATCACATATGTAATCTTCTTCAATGATCTAAAATAAGAATTAGATTTGTATTATGATGTACGATTGTGTATGATGGTTTATGTTAGTGTAATAAAATAAGTAAGTATGTAAATATATACTATTATTGAAGAATTTCACTCGCGGATCTTAGAAATTACTCTGGTATCAAGCCCAAAATTGAAATGGCGGCGAAGTGTATCAATGCATATATTACAATTAACACATAGCAATCGCAGGGCTAGTTGTCGTTGTTGTGTAGTTATAGTCTGCATGATGTCTCTCACAAATATGCAAGATGCAAAATCGGTGTCCAGAAATCAAAAGCAGAGAATAATCGTTATAATTGGTAGTTATCAACACGTAAAACAATGCCGAGGTCAAAACAACAGAAGGAAATCTAAAATAGTACAGTACGTATCACAAACCACAACAACGAGTGAAGCAAATAATTTATATAGATATATAGATGATTGCCCTGGTGACAATCAATGTCGATTGATGACCACAGATTATGTAACTTGACGATGACAAATGATGTTCCGTTGTACGTAATGGAACAAAACGCTTAACTTATTATGAAGCTACATAATAATCATTTTTATGCCATGAATCCAGTACATAATAAATCATTATAGTAGTTGATTTGATGCCTACATACTAATTGAATTGAATTACAATTAACAACTATTCAGAAATATGTGAATAATTAGTCTTTGAATACAAAATCCTTTCATACTTGAAATTAATCGTCATTAGGTGCGTTCTAGTGCGTTCAGAAACCAATATTTTAAATAATTTCGGAACATTTACAAAAACAATAATAAAAGGATAACTTTTTTGTGGCTACTTAGAGGGGTATTTTTTGTGTTTTTTAAGACCTTAAAAAATAAGGATATTTTTCATAAATGTGGCATATAGTGACGCCACCGTTTCATAGTCTGGTACGATTTGGCCAACCTTCTTTGCTATAGTTTCCATTTCATTCGCTTGGCATGTGGGTTAGCAACTGCAGTTTTTTATTATTTTGAGTAATAGTTATCAGGAAGATGGTGCTGCCCATCGTCTGTTGCATTTCCTTCTGTTGCCTCTTATGAAAGTATGAAGCAGACGGGATGATATAGGGTAGTGGATACTCTTACACCGCTACTATTTGTTATGGTCTATCTGGAATTAAGAACAAGATTAATATGAACTAATTAAAGGGATTTTTTGTAGGTGTTGCAGGTTTTATAGGAATTTTCATGGATTTGCAGTTTTATGGTACGAGCAAGGCTAAAGTGGCTATTAATATTTCATCTTTGCTCACATGCTTCAGTCAAGCTATGATGACAAAGATCATAATATTTTTTGGGGTATACGACGGGCAAACACGTATGAAAAATTTTATAAAATATTTGAAGCAAATAGAAAAGGTTTTAGTATATTAATTATTAAATTTTTAATTCAGCTTTATTATTTTACCAAACTTTTTTGCAATAAATTTTCTAAATCACATAATTTATTTCTGGTATCACATCTATACATCAAATAAATCCGTAAATAGACTTTTTACTGTTCGTCTACGTTTGTGCACACAAGTCTAAAGCAATCTCCACTAAGTCCAAAGTAATTTGTTTTCAGTGATGTATTGAGATGAGGAGGCCTGGCTAAGATTTGGTATTTTTTACGTCTATGTGACGCGTATAAAGTTGGGAAGAAAATGCTGCTAGGCTAATTTTTCGACATGCCAAGGAAACCTTACCAAACGATATACGTGAAAATAGTGTACTATATGTGTAAAAAGTTGCCAGTAGTGGCACTAAGAGGCGCTGCGTTAGATCCTTAGTGTGGTCGGTGTGATAGTCGTCGTGTTATTTCAATATCATGTGATTTTCACACATTTCTCATTTTTCTATTGCGTGTCACCAACTCCAGTATTAATCTCTGATAAATGTGTGTCCAATTTTATATGAAGGAAAGCGTTACTATAAGGAATAACAATTAAAAGAAGAAACTAAAAAGAGCTCCCTCCACTATCGGTTTGTCGAATGCAGATACTTTTCTTCGCGCAACGCAATTTTTGTCAATTTCAGCGAGTTTATAGTTAAACCTACCAAATTACCTTCCATAGCGTAGCGTAGCGTAGGAGTATAACCACCCCAGAAATATAAATAATATTATTTAGATTATAGTGGTATAACTAATTCACTTCATCTGTATTGGTTCAAAGTATCTTTATATATTTAAATATAAAGTAGGTAATTTCTATCTTTATCTCTAATTTATCTATGTAAGACGATTTTGATAAATGTATATTTAATAAAGTAAAGTTTAAGTACACATATATAAATATACTACCTGACCAGGCAGTCGTTGTTCTGCCCTTTCCGACAACCATGTGTCTTAAAAAAAGTCATTAAATTCACAATAAAAAAAATTGAGGGTCACTTATCGGGATAAAAACTATCCTATCTCTCAAGTTGGACCAATTTGTACACATTGTGAAACATTTCATTGAAATCAGTTCAGTAGCTTAGGAGTTCATCGCGGACAAACAATGTGACACGTAATTTTTATACATAAAGATATATATATATTATGTCCCACTGCTGGGCACGGGCCTTCTCTTATTTCTGAGAGTGCTATGGAGCAATATATTTGTCATTTAGGCTTAATTTTTTTCTACTTATTATAAGCCAGTGCTTGACCACAATCCCACCTGGTGATAAGTGGTGATGTAGCCTTAGATGGTAAATCGCACTGTCTTATCGTATCAAAAGCCTATTCACTCTTGCCTTGAAGACGCCCAGATTGTATACGGACGGAAAGAAGCCGGCAAATTATTCCACTCCTTTGCTGTACGCATTACAAAAGACGAAGCAAACCGTTTGGTTCTAATGCGTGGAAAATCCACAACAAAGGAATGAAGACCTGCCGACCGCCTGGTTGTCCGCTGGTGGAAAGGAGAGGGAGGAATTAAAGCGAGTAATTCCTGCGCACACTAACCGAAATGCATCCTATAGAATACCGAGAGACTGACTACTCTAATATAAGAAGTTATTGCACCTAATAAATAATAACAGAGATTCCTCTGCCTCAGTATATATATATATATATATATATATATATATATATATATATATATATATATATATATATATATATATATATATATGTATTAGTAAGATGCGCAGGATACACATGTTTGTTCATATAATATCGCAGACACAGCTAGTTTTTTATCAATTAAACATCCGATTACGAAATCAGTACAAAGTATTTCTTACATCTACCGACAGTATAGGTGTAGAACTCTTTTTTTGCCTTGAATTCCGTCAGGGTTAGAACCACCCTGTTCTATGTCTGCCTCTAAATACTGCACTGCTGTTCCTGTTGCGTCTGTTCGGGCTTGAAGTGTATGAGGACTAGAAACATTACAGGCTGTGAGGAACTCTGTGCCTTCATTGTTGAAAGATTGATGCAGGTGAACATGGGCTACAGTAGCCTCTTACCAATTGTAAGGTCGGTTGTCACTCAAATAAAAAAAATTAATAAGAGTTAAATATTTCAGGTGCACAGAGACATGCGGTGTGATCTTACGCAACAGTTTAATGAGAAAATATTAAGCGCTGGAGTGATTGGTATTTTAGTTGCTTCATATGTAATTGAGTTTATGTATTATGGAATATTTACTTATTCAACAATAGAAGAAAGTGCGTTGGTTACTAAAACATTTTGAAGTACTTAATCTATCTATGTATACTAAGAAAATTAAATTGTTCTAGCGCTAATAATATGCCTATGTGCATCTTATAGTTTCGATGACTGCAGAGCTCTTCTCCTTCTCATGCAGGTTGCTTGTTTTGTTGTTCGACTACAGTCTGCGTTTAAACAAATAAACAACCGCCTTAGAGAGCTGATGGACATCCAGCAGCTAAACAGTTTGTATAATAATTGCTGTTCAATTTTTATCTTGTTCGATTTCTAAATTAAAACTTAATAAATACTATAAAAAGTGTTTTATTATATGAAGTATTAATGCATAAGTGTATCAATAGTCATCAACACGTGCATACATTAACAGTTAAAGTTTTCAATGTACTCTTAACTTTTTAAACGACACTGAAATTGTTTTTTTTTCTTACTACTAGGTTTTAAGATTAAATTCTACTTTGCATGACTATTTACATGATCTTGTGATTCCTCAAATACAATTTTTTGCAGCCAGAAGATCTGTACGTGACATTTCTAGTTCTTACGTCCAGTTATGCTCCGTGGTGAGACATTTTAATGAGGAAAACGGATTTATGATTTTCGTCATATTTACAGCTACAACATCGGCCTTATTTATAACCATTCATCACTTGTTAACAATCTTATGCCTACCAGGTAAATATTATAATAAATACAAAATATAGATAGGGCTGTAATATATATGTATATACGCAGATTTATATCAAAGTTTTATTGAACTGATAATGAAACAATGAAATTATGAATACTATTTTCGTTATACAAATACAATAGCGTTAAAGCCTATGAGTTTATTTTTTATTTTTGGGCGTTTTTAGGAAGATGCGGCTTGTTTCTCTCTGTCGCCAACAACACCCACATAATAATTTAAGCGGGTTGACTCTCAGTACATAAAACATTGAATTACGGCCCATGTACATAATAATATGTGATGATTTTTAATTTTTATTTTATATGTGGAACTTCAAGACTGATTTGTTTCCGAACGTAACAATATTTTTTTTTTTTTTCATTTATTTTGGCAACAAACAGTCATATTTCTTATTATATAGTTTACATTTTACATTACACTTTAAAAAGGACCAAGTAGTGCCAATAAATATACATTAATAAACCATATTATTTACATTGTGAGACAACATAGTCGGGCAACAAATTTTACTGCAAAAACTTTTTTAAATTTGTTTTAAGAAGATCTGAACTAGTGCTAAAAAGATCTATTTCTGAAAAATGTTTGTTATACATGTTGGTGGAACGACATATATAAGAGTTACGTGTATAGTTTTTATGAAACCGCGGAGGAATGAATAGTGGTAACGAACGTGAGGAGCGCACTGGAAGACGAACGCTTGCTGGAAATGAAATCAATAGACAAAAGAGTCGGTGAATCTATTAATGAATTTAGAATTTTATGTAGAAAAATAATGTCAAACATTTTACGTCTGTTAAAAAGACTCAGCATTTTGTGTCTGCACAGAGCTTCATTATATGATTCGTTCTCAATACAGCAACGATAGTTAAGGGATTTCAAAAACTTTTTTTGTACTTTTTCTATCCTCTCAATATGTATTTGATAAGAGGGGCTCCATACCGTGCTGCAAAAATCAAGGATCGAACGTACAAAAGAAAAGTATAACAGTTTGAGAGTAATACCCTTATTAAATGGTTTTGTTATTCTTAAAATAAAACTCAAACTTCGAAAAGCTTTACTTATAATATGGTCTATATGAGAGTTAAAAGACAATTTAGAGTCCACGATTAGGCCAAGATCTCTCGTTGTAGTAACCCTTTTAAGAATGGTGCCATTCAGACAATATTCGAAATTTATTTGGTTGACTTTACGTGAAAAAGATAGCACATGACATTTGTCAGTATTGAGATATAATTGATTAGTAACACAATATTTTTCTAAAGCAAGCAAATCTTGTTGCAGTTTGAGACAGTCCTCTCTTGACTTAACAATTTTATATATCTTGGCATCATCAGCGTAAAGAAGATGTTGACTCTCATTTAATGTTTGTCCAATATCGTTAATATATAAGGAAAACAGGAGCGGGCCAAGATGAGATCCTTGAGGAACACCTGAAGGTACGGGTAGAAATTTCGAGGTGAATCCCTTAATACATACAGCTTGACTTCTATTTTTTATGTATGATTCAATCCATCTAAGAAGGTTGCCATGTACACCTGCCTTTGCGAGCTTAGCTATTAGTAAGCTATGGTTAATTTTGTCAAAAGCTTTAGAGAAATCAGTGTACACGACATCCACTTGTAGATTGTCATCCATGGCTCTTCGCAAATATTCCGTGAAAGTTATCATATTCGTATCAACACTTCTGCCCTTAAAAAATCCATGTTGGTGTTGGGATATATATTGACGAGCAGAGAGCGATAAGTAAGTTGTGATAATTTTCTCAAGGACCTTCCCCAAGACACATAATTTCGAGATAGGTCTATACTCGGTTACTATATCTTTGTTATTATTTTTTGGAATAGGAGTTATTAAAGAGTATTTCCATATGTTGGGGAACACTCCACTTTTGACAGATGCGCGGAAAATTAATGTTACCGGCACTGCGAGTTCATTTGCACATTTCGAAATAAGAAGAGGATGAATAAAATCTGAACCCGCGCCTTTATTGATATTAACTTTTTGTAATTCTTTAAGAACTAAGTCAAAGCTTATATCATTTAAGTTTATATCTAAAGTTGTATGTGAACTTTGATTACTCGGGTAATCTTGGTGACTGAAATTGCTGACGGTTGTAAATACGGAATGGAAATATTCATTGAAGGCATTACAAATATCTATACCACCAGAAATAACTTTACCTTTGTACAACATCTTTTCAGGAAAATCGCCCGTGGTATTTTTCGATTTTATAAAAGACCATAAAAACTTAGGATGTGTTTTTATTTTATTTTCGGAAAGTTCAATAAAATTTTTATAACAATCACGCTGCATTTTTTTAAATCTGCTTCTCAACAATGAAAATGTTTGATAGTCACTCATGTTGCCGTATACCTTCCATTTTTTATGGTATTTACATTTTTCTTTCGATAACTTAACAAGGGGCTTAGTGTACCACACTGGGTATTTTAGATTATAATTGAATTTACTAACGGGAACATATTTATTCAAAATATCATTCAAAGAATTATAAAAGTAGTTTGTTATGCATTCCACATTGGTCATATAACTAAATTTTTCATCCCAGTTAATAGATTTTAAGGCCTTTTTTATAGATACGAAGTCGGCTTTGTGATACTGTTTTTTTGTACCTCTACATGGGTTGAGTGTAGGAGCAAAGCTTAGTTTAAAATCAATTTCTAATGCCTTATGATGAGGATCCTCTGTAACAAGTGGAAGTTTGCAAGATGATACTTGACAAGTTTCATTACTAAAAACCAAATCCAAAAGCCTGCCGTTTACGTTAAGTTGATTATTGTGTTGCGATAATAAGGATAAACTCATAAAGTCAGCTGTAAGACAAGCTAAACTATTGTTATTTGTATGTATATCTAGGGAATTAGTACATGTATTATAAGACCAATGAGCATAACTTATATTGAAGTCGCCGAGTACTAGAAATACATCATCAGAATTACGAATTATAAAGTCATTAACTCTATCGTAAAAACAACTCAACAACAATTCGTGATTATTACCGTGCGCAATATACGTTGATATTATATGCAAGAAGCGAGATGCGTTATGGAAGCGAGGAGTTAAGGTGGTAGGACAAGAGTGAATGTGAAGCGGCACCGTCACCCATACTTCTTCAGCGGGCGGTGGTGCGCGCACGTCTGTTCGGTGCGTTGCACAAAGATACAGCTTCTAAAAAAGAGTGCGATTTAGTGCGTAGTCCCCTCACGTTTTGATAGTAAATAGAAAGGTTAATGTTATCGTATTTTATAGTATAGTATACGATATATATACGATATATGATACCTATTAGAGTTCCACCAAAACAAAAAGTATGCAGCAATAAATACAAACACTTAGGACTAATAACAAAAGTTTTTTTCATACTCACAAACCTTAAACTATTTTTAAAGGGATAATAACACAATAAAAGTGGGGCAATAGATGGAAAGAAATGCAGTCATTTTATTTTCATAAGATCGGCTTGGCAAGATACTAGTAAGGCTTTAGAAGTGTCGTTTTTACGTACCATAATCTTACATTCGGACAACCAAATATACTTATAATTATTTTCTTTGACGAGAAGCCGAGCTTGCTTATATAAAAGTTTATTATCTGGTGTTAAGTGATCACTTATGAAGATTGGTTTGGATGGGCCGTCCAATCCAGCATCAGCGGTGGTTAAACCTCTCCGGGCACGCACAGCAGCAAGCATTTCTCTCTTACGTTGTCTTTGCGTGAACCTCACGATGATATTGGGTATTGAAGATAAATCGCGTGAGGGTTGACCATTGTACGAAGCTGCGTCCTTTTTGTTTTTCGGAATAAAACGCTGCACACGGTGTATGCTATCAATATCCGTCGAAGCTAAAGAAAACCCAATCTTATTTGCTATTTTATGGACAATACTCATCAGATTTTCTCCCTTCACGGTAGGTATCCCAGATAATTCCAAGTTATTTATTCTTCCCTGCTGCTCCTTAAAGCGAAGTTGTTGAGAAAGATGATTAATAATTGATCGTGATTCTTCAGCATCATTCATGATTGATTTTATCTTGTGATTATTAATATTATTATTTGATATCAACTGGTCAACTTCTTTTTTGATTGACGATTGCTCCTCCGATAGTTTTTGAATATTGACGTTTATCTCACGTATTTCTTGTCTAAATATAAATAGGTCATCGCGTAATGCGTTTAAAGTGCTATTTATTTTTTCGTTTTGGGTTTCAAGAACAGACTGAAAAGAACTCATTATTTTATTTTGAAAGTCAGACAGTATTTCTTGATAATTACAGTGACAATCTGGTGATTTTCGTTTCCTTTGCGCAATATTAGTAGGAACATCATCGTGTATTTTGGATAAATCTGGATGTGATGAGGAACATCCACTTGGCGGCGTTCTTGAAACACTCATTTTTTCCCCCGGTAAAAAGAAGGTAAAAATATAATGACGCGGCAGAAAAATGATGCACAGAAGATAGCTATTTTATTATTCACTATCCCCTTTACACAGGTTAAGTTATTGCACTTGAGACAAGGACGAGAACAATGTTCGCTACGATTGGCGCTTGACGTATGCCACACTCAAACACATTAATTATTACAATTACTTTGAGGCAATTACAGCGGAATTGTACGTAACATAAAGCGCAAAATGCTTTGTAGTTATTTATAGGAAAAATAGCGAAACTTAACAAGCGTCCGACTATGCAAGAGCTCACTTATAGACTGATCAATATTTCGAGATCCAAAAGTAAAGAAGTCGTTATAATTATTATTATGTTATTTATTAATATTATATAATTTATATAAGTTCAAAAGATGTTTTAAGCACATTTTGTGAAGTTTCTACGACTTTAGACTGTTTACCATAAGACACAATAAGGAAACTGTAGCTAACTATAACGTATGTCACACAGCAGCAAAATTGTAAAAGTTAATTGTGAAACTGCATCTCGTATACCACGCCGAATTCAGTTAAGTTTTGAATGAGTATTAAGGTTTTTCGTTAAAATTATGGGGTCTGGACCTACCTTCTCCACACCGCCTCTTTTCCCGTTCTCCGCGTCGCCACATATATTTTTAAAAACATTTGGTTTTGATATTACTTTTTCTGTACAGATATCAGGACCGAAGTAAGTCGATTGTACACAATGATTGTGGTAGTTATCTCAATTTTGTTTTACTTCACCCAAATATTAATTTTAATTGAGCCCTGCCATCGAACACATGAAGAGGTGCGTACTTATTTTTTATTTTTACGCTTACTCCTACTTATCATTATTAGTTATTTTAATGTTATTCATTATTATTTCATCAAAATTCAACTGCTGAACATAGCTTTTATTCATAGATTACTTTATAAGGTACTCTTCTTAACTACTCCTCTCAACAATACATCTAAACGTTAGTTAGTTGCTGCATCATATACAGCTTCTTCCAATTTCAGTTTGGCATAGAAAACTTGTACATAATAAAGGCCGTGTAGTGGCGGTTAAGAATATCCACTACCCTATATCTTCCCGTGGGCGTCGTAAGAGACGACAGCGGGAAACAGACAGGAGATGGGCAGCAGCATCTTCGTGATGACAGCAAAATTGCAATAAAAAACTGCGGTTGACAACCCGCTCGCCAAGCGTGGCAATTATGGCAAATACCCCCCCATGATGAGAGTGACAAAGAGACGGCCCCCGGTCCACGGCGGCCCCGCTATTCCTGGCTATGATGGCGACCATGGTAACGGCGGGGCAGGGGGTGCTAAGAATCTTCGGTGGAGGTTCGGTTGCCACCTAAGACGACTCGACCTGGCAACATACAACGCACGCACCCTGAGGACTGACAAAAAGATCGTGGAGCAGGAATTAGAAATAGACAAGTTACCCTGGCATATTCTAGGATTATCCAAGGTCCGTAGAGAGGGGGAGGACACGGTAATCCTCAAATCCGGCAACTTGTTCTATCACCGGGAAGGCGACCAAGAAGGTGTCGGATTTATAGTCCACAAGTTTCTCGTTAACAACGTTGTAAAGATTGACAGAGTGTCGAACAGAGTTGCGTACCTTATACTTAGAATCACCAAACGGAATTCGCTGAAGGTCATACAGATTTACACACCAACATCGACACATTCCGATGAGGAGGTGGAGGAAATTTATGAGGATATCTCTAGATCCATGCATTCCTCCAAAACCCACTATACGGTTGTACACGCACCTAGTTGCCCCGACCAAGATCAAATATCCCGGGGCCCATCAGCGGTAGATTTGACTGACAACTAAGGGTGGGGCTCGAAATGCCTATGGATGAATGTTCTACACAATACATTTAAGGCTAGATAATTAATACGAACTTACCTGGTTCCGGATCGAGAACCGACCCAAAGGCGCTTTCAGGCGTTAAGTATGTGCATGTAAGTAGTGTGGAGTGGTGTGTATAATGTGTGACCTGATCTAACCGTGGGAGTCGAACCGCAGACCCGCAGGCGCTGCGTTTCTTCAAATGTGCGATCCTCCCGGGCGTTCACCAATGGAAAACTTCTGTCCTCCATTCGCTATTTCAGTCTATCAACTTTATTGTACATATAATTAACTTCAAAGTCAATCAATTCAACATTCACCGAAATCAAAGACGTAACACACGACACAAGTAACGAACCGTCGTTCAAAGTTCAATGGTATGTTCACTTAGCAACAAAATTATAATCGAGCACACGCGGTCTACTCTCGAGTGACAAAGTTCAGCGTTTTAACCGACAACGGAAAATGTCTCCGAACTATATCAAATGCCACACGAGCAAATTAATATTGTCAAATGCACTTATATATGCAGTCACTATACAAATTGACGTAAATTACTGGCAAAAAAAGTTACCTTAATCACTCAAATTCAATACAAGCCTCTTGTCACGAAAAGTACAAATTAGACAAACCAAATTCGAGGCGGTATACACGAAAACCAAATATTCAATAGTAAATTAGAAGACGCGTACAAAATGAACCATCCGTGCCCGACCCACTTACGGTCGCAAACAACACTCAAATTCGGACGTTGATCGCAATCAATGTTAACTTCCAAAACAATTAACCAATCCGCGCCGTCAATCTATTTTTCTAAATTCAACAAACACCTCGTCGGTGCATAAAACTTGCTAACAAAAACCGACACCATATAGAGGTTATACAGGACGAGACTACCGTGCTAGTGACAGCGCTGCAATGTGTCGACTTCCGACGCGCCACACCCAAAATCAACTCGATCTCGCACGAACGTCAAAACCGGTAGGAAATCACCGCGCTGAGCGCCCTCTGACGTCGATTCTTGAAATTAGCATTTGGCGCGAACAACGGTGTTGATGGGAGACTTCAATGCAAAACTAGGCACAAGAGAGAACGGTGAGCTGAAAGTAGGGAAATTTGGAATATGGCAACGGAGCCCAAGGGGCCAGCAGCCGGCCGACTTCATGGAGAAAGAGGGACTCTTTATGATGAACTCTTCCTTCCAGAAGCGGCCTTACAGGAAGTGGAATTGGTCGAGCCCCGACAGTTCGACAAAAAATGAGATTGACTTCATTATGACGACCAGACGACAACTGTTCAGTGATGTCTCAGTGATCGCGAGGGTAAAAACTGGTTGCGATCACCAAATGGTTAGAAGCACACTGAACCTGAACGTTAAGTTGGAGAGGTCTCGTCTAATGAAGTCAACGATTCGTCCCACTCCTACTCTACTCCAAAGTCCCGAAACCTTTCAGCTCGGGCTGTGGCCGGCTTTACTCGTTCACTGTGTCGTAGGCGCGGGACCCGAAGCACAGAACCAGAAGCTTATTGTTGTGCTAAACTACTCTCACAGATCCCTCGTGTTCTCTGAAACAAAGATTTATCCACGGTAGCAAACTGTAAAGGATGGTGATGAGAATTAACGTTTAAATATTTATCTGTATGGGTCTTAACGTAACCCAAAGGTTGACCACAAACACGGTCTATAATATGTTAAAACAAACTCTGGATGATGCAACAATTAGAGTATTATCGAAAGGCCTTATTTTCGCTATAACACCGAAAAAATTACCGTACGAAGAAATTACCTGCAGTGGCGAGGACCTTTTATTTAAAAACAATATGCGAAGGAGGATTTGGAAGCGAGACGCCAAAACATTTCGTCTATGTTACGTCGGAACAAAAATTTATAATATTTAATTTGGAGGTAGCCGTGGTCAACTATGACATTGGGCGGTGTACAGTACTTGAAACGTCGGGAATATAAAATAAGTTAATATACGCGATAAAATCCTTAAAAGCTAGTTTTATTTAAATAAAATATCATCTTGTCTTTCCATTTCTATATTTACATCTTACTAGCGAATCCCGGCCTTGACTTATCTGTTTTCAGTTATTTTGATACAGATACAAACTTCAATTTTATTTATTTGTATAATATATTGATGTATTTTTGAATTACAACGATAAAGAACGAAGCACATCAGCACAAAATACGTTCAGACATTTACGCACAGACCACAATACACTCGGCGCATTCTGGTGAGCACAGCACGAATATTTTGTGGCACCAGTGGTAGTAAATGAAATCATATGTAATACATCACCACTGCTATGTATGCCACAGCATGTAGCTGCACCCTGGCGCCGGAAAAGCAATTACTTCCACACAGTTCGATAGAATATTGCGTGTTTTCCGTTCTTGCAAAAGAATAATTGATGTTGCTTCTTGCTAATTTTAAAGTATGTTGTAATATTTAATACAGATGGAAGAAACCAACGTTTTGTTGAATAAAGTGACATTACACCTGACACCGATTGGTTGTCCAATACTGATGGAGTTGGAAATATTCCATAAGCAAGTTATCCTCTGCAAGACCGCCTTTTCGCCGCTAGGTGTATTTATACTTCACAGACCTCTGATTGTTTCGGTAAATTCCTTATTATATTATATTTTGTTATTATTATTTAATGTATTTAGAGCCTTGGCTGCCACGTTGGTTCTATGGTCCTAAACGCGCACTGCTGATCATGTTGTCTCGGTTTCGAATCCTAGGACAGGCCAAAATCAGTTATTGGCTTTTTCTATTCAAAAATTTACAGTAGCAAGCCGGAGTCAGAAAGTTGGTGGTATTTCACTTCCGTGCACGAAAAGAACTTAAATCCGTTAGTTCTGCAATCGGTATTTCTCTCTGGCTGTGTCAGATTGCCGTCCCATTGGACTATGAAAGTGAGGGAACAGAGTGTGCGCCTGCACTTGGGCACGCACTCGTACACTGTAATGTTGTCCTGCGCAGTCTAGTCTACGGTGAACTTTAGAGGAAATTGTAAAGTCATGGCAACTCGGAGTCTGAGGGCTCACTGTAAATGACACAGTACGCAAGCAAGCATGTTGAATTCCCGCCGGCACCAATTAAATTGTTAACTGCAAGTTTTAGCGCTGATTTACTACGTGCTCAACGAGGAAGGCAAAAATCTTGACAAAGCCTGCAAGCATGTCTACGAAATATTTTGGAGCCTTGTGTAATCTGCCAACACGAATTTGAGCAGCGCGGCGGACTAATTGCTCTATATCAGAAGTCCCCAACCAAAACAGCAAAACCAAGGAGTGTCTGTGCGAACGTGCAATTCTGATACATAAGAACGATAAGGCTTCCGTCATTAATGGCACTTTGTTGGAGTCATTCGATTGTGCGGAATAAAAGTTTGTGGGTACTGAAGCGTATTCAGATGATGAAGTGCACTATCCGGTGGAGTCCCTAAATGCACTCAACCCACCTGGTTTACCGTCTCACACAATTATCCTCAAAGTGCACAAATGCCAGTGAGAAATCTCAATCCGCCCAAGTTGTGCAATGAAATTAGGTTGCTTGTGAAAACCTTACATAATAACGTGGCCTTACTTTAATTGTAAAATCTGCTGATAGAAGGCCTGTACTTAGAAAATATATAATTTGATTAAATAATCATATTTCATGTCGTGACTGTCGTAAGAGGCAACTACGGGAAATCCTAGAAAGTTCTCATCACTTCCAATGGAAGGCGATATATCCATATCGTTTACACCAGAAGTGAAATACACAAACCTGCGACGGGATCGGCAACAACGGTGTGGGGCATCTCGAGCCATGGACTCTGGAAACGTCCCACAAATGAGCCAAGGCTTCTTTTCTCCCCTTCCATCGTGTTAGGTCTTTTGCGTATTAATTTTTTTATTATATTTTCGTATATTTATAAAATATAAAATAAGGGCAACGAATGAGCACAGAGTCATACCTGATAGTAAATGTTGTGACCTATAGACACCTACAAGTATCTTCAATTAAAATCAAAATGTAGGTGCTTTGTCACCCCTGAAGACTAAAATAGAATGCCTCTTTACCAGTTAAAAGAATCTCTACACTCACCATATAAAATATAGGACAGAGCTGCTATTTTACGCTGGTATTATGTAAGAGTGTGGTCCTGGCCAGGTCAAGCTGATCCATTCGTTCTGCAACCATATATAGCTGTAGCGCAACTATACCACGTTAAAAGCAGTTGATTATTACGGTAATTCTAATAAAATGTTAAATATTATTTTATTAAATAACAGAGATTATGACGTTATAATAGATTTTCCTTAGGGCAGGGTACTACGTGTTTGGTCGTGGCACTGCATGACCGCGAGTTCTAATGTACGTGTACAACCAGCATATATTTTTCCAGGTTTGAGTGCGTGCTACATAAACTAGCTCTGCGATAACTTTTTTCATAATATAATTTTCGCCATGTTGTGATGGCTTAAGGGAATCTATCACCTCTTGTCTTTCTCTGAATGTTATTGTGAGAGTCGCCGTTGTAGGACAGCAAAATGATCTCATGACCGACGATGATGGTTGAACCATCTCATATTTATACCTAATGTAATATACAGGGTATTTGTGGAAAAGCCATTTTAACAGTGTTCTATAAAAAAAATCTAGTTTTGAAAATTAATAAAACAGTTGCAAATTCTATTATAGCAGATTATAAGTTTTTTTTACTGCCTTCATTTAAAAAGTTAAGACGGACTTCATACCCAAAATACCCTTGGTTTGATAATTATTTTAAACAAAATTTTTACTTTTTAGGTAATAAGCGCCTTAATTGGATTTATAGTCTTTATTAAACAGTATCATATCATAGTGGAATGTTAATAATTTCAAGAGTCACAGTTAAAGAAGACAATTTATTTCTTTTTGTATGGGGACAAGAACCACCACAAATTGTAGTGTATAATGACACGTATCTTCATTTTATAACTATTATTCTAGTAGTTTTAGTAATAATACATCCGTTCCAAGTATGCCTGAAAAGCATGCGCTAAAACTAGTTCACGTGACAGAAGTCGAATGGTAGATTTGAACTCACGACCTTCAGAGATTGCAGTCCACACCCTTAAACATTAGGTTATCATCGCTCTATATGTGTATTTTTCTGTGGTAGAATCACGCTGCAGCTATATAATGGCTGTAGTAGGAATGAGACGGCCCGACCTGAGCAGAACCATGCACGGAATACCAGCGTGAAACAGCAGAATAATGCTATGTTCCGTATGGTGAGTGTAGAGAACTGGAGATCCTTTTCAATGGTAGCAAGGTATTTCTGCTTATTTCCTCCGGGTGTCAACGAAAACCTAAAATACAGATGGTAGTTTGATTTTTACTTGACAATAGATATAGATGCATATGTGCCGCAGCATCCACCGACCATTAGGTGGACTGTGTACCAGCATGTCACACTTATTCTATAAACAAACGTAACTTGTTATAAATGTATAATGGGTTGATCTTTTATCTCTAGATTACCATAGTTATATAATATTTAACGCATCTAACGAAAACTGAGAAATTAACATTTAAAACATAAATATTTCAATAACCTAAAATCAATTAATAAAAATTTAATATTAATAGTAGCTAATAAATCCGTATCATGTAAAGAACGTAGAGACATTGTGAGCCTCTCTGTTGAGCGTACTGTAGAAATGGCATTGTTGTCAGTGTTTACAGACCCCCATGTTCAAATTATGATACCTTTGAAAAAATTATGGAAGAAGTTTTAGTTAAGCTTAATAATCAGAATAAATCTCTTGTAGTGTGTGGAGACTTTAATATCAATCTCCTGGAAACTTCTTCCATCAGTATTAAATTTTGCTCTTTGTTCAAATCCTATAATCTTGATAATTTATTATTTGAAGCTACACGTATTGCAGGGTGTAGTGCAACTTGTATTGATAATATTTTTACAGGTGTTGTACCAATCAACAAGTCAATAATTCAAAAACTTAGTTCAGGTTACTGTGGACAACTGGTTTCATTACCTTATATGCACAAAAAACAGGAAATTGAGAAAATTGTGCTTGTTCCTATTAATGCAAAACGCCTATAGAGATTTAGAAGTAATATGGTAAAAAACCTTCCATCGCTTTCTTATAAGAACAATGCAGACTTTTTATATGGAGAATTATTTACCCTTATAAGCAATGAATTTAAAAAAACATTTACTTCTAAAACATTCTCCAGAAACAGTCGCAAGGCATTTAATGAGTGGGTGACAGTGGGAATTCATAAAAGCAGACGAAGGTTATATGACCTTTACCATGAAAGAATACATAATCCTTCTGATGCTTTTAAAGAATATGTCAAAAATTATTTTAAAATGTTTAAAAAAGTTTGCTCCACAGCCAAATCGTTACATATTAGCAACAAAATTAAGACGGCTAAGAATAAAATTAAAATGACGTGGAGTATAATTAACAGCGAAATCGGTAAAGAAAAACCTCGTAACTCAAACTATCAATTAAAAATTAACAATGAATTGACTAAATCAAATCAAGAAGTCGCAGCGGTGTTTGAGAAATATTTCACTGATATTCCTATTTTGACAACAGAGTCTTTGAATACTTCTCCAACTGTCCCCGAGTCATTACTCAAACAGAATGTTAATATCTTTTTAAAAGAATTTAGATTTGAAAAAGTATTACCGCAAGATATTGTAAAATACTTCAAAACCATTGATGTAAAGAAAACTGCAGATTTGTGGGTTATTTCCCTGACAGTTATTGCGTCCATAATAGATTTAATTGCACCTCATCTTGCTATTATTTTTAATACTTGTATCGATTCTGGTGTGTTTCCTGATTTAATGAAGTATAGTAAAGTAATACCTTTATTTAAATCCGGTAGGACATTGGACCCCGCTAATTTTAGACCTATTTCTGTACTACCAACTCTCAGTAAAATTTTTGAAACAATAATTTTGGATCAATTGTTAATTTTTTTTAATACAAATAAATTACTTCATAAAAACCAATTTGGTTTTACAAGGGGTCACTCGACGTCTGACGCCAGTGTTGAGCTTATGAAATATATTTTTATTGACTGGGATAATTCACAGGATGCCTTAGGTGTTTTCTGTGATCTTTCCAAGGCTTTCGATTGTGTTCATCATGAAACATTAATCAGGAAACTACAACATTACGGTGTAAAAAATTTGGCGCTTAGACTTATTACTTCATATTTAAGTAACAGAACTCAAAAAGTCGTGATCAGTGGTAAAGGTTTCTCCTGATCGGTAGTATCAATGGGCGTTCCTCAGGGCTCGATTCTTGACCCATTCCTGTTTTTAATCTATATTAATGACTTACCTTATCTTGTAGGGGATAATCACGATATAGTATTATTTGCTGACGATACCTCTTTAATTTTCAAACTCAAACGGCAGTTAATTAATTATGACGATGTAAATAATGCTCTATCGAAATTAGTACATTGGTTTAACGCCAACAATATGCTCTTAAACGGCAATAAGACAAAGTGTATTAAATTTACAATACCTAATGTAAAACATTCGAATACCAATGTGCTATTTAAATGGGGAGGAGTTGAGTCTTGTGGATACCACTGTTTTTCTCGGTATTACTATTGACGCGAAACTTCAATGGGGCCCCCATATATCTAAATTAGCAAGCAAACTTAGTTCTGCAGCATATGCTGTAAGAAAGATTAGAAGTCTCACAGATGTTGAGACAGCTAGATTAGTGTATTTTAGTTACTTTCATAGCGTAATGTCTTATGGAATTTTGCTATGGGGTAATGCGACTGATATTGAAGCTATATTTGTTTTGCAAAAGAGAGCAGTTCGGGCGATTTATAACCTAAATTGTAAAGAGTCCCTCAGACAAAAATTTAAAGAAATAAACATATTAACTTTGGCATCGCAATATATTTATGAAAATGTAATGTATGTACATAAAATCATAAATAGCTTTAATAAGAATAAGGATGTGCATACTTTAAACACTAGGAACAAACATAAGCTTGTAATACCAGTTACTTGACTCCACAGAATCAGTAATTCATTTATGGGGCAATGTATACGCTTTTACAAACAAAATCCCAGAACATATTCAAAGTTTATCAATAAACAAGTTTAAAAGTTCGATTAAAGAAAAACTGTACAAAAAGGGTTATTATAATATCAAGGAATACATGAATGAAAATAACCCCTGGGAATAAGGTGATCGCCACCATGCTGGTTCTATTAAAAATCATTTAAAAATTGTATAAATGAAATTACTGTTAAGTGAGATATGTTTGAAAAAAAAAGTCCCGCTGGGTTTCTTGCTGGTTCTTCCCAGGACAGAGGTATTTTCCGAACCAGTGGTAAATAAAAAATGACTTTCAATAAGAATTATGTAATAATCAATATTGAATAAAACATTATTCTATTCTATTCTATTCAATAGTTATTAATGTCAGAGTGTTGCACTTTTTTTCCCTATCATTATCATAATTACATCCTATTAAATTGTACTGCTAAATATAGTGATTGCCCATAGTTGCACGGTTTTCAGGCGGGCTGAAAACCGCATTTTTTATTATTCTAACTTATTATTAGAAGGTAGTGACCGTGTAGGAATATCAAATGCCTCGTATCGTCCCGTAGGTGTCGTAAAAGACGATATACGGACACTGAATCAGGAAATGCAGAGCAGCATCTTCCTGATAAGTAGTCAAAATTATAAAAATTGCAGTTGCCACCCCGCCCGCCAAGCGTGGCAAAATCACCCCTATGGTGCAATTTATGGGGGCGTGTTATGATTGGCAGTGGAGTATTATAGGGTGTAATGGATAGATAATGGATGGAAATTGCGAAAATGATTTAATCAATTAGCTGCCATTTCAGACACTTTGATGCTGATGCCCATCTCCAGTTTCAGATTCCCTCTGTTGCCTTTTACGACACCCACCGGACGATATGGTCTAGTGGATATTCTTACATTACCACTCACAGTGTAAGCCGCAAATTATTTAAAATAATGTATGCCATAAATATTGCTTAATATTGTTAATCGTGCTTCTTATTGTGTGAATAAATTATATCAAAAATAATCAGTGTATTTTTTTTATATTGTATGGATTCACCTTTTGACAATTCGTTTATAATGAATAGACTTTATAGACACAACCTGTAACAGCAACAACTCTATCTAGAATACCTCATAAATTGAATAAAATTATTTTTACGGATTTAATCGCGTTTAATTGAATTATTTTATTTCCCGACGTTTCGGGTACTTTACGGCAACCCATGGTCACGGGAGGACTGAGATGTTGACCGTCCTGATGTCACAGTTAGCCCGGCTACCTTCACATTTTGAACATAAATTTCGAGTTTCGCAAACTTTGAGCATGTTCAAGATCATCCCTGCCATTTCAACAGATTTGATAGATCACAAATCTTCGCAAAAGAACACAGATTTCTACCAAGGATGATACTCGAGGCTATTGAAATTAAAAAATATCCTAATTTCAATAGAGAAGATGAATAGGTACTACCATCTGCTTAGGATCCTATAATTAACAAAATCAAATCCAAACCCAAGCATACCACTGCAACACTTCAAGTTACTGTAAACTCCATAGAATTAATGGTAAACTCATTCTGCGTAAATAGAATCAAAAATTAATATTCAAAATCTGAAGGTAGCCGGGCTAACTGTGACATCGGGACGTCAAGCATCTCAGTCCACCCCAATGACCATGGATTGCTGTAAAGCACCCAAGACGTCGGGAATTAAAATAAGTAAATTAATCGCGATAAAATCCGTTAAAATAGTTTTATTCAATGTGTTATGTCCGTGTAAATATAAGAAATCATTACCTTATGCATGATAAGCGGGATCGTGTTTGGTTCGTGAGACTTGTTTGGTGTTTAATTTAGTAGTATTAGAGAGAACGATTGTATTCTATTATTATCAGACGTGCCTATTTAATATTAACATTTTATTTTTTGTTACAAAATATTATCATAATAAAAATAATACCGTTGAATAGTTATAACCACAGGCAAATTAATAACACTGCTGCCAAGTTATGCAAAATTGACTAGGAGATTGGACAACTTTTCTGCCTACAATATCGTCTGGGTGGGCACCATCTCATTACCTATTTCTGCCGTCTAATATCAGTTCTGTGTCTGGTCTGAAGGATATAGAAAGTTGGTGAGTGTATTGATAGCCCCTGAGGCATAACATCTCAGTACTCAGTAGTAACAATAAATTTGTAGCTTTCTTCGTTAAAATTTCGCTGCAGGCGACCATGGACTTCAGCTGCCACTTACCATCAAGTGTACTGTTAGTACGTACTTAGTTCATACTGCGAGTTCAAAGCGTTTGGGTACGGCGGCGCTACAAATCACGAGATCGATTCCCGCAAGGTAGACTGTATGGCCAAGTAATTGTCTTGTTTCTACATTTTGGTCCAAGTGCAATTTATGTATTAATTTGAAGCGGCAGTATAGAATAAAATAGAATAATTTTGACTCTTTGGAGACGAGTAACTGGTATAAATTACTTGTGCTTGGTTCTGGTACTTACAGAATAATTTAATTATTAATTTAATTATTAAAATATAACTATGTTTAATAAAAACTATTTTTGTTCTTTAAATGAAACTAATTTTTATGGATTTTATCGCGTTTACTTTAACTTTTTAATTCCCGACGTTTCGGGTGCTTTTCAGCACCCGTGTACTACGCACTAGATTTCGCATTCCGAATATTGAGTATGTTCAACTGAACTATACTGCAATCCGTACACTAAATTAAATATTGCGTAAATTGAAGATTTGTGAATTCCACAAAATAAATATTATTACATTTTATTTAGAAATATGTTTGTTTATATAAAAATAAGAGTATGTATTTTATATTAAATTCTTATATTTATTTTATATTAATATCTTATGTTATATTAAATTAAAGTCTTCGCGCATGCGGCACTCCACTATCTCCCGCGCATGCGCGAAGACAGAGTAGCGCAAAATTTTTGTTTGGAATAGCTTCTCTAGTACGTAGTACATATAACTCATTGCTTTTAACTTATCATGGATACGTTAAAAAATTAACTTTTTAATATATATAATATACATAAATTTTTAGTCAGGAAAAAAATTCAATACATGAGTGGCAGTTCTAAAAGCCTTTAAAGAATTTGTTGCCTCCAGTCCAGTTCATGCTGCCACTGCGTAGGCAAAGATGCATCAATTGCATGGGTGATTACTTTGATTAATAGAGATAAAAAATACAGGAAAAAATTGCGTTAACTTATTTAAATAAAATGGCAAATTCATAGGTTTAGATCTAATATAAAACATAATAACAGCGTACTTTACACTATAATATGAGCAGTCATTAAATGAAAATTTTACGCAATTCATTTTGTACATTTCAACTTCTTTGAAGTGCTTTATAAATAGAACGTGATGCCTGAACCCGGGTTACATTCACCTAAATAATTAACTTAACTTACTTATCTTCACGCACAATCCCTGAGGGGGTAGCCAGAGAGAACAGATCGCCAAGTGTCACGATCCTTACATACCTCTTTCGCTTCTTTCAGATTCATTATCTTCTTCATACATGCACGTCTAGGTATCCGAGTACTCTTGACCCTCCCCTCTTCGAGCAGTTTGCTCACATGGTCTTGAGAAAGTTAGTCTCGCTCTACCTCGACACCTTTTAATATTAACTTTCGCGCTATATATTTTCTTCACCATTCGGTCTTCACTCATTCGCTCAACGTGCCCAAACCATCGAAGCACACCCTTATCAATTTTTGTGATAAGGTCATCTTTCAAAGCTGCCATATTGCGAATCTCTTCGTTTCGCTTTCGGTCGGCCATGGTAACGCCGCACATTTTACGAAGAGATCGCATCTTTACTGCATTTTCAACTTGCCTTTATGCTTCTTCTGGCATACCCAGGTTTCGCTGCCATATAACAAAGTCTGTACCAACACTGCGTTATGTATTGCAAGGCGTGCACTCTTCACTACGCCTTGCCTTTTGACTAACGCAGTCAGGGCACCATTGACTTTGTTCCCGGCAGCGACACGCCTGTCCACATCTAAATCACATCTTCCATCCCGGCTAAAAGCACTTCCCAAGTATACAATTTCATTTACCTGTTCTAGACATTCCTGATTTACCCATATTTCACACTTCGTTCTCTCTTCGTCCCTTTCAAATACCAGAACCTTAGTTTTATTAGCATTCAAACGGAGACCTTTAATTTCACATTCCTCTTTCATACACGTGACTAATGCCTGCAGTTCTGCCTCTGATGGTGCAATAAGCACTCCATCATCAGCATACAGCAGACAATTTACTTTTATGTCACCCAATTTCACACCCAAACAGCTATCTTTCAGCTTCTGTAAACATCTGTCGAGATACAGTATGAACAGCCAGGAAGACATGACGCAACCCTGTTTTACGCCCGTTTGGACGCTAAACATAGGTGACAGGTCATGCCCTACCCGCACACAGGCTTTACAGTCACAGTAAAGTGACTGCACAGCCCTTAGCAATCGACCATCCACACCGTACCCCGGCAACAGTTCCCACATTTTCTTCCTTACAACCTTATCAAATGCTTTCTCAAGATCTACAAAAGCACAGAAAATCTTCTGGTTAGCAGCCAGAAGCTTCTCCGTGATCATGCGTAGAGAAAACATTTGATCCGTGCATCCTCTTCCAGGTCTAAATCCGCATTGTGCCTCCCATAGAAATCTTTCCGATTTCTCTTGCATCCTACGTGTCAAAACCTTCGAGTAAACTTTACTTGCTGAACTGGTCAAGCTGATCGCCCGATAGCACCCGCAGTCAAAATGTGAACCTTTACCTTTATATAAAGGCACAATGACTGCGGATCGCCAATCATCCGGGACGTCCCCCGTCCGCCAGCACAAATTGCACAGCAGATAAAAGCTGTCCCAGACGCGAGGCCCACCATACTTGACCATTTCAGCAGTAACTCTGTCTAGTCCCGCAGTCTTACCTAAACAATTGAAAACTAAATTTTAAGTGTTTTTTTACCACACCCTCGACTATGAAGGGAATCACTGTGAGGAAACTTGCATGTATGAGGCCCTAAGTCGCGGTGAAGTAATTGCTCCGTTACCTTTACGCTCTCATAAATATGAGGAGTCTAGTGTCCAGCATTCTGAAATATGAATAAGCAGTTATTTTAACAGGTAGAAAGTCTGTTTACCACAGCTTAAAATGTTAACTACGCGCTAAAATAATTATTGCGAAAACGCCTAGACATTTTACATGCAATAAATTTTATAAAATTAAAAAGTAGGTAACTAATATTGTATGTATCTAAATTAATAATGAATTAAGACCGTACTAAATACAAAAATCAAAACATTAAAAGTAGAAAGATTTTTTTTAGATAGCACTGTTGTTTTTACTTGTTTGTTCTTGAAAAGTATTTATCTGTCTCTGGGCATTCCGGAAAACAACGCGTAATTATAATATTATAAACATAGCCTACGTAATAACTACTCGGATTGACCTTCCGCCCTTATTAGGGTAGTAAAATCAGCCCTAATAAGTGACATCAATATATACTTAGAATATTTTTCTATATTTTAATCCCTTTTGTTGTATGACATTACGCATCAACTTCTAATTACAATTATAGACTTTACTGTTAAATTACTTCCTTTATTTACATATATATTTAATCCTTATATTCGTTATTAATATCTACATAATTTCCTGGTGAAATTAACATTTTAAAGTTCATCATTAATAAAACCAATTATTAACGATACATAATTCGACCTCGTAGGGAAGTCGCATATTTTATTATAGGCGACTTTTTGTTCACTTACAGTTATATTTTGCCGTATAACTTTAGCCATAATGCCGCCTAAGACACAAATTGCGTCGGATAGTGAGAGTACACCTGACATCGAGTTGTTTTTATTGTTAGCTAAACGAGATGCTATATTTGAAATAGTGCAAAAACTATATGATATGTCTTCGAACATCCATACGAATACTTTTATGATGGAACGATTTCTCGACGAGAGTTCTAATATTAATGAATTGAGCGGATTTCAAATAAAATGACCCGTTACGTAAGCGGAACCTAATATTTTTCATAAATCGTAATGGACTTAAATGTGGATATTTCGATGGTAAATTTAATAAATTGTCCGATAATGTAAAAAATATTAAGAATGTTTTAATAATATTCACAAAAATCCAATTTAAGTGACCGCATACTCCAGTATGTATTCAGTTTCGTAACTTTTTTAATTACTGTTTTAATAAAGTAAAACTATTATTATTCAATTAAATTTTATTGTTTGAATGAAATCAAAGAAAAATCTTTTTAAAAACTAAGCTTATTACAAAATTCTTCGTAGAAATTTAGATAATCTACTGTGTAAAACTCCATTACGTAACTTTTCGGATATTTTGGATAAGAAAAATATCATTTACCACAATATTTGAAACACGTTCAATATCAAACTCTATTAACGAAATAAAAAAATAAAAAATGAACACTATGAAACTTTCAAAAGCTCTCAAATCAACAATATTTGTAAGATAAACGTAAAAATTAAAACTAATAACTGTGGGACAGTTACGTTAATGGAATAATGTGTTACGAAAAGGAACTGCTTAGGGTTTTTCCATAAGTACACCATTTTTTTATAAGTACTAAAAATAATACTTAATTACTATAATTTTAAAATTTTTGTCTACAATTCAGTCTTCATTAAAATACTTATGGTTATTTAAAAAAATGTTCTTAAGATTAGTGATTTATAAAATTAAAAAATATTCAAGGCTGTAAAAACAATTCACACCCGGAAATATTTTTAGCTATTTGAGTCATCAAACCTAAAAATGTTACAGCGTATGAAATATATAAAAAAAAACAATAAAGAAACAATACTTAAAGTTCTTTTAATATTAATAATATTTTAAGGGTTATGTTTTAGTACAAAATTAAAAATTCAAAAGATTCAACCTCTACCTAGTATAATACTATAGCAATACTTTTATAAAATATAAGAACTTAAAAAATCGTCCTACTAATAAGTAAAATCTTTCCTGATTTTTTTTCCATTGCATCGCATCGATCGATCGCGAAAAAATATTATCTCCTTCAAACGATTGCAAATTTTAATGTTTCTTGGTTCAGAAGTCTTACTTTATTATTTTCTTTCTTCAGAAGATACTTTTTTTTTTCTTATTTTGCTGTTTTGATTCCTATTTTGATTTCTCCACTGTCTTCTTTTTTTCTTCTTCGCTGAGCTCATTTATTCTTTTTTGACATTTTTTTTACTCATTCTAATTCTTTTTTCTTGTAAACTTCATACTTTTCTTTACCTTTTTTTTATATTTTCTCGGTATCGTTTTACCCGTTCGGCCCCAGTGAGAGGCATTCTGTTTGTAGGTATGTTTTGAAAAGATAACTTTTAAAAGTAACTGAAAGATGAAAAAAAACATATTTTGTAGCTGCAGACATATTCAGACAAACTACCTACTCTAATACAAAGCTAGACATGCCCTTATAATTCCGTTACGTAACAAAATTAGTTCCGCTAATATGTAACGTTATGTAATTGATGTTACGAAAAGTGGGCTTAAAATATAAATCAATCATTTTTAAGTAAAAAATAATGAATATAAGGCATTTATGTTACAAATTATCAACATTATACTGTTTTGAGAGAAAATTAAGGAAAGAACAAAACCTTCTTACCTGAGAAAACACGAATTCGTAATGGAACAAAATTTTATAACACACAATCACCATCGCGTTTCGTAACGATTTACGTCAAATTGGCAGATAGACGTTCAAACTTTGTTTGACGTTTACTTCGAAAATGTTACCTGAAGTGCGAAAAATCTACAAACTTAATATATATTCACTTGGTAGTACCTGTTACATGCGTTACGTAAAGGAAAATTCCGCCAACCTTGTTTTTGAGGACAACAATTAAAATGAATTATCTATTTTATTTCTTTTAGAAAACTCTAAAAAATGAATTAATTTTGTGCTCTTGAATAATGTTTTCAATATAAATGTCAAATATATGAACTGTTTTAACAAAAAATTGTCTAAATCAGATCTTTTTGTTGGCAAGGTATAGGGTGGACATGTTGAAATTAATGGTTTCGTCAACATAAATGTTTACTTTATGGCAATATTTTGCAGGTTTATTTAGTTTTTTTAATTTCAAAATAATCTTTATATGTTTCCTATCTATATTGTTACCGACAAAAACAAAAAACTTGATTCCCTTATGAATAAACTATAAGTAAGTGGACAGCGCAGTTTTCATATGGTCATTTTATTTGAAATCCGCTCAATTACGTATTGAATTTAAACAGACCGTAGATAACTATAATTCGCATTTATTAAAAATAAATCCTATCGCTAATCCTGACTATAACAGCCTTATTACGTTTGAGTCTCTTTATGGTAGAATAAATCGGCTTTATTTACAATATTCGCAGTCTACTACTTTACAAAATACTAGTGTCCCATCTAAGGTTAGGCTTACACTTCCACCTATCGAACTTAGGACGTTTTCGGGTGACGGGTTTCGCTCATAGTTATACTATCTGCTAGGTAAACTGACGAGCATGGCTCTGTCTGTGTACTCTGGCATAATTCCATGCGCTGAAAATTATAAAACTTTATTGCAAGCACTCATTGATAAATACGAAGACAAGCGTATACTAGCCTCCGCGTATATAAATCAGATGTTCGAGTTTAAGAGCCCTCTTACATTTCGGCGTTTCGCAAATTTAGGTATTTTACGCACCGAGTGGGCGGCAAGCTACGCGACCGATACTTTCTTTCATATCTATTCACTCGCTCGCACTATAATACTGTGAGTATGGCGACTAAACGATCTTGATCTTCCATAATACAAAGTTTTCTTAGGATGGAATTCAGTGGATGGAATATTTTTTGGTGTGTCATTTTAATGTTATCTTATTAATTTATTATTATATGATTATATAATTTATTATTTATTATTATATACCATTTTGATATATTATTCATTATTTATGAAATTTAGTGTCAAAATAAGTACACATAAATATTTTAATTGTTACGCTGTAATCGAATGTTAATAATCGATTATGTCTACTACCGGTAGAATAGTGGTATAAATAAATAAACGGTTGCAACCTGTTTTAATAAATATAACAACCAAATGTAACTAATATTTTTTAATCGGTACTTACAGTCAATTACTATATTTTTTATAAGAAAAATATTTGCTGCGACGGCATTGACCGAACTTTTCTCGATTCGATAATTTCAGGCAGTACACACTTTTCATAAAAAGCTTGTAACTTGGGTAACATATTGAAAATCTAAAATTGGTCGTATTTGTAAATTTTTAGTACTTTTACTGCATTAATCTGGGCCAATACATATTATGGCAAGTATTCAGACATTTTTATTTGCTAAATGAAGCTGGCCTTGGATTTGGTAAAACCAGTCATTATTTTGATTTAATGTTACACTTGAATCACTGAATTTATAACCTTTAACTTTTTTTTTGTCGAAAGGCCGTATCAAAATCTATTCCGAAAGCTGAAATAGGACATTTAACTTCAATAAGACCGTTGCTGTATAAACCATTACGTGAAGCCCTCAAATAACAATGATCTAGGTCAATGAATAGACCACATTTTTGAAGAGACGTGATCTAAATTATAACTATATAAAATAGTTTTAAACCGATCGATCAAAAATTGCGGTCGTAGTTGACGATGTTCTAGTATGCAGGCAATCGACGCACACTACGATAGCAATCGACGCACACTACGGTAGTATCGAAACGATGCAGCGCCCGAAATAGTGTATTATCTATGGCCCGAAATAAACTGACGCAGGTCCACCCTCGGCAAGCGCTCGCGCGTTAATCATGGGGGGTCAATTCTGTATGGAGCCGATGCAAACATCGGGCAAAATAAGCGAAACAGAGACAGCGCTATACGCAAGACAGAGAAATCACTATTGAACCATGTTACGCATTGTATTTCAATTACAGTTTAGGAACTTTTATTTTTGCATTTTAATATCTTTGTCGCCTGCCCATTAAAAATTATCTTTACTTATCTTATAAATTATAAACTATTTATTTTGTAATATAAATAACAAATAAAAGTTGTTTAATCCATGAAAGTATAAATTAAATTATGTCCGATTGAAATGATTACTCTGTGCAACAAGCTCTGTAGCCGAAAATATAAATGTATCTATGGCTGTTGTGAAATAAAAACGTAAAATAGATTATTATTTATTACATATTCATAAAATTAAGAAAAGAACAAGTTTCAAAGTTTATTTTACATCAATTAGATATTATTTTAAACTGGAATGTTTCAAATCATTTTCAAATTAAATGGAGTTAGTTTTGTTTAACTTTTCTAAGCCAAATTCAAAACTGATGTCGATTTAGTATATTTCGTAGAAAAATAACTTAAGTGTGGTGTTACTAGCCAGTGAATATTTAATTTGTGGTGATTTATTACAGTTGTTTTACTTAATGATGATGTTTGACGAATAATAATGGATTACTGAAAATGGTGTGTTCTAAGATGCGTCTACTCGTATAATCATCTAAAATTGAGTGCCCAAGTTTATTTCTGTGTCTATAATATTACTAGTCAATAATATATTTAAATCTCTATGAAAATAATTGTTTTATTTCTGAAATACTATTAACCGTGTTCCATTCCAATTTTATACTTATGTATCAATGCATAGCTAATTGTTAACTTTAATCTTCCTCTTAAGGTTTGTGTTATTATATATTAAAAATTTCCAATATGTTATTCATTTATTACTATTTCCATTCCAATTTTTTACTAATGTAGAATGTAATTTCTACATTCGTAGAAAATTGGAATGGAAATAGTAATATATTATGATTAAAAATAGAATATTGAGTGCGGGGGTGGGCAATGCGCATTATACATATACACACGCACACATTTACATCTGTTAGTTCATGGATCAAAAACTGACGCGCTAGTGTCGCAAGCTGTTGGCATTTTTATTGTACGAAGTCTTCGTTCTTCCCGTCAACATCACCCGATCAGACATGTATTCTGTGGCGTTAATGATCGCAGATGGCCGGCACAGTGAAATATATAGTACTTTTATTTAATTAATTAAAATATAATAGTAACGATTTAAAAAGTAAAAATAATAGCATAGTTTAAGCAAATGTTGATGATTATTTTGGTATAAATTTTACTTCTAAATGATGTAGAACTTCGGAAATATAGGGGCTTGTATCGAAGCTTTTTTGGTCGTTTTTTGAATTATGTCGATTTTTTTTCCTAGCGTGAAAAGCATATAACGAAAATGGATTCAACTATTATTAAAGTGTAGGATATTTGGGAGATAAAAATATTTTTTTGATAGTCGATATTCAATAGAATCTACAAATTAGAGCTCCCAAATCATGTCTTCGAGAGTTTTTGCCTAAACATGCATCGGGAGAATGATTATTACTGATTAAATAAATAAGTTATCTAAAATCCATTCCGAGCTTATTTGAGGAGAGAAAAAGAACTATTTTTACCAAGTAATTGTTATTTCAAACGATGAACGATAAACATAAAATTTCAACGAGGAAACCTTGTAATTTCGCGTTTTTTTGTAATACGCCTCTTAAGCCATTGCAATGGTCCACAGCAAACAACATTGATTTTATTTACTGATAACTTTAAAGTGCAGTGCGCGCTTTACAAAAATTTAAGTTGGATAATCACGAGGAATTAACTGTTCTGCATATCGTGCTTAAGAAACTCGACTCGGATGCCATTGGATCTTTCGATAATACCTTTCTTTGATGATTTAGTAAATTTTATTAAAACCGGCTCTAAATTTCTGCAACACACCGATTCTAGTACAAACTCTAGTAGTCCATCAAACAGTCGACGAGGTAATGATAATAATCGTCGCTGTAATTATATTTCGTCACCGAAGTATCAGGGGTACGTAAGTAAGACGACTAGTCGTTCAAAGAAGTGCCTGTGTGATAATATTGTGCACCAGCACTTATATAACCCTCCGTGCATCTGGTGGGGTTTGACAAACCCCAGTCCTTCAAATTTCGCAATAATTTTAAATTTATGAATGTGCCAAATTTAGAATTATCATTAGCTGGAATTGCGACGTTGCTGCACCGATCAGTGTCGCTAAGTCACTCCAGCAGCAACCGCCAAGCGAGCTACACAACCTTAAAGTGCGTGTAGGCGTCACACACCCCACATCGTACGGCGCATTGATAAAAAGGTAAGATTTTATTCGATGTAATTTATATATTTTTTTATTTATGTATGCATTTTAAATGGATTTTAATTCGTTACAGATAATAGTTTATAAGAAAGATGTCTCTTATCAAGGAAGCTGATATATTACAAGCATTTTTAGACGAAGGAGATAACTTTGAATTAGAATCTGGAGGTACAGGACCGGGATCTGAAGGTGAATCTGAAGATTTGTGTATGTAGAGTGACACAAACAGCGAGGTTGATGCGGAAATACTTTCTTCAGATTTTGACAGTGACAACGATGTATCACTTTCAGAGCTTCACCCGTCTAGACAAAGGTATTATATTGGCAAAGTTAAGACATCGAAGTGGCAAAAAGAACAATGCATGAGCAGTGTTCGCTGTAGAGCAGAAAACATTATTATTTATTTGCCTCTTGGTATTTATTTGA
Source organism: Parnassius glacialis (assembly GCA_033319125.1). Lineage (NCBI taxonomy): Eukaryota > Metazoa > Arthropoda > Insecta > Lepidoptera > Papilionidae > Parnassius > Parnassius glacialis. The sequence continues at coordinate 15,708,581 of JAVANC010000013.1, read as the reverse complement.
TAAAAGGCCACTTAAACTCCAGAAGGTACAACCAAAAGCTTCCAAGGGACCTACGCCATAGAACTGCTAAATATTTTGATCATTCGCCAGAAAATTCAACAGAACACACAGCAAGTAGGTGTAGTGCTGAAAAAAAAAGATGATTAAGTTGCTCCAGAAACAAAGAACGTAAAACAAAATACTCATGTAAAAAATGTTACGTGTCAATATTTATGAAGCATACTGATTTTTTTGTCAATACTGTGGTCAATTGAACACCGATGATCTCAATTCAAATTTATGTTTCCTGTGTTCAATTTATGTTTAGTTATTAAAAAATGTATTGTAGTATGTAAAATTTAAATGATTGTGATAATTAGGTGCACTTTTTAATTAGTACACAAGAAGATGACCGTTAAGTTACATAAATTACAGAAGTTGTGTTTTTTTGTTATTTTATAAGAATACATACTTTCTACTCTGACTTTTACTTAAACCTGATTATTATTGTGTATTTATAAATACCTAGTATTTGATTCCGCAAAAAACCAAAAATATGTAAATTTTTTCCCTTTTTTTATTTAGGGGTTTGTCACACCCCACCTAGTATGGGACGATACTTTTAGTCACCTGGTACACAGAGGATTAAGTTTGAAAAAGTAATAAAATGAGACCGCTCGAACGGCTTAAATGCGTGAAGAGTAACAATGCATATGTGAATTGTCTCAGCTTAAACCATCGCTCTCCAAACTTTAGTTGTCGAGTTTGTAAATTTAAGCATCATACATTGTTACACTTCCTGCGTGGAAGCGATAATTCTTCCCCTGCGCTGCCTCAACCTCAGCCTCAGCAAGCTGTTACGCTCCCGGTGATAGAACAAGTTGTCGAATTCGAGGTTGTCCTCCTCCTCTCTTTTAACCTCAGATAATCCTGATTGTATTGTAAGCAATTGCTGATTTTCCATACAAATACAACCACTTGAAATAGCTGTGTGAACGAGACAGATTATCGCTCCCGGGAGATCTCTCAGATTTGGAAAATAGTAAAGAAAAGTAATGAAATTTGCATATTTCCTTTTTGTTAGTTAAATATTTTATTTTTATTTATTTTGATTATTACACAATCGGAACCACTTTCTTATATTTATTCTGAAGTAATTAACTAAAACTAAAGTGCTTAAAATTATAAGATGACAAGTAAAATTTTTTTTTCACATAATTATATACTGTTACTTAAAAAATTAAAAACCAAACAACCAGAATTATTTTAAATATTATTCTAAACTAGCTGACCAGGCAGACGTTGTTCTGCCCTTTCCGAACGACTTTCCCTAAAAAACTCCTGAAATTAGCAATAAAAAAATTGAGGGTCACTTATCGCGATAAAAACTATCCTATTTATCAAGTTGGACCAAACTGCACACAGTCTGCAAAATTTTTTGAAATCGGTTCTATCTGTTAAATACTTACAGCAACACGTGGTGGTTATACTACTAAATTGTAACTTATATTAAACGTTTGTATTTTTAACATAGCGCCATCTATTAAATATTTACTCAATCCAGTCAACAGATATCGTCATCTGACAGAATCGTTTGGAGCTAACAGAAAATTGTGACTGTCAAATAATAGGCAAATAATTTTCAATAAAATAATATTGTATTGCGACTATAAATTGAGATGTAAGCTATCCTATCTTTTAAGTTGGACCAAACTGCACATTGACCAAAAATTTAATTGAAATCAGTTCAGTAGTTTAGGAGTCCATCGCGGACAAACAACGTGACACGTACTTTTTATATATAAAAGATAATAATTTTAGAAATAAATCATTTTCAGAAAATAATGTTTTATTTTATTTTTATAAATCAACATTTACTTAAAAGGGAATAAAATTTAATATCAACTGAATACTATAACTAAAACCTACCATAGCTATTCAATATATACAGGGTATTTTTGGAACGCTCCCTAAAACTAAGACAGGCGACAGCACCAAGTATACCTTTGATCATGGGTCACAAATAAATTCGATCCTGATGAAAAAAAATCATCTTTTTACAACGTTTTATTAGCTTTATTCACGCGCCATCATGTTAGTACAGCTAAATGAAACGATAATTTCATAAAAAAATCATGAAAATACTGAAACCTAAAACCAGCAGTGGAATAACTGAATTCATATCAGCTGATTAAAGGTCAATGTACGCGCGAACGCAAATTCGCGCGGTCCGCAACTAGCGGGCCATACCACAATACCTAATAATTTACAACACTTGTCTAAATACCTAACTTATCTACTTAACCTACTATTTTGCCACAGTACTTGTCTCCACGTAGGCATTTTAATCCGAATTTACAGGTTAAATAACCCAAATAACTGGTTCGATTTCCCGCTAATGAAAAAATACATAAATGAAATGTAACCAAGGTTAGAGTCATGCGTTTTTATTCATCGTGTAGGTATGTTTATTATTCTCATGTATTCAGTTATGTATGTATTCAGATTAGTTCAGTACTATATTATTTAAAAAAATTAGTTATGAAACAGCTTACCGCTCTAAATCCTCGTGGTCTTATGAGATGCGGCTCAAATTGTGCTCCATTCATTTCAAGGCAGATTTGGGCTCGGTGTTGCGTCTCCTCATGGAGGCGGGGCATCATCGTGTGGTCTTCGACACAGTCCGTACGTAGGTTGTCGTAAACATCCACGATCCTTTTGTAGTTTCGTCAGCACTATCACACTCACGGTTAAAAACCCTTTCTTTCACATACCCCACAGAAAGAAGTCTAACGGGGTCAGATCTGGTGCGCGAAGTGGCCAAGCGTGTGGTCCTAGTCCGCCAAATCCAGCGATCATCAAATAGCTCATTGAGGCGCTCACGGACGAACCTCACGACATGTGGAGGGGCACCATCATACTGGAACCATGTGCGGCGATATTCAGCCAACGATAGGTCGTCTAAAATGTCTGTCAACTGTTCATTTATAAAGTTTAGGTATCGCTGTCCGTTCAGTCGCTGTGGCAGAAACACTGGTCCCAGTATGCGATCCTTAAATAAACCTGCCCATACGTTAACCGACCATCGGGTTTGGTGCCCGGTTTGTCGAACAGCGTGCGGGTTAAACTCTGAATACACGTGTGTATTTCTTCGGTTCCACAGGCCGTTTCTGGTAAATGTCGACTCATCCGTCCAGATAATGTGCTCAATGGAACCAGCCACACGTTGTTGCTGGTATAACCAACGGCATAACCAACGGTAATAACCAACGGCAGAAAACTCGTCGGCGGTCGTGATCGCCGGGAACTAAAGCTTGCACTTTGTGCAATTTGTATGGGCGCATTCGGTTACGCTTCAACACTTTGTGCACTGCACAGTATGACACACTTGTTCCATCCCGACGTCTTAACAATTTATTTAGCGATACTTCGTGTACCTAGGTTCGGATACATAACATGTCGTATTCACAATCACTATAAACGTACGCGTTAAGCATTATTAAAACAAAAAACGAACAAGAATAATACCAACACGTAATTACAATTTAATAAACAAATCGACAAAACTGAAACCTACTGCGTCACAGCGTGATGAGACACGAGCCGGGCGGGTTACATTGTTTCGCACCGAGCTAGATACAGGTCGAGTGGAGGGAGGTCACAGTCGCGTTCTAAAGTACTACATGGTATTGGGATATTGTTTTATAATATTATAGTAAGTAATTAATTGTTTTATTGTAGAATCATAATAGGTGCCTTACTTGGAATTAAAAATGGATAATGTTTACTTGAGCATTATTTGTTATTTCTATCGCAAAATATAAAGTAGTTTGTAACAAGAAAACTTAAGGTAAGGGTGGCACGCCGTCCATTATGTCGTCTTGGGTCACATGGAAGCCAGATGTTGAAGGTGTGTTGGTGTTACTGGATGCTACTTCATCATCACTTTCATCTTCGCTTGAGCTTCCGTCATCAGGTCGATCACATGGTAATTTTTTCGGTATTCTTCCTCAACACTTTTAAATTTACTGCACAATTTTCCCCATTCACCTTCTCCTATCATATTTACCTATTCGTTCACTAGTTTAGTCATAAAACAATAAATATAAATAATTTTTCTTTCCTTCCTTTTTAAAACATCGTCGCGAGTCGCAAAGTAAGCTGTGTATGCGACTGTATTTTTAGAGAGAACAAAGCGCGGGAACCAATAGCATGCAGGCACAGTAATACTGGCGGATTGTTCCCCCGTCGCGCCCCCTTCGTACCAATATGTGATAAATCGCTCAGTGCCCAAGTTCAAGGCCAGCGTTCTTTTTTCACCGTTCGCGCGTACATTAACCTCCATTAGTCAGGTGATATCAATTCAGTTTTCACTGCTGGTTTTATGTTTCAGTATTTTCATGATTTTTTTATGAAATTATCGTTTCATTTAGCTGTACTAACATGATGGCGCGTGAATAAAGCTAATAAAACGTTGTAAAAATATGATTTTTTTTTCATCAGGATCAAATTTATTTGTGACCCATGATCAAAGGTATACTTGGTGCTGTCGCGTCTTAGTTTTCGGGAGCGTTCCAAAAATACCCTGTATATCAGTATTTCGTAGATGGAACATTACTTGGAAAAATATAAAGTCCGACGTAATAACAAAGTCCATTAAACATCACTAAGGTCGTTTAGCGTTATTTTTTTCAGACTTTTATTTATGTAGGCGAAAAATAATAAAAATAAAAAGTGGAAGAAACTGGAATGGTAGCGTATCGGGCTCGGGTGCATCGCTTTTTCAGCAGTTGTGGCGAGTCAGTGTGCGAATGTGACGCCCATGGACCCCGTCATCATAATACCGGATGACGTAGTTAAAGCGGTCCGTAGGGCCCCGAACTGGAAAAGTCCGGGACTCGATGGACTGCATCACTACTGGTTGAAGGGGTTCGTGAAGTGTCACGCCGTGCTCGCCCGACAGTTCCAAGAGGCTCTCGACCAAAAGTCACTCCCGAGCCTCTTCACTACTGGGATCACTCATTTGGTTCCTAAAGACCGGGATTTCACAGACCCGAGCAAGTACCGCTCCATAACCTGTCTATAGGGTTGCCACCTTTTTTTTTTTGCAATTAAAGTACATTGGTTATTAAAGGTAGGAAAAAAAAAGTACATAGATTCAAAATAAAGTACAATTTATTTTTCTTTATTATTATATTTAAAAACATATTTTTTATTGCTTTTTGCAGTTTGTATCAAATTACTATCTTCACTAAAAAATTGCACAGCATTTTTACAATCTAAATTTAAATTAAAGTAAATAAGTAATTCATTTTTTATCAAATTTAGAGACGCTTTGTTTCTTTCGTCTCGCCATTTGCTGTTCATCACAGAAAAAACTCTTTCTGTGAATGCTGACGTGGCGGGAATAGACAATAAAAATGAAATTACTTTATACAAGTTTAAAAAATTATCATCACTCTTAAATACTTGCTGCCATTTTTGTGCAGTAGATAGTTCTGCAAAACTCTTAGAAGTACTTATCTGATTATAAACTTGGTTTAGTAAAGCAATTTCTCCATATAGATCATCCATATCTACATTAAGTTTTTGAAGATTTAAATTTTCAATTATGTTAACAATATTATTAAATTCAATTTTGCTCTTTAAATTTATATATCCAAGTGTAAATAACCAGTTTGTGTTATTGAAATCAAACCATTTATTCAGATACTCTAAGGCTTTGTCAACAAATAATAAAAAATTCGTGTGAATTTTTCTAGTCAGTTCCGGTGAAGTCAGTTTAATTTTTTTGCCTGTTTCATAGCCAAAGAAAAGATCTTGTTTTCTTTGTGTTAATCCGTTTCTAAGATTATCCATAATCCCATAAATGTCTAAAATTGTTATGCTGTTGCCTTCTAGACATTTAACAGCCTTATTAAATAAATTTAATAAGTGACTACAAAAATGCAAATAAATTTCAATCACATCATTCTCAGTTTCATTGAGCATCAATAAATTTTGTAAAACCATTGGACAGTAGTCTAAACCTAAAAAGTAGCTTCTTATAGGTGACCAATTTAATAATAAAGTATCAATACATGGCAAAAGAGAGAGCCATCTTGTTCCCACATGGCGTTTGATTTCGTGAAAGTCTCCATCTACTGATGCTACAAATTTTTTTAGCTCCTCTCTTCTTACAGCAGAATGTGAAAAATGAGCATAAATTTTTAAAATAATATTTTCTATGTCATGTGATAAAAAGCTCATGGCATGTCTGACGCAATTATGCACTATATGTGCGTGACAATTTCCTTTAATCAAACCTGGTACCAAATTATTCATATTGGTGAATAAAGAATGATTAACACCAAAATTTGCATTTGTATTATCTGCACTTAACCCAGATACATTACGAAAAGATAATTTGTATTGCTCTAATGACTTTTGAATTGCTTCAAACATACCATCAGCAGATTCATTACTATTTTCATAAAAATCTATTAATTTGTTTTCAATGCCATTTTTGGCTGTAAAATATTGTATCACTAATGGAAAGAGTTTTATATTTTTCTTGTTAGAAGCATCTGTTTGTAAACAGTAAAACAAATTATCTGTATTAACAGCATCTATTACATTTTGTAAAGAATATGGGCCCAACACTTCCGTAACTAGTGCTTCCATTTTTGTTCTAGCTAGATGAATTGCATTAGCTGTAGGTGAATTGGCATAAATAATTTTATTAAATTTTATAGTACAATCCATGCTATTGTAAGACAAATTATGTTTTACTGTGTGATATGTCAGGGCTAACTCAGATGCAACAACATTTTCTTTATCACTGCATCTAGACGATGTGGAAGCAGAAGAGTCAAGGAATTTCTCAAGTAGTCCAGATGTTCTCCTAGTTTCATATTTTGATTTGTGTTGTTTTGTTTGCAGGTGTTGTTTAACCTGAAAATAATAAGATTAATCCCGTCACCTTACCCATCACCTCCAGTCACCATAAAATAATTATACTTTCAAAGTTATTGGGAAAAAGTGCACATTTATCTTAAATAAAATCTAATCATTTTATAGCATAGTACCTATAGTTTGCATATTTAATGCAAGCATACCAACACACACACACACACACACTGAAAAATAAGTTTTTTTTCTTACATGTCCTATACCTGCTGAAGCAATTGTAAATGTAATTCCACACAATTTGCATTTTCCATTATATTCGTTTTGTGGATCATTAATTAACCAATCACCATGTTCGATTTCCCACTGACTTTTATACTTCTGCATTCGTTTATTTTTCTGTTTTGTCGTATCTTTTGTTTTTAAACATTTTTTTGGTGTAACATATTCACTATCTATTTGATCCGTTTCACTATTAAAATTACGTTTTATAGGTGTATGTGGAGTATTCATGATGTACTACTATAACATGAATCTGTAAAACTTTAAATCGTATTCTTAATGCACTAAACCGCTTCGCACAAAACGATGCACAAAAAAAAACATTATGACAATGACACTGACATTGTTGACATTTGAGGTTAGGTTGCGTTCAGAAATTGTTAAAAACGAGTGGTTAAGTGATGTGGCGCTGTCGAGTGGCGAAATCCATTCAACACCAATCGAAAAATTTCGTTTAACGAAAAAGCACTTTCTCTTCATACGAAATAAAGTATTTTCGTGTACTTTATTGTTCTCATAAAGTATAGAGTACAATTACCAGAAATAACGTACAATACTTTATTATAAAGTACGGGTGGCAACCCTACCTGTCTACCTAACATATACAAGACAGTAACATCCATTTTGAGCGCGTGAATCACTCGTCACCTGAACTCAAATCAGGAGATGTCGTGCGCTCAAAATGGATGTCGGGGCGGTGGTCGTGGAACCAAGAAACCACTCCTCATTGACGCGGTCATTTACAAAGTGGTTAAACACAACCGTCGCAACCTCTTCGCTGCCTGGATAGACTACAAAAAGGCATTCGATGCCTCATACATAGCTTAAGAGGGTCCTCGAGCTGTACAAGGTTGACTGTACAGTTGGAGACTTTCTCGGGCAGTGTATAGGACAGTGGAGTACGATCCTTTGTCATCTAGGCGAGCGGATGACGGCTGCGGCGAACCAGCCTAAGGATTAACTTAACCAGCGGTAAGGATAAGAAGGGGTATTTTCTAGGGCGATTATTTGAGTCCAATCTGGTTCTACCTAAGGATTTCAGCAATTCCATTAGAATGGAGCTGAGTACGGATAATTGTGCGGTACTCTATATCGAAATGGGTAGGGCTGCTAACTCTGAGGGCATAGACTTATTTATGCCCATCAGCATAAAGACCCCATCCGAGGCTGAAACATACAGTTATGTCACAGAACATAGGTATAGATGAGGCGGACATGAAACAGTCAGTTTGCGATGTGTTTTATGCAAGCTTGACAAAAGTGCTTAACAGTCTTATGTCGGGCGTTAATAAGAAACACGCATATAACGGTTCGATCATGCCTGTTCTCATGTATAAATTTGGCATACTCAGGTGGACTCAGACCGAACTGAACGCTCTGGATAGAAAAGTCCCCACTATTATGACGTCCTACAGGATGCTTCATCCGAGGTCGTCAGTGATGAGATTGTGAAAGCCGAAGCAGAAAATCTGACAAAATATCTGGACCCTCATGAAGTGACCGACATGTGGGGTGGTCTGCCGATCGAAATTATTCCTGTGGTCGTTTCTGAGAATGGGTTAATCTCAGTCAGCCTCTCGGATCATCTGAGGCGACTGGGACTCCGTGACGGAACGCTCCAAGCTCAAATGCAGAAGGTGGTGCTCCTCGATACCGCCCGCGTCGTCCGCCGGTTTCTTTTCTTTTCCCCCTAACTCTCGGCCGTTTGGTCTCCCCTGCCGAGGGCTTCCATCTGGTTGGGTTTTTATATATTTATGTATTTTTTATGTATTTATTTTATTTATTGATATTTATGTATGTTTAATATTTTCATTTACAATTATATATTTATACTGATCAACCAGATGAGAAAACTTTATAGATACCAAATAATAATAAAATATTTATTCATTGACCAAAAGTAACAAATCATTTAAAAGTTAAACTAATACAAATGATATTTTTAGAAGGACAATGAAAGGGTTCTGACTCAGCATGCGTTGCAGACAGTTGCAGAGAATTTACAACGCTGTTATTCTGTCAGCACCCATATACTTAATGAACTAAAGTATAACAGTACGCGTACATCACTGATTATAATACAAATAGCTTTTATTGTTTAATTATTTATTCAGCCAGTACAAGAACTATTTAATTAACCAGTACAAGTTTTCATATTATTTCTATTAATAAATTAATAATTAATATTGTTGTGCGCCACTATTAATGTCTTGTACATGGCAACACTAGTCACCACTAGCGCTTTCTAGTGTCGAGTAGCAGAACTAGGAGAGTCAAGATCCTTCTAGAAATTTCGGGATCGATATGTACTCGAACATTCTAGATGTCGCTAAAGTAGAAGGTTCTGGAAACTATCTGAGGCCCTATATAAGGCCGGTATATACTACGACCGAGTCAGTATTGAATTGGCGATGTAAGCGAATACTTCGAAGTGATATAACTTCGTACTAAAGTGATCAGTACATTTTACAATTGTGTTTTATTATTAGTGTGTTTTAAAGTTGTAATTAGTGTTCCGTAATTAAACTGTCAATTTTGGTAATTCAATCGGCAGTTTCTAATTGTCTCGAACCCCAAGCTCGTAACAATTGGCGTTCACGCCCTTAGTTGCCCCGACAAAAGTCGACTGTATTAGGGCCCATGAGTAACACCTTCGACGGGCAACAGATGGCGGGGCCCAAATGGCCTATGGATACTTATTATATATAAGAGCTGAATAAGCAAACAAGAACTTACCGAATTCCGGAGGTAGTATCGACCACAAGGCGAAGTCAGGTGGTAAGTGAGGTGTATGTAAGTAGTGTATTAAAGTGTGTGGATGTAACCTGAGGTCACCGACGTATTCTGAGAGCGGACCTACAGGCGCCGCTTTCCTCCAAAATGTGCGATCCCTCCAGTGGGCGTTCGCCAATTGAAACCTTCTGCTTTAATTTCACTATATTAGTTTATCAACTTTATTGTACAGTTAATTAACTTCAAATTCAACCAAATCAACGTTAATCGAAATTAAAACAAGTGACACGCTGCACAACTTGAGCACGGTCGGTCAAAGTTCAATGTCCCAGGTTCACTTAGCACAAAATTATAACCACGTGAAAATGAACGAGGTCCGCCTGCTTCTCGATCCAATCTGGGTGCGAAGGAGCAATTGAAAATGAACAAGGTAAGGGCTTTGTCACGGCTCGTTCAGCAGCGGATTCCGTAACCTCCTATGACACCTACGTTGGGTTCGGGAACAACGTATGTGAACCCCGTAACGGAGTAACACACAAGGGCGTCGACCTCTTCCTTTTCTTCGAATAGGTTCAAGTGGGGATTACGGGTCTTCCGAGGTCGTCCTGGTCCCAGCGCCTTAATTCTTCAATATGTGCCGCGCTAGCGACACCAGGTGAACTGTAGTTATTTTTTAAAGGTGAAGGATCCCTTGGGAATAAAACAGTAATTATCTTCAAACCGCTCCGTGAGAGAGTAATTACTTTCACTATCACTTCCCTATATGCTTTTCTTTCTTGATTGTATTATATACTGGTAGCTGGTCCCGAACGATTTGTATGAAAACCAGTCTAATGGGGTATCAATAAAGCTATACTCGAAAGCGAACCGCGCCCTCTGCGCGATTTCGCAACTTAATTACCTCAATTTGTACTATCACTCCCTCACGGTTTGCCCAATATCTTTATTTGTATAAGACATACATTTATACATTTTATTTATAAATATAGCACAAAAAAATATCTATACTTATGATATACATTACATTTTAATATCACAAAAAACCTTTTATTTATTCAACAAAATATGCCTATTTTACAATATATGTACTAAGTTAGATTTTTTTTGTTAAAAAAAAAACGTTACCCCCACACTAGGATTTTCTCCTGTATCGTGGAGGCAGTTTACAAACACAAATTGCACAAGGACAGACATCCAGACCCGGGACAATTATTTGTAGGCCATACAAATACTTGTTCCGTGCGGGATTCGAACCCGCGCCCCCCAGCGCAGCAACTCATTGCTAAGCCACTGCGCCACGGAGCCGTCTAACATATAAGGTTGAAAATAAGTTTAAAATTCTTAAATATCTAACATATAAGGTTGAAACAATGTCCTTTATTTGAAAATACAAATTTTAATTTACATTTTTCCCAATCTAAATTAAGTTGCCAAAGCTCTTTTATTAACAACTTGGCGTACGCGACTGTGGGGGCAACGAAACCCATTATGTCCCACAGGCGGGCGATGGTAGATAAGATGGAGCGCTTAGTGCACGTCACATCAGCAGGAATAGTTATCTTAAAATAAAAGGCGTCACTATCAGTAGACCAATACAATCCCAATATTTTATGTTGCGTTAATTTATCGAACTCTACTTCTCCTGTAATCTTATGAGAAGCAGGGAGGTCATCTAAAACATGTCGACGGTTGCTATTCCATTTTATTAAGTCCCATGATTGTACACCCTAGAATAGGCCTATCAGCTGCTGAGAGGCGTCACTGGCTTCAGATTCCCTGGGCGAAGAAAATGCGATATCGTCCATATATAGCGAAGTAGACACGATACGACTCGCAAGTGGATACTTTGCGGCGTTGTCATCGATAAGCTGTCTTACCGTACGCAATGCATGGTATGGACTTGAAGTTAAACTGAAGCATACGCGATTGAAGTGGTACACCACTAGAGCTACCCTTTTTTTTTACGGGAGGAAATCCTCATGGACTAACTCCGCCTGGGGAAAGGCGGAGGGGCGTGCCGGACTCTTGCCGGCTAAAACCACCCCGGTGTCTCCTCGCAAGTGCGCGTGGGGCCGCGGGAATCCAAATTCTTCCGCAGCCCCACACTAGTGCTGGCCCGGTCTGTCCGGGCCTCGTCTCCTGCACGGGGTAGTGAGGTGTTCAACTACCCCGTGTATCACCTCAGGGGCGCGCGCCGACACCCACGCGCGCCTCCGCCTCGGGTCCATCGAATAGGGGTGGCGGGGGCTTCCCCAAGTCCCTCGTCCCTGGACCCATTCATGGGGGCCGGAAAAGGGCGTTGTCCGCCCTTCTCCTGCGCCCGGTGCGCCTTCTGAGGCCTGGGAAGGGAGTCAACATCTCCCTTTCCCGTTCCGCAGTTTCCTTCGGCGACATCACGTCCTCGCAGAAGGACACCACCGCGTCCCAAGACTCTGCGCTACCGACCATCTTCCGCACTAAGGCCGGCAGCGACAGATCGCCTCCTACTTTATTTGTGAGGACACGGCGCTGCTCCTCCCAAGCTACACACTCGGCGAGCGTGTATTGCGCCGTGTCCTCCCCGCAATGGACGCAGTGGTGGCACCGAGCGTCCAGCTCCCTGTCTATGCGGCACAGGTACTTGCCGAAGCAGCCATGCCCCGACAGCACTTGCGTCACCCTAAACGACAGGGAGCCGTGCCTTCTCCCGAGCCAGTCGTCGAGTACTGGCCGGATCGCCTCGACGGTAGCGAGACCGGCGGTAGGCCGCAGAAGCCTTTGCCGCCATTCCGCTACCAAGACCTGACGGAGCTCCTCTCGGCGCAGCGCGATCTGCCGCTGCACCGGCCTCGAGCCTCGTGCCCGCTCTTCCTCGCGCTATCGATATAATGACGCGAGTACTTTCGCCTCTAGGTCCCAGGGTGGGGATCCGGCCAGGACGCAAGCCGCCTCGTAGGAAATCGTGCGATACCCGCGGACGACTCTGACGGCCATCGCCCTCTGCGGTTTGCGCAGAATGGCGATAGTGCTGGCCGTCATGTCCATCGCCCACACAGGGGCCCCATACAGGGCCATGGACCGCACGATTCCCACGTACAACCGCCTACAGGCGGCGCTCGGGCCTCCAAGTTGGGAAGCAAAGTTGAAAGCGCGCCCGCTGCACCCATGAGCTTGGGCGCCAGCTGCCGGAAGTGGGGTCCGAATTCCCATCGGCTGTCGAGCACCAATCCCAAATACTTCATGGTGGACTCGACAGCTATCCGGGCCCCGCTGACCACGATGTCTGATCCCGGCGGCGGTGCGCGTCGAGGGCCATGGAAGACCATTGCCTCCGACTTGTTTAGGGCCACCTTCAGGCCCAGGCGCCAGATGCGGTTCACCACTTGTGACACCGCAGCCGTGGCAACCAACGCTGCTTCCCTGTGCGAGCTATCCCAGGCAGTGACGAGCGTGTCGTCCGCATAATACGTCAAGTCGGCGCCCGACGGGAGTTCACCTCTCAGCACCCAGTCGTAACCGATGTTCCACGACATGACGCGCCAACCTGCGCCGTCACGTCCCCGATACGTAACGCATCTCTCCTCAAGGTAAGCCCCTATTGTGCAGCGGAGGTAGGGAGGCACGCGATGGTAATTCAGCGCCTCCCGGATACAACTCCAGGGTAGGGTATTGAAGGCGTTGGAGATGTCTAAAGACACCGCCAGCACCACCCTACCCTGACAAGAGCTACCCTACCCCAGCCTACGAATTTGGGATATAGGTATAAATAAAAATACGCCTAGATGTGTTTTAATAGCACTTCTCAAAACTGTTTATTATTTAAACCGCACCCCCGTAGTTTATGAATAAAAATTGGTAAATATCGCGCATCTTATAACGTCGATATCTCTTCAGATACTTACAATTCGGTACTTTTTATAATTTAAAAACTGCACCCTGCTTGTGTCTAACTCCACCATTGCTAAAAATCCATAAAATGCAATACTAATTGCAAAAAGTTAATAAAACTCAATTTATCAATCGTCGAATTGCACGGCGACTTGGCGCATGAACGGCGCAGATATTCTAGGGTTTTTATTTTGGGGTGCGACGTCAAAAGTCCTCCACGTGTGCCTGGTAGTTGCGGGTCCCTCTCGATACGTCTGGATGGAAGAGCAGCTAATGGGCCGATGCACCCTGGGCGCGGCGGTAATCTTCCTCGAGAAATGAGAACAAATTCTTATTCCTTGGGGAATATTACTGCCGCGGCTAATTATTCTGACATGGGTGGGGTCCGTACCGGACCAACGGTGCGTTCCTCTGCGTGACCCTCTGATCAGCAGAGGGCATAGCAGAGGAGTGAGGGCGGGCTCGGTGTGCACTTACCCTGCCTCCGGGCAGACAGTGAAGGATTCATCCTTTGCTGTCACCGCCGGTCTCGTAATCCCAGTATCGAAGTGTCGTGGATCATGTCTCGCGGCTTTGATAGGGACCGAGGGTGCTGGCTTAACCGCCCGGACCGCGAGGGAGAAAAGCTCTATAAAAAGTTACCCCGAATTCCAAGCGGCGACTCACCGCGAGGGGATGGATGGCTGACGGGGTTCTATGAACAAATCAGTCGCTAGTGCGCTCCTCGCCAGGGTACCTGCAGACCCCCTGGCGAGTAATAAATCCTCTAAATCTGCTTACCTTGGTACAGGGGCCTCTGCCAAGGTGGACCTTTAATTCCCCCATACTTGTGGGTACAAAAATGGAAAATAATCAAAAACAAAAAACCAAAACCGCCGGCAACGGCAACGTAGAGGAGAGGAGGAACGATGCGGGGACAGAGTCCGACGCCGCATCAAGCAGCGTGGGAGGCTCAGAGAGCTCCCGACGCCTCCCAGGGGCCTGGGACCGCGGAGACCAGTAAGTTCTTCCGCAAGCGGTCCAGGCGGGATGGCTGTGATGGGGGGGCCGTCATCCGGTGAATAGGAGGTTTCGGCCCGCAAAATCCCCACCAACAGGCGGGACGGGCTGAGAGGCAAGGGGAGGGGGCTCTCTGCCAATCAGAGGGCCGAACGAGCGGCAAAGCTTGCCGAGGAGGGGCGCCACCCGGGCGATACGGCTCGGATATCAGGCGAAAAGACGGGTGCAACTGGCGGCTACGAGTTGGAGCATAAGGCCAGGTTCGGAAAGGAGGTGGAGGCCGCGATCAAGGTCGTGGCCTACAAGCAAAAGCCCTCCTCGAAGTTCAAGGCCATTCCCGCGGCCTCCGCCTCCATCATGGCGGCTGCGGAGGCCAACTTTGTTGGGGCCGGGCCTAATGCGGACGAGGTGGCGAAGCTGCGGGCGGACGTGGCCCGCCTGACGTCAACCATGGAGACTCTCCAGAAGGAAAACGAGAAGCTCCGCGCAGATCTGGCCAATCTACGTGAGCCTGCCTCTCGCGCGGCGCCCCAGACGCAGCGCCCAAGCCAGCCCGTGCCGGTGGAGAACCAGGTTCTGAACCTGGTCCGGCAGGAGATGGCTGCCTTCCAGCACCGGTTCTCCGTGCTGGAGGGCATCGTCCTGCGCCCCCCCCTAGGGGCAAGCAAGACGGTGGCGAGGCCGGCAACGGTCTCGTACGCGGCGGCCACGGCTGCCGCATCCAGGCCGGGGCCGTCCAGCCAGCCCTCGGGCGGGGCTGCGGTTGCCCCTCCCCCCCCTGAAAAGCCGGCTCCGGCAAAACCGGTACCGGCTGAACCAGCTCCGGCTAAGCCGGCGACGGGAAAGAGAGGCAAGGCGAAGGCGAAAAAGGGCAAGGCGGCAGCACAGGTGGTGGCTGCGCCAGCCCCAGTGCCTGCGGCGAATGTGCTAGCGCCAGCGGCAAGCCAGCTGCCGCCGCCGCCACCACCCCCCCCAGCTCCCTACACCTCCCGCGGCTGAAGCCGGTTGGCAGGTGGTCGGGGACAAAAAGAATGGAAAGAAGGCAGCCAAAAAGGCCAAAGAGCAGGAGCGGCAGCGCCAGTTCAGGGCGCGCAAGATCGCGGCTAGGCTCCGCGCCCCGAAGACCGCAGCTGTAGTAATTACACTACAGCCGGACGCGGAAAAGAAGGGCGTTACCTACCGCGATCTGCTCGCAAAGGCGAAAGAGGCGGTGGATCTCGGGGAGCTCGGGATCACCGGAGGCCTCCGGCCCCAAGTCACCCAGACGGGGGCCCGTATGCTGGAGATCCCCAGGGAATCCAGTGGCGCGACCGCGGCCGCTCTGGCTGCGAAGCTCAGAGCGTCCCTGGACGCGGACGAGGCCCGAGTGTCCAGGCCCGTCAGATGCGCAGACCTGCGCATCATGGGTCTGGACGACTCGGTATCGGAGGAAGAGTTGGTGGCCGCCGTCGCCAGGTTCGGGGGGTGCACTACTGACCAGGTCAGGTCAGGCGCCATACGCCCGGACCAACAGGGTATGCATGCCGCCACGGCGGCCAAAACCATAGTGGAGGGCCGAAGGCTTCCGGTGGGCTGGGTCTCAGCGCAGGTTACGCTGCTGGAGCCCAGACTTCTGAGGTGCTACCGCTGTCTCGTGGGGCACCACGTATCAGTTAAATGCGCCTCGGAGGTTGACCGCAGTGGCCTACGCTTCCGCTGCTGTCAACCCGGACACATATCGGCGACCTGCTGGGCCACGCCGCACTGTGATGCATGTGTGGCGACCGGCAAGCCAGCCGATCACCGAGCCGGAAGCAGGGCCTGCGTGCCAACCGCCAAGGCCAAGGCCGCGGGTAGGGGAGGGCCTTCCACCGCCACTGCCTCTGTGGCCTCCGCCACAGCCGCAACTGCCGCCGCCGCCGCTGCCACTGTCGCCGCCGCCACCGCCGCGACACCGACGCCCGCAGAGGGGCGCCCCGTGGAGGAAGCTGAAATGGAATGCCTATAACGGCCCCATTAAGCTTCCTCCAGGCGAATATCAACCACTGCGCTTGCGCTCAGGATCTGTTGCTCCAGAGCATGGCGCAGTGGTCGATTAACAGCGCTGTGGTCGCTGAGCCGTATTTTGTCTGGCCTAGGGAGGACTGGGTGGCAGACCTTAACGGCTCAGTGGCCATCATTTCTTCGGCCGCCGCCGGTACCCCCGACCCCTGAAGGTGTCAGGAGGGGTCAGGGGTGCGTAGCAGCACGGTTCGGGGAGTTCGTCGTTGTGGGGGTGTACTTCTCCCCGAACCGATCTCTCGCCGAGCTCCACAACTCTCTTGCAGAGCTGAGAGCAGTCGTCGTCGGAAGTTATCCCCTCCCCGTACTTGTCCTCGGAGACTTCAATGCCAAGAACTTGGCTTGGGGTTCTCGTCGTACAGATGTGCGGGGTAGGATGGTGGAAGACTGGGCTCTGGAGACAGGCCTGGTCGTCCTAAATCGGGGTTCTGCCCCCACGTGTGTGCGGATGCGGGGGGAGGGTTTTTATTTTGGGAGGTCTTTAGCGGCAACTTCACGCAGATTACCTTAATTGCATTATAAATTGTATAGGAGGTTAACTAGTACATTTTCCTTCTTAATAAAATAGCGAAACACACAGTTTCGCTACAGTTTAATTCTCTCAGCAATATGCGATCCTTTTATTAGAATTCAATGACATATTAGAAGTCAATATATTGTAAATAAACACGCTTTTACATTTTGCATAGAATATCATACTAATTTTTTTATTGCTTAATTGTCCAATTGTAAGTTTCTTCTTACTTTTATGTAAATCGTTGCATACAATCCATGTATTGTTCAATTTTCTACAGTAACTAATATAGTGGCCCATTCCTGATGGAATAACAGGAGGAACAAATTCTATTATACCACATAAAACATAAACATTTTCAGCTAATGTTATTGATCTTGGAATCTCTCGTAAATCAGATGTTATACTCTTCATATTTGATTTTTGTAATAGAACATAAGCATCATCGGTGTCTATTGCTAAGTATGGTCCTGTTGATTTTTGTAGCAGAGCACTCATTTTATTACAACAATGGTAATACACACTCTGGCGCTATCATCTAGGTTCAGTATTTTTTCGTACATATTTCAATAAAATAAAAAGAAATCAATTTAATTTAAATATTAACTAATTTGTTTAAAGTAAATATATATTAGGTTTGTTTAGAAAACCATGGTGTGAATTGCTTCCTTCATTTACAAAGAATTATTCTATATATATATATATATATATACACACACACACACACACAGTTAGGTCATAAGTATTGTCACACAGTAAAAACTTTTCTTTTAGAATGCTGGCCACAAAAAAGTTTATTGAATTCGAATTTCGAATTGTTCATGAAAATAAAACTGTATACTTTTTAGAATTTTACTCATTTTTAAATATGGAGTGGAAGCTTAAAGAAGACCGTGTTGCAGTTATTGCGTTGCATCGTTGCGGTTACGCGCCAATTCAAATTTTTGACATACTGAAAAATTTGAATATAACCAAAAGATTCGTTTATCGTATCATCAAACGATACAATGAAGACTCTTGTGTAGATGACAGGTCAAGAAGTGGTCGCCTTCGGTCTGTTAGGACTCCAGCAGTGATAAAAGCTGTGAAGGCGCGAATTCAAATAAATCCCAAACGTAAGCAGAAACTGTTGGCCCTTCAGATGGGGTTAAGCAGAACCACGGTGAAAAGGGTGTTAAATGAAGACTTAGGGCTTCGGGCATATCGAAGAAAAACAGGACATCATTTGAATGCTCGTCTAATGGACCTAAGACCGAAGAGATGCCGCGCTTTGTTGAAGCGGTATGCGGGAAAAAAATATCGGGCAATTTTTTTTCGGATGAAAAAATTTTTACCATAGAAGAGAGCTACAACAAACAAAATGATAAGGTGTACGCACACAGTAGTGAAGGAGCGAGCAACCGTATTCCGCGTGTCCAACGAGGTCATTTTCCATCCTCGCTCATGGTATGGTTGGGAGTTTCTTATTGGAGAGAGAGCAGAAGTACATTTATGTGAGAAAGGTGTAAAAACGAATGCAGTTGTGTATCAAAATACAGTCCTGACGAACCTTGTGGAACCTGTTTCTCATACCATGTTCAATAACAGGCACTGGGTATTCCAACAAGATTCGGCGCCAACTCATAGAGCGAAGAGCACACAATACTGGCTGGCGGCGGGTGAAATCGACTTCATCCGGCACGAAGACTGGCCCTCCTCCAGTCCAGATTTGATTCCGTTAGATTACAAGATATAGCAACACTTGGAGGAAAAGGCGTGCTCAAAGCCTCATCCCAATTTGGAGTCACTCAAGACATCCTTGATTAAGGCAGCCGCCGATATTGACATGGACCTCATTCGTGCTGCGATAGACGACTGGCCGCGCAGATTGAAGTTGAAGGCCTGTATTCAAAATCACGGAGGTCATTTTGAATAAACTTTAGTGTCATAAGAATCTATGTTTTGTTAAGTTCATTTTGGTATATAAATGGTTACATAATGAATAAACTTGTTTCAATTATTTTATATTAAACATGTGACAGAATTTATGACCTGACTAGGTATATATATATATATATATATATATATATATATATATATATGTGTGTGTGTGTGTGTGTGTGTGTATATATATTTATATACATATACAGGCTGTCCCAGTAATGGTGGATAATCTGGTACGTACGTGTTCGGGCGGGGGGGAGGTGGCCTCGGTTCCCTACAAAAATATTCTATCCCGAACGGTTCGCGGTCTACGCCATGTTTTATAAAATTCCGAAAATTCTTACTTCTGCTCACATTTGTGGTCATCACGTTCGCAGTTTAATGCCTAGATCGGATTTTTTTCTTTTAATGTGTTCCCTAATAATGATGTTTTTAAATTACCCTTAAAAATTTTCAACTACCATGGGCAGTATTTTACAAGACGGCACTAAACATAAGTTTAAATTTTTTACTTTATTTAACTGCTAAGTTTGAGCACCTGTGGTGAAAAAAAAACGTATAGGATCTGTGTGGCCAACCATTAAAAAGTTTGCCTATATCATAAGGATTCTAAAACATTAGCATACCATGTACTTAATGTCATTACTTACTGAGCTACTCGTATAGCCCTTAATGTGTAAAAGTAGGCATTTCATTTCAAAATTACAAAGTTACTGACATATAGTTTTTTTTAAACATTGCATGTCTTTACTAGGTAAGTACATTTGTCGCCCTTGAAAATTTTACTTTACTACCTGCTCGCCTTGTTTGGACGAATTATAAGCTGTGTGAGCGAGACAAACGGTGCTTAGGATTAATGTGAGTAAAAAGGATTGACAGATTCTCCATTGTATGATTTTTTTCTAGAGAAATTCTTGGTAGAGAGAAATTGTGTTCTGTGATCTTGACCTTCTCGGCATCGCATGTGGAGTCAAATTGAGTACCGTCACCTTTTTGGAAATCGGCAGAAAAGATTCGTTTATTTCGATCCGAGATATCGATGAAATATCGGGAAAAATAGTACTTTTACTGTGAGATGGCACTAGTATCAACGTAAAGCAAGCTACTGAGGACTTTCATACTCCTGATTTTAGGTTATGTTTCGGTTGTAAACCATTACTACTGATATCGATATTTGAAAACTGTTTTCAATAACGATATGAAAACTAAATATCAGTTATGTAACCGTTGCAGTCAAAATCTGAAAACGTCCATGCTTAGTAGATACTAGGCGAAAGCATTGTCTTTTGTTTTCTTGTTATTAACAACCATAAACTGATTCTGACTGGTCGTTTTTAAATGGAGATAAAATTTGAAATGCTTATTAATAATTGAAAACCATGTTTAATTTGAAAAAAAAAATAAAATAAGAAATAAGAATTTTAAAATGTCAATAAGGAAAGTGATAAAAAATGTAGGAATTGAGAAAGGAATTCATCATTATAAGAGTTTCAATTGTTTATTTTTTTGTTGCTCCTCGGATGCGCAAGAGTAGTTTTGCACTGAACTAATAAGGAGAGGGTGCCGTGCAATTCGACGATTGATAAATTGAGTTTTATTAACTTTTTGCAATTAGTATTGCATTTTATTCGATTTTTAGTAATGGTGGAGTTAGATTCAAGTAGGGTGCAGTTTATATTTATTATAAGAAGTACCAAATTGTAAGTATCTGAAGAGATATCGACGTTATAAGATGCGCGATATTTACCTATTTTTTATTTATAAACTACGGGGGTGCGGTTTAAATAATAAACATTTTTGAGAAGTGCTGTTAAAATCACATCTATGCGTATTTTCATTTATATCTATATCCCAAATTCGTAGGCTGGGGTAGGGTAGCTCAACACAAGTGGGTCGTGTGGACGAAAGCGGTATAGGAAGCATAGATAACGAAGATCAGAATCGCGGACAATTATCTGCAGAAATTGTTGGCGACAGTCAGCTGTCATAGCGGCTGGATGTAGGCGAAAATTTAGAATTATATTGAACCCACAGAGTACTTTGAATAATATGAATTGAACCAATCACGGCCCTGAGATAAAGAGTAATTGTGTTCTGTGGCCCTGAGTGTAGGATATAATTTAGTGCTCGACCAGTGCTAGTCTTACTGCTAGCATCCAGGACAGGGTGAGGCAACTTTGTATGAAAGTTGAAAAATCTGCACACAATCATGATTTTGTCAATGTTCGTGTTGGGCTTGTTAAAATAAGGCGAGAAAAAATATCGCTGTTTCTTTCCTTCATGTTGTTTTAGATTGCCACTTTAAAAATTAGATACACAAATTCATATTATATCGAAAGAAACTAAAAATGTTAATTATGTGTTCAACTTTTTTTGGTTTGCTCTTTAAAGTATAATTACATACATATTACTGTGAGATTTGCACCATTTAATTCATTTAAATTAAATTATTTAATATTAGCAGAATTCTATCAAGAGAAGTCGTGAATTAAAAGAAGAAAAAAATGACTTTTATTTTTGTCAACGTCTTTCATATTGAAAATATTTTCTGAAATTGATTAAATTTTTTTTAATAGGTTTAGATTTCAATATTTGTTATTGCTTTTTGCTGCAATTCAGTTATTATCGGTTCAGAATACTTCATTTTCGTTTGTAGTCGTTTCTTCGCGACTGTGTCTGTAAATATTTTTTGTGAGATGTTGACTCTAAGAGATATTGACTATAAATTTATTATTAAAAAAAAATATTTACGATGTGTGATCAGAATCGAAAGTAAATGAAGCGTTGTGCAAACAAAAAGCACAAAATCATTTAATTACTTTCTGCAGGTTTCCTACAATAGTAGAAGAAAAACTTTTAACAATATTGTGGTAAGTCTTTAAGCATTTTAAATGTATTGATCGTAATTTGTAGGGATTATTACTATATTAACTCGAATTTTATCTGTTTCAGATCATGTATTTGGGCTGAGTTAAGTTTTCACCATGAGAACTTTGCTGATTTAAATTTACGTTAATGTTCTGTGAAGAATAACTCTCTGACAATAACATGTGTTATACATCAGTGGAAATATTATGTACAAAAACAATAAAAAACATCAATAATAATGTGTCGTTTATAAAACAATGTCTTCCAGAAAATAAAATTACATAACTATACTGATTTATAGTTTTATTTTATCCCACATACTAATCTAAAGTATATTCAGGTAATTTTGGTGTAACCTCTCAAAAATATGGGAATTTACCCCATAGGTTTGTGAGGCTTGAGCCAAAATTACTCGAATAAGCCTTAAATAAAAAGTTTAAAGTTACAGAATACAAGGGTTTGAAATTCCTGCTAAAAAAGTTTTATATGGGCGTCCACCGTAGCGCTTTTCGTGTACACTCGTAAACACGTGTTTCCGTTTTCTAGTATGAAGTTGGCGTTCTTCTCTTGGTAGAGAGTAATTGTGTTCTGTGGTTGTGAGTGTTCTAGTGAAGTAAAACATAGTCAAATACTTAACAGTTAACGTGAAATATTTATATTGTGAATGAACTAATTAATCTATGTACAAATAATTGTGTAATTAAGCTGTAAACAAATATTTGTGTAAACATTTTGTGAATTGTGTAATTAAAATAGGTACAAATAAGTGTGTGATCTGTAATAAATTATCAGCATGTAAGGCAATAGTGGTTTTAACGACAACCAATTATACCCCCCTTTCAACATGCATCATTACAAAGAAAGTAATAGCTACTAATAACGGCCTTTATCTTGCCTTTTACTCGCTCCGGTCATCCTTTCAATTTCATAAGGGATAATACTTGAGGATAATAACATAAGAAATAAGAGAATAAACATATCTCTTTATAAATAGAAAAAACAGTACAAGTTACAACTAATATCCCATTCCGATATTTTTTTTTTGAAATAATGATAACAAACGAGCACAAAGTTTTTCCGATGATAAGTGAATGATGTAGTAGCCCATAGACATCTGCATTTGTCCTGGGTTATGAATTAAAATGCAAATAGGTTGTCACCCCTGATGACTTAGATGGAATTTCACATTTCCTGTAAAGGGGTCTCTGTTTCTCTACAGTTAACGTATAAAATACAGCAGCATAGCTATTTTATGCTAGTATTCTGTAGTATTATGCTATATGCAAAGTGCACCGCTACCCTGAAGACTAAGATGGAATGTCGTCACTATTGATAACGCGATAAATCAAAAATTATAATTGCTATTTAAATTTTCATTGGTGGATCTTACCCAAGTTTTTGTGAAATTTACAGCAAATGCTTAGAAAAATACTAAAATTTTGTACTCACAGGAAAATCACCTTATTCTTAAAATACCCGCCATGGAC
Source organism: Parnassius glacialis (assembly GCA_033319125.1). NCBI lineage: Eukaryota > Metazoa > Arthropoda > Insecta > Lepidoptera > Papilionidae > Parnassius > Parnassius glacialis. The sequence goes on along the minus strand of JAVANC010000013.1, from coordinate 15,685,001 downwards.
ATCTTGTTACCTAAAGGCATATGAGCAGGAGTGTTTTGAGTTTTAAATATGACTATATGTTTTTTTATAGTTTATGAGTAACAAGCAAGCACGCAGTCCAACTGATGGTATGTGGATGATGCGGCCGATGGACAAAATACAGAGGCGTTGTTATGTCCGACTTTTTTTCTTTTAATGTGTTCCCTAATAATGATGTTTTTAAATTACCCTTAAAAATTTTCAACTACCATGGGCAGTATTTTACAAGACGGCACTAAACATAAGTTTAAATTTTTTACTTTATTTAACTGCTAAGTTTGAGCACCTGTGGTGAAAAAAAAACGTATAGGATCTGTGTGGCCAACCATTAAAAAGTTTGCCTATATCATAAGGATTCTAAAACATTAGCATACCATGTACTTAATGTCATTACTTACTGAGCTACTCGTATAGCCCTTAATGTGTAAAAGTAGGCATTTCATTTCAAAATTACAAAGTTACTGACATATAGTTTTTTTTAAACATTGCATGTCTTTACTAGGTAAGTACATTTGTCGCCCTTGAAAATTTTACTTTACTACCTGCTCGCCTTGGTTGGACGAATTATAAGCTGTGTGAGCGAGACAAACGGTGCTTAGGATTAATGTGAGTAAAAAGGATCGACAGATTCTCCATTGTATGATTTTTTTCTAGAGAAATTCTTGGTAGAGAGAAATTGTGTTCTGTGATCTCGACCTTCTCGGCATCGCATGTGGAGTCAAATTGAGTACCGTCACCTTTTTGGAAATCGGCAGAAAAGATTCGTTTATTTCGATCCGAGATATCGATGAAATATCGGGAAAAATAGTACTTTTACTGTGAGATGGCACTAGTATCAACGTAAAGCAAGCTACTGAGGACTTTCATACTCCTGATTTTAGGTTATGTTTCGGTTGTAAACCATTACTACTGATATCGATATTTGAAAACTGTTTTCAATAACGATATGAAAACTAAATATCAGTTATGTAACCGTTGCAGTCAAAATCTGAAAACGTCCATGCTTAGTAGATACTAGGCGAAAGCATTGTCTTTTGTTTTCTTGTTATTAACAACCATAAACTGATTCTGACTGGTCGTTTTTAAATGGAGATAAAATTTGAAATGCTTATTAATAATTGAAAACCATGTTTAATTTGAAAAAAAAAAAAATAAGAAATAAGAATTTTAAAATGTCAATAAGGAAAGTGATAAAAAATGTAGGAATTGAGAAAGGAATTCATCATTATAAGAGTTTCAATTGTTTATTTTTTTGTTGCTCCTCGGATGCGCAAGAGTAGTTTTGCACTGAACTAATAAGGAGAGGGTGCCGTGCAATTCGACGATTGATAAATTGAGTTTTATTAACTTTTTGCAATTAGTATTGCATTTTATTCGATTTTTAGTAATGGTGGAGTTAGATTCAAGTAGGGTGCAGTTTATATTTATTATAAGAAGTACCAAATTGTAAGTATCTGAAGAGATATCGACGTTATAAGATGCGCGATATTTACCTATTTTTTATTTATAAACTACGGGGGTGCGGTTTAAATAATAAACATTTTTGAGAAGTGCTGTTAAAATCACATCTATGCGTATTTTCATTTATATCTATATCCCAAATTCGTAGGCTGGGGTAGGGTAGCTCAACACAAGTGGGTCGTGTGGACGAAAGCGGTATAGGAAGCATAGATAACGAAGATCAGAATCGCGGACAATTATCTGCAGAAATTGTTGGCGACAGTCGGCTGTCATAGCGGCTGGATGTAGGCGAAAATTTAGAATTATATTGAACCCACAGAGTACTTTGAATAATATGAATTGAACCAATCACGGCCCTGAGATAAAGAGTAATTGTGTTCTGTGGCCCTGAGTGTAGGATATAATTTAGTGCTCGACCAGTGCTAGTCTTACTGCTAGCATCCAGGACAGGGTGAGGCAACTTTGTATGAAAGTTGAAAAATCTGCACACAATCATGATTTTGTCAATGTTCGTGTTGGGCTTGTTAAAATAAGGCGAGAAAAAATATCGCTGTTTCTTTCCTTCATGTTGTTTTAGATTGCCACTTTAAAAATTAGATACACAAATTCATATTATATCGAAAGAAACTAAAAATGTTAATTATGTGTTCAACTTTTTTTGGTTTGCTCTTTAAAGTATAATTACATACATATTACTGTGAGATTTGCACCATTTAATTCATTTAAATTAAATTATTTAATATTAGCAGAATTCTATCAAGAGAAGTCGTGAATTAAAAGAAGAAAAAAATGACTTTTATTTTTGTCAACGTCTTTCATATTGAAAATATTTTCTGAAATTGATTAAATTTTTTTTAATAGGTTTAGATTTCAATATTTGTTATTGCTTTTTGCTGCAATTCAGTTATTATCGGTTCAGAATACTTCATTTTCGTTTGTAGTCGTTTCTTCGCGACTGTGTCTGTAAATATTTTTTGTGAGATGTTGACTCTAAGAGATATTGACTATAAATTTATTATTAAAAAAAAATATTTACGATGTGTGATCAGAATCGAAAGTAAATGAAGCGTTGTGCAAACAAAAAGCACAAAATCATTTAATTACTTTCTGCAGGTTTCCTACAATAGTAGAAGAAAAACTTTTAACAATATTGTGGTAAGTCTTTAAGCATTTTAAATGTATTGATCGTAATTTGTAGGGATTATTACTATATTAACTCGAATTTTATCTGTTTCAGATCATGTATTTGGGCTGAGTTAAGTTTTCACCATGAGAACTTTGCTGATTTAAATTTACGTTAATGTTCTGTGAAGAATAACTCTCTGACAATAACATGTGTTATACATCAGTGGAAATATTATGTACAAAAACAATAAAAAACATCAATAATAATGTGTCGTTTATAAAACAATGTCTTCCAGAAAATAAAATTACATAACTATACTGATTTATAGTTTTATTTTATCCCACATACTAATCTAAAGTATATTCAGGTAATTTTGGTGTAACCTCTCAAAAATATGGGAATTTACCCCATAGGTTTGTGAGGCTTGAGCCAAAATTACTCGAATAAGCCTTAAATAAAAAGTTTAAAGTTACAGAATACAAGGGTTTGAAATTCCTGCTAAAAAAGTTTTATATGGGCGTCCACCGTAGCGCTTTTCGTGTACACTCGTAAACACGTGTTTCCGTTTTCTAGTATGAAGTTGGCGTTCTTCTCTTGGTAGAGAGTAATTGTGTTCTGTGGTTGTGAGTGTTCTAGTGAAGTAAAACATAGTCAAATACTTAACAGTTAACGTGAAATATTTATATTGTGAATGAACTAATTAATCTATGTACAAATAATTGTGTAATTAAGCTGTAAACAAATATTTGTGTAAACATTTTGTGAATTGTGTAATTAAAATAGGTACAAATAAGTGTGTGATCTGTAATAAATTATCAGCATGTAAGGCAATAGTGGTTTTAACGACAACCAATTATACCCCCCTTTCAACATGCATCATTACAAAGAAAGTAATAGCTACTAATAACGGCCTTTATCTTGCCTTTTACTCGCTCCGGTCATCCTTTCAATTTCATAAGGGATAATACTTGAGGATAATAACATAAGAAATAAGAGAATAAACATATCTCTTTATAAATAGAAAAAACAGTACAAGTTACAACTAATATCCCATTCCGATATTTTTTTTTTGAAATAATGATAACAAACGAGCACAAAGTTTTTCCGATGATAAGTGAATGATGTAGTAGCCCATAGACATCTGCATTTGTCCTGGGTTATGAATTAAAATGCAAATAGGTTGTCACCCCTGATGACTTAGATGGAATTTCACATTTCCTGTAAAGGGGTCTCTGTTTCTCTACAGTTAACGTATAAAATACAGCAGCATAGCTATTTTATGCTAGTATTCTGTAGTATTATGCTATATGCAAAGTGCACCGCTACCCTGAAGACTAAGATGGAATGTCGTCACTATTGATAACGCGATAAATCAAAAATTATAATTGCTATTTAAATTTTCATTGGTGGATCTTACCCAAGTTTTTGTGAAATTTACAGCAAATGCTTAGAAAAATACTAAAATTTTGTACTCACAGGAAAATCACCTTATTCTTAAAATACCCGCCATGGACATCTTGTTACCTAAAGGCATATGAGCAGGAGTGTTTTGAGTTTTAAATATGACTATATGTTTTTTTATAGTTTATGAGTAACAAGCAAGCACGCAGTCCACCTGATGGTATGTGGATGATGCGGCCGATGGACAAAATACAGAGGCGTTGTTATGTCCGACGACCAAGATCAGGGTGAGGCAACTTTTTATGAAAGCTGAAAAATCTGCACACAATCATGATTTTGTCAATGTTCGTGTTAGGCTTGTTAAAATAAAGCGAGATAAAATATCGCTGTCTCTTTCTTTATGTTGTTTTAGGTTGCCATTCTAAAAATTAGATAAACAAATTCGTATTATATGGGAAGAAAATAAAAATGTTAAGTCGGTGTTAAACTTTCATTGGTTTGCTCTTTAAAATATAATTTCATACATATTACTCTGAGATTCGCACAATTAGTTTACCTATTAATTGATTTAAATTAAATTATTAAATATTAGCAGAATTCTATCAAAAGAAGCCATGAATTAATAAAAGAAGAAAAAATGACATTTGTATGTCAACGTCTTTCATATTGAAAATATTTTCTGTAATTTATTTCATAGGTTTAGTTTTTAATATTTATTAGTCATTTTTGCTTAAATTCAGTTAGATGGGCTTCATTTTCGTATGTACGCGAATATACAGTCATAATATCGTTGTGAATGTACAGTAAAGATTTCTTGTGAAATGTTAATTCTGTATAAGATATTGACTATAAATGAATTCATGATTTCAAAGTTTTATGCACGATTTGTGGTCATCATCGAAAGTAAGTTAAGTGTTGTGTAAATAAAAAAGCACAAATCATCTGATCACTTTCTGCAAGTTTCCTATGATAGGAAAAGAATAACTTATGACAATATTGTGGTAAGGCTATAAACATTTCGAATCTATTGGCCGTTATTTGTAGGACTTATTACTATATTGATTTGAATTCTATCTGTTTCAGATCACGTATTTAGGTTGAGTTAGATTTTCATCATGAGAATTTTTCTGATTAAAATTTACGTTAATATTCTGTGAAGAATAACTCCCTAACCTAACAATAATGTGTTGTATATCAATAACGAGCGAGGAAATATTATGTGCAAAAGAAATAAAAAAACATCAATAATAATGTGTAGTTCATAAAACAATCTGTCTTCCAGAAAATAAAATTACGTAACTATACTTATTTATAGTTTTATTTTATCCCACATAAGTACTAATCTAAAGTATATTCGAGTAATTTTGGTGCAACCTCTCAAATATATGGGAATTTACCCCATAGGTTTGTGAGGCTTGAGCCAAAATTACTCGAATAAGCCTTGAATAAAAAGTTTAAAGTTACAGATTACAAAGGTTCGAAATTCCTGCTAAAAAAGTTTTATATGGGCATTCACCGTAGCGCTTTTCGTATACACACATAAACACGTGTTTTCGTTTTTTAATATGAAGTTGGCGTTCTTCTCTTGATCTTGATAAAGAGTAATTGTGTTCTGTGATCCAGGACTATACATAATATACAATAAACAAAAAAAATATACAATTAATCAAAAATTTTCTGCTTTGTTTACTTTTAATTTAATTGCCTTATTATTAATATGTTTTATATTTTTAGCCGTGTAGTGGCGGTCAAGAATATCCACTACCCCATATCCTCCCGTGGGTATCGTAAAAGGCGACAAAGGGAAACATGCAGGAGATGGGCAGCAGCATCTTCCTGGTAACGGCATAAATACAATAAAAAACTGCGGTTGCCAACCCGCTCGCCAAGCGTGGCAACTATGGCAATATACCCCCCCATGAGCAATGATAATAATAAACGGCCCCCAGTCCCCGGCGGCCCCGCTATTCCTGGCTACGGTGGCGACCATGGTAACGGCGGGGCAGGGGGTGCTAAGAATCTCCGGTGGAGGTTCGGTTGCCACCTTAGACGACTCGACCTGGCAACGTACAACGCACGCACCCTGAGGACTGACGAGAAGATCGTGGAGCTGGAAGAAGAGATAGACAAGTTGCGCTGGCATATTATAGGATTATCCGAAGTCCGAAGAGAGGGGGAGGACACGGTAATCCTCGAATCCGGCAACTTGCTCTATCACCGGGAGGGCGACCATCTGTCCCAAGGAGGTGTCGGATTTATCGTCCACAAGTCTCTCGTTAACAACGTTGTAAAGATCGGGAGTGTGTCGACGAGGGTTGCGTACCTTATACTCAGAATCACCAAACGGTATTCGCTGAAGGTCATACAGGTTTACGCACCAACCTCGGCACACCCCGATGAGGAGGTGGAGGAAATGTATGAGGATATCACTAGAGCCATGCATTCCTCCAAAACCCAATATACGGTGTTAATGGGAGACTTCAATGCAAAACTAGGCACAAGAGAGAACGGTGAGCTGAAAGTAGGGAAATTTGGAATAGGGCAACGGAACCCAAGGGGCCAGCAGCTGGCCGACTTCATGGAGAAAGAGGGACTCTTTATGATGAACTCTTTCTTCAAGAAGCGGCCCCACAGGAAGTGGACCTGGTCGAGCCCCGACGGTTCGACAAAAAATGAGATTGACTTCATTATGACGACCAGACGACAACTGTTCAGTGATGTCTCAGTGATCGCGAGGGTGAAAACCGGCAGCGATCACCGAATGGTTAGAGGCACACTGAACCTAAATGTTAAGTTGGAGAGGTCTCGTCTGATGAAGTCAACGCTCCGTCCCCCTCGTGCTCTAATCCAGAGTCCCGAAACCTTTCAGCTCGAGTTACAAAACCGTTTTCAGTGCCTAAAAGACTGCAATGAAGTGGACGATATGAACGACAAGCTCGTGGAAACTGTCCATGCGGTCGGGGCTAAGTTCTGCAAGACCCGCCGCAGAAGAACACAAAAACTCTCCGATCACACTCTTAATCTCATGGCTGTTAGACGGGAGATGAGGCTACATTCTTCAACAGATTTGACAACATACAGGCAACTGAACAGACAGATCTCCAAATGCATGCGGCGAGACTTACGCAACTTCAATACAGCTCGTGTTGAAGAAGCGATCGAGCGGAACCAAGGCTCCAAAGTCTTTGCCAGAGATCTGTCTGCCAGAAAGAGCCAACTGTCAAAGCTGAAGACCGAGTGTGGCAGCATCGTTTCCGGGGCACCTGAGATTTTGAGTGAGATTGAGAGGTTCTATGGGCAGCTGTACACGTCATCGTTGGAGCCACACGCAAGTGTGAGTAACGATCCAAGAGCGAGTCTTATTCGACACTATTCCGAAGATATCCCGGACGTCAGTCAGAGCGAGATAAGAATGGCTCTCCAGCACCTTAAAAACGGCAAGGCCCCAGGCGAGGATGGAATTACAGCGGAGCTTCTGAAAGCGGGTGGAAGACCGGTACTTGAAGTCCTTCAGAAGCTCTTTAATTCCGTCCTCCATGGTGGCATTACACCGGAGGCGTGGAGCAGAAGTGCGGTGGTCTTGTTCTTCAAGAAAGGTGACAACGCTCTCTTGAAGAACTACAGACCGATTTCCCTTCTGAGCCGCGTCTACGTGCTGTTTTCGAGAGTCATTACGAATCGTCTCGCGCGCAGACTTGACGACTTCCAGCCTCCCGAACAAGCCGGTTTCCGAAAGGGCTTTAGCACCATAGACCACATACATACCCTAAGGCAAATTGTACAGAAGTCCGAAGAGTACAATTTGCCACTATGTCTGGCGTATGTGGACTATGAGAAAGCCTTTGATTCCGTCGAAATTTGGGCGGTGCTGCAGTCCCTTCAGCGGTGCCAAGTTGACTGTCGGTATATCGAAGTGCTGAAGTGTTTGTACAGTAGAGCTACGATGGCTATCCGAGTACAGAACCAGAGTACGAAACCTATCCAATTGCAGAGAGGTGTAAGACAGGGTGACGTTATATCCCCGAAACTCTTCACCGCTGCATTGGAAGACGTTTTCAAGCTTCTGAACTGGAAAGGATACGGAATTAACATCAATGGCGAGTACATCACTCACCTTCGATTTGCCGACGATATAGTCCTCATGGCAGAATCGCTGGAGGAGCTAAGCACTATGCTCAATGACCTCAATAGTGTCTCCCAACGGATAGGTCTTAAGATGAACATGGACAAAACAAAGATTATGTTTAATGTCCATGTCACACCTATGCCGGTAGTTGTTGGGAGCACTAAGCTCGAAGTTGTTGACGAGTATGTTTACCTGGGACAAATAGTCCGACTAGATAAGTCCAACTTCGACCGAGAGGTCAATCGACGGATTCAACTCGGCTGGGCAGCGTTTGGGAAGCTACGACACATCTTCTCGTCAGAAATACCTCAAAACCTTAAAACAAAATTGTACAACCAGTGCGTGTTGCCAGTGATGACTTACGGAACTGAGACGTGGTCCTTCACTGCTGGCCGTATGAGGAAGCTCAAGGTCGCTCAGCGAGCTATGGAGAGGGCTATGCTCGGAGTTTCTCTGCGTGATAAACTTAGGAATAAGGATATCCGCAGTAGAACCAGAGTAACCGACATAGCCCAACGGATTAGTAAGCTGAAGTGGCAGTGGGCCGGCCATATAGCTCGAAGAACCGACAACCGATGGGGAAGAAAGATTCTCGAGTGGCAGCCTCGTACCGGTAGGCGAAGTGTAGGGCGTCCCCCCACAAGATGGAGTGACGACCTGGTAAGACATGCAGGAAGTCGATGGATGCAGGTGGCTCGGGACCGTGCTTTGTGGCATTCCTTGGGGGAGGCCTATGTTCAGCAGTGGACTTGTGAAGGGCTGTAATGATGAATGATGATGATATTTTTAGATGACCTGATAACATATAAGTGGTGTTTATATGCTTGTCATATTTGATCCACCACATTTAATCAAAGGAATGTGAAACAATTTTTTACAAAAAAATATACAATACCAAGAAAATATTTCTATATGGACAGATAAGAAAGACTATGAACATGCAGAAACACGGTTACTACCCAAACTTAACGTCGAACATGTTATTTCTGAAAAAAATTAAGGTATAAAATAATTGTAATTTTATTTCTATTATACATGTAATTTAATTTTTGTATGTGTAATACATGTTTTCCTAATCAAATTCTTATGGATTATTTGCAGATTAAGAATTATATTTGTATATTTAATAAAACCGTGGCAGGACCCCCAAATTATACCTATGCATTTTGTAAGTTATCATATTAATTATTTTATTAAATTTTAAAAGTAGGAGTCCATAAGAGCAGACATAGGTTATATGATTTACCACGAAAGGTCATATAATCATAGCGTCGAATTTAGGGAATATGTAAGAAAATATTCAAAAATATTTAAAAGAGTGTGCTCCACAGCCAAGTCTTTGCATTTGAGCAACAAAATTAAGACGGCTTCTAATAAAATTAAAATGACATGGAGTATAATTAATAGCAAAAATGGTAAGATCAACTCTCGCAATTCAAACTACCAGTTAAGTGTTAATAACAAATTAACCGAATCAGATTAGGATGTTGCAATGGTTTTTGAGAAATATTTTACTGATATTCCGATATTAACCACTAAGTCACTGAATTTTTCTCCTGCGGTCGCCGAATCATTACTTAAACAAAATGTAAATGCATGTACAAAGAATTTTACATTTCATGAAGTATCATCAAAAGATATTGTATAATATTTTAAAACTATTGATGTTAAGAAAACTGCGGATCTGTGGGGGATTTGTTAAAGTTATTGCGTCTATAATAGATACAATCGCGCCTCATTTAGCTACTATTTTTAATACTAGTATCGAATCTGGTGTGTTTCCTGATTTAATGAAGTATAGTAAAGTAATACCTTTATTTAAATCTGGTAGTACATTAGACCCCGCCAATTTTAGACCTATTTCTGTACTACCAACACTAAGTAAGATTTAAAAAAAAAATTATCTTGATCAAATGTTAAATTTATTTAATATAAATAATTTACTTCATAAAAATCAATTTGGTTTCACAAGGGGTCGCTCGACAACTGATGCCGGTGTTGAACTGATTAAATATATATTTAATGCATGGGAGAATTCACAGGATGCTTTGGGTATATTTTGTGACCTATCCAAAGTCTTCGATTGTGTTCAACATTAATCAGGAAACTTCAACACTACGGTGTAAGAAGTGATGCTCTTAAATTAATTATTTCATATTTGAGTAAGAGAACGCAAAAAGTTGTCATTAACAGTATGAGTTCTTCCGGGTCGATGGTACAGATGGGCGTGCCTCAAGGCTCAATTCTCGGCCCCTTTCTGTTTCTTGTATACATTAATGATTTACCTTACATAGTAGGAGATAACCATGATATAGTATTATTTGCTGATGACACTTCTTTAATTTTCAAATTAAGCCGACAATTGCTAAAATATGACGAAGTAAATAATGCTATATGTAAATTAGTAAATTGGTTCAATGTTAATAATTTGCATTTAAATGGCACTAAAACGAAATGTATGAAATTTATAACTCCAAATGTCAAACAATTAAATACTAATGTAATTTTAAATGCGGAGAAACTGAGTCTTGTAGATACCACCATTTTTCTTGGAATCACACTAGTTTTGATATATGGGGGCTCCATTGAAGCTTCAATGGAGCCCCCATATATCAAAACTAGCAAGCAGACTTAGTTCTGCAGCATATGCCGTAAAAAAGATTAGAAGTCTAACTAGTGTTGAGACAGCTAGACTAGTTTACTTTAGCTATTTCCATAGCATAATGTCGTATGGTATTTTGCTATGGGGACACACAGCTGACACGCTGACACTGACATTATATTTGTTTTACAGAAGAGGGCCATAAGAGCAATTTATGATTTAAAGCCTAAAAAGTCGCTTCGACAAAAATTTAAGGAAATTAATATATTAACTTTGGCCTCTCAATACATTTATGAAAATGTAATGTACGTACACAAAAATAAAAGTAGTTTTACAAAAATAAGTGATATTCATTCTGTAAATACTAGGAACAGACACAAGCTAGTAGTACCAGTTACTCGACTCCATCGAGTCAGTAATTCATTCTTGGGGCGATGTATACGCTTTTACAACAAAATTCCAGAAAATATACAAAATTTGACCTGCTCAAAGTTCAAAAACTTTATTAAACTAAGTTTGTATAAAAAGGGTTATTATAGTATTAAAGAATTTATAGATGATAATAACCCCTGGAAATGAGGTGATCGCTACCAAGCTATTTCTAATTTGTTGTGTTGTTAATTTGTGTAACATACATGATTGTAAGCTGTTATTTAAAAAAAAAGTCCCGCTGGGTTTCTTGCTGGTTCTTCCCAGGACAGAGGTTTTTTTTCGAACCAGTGGTAATTATACAAAAGAGTGACTTTTAATAATTATTATTTATAATCTCTATTGAATAAAAAAGTTTCTGTTTCTGTTTACTAAATATATTTATACATAGCACCATAAAGCTGAAGTGTTTTACATGGCTTGTGGTGAGAACCAGAGACCCTTTTTACTTGTAGTACAAGGCATTCCTTTATCTTCAAGGGTGACAATGCTTTTGCATTTTGATACTTTTACAACAGGATTAATGTAGGTGTCTGTGGGCTACAGCACAGCACAACAGTAACTTATAAATATTGTACAGAGTATGTAATGATATTTAATTTTATAATATTTTAAATATTTAATACAGCTCATTATTCGGATGTGCGGCCAGTGAACAGAACACAGAAAAATATTTCTGAAATAGTATCTTTTAGAGAGGACCTATTTAACAATGTAAAGGGAAGTGCGGTGATAAAAAAGAAGAGGGAAAGATTTAAGAATTTTAGCATTCTGGCAATTTAGCAAGCTTTGTTGAAACAACAAAATATAAAATTTATTAATGAAAACTCTGTTAAAATATAAGAAAAATCTGAAAAATAAAGTGACTAAATAAATGTCAACATTGTTTAATTTGCATTTACCTCGTTTTATTTTCAATATTTTAAAATAAAATTGCAAGTAATTAATAAATGAACTTATTTGAGACGTCCTTTGCCTGGTATAGCTGCTTCAAATAAAAAAAGAAATGTCACATATCATTTTGCTACAACCAATCAGGATGCAGAAGCTAAGTCGTAAGTTTATTTTAGTTCGTGAGATGTCCCTGGATCACAGAGTACTTTCCTATATACTGAAACCGTGGATGTCCGTCTGATTCGGTTAGAATCTACTAGTTTGCTAGTTAGTCTGTGGATCCTGCCTGTATAGGACAGTAGGCCTGGGTCGTATCGCGTTTTCTGTGAATCGTATCTAAATCTGATTTCGAGTTTCAATATCTGATATCAAAACTATATATTTCAATATCTATATATTCTGCGTACACTTCTCTTTGGTACACTTGTTTATATTTTCTACTCCGATACGCTGTTGAAATCTGCTACGAGGATTTATATTTACTCTTACCTATTCGATGCGAATCAGTATTGTAAATATATTATAGTAAATTTATATCATGTTATCTTCTTGGAGCTAATGCAGATATAGTTGTAGTTTTAACTTTTTTTTAAGTTTTGAACTAGTTATTTATTTACAAAACTAGATACTCAATTAAAATAGTTCAATAAAATTATTATATAAAATAGTAGGTATTTAGTGTCTTTATTATTTATTTACATCACAAATTGCATTTAAAAGGATAAAAATTGCAACTTTCTCCTTCCACTACATTTATTCTGGCAGATCTGTTAGAACTAAAAATAAATTGAAAATTCTATATAAAATAATGTTATAAAATGCACTCGATTTTACACTTTAAAAAACAATCAGATTTGAAATTTATCATTATTAGGCAACATAAGTAAAACTTTAAATTCTTACATCTATGATTAAAGTTAGTGAAATAACTTTGTAACGAAACGATGTCATAAAAATAGTTCGTAAAGTTATGTTGATTAGGTTCTAAATCATATACTATTGGGTTACGCGACTGGGCAGAAATTGCCGTACCGCTCCTATTACTGTATTTGTCTTGGCCGGAAGTATTTAAATAAAGATGGTTAATATATCTTTTAACTGTTAAAATAAACAGTTAAAAAAATTGCAAATTTATTAAATAAATAAAATAAACGATAATGAATAAAATTATCATATTCCAGTCTATTTAAAATCATCCACGATCGATTTCTTACTTAGCCGTATTTATTCCATCTAGCGTCTTCTTTTCGACTTTTCGTTACACCTTGAGAGTCAATCAATTTTCGTTCGATAAAATGACTTTACCCATAGAATGGAGTAGATGGCAGTTTACAACATTCACATGTCTAAAAACAAGGATTGTAACAATTATTTACTAAATATATATACTTAAAGTCAAGCTTATATCCAATATTTTATGCTGAACTTGTTTTTGACAATTCTTATATTTAAATAAATCATTTGCGGTTAAATCTTTTGAAGTGTTGTTTTTATGAAAACATACGAAATGATATTTTTAACACATAGATCTAACGATATTGACTGAATTCATTAGTGGTTGACGTTAATTTTATGTACTTTGTTGTTACGATATTGGCTCAAATATTGGTTGATAAGTAGTAATTTAAACAAAGGGGCGCCAGTTTAATATTATTTTGTTTACTTTACATTTTCATCAAAATATTACAAGGGAGGATTTATATAAAAACTTGAAAAATAATTACTAGGAAAGTTAATTAAGATTTAGTGAAATTGTTTTTTTTTTATTATTTAGTGTAGTGTACAAATATAAGATTTTAGTAAGACTTTAATTTTCCGCCATGTCTAATGTAATACCCATATCGCTCGCACTCTGTTGCACACGGAGAATCTAGCCACCGACCAATGCGAAACGATTTAGGCGTCGCGGCGGTACGCAAATATCAGGTTTTGTAATACAGTTTTCGAACAAACCGGTATAATATCTATATCGCACGCGCTTCGTTGCACACGGCGAATCTAACCACCGACCGATGCGGAGCGATATAGGCATCGCGGTGGTACGCAAATATCAGATTTTGTAATACATAGTTTTAAAACAAACCAGTAAGCGGTTTTTAGATATTGTACCAATATATAGATTTCGTATCAGTATACGGTTTGCATCGCCCACCTCTATAGGACAGTTACTATACTCTTTGGTCTGTGTATTTATCTATGGGTCTGTGGTTTGCATTTGCATTGCTCTTTGCAGAAAACCAGAAAATAACAAATATACGAGATTTTTCAGTTTGTGTTTTTCCCAATTTTTAGTGAGCAAATGCATAATTAACGAATCGATACTGTGGTTTTGCAGATTATTAAGTTTTAGTGACGCTCGCAGCTCACCTTAATAAAAAAAAAAACCGAGTCAGTGTTGTAAATAAGGTAAGTTTTTTTACGTGGTAGAGCCATGCTGCAGCTATATTAGTAGTATAGTTGTAACACGAATGGGTCGGCTCGACCGGGGAAGGACCACGCTCTCACAGAATACCAGCGTCAAATAGCAGCTTCATGCTGCTGTTTCGTATGGTGAGTGTAGCGGAGACCCTTTTTACTGGAAAAGAGGCATTCTATCTTAGTCCTCACGGGTGACAACGCATCAGCATTTTGATTCGCAAACGAGGATAAATGTAGATGTCTATGGGCCAAAGCAAGCACTTACCATCAGGTGGACTGTGTGCTCGTTTGTCACCCTATCCTATAAAAAAAAAAGTTTCATAAATTTATGCAGATTGCACAGGCAGACCCTAAACGGTAATGCGTGCTTTACGTGAATGAATGATCAATGCTTTATGACGGATCTTCATGCTGTGTCATCAATCATTTTATGTAATAAAATTTTATTTTAGAAATTATATTTTATATAATTTCATAACAATAGATCAGAGACTTCACTATATTTTACGTGGTAAAGCCATGCTGCAGCTATATTATGGTTCTACCACGAATGGGTCGGCTCGGTCGGTAGGACCACACTCTCACAGAATACCAGCGTAAAATAGCAGCTTAATGCTAGTGTTTCGTATGGTGAGTGTAGTGAACCGGAGACCTTTTTGGCTGGAAACGAGGCATTCCATCTTAGTCCTCAAGGACTGGATTTCGATTCTTAATTGAGGATAAATGTAGATGGCAATGGGCCACAGGATCCACTTACCTTCAGGTGAACTATGTACTCGTTTGTCACCTTTATTCTTTAAAAAATCCTGTACTATCAAAAAATGTCAAGGGCAAATTTATTTTATCATGTATGTTTTTGAAATAGTTCTATTATTTTTGCCCTTTTTTGCATGCTAGAGTTACTAAGTACTGTTGCATGAATTGCAAATTTAAAGGTGATCACGCTTGCATCATGTGTTGCAGGATGAAAAATTATATAAATTTTTAAGCAACAGACAGCACATAGTTTATGTTTGCTTGTTATTCACATCTATGAATACAATTGAAGGATTGTGCGTATGATTGGATGTAAAGCATGTCTTGCTACATTGCTCACCTAAGAACTGTTACACTAATTATTGTGATGGAGTAAGATATAAAATGATTTTATGTGATCAATTTGTTTTAGATGTCAAATGGCGAATATAGACATGTGTGGCGAATTGTAATTAGAAATCTCTTAAATTCTTTGAAACCACGCCAAATACAAGGCAACCAAATTGGTAAGTATAATATTGAGATCTGGCACTAATTCTGAAGATTATCTTATAATGATGAAATGTATTGTAATAACCTCTGCTTTTATTTATAGACAGAAATAAGTAAATAATCATATTATATTTGTTAGTCCGATATATGTTGCATGTTTGGGTTGGCATTTAATTTTATTATTTATAGGATCCCCAGTGGTAGTACACAGCTATCTTCTTTTAAAAATAATGAAGTTTTACGATGTCAATAGCCTTGCAAATCATCATTGGACGAAATTGGTGTTCTTTAGAGAGGAATTGTGGTCTATCAAATCTGATGTAGATACTACTGTGTGAGGTTTAAACTGGTGGCACCACAGCCAAATGCTTAGTCACTGTGCTACCAAACTATCATTTTCAACTTGTAAAGTTTAACAATAAATAATGTGTTACAACGATCCGGTGATCTAGTGATCAATGTTTACTTTACCAACTTTGCCACATTTCCCTGCTTTTTGTTTTATGAACATTTTACAAAAACACAAATTTAGATTTTTGAGTCTATGAAACTAATCTTACCCATTATCTGATGTTGGGTTATTGTTATTGTGGTCAAAAATCTGTACAGTTCTAACATTATTTATTCTTTATGGGGAACATTATAGACATAGATTTAATAATGTAACTTTTATAAAAAGTAAAAGCCAACTTCAAAGAACTCGGGTACACCAAACAACTGAAAAGAATAAAATAAATTCCATATAGCAATAGCTTTTGAAGTTAAGAGTTTTAATACTGGGTCTGGCCACCCAATTTTGTTAAGGGTATCAAAAAATTGTATAAAAAATTACAAATTCAACGCTATTCTTATTTTTTTTCTACCTTTAAAAATGACTGAAATATTGTTGAGTAAAATGGTGTTTTACGGTAAGGGCGACCGCTTTGCTCTGCATCGCTATGTGACGTCACAAAACGACACGTCGATGCCACCAGTAGTCTTTATTGTTATATTTTTCTTATTCTCTCCATATTTATTACTCCATATTTTTCTTGTCATCAGTAATCTTTATTTTCTGTTTTTTTTTAATTTCTGTTATATCATGCTCCTTGGGAATAAAATGGTGACCTAAGATACAGGTTTTACCTAGTTTAGGCACCAGTTTTTCACCTAACTATAGTATTGTATCAGATGTAAGCACATATTTTTTGTTTTCTGAATATATATTGTTGGTGAAAATAAATAAATAAATAAAATAAAATAAAAATAAATTTAATTTAACTGGAAAAAAATCATATAAAAGCTAAATGTTCAATACTTTAGTTTATACATCAAATCAAATAGTTTATTTGTGATTCACAATTTACACAAAGGTCTTATTTAAACACAAATAAAGTTCAGTCTGTGATCAGCCTCATGGGCATCATCATCATCATCATTACAGCCCTTCATAAGTCCACTGCTGAACATAGGCCTCCTCCAAGGAATGCCACAAAGTACGGTCCTGAGCCACCTGCATCCATCGACTTCCTGCATGTGTTACCAGGTCGTCACTTCATCTCGTGGGGAGTCGCCCTATACTTCGCCTACCGGTACGGGACTGCCACTCGAGAACCTTTCTTCCCCATCGGTTGTCGGTTCTTTGAACTATATGGCCGGCCCACTGCCACTTCAGCTTACTAATCCGTTAGGCTATGTCGGTTACTCTGGTTCTACTGCGGATATCCTTATTTCTAAGTTTATGACGCATAGAAACCCCGAGCATAACCCTCTCCATAACTCGCTGAGCGACCTTGAGTTTCTTCATAAGGCCAGCAGTGAAGGACCACGTCTCAGATCCGTAAGTCATCATTGGCAACACGCACTGGTTGTACAATTTCGTTTTCAGGTTTTGAGGTATGTCTAATGAGATATGTCAGAGTTTCCCGAACGCTGCCCAGCCGAGTTGAATCCTCATGGGCATACAAATGTCAAATATTATTAATAGTTCATTGATTACATTATTCATAATAATAGATTAGATTATTAGATTAAATTAATTATTCATCATAAATAATATTGGTTACTTTGGATTAGATTAGATTATTATTATTATATACTAGAATGTGCTCAGAGAGCAGTTCTGAAGGTAGCCACTTTCCGTCCATTCATGTTTCCTACACATCAACTGTTCTTGGCATGTAGTGTATTAACTGTCCGTCAGTTGTTTATCCTCAACATCATACCGAACTTCCATTTAAATCCATAGACAGGAGAAGAATCGACTTGTTTGTGTAAACCCTCAAACCAAACACGCATTTGTGAACAAATTTTACGTATTTTTAGGACCCTTTCTATAGTTTGCATTAATTGTACGTAACAATAATTGTTATTTAGTTGTTTTATTTATTATATAATATAGTTTAATTACTTTAATATCTAGTGTCCTACATTATTAAACCAATTGTATAAGTGATGTCTGAAACACAGGTACTCAACCTAGTTCAGGCAGGTAGCTAATATTATAAACTTGACTTTTCTATTTTTCTTTTGTAGATTCTATATTACGAGGGTGTATTGAAAAGTACTCGGCCTAACACAGATCCATTCATTTCTAAGAATCAAATCTACCCACATTATTTAGTTCAGTTCAGACTAGTTCATTGTGTGAAGTTCGAAACGTGTGCGATAATTAGTTGTGATTTTATAAATTTATTAACAAAGTAATCGGACATAATTTCCGCGAATGGAGCAAATCGAGCAGCGTGCCGTCATTAAGTACCTCCATAAGAAGGGGCTATCATCAAAAGCCATCCATGATGACATGGTCAGTACATTAGGCGATTGTGCTCTGTCATATTCATCCGTCAAAAAATGGATAGCAGAATTTAAGCGTGGTAGAGAGAGTGTGAAAGATGAACCCCGCTCTGGAAGGCCTTCGACGTCAACTACTGACGAAAATATTAAAAAAGTACTTGATTTAATAATGGGAGACCGCAGATTAAAAATTAGAGAGATAGCCGAGATTATAGGCATCTCTTATGAACGAACTCAAAACATCATTGTCAACGAGTTGGGTTTCCACAAGGTGTCTGCGAGGTGGGTTCCGCGACTGCTTTCAGTTGAACAAAAAAGGACGCGATTGACTATTTCACGCGACTGTTTGGAGTTATTTGAAGCCGATGCAGATGATTTTTTGAATCGTTTTGTTACTATAGACGAAACATGGGTTCATTACTGTACACCGGAAACAAAACAACAATCAAAACAGTGGAGAAGACCTGGTTCACCACCCCCTAAAAAGGCTAAGTCGATTTTGTCGGCAAATAAGGTGATGGCTTCAGTATTCTGGGACTCGAAAGGTGTGATTATGATTGATTATCTTGAAAGGGGTCAGACTATAAACTCTGATTACTACTGCACCTTACTACGTCGTTTACGAGAGGAAATAAAAGAAAAACGTCGAGGAATGCTCAGAAGAAAAGTCCTGTTTCATCAAGCACACGTCAGTACAGTCAATGGCTGAAATTCACAACTGTGGCTTTGAACTGTTACCGCATCCGCCGTATTCACCTGATCTGGCACCATCAGACTTCTTTCTGTTCCCTAACCTAAAAAAGCACTTGGGAGGTCAAAGATTTTCGACAAACGACGAGGTCAAAGCAGCTGTAGACGCATATTTTGACTAAGAAAGAATAATTTTTTTTCAACGGTCTAAATGCTTGGAAGGGGAGGTGGCAAAAGTGTATTGAACTTGATGATGATTATGTAGAAAAATAAAAATATAACTGATTTAGTATGTGTTTATTTTCTTGGTTAGACCGAGTACTTTTCAATCCACCCTCGTATTAAGCTACACATAGTTTTAATTTTGTCATGGCATGTTATTTTTGCTAGACTTATTGTTACTTTATTTAATTTTAATCATATTTGTGCCTGTATGTGTAATTGGAAATGAAATAAATATTTATTATTATTTTGGGTTATCTATTATTTGGGTTATCTATTATTATTCTGACGTGTACAGCTGCCCATAGAACCTCTCAATCTCACTCAAAATCTCAGGTGCCCCGGAAACGATGCTGCCATATTCTGTCTTCAGCTTTGACAGTTGGCTCTTTCTGGCAGACAGATCTCTGGCAAAGACTTTGGAGCCTTGGTTCTGCTCGATCGCTTCTTCAATACGAGCTGTATTGAAGTTGCGTAAGTCTCGCCGCATGCATTTGGAGATCTGTCTGTTCAGTTGCCTGTATGCTGTTAAATCTGTTGAAGAATGTAGCCTCATCTCCCGTCTAACAGCCATGAGATTAAGAGTGTGATCGGAGAGTTTTTGTGTTCTTCTGCGGCGGGTCTTGCAGAACTTAGCTCCGACCGCATGGACAGTTTCCACGAGCTTGTCATTCATATCGTCCACTTCATTGCAGTCTTCTAGGCACTGAAAACGGTTTTGTAACTCGAGCTGAAAGGTTTCGGGACTTTGGATCAGAGCACGAGAGGGACGGAGCGTTGACTTCATTAGACGAGACCTCTCCAACTTAACGTTTAGGTTCAGTGTGCCTCTAACCATTCGGTGATCGCTGCCGGTTTTCACCCTCGCGATCACTGAGACATCACTTAACAGTTGTCGTCTGGTCGTCATAATGAAGTCAATCTCGGTTTTTGTCGAACTGTCGGGGCTCGACCAGGTCCACTTCCTGTGGGGCCGCTTCTTGAAGAAAGAGTTCATCATAAAGAGTCCCTCTTTCTCCATGAAGTCGGCCAGCTGCTGGCCCCTTGGGTTCCGTTGCCCTATTCCAAATTTCCCTACTTTCAGCTCACCGTTCTCTCTTGTGCCTAGTTTTGCATTGAAGTCTCCCATTAACACCGTATATTGGGTTTTGGAGGAATGCATGGCTCTAGAGATATCCTCATACATTTCCTCCACCTCCTCATCGGGATGTGCCAAAGTTGGTGCGTAAACCTGTATGACCTTCAGCGAATACCGTTTGGTGATTCTGAGTATAAGGTACGCAACCCTCGTCGACACTTTCCCGATCTTTACAACGTTGTTAACGAGAGACTTGTGGACGATAAATCCGACACCTCCTTGGGACAGATGGTCGCCCTCCCGGTGATAGAGCAAGTTGCCGGATTCGAGGATTACCGTGTCCTCCCCCTCTCTTCGGACTTCGGATAATCCTATAATATGCCAGCGCAACTTGTCTATGTCTTCTTCCAGCTCCACGATCTTCTCGTCAGTCCTCAGGGTGCGTGCGTTGTACGTTGCCAGGTTGAGTCGTCGTAGGTGGCAACCGAACCTCCACCGGAGATTCTTAGCACCCCCTGCCCCGCCGTTACCATGGTCGCCACCGTAGCCAGGAATAGCGGGGCCGCCGGGGACTGGGGGCCGTCTGTTTACTGTGTACTGTCATCGTTGGAGCCACACGCAAGTGTGAGTAACGATCCAAGAGCGAGTCTTATTCGACACTATTCCGAAGATATCCCGGACGTCAGTCTGAGCGAGATTAGAATGGCTCTCCAGCACCTTAAAAACGGCAAGGCCCCAGGCGAGGATGGAATTACAGCGGAGCTTCTGAAAGCGGGTGGAAACCCGGTACTTGAAGTCCTTCAGAAGCTCTTTAATTCCGTCCTCCATGGTGGCATTACACCGGAGGCGTGGAGCAGAAGTGCGGTGGTCTTGTTCTTCAAGAAAGGTGACAACGCTCTCTTGAAGAACTACAGACCGATTTCCCTTCTGAGCCGCGTCTACGTGCTGTTTTCGAGAGTCATTACGAATCGTCTCGCACGCAGACTTGACGACTTCCAGCCTCCCGAACAAGCCGGTTTCCGAAAGGGCTTTAGCACCATAGACCCCATTCATACCCTACGGCAAATTGTACAGAATTCCGAAGAGTACAATTTGCCACTATGTCTGGCGTATGTGGACTATGAGAAAGCCTTTGATTCCGTCGAAATTTGGGCGGTGCTGCAGTCCCTTCAGCGGTGCCAAGTTGACTGTCGGTATATCGAAGTGCTGAAGTGTTTGTACAGTACAGCTACGATGGCTATCCGAGTACAGAACCAGAGTACGAAACCTATCCAATTGCAGAGAGGTGTAAGACAGGGTGACGTCATATCCCCGAAAAAAAGACGTTTTCAAGCTTCTGGACTGGAAAGGATACGGTATTAACATCAATGGCGAGTACATCACTCACCTTCGATTTGCGACGATGTAGTCCTCATGGCAGAATCGCTGGAGGAACTAAGCATTATGCTCAATGGCCTCAATAGTGTCTCCCAACGGATAGGTCTTAAGATGAACATGGACAAAACAAAGATTATGTTTAATGTCCATGTCACACCTATGCCGGTAGTTGTTGGGAGCACTAAGCTCGAAGTTGTTGACGAGTATGTTTACCTGGGACAAATAGTCCCACTAGGTAAGTCCAACTTCGACCGAGAGGTCAATCGACGGATTCAACTCGGCTGGGCAGCGTTCGGGAAGCTACGACACATCTTCTCGTCAGAAATACCTCAAAACCTTAAAACAAAATTGTACAACCAGTGCGTGTTGCCAGTGATGACTTTCGGAACTGAGACGTGGTCCTTCACTGCTGGCCGTATGAGGAAGCTCAAGGTCGCTCAGCGAGCTATGGAGAGGGCTATGCTCGGAGTTTCTCTGCGTGATAAACTTAGGAATGAGGATATCCGCAGTAGAACCAGAGTAACCGACATAGCCCAACGGATTAGTAAGCTGAAGTGGCAGTGGGCCGGCCATATAGCTCGAAGAACCGACAACCGATGGGGAAGAAAGGTTCTCGAGTGGCAGCCTCGTACCGGTAGGCGAAGTGTAGGGCGTCCCCCCACAAGATGGAGTGACGACCTGGTAAGACATGCAGGAAGTCGATGGATGCAGGTGGCTCAGGACCGTGCTTTGTGGCATTCTTTGGGGGAGGCCTATGTTCAGCAGTGGACTTGTGAAGGGCTGTAATGATGATGAATAATGATGGGTTATCTATAAAATTTTCTCATCTGGTTGGGCAGTATAAATATATAATTGTAAATTAAAATGGTAAACATACATAAAATAAAATAAATACATAAAAAATACATAAATATATAAAAACCCAACCAGATGGAAGCCCTCGGCAGGGGAGACCAGACGGCCGAGGGTTAGGGGGAAAGGGAAAGAAACCGGCGGACGATACGGGCGGTATCGAGGAGCACCGCCTTCTGCATTTGAGCCTGAAGCGGTCCGTCATGGAGTTCCAGTCGCCTCAGATGACCCGAGAGGCTGACTGGGATTAACCCGTTCGCAGAAACGACCACAGGAATAATTTCGGTCGGCAGACCACCCCACATGTCGGTCACCTCGTGAGCCAGGTCCGGATATTTAGTCAGCTTATCTGTTTCGGCTTTCACGAGGTTCTTGTCATAAGGAATGGTAATGTCGACCAAAAATATCCTTGACTGTGCCCGGTCCATCAGCACAATATCAGGCTTATTCGCAAGAATAGTCCTGTCTGTGATGATGGCCCGGTCCTAGAGGCTTCCGGCAAGTACATATAATACGGCAGTTTCCGATCCACGAGGCCGTATTTCAGAGCGAGCTCCTGGTGTAGAATCCTGGTTACTAGATTGTGTCTGTGCAAATACTCAGAGTTAGAAAGCGCCGAACAACCGGAGATAACATGCCTAAGTGACTCACCGGGATGGCGACAAACTCGACAGATGTCGACGGCGCCATCCTTTAGGATGTATCTCCGATAATTGTTGGTCTTAATAACCTGATCCTGTATCGCACAGACAAAACCCTCGATTTCCCCAAAGAGGTCACCGAAACGTAGCCAGTGGAGGAAGGCGACTGTGTCTACGGAAGGCTCATGTAGAGCCTTGTAGAACCTCCCGTGGAGCTCCTTCTCCTTCCATACGGTCTCCCGGTCGGAAATGCACTGTACTGCTGGGTCTTGCCATTGCTCGTTGGCTAAGGATAGAGGAGTGAGCCCATTATCACACGAAATTTAATAGTGGTAGAGCCAAGCGGCAGCTTTTGCTGTCGCACGGATGGGCCGGCTCGAACCGGGGTGGTACCACGACTTCATAGAAAACCAGCGTGAAGTAGCGGTTTACCTCTGCGTTTCGCTTGGTGAGTGCAGGTGGCCGGAGGCCCTTTTTACTGGAAATGAGGCATTCCATCTTAGTCCTCACGGGTGACAACGCATCTACACTTTGATTAGTAATAGAGGATAGATGTAGATGTCTATAGGCCGCAGCAACCACTTACCATCAGGTGAACTGTGTGCTCGTTTGTCACCCTTATCCTATAAAAAAAAATGACGTCCCTATAGAATGGATCACCCGATCTCACCAGAAAGTAATTACGAAAGCTGCACACTTCACGATTATGCATAGTGAGAGCGCTCAAAAAGCCGCGCCCACCATGTTTCCGCGGCAAGTACAGCCTCATTACTGACGATCTCGGGTGATGCATCCTGTGAGACGCCATAACAGTGCGGACTTTTCTATCCAGAGCGTTCAGTTCGGTCTGAGACCACCTGAGTATGCCGAAGGTATATATGAGGACAGTCATGCCTACCGTTATATGCGTGTGTCTTATTCACACCCGACAAAAGGCTGTTGAGCACTTTTGTCAAGCGTGCATAAAACACATCGCCAACTGACTGTTTCATGTCAGCCTCATCGATACCTATGTTCTGTGACATACCCAGGTATGGGTATGTTTCAGCCTCGGATAGGGTCTTTATGTTGATGGGCATAGATAAGTCTATGCCCTCAGAGTTAGCAACCCTACCCCTTTCGACATGGAGGACCGCACACTTATCCGTCCCCAGCTCCATTCTAATGGAATTGCTAAAATCACAAGTGATGTTCAGCAATTCCATAAGATGGGAGCGACTGGAGGCGAATAACTTGAGATCATCCATATAGAAAAGGTGGGTCACTTTTGTACCTCCTCTCCGAAGCTGAAATCCCGGAACCCTCCAGTAAGGTACTGAGAGGGTTCAAAGAGAGGCAGAAACAGATTGGACTCAGACAATCGCCCTGGAAGATACCCCTTCTTATCCTTATGTGGTCCTCCGCAGCCGTCATCCGCTCGCCTAGATGACAAAGGATCGTACTCCACTGCCCCATACACTGCCCGAGGAAGTCTCTAACTGTACAGTCAACCTTGTACAGCTCGAGGACCCTCTTCAGCAATGTATGAGGCACCGAGTCGAATGCCTTTTTGTAGTCTAGCCAGGCGGCGGAGAGGTTCCGACGGTTGCGTTTAACCACCTTGCCAACGACCGCGTCAATAAGGAGTGGTTCCTTGGTTCCACGCCCACCGCCCCGACATCCATTTTGAGCGCGCGACATCACCTGATTTGAGTTCAGGTGACGAGTAATTCTCGCGCTCAAAATGGATGTTAGTGTCTTATATATCGTGGGTAGACACGTGATGGGGCGGTATTTGCTCGGGTCTGTGGTATCCCGGTCTTTAGGAACCAAATGAGTGATCCCAGTAGTGAAGAGGCTCAGGAGCGACTATTGGTCGAGAGCCTCCTGAAATTGCGGGCGAGCACAGCGTGACACACCACGAACCCCTTCAGCCAGTAGTGATGCAGCCCGTCAAGCCCCGGACTTTTCCAGTTCGGGGCCCTTCGGACCGCCTCAGCTACATCGTCCGGCGTTATAATGACGGGGTCCATGGGCGTAAGATTCGCACACTGACTCACCACAACTTCAGTCCAAGAGCCCTCGCTGTGGTTTATGGGCTCTGACCACAGGCCGCGCCAGAATTTGACAGTGTCGGCCTGATTCGGTGCTTGGCCCGTTCCACGTAACATTGGTCGCTCCAATGATTTATAGAGCCTCTTCTGATCACTCTGGAAGAGACGATTCTGGTTGAACCGTCTCGACCTCTCGGTATATCGCCGAATCCGCTTCCCCCAAGCCGTCGTCAGCTTTTGCGTAATATCCGGCTGGGACAAACTTATATTTGTCCCAGCAAACGCCATGCTGACGGTGCGCACAATTCTCGGTCTATTATTACCCGACCTGAAGCTTGTCAGTCTGCCGATTAGGGCTCTTGCCTTTGCGATACGGTCCTCAATTCTTTTTCTCCAGGCTGGGATTGCGCTAATTTGTCTAGTAGCGCGTCCAGCCGTGGGAAGTTTGGCGCCGATAATACGGCAAACTGCCAGTGCGGCGCTAAAAAGAATTGAGTCCGTATCGCAAAGGTCCCGGCTGGCTTCCAAATAGGTCACCAGTATTGGGTTGAGAGCCCTCACGACAGCCCGATTCCGCTTGCTTAGTGGTATGCGGGGAAGTCGCGGTCGATTTTCGAGAGGCGTACTGCGCGTTTCCAAAATAGCCTCTTCCAATATACTCCTCATTTGCTCTACTTTGTGGGAGACTATTTCATCATCGTCTGAATGAACTACAACTGGAATATCCACGGCGGTATCCACGTGTGCAGGTTGCTCTGCAATTTTTAGCGCCGCATTACCAGCTGTACCATTTTCATCCGATGAGGGAACAACCTCACGTCGTAGTCGTTCGAGTTCGGCGTCACCAAATATGTTGAAGCGCAGGATATACCGAACTCGGTCTGCCAGGTTTTGCTCCGTTACATGAACCGATGGCTCCAGCTCTGCGAAAAATCGATGCATCCGAGCCCGATACGCCAACATTCCAGTTTCTTCCCCTTTCGCCCTAAAGTACGCTCACAATGCGTTTGTGTTCATTATTTCCGTCCAACGCATGCGACGTGTTCCACCAGTGGCGGATGCCGCTTGCTGAGTCCGAGAAGACTCGTCCGACATCAAGCCCTCTGGTGGGGTTATTATTATTATTATACTTTATTGTACACCACAAAAAACGATAAAATAGAACAAATTACAAGGAGTAAAACTTAAGAGGTAGGTACAATAAGGCGGTCTTATCGCTAATAAGCGATCTCTTCCAGACAACCTTAAGATTAGGAGAAAGTTGTTCTATTGGACAGTGGGAGGTGGTGTATATTATATAGCCCTTTTTACTGGAAATGAGGCATTCCATCTTAGTCCTCACAGGTGACAACGCATCTGCATTTTGATTCGCAAACGAGGATAGATGTAGATGTCTATGGGCCGCAGCAACCACTTACTATCAGATGGACTGTGTGCTCGTTTGTCACCCTTATGCTATAAAAAAAATATTATATAGATTATTCATTAGCAAGTTCCTACTGCACTTTCGCTCTCTCGGATTGTGACGTTATGTCACAGAGAACGAGCGGGTAAAAATTAAAAAATATTGCGAAACTTCAAAACGTTATAACTTTCGTATTTCTGCACCAATTTGGATGAAACAAAAACTATTGTTATTTTCATAAACATAGCTTTAAAGCTATATAGCTTTTATTGTCAAATTGGAACATGTTGGTGTGACCCATTCTTCTATACACTATGTCTTAGCTGATTTTATATTTTATTAAGTTAAATTTTTTGAATGGACTAAGGAATGTCACAAGTTCAATGTAGTAAAATCGGTTTGGAATTGACGAAAATCATTCAAAGGACTTCCCAACCTCCCTTTTTGAAGTTGGCTATAAAAAATAACAAAATTTTATTTTCTTACATCAAAAATATAATTTAATTTCCCATGTTTTAGGTCAAGATTATATAGGAAATATTTACTATGAAATTCCTGCTGATCCTAGTAGAGGTAAACGAAAGCCCTCTCGTTGGTATGACCCTCCCAAGGGATTAGACTTTCAAGATCCTCTGCCAGCTGAGTGGGAATCATGGTTACGAATGAGAAGGTATGGTGAATATTTTAGTTTTTTAGAGACATGTCAATCTATTAATATTGAAATAAATGACTTTTATTTAGCTCAGGGGGTTATTTGCATGCTATTAAGACATAAATAACCATTTTTGAAAGTTTTGTCTGTCTGTCTGTCCAGGTAAATCTTTGTAATGGCTGAACCAATTGTAATAAAACTTTACAAACACATAAAAGCAATGCCAGGAAGAATCTAAGCTATATTCCATAATTAATTTGCAGCAGGCAGAGAGTTGCAGAGAGAATCGGTCGGTTAGATGAGCATTCCTCGATGACTGGGAGAGACCATTTACGCAGAAAGTCCTTCACAATGTCAATAATACAACAAGATAGGGATGATAGTCGATGGCAAAATAATCAATTTCAATTGTGCCAATATCAATTAATCACATTTAATATATCGATTAATCGAAGAAAAGTTCTAGGCTTTTCGTTAAAATAGATTAGATAGATGCTGCGATGTGCAAAATATTATATAATCTAAACAAAGAAAAAAATTATTTATTGAATTTGAATCAACATTTTCATTGACTTTCATCTATTGTTGACAAAAAAATTAACATAAGATGAGTACCAGTCAGCCTATTTCTCGTGTTATTTTTTTTTATAAGATAAGGGTGACAAACGAGCACACAGTCCACCTGATGGTAAGTGGTTGCTGCGGCCCATAGACATCTACATCTATCCTCGTTTGCGAATCAAAATGCAGATGCGTTGTCACCCGTGAGGACTAAGATGGAATGCCTCATTTCCAGTAAAAAGGGCCTCCGGCCACCTGCACTCACCAAGCGAAACGCAGAGGTAAACCTCTACTTCACGCTGGTTTTCTGTGAGGTCGTGGTACCACCCCGGTTCGAGCCGGCCCATCCGTGCGACAGCAAAAGTTGCCGCGTGGCTCTACCACGCTTAATGTTAGTAGCGATCAGCCCAGTCTTTGAAAATAGTTTTTCAGAAGGCACCGATCTAAATATCGATTAATTGACATAAAATAATAGATATAATTGATTATTTCAATTTAAGATTAATCGATGAAGTCGCAAAAATTTTACGAGTTTATTAATTGATCATACAATGACGTAGTTTGTCTGTCAGAAACCTTCATTCCAAAGGGGTGTGAATCAAACGTAAGTATTAATAACTATAATGTAGCATCAATGTACTGCAGGCATAAGAAACATAATAGAGGAGTTGTATGAATGAATGATGAATGAACTTGCAATATAAAAATCTAGAAATACCTAAAAATATGCTACTGACGAATCTTTTGAATGTCGCGGGATTGAAATAATAAACCACAAAATCGTCGTCATATGTTTATATAGAACACCCAGCTGTAACATTCAATTATTTTTACATAAGTTTAACGCGTTTTTGCATCACTTAACCGAACAGAATAAAAAAAAAATAATTATAGCAGGAGACCTTAATATCGATACCCTCAAACATAGTAGCACAAATAATATTTTTTTGGATATTTTATTGAACTATAGCTTAATAACTCACATTGACAAACCCACAAGACGTAATGCCTGTATAGATCATATAATTAGTAACATCTACAATGCTCCCGGGGAACTATTGGAATTAGCATTGTCAGACCACAATACAGCGCAAATGCTACATGTACCTGTAGAACAACAAATCTGTAGCCCTTTGAAACATTACTTTATCTTCAAAAGGGATTACTGTGAAGATAATATTACAAAATTTCATGAATGTTTGTGTAATATAAATTGGTCACATGTTTATAGTGAAAATGACATAAATATTGCATTTGATAAATTTCATGAACTATTCCTGTATGTATGAACTGTGCTTTCCTCAGACATGCATTAAAATTCTGAACAAATCATCTAAACCTAGGTGGTTAATTAAAGGCTTAAAGGTTAGTTGTAAAACGAAAAGAAAACTACAGTTACAATGTTACAAACACAACAGTAATGAAAACAAAATTAAATACATAAAATACACAAAACTCCTTAAAAAATGTTTTCGCCTTTCTTAAAAAATTAATAACTATAACTTTGCGAAAAATTCAAAAAATAAGTGTAAAGCTGCGTGGAAAGTCGTTAAACAGGGATCTTATAAAAGTAAAAAAGACTTATTTATAAATGGTATAGAGGTTGACAATAAATTAATTACAGATCCTACTAAAATCGCCGAATCATTTAATGAATATTTCATTAGTCTTACTAATAGATCTCCCACTAATAAATATATTAACACAAATAAAACTACTATATCTAACAGTATTTTTTGAAGCCATATGGTTATGCCGATGTAATGAATATAATAAGGTCATTGAATGACACAAACGTAGTGGGATATGATTCAGTTTCCACGAAAATAATAAAATGTTGCAGTAAAGAATTAGTACACATTTTAACCTACCTCATTAATCTTTCTTTTACTAATGGCAAATTTCCAGAGAGTTTAAAGAAATCTATAGTAAAACCGCTCCATAAAAAAGATGATAAACGTCATATGTGTAATTATCGCCCCATAACTTTAGTACCTATTTTTTCCAAAATATTTGAAAAAGCAATGTACATATAGTACATATAGTACGTATAGTACGTATAGTAGAATTCACCTCAATATTTAATATAATAATAAATGAACAATTTGGATTTTACAGCAATAAATCAACTACCCATGCATGTTTTCATCTTGTAAAAAATGTTGTTGATAATTTAGATGACAAAAATCACATTTCAGTAATATTCATAGATATGAGTAAAGCCTTTGATTTCGTTTCACACAAAGTTCTATCAAACTCGACAACTTAGGCATTCGCGGACCGGCATTAAATTGGATAGAATCATATCTTAAAGATCGAAAACAAAGTGTTGAAATATCAGGGTTAAATTATAATAAAGAACTTGAGCAGTATAAATCACCGTACCTAATTAATGGATATGGCGTGCCACAGGGCAGTGTACTTGGTCCACTTTTGTTTTTATTTTATATTAATGATATCTCTTATGTAACGAATACTTTATTGACTTTATTTGCAGATGATATTGCTATGCTAATGACATGTAACAAAAAATTTGACATTGGTAAATTTGTAAATGACATTAATAATTCTTTGAAATTTATAATTGAATGGTTAGAACATAATAATTTACACATAAATATAAGCAAAACCAAGTTAATACAATTTTTTAATAAAAAAAATAATGAAGTAAAGCTAAATATTGTATACAATGGCGAACAAATAAAACAAGTACAAGAAATTTCCTTTCTCGGTATACATATGGATACATTTTGTAACTGGAAAACTCACATAGAAAAAATATGTAATAAACTTAATCGCTTTGTTTACATATTACGGAACCTTACAAAGACGGCATCGCAATCAACAGCTCTTATGGCGTATTACGGATACGTTTATTGTATACTTAGCTACTAATGCTAATATTTATAAATTTAAAAGTGTTAACACTCCCTTGCATATACATCCTTGAAACAGCAAAATTTATGAAAAATAATTCTGAGCTGAGTTTACAACTGCTGGATATATTATCAAGTCCAAACCTTTAAGGAATCCAGATAAATTAGTCATTGATAAAATACCAAAAACAGTAAATTATCATAGAAATTGCTATGCAATGTGCATAAAAGTGCTTAACGCAATACCCAATAATATAAAATTACTACCAAGGAAGCGTTTCGGGAAGGAGTTGAAAAAGTGGCTAGTTAATAAATATTTTTATTCGGTTAGCGAGTTGTTGGAAAAACAATAATTATCTTTAATTTTTTTTGAATAATAATATTTTGATAATTATATATTATAATGTGACATGAAATTATAAATATTAATGATATGATAAAGCAAATAGTAGTAAATGTTTTTTTTTTAATTAGGTCACTTTCATTTTTTTTTGCTATTTATTATGCAATGTATGTATTTTTTTTGTAATTTTAAATTATAATGTACTTAATCATACTTAGTGTTTATAAAATTCAATAATTTTGTACACCAGAAATGGTTAATGTGTTGTACTATATTTTTTATAAGAACTGTAAAACACACACATTATGCAAAATAAATAAATAAATAAAATAAATAAATAAATGAATCAAATCTATATCGAACATTGCTATAAGCAGAAAAGTCGTACGCGGTAAGCTTGTTCAAAAGCCTAACATGCCAATCCCTGACAAAGGCCTTCTAGACATAAAAGGAACTCACAAGCGCTTCCCACTGTGCACTGTTCTCGAGAGCCAAGCCCCATATGTGAGTGGCATACTCTAGAGTCTAGACGGTTTCCAGTTGACCAATTTCAAAAGGACAAAAACAGATATTGTGTTTTTCCGTCAAAAATTCTTAGCAATGTGGAGTCTTGGAAGTTGGTGGTATTATAACTTTTAACCCCATACCTCGGAAAGCACGTAAAGCCGTTGCTTCTGTTGCTATTCTGTTGCTGTTCTGTTGTTGCTGCTAGTCTCCGTAAAGATTAGCCGTCTTGACCGATATTCATTCTGTAGGGTATTGTTAATATATTCCAGTATAAAGCTAAGTTTTGTTCAGTAATAGAAAAAAATGTTACTGTCAGTGAAAGTTTCTATGCGAGATGTTTCGATAACCACCAAAAGTTTTTAAAGTTTTCATTTTCATATTAGGTACGTAATTTTTGAAATTTGTTTTTAGTATTATTTTATAATTATTTCACAGAAAGGAGCCTCCAACAGAAGAAGAAATTGCTAAAAATGTTGCTATAGCACAAATGAAAAAAGAAAATGCTGCGAAAATAGAAACTCAAAGGTTAGCAGATGGAGGCTCTTTGCCAGCACCTCCAAAAAGAGGGCCACAGTCATTTCCTACATACCCTGATTTTCATGGTGGAGATCCGACAAATCAATATAAAAAATAATATGTACAGTGTTAAAATATTAGTTATTATTTTTAAAATGTAGTTGTTGCATATTATATTTAGTAAATTATTTCATATTATTGTTGTTTTTATGATTCAACACTTTTTCGTTTTTACTATTCTTGTCAAATAAAAGATCTAGACTAAATAACTGAACGGATATTATTTTCATTTTGCTTATTTGTGAGACAGAAGAAGAAAATGATGACAAAAGGAATAGAATACCAGAAAAAGTAAAAGAATTATTTGGGTTGGGGTGGCCACTGCGCCACGGAGTCATCAATTTGCTGATAATAAAAACTATTGTTCAATGTGAGGAAGGTTAATATGCAACATCGAGGAAAATTGAGATTATAACAACGTGAACGTCTTTGAAACTCAGATAATTTACCTTCTTACCATTTTTAACCGACTTCAAAAAAGGCGGAGGTACCTACTCAATTCGACTGTATTTTTATGTGTGCTACCTCAGAACTTTTTTATACGTGAATCGATTTTGATGGTTATTTTTTTATTTGAAAGGTGGTGCTTCTAATGTAGTTCTGTTTTTAAAAAACGTTAATTCCACACTAGGATTGTCTATTTCTCTATGTATGTCTATAGTAGAGACAGTTTACATACTTAGAACCGACCCAGAACAATTATTTGTAGGCCATACAAATACTTGCTCCGTCCGGGATTTGAACCCCCGGCCGTTAGCACTGAAACTCATTACTAAGCCACTGTGTCACGGAGCCGTCACTTCTAGATTTCACATTTTTTGTTATTTACAAACATGCGACACGCGACTACATTATTAATAAAGGAGTGGCAATGAGAAGTGCTGCTACTTTCAATCTCTTTATTCTATAGACCAGTGGTGTGCAAACTTTTTTAATAGGGGGCCAGAAAATTTTAAAAATTTAATAGGAGGGCCAGAACTATTGGAAAAATGCATTTTGTGTAGAAACTTTTAATCATATAAAACATTTCAGCATTACACGCTTGCACAAATGTTAAAAATTACAATTTAACTTTTATTCGAAGACTGCCATGGTAGGCATGTGAGACATGAAATTGCTTTTGATTTGCCATAATATTTTCAAATGCAGGTTTGAGCTGTGACGAAGTAACTTTCAACAGCGCAAAAAGGTGTTCATCAGTAAGTCGTTTTCTGATTGAGTTTTTCCGCAATTTCATGGTCGAAAAAGTCTATTCGCACACGTACGACGACGCAAACATCGCCATAATTTTTTGGGCGTGAGCAATCATCTTTGGGAATTCAGCTTTAGGCAGTGTTGTATAAAAATCTAGCTTTGGGCTCCGCGCCTCGCGACCCGCAACACATGAACTACGCGGCTAGTCTAGCTGGCTCCTTTATCTATGCGTCTATTATTCTACCAAGTAGAATCTACTTTATACTTCTGGACTGTCAAAATATAATTATCGTGGGACATATACTATTCATGTGGAAGGACCGTCGGCGGGCCGGATTAAATGCTTTCGCGGGCCGGAGGTGGCCCGCGGGCCGTAATTTGCCCATCACTGCTATAGACCAAGTGTTAAACTAATAACTAAATATTTAGCAAAATGACCGTTCAGTTTTATTCTCAAATATTCAATTTTAAACTACCCCCTCGATCATTTCAATCTTTCTATGTATATTAAATTAAATGGTTACTTCTTTGCAAACACTAAATGACATAGATTGTGCTAAAATTGCTGACTCCATACAATGCAATATCCCGGACTTAGGTAAACACATTAAAATTAATAAATCAGATCTTACTATCTTTATGCAAAATATAAGAAGCGTGAATTGTAATTTTGATGATCTTTTGGTAACTATTGCGCAACTAGAATTTGATCCTGATGTATTGGTCCTAACAGAGTGTCATCTAGATAAAACCAAAGCTATTCCAATTCTTCGAAACTATACTCATCATGCAACAACACATCATATTAATCAGAATGATGGTGTAGTGATATATACAAAATCCTTATTAAAAGCTAACATTACAGAAATTGTATTAAAAGAGGCGTCATGCTTACAAGTAAATATTTTTGACCATGTTGTACTTGGTATATATCGCTCTCCATCCAATAGTAACGTGTCAAATTTTATAGATTCTCTAAATAACCATTTGTCAACTATAAATTCTACTAATGTTACTATCACAGGTGACATAAATATAAATATAATTCCTAAATCTAATGAAAAATTATATAAATGCAATAACAGAATAAATTATTTGTACATGTTGTCTACACACGGTTTATTAAATGGACATAATTTTCCTACTCGTGAAAATAGTTGCCTAGATCATATAATTATAAAATTAAATGGATCGAAAGTATCAGCATTTATAGCAATTATTAGCACAACAATTACTGATCATCTAAGTCTATTACTAATCATATCAAAAAGTAAACATAAATCTATACAGACTAAAACTAAATTAATAATAGATTACGAGAAACCCTACAATGTTTTGCTTGAAAGAAACTTAGAGAGTCTACTCTTGTGTGAAGACCCTAACCTAACTTATTTATTGAACAGCTTACTGAAAAGTTAAAAGAATCAGTGGATGAGGCTAAAATTACTAAGTATCTTCCAAAAACTCAGCGAACTATAAAGCCTTGGATCGGTACAGGTATTTTGCGATTTAGGTATAAGGAACAGAAACCAAATGCAGCTTAAACTAAGATCTGATTCAGATAATAATATTCTAAAAATAACATTTGAAAGATATCGTAATAATTGCAACAATTTGATAAAAAAGACTAAAGAGAAAATACGAACGAGAACAACTCACTAATGCTTCTAAAAATTCAAAAAATCTTTGGAAAACTATAAATACTATTACTCAATACATAGTAATGAACTCCTTACAATAAAATCATCTCCTAATGAATCAATTAATTTTGTTGGTGATTTTTTTGCTAACATTGGAAAAAAACTAGCTAATGACATCAATATACCTACCTGAAAATCCTATACAAAATACAAGTCCTCATTTGACATCATTCGTTCTTTTTGACACTGATCCACAGGAAGTTGTCCATACTATAGAATATATAGTCTCAAAAAGTGCTGCTGGTTGGGACAATATTCCTACTAAGTTTCTGAAATGGTGTAAGTTTCTCATCGCCCCTGTAATTAGTCACTTTGCTAATCTTTGTATTCGTATAGGACTATTCCCGGTCTCACTTAAAAAATCTTTAAATACTCCGGTTTATAAAAGTAGTAAGAGAGACGATGTCAACAACTATAGGCCTATCTCAGTCCTTACATCTATTTCAAAAATTTTAGAAAAAATAATAAACATTCGATTAATTAAGTATTTAACTAACTATAACAAATTATCAAAAAATCAATTTGGATTTAGACAAAAAATTTCTCCTTCAGAATTCGTAAGATTATATGGATATTTAAAAAACTGCGTTACATTACAACGACTAAATTGATAAATCAAATTTACACATCTTTAGCTCAGTCAGTTCTAGGATATTGCATTACGGTATGAGGAGGAGCGGCAAAACTAACTTACTGAACATAGAAAGAGGACAACGATACCTTCTTAAAGTTATGTATTTTAAGCCTATTAGATTTAATACCGAACAACTGTATTATATTAGTGATGTTCTTACGGTTAGGCAACTAACATATATCTTACAGTCAATTTTAAAAACACATACTAACTCCCCATATGATCCAAAAAAAAAACATCTACGTGGGGAAACATTACGTCATTAAACAAATTTATGTAAAATCTAAATTTGCTGAGAGACAGTACTGTGCCCAATCAAGATATATGTACAATTATTTAAATAAAAAATTAAACTTTCACCGGCTTAATTATCGCAAATGAAAAAAAATACTTACCGATCATCTTAAAAAAATTGTCTTATCACACCACAGAAAACATTATATATATATATACAACGTGTCCC
Source organism: Parnassius glacialis (assembly GCA_033319125.1). Taxonomy (NCBI): domain Eukaryota; kingdom Metazoa; phylum Arthropoda; class Insecta; order Lepidoptera; family Papilionidae; genus Parnassius; species Parnassius glacialis. The sequence goes on along the minus strand of JAVANC010000013.1, from coordinate 15,648,699 downwards.
AAAATTCAACGATAAGCCAACACCGGAGGATAGACCTGCCCCGGACTAATCGGGGAAAAAAAGAAAAAAAAATATATCCCAATTATATTTTAAGTTATATAAAAAAAATGAAATTCTTCAGAAATTGAGACCGTTTATGATATTTTTCACTACCATGACCACAATTTTTTAAATATTTTTTTCTTTTTTTTTTATAGGCAACCTGAATAGTACTGCTATCTACCACAATTCTTAAAAACTCCAGAATAACTCTTGTTTTATCACGAAAATTAATGAAACTTATTTTATTCCCTAAATTTTTTGAAGACTTTTACTTTTAACCAAATTTAACTTATCGTGGTGTAAAAAAAAAGTATGAACATTAGTATGGCAAGTTTTTTTAAAAATTGACGCAACTAACCAACATTCCAAAATGGTATAATACTCTAGGAAAACAAGTTATAAAAAAATATGGGCCTATTATTTCTTAACCAAATGACGGTCGGGTGTAATAAAAGTATTAGTTCTTGAAAAATGTTTAATATTTCAAAACAAATGGTACAAACAGTTTCACGTGTAATTTATAGTGCGTGTAAGTTATTAACATTATAGCAAATGTTCGAACTGTTTGCCACCAGCATTAATACATGCACGACATCGCCTTAAAAAGATCGTTTTATTTGTCTTGTATATGTTCTGCTATTAATGTAATCAGCAGCCTGAGTGATATTTCGACGAAGCTCGTCCAATGTCACAATGGGTTTTGAGTAGACCCTGTTTTTAAGACAACCCCAATAGAAGAAGTCCAGGGGGTTCAAATCGGGTGAACGGGGTGGCCATAAGATAGGACCAAGTCGCCCGATCCAACGCCCTGGATACTCTTGATTTAAATATTCTCGCACAGGACGGGCATAATGTGCTGGGCAACCATCATTTTGGAACCACATGTTTTGAAGATCACTTAAGGGCACGTCGTTTAACAATTCTTGCAAGTCATTTTGTAAAAAGTTTAAATAACTATTGCCATCTAAGTTTCCTTGTAACTCAAAGGGCCCAATTACTTTTCCATTTAATATGCCGGTCCATAGGTTAACCTTGAATTGATATTGGGATTTGTCTTGTCTCGTCAAGTGTGGATTTTCATTACTCCAACTATGTAGGTGGTGAAGATTTAAATACCCATCTTTCTTGCACGTTGTTTCATCCGACCATAGAATTTTGTCTAGGAAGTGGGGATCTTCACTGTGCCTTTGCAGCATTACACGGCAAAATGTGACCCGTAGCGGATAGTCCCGCGGTAATAACGTCTGCACACGCCTGTAGTGATATGGGTGAAGCTTGTGACGTTTTAATATTCGATGTGCAGAACTTTTTGGGGATTCCTGTAGCTTCTTCTATGGCACGTACCGAAGTAGTCGGGTCATTTTCTATCTCATTGAGAACTTCTTCATCACGGTCCAATCTAGGTCTTCCAGCGCTTCTCCTATTGGATGGCATACGACCCTCCGAAAACGCTTGATGCACATTAATAAACACTCGATAATCAGGATATTTTTGAGCATTTGGGTATCTTTCTCGATACAGTCTGCTAGCAGCGTTAGCATTACATCGGCATTCTCCATAGATTAAATGCATATTAGCGTACTCCTGTGGTGTGTACGGTTGCGGCATGTTAAACGCCAAACAGTCCAAAATGCGCCAGAACTCTAAATCACAAAACACACAATCGTAGTGCAAGATAATGCCAGGTCAGTTCAGTTTGCAGATCACTTCCAGTCCAAATAATGCCAGGTCAGTTAAGTTTGCAGGTCGATTCCAGTCCAAAAAGCCAAGCCAAAAGTCGATAGTATGTACGAGGGCCACGTAAGTTGAATTGGGAACGGTGCGCAGTAAACAAAGGAGCAGAGCTTACTGAACCGACTTGCAGAGAATAATAACAGCTTCTCTACCTGCCCTGTTGTTGTCTCTTTTTAACGTAAATATCTCTATCTATCTATCTATCTATCTCTAACATCTAAGGTATTAATGCCCCATTCGAATTCCTAGAAATTGTAACAGGAACCCATTTTGGGCATGTAGTAAAAGTGATTACTGACAATTACAATTTAAGGATTTTGGCCCCTGTTAAGAAATAATAGGCCCATATTTTTTATAACTTGTTTTCCTAGAGTATTATACCATTTTGGAATGTTGGTTAGTTGCGTCAATTTTTAAAAAAACTTGCCATACTAGTGTTCATACTTTTTTTTTTACACCACGATAAGTTAAATTTGGTTAAAAGTAAAAGTCTTCAAAAAAATTAGGGAATAAAATAAGTTTCATTAATTTTCGTGATAAAACAAGAGTTATTCTGGAGTTTTTGAGAATTGTGGTAGATAGCAGTACTATTCAAGTTGCCTATAAAAAAAAGAAAAAAATATTTAAAAAATTGTGGTCATGGTAGTGAAAAATATCATAAACGGTCTCAATTTCTGAAGAACTTCATTTTTTTTATATAACTTAAAATATAATTGGGATATATTTTCTTTTCTTTTTTTCTCCGATGAGTCCGGGGCAGGTCTATCCTCCGGTGTTGGCTTATCGTTGAATTTTGGGACACGTTGTATATATATATATATATATATATATATATATATATATATATATATATATATATATTATGTATTATATGTATATCATATTAATATATTTGTTTATGAGAATAGAATAGAATTAAATAAAATTACATAAAAATAATAATAATAGATATACAGTCGAAACCGAATATAACGACATCGTTTATAATGACGAATCGGTTATTACGACCGAATGGTAAGGTCCCGGCCTCTAACAAACAATCAAAAACAAATAAAAAAAAATCTCTAACAAACAGTTAAGTAAACATATCGCCTATAACAACATCGGATACAGCGACATATCGCTTAGAACGACGAACTTGAACTTTATCGATATTCATCGGCTATAACGACCAACCGTTGTGCTTGTAAAATAAATGCCATCAAAAACATAACTTGTAAAAAAACCAAGTCTCGCAACTCAGTTCTTCTACCGTAAAAAGTTGTGAGATCCATGTAATACCAAGTCGGTTAATCTATTCAGTCCCTACTGTCTTAAGTTATTACGTAATTAGCTAACCAAACAACATCTTATAGTGACCATATCAATATTAAAAATCTTTTCTGTTTTAAATAGATTGACTTGGCCATCGCATGAATTTATTGAAATAGATGACAATGTTGACGTGTCCGCCGTAGTTACGGAAGAGATTCTTGCAGAAGTTGAAAGTAATAATCGTAACACTGATGAAGAAACCGAAGATCCCAAAGAGCAGTTCCAACCAACGACACTGGGCGAGGCTATTAATGCTATTAGATTTTTACAAAAACTTTTAACGAAGAGTTTAATGCTGATGATAATCAAGCAATCTTGACGAGAATGAAACGTAAAATGCAAAACACATTTGAGACTCGGCTTAAAAAAAACAGACCAAAATGACTGATTACTTTAAAAACTAATTGTAGTCTATAAGCTGTACTGTTAGTACTTCAAGTTTTTCAGAATAAATATTTTTATGGTTGTATACTAGTGTATATTGCTTATAACAACTATCGGATATAACGTCCAAAGTTATATGGTCCCTTCAATGTCGTTATATCCGGTTTTGACTGTACTAACGCTTTTAAGCACCTACAATCACACATACACACACATACTCACACATACTCACGCACACACACACACACACACACACACACACACACACACACACACACACATACACACACCCATACACACACAAACACACACCTACTCTAAATCATAGGTAATCTTGTTCGGCTTATCTCAATATTTAATGTTATTAGGAAGAACGGTGCCTCCTAACACAGGTATTCTTTTATACTTACTAGGAGGCTACAATTACTTTATTATTTAGTATGCCTTGAGAAAGAAATAAATGGACTTTTAGTTTAATTTTTAATTTCCAATATTTGCTGATCTTGCATTAGTAGGTAGTCTCTAGTACTAGGAGGTCTATTTAAACTGAACTTTTTTAAGGTCATTGGCATTATACGTGAAACAATCGAAAAATCAAATAATAAATCTGTAACTATGGCGTCAGTAACTAAGTACCTAATTATCTAGATCTAACTAAATAATAATACCTTTCGGTATCCTTAGGAACAGTAAAGAATGAAAAGTCAGAGTGATTTAAAATATATACATCATATACTATAGAGTGGGCATTGGGAACATTTATATACAAATACTTTGAGCTAGTGCGACAACATTTTAGCTATTCCCCAGTAGGTGACGCTAATATACAGGGTATTTTTGAAACGCTCCCGAAAACGAAGACAGACGACAGTACCAACTATACCTTTGATGATGGGTGAAATATAAAATCGATCCTGATGAAAAAAAAATCATCTTTTCACAACGTTTTATTATTTATTATTATATTTTCATTCATCATGTTAGTACAACTAAATGAAACGATAATTTCATAAAAAAATCATGAAAATACTTAAACATAAAACCAGCAGTGTACGCGCGAACACCGAATTCTCGCGGCCACTGTGCTTGTCTCCACGTAGCCACTTTAATTCGAATTCACAGGTTAAATAACCCAAATAACTGGTTCAATTCCCCGCTAATGGAAAAAATATTTAGAGCCGCCCATCTCAGCCCGCGCCCCGCATCGATCCAGTGCAGCCCCGTCGAATACGTTTACGTTCCTGCGCTGCCTGTGTACGTTGAAGATGCCCAGGGGAGGTCGGTCGCAAATAACGATCAACCACGTCACGTAGATACGATACAGAGGGATAATGGAGTCTCCGTAGAAATGAACCAGATGGATCGTCATGTAAGGGTTACGTCGCCGACGCGCGCCCAACGCCGCACTCTATCGCCTAAACATAGGTCGCCATCGCCACGCGGATCGTAGATTACCGTCGCCGAATATTCGCGATACATCCCAGAGTCGTGTATCGTTAGAGGTTAATAGGGATAGAGGTAGGTCACTCACCCCGAGAGGGAAAGATAGGGGTATAGAACGGCTAGCGGAAGCTTTAGAAAGCATGGTACGATTTAGACCAGCCGCCGCGAAGCAGATACAGGACTTGCCTATTTTTAACGGCTCGGCCGCGGAATGGTTAGCATTTAAAGCCGCGATGAAAGAATCCACACGTCTATATGGATTCACGGATACGGAAAATATGGCAAGATTAAGGGAACTGTTTACGTGGTGAGGCTAGAGAGGTAGTATCGGCAAATACTACCGTTTACCGCAAAGGGTCCAGCAGACATTATGCGGACACTGGAGCAGTGTTTCGACCGCCCGGAAGTATTATAGATCGTGCGTTAGATGAATTAAAACGCTTTCCGCGCCCGGGTCAAACCGCCCAGGAATTAAACTCGTTCGCAATTAAATTGTAAAATATAGTGTTTATTATGAAGAATGTCGACGGCAAGGGATATTTACAAAATCTGATGCTAACTAGGGAGGTCACGAGTAAACTTAGCCCCCACTTACGGTGGCGTTGGTGCGATTATGCGGAGCACTACGGAAGTATGGACGAACCGGATATGGTCACATTATCCCGGTTCATGATAAGAGAGGCTGACCGTGCGTTAAGTCACGCCTATGCGTCTGTAGCGTCGACTAAGGAATCGCCCGTTAGACGAGAAGCACCGCCGTCGAAAAGGATAGTGTTGACACGCCGCGTAGAGGATATAGAAGACCTGGGTGGTGAAGATAAAGACGTTCACCACCCAGGAGGATAACGGAAGTGTTTGTGTGTGGGGGTAAACACCCAATCGCCAAGTCCAAGGATTTGGATGACCGGTGGAAGTGGGTGAGGGAAGATGGGGTGTGTTTTAAGTGTCTAAGCAACAAACCTCGACGCCTGAGGGGTAAGGCCAAGAAGTGCGGTGTCGACGGCTGCAACGCCCCCCACCATGCCTTCCTTCAGGCCCGCAAGGCCCGGACGCCCGCGACATCTGTAAAACCAGACGAAACCGTGCTCGTCGCGTCAAACGTCACTAATAGTGCGTCGATACTGTTGAAGGTGTGCCCCATTACCGTGCGCGGACCGCGTGGTAAGGAAATAGATACGTACTGTTATACGGAGATGGGCTGATTGGTTTTTAAAAAACAATTATTTAAAACACAGATATTTAATTAAAGTATAAATGGATTATATATTACAAACTGGTTAGATTTTAACTTAGGTCCGTAGACAACCGAACAGGTTCGAAGATGGAAGTAGACTGAAGTGGCCGAACTGCTCCACTGCGATACTCACTGAACCTTAAGGCTAAGTTAACATTATTAAGAGGCAGTGCAGCACTAAGGCTAACAAGTACAGGGTATAACATCTCCCCCCTTAAGAAGAGATTTTAGGGATGATATCGTAAAATCTCTCGATACTAATTCACTAATTATATCTTTAAACTTGGGTTCTAAGCGGTGCAACATTATCAGATTCAGAATCACTATTTTGTTCAATCTCAGGTGGTATAAATTTTAAATACGATTGAAATGTTGGTGAAGTTTTTATGAATTTCACTTTAAGAGTGTTACTAGTATTATTCTTTGTAAGGCGGATGTTACGGGGTCGGCGGGAAAGCTTAAAACCCAAATATACAAAATACAGCAGGATTAAGATAATAGAGAGAAATAATAATAATAATGATATGGAAAAGTCCAGGACTCGACGGACTGCATTACTACTGGCTGAAGGTGTTCGTGGTGTGTCACGCTGTGCTCGCCCGACAGTTTCAAGCGGCTCCAAAAGTCGCTCCCGAGCCTCTTCACTACTGGGAACTATTCTATTAGAATGGAGCTGGGGACGGATAAGTGTGCGGTCCTCCATGTCGAAAGGGTTAGGGTTGCTAACTCTGAGGACATAGATTTATCTATGCACATCAACATAAAGATCCTATCCGAGGCTGAAACATACCTTGGTATGTCACAGAACATAGGTATTGATGAGGCGGACATGAAACAGTCAGTTTGCGATATGTTTTATGCACGCTTGACATTAGTACTTAACAGTCTTTTGTCGGGCGTTAATAAAACACACGCATATAACGGTTGGATCATGCCTGTTCTCATGTATACATTTGGCATACTCAAGTGGACTCAGACCGAACTGAACGCTCTGGATAGAAAAGTCCGCACTATTATGACGTCTCATAGGATGCATCATTCGAGGTCGTCAGTAATGAGGCTGTACTTTCCGCGGAAGCATGGTGGACGCGGCTTTTTAAGCGTGCTTACCATGCATAATCGCGAAGTGTGCAGCCTCCGTAATTACTTTCTGACGAGAGCGGATGATCCATTCTATAGGGACGTTATTTCTTGTGATAAAGGACTTACCCCTATATCCTTAGCCAACGAGCAATGGCAAGACCCGGCAGTACAGAAAATTTCCGTCCGGGAGACCATATGGAAGGAGAAGGAGCTCCACGGGAGGTTCTACAAGGCTCTACATGAGCCTTGCGTAGACACAGTCGCCTCCCTCCACTGGCTACGTTTCGGTGACCTCTTTGGGGAAACCGAGCGTTTAGTCTGTGCAATACAGGATCAGGTTATTAAGACCAATAACTATTGGAGATCCATCTTAAGGGATGGCACCGTCGACATTTGTCGAGCGGCATGTCATCTCCGGTTGTTCGGCGCTTTCTAACTCTGAGTACTTGCATAGGCACTACCTAAGTTGTGTATCGCTAGCAACGCAAAGTCGGGAATTTGCATTTGGAAAAATCCAAAATTACGGGTTTTTTAGGTGCTAATTAGGTGCCAAGTTTAAAAATTAGGTGCTCAAAATTTTTCACCGAAAATGAAGTGTTGAAATTTGCGTTGCTAGCAAAACGTCTCGCTAGCAACGCAATGAAGTTATTAGATTTACTATTACTATTAATAGCAAGGAATTAAGTGCTAATTAGGTGCTGCAAGTATACGCAATAACAGGGTTCAGAACATAGCAGATGCAAAATTCAGATTTCCTGAAAATCAAAATAGAATCAAAATTGCATTCAGAAAAAGTCCTAATTAGGGGTTTTTAGGTGGTAATTAAGTACCAAGTTTAAAAATTATTTTCTCCAAAATTTTCACCGCAACGAATTGATGGCGTTGCTGGCAAAACGTATCGCTGGCAACACAATGATGTTATTAGATATAAGATAAATATTAATAGCAAGGAATTAAGTGCTGCAATATACGCAATGACAAGGCGCCCTTAATAAAAATAAAGTCGTTATTCAGAACAAAGCAGATGCGGAATTCAGGTTTTCTGAAAATCAGAAAAGAATCAAAAATGCTTTTAAAAAAAGCCCAAATTAGGGGCTTTTTAGGTGCTTTTTAAGTACTAAGTTTAAAAATTAGGTGCTCTAAAATTTTCACCGCAACGATCAATTGAAAGAACAATGGCAGACTTTCATACATAAAATTAGTTGAGAAGGAATGGTAGCGCCTTTATATCAAAAATATCTTAAAATGTTGAGCGTCGGTCCCTGAATAACTTTGTCAAAGAATTTTGTCCTGAGAAGGCGTCAAAGAAGAGATATTTAGTTGAAAAAGTGTCCTACTATTTACTGAAAATAGACGTTCCAAAACCTATCACAATAGCGCTGGCGTCTGAAAAACTACGATATGAAGATAGCTGTTGTGAACGGACTGAAGTCAGCTGAATTCAAATATTTAAAAAATTTCATGACTTGAGTAGTTAGTAAAATGCCAGTATACAAAATTTCAACTATTTACGTAGTACAAAACCAAGCGGATTTGTCGGTCCTTGTTTATTTCTCCATATTATTCTAATTACTTTTGGCGCTTTTTTAAATTTATCTAATGCTACTGCAGCGCCACCCTAATTGGACACGTTTTTAGGGACACTTTTCATATATAGAGATGGTCCTCCTTCTACTCTACATTCCATACTGGTAAGAACAAAAAATACCGTTCATACATTATAATCAGGTAATGCTGGTCATAGACCCTATAATTCCCAGAATAATATTTTAACCTGTATCGGGTTTCGATAATCGCTCAGCACTTAATTAGCACTTAATTCCTTGCTATTAATATTTATTGTATATCTAATAACTTCATTGCGTTGCTAGCGAGACGTTTTGCTAGCAACGCAAATTTCAACAGTTCGTTGCGGTGAAAATTTTAGAGCACCTAATTTTTAAACTTGGCAGCTAATTATCACCTAAAAAGCCCGTAATTTAGGATTTTTCTAAATGCAAATTCCTGACTTTGCGTTGCTAGTGATACACAACTCACAACCTAGTAGCCAGGATTCTACACCACCCCCCCGAACGGGTTCCCGCCTTGTCGTGGCAGGGGGCTTAGTAGCCGTGGCTTGGTCACCCACGGTGAACAAAGAGGAACCCCTTGGCTGGCCCGTGGTGTAGGGCCGGCCCGAGGTGGCCACTCCGAGTGGGCTTGGCGAGCCCACTTCGGCTGTGTGTCGGGGGGCTGCGGTGAGAGGGGAGTCCGCACCCTCTACCGCTGCAGCCGAGGTGGAGTCGCGGAGGAAGAGGAGTGTTGGTATGGCGATGCGCCACTCGCCCTATCCTCCGCGACTCAGACGGGGCCACACCGTTAATTGATGCGGTGGTGGTGGGGCTGCGGGGGGAGAGGAGTGCCGGTATTGCGAGGCGCCGCGCTCCCTACCCTCCGCAGCCGAATCTTGGTTGGCGGCGGAGCCATAGACCAGATCCGCCGCTGGGGTCAGGAAGGCTGTTGCTCCCGAGTGCTAGTTTTTCCTGGCCCCATGGCCTTCGTGCATCGGACGCGGGGGCGTCCGTTGCGCATGTGAAATTGGAGGCCGAGGAGGAGGGCGCGCCATGTGTTCTGGTGCGCCTTACCGGAGAAGGAGATGGGGGAGGAGTGGTCCTCTCCCGAGGAGGGGCCGCCATGGAGCGGCCAGCGCAGGTGGGGCCGCGGAAGTATGCGAAAGCGTTCCCGTGGCCCTGCCAATATGCGACGAGGGTGGAACACCATGGGGTTTTAGTCGGTGCGAGTCCGACATAACCCGTCCTTGCCCCCGCGAGGCGGGTATGCGTAGGCATTTCCACGTGTAAAAAAAAAAGGATTCTACACCAGAAGCTCGCTCTAAAAGATGGTGTCGTGGATCGGAAACCGCCTTATTATAAGTACATGCCGGAAGCCGTGCTCTAAAATGACCGCGCCAGGCTCTACTTGGACCGGGCCCTCATCCCAGACAGGACTATTCTTGCGAATAAGCCTGATATTGTGCTGATGGACCGCGTACAGTCAAGAATATTTTTGGTCGATATTACCGTTCCGTATGACGAGAATCTCGTGAAAGCCGAAGCAGATAAGCGTACAAAATATCTGGACATGGCTCACAAGGTGACCGACGTGTGGGGCGGATTGCCGGCCGAAATTATACCTGTGGTCGTTTCTGCGAACGGGTTAATCCCAGTCAGCCTCTCGGGTCATCTGAGGCGACTGGGACTCCGTGACGGACCGCTCCAAGCTCAAATGCAGAAGGCTGTGCTCCTCGATACCGCCCGCATCGTCCGCCGGTTTCTTTCCCTCTCCCCCTAACCCTCGGCCAAGGCTTCCATCTGGTTGGGTTTTTATTTATTTATGTATTTATATGTATTTATTTTATTTTGTTCATATTTATGTATGTTTATCATTTTCATTTACAATTATATATTTATACAGCCCAACCAGATGAGAAAACTATATAGATACCCTTCATAATAATGATAGAATAATGTGTCCCATATTTAATAATGTGAGGTTTATTTCCTATTGTATCTAGGTTACTTAATAAAAAATCGATAATTATTTTATTTTTTGAATTAAATTCATCTAAATCTACATTGGCCGTGTAGTGGCGGTTAAGAATATCCACTACCCCATATCAAAAGGAAAACAGGCAGGAGATGGGCAGCAGCATCTTCCTGATAACAGCAAAAATACAATAAAAAACTGCGGTTGCCAACCCGCTAGCCAAGCGTGGCAACTATGGCAAATACCCCCTATGAATGAATGTAACAAAGATACGGCCCCCAGTCCCCGCCGGCCCCGCTATTCTTGGCTGCGGTGGCGACCATGGTAACGGCGGGGCAGGGGGTGCTAAGAATCTTCGGTGGAGGTTCGGTTGCCACCTAAGACGACTCGACCTGGCAACATACAACGCACGCACCCTGAGGACTGACGAGAAGATTGTGGAGCTGGAAGAAGAGATAGACAAGTTGCGGGGATTATCCGAAGTCCGAAGAGAGGGGGAGGACAAGGTAATCCTCGATTCCGGCAACTTGCTCTATCACCGGGTGGGCGACCATCTGTCCCAAGGAGGTGTCGGATTTATCGTCCACAAGTCACTCGTTAACAACGTTGTAAAGATTGAGAGTGTGTCGATGAGGGTTGCGTACCTTATACTCAGAATCACCAAACGGTATTCGCTGAAGGTCATACAGGTTTACGCACCAACCTCGGCACACCCCGATGAGGAGGTGGAGGAAATGTATGAGGATATCTCTAGAGCCATGCATTCCTCCAAAACCCACTATACGGTGTTAATGGGGGACTTCAATGCAAAACAAGGCACAAGAGAGAACGGGGAGCTGAAAGTAGGGAAGTTCGGAATAGGGCAACGGAACCCAAGGAGCCAGCAGCTGGCCGACTTCATGGAAAAAGAGGGACTCTTTATGATGAACTCTTTCTTCCAGAAGCGGCCCCACAGAAAGTGGACCTGGTCGAGCCCCGACGGTTCGACAAAAAATGAGATTGACTTCATTATGACGACCAGACGACAACTGTTCAGTGATGTCTCCGTCATCGCGAGGGTGAAAACTGGTAGCGATCACCGAATGGTCAGAGGCACACTGAACCTAAACGTTAAGTTGGAGAGGTCTCGTCTAATGAAGTCAACGCTCCGTCCCCCTCGTGCTCTGTTCCAAAGTCCCGAAACCTTTCAGCTTGAGTAACAAAACCGTTTTCAGTGCCTAGAAGACTGCAATAAAGTGGACGATATGAATGACAAGCTCGTGGAAACTGTCCATGCGGTTGGAGCTAAGTTCTGCAAGACCCGCCGTAGAAGAACACAAAAACTCTCCAATCACACTCTTAATCTCATGGCTGTTAGACGTGAGACGAAGCTACATTCTTCAAAAGATTTAACAGCATACAGGCAACTGAACAGACAGATCTCCATATGCATGCGGCGGGACTTACGCAACTTCAATACAGCTCGTATTGAAGAAGCAATCGAGTGGAACCAAGGCTCCAAAGTCTTTGCCAGAGATCTGTATGCCAGAAAGAACCAACTGTCAAAGCTGAAGACCGATTGTGGCATCATCGTTTCCGGAGCACCTGAGATTTTGAGTGAGACAGAGAGGTTCTATGGGCAGCTGTACACGTCATCGTTGGAGCCACACGCAAGTGTGAGTAACGATCCAAGAGCGAGTCTTATCCGACATTATTCCGATGATATTCCGGACATCAGTCTGAGCGAGATTAGAATGGCTCTCCAGCACCTTAAAAACGGCAAGGCCCCAGGCGAGGATGGAATTACAGCGGAGCTTCTGAAAGCGGGTGGAAAACCGGTACTTGAAGTCCTTCAGAAGCTCTTTAACTCCGTCCTCCATGGTGGCATGACACCGGAGGCGTGGAGCAGAAGTGCGGTGATCTTGTTCTTCAAGAAAGGTGACAACGCTCTCTTGAAGAATTACAGACCGATTTCCCTTCTGAGCCGCGTCTACGTGCTGTTTTCGAGAGTCATTATGAATCGTCTCGCGCGCAGACTTGACGACTTCCAGCCTCCCGAACAAGCCGGTTTCCGAAAGGGCTTTAGCACCATGGACCACATACATACCCTTCGGCAAGTTGTACAGAAGTCCGAGGAGTACAATTTGCCACTATGTCTGGCGTATGTGGACTATGAGAAAGCGTTTGATTCCGTCGAAATTTGGGCGGTGCTGCAGTCCCTTCAGCGGTGCCAAGTTGACTGTCGGTATATCGAAGTGCTGAAGTGCTTGTACAGTAGGGCTACGATGGCTATCCGAGTACAGAACCAGAGTACGATACCTATTCAATTGGAGAGAGGTGTAAGACAGGGTGACGTTATAGCCCCGAAACTCTTCACCGCTGCATTGGAAGACGTTTTCAAGCTTCTGGACTGGTAAGGATACGGTATTAACATCAATGGCGAGTACATCACTCACCTTCGATTTGCTGACGATATATTCCTTATGACAGAATCGCTGGAGGAACTAAGCAACATGCTCAATGACCTCAGTAGTGTTTCCCAACGGATAGGTCTTAAGATGAATATGGAAAAAACAAAGATCATGTTTAATGTCCATGTCACACCTATGCCGGTAGTGTTGGGAGCACTAAGCTCGAAGTTGTTGACGAGTATGTTTACCTGGGACAAATAGTCCGACTAGGTAAGTCCAACTTCGACCGAGAGGTCAATCGACGGATTCAACTCGGCTGGGCAGCGTTCGGGAAACTACGACACATCTTCTCGTCAGACACACCTCAAAACCTTAAAATGAAATTGTATAACCAGTGCGTGTTGCCAGTGATGACTTACGGATCTGAGACGTGGTCCTTCACTGCTGGCCGTATGAGGAAGCTCAAGGTCGCTCAGCGAGCTATGGAGAGGGCTATGCTCGGGGTTTCTCTGCGTGATAAACTTAGAAATGAGGATATCCGCAGTAGAACCAGAGTGAACGACATAGCCTAACGGATTAGTAAGCTGAAGTGGCAGTGGGCCGGCCATATAGCTCGAAGAACTGACAACCGATGGGGAAGAAAGGTTCTCAAGTGGCAGCCTCGTACCGGTAGGCGAAGTGTAGGGCGACCCCCCATGAGATGGAGTGACGACCTGGTAAGACATGCAGGAAGACGATGGATGCAGGTGGCTCAGGACCGTGCTTTGTGGCATTCCTTGGGGGAGGCTTATGTTCAGCAGTGGACTTATGAAAGGCTGTAATGATAATGATGAAATCTACATTTAGTAACTTAATAGGAGACACATTTTCTACAACATAGTTGAACTTATTAATATTACAAGTGTTATTGATGGGGTTATAATCGGGCATATAATTTATGAGTGATGTAATATTTATAACATTATATATAGGTAACAATGTAGTGCTTTTACAAAATCCAGTATAACCCTCAGGAATTTTAATTATGCCTGTGCCCAGAATATTTGTTTCAAATACTTGAGAATTGATACAATCTATAGAAATTTTATTTGGGGCGGATTGGATATAAATCCATTTATTATTATTTATTATTCATTAAAAGTTTCCAGATATCTAATTTTCCAAAAATAAATTTAGTCTCGCACTGTAACGGAATTTCACTGATAACTAGATATAAGTTCACTTTCACAGGATGGTTTAGCGTCCACCGAATATACGCTATTTAAGTCACAGGTGAATGTTCCTGGTTGCACAATTTTACACTTCCCTAAATCGTCAATAGTAATATTGACGATTTAGGGAAAAGACATTACTTACTGTAAAGTAATGTGTTTTGTCTTTGGTCATTGCAATGTATTTATTATTCGGTACAATTAAACTAAATGAATTTGGTTCCTTTGTGTTATATGGTGTGGGTATAGGGTTGCCATCTGTCCGGCTTTAGCCGGACATGTTTGGCTTTTTCGGGTTGTGTCTGGCCAATTTTTTAGGCTTTTTGTTAGTGTAACGCGTTACACGCATCGCTTGCAAAATGAGCGAAGGAATGCCGAATTTATCTATCCATATACATTATTACCAGCCAGCAAAATATAAATTATTATTTTAAAGTTTTAATTGTACCTGATAATTGAAATAATAAAACGTACTTTATTGTAGTTTTTAATTTTTTATCTTGAAATATGAGTAGTTTTTTAAAATTTGTTTTGTGAAAATGGTTAAGTACTTTGTTCAGAATTGTAATTTTATTTGTTTCTTTTTTATAAAGCCTACAGACAGAAGACTGCTTTTGTCGATTTTTATTTTAAGTGGTTTAAATTTATTTTAATCTGTGCTGTGATTGATTAATAAATAAGTAACGTATACACTTGAAACTGTGCCGTGATTGATTAATAAACAATTAACGATTGTAACAGAGTATTTTAGTTTTTATTCTTGGGGGGTTGGAGTTGGTGAGTTTTTGACTGCATGGCCTCAGAAAGGTATGTTTGGTTTCCTAAAAATTGCTGTCTGGCTTTTAGGACCAAAAGTCCGGCTTTTTGGAACGCCGAGTCCGGCTTTTTCATTTTAGGATATGGCAACCCTATGTGGGTAGAGCTATGTTATGAAACAACATATAATTTTCTACATTTACCAATGGCACTTGCAACAAAAATATGATTTTATTATTTATATAATAGCAAATAATCTTACAAAGTCTTAAAATTAAATGTATATTCTTAATATCTAAAGAAACAGGCAATACTAAATTACTATTATAGTTATCGGCAAGTACTCGGTATAACTGTTGTGGCGTTATAACGGCTGGATGTAAAAGATCCTTACTGCTAAACAAAATAGCTTTTATGATATCTTCCAATTGAAAAGATAGTGTAAGAATTGAAGTTTCTAAACTGTCAAAAATTTTACTAATATTAGCAGATATTTGTAGACCATTAGTTATTTCAGAAATATTTTTAATTCTCGTAATTCGTTAATTTTGCTTCGTTCTTTTTTATTTAATTTAATGTATCGTTATAATACGTTATTACAGAGGTAGTAACCAAAATGTTTTCTTTCATTAGAGAAGCCAGTTGTTTCTCATCGTTTTGTACAGATTCTATTGCTTCTTCATACTTTAGAGCGTCGTCTTCATCTAGAGTACCAAAAATATGTTTTAACATTGTACCAATAACTCCAAACCAAGCGCTACGCTTGGCTCTGTTATCTAATAAGTGTGAGATGGATTCAAAGTTCATGTTCAAGTCCTGGTTACGTACCGCTAATGGTTGAAGCATATTGTGACATTCGGCAATAATCTCTAGAGTCCTAGTTTGCATAAAATTTTAATTGTATCTAACGTGTTTCCTATATTTTTTATGTGGAGGCCAAAGTGTGAAATATCTATCGGAATTAAAGTTTTCAGTTGGGCATTATTAATTTTTAATGTACCTAAATAAACAAAGTAGATGCCTGCACTCGAAGTTATTTCTTGAATATAATCTTGATGCGATTGACCTCGAGTCGGAGTTCTGTATTTAATTACTATAATTAATACTAGGCAGAGGTAAGTATTGATTAAACGGTAAGTATTGATAGCTTATTTTTTTTTATAACTATGTCCTTTTTTATTTATTTTTTCAGATGGTGAAATTACGCTTATAGGTAATTATTATTAACTTTCCACACACTAGTCCTTTACTAAGTTTTGTTTATTTTACGGGTTACTTCCGATTTCTGACGCAGGTTTCACCTGATCGAAGTGATGCGTAACATGGCGTCGATTGATTAGTGGGGTAAGTGTATTATTACTACCTTAATTGCCTTCGTACCTTAACTATTTTATAGGGGCTTTTCCAGAGAGGGGAGAGTGCCTTCCGCAATCTCAAATGGTTCTTTATATAGACATACTCACCGACTTTATATTTAACTGGTCGAGTACGGGTGTCATAGTATGATTTTGAGGATTCCTTTGACTTCCTTATAAAATCTAAACCCTTGTTTCTGGAGTGTTTCAGCCGGTTTTGCAACATGCGGATGTAATCGGGGTAAGTAGCCCCTAGATATTCGTTATAAATGGAATTAGGAATGAATGGTTTACTCCCAAACATAAGCTCGTGAGGTGCGTAATGTGTACTAGAATGAACGGATGTGTTATAAGCAAGCATAGCGGTGTACACATAACGAGGCCAATTGGACTGTTCTTCATTAATATAAGATTTCAAGTATTCTTTTAGGGTTGAATGACTCCGCTCTAGGGAGCCTTGGGTTTGAGGGTGGTATGGTGAAGACCATAAGTTTTTTATTTGAAGGAATTCAAAGGTTTTTCTAAATAGGTCTGAAGTAAAATTAGTCCCTTGATCGGTAAGGATCATCTTAGGAATGCCAAAGATTGAATATGCACAGGAAAGCTTAGTGAGATCGTCTTGTATTGTGAGAATAAAACGTAATTTTGCTGGTCCGGCTTCGGGAAGTGGGCCGACGATGTCCAAGGATATTCTTTGGCATGGTTCTGTAGAGGTACTGGTGATCTGCATTGGAGCACGGTTGATTTTCCTAAGTGCTTTATTTTCCTGACATGATTTACATTTCTTTACATATGACTATATAGCTTCGCATATCTTTCCAATAATACGATCGTTTTATCCTGTTGTACATTCTTACAGAGCCTAAATGACCGGCGATCGGGATATCATGGTTTTTGAAAAGAATTTTTCTGTTGGAGCTGGGTATATAATATTGTTATGGTATAATTAATAGTAATTAATTTTAATTCGAGTATCATGGAAGAGATAACATAGAATATTATATATTTTAATGAATTAATGTTTTTCGAAAGTATTTTTCAGATCTGATATACAGAGTTCTTTAATTTCTCCGGAAGTTGGCAATTCATTTCTGATTGTTTATAACGTTTGAAAAATTTCTGGATATGAGGCCTCATCAAAATGATGTACCTTGGTGAACAATAAATAATAGCATTTATTATTTGTTTCTATCTTTTTAAAGGGGAAGAGTTCTTTCTCGGACTCCTGTATGTCAGCGATGATTTCAGGGTCAGTTAATATTTCTTGAATGTACGGGTTCGATTCATCTAGATCAATAGATGTTGGGACCAGGATTACCTTCGCGGGACATTTCATAAGAGTTTCGTTATGCTCTTCTACTTCTATGTTAAATTTTTTATCTTTGCATGACATAGATTTAAGGAAGGTAAGGTAATCATCGACAGCTACGTCTGGGGATGAACTCGTGGATGGAAATGGGACATTATCAGTTTGAATTTCAGGTGATTGAAGGCTGTTCAGGTTCCGGTTGAGGTAAGTTAACAGGTTCATTTTCGATTTCTTCCCTAAAGGTATCTGGAATATTGATAGGTAAATCAACGTAGGGTTATGGGGAAGCATCTTCAGCTAAATCCAATGAAGGAGAGATTGCTTCGTCCGAATTAAAGGAAGGTGGAGAAATGAGTAAGTCCGTAAGATCTTTACTAATAAACCAATTTCTTCCAATCATACTCAAATTCTTCCAATTTAAGTCACTATCAGACAAGGCGAGAACCAGGGTCTTTACAATTAAAAAGCCACTGGAGAGGCTTATGGTCCGTCATTATTGTGAATCGGTTGCCATATAGATAAGGACGAAATGTTTTGGTGCCGAACACTCTTTTTTGATTACGCTGTAATTATTCTCTGTTTTATTAAGTGTGCGCGCGGCAAAAGCAATAGGTCGATCTTGTCCTACTGGACCTTGGGAGAGAATAGCAGAGATGGCATAGTTTGATGCATCGCATGTCAAAAGGAAACGTTTTGTAAAGTCGGTATATGCAAGAACTGGAGCTGTAACGAGTTTATTTTTTAAGGTCTCGAAAGAAAGCTGTTGTTTATTCCTCCATTCAAAAGGGACATCTTTTTTAAAAGAGACGTAGGGTATTTGGCATATTTAGAAAAATCGGGGATAAAACGTCTGTAGTAGGATACTAAGCCTAGGAAGGATTTAATGTCTTTGGATGATTTTGGAACTGGAAATTCGGTGACAGCCCTCACCTTTTCGGGATTGGGTTTGACAACATGTTCACCAATTATATAGCCTAGATAAATCACTTCGACAATACGAAGGAATTCGCATTTTTCAGGTTGTAACTTGAGATTATAACTTCTGAGTCTGTTAAATATAGCATTTAGGTTATTTACATGAGAAGTGAGATCGACAGAATAAATAACGATGTCGACTAAATATACGAAACATCATGAACTTTGGAGTCCTGATAGGCATGCATTCATTAGCTTCTGGAAGGTGGACGGAGCGTTTTTTAGGCCAAAAGGCATCCTATTGAATTGGAAATGCCCCTAAGGTACAGAAAACGCTGTTTTAGGTGCATCTTCAGGTTTGATTTACAATTGGTGAAACCCGAAAGTTAATTCCAAGGTTGAGAAATATTTGATGTTACCCAGCTGGTCTAGGATTTCAGAAATTTGTGGAATAGGGTAGGTTTCGCCAATAGTGATATCGTTAAGTTTGCGATAATCAATTACTATTCGCCATTTACGTTGTCCCTGGGAATCTAATTTCTTAGGCACAACCCAAATTAGTGAGCTCCAAGGTGAGGATGAGGGTTCTATTATGCCCTGGTCGAACATCTTGTTGATTTGGGTCTCGACTTCTTTTTCCCCTCCCTTTCCCTTCTGGTTCCCAGAATGTCATAAACATTCTGGGAACCTATACGTTTTAGTATGGATGGGCGTCTCGCTATTCGTTTTGATTTGGTGGTTGGGAGCGGATTTATAAGTTAATTGATCATCCTTCACTGACATTTCATCAATTACAGGTGTCCGTGTTCACCTGAACGGCGTCAGAATGTAGAGACGGGCTGATTGGTTTTTAAAAAACAATATATAAAACACCGATATTTAATTAAAGTATAAATGAATTATATATTACAAACTGGTTAGAATTTAACTTAGGTCCGTAGACAACCAAACAGGTTCGAAGATGGAAGCAGACTGAAGTGGCCGAACTGCTCCACTGCGATAATCACTCAACTTTACAGCTAAGTTAACATTATTAAGAGGCAGTGCAGCACTAAGGCTAACAAGTACAGGGTATAACGGTACACGCTCATCGACGAAGGGTCCACCATATCTTTGATCGACGACGAACTAGCTAGCAAGTTAGACGCAGAAGGACCAACGAAGTCGCTCAATAGTAGAGGCGTAACTAATAGCCGACGTGAGACCAATAGTAGGTTAGTTAACATAGGGATACGTGGCAAAACGCGTAATGAAATTTATAGTGTAAGTACAGTATAATAACTCGCTATAGACTCTACTACGGCGCTCCACTGTATACAGAACGATACGACGCGTTACACTCCATACGTAGCTCATCGATTAGGGGAGAGGGCCGAGAAAACATCACCCGATCAATGGAGTTGGATACCGACTGCACAGAACATAGCTGATCAAGCGACGCGCATGAACTTCGTGAGCAAGGGAGAAAGCGACCAATGGTTCACAGGACTGTCATTTCTCTACGAAGAAGAAGACAAATGGCCTCACCGAAAAGAAGAGAAGGCAGGGGATGATGAAGAGTTGGAGGAAATCATGGCGCATCAGAGTGACACCAAGGACGCTCCACACCTGCCAAAGATAGAACGCTTCTCTACTTACGAGAGATTGATCAGGGCCATAGCACGAGTACTGCAGTTCATCGATGCCATACGAGGAAGGGCACAAGGGTTAACGTTACAGTACGTCCAGAGGGCACAGCGGATGTGGGTGGAGCGCAGTCAACTTGACAGCTTCGCTGAAGACATCAGCCAACTTCAGCAGGGGAAAAATTTGGCCACCGGCAGCGCTCTTAGGAACCTCGACCCCATACTTGAAGACGGGATAATACGAGCTAGGGGAAGAATCGACGCAGCCGACATGGACGACCAGATGAAGCGACCCGTCGTACTGAATGGACGCCACCGATTTTTTTTTATTTTATTTCATATGTTACATTTATTAGTTACACATTACATTACGGTACAATCATAAGTTTATAGAAACTTTACCGTGTACCGATATCGCCGACAATAATAAATATGAGGGTGAAGTAAAAAATTACACTTATTATTTATTAAGTGCGTGATCTGCTATTGCAGAATGCATTGCTCATGGGTCGTATATACAGGACGTTTGTTTTAATACGTTATCGTTATATTTATTGGTGATACATATTATGTATTATTTAAATTATTTATGATGCAATCCATAAAGTAGTTTTTTAATTTTAATTTAATATTAAAAATTTATTTATTTGTGAAGCTGCTTAAAGAGAAGGCGCATCAAGAGGCAAGCCACGCCAACAGGGAGAGGGTGGTCAACGACCTACGCACCGGATATCATATCCTCCGACTACGACAGAACGTACGAGAAGTGGAGCGGAGATATCTGCGATGTAGAGTACGCAAGGCAACACCACGGCCAGCGGTTATAGGAGACCTACCACCCGAACGGTTAGGGGCGTTTGCGCGACCGTTTACGTACACCGGAGTCAATTATTTCGGGCCTTTGTCAGTTACGATAGGACGACGGCACAAAAGGCGGTAGGTAGCACTGTTTACTTGTTTAACGACGCGCGCGGTTTATCTAGAGCTAGTTTACTCCCTAACGACAGACTCGGCGATTACGGCATTGCGGCGCATGGCGGCTAGGCGCGGGTGGCCACGGGTCATATATTTAGATAACGGAACTAATTTTCATGGAGTAGATGCAGAGTTAAGGCGGGCGATCGAAGAGTGGGCGCCGCAGCTAAAGGACTTCGCGCTGACTCGACGCAGTGGAAGTTCATCGCACCGGGTGAGCCCAACCAGGGACAGCGCTGGAAGCCACTCTCCACCAGAAGAGCCCGAGGGAGGAGACTCTAGCAACTCTCTTAACGGAAGCGGAACATACCGTCAACTCTCGACCGTTGACCCATGTACCGGTCGACATCAATGACCAAGAAGCATTGACACCCAACCACTTCATCCTGTTGGGACCGTTGGGCCTACCGTACACCGCGCCGTGCTCACCCATCGATCGTCGGGCGTGGAGAGCGGCGCAGGGGCTCACCGACGAATACTGGATGCGCTGGGTGCGGGAGTGCCTGCCGAAGCTGTGTGTGTGGCCAAGGGGGATAGTTACGAGAAGGTTTCCCGGACCTGACGGCGTAGTGCGCAACGTTGAGATCCGGACCAGAGGCGGAGTAATGCGACGACCGGTGAGGAAGATCGCGGTCCTCCCGAAAGAAGATTAGGCTCGCTTGCTACGCCGGGGGGAGAATGTTACGGACGGCGAGGGGAGCCGCCAGCCCGTCGCCCCTTCATACCCCGTTGCGCCCCGCGCACTCCGCACACCACCCGAATAGTACGTGATGCCGCCGACCAATCCACCTCATAATACCACTCACGTGCCGAGACACCCTTTTTGAGAATAAAAGAAGGGTTTTTTGGGCTGCGAATTGTTCATTTCGACAGCGGCACTGTAAATAGTTACAATATATAATCGTCAAGAGTACCATCTTTTCTTCCAATGTCCCTAGCATAGTTCACCCTACACAGTAAATATTAATGTCATAGTTTAAAACACAGATATAGTATACATTAGATTGGCGATGGCGTGATTAGGGTGAGACCAAAAACGAAATGTACCCGTGTGAGTGAAATGTGCATGTGTGCGACAACAATAGTGCTGCGCAATGTATCAACTTCAATTATCGATACAGAACGCTGTGTCTATGTCATAAAATTAATATTATTATGTTTGAGGGCATAAAAATAAAACTACAAACAAAAAGTTTGTGATTTTTATTTTCCACCAAAAATAACTAATTTATTGTAAAAATGTCGTAAGCTCTCCTTAAGAGGTATTATGCAATTTTGCTTCATACTTCAATCTATAATCAAATAAGTTTCGATTATTAATTTAATAATTAAGTGTTTATGGTTTGATAGTGCTGGCGAATCGAACATATGTATGTGAACTATGTTAAAAAAAATTTGCAGGACCCAAGGCATTCCTTTACTAATTTTCGAAACATATTTTCGTTTAAAATTTTCCTTTCACATGTTTTCGGAAAACTCGTTCAGAACGAATACCTATCTCATAAACTTTTTCTTAATCACCCTATCAATGAGATGCTGCAATAAATCGTTTGAACTAGATGCTTTTACAGCACTAATGTTATTTTGAAATGAGGAAAGCCTTTCTAGGTCTTTCTGCCGACTTCCAAAAAGGAGACGGTACTCAATTCGACTGTATGTTTTTTTTTTATGTGTGTTACCTCATAACTTTGTACTGGGTAAACTGATTTCGATGATTCTTTCTTTATATGAAAGCTGGTACTTCTCGTGTATTCCCATATGAATTGGAATAAGGTCAGACCAATAGTTTTAGATTTATTCTTAAATAACTTATATTGAAGTCGGCTGTACAAAATTTTTAATTTTAAATTATTATTATCACTTGATACAACTTTTCCACTTTTTTATTAGCCCGTTTTTTTGTGCTCTAACATTTTTCAGTATTTTTTTGTTTCATATCTAATTTTCTCCGAAGAATATCAATAGTTTTCTTCATTTTTTTTTCTTTCTCGGGGAATGGTCTATAACAGAAACGTTTACAATTGAGGTACTGGCAATATATTTCTGTAGACACATGACGATGCTTTGCGTACCGGCTTCAATACAACCTACAAACAAATATAATTAGTGTACACATTATGTACTTATCTATCATTAAAATTAATCAAATACAACTATTTTACCTATTTCTGCCGCTAAACAGCAGTGCTTACACTGCCGCGTTCCAGCCATTTGAGTATAGAGAGCCTGTATAATTATAAGTTGTAAGACATTTTATCTTAATCTTCAGGGGTGAAAACACATTTTTTGTAGAATTAGGGTGACAAACGAGCGCACAGTTCACTTGATGGTAAGTGGTTGCTGTGGCCCATAGACATCTGCATCTATCTTCGTTTGCGAATTAAAATGCAGATGCGTTGCCAGCAGTTAGGACTAAGATAGAATGCCTCTTTTCCAGTAAAAAGGGTCTCCGGTTCTCTACACTCACCATACGAAACACAGCAGCATTAAGCTGCTATTTTTTACGCTGGTATTCCGTGAAAGCGTGATCCTTCCCTGGTCGAGCCGACCCATTCGTGCTACAACTATACTATTGATATAGCTGTAGCATGGCTCTACCACGTAAAAAAATTGTAATTTTCTTTGTTTGAAGTTGACTGCCTACAGTCATCTTCAAACAAAGAAAGTTACGTGACCAAGTACTGCAGTAGCCGTTTATTATCAAGTGATACTGTAAGTTCCTTTGTTACTTTCGTTTAATAAAAAAATATACACCACGTGGATGACAACAACAAGTTGTACACTATTATAACAATAACATATATTTGAACATGCGCAAACAAATTAACATATGTACAGTAAAATATATAATTAAGAAAATACGCACGGGCATAAATAATGTGGGTATTGATCCAAAACGCAGCTTTAGTCTTTGTGCACTTCTATGAGAAAAACATTTTTTTTCAAAGTGCTTGCTACATGTAGTTGAATTTTTTTTTTGGGAAACCATCCTTCTCTATTTATCATTTTTAACCATTTTTGTTTAACCTGAATATTTTTTGGAAATCTGAAACATTATAAAAGTTTAAATCATCTCATTAAAGTATTTACAATAATGTGTAAGTATTTACTAATAACAAAACACTAAAACGTAAAAATAGAAAACTAAAAAAAAACGAAGTCACAAGAGGCTGCATCTATGGATATGCCTTTGCCTGTTATAATAAATAAGATTAAGTATTAATAATTAATTTAAAATGATATTGATAGTGTCAATTTCCTGTATAGGACAGTTACTATACTCTTTGGTGTCAATAATGAAGCAAATACAAAGAGGAGACGTTGTAATTAAATTTCACTATGTAACAACGCGTGACAATTTGCGGGGTGAGGGGATGCAAAACCCCGCCCACTTTACATTATCTACATCTACCGATAAATAGTAAAACTACTCGCATCTTTCCATATCGATGTTGCAATGTAGCTTAGCTACCTTGACGTTAGATGGCGGCATGTCCACAAAATGTAATAAAGTATAAAAATAATACTTTGGCGATTAAAATTTCTTTGTCTGAATGCAAAACAAATTTCAGCACCTTCGTATGATTATTTTATCATTACCGAGCTCTACGTACCTTTATATTTTTAGGTCACAGGACACAAAGAGTCGTCATCTAGTGTGGAATATATTTAATTATATTTGAAAGCCGACGTAAAGAAATTTTTCTAGAACTATTTTAATAAATTAGGTGTAAAATTATTTACAAATGAAATGTGATGCCATCCATAGCATCGGAGCGTCTATCTCATGAAGCAAATACATTCAGACAAAGAAATTTTAATCGCTAAAGTAATATTTTTATAGTTTTTATAATAATTTTGGGAACGAGCCACCATCTATCATCAAGTAAACCTCATAAAAAATAAGAAATAGACAGGGCCGCAATTAGAATTCAATTATTTTACCCAGTAACCCAACATTCAATATTAAAATGAAGGAAATTGTACTTGGCTGATTTTTACGAAATGTTTAAGTTATATTTAAGTGACATTCTATATGCAAAGAATCACTTAAATACAATTTAAATATGTTTATCATTTCGTGAAAGTCAACCTTCAAGAAATATTTATTTTATCCATAAAATAAAGTCTCTTTGAAACTAAATATTCTATGTTCAATATTAAGTAGTATATTTAATTTGGAACTAAATATC
Source organism: Parnassius glacialis (assembly GCA_033319125.1). Taxonomy (NCBI): domain Eukaryota; kingdom Metazoa; phylum Arthropoda; class Insecta; order Lepidoptera; family Papilionidae; genus Parnassius; species Parnassius glacialis. The sequence continues at coordinate 15,623,211 of JAVANC010000013.1, read as the reverse complement.
CTACTTATCTCACTAATATTATAAAGGCGACATTTTGTGTGTTCTTTTTGTCTCCTTGAGCTTATTCCACACTAAGTATGTGCAGTGTAGTGCACACTAAGTATTGCATAGCATAGAAGTTAAAAAGAAAATAGAATGGTTGAAAACTTTAAATTACAACGAAACCGAAACACTTTTAGACAAAATTACTTAACTTGTTACACATAATTAATAATTTACTAAATATACCATACCTCAACATGCACACACCATATACACATACACTACACAATCACACAACTAACACCAACGGATACTTTATTGTAATAATACTACATAAGTTTAACTGTAAGTCAAAAATCTATGTGTTACCCAAGTTCTAAACACTAATTTATATAAATGAAGGACGGGAAGAGCGGAGCCTCCTAACACAAGTTTCCTAACTTAAAAGGAGTGTTCCAATAATGTATTTAATTTTAAGTATTACTGGTTTGAGAATAAAGATTTTTGATTTTTTTTTTAGTGTATGAGTAATTTTTTCACGAGAACAAATAATAGACAAATTATTATAATTAATATAATTTTATTTACAAATCAATTAAAATATAAATATTTTATACCAAATTAGGCATCCGAATGCACTTTTTGAATGCCAATCTAAGAACATTAAATTGTATTTAAGTGATTCTTTGTATATAGAATGTCACTTAAATATAACTTAAACATTTCGTAAAAATCAGCCTAAGTACAATTTCCTGCATTTTAATATTAAAAGTTGTAGTGTTATAGTACTTACATATCATTTTACACTGTTTTAAATTTATTTTTCCATTCTGTTTTTGATTTTCTGCATTCATATTTTGCATCACCTTTATTTCCATAGGATCCTGTAACGTTTTTATACCATAAAAACACAATAACAAAACATTTTCACTTCGTATTTTCACGCTGTCAATAGAGTCTACCTTTTTTGATCTTTTATTTAGTTCTCCGTAACTCTGCAATTTCGGGTTTCGTGCGCGCTGTTGCGCTACCTTTTTTCCTATATCAATAATATCTCATTTCTTACTTAAATCTTGTCGTTTTTTAATTATAAGCCTGAAACCAAAAATTGTTAGTTTTTGACATCGTTATTTATTTGGTTGTCATGGCAATTTTTATTCAAATTCGTTACCGGTCTGATGTTTTTATTTCAATATTTCCACATAAATACTCTTTTGCTCTGGTTCATTTACAAAAATTTCCTTTTAATTTAAATAATTTCCCGTTCTCTCTAAAAAGTTATAAAAGCCGAACCATCGGTGAATACAGACAGTCTCGCTTCAGCTTCCAAACTTGAAGCATCTCCTAAAGGCCTTATCCCGGGGCCGCACTGCCCCGGGATCCTGCAAGCCTCGGTCTTCACCTGAAGTCGTCGCCTAGTCTACTCCAAGCGCGGGGCCGCACTGCTCCGGGATCCTGCAAGCCTCTGTCTTCACCCGAAGTCGTCGCCTAGCCTACTCCAAGTGCGGGGCCGCACTACTCCGGGATCCTGCAAGCCTTTAACTTCATCTGGAGTCGTCGCCTGCGCCTCCACCTACTAGTGCCCGTGCTATCTTTAGCCACTGTGCGTGCTTGCTCCAGGCGCTGCGAGACTCCAAGCTCAGCGTGTGCCTACTCCTACTCCAAGCGCAGCGTGTGCCACTTTGACCTTCAGGCTCCGCTTCAATATTCATCTATCTTCATTTTCTATTTAATTGTAATTCACGTCACCCATCACCATCACCATACTTCATTTTTTTTATATAAAATTGTAAATATCTTTTTTAAATTTTAAATATATTATTTTCTTAATCTATTCTTGTTGTTTTCGTTGTTAGGTTAGGTTCTCTTTTTTAATTGTCGCTTCACGACAAAGTTGCGGATTACTGGGAAAAATAATTGAATTCATTAGAATTAGTTAACCTCATAAAAATAACAAAAAGACAGGGCCCTAATTATAGGGCCCTGTCTTTTTGTTATTTTTATGAGGTAAACTTGACGAGAATACGGCCTGTTCCCAAAATGATTATAAACTATAAAAATAATATTTTGCGATTAAAATTTCTTTATGTCTGAATGCAATACAAATTTCAATACCTTCGTATGATTATTTTACCAATACTGAGCTCTACGGACCTTTATATTTTTAGTTCACATGACACAAAGTGTCGCCACCTAGTGTTGAATATATTTAATTATATTTGAAAGCCGACGCAAAGAGATTTTTCTAGAACTATTTTAATAAATTAGGTGTAAAATGATTTACAAATGAAATGTGATGCTATCCATAACATCAGAGCGTCTATCTGAGTAGTTTTTACACAATAAAACACAACACTTCATCCTTTTCTTCTTAATACTACGAAAATACACTGATTTGCGATTTTTTCAACACATAAGCGCACAGGACGAATGCTGACAGTATACTAACTAAAGCCACGCCCACTATGATGACGTCAGGACCTACTTAGAATCACAGTGCACAGTTGATTATGCTGTCTCCCCTTTGTATTAGCTTCATGGTGTCAATCCCTTTGAGCATAGAAAATAGTTGAGATGGCAAGCCTAGAAAAAATCGTGTCAAATTGAAACAATAAATGGCGCTGTAAGCTCCGCCCATTTTTTAGTGATGTGAAGTCAATCAACTTTTTAAATGTATTTTTATTTATTTTTAAATATGCAAAATTATATTTTCTCTAACGATTAGGGAGGCTAGGGGAGTTTCGCGTGAATTTAACCGTCAGATGATTGCTGCTCCAGTTTTATCGTTTAAATAATAGTTTGAAGACGATTTTGATACTTAATGCACGGATAGCAACTCGTGCTTGTTTTTTTTATAGGATAAAGGTGACAGACGAGCACACAGTCCACCCGATGGTAAGTGGTTGCTGTGGCCCATAGTCATCTACATCTATCCTCGTTTGCGGATCAAAATGCAGATGCGTTGTCACCCGTGAGGACTAAGATGGAATGCCTCATTTTCAGTAAAAAGGGCCTCCGGCCACCTGCACTCACCAAGCGAAACACAGAGGTAAACCCCTACTTCACGCTGGTAATAGCTTGTAGTTGTAAGTTGTAAGTTAGCAAGCTAGTTGCTCTGACTTCATATTATACAGAATAAGCTTTACTTCTGGGCTAATAAGTTTTAATCTAAAATCTAAAGCCAGGATGGTTAAACAGGATGGAGTTCTCTGTATGAGCTAGTAGCACCCCCACCATTTCTTCTACTACTCTGGCTTGTGCACCAGTTTCGTGTGGCCGGTTAAGCTAATATCTTTTGAAGTAAAAACTACTTTAGAATCGCTGTTATTTGAATATTATTATACTTTATGATGCACTTGTGGTTATAAATGATCATATCAAATAAATTATTTGCCGTGAAATATTTTTTATTTTATATCCACCCGGTTTAGCATGTGTGATTTCTGGATTTTGGCAACAAAAATCAAGAAAGACCAAATGAAGTAGACACAAAATAATAAAAATCTGCGAATGCTAAACCGCCTGCCAAGCGTGGTAGCTGTGGCAAAATGCCCTATGAGGCAATCTATAGTAGAGACCTAGGTACAGCAATGAACTTTTAGAATGTAATGGATGGATGGATGGAGTAGGAAAATAAATAAATTTAAATTTTTGTTAGCAACAGAAAGCAGTTAATATATATATATATATATATCAATGAGGTTTACCTTGATAAGCTGGATCGTCTCGTCAATAACTGTATCCGATTTATTTTTCGTCTTCGCAAGTTTTATCATGTATCCTCATTTCGCACTCAGCTTAAATGGCTTCCAATTCGTCAGTGAAGACACATTAGGATACTTAACACAGTTTTTTCTATTTCATTCGATAACCATTATCCAAATTATCTAAAACATAAGTTTCAGTTTCTGCGGGACACTCATGACAGACAGCTTCGTTCATCGGAGACTTTTGCTCTCTCCATTCCCCTTCACCGTTCGAGTTTCATATCTTCATTGTTTGCTGTCCAAGCCGCACGCCTATGGAATGACCTGCCTGAAAAATTAAGACAACCTACCTGCAAACAAACATTTAAGAAGAACATTCGAGATCATTTTCTAAGCATCTGCTAAGTTCCGTCATCATTAGTATATTACGTATCTTTATGTATCTTGTATTATATTATATTTTCTTATAATATATAAATTTATATACTTGTGTATGTATGTATGTATGTATATATGTATTTAATATGTACATATGTATGTGTGTATGTACATTTCTCTGTAACCACCTTCGTAGTTATATCACTGCCTTAAGGTTGACTGGCAGAGAATGCTTTTAGCATTAAGTCCGGCTTTTGTTCCTTTACTTAATGTGTAAAGTTCAATAAAGTTTATATATATATATATATATATATATATATATATATATATATATAAATATATATAAATATATATATAGTGACACTAACAAATACTTTCAAGTATTTTTAAAACCTGGTTTTCAACCCTGCTCTTTTTTCCATACACGTACTTAGAAGCCCTGGTATTTGTTTTGTTTTGTTTAAAATATAATAAAGTCACTGGTTGGACACACTGAAAATCAGCGCCATGGAAAAAAAATTCATGGCATTATGCTGAGTGTGCTCCTGTTCCCAGATGACGCCTTGACACATACGAGTATAGGTATTGTATAGTTTGTAATATGTAGTATATTGTAATTTGTATTGTATAGCCAACATTATTTGTAAATTATGTGTTTTTTTTTATGTTATCTGTGATGGCGTCATTTTGGAGAATAAACCTTTCTTTCTTTCTTTCTTTACATATGTATGTGTGTATGTACATTTCTTTGTAACCACCTTCGTAGTTATATCACTGCCTTAAGGTTGACTGGCAGAGAATGCTTTTAGCATTAAGTCCGGCTTTTGTTCCTTTACTTAATATGTAAAGTTCAATAAAGTTTTTATATATATGTATATAATATATATATATATATATATATATATATATATATATATATATATATATATATATATATATACATATTAAGAGATAGGCAGCATATTGACAGTTCAGTGTTGAATATAACCATATTTGTATTACCAATAAAACATATAGTCGCTCTGGGCAGCTCCTCTATTTTCTATGCTCAAAGGTCAATCCCTACAAAAATTTGATCAGAAATAGCGAGAATTCACGTATTTATTATTATTTTTAATATAATTCTCACGAATTTAGAGCATTACCGTTATAAAATGTGATATTTTTCGCTATCCATGGAAAAAATATTTGTACTAGTTCTGAAATATTGAATTTAAGAGTGCTAAATATTTTAATTGTACTTACATTTTTTTTTTTTATAGGATAAGGGTGACAAACGAGCACACAGTCCACGTGATGGTAAGTGGTTGCTGCGGCCCATAGCCATCTACATCTATCCTCAATTACAAGTCAAAATGTAGATGCGTTGTCACCCGTGAGGACTAAGATGGAATGCCTCATTTCCAGTAAAAAGGGCCTCCGGCCACCTGCACTCACCAAGCAAAACGCAGAGGTAAACCTCTACTTCACGCTGGTTTTCTGTGAGGTCGTGGTACCACCCCGGTTCGAGCCGGCCCATCCGTGTGACAGCAAGAGCTGCCGCGTGGCTCTACCACTGTTAATATTGTGTTGTGTAATATTGTGTATACATGTAAAGTGTGTAATTTTGTGGATTTTCTTTTCTCGATGAACTGCATTCAGGTACGGCACACATCACCATATTTAATCACGCCTTTTAAATACTTATTAATACTTCAAAATCGCGAAAATGAACGGGTTTTGTTTCGTTAACCATTGACGTCAGGCTGATACAGGCTAATAGCGTGTACGTGTATGGTCTAGCCATTCTATTAAAGATGAGACGTATTTAAGCTACCAGGTTTTAAAACCAGGTATTCACTTCCAAAGTACAGCGCCCTCGTACGCGCAAAAAATACTTGAAAGTATGAAAATACTTGCATAGGAATTCTACCCGTTTTCCATGTTAGACTACTATGATTAAGGAGCAAAGTCGTATAAATAAAAAATACGGCTGGACACTTCGCGTAAGTACCTAATAAGAATTATGTTTATATTCAAGGAAGTAAAAGTTTTCTTTCGATTTTTTGTAAATTCAATTGTTATTGTGAACTGATTACGTAACCTACTGACCGTGACCTAATTTTTAAATAGTTATTTCGCGAGTATATTGGATTTAGAGATAATTTTAAAACTTTTATTAATTAGTAGTCTTAAGCCAAAAAGTAAGAAGGACAAATTTCATTTCGTTAACAAAAAAATTAAAAACGTTGAGTCTAAATTCTTGCCCGACTCAAATTAGTCATTCATATATCTTTATATATAAAAATTACGTGTCACGTTGTTTGTCCGCGATGGACTGCTAAACTAGTGAACTGATTTCAATTGAATTTTGCACACTGTGTGCAGTTTAGTCCAACTTGCGAGATAGGATAGTTTTTATCCCGATAAGTGACCCTCAATTTTTTTATTGCTAATCTCAGGAGTTTTTTTAGGAAAGCAAATAATCGTCGGAAAGGGCAGAATAGCGTCTGCCTGGTCGGGTAGTATATATATATATATATATATATATATATATATATATATATATATATATATATTGACACTAACAAATACTTTCAAGTATTTTTAAAACCTTTATTAAATTTTGCAAGTATGTCTCATCTCTACATTCTATCTCGTTCTAACGTAAGCATATGCTATGCCCTTTCTCTTTTACATTGCCAATCTAAGTAGGTATATACTAAACCTATGGTTTAAAACCACACATACAGTCCACTGCAGTCCCCTACAGGTATGTTTATTATTCTGATGTATTCAGTTATATACCTATTCAGATCAGTTCAGTACTAAGTTATTTAAAAAAAATTAGGTATGAAACAGCTTACCGCTCTAAATCCTCACGTTGTTGCTAGTCTAATAACCAACGGTAGCAAACTCGCCGGTGGTCGTGATCGCCGGGTACTAAAGCTTGCACTTTGTACACTTTGTATGGGCGAATTCGGTTACGCTTTAACACTTTGTGAACTGTACAGTATGACACACTTGTTCCATCCCGACGCTTTAACAATTTAGCGATACTTCGTGTACCTAGGTTCGGATTCCGCCGAACGACATCTAAAATGCACTCCTCTGAGTGAACAGCCACTTGACTTCCACCTCCTGCCGCTACCAGAGCAATGGGCCGATTTTCCAACACTCGCTGAAATGCTGCTGTTATCAGACGAGAGTCAGCTGGATGTCAAGCGGTCGGGATTTTCTCTCGGTAAATTCGCAATGCATGCGAAGCATACCCGCAGGCTTCTCCAAGGCACTTGCCGTGTTCCCGAGCACTATAAAAGTACGAGCGAGGGATTTTAAAAACAAAACAGGAAACTTAAAACGTAACAACAAGAATAATATCATTAAGTAATACATAACATGTGATAACGACAATAATTTAATAAACAAAACAATTGAATTGTCTCTTGTGATACATGTCTTGTCAACATGGAACTGTCTCAAAGACTAAATTTATTAATCAATTCCGCTAAAACAAATGCACACAAGGTAAAGTTCTTGCAGCACTGGAACCTTCCACACACCGTTAAAGCGTTATGTATGTTAAGACATCGCCAACGTGTATTTAAAATATAAGTTTTTTCCCTACGAATAGTCTTCATATGGAATTTAAAAGTTATGGTTGTCATTTTTAATACAATTACACAATCAATTGTACCCTGACGCAACAAACAGTTCTTTGCTACAAAAATTATTGAAATGAATAAACGTACCTAATTGGGTACTCAGTACTCACACAATTATAAACACTATTTCATCGTTATCTTTGATTTTATATAAGAAAATAGAAATGAAAAATGAAACTTCGTACCACCAATTTGATCGATAAATCGCTCAGTGCCCAGGTTCAAGGCCAACGTTTTTACTTGACGGGACCTATAAGAGTTCGGCGTCCACGAGGATATTGACCCTATAGTCAGCTGATGTTTTTTTTAAGTTTCACTGCTGGTTTTTTGTTTAAGTATTTTCATAATTTTTTTTTATGAAATTAACGTTTCATTTAGCTGTACTAACATGATGGAGCTTGAATAAAGTTAATAAAATGTTGTGAAAAGATGATTTTCTTTCCTCGGGATCAAATTTATTTGTGACCCATGTTCTAAGGTGTAGTACCTACTATCATGTGTTTTCGTTTTCGGGAGCGTTTCACAAACACCTGGTATATGACGTCGTTTTAGAAATGTTACCGTTTCGATATCAAAGTATCGATAATTAAAGAAGATTGAAGATTACTATGTTTGAAAGGCTTTTCGTTATAATAATAGAGAATATACATGATTGTTTTATATACAAGTTGTCCCAGTAATGGTGGATAATCTGGCACGTACGTGTTCGGGCGGGGGAGAGATGGCATCGGTTTCCTAAAAAAAATATTCTGTTATATTGTATGTATATATGTATGTATATGTATGTACATATGTATATAATATGTACATATGTATGTGTGTATGTACATTTCTTTATAACCGCCTTCGTACTTATATCACTGCCTTAAGGTTGACTGGCAGAGAATGCTTTTAGCATTATTAAGTCCGGCTTTTTTTCCTTTACTTAATGTGTAAAGTAAAACATTCGAGATCATTTTCTAAGCATCTGCTAAGTTCCGTCATCATTAGTATATTACGTATCTTTATGTATCTTGTATTATATTATATTTTCTTATAATATATAAATTTATATACTTGTGTATGTATGTATGTATGTATATGTATGTATATATGTATATAATATGTACAATTCTGTCATGTATTTCTGTCAAATGAAATATACTATGCCCATACTCGTATGTGGAATAATAATATATCCTGGTTAGTTCTGGCACAAATTTCTAACATCAATGTATTGAAAAGACTCACTAGCGTTTTGTCTTTAAGTTCTGCAATACATACATACAATAATTACTATACGAGTACATTAAGGTACAAGAAAATTTACTCAATGGATAACTATTTAAAATTTTGTGGTAAACCCATAAATATTATTTATTCTATTAAATCACATAAAATTAATTTTCTCTGTACAAGTAGCAAACTAAAGTTAAATTTTGCGTCGGAACCTATTATGTTAAATAAATATGTATATCTAAAATTCGTTTATGGCTTCTAAAAGTAACGTAAAAGTTGGTCTTTTAAATGCAGGGTCCCTTGGAACGCGGCACGATGAATTTATTGTCGCAATGCAACGGCATAGTGTCGATATCATGGCCATCAATGAGACGTGGCTGCGGGAGGGCGAAGAGGGGCGCGCGGCCGCGGTGCCCGGCTACCGGCTGCGGCACGCGCCGCGTCCGTCCGACGTGCGCTCGCGCGGCGGCGGCGTTGGCTTCTATGTGAAGCGAGGCGTCGGCGTTCGCGAGCTGCCCCACCCCCCCGCCCCGCTAGTAGAACAAATGTGGATCTCGACCTCTAGCGGCGGAAAGCAACTCGTTATCGGTACCGCGTATAGACCGCCGTGGCTGAATGTCGATACATTCATAGACGCGCTTACCGTTACTATGGGGACTTTTTCATGGAGCCAAAACTTACTTCTTCTGGGTGATTTTAATATTAATATGTTAAATATGACGCATAATACCACTATAAAGCTAAATAATTTTCTTACTTGCTTCAAATTAAAACAACATGTAACTAAGCCAACCCACTTTACGGAATATAGCGAGACTTTAATTGACGTAATATGTACCGACATAAATGTAAACGAAGTTACTGTAGAACTTATACGTGAATTAAGTCGTCATGCTTTTATTACATGTCAAATTGATATGAGTGAAAAAAAGCCGGCACCAGTAACAATAATGAGTAGGAGAATCTCTGACATAGACGAGGGAGACTTTCATAAGGACCTTACATCAATAAATTGGAAAGAAATCGAGAGTATCGCGGATGTAAATAATCAGGTAGTGCTATTTAACACAGCCATACTTACACTATTTGAAATTCACGCGCCTCTTAGAAAAAAAACCATTAAACATCAGCAATTCCCGTGGCTAACCATTAATATAAAATTGATGATGAAAAAACGAGATGACGCATACATTAAAATGAGAAAAAGTAAAAACGACATACATATTAAATACTATAAAGATCTAAAAATCTGCGTCAATAAAGCAATATATAGAGAAAAACAAGCCTACTATAATTTTTATGTTAATCGTAATATAAATAATCCCATTTCAATGTGGAAACATATAAAGTCCAATGTTAAGATAAAACCAAAACACAATATCCCGATAGGCTTGTTTAATGATCCAAATAAAATAAACGACTATTTTTTAAACGTGCCTGGAAATAGAAACGTCTCGTTGTCATATTTAACGTACTTTGAGTACCACTGCTGCGTTAATGACATATTTGAGATAAAGGAGGTAAATGAACTAGAGGTACTAAAATTCATTAAAAGTTTAAAATCTAAAGCCATAGGCATTGATGGGATTTCTCTCGATATGATCCGTATGACCCTTCCGAAAACACTACCAACTATTACTGCTATGGTGAACAAATCCATTAACTCTAAAACCTATCCGACATTATGGCAACATGCGTTAGTCAAACCCATACCTAAGAACTCAAATCCTTTGTCTGAAAAAGACCTTCGGCCCATCAGTATTCTCCCCTGTGTCTCTAAAATTATTGAAAAAATTGTCGCAGAACAGCTAAATATGTATTTAGATAGAAACAAAATTCTACCGGAAATGCAGTCGGGATTTCGTAAGAACCATAGCACCACGACGGCCCTAGCCCAACTTACTGACGATGTACTAACCGCTCAAGATGAAGGAAAAGGCACAATACTAGTATTACTAGATTTTTCTCGTGCATTTGACTGTATAAATGTTTCCCTTCTCTTATCAAAGCTTCATTACTATGGATTCAGTAGCAGCGCAGTACAATGGTTCGATAGTTATTTTAAAAATCGACTACAAACTGTAGAACTGAGCGATGACCGAGGAACATTAATACGTTCGCAATCAAAAAAAATCAAAGCCGGTGCGCCCCAGGGATCGAACCTGGCTCCAATATTGTTTTCAGTTTACAGTGCCGACTTAGTAAAAAACATTAAGCACTGTAAATTTCATTTATACGCAGATGATTTGCAAGTCTACATGTCATGTAATCCGCGTGATACTCAAGAAGTCGTTAATAAAATCAACGAAGACCTCGAAAGTATAGCCGCGTGGTGCGACTCAAACTGCCTTGTACTAAACGGAACTAAATCTAAACTACTAATTATGGGTTCTAAAAATCAAATAAAAAATATATCAGAAAGAGGGGCATGCATTCAAATTCGAGGGGAAATCGTAGAACGTGTAAATGAGATTCGCAATCTGGGCTTACTAATGGATGACAAACTACAGTTTGAGAACCACATACTAAGTACTAGCAGAAACTGCTTTTATAGACTTAAGGTTCTTTATCAAATAAGGGAGTTTTTAAATTCGGATATTCGGGTAAAATTGTGTGACACACTTGTCCTTTCGAAATTTAATTATATGGACATTGTATATGGTCCGAGACTTTTAGCGCGGTCGCGACGTCTAGTGCAACGTGTTCAAAATGCATGTGCAAGATTTAGTTTTACAATACCGCCCCGCACGCACGTCACCCCTTACATTAACAATGCCAAAATGTTAAAAATGGAATATCGCCGAAAACTGCACATGGCAACTCTCCTATTCGGGGTATTAAAAAATAAAACTCCTCCTTATCTTGCTGACAAACTCATATGGCCACGTGATGTAAAAACTTACAATACGCGCACTAGAGGGAATACTCTCGTCGTGCCTCGTCACCGCACTCACGCTTTCCGAGGAAGTTTGAAATACGCCGCATCCAAGTGCTGGAACGATATACCGCCTCCTTTGCGAAATCTGAAAGCAGTACACACATTTAAAAATAAATATAGAACACAATTACTGCAAAGTCAGATTAACTTTGATCAAAGTTTATAACGTTTTGCACGATTACGTACCTCATCGTCATAGATTGTTAACAACGGAGCATTAAAATCGTCCTCTTGAATGCGGCTTTTGTCTTCCTATGTACTTTTATATTCTTCAATAATTACATATTTTTTTTTGTTTACAAATTATCTGGTCACTTTATTATATAGCACTTTATAGTATTTTAATGATAATTTCCCTTTTGTAGTATATAACCCTTTATAGTATTTTAATAATCTCCCCTTTTGTAGTGTTCGTATAGACTTTATAAGAGCATCTGAAAGCAACATAAACGGGACCGGGACGTGCTGTGTCGAAGTGACATTCGACCTTGAACGCTACTCTCTCCCTCTCACTTAAGATAGTTACTGTCTCTTTCCCCCATGTTGTGCATAATTCTGTCATCATAATTTTGTTTAAAAGATAATAAAATGAGTATACATATAGCACTGATTTCGGTAAGTCACTGGTTGGACACACTGAAAATCAGCGCCATGGAAAAAAAATTCATGGCATTATGCTGAGTGTGCTCCTGTTCCCAGATGACGCCTACAAGTATAGGTATTGTATAGTTTGTAATATGTAGTATATTGTAATTTGTATTGTATAGCCAACATTATTTGTAAATTATGTGGTTTTTTTTATGTTATCTGTGATGGCGTCATTTTGGAGAATAAACCTTTCTTTCTTTCTTTCTTTACATATGTATGTGTCTATGTACATTTCTTTGTAACCACCTTCGTAGTTATATCACTGCCTTAAGGTTGACTGGCAGAGAATGCTTTTAGCATTAAGTCCGGCTTTTGTTCCTTTACTTAATATGTAAAGTTCAATAAAGTTTTTATATATATGTATATAATATATATATATATATATATATATATATATATATATATATATATATATATATATATACATATTAAGAGATAGGCAGCATATTGACAGTTCAGTGTTGAATATATTTGTATTACCAATAAAACATATAGACACTCTGGGCAGCTCCTCTATTTTCTATGCTCAAAGGTCAATCCCTACAAAAATTTGATCAGAAATAGCGAGAATTCACGTATTTATTATTATTTTTAATATAATTCTCACGAATTTAGAGCATTACCGTTATAAAATGGGATATTTTTCGCTTTCCATGTATAAAATATTTGTACTAGTTCTGAAATATTGAATTTAGAGTGCTAAATATTTTAATTGTACTTACATGTAAAGTGTGTAATTTTGTGGATTTTCTTTTCTCGATGAACTGCATTCAGGTACGACACACATCACCATATTTAATCACGCCTTTTAAATACTTATTAATACTTCTAAATCAAAAAAATCGCGAAAATAAACGGGATTTGTTTCGTTAACCATTGACGTCAGGCTGATACAGGCTGATAGCGTGTACGTGTATGGTCTAGCCATTCTAATAAAGATGAGACGTATTTACGCTATCAGGTTTTAAAACCAGGTATTCAATTCGAAAGTACGGCGCCCTAGTACGCGCAAAAAAAACTTGAAAGTATGAAAATACTTGCATAGGAAAATGATCCATATCTCAACAGTAATAAGAAACTCAATCGTATTTGTGGACGAAAAATACTTTGAACTTCAAAGTATTTTTTATTTATACGACTTTGCTCCTTATTCATAGTAGTCTAACATGGAAAACGGGTAGAATTCCTATGCAAGTATTTTCAAACTTTGACACCGCGGCTGGACACTTCGCGTAAGTACCTAATAAGAATTATGTTTATATTCAAGGAAGTAAAAGTTTCTTTGGATTTTTTGTAAATTCAATTGTTATTGTGAACTGATTACGTAACCTACTGACCGTGACCTAATTTTTAAATAGTTATTTCGCGAGTATATTGAATTTAGAGATAATTTTAAAACTTTTATTAATTAGTAGTCTTAAGCCAAAAAGTAAGAAGGACAAATTTCATTTCGTTAACAAAAAAATTAAAAACGTTGAGTCTAAATTCTTGCCCGACTCAAATTGGTCATTAATATATCTTTATATATAAAAATTACGTGTCAAGTTGTTTGTCCGCGATGGACTGCTAAACTAGTGAACTGATTTCCATTGAATTTTGCACACTGTGTGCAGTTTGGTCCAACTTGAGAGATAGGATAGTTTTTATCCCGATAAGTGACTTCTTTTTTAGGAAAGCAAATAATCGTCGGAAAGGGCAGAATAGCGTCTTCCTGGTCGGGTAGTATAAATATATATATTTTATATGATAAGGATAAAAATATTTAGGTGACAAACGAGTACACTCCACCTGATGGTAAGTGGTTGCTGCGACCCATAGACATCTACATCTATTACAAATAAAAATGTAGATGCGTTGTCACCCGTGAGGACTAAGATGGAATGCCTCATTTCCAGTAAAAAGGGCCTCCGGCCACCTGCACTCACCAAGTGAAACGCAGAGGTAAACCTCTACTTCACGCTGGTTTTCTGTGAGGTCGTGGTACCACCCCGGTTCGAGCCGGCCCATCCGTGCGACAGAAAAAGCTGCCGCGTGGCTCTACAACTGTTAATATTAATATTTTATGTTATATATATATTGACACTAACAAATACTTTCAAGTATTTTTAAAACCTGGTTTTCAACCCTGCTCTTTTTTCCATACACGTACTTAGAAGCCAGAATTCTATCTCGTTTTAACGTAAGCATATGCTATGCCCTTTCTCTTTTACATTGCGAATCTAAGTATATACTAAACCTATGGTTTAAAACCACACATACAGTCCACTGCAGTCCCCTACAGGTATGTTTATTATTCTGATGTATTCAGTTATGTACCTATTCAGATCAGTTCAGTACTAAATTATTTAAAAAAATTAGGTATGAAACAGCTTACCGCTCTAAATCCTCACGTCGTTGCTAGTCTAATAACCAACGGTAGCAAACTCGCCGGTGGTCGTGATGGCCGGGTACTAAAGCTTGCACTTTGTACACTTTGTATGGGCGAATTCGGTTACGCTTTAACACTTTGTGAACTGTACAGTATGACACACTTGTTCCATCCCGACGCTTTAACAATTTAGCGATACTTTGTGTACCTAGGTTCGGATTCCGCCGAACGACATATAAAATGCACTCCTCTGAGTGAACAGCCACTTGACTTCCACCTCCTGCCGCTACCAGAGCAATGGGCCGATTTTCCAATACTCGCTGAAATGCTGCTGTTATCAGACGAGAGTCAGCTGGATGTCAAGCGGTCGGGATTTTCTCTCGGTAAATTCGCAATGCATGCGAAGCATACCCGCAGGCTTCTCCAAGGCACTTGCCGTGTTCCCGAGCACTATAAACGTACGAGCGAGGGATTTTAAAAACAAAACAGGAAACTTAAAACGTAACAACAAGAATAATATCATTAAGTAATACATAACATGTAATAACGACAATAATTTATTAAACAAAACAATTGAATTGTCTCTTGTGATACATGTCTTGTCAACATGGAACTGTCTCAAAGACTAAAATTATTAATCAATTCCGCTAAAACAAATGCGCACAAGGTAAAATCCTTGAAGCACTGGAACCTTCCACACACCGTTAAAGCGTTATGTATATTAAGACATCGCCAACGTGTATTTAATTTATAAGTTTTTTCCCTACGAATAGTTTTCATATGGAATTTAAAAGTTATGGTTGTCATTTTTAATACAATTACACAATCAATTGTACCCTGACGCAACAAACAGTTCTTTACTACAAAAATTATTGAAATGAATAAACGTACCTAATTGGGTACTCAGTACTCACACAATTATAAACACTATTTCATCGTTATCTTTGATTTTATATAAGAAAATAGAAATGAAAAATGAAACTTCGTACCACCAATTTGATCGATAAATCGCTCAGTGCCCAGGTTCAAGGCCAACGTTTTTACTTGACGGGACCTATAAGAGTTCGGCGTCCACGAGGATATTGACCCTATAGTCAGCTGATGTTTTTTTTAAGTTTCACTGCTGGTTTTTTGTTTAAGTATTTTCATAATTTTTTTTTTATGAAATTAACGTTTCATTTAGCTGTACTAACATGATGGAGCTTGAATAAAGTTAATAAAATGTTGTGAAAAGATGATTTTCTTTCCTCGGGATCAAATTTATTTGTGACCCATGTTCTAAGGTGTAGTACCTACTATCATGTGTTTTCGTTTTCGAGAGCGTTTCACAAACACCTGGTATATGACGTCGTTTTAGGAATGTTACCGTTTCGATATCAAAGTATCGATAATTAAAGAAGATTGAAGATTACTATGTTTGAAAGGCTTTTCGTTATAATAATAGAGAATATACATGATTGTTTTATATACAAGCTGTCCCAGTAACGGTAGATAATCTGGCACGTACGTGTTCGGGCGGGGGAGAGATGGCCTCGGTTTCCTAAAAAAAAATTCTACCCCGAACGATTTGCGCTTTACGCCATGTTTTATAAAATTCCGAAAATTTGTACTTTTGCTCACATTTGTGGTCATCATGTCCACAGTTTAATGCCTAGATCGGTTTTTCTCTTTTCTTGTGTTCCCTAATAATGATGTTACTAAACTACCCTTAAAAGTTTTCAACTACTATGGGTACTATGGTAAGTTTAAATTTTTTTACTTTATTATATTATTTAGCCTCTAGGTTTGAGCACCTGTGGTAAAAAAAAACGTATGGGATTTGTGTGGCCAACTAAAAAGTTTGCCTATACCATGAGGATTCTAAAACATTAGCATACTATGCTTATGTTTTAGTTCTTACTTAACATCATTACTTACTGAGCTATAGCCGTTAATGTGTAAAAGTATGCATTTCATTACAAAATTACAAAATTATTGGCAGTTAGTTTTTTTAACATTGCATGTCTTTATTAGGTAAAAGTACATCTGTCGCCCTTGAAAATTTTACTTTACTACCTGCTTGCCTTGTTTGGATGAACTCTAAACTGTGTGAGCCAGACAAACGGTGCTTAGGATTAATGTGAGTAAAAAGGATCAACAGATTCTCCATATGAATTTGTGATTGGAATTTGTGTTTGGTTATTGTTAAATATGTTTTTTTTATAGGATAAGAGTGACAAACGAGCACACAGTCCACCTGATGGTAAGTGGTTGCTGTGGGCCATAGACATATACATCTATCTTCGATTAAGAATAAAAATGCAGATGCGTTGTCACCCATGAGGACTAAGATTGAATGCCTCGTTTCCAGTAATAAGGGTGTCCGGTTCTCTACACTTACCATACGAAACACAGCAGCGTAAAGCTGCTATTTTACGCTGGTATTCTGTGAGAGCGTGGTCCTTCCCAGGTCGAACCGACCCATTCGTGCTACAATCATAATATAGCTGCAGCATGGCTCTGTACAACAACCTGTATATATATATATATATATATATATATATATATATATATATATATATATCATAGGGAATATACATGTTACCACACGAAAAAGATCATATTAACTTTTTACGCCCCTTTAGTGTCTTCATCATCACCATCATCATCGTTACAGCCCTTCACAAGTCCACTGCTGAACATAGGCCTCCCCTAAGGCATGCTACAAAACACGGTCCTGAGCCACCTGCATCCATTGACTTCCTGCATGTCTTACCAGGTCGTCACTCCATCTAGTGGGAGGACGCCCTACACTTCGTCCGCCGGTAAGAGACCGCCACTTGGAACCTTTTTTCCCCATCGTTGTCGGTTGTTCGAGCTATATGGCCGGCCCATTGCCACTTCAGCTCACTAATCCGTTGGGCTATGTCGGTCACTCGGTTCTACTGCGGATATCCTCATTTCTAAGCTTATCACGCAGAGAAACTCAAAGCACAGACCTTACCATAGCTCGCTGAGCAACCTTGACCTTCCTCATCCGGCCAGCAGTGAAGGAGCATGTCTCAGTTCCATAGATCATCACTGGCAGCACGCACTGGTTGTATAGTCTCGTTTTCAAGTTTTGAGGTATACCTGACGAGAAGATATGCCGTAATTTCTGGAACGCTGCCCAACTGAGTTGAATGCGTCGATTGATTTCTCGGTCGAAGTTGGACTTACCTAGTCGGACTATTTGTCCCAAGTAAACATACTTGTCAACAACTTTGAACTTAGTGCTCCCAACAACTACCGGCATTGGTGTGACATGGACATTAAACATGATCTTTGTTTTGTCCATGTTCATCTTAAGACCTATCCGTTGGGAGACGCTATTGAGGTCATTGAGCATAGTGCTTAGGTCCTCCAGCGATTCTGCCATAAGGACTATATCGTCAGCAAATCGAATGTGAGTTATGTACTCGCCATTGATTAATATCACTTTACACCGTATCCTTTACAGTCCAGTAGCTTGAAAACGTCTTCCAATGCAGCGGTGAAGAGTTTCGGGGATATAACGTCGCCCTATCTTACACCTCTCTGCAAATGGATAGGTTTCGTACTCTGATTCTGTACTCGGATATCCATCGTAGCTCTACTGTACAAACACTTCAGCACTTCGATATACCGACAGTCAACTTGGCACCGCTGAAGGAACTGTAGCACCCTCAAATTTCGACGGAATCAAAGGATTTCTCATAGTCCACATACGCAAAGTGGCAGATTGTACTCTTCTGTCTTCTGTACAATTTGCCGTAGGGTGTGTATGTGGTCTATGATACTAAAGCCTTTTCGGAAACCGGGTTGTTCGGCAGTTTGGAAGTCGTCGAGTCTGTGTGCGAGACTATTTGTAATGACTCTCGAAAACAGCACGTAGACGCGGCTCAGAAGGGAAATCAGACTGCAGTTCTTCAAGAGAGCGTTATCGCCTTTCTTGAAGAATAAAACCACCGCACTTCTACTCCACGCCTCCGGAGTAGTACCACCATGGAGGACGGAACTAAAGAGCTTCTGAAGGACTTCAAGTACCGGTTTTCCACCCGCTTTCAGACGCTCAGCTGTAATTCCATCCTCGCCCAGGGACTTGCCGTTTTTAAGGTGCTGGAGAGCCATTCTAATCTTGCTCAGACTGACGTCCGGAATATCTTGGGAATAGTGTCGGATAAGACTCGCTCTTGGATCGTTACTCACACTTGCGTGTGGCTCCAACGATGACGTGTACAGCTGCCCATAGAAACTCTTAATCAGTCTCAAAATCTTAGGTGTCCCAGAAACGATGCTGGCACACTCGGTCTTCAGCATTGACAGGCAGTCAAATCTCTGGCAAAGACTTTGGAGTTCGATCGCTTCTTCAAAGCTGTATTGAAGTTGCGTAAGTCCTGCTGCATGCATTTGGAGATCTGTCTGTTCAGTTGCCTATATGCTGTCAAATCTGTTGAACACTGCAGCTTCATTTCCCGTCTAACAACCATGAGATTAAGAGTGTGATCGGAGAGTTTTTGTGTTTTTTTGCGGTGGGTCTTGCAGAACTTAGCTCTGACCGCATGGACAGTTTCCACGCGCTTATCATTTATATCGTCCACTTCATTGCAGTTTTCCAGGCACTGAAAACGGTTTTGTAACTCGAGTTGAAAGGTTTCGGGTCTTTGAACTAAAGCACAATGGGGACGGAGCGTTGATTTCATTAGACGAGACCTCTCCAACTTTACGTTTAGGTCCAGTGTGTCTCTAACCATTCAGTGATCGCTACCAGTTTTCACCCTCGCGAACACCGAGACATCAATGAACAGTTGTAGTCTGGTCATCATAATGAAGTCAATCTCATTTTTTGTCGAACCGTCGGGGCTCGACCAGGTCCACTTCTTGTGGGCCCGCTTCTGGAAGAAAGAGTTCATCATAAATAGTCCCTCTTATTCCATGAAGTTGGCCAGCTGCCGGTCCGTTGGGTTCCGTTGCCTTATTCCAAATTTCCCTACTTTCAGCTCATCGTTCTCTAATGTTCCTAGTTTTGAATTGAAGTCTCCCATTAACACCGTATAGTGGGTTTTTGAGGAATTAATAGCACTAGAGATATCATCATACATTTCCTCCACCTCCTCATCGGGGTGTGTAGAGGTTGGTGCGTAAACCTGTATGACCTTCAGTGAATACCGTTTGGTGATTCTGAGTATAAGGTACGCAACCCTCGTCGACACACTCTTAATCTTTACAACGTTGTAAACGAGAGACTTGTGGACGATAAATCCGACACCTCCTTGGGACAGATGGTCGCCCTCCCGGTAATAGAGCAAGTTGCCGGAATCGAGGATTACCGTGTCCTCCTCCTCTCTTCGGACCTCGGATAATCCTATAATATTCCAGCGCAACTTATCTATCTCTTCTTCCAGCTCCAGGATCCTCTCGTCAGTCCTCAGGGTGCGTGCGTTATAAGTTGCCAGGTCGAGTCGTCGTAGGTGGCAACCGAACCTCCACCGGAGATTCTTAGCACCCCCTGCCCCGCCGTTACTATGGTCGCCACCGTAGCCAGGAATAGCGGGGCCGCCGGGGACTGGGAGCCGTCCTTTCGTAACTTTTTTCATTGGGGGATATATTGCCATAGTTGCCACGCTTGGCGAGCGGGTTGGCAACCGCAGTTTTTTTTATTGGGATATTGCTGTTATCAGGAAGTTGCTGCTGCCCATCTCCTGCCTGTTTCCCACTGTCGCCTTTTACGACACCCACGGGAAGATATGGGGTAATGGATATTCTTAACCGCCACTACACGGCACGCCATTATCGATAGTGCGATATAGGCTTTTTCGGTTGTTGTTTGGCGCGTATGAATCATTGTAGCGCGGTGACAGCAGCTTCTCCCCTTCTCCCCTCACCAACCACACCACCCCTTCTCAGTCCGGAGGTCGATTGTACAGTCCATGTTGTCGATGAAGATGTAAGAACCACAGTAGCGAGTTTTCTTGACAGTGGGGGTGTTGTGAGTGAGTCGATGCTGGGACGAGCAATTAGGCACAGAGCACTGTCGAATAACTGTTTAAGTAGCTAAACGAAGCATTACTCGAGCACTGCAATGAACCTTGTAAAGCTAGTCTTTGCTGCAGAAAATTAAGACTGTGCAGACGATCTGTGTTTGAGAGCAGTCATCATTCAAAAATTATAAACCATCAGTTATTAAATATTAGTTGAGAAACGTCATTTATGCTCAGAATCTTGTAGAAAGGTTCTTGATAACGAAAGCGACAAGTTTATGAAATGTTTGAATAAATTAATAAAATACTGACAAATTGTTAAGATAAGTGATTACCGAAGTAAACCAACTCTAATATCCTTCAGTGTCCCACAAAGCTTTGTATTCATCATCATCATCATCATTGTAGCCCTTCACAAGTCCACTGTTGAACATAGGCCTCCCCCAAGGAATGCCACAAAGCTCGGTTTTGAACCACCTGCATCCATTGACTTCCTGTATGTCTTACCAGGTCGTCACTCCTTCTAGTGGCGGGACGCCCTACACTTTGTCTGCCGGTACGAGGCCGCACTCGAAAACCTTTTTCCCCACCGGTTGTGGTTGTCGGTTCTTCGAACTATATGGCCGGCCCATTGCCACTTCAGCTTACTAATCTGAAGGGCTATGCCGATCTACTGCGGATATCCTCATTTCTAAGTTTATCACGCAGAAAAACCCCGAGCATAGCCCTCTCCATAGCTCGCTGAGCGACCTTGAGCTGACGTATGAGGAGGCCAGCAGTGAAGGCCCACGTCTCAGTTCCATAGGTAAATCACTGGTTGTACAGTCTCATTTTCAAGTTTTGAGGTATACCTGATGAGAAGATATGCCGTAATTTCTAGAACGCTGCCCAGCCGAGTTGAATTCATCGATTGACCTCTCGGTCGAAGTTAGATACCTAATCGGACTATTTGTCCCAGGTAAACACACTCGTCAACAACTTCGGGCTTAGTGCTCCCAACAACTACCGGAATAGGTGTGACATGGACGTTATACATGATCTTTGTTTTGTCCATATTCATCATAAGACCTATTCGTTGGGAGGCACTATTCAGGTATTTGTGCATAGTGCTTAGGTCCTCCAGCGATTCTGCCATAAGGACTATATCGTCGGCAAATCGAAGGTGAGTGATGTACTCGCCGTTGATGTTAATACCGTATCCTTTCCAGTCCAGTAGCTTTAAAACGTCTTCCAATGCAGCAGTGATGAGTTTCGGGGATATAACATCACCCTGTCTTAAACCTCTCTGCAGTTGGATAGGTTTGTACTTTAGTTCTGTACTCAAATAACCATCGTAGCACTACTATACAAACACTTCAACACTTTTATATACCAACAGTCAACTTGGCACCGCTGAAGGGACTGCAACACCGCCCAAATTTCGACGGAGTCACAGGCTTTCTCATATTCCACATACGTCAGACATATTGGCAAATTTTACTCCTCGGACTTCTGTACAACTTGCTGAAGGGTATGTATGTGGTCTATGGTGCTAAAATCTTTTCGGAAACTGGCTTCTTCGGAAGGCTTGAAGTCGTCAAGTCTGCATGCGAGACGATTCGTAATCCCTCTCGAAAACAGCACGTCGACGCGGCTCAGAAGGGAAATCGGTAAGTAGTTCAAGAGAGTGTTGTCGCCTTTCTTGAGAACAAGACCACTGCACTTCTGCTTCACAGTGTAGTGCCACTATGGAGGACGAAATTATAGACCTCCTGAAGGACTTCAAGTACCGGTTTTCCACCCACTTTCAGAAGCTCCACTGTAAAACCATCCTCGCCGGGGGCCTTGACGTTTTTAAGGTGCTGGCTAGCCATTCTAATCTCGCTCAGACTGACGTCTAGAATATCATCGGAATAGTGTCGGATAAGACTCGCTCTTGGATCGTTACTCACACTTGCGTGTGGCTCCAACGATGACGTGTATAGCTGCCCAAAAAACCTCTCAACCTCACTCAAAATCTCAGGTGTCCCGGAAACGATTTTGCCACACTCCGTCCTCAACTTTGACAGTTGGCTCTTTCTGGTAGACAGATTTTTGGCAAAAACTTTGAAACCTTGGTTCCGCTCGATCGCTTCTTCAATACTAGCTGTATTGAGGAAGTCCCGCATGCTATTTGGAGATCTGTTTGTTCAGTTGCCTGTCAAATCTGTTGCACTGCAGCTTAATTTCCCGTCTAACAGCTATGAGATTAAGAGTGGGATCGGAGAGTTTTTGTGTTCTTCTGCGGCGGGTCTTGCAGAACTTAGCTCCGACCGCATGGATAGTTTCCACAAGCTGGTTATTCATTTCTTATTCTAGGTACTGAAAACGGTTTTGTAACTCGAGCTAAAAGGTTTCGGGACTTTGGATTAGAGCACGAGGGGGACGGAGCGTTGACTACATTAGACGAAACCTCTCCAACGTAACGTTCAGGTTCAGTGTGCCCCTAAATATTCAGTGATCGCTACCAGTTTCACCCACGCGATCACTGCGACATTACTGAACAGTTGTCGTCTGGTCGTCATAATGAAATCAATCTCATTTTTTGTCGAACCGTCGGTCCACGGAAAGAAAAAGTTCCTCTTTCTCCATGAAGTCGGCCAGCTGCAGGCCCATTGGGTTCCGTTGCCCTATTCTGAATTTCTTGAAGTTTTGCATTGTAGTTTCCCATTAACACCATATAGTGGGTTTTGGAGGAATGCATGGCTCTAGAGATATCCTCATACATTTCCTCCACCTCCTCATCGAGATGTGCCGAAGTTGGTGCGTTGGTGGCAGACAGATCTCTAGCAAAGACTGGAGCCCTGGTTCCACTCGATCGCTTTTTCAATACGAGCTATATTGAAGTCCCTCCAATAAAAACGATTTTGTAACTCGAGCTGAAAGCTTTCAGGGCTTTGGATTAGATCACGAGGGGGACGGAGCATTGACTTCATTCGATGACACCTCTCTAACTTACATTTAGGTTCAGTGTACTTCTCACTATTCGGTGATCGCTGCCAGTTTTCACATGAGACATCACTGAACAGTTGTCGTCTGGTCGTCGTAATGAAGTTAATCTTATTTTTTGTCTTACCGTCAGGGCTCGACCAGGTCCAATTTCTGTGGGGCCGCTTCTTGAATAAAGAGTTCATCATAAAGAGTCCCTTTTCTCCATAAATTCGGCCATTTGCTGGCCTCTTGGGTTCCGTTGCTCTCTCCCTACATTTAGCTCACCGTTCTCTCTTGTGCCTAGTTTTGCGTTGAAGTCTTCCATTAACACCATATAGTGGGTTTGAGAGGAATGCATGGCTCTAGAGATATCCTCATACATTTCCTCCACCTCCTCATCGGTTTGAGTCGAGGACTACAGTAGAACGGCGATTATCCGAATCAATTGGGACCGGGGTCGATTCGGATAAACGGACTCGTATGTAATAAAGAAAAACGAACTGTCGCACATAGAATAAACTTTATTAAGTTTAACAAACACAGTCCTACAATACGTAAGTAGTGCACTAGACTAGACTAGACACTAGTAGACTAGAAGACGCAAAACATGTAGTGTCTTGCCTCTAGCTTTCAACCATAAAGCCGCGTCTACACCAAAGTTTTCTTTGGTAGAGACGCGTTTTAGGGAATCGTGTTTCCATTTTCGGCGGCAACATCAAAGAAATATGATTGATGTTGCGAAAACACGATTCCCGACATTGTTTCAAGTTTTGTTGCCAACACTAGGTGATTACAGAAACATTTGTTGGCAACACGCGTTGGCAACTGTTGTGTTGGCAACAAAACTTTGGTGGAGATGCGGCTTATCAGTTGAAATATATCTGGATTCCAGCCAGTTACAACTTGTTATAACTTGTACAACAAAACAAAACAAAAATACCATTAATTAATTACAGTACTTGGTTTTAATCTATACATATAATAAATCTGTAGAAAAGTCGTGTCTGTAATCTATACTATTAGAAACTATTACACTTCCGATGTTGGAAATTATTCTCAAAAGTATTTAAATAAAATAATGTTACTCGTATTAGAATTAACTATGAAGGTTAATTATTAAAAATAATAAAAGTGTGAGAGCGGATGTTCAACTTGCTCTCTTGCTTACGCAATTGATAATTATCAGGAATAAGACAGCGTACAGCACTACACATTCAGAATAGAGCAAATACAGTTCGACCAACCGTAATACACAGTCACACATTAGTGTAACGTGAAGGACATAATTACATGATAACACCAAAGTATGCAAAGCAACAGCTACACTACTCCTGTCGATGTAACACCGGGCAGCCTCTCAGTAACACGATCTTCCTTGCTTACACTAGAAGAACTACTACACCGTATCTCCGTGTGGAGGTTATGTTTAGCTCAACGGGCATAATAACGATATGAGACTAGTAGAAGTACAGATTGACTGATCCCTCTTAGTCGACTGCGTGATACTTTATACTGCTAAAACAAGTGGGAGATTATAGTTCTACCATCAACATTTCTTATTTTCTTTTATTATTTTACCCACATTCCTAACACGGCCTTCCTTGACAATTCACACGTCCCCGTGTGAAGCCTAGAGTAACGTTACCGGCTTTAATGTAACTTTACCGTCTCGGCCTTGTCTGACCATGAAATTCATAGTTACTAAGTTTTTGCAGAATTGAAAACATCGTCCAAATCAGATTTTAGTATACAAAGCTTCCTACTAGAGCTTAACACACGCTACAGATAACACAAGTCTTCTCAGAGGAACACTGTGCACATAGCACAGATCGTATCACAGATACACTGAAGACGCAGGCCAACCAGCTAAACGCGCTCCAAAGAATGTTCCGGTATGTTCAGCGTAGCACTCGTGGCAGCGAGCTGTCTAGGCGTACCCGCACCAGTGAGCTGCCTCGGCGCATCCGCACCAGCGAGCTGCCTCGGCGCATCCGCACCAGCGAGCTGTCTCGGCGCACCCGCACCAGCGAGCTGTCTCGGCGCACCCGCACCAGCGAGCTGTCTCGGCGCACCCGCACCAGCGAGCTGTCTCGGCGCACCCGCACCAGCGAGCTGTCTCGGCGCACCCGCACCAGCGAGCTGTCTCGGCGCACCCGCACCAGCGAGCTGTCTCGGCGCACCCGCACCAGCGAGCTGTCTCGGCGCACCCGCACCAGCGAGCTGTCTCGGCGCACCCGCACCAGCGAGCTGTCTCGGCGCACCCGCACCAGCGAGCTGTCTCGGCGCACCCGCACCAGCGAGCTGTCTCGGCGCACCCGCACCAGCGAGCTGTCTCGGCGCACCCGCACCAGCGAGCTGTCTCGGCGCACCCGCACCAGCGAGCTGTCTCGGCGCACCCGCACCAGCGAGCTGTCTCGGCGCACCCGCACCAGCGAGCTGTCTCGGCGCACCCGCACCAGCGAGCTGTCTCGGCGCACCCGCACCAGCGAGCTGTCTAGGCTTCAATACTGTAGGGATAGGCACCAAGTTTGCATACCCCTCAGTAGCTGTTAACATAGGCACACAGTTAGCGTATCACGCAGACTTCAACACTGTAGGCATAGGCATAGGCATCAAGTTTGAGTACCTCTCAGTGGCTGTGGTTGTCTCAGTGGTTGACATACAAAGTTAGCGTTAATTAGTACCTGAAACCTTTTTCATATTGGAATATACTCCAAGTATTTTGATGTAAAATTTTAAGTACAACAGTCCAAGCAAAATACTACGTTAGATGCGCCAGCGTGCACTCAAGCGCATTCAACACTAGTTTCACAAAATAGATAACCAAAGTAATTTAAGATTGGAATTGATGTAAAAAGTTCCAGGTGCATGAAATAAATAAATAATCTGCTTTGCAATATAAAAATTTAAAATTTGCAATAGATAACTGTATTGCAAACCATAGAATTCCGGACTTCTAAATTTCACCACACATAGTCATAAGAAACGGCAGCTGCCACACGTGGAAACAGAGCACACGCCATAATTCGTAGGCATAAACCAAACGCGCACGTGGCTATTAAAACAGCACAGCACACGCCATAGTTAGCTGCCATGAGGCAAGCGCACGTGGCCAAAACAACAGCACAGGGCGTGCCGCACTCGCACAGCTAGCTGTCACGCCACACCAGCGCCAGCGAGACGCTACGCCACGTCACGTACTAGAAGCGTCAACGGGAGCAGCACCTGAGATCTCACAGGCATCGTCGGGGTTGTATTCATCGTGATCTGCGTGAAAAACAAGTTGTTAATTATGAAGACAACATACACCGTTGCCTATTCTCTCATCCATCACGCATACGAGGCCCTCAAACAAAAATACGCTCTCATACCGCAGACTACAATAAATAACTTCGCTTTCACAAGTATGCATACATCTCCATACGAAGTATCTCTTACATAATCGTACTTGAACTTGCAAGTTCCCACGTTAAAGACGTGAACCAGGACAGCGCCTGCCAGGACAGCGCCTGATGCATGTTCAGAAAACACGACTTCCACGCACACAGCGCCGCGCACACAGCACATCGCACACAGCGACCCAGGACAGCGCCTGCCAGGACAGCGCCTGATGCATGTTCAAAAGAACACGACTTCCGCGCACACTGCGCTCGCGCACACGGCGCCGCGCTCGCAGCGCCTCAGGTCAGCACCTGATGCATGTTCACAGAACACGACTTCAGCACACACAGCGCCCCAGGACAGCGCCTGCCAGGACAGTGCCTGATGCATGTTCAAATAAACACGACTTCCGCGCACACTGCGCTCGCGCACACGGCGACACGCTCACAGCGCCTCAGGTCAGCGCCTGATGCATGTTCACAGAACACGACTTCAGCGCACACAGCGCCCCAGGACAGCGCCTGCCAGGACAGCACGATGTCCAGCATACACGCGCTCCGCGTCTGCGCCCGCCATGCGTACAGCAAACGCGCGCCCTGGGATGGCCACCCGCCACGCGTGCAGCATACGCATCCGTCGAAACCAGGCCATGTTACAACTGGACCCAGCAGTCCAGCTCCAACGAGCAAGGCATGTGTGCGAGACACACACGCCTCACACTCTCGCACATGTAATCACATCACACGTGCTACTGTAACATACAAAAGAAAGCGTATTAAAAAGATTTAGTCTGAACACACTTTCAAAAAAATGCAGCACCAATCTCGGAACACCATTTGCCTTTCCAGGGGACCATATACTGAGCTGCGGCCTGTGTAGTCTTGCATCTAGCTCCAGATAATAATTTGAGCTCGTACTGATCACTTGATAACATTTAGTTATTCGGTGTGGACCCTTTTGCATCCCCTGTCGATTCAAAAGGCTACTCAGGAAAACGCAGTTGATTTTCCAACAAAATAGCTGATTCAATGCTTGACTTGCCTTTACATAAATTTAAAATACAGTAATTATTAAATAAATGTTACTCATCCCAGGATCAAGTTTCCCAAACGCTCGGCGGCGCCCGGCCGTCCGGCCTCAAGATCCGCCAAGAAACAGCAGCTTATAGCGGCGTAGCCTCAACCTTACCAACGCTCGGCCACGCACCTGACCATGTCCAATTATCCGTCGACTATTTGGAGTAAACTATAACACTTATCGACACATTAGAATACAAACAGGCTATTTATTTATTTTTTAAATTCATAGCACGTTAAAGTTAATCCTTTGTTTGATATATCGCTTAAACATTTCAAACTTTAAAATTATTGGGCTACATTATTTCGTAGGCTACGTATTTTCATATCACTTCACAAACATCAAAACTCGACAGTCAACAATTACAATAAAACTCGAACAAGTTAAGTTTTCACTGGATGCAAACTAACACATTTAGTTAAAACCTCTTTTCAATATTTCTTTCAACATTTGTTAACATATTTGGATACGTTAAGGAATAACAAAAGTACTTGCGGGTACCTCTAATATAAATCGACAAATCGAACAAAGAGGTTTAACATATGGCTCAAAACATTTGACTTTAAACTTTTACTTTACACTTTACTGGTACGACCATATCGTAAATAGGACATCAAATTTAATTACGACATCAAAACATAAAAACAAAGGTATCAATGCGAAGCGCATCATAGTCTTTCACGAACGTATTAGAAATTAAACAAAAGGAACTAACTTTTGGCTTAAAACATTTCACTTGTATGCTCTCACTCTACATTTTAATGATTCGTCCATGTCGTAAATATGAAAACAAACTTAGTTTAAGAAAGTGAACATAAAAACAAGACGCGAGCCGCGTCATATTCTTTCACCAACGTAATAACCCTCACAATATTCAAAGTTTATACGTGGACAGTAACAGGGACTTTATCCCACTTCTGATATTAGAAACTATTACACTTCCGATGTTGGAAATTATTCTCAAAAGTATTTAAATAAAATAATGTTACTCGTATTAGAATTAACTCTGAAGGTTAATTATTAAAAATAATAAAAGTGTGAGAGCGGATGTTCAACTTGCTCTCTTGCTTACGCAATTGATCATTATCAGGAATAAGACAGCGTACAGCACTACACATTCAGTATAGAGCAAATACAGTTCGACCAACCGTAATATGTACCAGACACAATCACACATTAGTGTAACGTGAAGGACATAATTACATGATAACACCAAAGTATGCAAAGCAACAGCTACACTACTCCTGTCGATGTAACACCGGGCAGCCTCTCAGTAACACGATCTTCCTTGCTTACACTAGAAGAACTACTACACCGTATCTCCGTGTGGAGGTTATGTTTTAGCTCAACGGGCATAATAACGATATGAGACTAGTAGAAGTACAGATTGACTGATCCCTCTTAGTCGACTGCGTGATACTTTATACTGCTAAAACAAGTGGGAGATTATAGTTCTACCATCAACATTTCTTATTTTCTTTTATTATTTTACCCACATTCCTAACAATACATATAATAAATCTGTAGAAAAGTCGTGTCTGTAATTCTAAGATATTTTTGAAAAAACAAGTCCAGGGGACTAAATAAAGGGTTTTGAAGCCAAATTAGTGGTTTTTAGAATTTTTGTCTGTCTGTCTGTCTGTCTGTGTATTCCGGATTCACGCAAAAACTACTGGACCGATTTACATGAAATTTTGTATTTAGGTAGTTAGTAACCCGGGGCAACTTATAGAGTACTTTTTATCCGATTAAGGAACTTAAAAAAAAGAAGGTTAAGTATTTTCCTTCCTATTAATTTTCTATTATATTTTAGTTATAGGCGGGATTACAAATGTTTTTCAAATAAATACCAGATTTATAAATAAAGTTAAAGATATAGTTAAAACCTTGGTAGAATAATTTGAAACTACACCGATTTGGTTATCAAAATAGCGCCAATAAGTATTTTTATATCTATACTAATATAATAAAGCAGAAGAGTTTTTTTTGTTTTTTTTTTGTTTGTTTAAACGCGCTAATCTCGGGAACTACCAGTACGATTCAAAAAATTATTTTTGTATATTATAGCCAGATTCATGTGGAATAGTATAGGCTATCTAGCATTAAGCTATATTACTCAGCTAGCTTTAAATATGGATATTTGTTAAGCAAGTCAGAAGAAAAAGCACTCCCGAAATGATTTATCCGCGTACGCTGGTGTTATCGTTAGGAATACGTAAATATAATGTTCTAAAAAAATATAGACCTTTACTCCGTCTAAAAAAAATCTGCAATACCATATGTCTATTTCTTATACATAAGCCATAATTTGGTATTTTGTGACAAAAAATATTGAAAATTTAAAAGTGATTTATGAGCGTTATTATTAGTCATGGCCTATTCATACTTACGAACGAAAGTTATTCCATCATCAAGACAATTTTATGAAGATAAACTTTGTTCTTTTACCATGTTATTTGGACGCATAGTTTAAGAGATAATGTGAAATTAAAATAATTCAAACTGGGCTGGGCGCGCGAACGACGCTTAAACCCTAGCCGTTATAAAATACTTGAACTAGGTCATGTCGGGCAACTCGGACACGTGATCACGCGGGTGAAACCGCGGGGCACAGCTAGTTTTTATATATTACGCTTACGACCGATTCGGATAATTGGCGATTCGGTCAATCGGCGTTCGGATAATCGGCGTTCTACTGTATGTACAAATTCAGATCGGTATCATTTGATCGTGTAATAAGAATTTATAAGAGTTGTAAGTATTATTATGCATGTAACTAACAAGAAAAATCAGTTCAGTTCATTTTAGGATGACTTAGGCCCGCCACATACATACGGGATTCCGTCTCGGGATTCAGTTTCGATATTCCGATTCGAAATCCCGAACGCAGCAAGTTCATATAAAATCTATGACTCGTTACACACGTACGGTAGTTTTCCGTTCGAAATTTTGCGGGAAAAACGTGATTCCGTATGTGTGTGGCCGACACGTTCGGAATTCCGAAACGGAATCCCGAAACGGAATTCCGTATGTATGTGGCGGGCCTTAAAATACAAATAATTTACACATTTCTTAGGCCGGCCACATACATACGGAATTTCCGTTTCGGAATCCCGAATTAGGATTCCGTGAATAAATCACACACATACGTTTTTTTTCCGTTCGGAATAACTAGGGTCAGTCAAGACACGTTAACCATTGAGTCTAGACGTTCTGCCAGCGAAAAATGACGACGATTTTCTAATTGCGATTCCATTGTTGCTGTATTATTCTTACTGGGTGTATCCCCTTATCACCCTAAGCTTTCAATACAGTCAATATTATGTAAAAAGATCTATCTATCCAGAGATATTTTTTAAATATGGATGTTTGTAAATTCTTTCGACGAATTATTAAATAAAATAAGATGAAAGGTTACGAAAAGCCATACACCTATAAGATTAAATGTAAAAACATACATAAACACACCTACTCGCTTCGGTCGTGCGACGAACACTAAGCGCGTTCCGTATGGAATTTACGTGTGTTGCGACTCGTACAAAATGTATGAAAGACTTGCGTTCGGAGCGGCTTTTTTCCGTTCGGGATTCCAAACGCACAGGCTCGAATCGGAGAAAATCCGTATGGGAAAATATCGTAGGTATGTGGCGTGTCATAGATTTTATATGGACTAGCTGCGTTCGGGATTCCTAATCGGAATATGGAAAGGAAATCCCGAAACGGAATTCCGTATGTATGTGGTCGGCCTTATAGTGAAAACTATTTAGTTATATTAATTTACACCAAATGTACCTCTCCAATTATAATTCGTAGAAGAATGAGGATTGGATAGAAACAAACAATGCCATTTTTTCTGATTAACGTAGTTGAAAAATATCAAAATTGATAAAGGTCGAGTTGTATCACTTTTCACTGAAAGTTCAGTGTCATAAATGTATTTTTATATTTCTTTTTTTTAAAAATTGGCTTAAGTGTATGTTAGATTTTTTTATTTGGCATTTTAAATAAATTTTCTTAAGTTTGCATAGTAAGTTATTATGAATAATAGTTGGTAATAAACTAACATACGATAATATTTAAAGATATAATCAAAATTATTAAAACTACATTTATATTTTCCATTCCAAACATTGAAACGCTTCTCCTGAAAAATATCAAAAACGTAATTAAGTCGTTGTTCTGTTGGATGAGCGAAATATACATAAATATCAATGACATAAAATAAATATATAAAAAATACATACATAAATAAAAACCCAACCATATGGAAGCCCTCGGCAGGAGACACAAAACGGCCGAGGGTTAGGGGGAAAGAGAAAGAAAACCGGCGGACGATGCGGTGGTTATCGAGGAGTACCGCCTACTGCAGAGCGGAGTGGTCCGTCACGGAATCCCAGTCGCCTCAGATACCCCGAGAGGCTGACTGGGATTAGCCGGTTCGCAGAAACGACCACAGGAATAATTTCGGCCGGCAGACAACCCCACATGTCGGTCACCTCGTGAGCCAGGTCCAGATATTTTGCCCGCTTATCTGTTTCGGCTTTCACGAGGTTCTCGTCATAAGGAATGGTAATGTCGACCAAAAATATCCTTGACTGTGCCGGTCCATCAGCACTATCAGACTTATTTGCAAGAATAGTCCTGTCTTTGATGATGTCCCGGTCCCAGTAGATCCTGGCGCGGTCATTTTCGAGCACGGCTTCCAGCATGTATTTATAATAAGGCAGTTTCCGATCCACTAGACAGTATTTCAGAGCTAGATCCTAGTGTAAAATCCTGCCTACTAGGTTGTGTCTGTGCAAACACTCAAGAGTTACGAAGCACCGAACAACCGGAGATTACTTGCCTAAGTGACTCACCGGGATGGCGACAAGCTCGACAAATGTCGCCGGCGCCATCCTTTAGGATGTATCTTCGAGAGTTGCTGGTATTAATAACCTGATCCTGTATCGCACAGATAAACCCTCGGTTTCCCCAAAGAGATCACCGAATCGTAACCAGTGGAGGGGGTGACCGTGTCTACGAAAGGCTCATGTAGAGCCTTGTAAAACCTCCCGTGGAGCTCCTCTTTACATACAGTCTCACGATCCGAAATGCTCTGTACTGCCGAATCTTACCATTGCTCGTTGGCATAGGATAGAGGGGTAAGTCCTTTATCACAAGAAATGACGTCCTTATAGAATGAATCATCCGACCTCGCAAGGAAGTAATTACGGAAGCTGCACACTTCGCGATTATGCATGGTGAGCGCGTTTAAAAAGCCACACCGACCATACCTCCGCGGCAAGTACAGCCTCATTACCCACGATCTCAGATGGTGTATCCTTTGGGACGTCGTGGTAATGCGGACTTTTCTATTCAGCGCGTTAAGTTCAATTTGAGTCCACCTGAATATGCCAAATGTATACATGAGAACAAGCATGACCCAACTGTTATATGCCTGTCTTATTCACGCACGACAAAAGGCTGTTAAGCACTTTGGTCAAGCGTACATAAAACAAACCGCAAACTGATGGTTTCATGTTCACCTCATCAATACACATGTTCTGTGACATACACAGGTATCGGTATGTTTCAGCCTTGGAAGGGGTCCTTATATTGATGGGCATAGATAAGTCTATGCCCTCAAAGTTAACAACCCTACCCCTCTCAACATGGAGGACCACACACTTATCCGTTCCCAGCTCCATTCTAATAGAATTGCTAAAATCACAAGTGATGTTTAGCAATTCCATAAGATGGGAGCGACTGGAGGCGAATAATTTGAGATCATCCATATAAAAAAGGTGGGTCACTTTTATACCTCCTTTCCGAAGCTGAAATCCTCTCTCGGAGACCTCCAGTAAGGTACTGAGAGGGTTTAGGGAGAGACAGAACCAAATTGGACTCAAACGATCGCCCTGGAAAATACCCCTGCATAAGCAGAACCACATAACCACGGAGAACCACATAAGGATAACCTTATGTGGTTCTCCGCAGCCATTATCCGCTCGCCTAGATGGCAAAGGATCGTACTACTGCCCAAGGAAGTCTCTGACTGTACAATCAACCTTGTACAGCTCGAGGACCCTCTTCAGCCATGTATGAGGCACCGAGTCGAATGCCTTTCTGTAGTGTATCCAGGCGGCGGAGAAGTTTCGACGGTTGCGTTTAACCACCTTGCCAATGACCGCGTTAATGAGGAATGGTTCCTTGGTTCCACGAACACCGCTCCGACATCCATTTGAGTTCAGGTGACGAGTGATTCTCGCGCTCAAAATGGATGTCAATGTCTTGAATATGGTGGGTAGAACACGTGGTGGGGCGGTATTTGCTCGGGTCTGTGGTATCCTGGTGTTTAGGAACCAAATGAGTGATCCCAGTAGTTAAGAGGCTCGAGAGCGACTTCTGGTCAAGAGCCTAGATGCTATTACTGATCAATAATATGATTATTTTGTGTATTTTGGTAACTGATTTTAGAGAGTTGTTTTAGTTTTTAGAAATGTTTTACTGCCCGACTAATATTTAGATCGTATTTAATTACTTACTGTTATTAGGCAAAGTTTTGATTTCTAGAATAGTTTTTGTTACTGTTTTGTTGGTTTCTCAATAATTATAAAAAAAAATGTTTTATTATTTTTGACAACCATGGTGACATTCACCCGTTTCTATGATAATTTTGAAAAAGCTTGAGGCAATTTTGCCATTTTATTCACACACTCGTTTAACTATTAAATTCGCTAGTCTCTCATTCACTCTCACACATTGGTCGCATTCCAACTTCCGATTAACCGCTACCCTCTTCAGTCTATGATCGATCCCCGCGTCGATAACGGGCCTGTGCGCTTGAGTTCTGCAGAAATCCTTAAAATGATTTCATCACAATTAGGAAGTTCATCCTAACCCCACATCAATAATTCGCCGCGCTAAAATAATTAAACTCAAAAGGAGGTAAGGAGGCAGTGATAAGAACTGATAATTGTAGGACACGCACGTGCACACACATTTATTAACATTTTTGTGGCACATACCACATATCAGTGAACCAGACGCATGACTGCAGTAAGTCCTTTCTTTATCCCACATTTCCTTGATCCTTCGACCACTGATACATCCAAATCATTACTGCATACAATAACATGTGTTCATTGACATACGTAAGTATCATATTAGTCTGTGTCATTAACACAGGCTAACTTTGCTTCGCCGCCATCTTGTACTCCGCTTACATATAACTATGGAGTGTAGAGAGAAGGAGGACCATCTCTATATATGAAAAGTGTCCCTAAAAACGTGTCCAATAAGGGTGGCACTGCAGTAGCATAAGATAAATTAAAAAAGCGCCAAAAGTAATTACAATAAGATGGAGAAATAAACAAGGAGCGACCAATCTATCAAATACATATAACTATGGTTCTCCTTGTACTCTACACTCCATACATATAACAATGGAGTGTAGAGTACAAGGAGAACCATCTTATAAGGGGCGAAAGTTGAAAAAGTGTCCTACTATTTACTGAAAATAGAGGTTCTAAAACCTACCACAAGAGCGCTGGCGTCTGAAAAACTACGATTATGAAGATAGCTGTTGTGAACGGAGTGAAGTCAGCTGAATTCAAATATTTAAAACAATTTCATGATTAGAGTAGTTAGTAAAATGCCAGTATACAAAATCTCAACTATTTACGTAGTATTAATAGTGGTAGAGCCACGTGGCAGCTTTTGCTGTCGCACGGATGGGCCGGCTCAAACCGGGGTGGTACCACGACCTCACAGAAAACCAGCGTGAAGTAGAGGTTTACCTCTGCTTTTCGCTTGGTGAGTGCAGGTGGCCGGAGGCCCTTTTTACTGGAAATGAGGCATTCCATCTTAGTCCTCACGGGTGATAACGCATCTACATTTTGATTTGTTATAGAGGATAGATGTAGATGTCTATGGGCCGCAGCAACCACTTACCATCAGGTGGACTGTGTGCTCGTTTGTCACCCTTATCCTATAAAAAAAAAAGTACAATACCAAGCGGATTGGTCGGTCCTTGTTTATTTCTCCATCTTATTCTAATTACTTTTGGCGCTTTTTTTAATTTATCCTATGCTACTGCAGCGCCACCCTTATTGGACACGTTTTTAGGGACACTTTTCATATATAGAGATGGTCCTCCTTCTCTCTACACTCCATACATATAACATAAAATTTAAAAATATTAACTTCGCGTCGATTATTTAACAGTAATAGTAAAATGCCATCAAAAACATAACTTGTAAAAAAAGGCAAGTCTCGCAACTCAGTCCTTCTACCGTAAACAGTTGTGAGATCCATGTAATACCAAGTCGGTTAATTTATTCAGTCCCTACTTAAGGGTCCTTCTGTCTCAAGTTATTATGTAATTAGCTAACCTAACAACATCTTACAGTGACCATACCAACATTAAAAATCTTTTATGTTTTTAATAAATAGATTGACTTGGCCATCGCATGAAAACACAATGTATCTCACAAGTAATAAATATTATATTAAATAAGATTATTTAGTGCGATTGCCAAGTCAATCTATGTATTTAAAACATAAAATATTTTTAATATTGATGAGGCATCTCATTTATTTTTGTAGATAGTTATATCTAGGTACCTACCTACACCTATTATTCCATTATATTATACATATATAGGTACATATATGGGATTACAAAGTTATTTATGCAATTGGTGTATCTTAAAAACTGGACCGAAATTGCAAAATGTTTTAATTTTTCCTTGATTTATATATTAAACAATAATTGTATTCCAAATTTTAAGCTTCTATGTCTGCTAGAAGTGCCTTAGAGTTTTGATGATCGGTCAGTCAGTGAGTGACAAAATTAAGAAAATTTGACTAGTTATAATTCTTAAACTAATGGTTCAAACGTAATGAAATTTGAAATATACCGAGTTTATACAATGTCTACTTGGTTAGTGAAAATTCAAGCTTCTAGTTTTATCAACATTTTATCAACAACGAAGAAGGGATTCGAAAATGGCCTGAACTGCTTCGAGAAAAGGATGGTACGGCCATGCCGCTTTTTTGCTCGACTTGGCGGGGCACTGCCGTGCCCCCAGATAGTAAATAGAAATAAGTTGTTTCCTATAACAATAGGTCATTGTTGGCGACGTGTCTATAAAAAACATTTCAATTTATTAGTTAACCGATTACGAATAGCTTCTAAAATCAAATTATCAAGCCATAATAATCTAATAAGAAAACGCTTAGTTAAATCTTAAAGAAATATCGAATTAATAATTTGAAGGTCTTGGGTTCGATTCTCAGGCCGGACTAGTTCGTCGTTTTCTTAGTAATATTTTCTTAATAAATTCATATAGGGAATTTTTAAGATATAAATCATGTTTCCGGGTTCAGTTCCCCGGTTGAAATTACCTTTCCAATAACATTGACAACAACACAATATTTCCAATAACACAATAATTTAAAGAAATATTGAAATAAAGTTAGAGACCAGGATTTGTTCCCCGGTTGAAATAATCACTTTGTGTATAAGTAGAATTAATGTAAAATGTTGCATAAGTATTTTTTTTTATTTATTTCAACAAGGTAACAGTTTTAATTACAATATAATTTCTTCGTGCCATTAAACACAATTGTGTTTGTCTTGGCACTGCACAGTCTGCTCTAATATGTTATTTTACATTATACTTTTATTTATATAATATTGAAATTATCCTTTACTTAACCTAAATATAAAATACCATTTTACAATTGTGTGAGAGAATATTAAGCATTTTTTGTATTTACATAATTTTATACAAACTTTATAGTAGATATTTCTTAAATTATATATTTTTGTGGAGAGGGTAGTTTTTGATATTGTTTACAAGAAATAAGCAAAAATGTGAATGTTATTGTCTTCGATTGTTCGACTCGCCTATACACTATACTGCAAATTAATTACGCGCGTACACACGGAATGCATTTTTAAGGATTAGTTTTTTTTTTAATGGAATTTATCTGGTTACACGTTTTGTTTATTTGTCCGTTTTTGGCAATATATTTGCATAGATAAATATAGATTATCATGATTATCATTTAATATTTTTTTTGAAGAATTCTAATTATATAAAAAACGTTTAAGTTTTGTTTTTATGTTTTGTGCTGTTAGTTGGCTTCTTAATTCTGTAGGTAAAGAATTTAACAGGTATGGTATTAGATATTTACGTGTTCTTTTACCGTAGTAATTATTCGTTCTAATTAGTGAATACGGTGTTGTATTTCTGGTGTTATAATTGCGATCTCTTGGGGTTGGGTCTATCGAGTACTCATAACATTCTTTCAGAAGCATATATTTCACCTTTTTATGTATGGGTAATACATTGCAGTATGTGAAAAGGTATGAGTAGTCATTCCGATATTTATCCTTGATATGTTGAGGCAAAATAGATTTTAACAGTCTTATTTGTAAGCTGTATATTTTATCTAGATAAGTGCGGAAAGTTCGCCCATAGCTACTAAGACCATATGACACTATCGATTCCACTAAAGCATTATATAGGCTTAAACGAATTTTAAATGGAACTGTATTACGAATAAAATGAAATTTCGCTAGGATTGCTCTTAATTTACTACACACGTAATCAATATGATTCTTCCAGTTCATCCTATCGTCTATGACCAGTCCTAAATATGTGTGATATTTAACAACCGGAATTTTTTCACATGAACAAGTTATTATATTGTGTAGACAGAGATGATTATGGGCAATAATGCTGATTGGCCTAATGTTCCTGATGTGACTTGAGTGAATGTGTAGTATCTTGGTTTTTTGTATATTTATTATAAGTCCTAGGTCGTGTGCCCACATAGAGAGGCGTGAAAAATCATCTTGTAACTGTTGCATAGCTATTTCCACATTTTTATCTTCTGACAGAAGACACGTATCATCTGCGTACTGGTATAAACTACATTTTTTAATTATATTTTCTAATTCATTTAAGTATGTTAAGTAATTTTAGTTGCCGTGTAGTGGCGGTCAAGAATATCCACTACCCCATATCCTCCCGTGGGTGTCGTAAAAGGCGACAAAGGGAAACAGGCGGGAGATGGGCAGCAGCATCTTCCTGATAATAGCCGAAAGTACAATAAAAAAACTGCGGTTGCCAACCCGCTCGCCAAGCGTGGCAACTATGGCAAATACCCCCCAATGATGAAAACAACAAACAGACGGCCCCTAGTCCCCGGCGGCCCCGCTATTCCTGGCTACGGTGGCGACCATGGTAACGGCGGGGCAGGGGGTGCTAAGAATCTCCGGTGGAGGTTCGGTTGCCACCTACGACGACTCGACCTGGCAACGTACAACGCACGCACCCTGAGGACTGACGAGAAGATCGTGGAGCTGGAAGAAGAGATAGACAAGTTGCGCTGGCATATTATAGGATTATCCGAAGTCCGAAGAGAGGGAGAGGACACGGTAATCCTCGAATCCGGCAACTTGCTCTATCACCGGGAGGGCGACCATCTGTCCCAAGGAGGTGTCGGATTTATCGTCCACAAGTCTCTCGTTAACAACGTTGTAAAGATCGGGAATGTGTCGACGAGGGTTGCGTACCTTATACTCAGAATCACCAAACGGTATTCGCTGAAGGTCATACAGGTTTACGCACCAACCTCGGCACACCCCGATGAGGAGGTGGAGGAAATGTATGAGGATATCTCTAGAGCCATGCATTCCTCCAAAACCCAATATACGGTGTTAATGGGAGACTTCAATGCAAAACTAGGCACAAGAGAGAACGGTGAGCTGAAAGTAGGGAAATTTGGAATAGGGCAACGGAACCCAAGGGGCCAGCAGCTGGCCGACTTCATGGAGAAAGAGGGACTCTTTATGATGAACTCTTTCTTCAAGAAGCGGCCCCACAGGAAGTGGACCTGGTCGAGCCCCGACGGTTCGACAAAAAATGAGATTGACTTCATTATGACGACCAGACGACAACTGTTCAGTGATGTCTCAGTGATCGCGAGGGTGAAAACCGGCAGCGATCACCGAATGGTTAGAGGCACACTGAACCTAAATGTTAAGTTGGAGAGGTCTCGTCTGATGAAGTCAACGCTCCGTCCCCCTCGTGCTCTAATCCAAAGTCCCGAAACCTTTCAGCTCGAGTTACAAAACCGTTTTCAGTGCCTAGTAGACTGCAATGAAGTGGACGATATGAATGACAAGCTCGTGGAAACTGTCCATGCGGTCGGAGCTAAGTTCTGCAAGACCCGCCGCAGAAGAACACAAAAACTCTCCGATCACACTCTTAATCTCATGGCTGTTAGACGGGAGATGAGGCTACATTCTTCAACAGATTTGACAGCATACAGGCAACTGAACAGACAGATCTCTAAATGCATGCGGCGAGACTTACGCAACTTCAATACAGCACGTATTGAAGAAGCGATCGAGCGGAACCAAGGCTCCAAAGTCTTTGCCAGAGATCTGTCTGCCAGAAAGAGCCAACTGTCAAGGCTGAAGACCGAATGTGGCAGCATCGTTTCCGGGGCACCTGAGATTTTGAGTGAGATTGAGAGGTTCTATGGGCAGCTGTACACGTCATCGTTGGAGCCACACGCAAGTGTGAGTAACGATCCAAGAGCGAGTCTTATTCGACACTATTCCGAAGATATCCCGGACGTCAGTCTGAGCGAGATTAGAATGGCTCTCCAGGACCTTAAAAACGGCAAGGCCCCAGGCGAGGATGGAATTACAGCGGAGCTTCTGAAAGCGGGTGGAAGACCGGTACTTGAAGTCCTTCAGAGGCTCTTTAATTCCGTCCTCCATGGTGGCATTACACCGGAGGCGTGGAGCAGAAGTGCGGTGGTCTTGTTCTTCAAGAAAGGTGACAACGCTCTCTTGAAGAACTACAGACCGATTTCCCTTCTGAGCCGCGTCTACGTGCTGTTTTCGAGAGTCATTACGAATCGTCTCGCGCGCAGACTTGACGACTTCCAGCCTCCCGAACAAGCCGGTTTCCGAAAGGGCTTTAGCACCATAGACCACATACATACCCTACGGCAAATTGTACAGAAGTCCGAAGAGTACAATTTGCCACTATGTCTGGCGTATGTGGACTATGAGAAAGCCTTTGATTCCGTCGAAATTTGGGCGGTGCTGCAGTCCCTTCAGCGGTGCCAAGTTGACTGTCGGTATATCGAAGTGCTGAAGTGTTTGTACAGTAGAGCTACGATGGCTATCCGAGTACAGAACCAGAGTACGAAACCTATCCAATTGCAGAGAGGTGTAAGACAGGGTGATGTTATATCCCCGAAACTCTTCACCGCTGCATTGGAAGACGTTTTCAAGCTTCTGGACTGGAAAGGATACGGAATTAACATCAATGGCGAGTACATCACTCACCTTCGATTTGCCGACGATATAGTCCTCATGGCAGAATCGCTGGAGGAACTAAGCACTATGCTCAATGACCTCAATAGTGTCTCCCAACGGATAGGTCTTAAGATGAACATGGACAAAACAAAGATAATGTTTAATGTCCATGTCACACCTATGCCGGTAGTTGTTGGGAGCACTAAGCTCGAAGT
This sequence comes from Parnassius glacialis, assembly GCA_033319125.1. Taxonomy (NCBI): domain Eukaryota; kingdom Metazoa; phylum Arthropoda; class Insecta; order Lepidoptera; family Papilionidae; genus Parnassius; species Parnassius glacialis. The sequence continues at coordinate 15,581,395 of JAVANC010000013.1, read as the reverse complement.
TGTTGACGAGTATGTTTACCTGGGACAAATAGTCCGACTAGGTAAGTCCAACTTCAACCGAGAGGTCAATCGACGGATTCAACTCGGCTGGGCAGCGTTCGGGAAGCTACGACACATCTTCTCGTCAGAAATACCTCAAAACCTTAAAACAAAATTGTACAACCAGTGCGTGTTGCCAGTGATGACTTACGGAACTGAGACGTGGTCCTTCACTGCTGGCCGTATGAGGAAGCTCAAGGTCGCTCAGCGAGCTATGGAGAGGGCTATGCTCGGAGTTTCACTGCGTGATAAACTTAGGAATGAGGATATCCGCAGTAGAACCAGAGTAACCGACATAGCCCAACGGATTAGTAAGCTGAAGTGGCAGTGGGCCGGCCATATAGCTCGAAGAACCGACAACCGATGGGGAAGAAAGGTTCTCGAGTGGCAGCCTCGTACCGGTAGGCGAAGTGTAGGGCGTCCCCCCACAAGATGGAGTGACGACCTGGTAAGACATGCAGGAAGTCGATGGATGCAGGTGGCTCAGGACCGTGCTTTGTGGCATTCTTTGGGGGAGGCCTATGTTCAGCAGTGGACTTGTGGAGGGCTGTAATGATGATGATGATGATGTTAAGTAATGGAGTAGCCCTATAACTGAGCCTTGTGTCGTGCCTGAAGTCATAGGCATTTTAATACTTAAATTATTTTCTATCTTTACTTGGAAATATCGATTGCTCACATAGTCTTTACACCATCTTAGGAAGGGTCCTCTAACACCAGAGTTTTCAAGTTTTCTTAGAAGAATGTCATGTTTTAAGGTGTCAAAAGCTTTACTAAAATCAATGAAAGCAATTAATACATGCTTTTTCTCATCTAGACATTTATTTACTTCGTCTGTAAAGTTTGACAGTAACTGTGTAGTAGATTTTTTTGGCTGAAAACCGTATTGAGATGCCGAAACAATTTTATGTTTTTGAAAGTAGTTATGAAGCTGGTTGGATGTGAATTTTTCTATAATTTTGTCAATTATTGGGAGTATAGTAATAGGCCTGTAATTATTGTAATCGTCTTGATGTCCACTTTTGTAAATAGGTCGTACCAATCCTAATTTTAAATCTGTAGGATAGATGCCTGTATTTATACTACTGTTAATTAACTTGACAATCACTTTAGCAATTTTTTCTGATATAGCTTTAATGTCAATCGTACGAATTCCGTCGGCACCTAGTGCCTTTTTTGTGTTAAGTGTTTGTATTATATTTTTTATTTGCTTTGTGTTCGCTTTTTGAAACCGTATAGACGTATCTGCTGTATTTGTGTACAAATCTTCGGATAGAATTTTACTGGTACAATTTGGTATTATAGTTTTTATGTTTCTATTGAATTCAGTGGCAAAATTATCGGCTATTGTTTTACTATTTTGACTTTTGAAGTTAAATGCTTTATTTAATGATTCATCTAGTGTTTCGGTAACCTTGCCACAAAGTCTGTTTACAATTTTCCACGTATATCTCGTGTTAGACATGTTATTGTTGATTTTTTGATAATAGTAATTGTTTCTATTTCTCTCAATAAATTTAATTGTTTTATTTCTATATTTATTATATTCTATCCTTAAAAGTTTATTACTTGAGTCATTTTTCCATTTAGTAAACAAAGTATCTCTTATTTTACACATATTTATGATGTCTTTATTTAACCAATTCTCTTTATTTCGTTTGCTACTTTGTTTTATTTTTTTAATTGATTGACATTTACTGTAGCACTCCATAAATTTAGTTTTGATAAAATTGTTTATACTAATAAGGCATTGCATATAATTAACCGGTGACCAGTCTATTTCGTTTAACATTGTATGAAGCTTTTTATTATCATATAAAATAATATTTTCGAATTCATCCCGTGTGAACGAAACAGGTGCGACGCATGCAAGCACAGTCATGCGATGATCTGCTAATACAGTACCAATAGCGCCAGAGTATAAGTCTAACGTACGCGATCGCACAAAGATGTGATCTATACAACTTTTAGTTATTTTGTCTTTTCTTTTTTCTATTCTGGTGTAATCTGTTATCGCACACGTTAGACCGCACTCAGCTATTTTACTTAAATAATATTCTTGAATAGGTGTAATGCATTTAATGTTAATATTCATATCACCCAGGATGATTAAGTTATGTTTTTTAGCGAAATTATCTTTTACTATGTGACACAACTCTTCTATAAACAAATGTTTGTTCTCGTTCGGTGGTCTATATATTATACAAAGATGGAATGTTCGCATATTATAGGTGGTAATTTTGCTTATAAGTGATTCACAGTGTAATGTTTTTATAGGTATAATTTCAACCTTATGGTTCTTACGTACATAAATAATTATCCCACCCCCCTTTCTTTTAGTTCTTAAGATACTATGCATTGTATAGCCATCGATATTAAACATAGATAGTAAATTATTAGATATATTGGCTTCCGTTATGGCAATGCAGTCTAAATTTACTTTACTAGAATTTATACATTCCTTTAGCATTACAAAGTTTTTTATCATAGACCTTAAGTTAATATGAATAAAAGTGAAACTTTTTTTACCTTTGGGTAAAAATTTGTAAAAATCATTTAAATTAATACAGTCGTATATTTCTGAAACGTTCGCAAAAGAATCCATTATGGTTGTTATTAATATTACTTATAATTATACTTAATGCTGAGTTTTGCACTTAACTGATTACTTCCTTTACTTCCGTATTATGAGAAATGATTCGTTTTGTTAGTCTTTGGATGTCATCGATGCACCTGATAGTTATGATCTTGTCTTTGTCTTCTTTTCAAGCGAAATTTTTTCCATTTTTAAACCAAATGTATTTGTATTCTGAACCTAATTGTTTTTTTGCATTCCACAAAATTGTTTTATTTGCTTTTGTAAGTGCGCGTCTCAACATAATTCTATCCTTACCCTCATCATATTTCATAGGTGCATTAGGAAGAATATCATTCACTTTTAATACCTTTATTTTTGCAGCTTGTATCCACTTCTCACTCTCTGTTTCATCTTTTAATTCCAGTAGCAGATATCCATCCTTTCCTTTTCTTCCTTCTACCTGTGTTAAGCTTTTAATTGAACTCGCATCCATATCTAATTTAGTTGCTAATATTGTAGTAATCTTATTATGATTAATGCCATCAATACCCGATATACCAGTTATTTCAATTCTGTTATTATATTGCTTTTGTTCCATTTCTCCTATCTTTTGTTCTAGAGCACTTATTCTTATTTCCAAATTATTATTCCTGTTGTTTAATGCTAGATTTTTGGTTTCTAATTCTTTAATTCTGCTTTTTAGAACATCCATACTTTCTAGCACCTCATCTAGTTTATCGTGACAGTAACTTATAGAAGATTCGATTGGCTCTAGTTCTCGCTTTATAGTAACTTCAACTTCCTTTGAAATATCCTTTAGTAACTTTTTAATGTCTATTGTTGGCTTAGAATGCGAATGATCTTGAGTTTGTTGATTTTGTTCCACTTTTTCTTCTTCTTCTGGGATAATAAACGACCTTCTTACAGGAGTGTATCGTTGACATTCCTTGCAGGTCCATTCCAGGCTATCTGCGTTACGTAATGCTGCAATCTGTTTAGTTGAAAGATTAGTACAGGCTTGGGTCGCGTGCATAATTTTTTCGCATTTGCTGCATTCTAAGCCGGGAGTTCTTTTAGTTATCGGTTTTTCACAACAATCACATTTATTCATTGTAATGTCGGTATAAAGACTTTTTTAACCACACGTCCGATCGGTAACACTCTGTCGATGCAAACTTTGTCTTATATAAGTCAAGTACATTTGTATGAAAAATAAAATGTCTATTTTCAATGTTTGATTCATAAAATATTTTCTTTGTGTTGTCTGATAAGAACATGATAACTGATAAGAACTTTGATAACTGATAAGAGATCTTATTGGATGCTACCTTGCCGACAGTTGGGGTCGTGCAGGGATTAATTCCTCATCTTGTGTTAGTGGATAGTAGTAAATAGAATAGAATAGAATAGAATGATTTTTATTCAATATGGATTATTACATAATACTTATTGACAGTCATTATTTTATTTACCACTGGTTCGGAAAATACCTCTGTCCTGGGAAGAACCAGCAAGAAACCCAGCGGGACTTTTTTTTTAAACATAATTTCACTTAACAATAATCTTGTTTATACAATTTTAAATGAATTTTCATAGAACCAGCATGGTGGCGATCACCTTATTCCCAGGGGTTAATTTCATTCATGTATTCCTTGATATTATAATAACCCTTTTTGTACAGTTTTTCTTTAATAAAACTTTTAAACTTGTTTATTGACAAACTTTGAACATGTTCTGGGATTTTGTTGTAAAAGCGTATACATTGCCCCATAAATGAATTACTAACTCTGTGGAGTCTAGTAACTGGCATTACAAGCTTATGTTTGTTCCTAGTGTTTAAGGTATGAACATCCTTATTCTTATTAAAACTATTAATGTTTTTATGTACATACATTACATTTTCATAAATATATTGCGATGCCAAAGTTAATATATTTATTTCTGTAAATTTTTCTCTGAGGGACTCTTTACAATTTAGATTATAAATCGCCCGTACGGCTCTCTTTTGAAAAACAAATATAGCTTCAATATCAGTCGCATTACCCCATAGCAAAATTCCATAAGACATTACGCTATGAAATATACTAAAATACACTAACCTAGCTGTCTCAACATCTGTGAGACTTCTAATCTTTCTTACAGCATACGCTGCAGAACTAAGTCTGCTTGCTAATTTAGATATATGGGGGCCCCATTGAAGTTTCGCGTCAATAGTAATACCAAGAAAAACAGTGGTATCCACAAGACTCAACTCCTCCCCATTTAAGAGCACATTGGTTTTCGAATGTTTTACATTAGGTATTGTAAATTTAATACATTTTGTCTTATTGCCGTTTAAGAGCAAATTGTTGGCGTTAAACTAATGTACTAGTTTCGATAGAGCATTATTTACATCGTCATATTTAATTGACTGCCTTTTCAGTTTGAAAATTAAAGAGGTATCGTCAGCAAATAATACTATATCGTGATTGTCTCCTACAAGATAAGGTAAGTCATTAATATAGATTAAGAACAGAAATGGGCCAAGAATTGAGCCCTGAGGAATGCCCATTGATACTACCGATCCGGAGGAACATTTACCATTGATGATGACTTTTTGAGTTCTGTTACTTAAATATGAAGTAATAAGTCTAAGCGCCAAATTTTTTACACCGTAATGTTGTAGTTTACTGATTAATGTATCATGATTAACACAATCGAAAGCCTTGGAAAGGTCACAAAAAACACCTAAGGCATCCTGTGAATTATCCCAGGCAATAAAAATATATTTCATAAGCTCAACACTGGCTTTGTATTAAAAAAAATTAACAATTGATCCAAAATTATTTTTTCAAAAATTTTACTGAGAGTTGGTAGTACAGAAATAGGTCTATAATTAGCGGGGTCCTATGTACTACAAGACTTAAATAAAGGTATTACTTTACTATACTTCATTAAATCAGGAAACACACCAGAATCGATACAAGTATTAAAAATAATAGCAAGATGAGGTGCAATTAAATCTATTATGGACGCAATCACTGTAACGGAAATCCCCCACAAATCTGCGGTTTTCTTTACATCAATGGTTTTGAAGTATTTTACAATATTATGCGGTAATACTTTTTCAAATCTAAATTCTTTTAAACAGGTATTAACATTCTGTTTAAGTAATGACTCGGCGACAGTTGGAGAAGTATTCAATGACTCTGTTGTCAAGATAGGAACATCAGTGAAATATTTCTCAAACACCGCTGCAACTTCTTGATTTGATTTAGTAAATTCATTATTAATTTTTAATTGATAGTTTGAGTTACGAGGTTTCTCTTTACCGGTTTCGCTGTTAATTATACTCCACGTCATTTTAATTTTATTCTTAGCCGTCTTAACTTTGTTACTAATATGTAATGATTTGGCTGTGGAGCAAACTCTTTTAAACACTTTAGAATAATTTTTTACATATTCTTTAAAAGCATCGGAAAGATTATACGATCTTTCATGGTAAAGGTCATATAACCTTCGTCTGCTTTTATGAATTCCTACTGTCACCCACTCATTAAATGCCTTGCGACTGTTTCTGGAGAATGTTTTGGAAGTGAATGTTTTATTAAATTCATTGTTTATAAGGGTAAATAATTATCTATATAAATAGTCTGCATTGTTCTTATTAGAAAGGGATGGAAGGTTTTTTACCATATTACTTCTAAATCTCTCCAGGCGTTTTGCATTAATAGGAACAAACACAATTTTCTCAATTACCTGTTTTTTATGCATATAAGGTAATTTTATGAACTAAGTTTTTGAATTATTGATTTGTTGATTGGTACAACACCTGTAAAAATATTATCAATACAAGTTGCACTACACCCTGCAATACGTGTAGCTTCAAAGAATAAATTATTAAGATTAAAGGATTTGAACAAAGAACAAAATTTAATACTGATGGAAGAAGTTTCCAGGAGATTGATATTAAAGTCTCCACACACTATAAGAGATTTATTCTGTTTATTAAGCTTAACTAAAACTTCTTCCATAATTTTTTCAAAAGTATCATAACTTGAACATGGGCGTCTGTAAACACTGACAACAACAAGGTGCTCAAGCTCAACACATGCCATTTCTACAGTACGCTCAACAGAGAGGCTCACAATGTCTTTACGTTCTTTACATGATAAGGAATTATTAGCTAATATTAAGGAGCCACCACGTAATTTAGTATCTCTATTGACCGAACTGACCACCTGGTGATTACTGAAATTAAATATGGAGTTTTAATCTTTCAACCAATGTTCTGTAATACATAAAATATGTATACTGTTACTATTTAAAAATAATTCAATTTCTAATTCTTTGCCTAACATACCTTGTATATTTTGATGCACCAGGTGGATACAGTTTTTATTATTGTTATTTTGTGAAATTACATAATTATGTATTGGTAAGTTGCATTCTAAGCTATTTAAATTATCTTTGCTAGAGATTACCTCTATTGTCTTATTATCTAATTTAAATTACTTGGAACTGGTTCCAAATCAAACGTAAAATTATTTTGTTGCTCAAAAGAAGCAGGCGTCAAGGTAGCCAAATCATTGGCTGAGTATGATTATGAATAAATATGCTAAAATTGCAACCTGCTTTACCGACAATGAGGTGTCGTGTGAAGGTTAGTTGTTCACCTAGCTGCAGATAACAGCAGCGCGCTAATCTGTAGAATTAAAAGTTTAAATAAGTGGAAATTTAAATGTTTGTAAATTTCAGCAATTTATGTAAAATTTACTTGTAAAATGTTTCAGGTTGACTGTATGAGCAAAATAGGTGAATTCTGTGTGAATTCCACATGTAAATTCTCTTATCTTAGTGAAATATTGATAGTTGTGTATAAGAAATTTAAAAGTGTTTTAAATAGTAAAATGTGTAGAAAAAATGTAAATTAAACTATTGTATTATACTCGCGACAATCTAAAAGGTCCGATTTGACGTTTCTCATAATACATGCCGCGATAACTTTGTATGAACGTTGACGTAAGAAATCAAAAAATCAAATTCACAATCCAAAATAATTACTATGTTATCCATACACTATGACAATGAGTATTATTCGTAAGCCTCAAGTTTTACTTTATATTCGAAAAATGCTCTCAAAAAGACGAATTAATCGTTGCTTAATACTCTCACTGGACGATATTACAATGACATGTCTGTTGATATCTTTGGGTTCGTTGCCGTAGTGTTGTGACCGTTATAAACCATTTTTTCACCAAATAAAATCGAGTGTGTGAAAGTGTTTTAAATAGTAAAATGTGTAGAAAAAGTGTAAATTAAACTATTGTATTAGTTAACCAAGCTGCGCCCCTCTGCTCAACTAAAGCTACCCAACTTCTTCGTGTACCGACATGACGAGATCTCCCCAGAAGGCATCGCGTACAGAGGTACCGCGGTCCTTGTCAGGAGGGACGTCATGCACGAAGAAGTTGGCACCAATACACAATTCATATCTACGAGGACTAAGGGAATAAGGTTGAAGGTGGGGACCAAAGATACAAGGATATTCGCCGACAGACCTCCCGGCACCTCGTTTGCCCCCCAGGATATAAGAGCTATCCTTAATTCAACAACACCTGTTATCATCGCCGGAGAGCTCATTGCATAACATCCCGCATGGGGCTCCGCGCTGATAACACCACCTGGTAGGAAATTATATGACGACGCCGAGGAGTGGGGGTACGAGGTGCTGGGCCCAGATGAGCCCACCCATATCCCCGCCAAACCCGAACACCAGCCCGATGTCTTAGACATAGTGCTGTGCCATCTCCTGCCGTACCCAGTACAATTGGAATTACTGTACGACTTAGATACGCAGCACCTCCCCGTGCTGATTACCATCGACACCAGTGCGGATGCCGTAGTGCCCAGAAGCCTCAGAATGAGGACAAATTGGACACGCTTCCGCAGTGCGCTGGAGGGCCTCCAACTCTGCGCCTCTATCAACACTCATGAAGATGTGGGGACAGCGGCCCTTCATCTTCATAACACCATTAAAGACCAGCTGCAACTTCATTCCCACCCTGTCTTTACGGGGCGCGGGAAGGAGGAACTCCCACGCAGGCTGCAAATCCAGCTATCCGAGAAGCTTATAACCAAACTTAACTCCCTGACGGAAGAGCTGTCGGAAGCAATGAGAGCGTACAGGGGAGAAGCATAGGAGAGGCGAGTTGACGAAGCTTCGGAGACGCCCGCCTCCCTGCACCTCCTCAACCGGCAGCTCACCAAGACATCAACACCTGTCTGTCCACTGGTGGACAGCACGGGGAACAGAATCTACGACGCCCAAAAGAGGGCGGAATTGATGGCACAGCACCTTGAACAGCAATTCATACCCAACAGTGTAGCAGAGGGGTACACAGACCATGTACGAAGCATAGTGGACCGCGTACAGGAATACCTTTAAAACCCGGCGCCGCCCTTGCGGGGCGACCACTTTATCTCACCAGCGGAGGTAAGGCGCACTATCATGCGTCTACCCACCCGTAAAGAGCCGGGATATGACGGCATCACCACCACAGCCATCAAGCAGCTGCCCAGAAGGGTAATAGTGGCACTCACCAGGTTATACAATGGCATCCTGAGGACTGGCCACTTCCCGACCATCTGGAAGCAGGGAAAAATCATCGTGCTGCCGAAGCTGCCAAAAGACAGGAGGTTCCCGGCCAGCTACCGCCCCATAACGCTATTTCCGCACATATCATCGAGAAACTTACCCTGAGTAGGGTCCTCCCACATGTCACTCTGCGAGAGGAGCAATTCGGCTTCCGCAGCGGGCATTCCACCACTTCACATCTGGCCCGTGTGCTGCACTATCTTGCGGCCGAATATAACTTCGGCCGCATTTGTGTGGGGGTCCTTCTCAACATGGAGAATGCCTTCGACAGGGTGTGGCACGCAGGGCTAGTTTACAAACTCATTCAGTATACCAACTTACCGCCAATGCTTGTGCGGCTAATAACGTCGTTCCTGGAGGGGCGGAACTTCCATGTCACCCTGGAGGGGGCTGTTTCGGCGGCACGACCGATTTTAGCGGGAGTGCCACAGGGCAGCTGCCTATCATCGCACCTGTACGCGGTCTACACCAACGACATCCCCACCCTCCAACGCCATCTGGAGGAGTGGGAAGATGACGTTGTACTAGCCTTGTACGCCGACGACAGTGCGTACTTCGCGTCATTACGTCGGGTGGACATAGCTGCCAAGAAGTTGCAGCGGGTACTTGACCTCTTGCCTGAGTGGCTGGACAAATGGAGGCTGACGGTCAACGTCGGGAAGACCGTCGCCTTCATGACCAGGCTGGCCAGAAAACCACCAACTCTGCAACTCCGCGGGCAGGATGTGGGTTGGAGTAGTACCATCACATACCTAGGATGCCAGATAGATCGCTCGCTGCGCATGACCCCGATGGTCAACCACGTAGTGAGGCAGGCCAGAGCTGCGCGAGCGAAACTCTATCTTATACTGGCATCCAAACTTCCAACCAAAACCAATATTGGTATCTACAAGACCTACGTTCGCTCGCGGCTGACCTACGCAGCACCAGCCTGGTACGCGTTGACCTCGGCCACTCGGCGCAAGAGGTTGCAGGCCCAGCAAAATCTTGCGCTTCGGTTAATCGTGGGAGCCGGTCGCTACGTCAGGATGATGTCATCTTATGCAACCTCAAGGTCGAATCCATCCAGGAATTTGTGGTCCGTTCTGCGAGACGGTTGTTCGACCGCGCAGATTACGGACCACATCCCCAACTTCAAATCTAGCTCCTCTCCATGCCCGCCCACCTGACGGGCGATCACTCCCACGCGAACTTCTACGCTCACCGCCCGGCACAGGGGACGCCGGGGATGAGTGAGCATCCCGACACCTGATTTTATGCGTCAACGCAGCACCCAGGACCGGGGGGTCGTGCCCTCCTGAGATGCCGCCCATGTAAAGAGGGTTTCCTCGACACATGAAAACCTCCACAAGGAGAAGAACCACCACATACATACAAATCGTTCGGAACCAGCTACCAGTATAATATATAATCAAGAAAGAAAACGTATAGGGAAGTAATAGGAAAAGTAATTACTCTCTCACGGAGCGGTTTGAAGATAATTGCTGTTTTATTCTCAAGGGATCCTTCACCTTTAAATATAGCTACAGTCCATCTGGTGTCGCTAACGCGGCACATATTGAAGAATTAAGGCGCTGGGACCGGGAGGACCTCGGAAGACCCGTAATCCCCGCTAAATATTGCTCTGTTTTTGTCAAATTGTACCTATAATTTAATCCTAAGATTATGTGTGTATGTATATGATGTTGGTGTGCTTGAATAAAAAATAAATGTTAATGTATTATAAGTGTTTCATTAAGTAATAGTATTCCTGTATAATGCACTTCTGTCGATATCGATAAAATAAGAACACCACTAAACATCGATATCGATGATTTGAAGGATGTGTGCTTGCAATCTCAGCTATATTTTTTTTATTTTTTTTTATTACTCATATGTCAAAATGGGCGACTGCAGCGCCAAAACGCATAGTTGGGAAACTTGACTAAAAGTCACTGTCGTATCTGTAGCTTGCTACATATATATTTATCTATGATATATATTTATCTATGGTGTGCCTGAAGATTTTTACGAAATAGAGACTCATTATTTCGTGCTGCTGTGTTTTTATTTTGTGTGCCAGCTGGATACTTGGAAATAGAGATTAGGGACTCATTATTTCGTTTTATAATTATTTCGTGCTTCTGTTTTGTTTTGTGCGCCTTCTGGACTCTTATTATTCTGATAGAGACTCATTTCTTAATATTATTTGGTGTTTGTTATTCTTTGTGCCTGCACAATTTTACGAGATATAGACTCATTTCTTTTTTTATTTTGTGTACGTGTGTCCGAGCATTATTTGTTAATATGTCACGCCATACGCGCTATGAACGAAAAAGAAAGTGTGCAAAGTGTAACATCACTGCTACAGAAGATGGAAACTTGAGTTTCCACAGATTTCCTCTACCTGGTAGACATACATTTTTAAAGTAATTAAGCTATTCTCATTTTTTATTACTTTGTCCCTCATTAAGTATCTAGTACTTAATAATTTTAACAATAAAACATACTATACATAAACTTTACCTTGTACGGGGCTACCTGGACCATCAATATTTTGTTGTCAATTACAATTTTTAAGTTATCATCCGAAAGACGTCCGCTGCTGGGCACAGGCCTCTGCTTAGCTTTCCATTGACGTCCGTCGAGTTGGGTGTTATGGTAGGATTTAACATAAACATTGCAAGAATAATTGATTTTCATTAATTTTTTTTCTCACAAAGTACGCATTTCCGCATATTGAAACTTTACGTGTGTGCTTATAATAATGTAACCTTTCTGTAAAAAAAAATTCTAACCCCAAGTCGACGGATGTCAATGGAAAGTCGTACCCAGGCCTCCCCCAAGGGTTGCCACAACAACAAAATCTGTGGGTCTTGCGTCCATCTGCTACCCGTGACCCTTAACAGGTTGTTGGTCTATCTTCTGGGAGGGCTTCAAAACCGTGATCAAAACTTCACTATTAGATTTAAAAAAAAATCAATAATTTCAGGGCACGTGTATGGGCTGAATACTGTTACCCTACTGGAGAGTGGGCAACTGAGAAATCACTAAGAGACTTGCACTCACAACACAAGATGTTGTGCAGTAAGCACTTTGATGACTCCTCTTTCACTAACAGTGAGAGGACAAGATTGCACAATTTTGCCATCCCAATTGGGACACAGAACTTAATGGTAAAGATTCGCCAGGAACTATGTGCAAGTAAAAGTGAACAAGATACAAATATCTCAGTTGAAAAACCTCAAGTAAGTTACATTAATTACTATATTACTCAAAACTCCATCAATCATAAAGCTTGATATGTGGTTGGAATTTATAAGTATAGTCAAACAACTACTTATGCTAAAACTCAAAGTTTTTTTTAAAGGATAGGGTGACAAACAAGCACACAGTCCACCTGATGGTAAGTGGTTGCTGTAGCCCATAGACATCTACATTTATCCTCGTTTGCAAATCAAAATGCAGATGCGTTGTCACCCATGAGGGCTAAGATGGAATGCCTCTTTTCCTGTAAATAGAGTATCCGGTTCTCTACACTCACCATACGAAACTGCTATTATTCATCATATTCATATACGCTGGTATTCAGTGAGAGTGGTCTTTCCCCGGTCGAGCCGACCCATTGGTGCTACAACTATACTACTACTATATCTGCAGCATGGCTCTACCACATATAAAAAGTAGTATAAAAAGTAAGAAACTAATAGGCCTTGTCTATATTCTATTTAAAATTTTATTATATTTTAATAAATAGACCTCATCAATTTTCATCAAGTATGATTCAGACAAGAGCAGACTTGTATCAGTAATAATAAAAACAGTTAACTCAACATCAACCATAGTATTGTTAAAAACCAAAATAAATACACAACCCTCAATCTCATAATGGTTTTTATAAAAGTATACTTACTACTTTTTTTATTAGAAGTTCCAAGCATGAAGCTTTTCACAAGTTGAACGCAAAAATGAGAAAAATAATATGACATTTGAAACATCCTGATAATTTAAATGTAGAAACTGATCATCACCTTTGTTCACAAAAATCTTCTCATTGTAATATTCAGGTGCTAGTATTGGAACCTTCATTACCTGTTCAGGTGCCAACCCTATGTGAACCAACTACTGATAGCTTGATGATTGTAGTACTTATACTAATTTTCACTCACATTACATACATACATACAACATTAAAACTTTTGTTCACATTTTTGGTCTTATAGAAATTGATGATTGTATTTTCCTGGGTAATAGGGAATATGCATGCATTTTTTTATTTGCAAAATTAATTAACTGTTAGCTCTAGTAAACTATTATGAAATAGTTTTTAAAATACCTTCATCAGCGACGATGTTATGAAGCTTCAAAAATGCCAATTAGAAAGAGAAGTCCGATAAAGACTATGACATCAAAGTCTATGCCGACCATACATTTGCCATAGATAACAGTGTTTTCGTAAGAGGGACAGATAATTATTTAAAATGGTTATATGTTGTTTGTTTTTATATAAATTTTGATTCTATTTTCACTGTTAGCATTATGTTTTTGTATATTTTTAGATAAATTGTGTGGCTAATGAATATTTTTTTCATGCATATTCCCTATTTGGAGCACAGTGACCAATTTCTCATATAAATAAGAAACAAAGTAATGCTTGCTAATTATGTAAATTAATATCACCATAATGATTCTTACACAGGCAATGTAGAAACTGATCATCACCTTTGTTCACAAAAATCTTCTCATTGTAATTTTCAGGTGCTAGTATTGGAACCTTCATTACCTGTTCAGGTGCCAACCATAGCCAACCCAACTACATCTTTACCTGTTCAGATGCCAACCGTATATAAAACAACTACTGATAGCTTGAAGGTTTGTAGTACTGATACTAATTTTTACATACATACTACATTATTTTTGGTCTTATAGAATTTGATGATCATGTTTTCATGGACAATTTCAATCACAGTGACCAATATCTCTTCTTCTTCTTCTTCTTTACTTTTTGGCTTCTCTTAAAAGAATTCTGCCAATGTCAAGTCAGTCATGGGAGTGACAACAAGGTAAATAAAATCTTTATATTAAATGTTTTGTGATTGTCTTCTAATCTACAACAAAAGACAACACAAACATTTATAATTCTACCACCAACAATGATTAGTATTATATTACAACTTTATAAATAAAATCACATAAAATATGAACAAATGAGGAGAACACGAGAGATATCAGACAGGTAGAATTAGTAGGACGAGGGATGTTTTGGGAAGGATATCATACAAGGAGAACTTGAGTCGAGTACATTCGAAAAATATGTGATCGGCGGAATTATCCCTTATCCTTAATTTGCCTAGGTGTACCAGTGTGCAAGAATGACCGAAGCGAAGACGGCAAATGGTTGATGTAGTAAATTTGTTAGCTTTACGATAATGGAAAAACCAAGGTTTGTATGGGATTGTGCCTTGAACCCGAGCATAGTGTTTACATTTTGTGTTTTTAGTTTGGTCCCAGAGACCTTGCCAAGATGCCATGAAGTCAGATCCTGCTAGTGGAAGCAAGTCATGGGGGAAAATTTGGTACTGAAAGAGGATACTTGTTCGTGTTGCTTTCTTAGCCAAGAAAACAGCACACTCATTACCATGTATCCCAGAATGGCCTGGAATCCAAGCCAAAACAACTTTTAGGCCTTTTTTGTTACAAATATATAATGCTTTTTTAATAAAGAGGATAGGGAAAAGATTTGATTTAGAGTGGAAGGAGCTGGAGATAATAGTTTGGAGACAGTTAAGAGAGTCAGAGAGAATTAAGGTATTTTCCAGGTTGTGAGATTCGGCATATAGGATTGCCTCTAAAATGGCAATATATTCACCTGTGAAAACTGATGATTCAGGAGGGCACTTAAAATTAAAAATTATTCTATATTTAGGGATCTAAACTGCAGAACCTACACAATCTTTGTTAGAAGTCTTTGAAGCATCTGTGTACATAATGATCCAGTCTTGCCAATTTTCTGAGATGATTTTCTTTAATTTACTGTTAGGATCAATGGTTTTCTTGTCAAGTCCAAGGTCAAGGATGACATTTGGGTTAAAAACTAGTGCTTCGTAGGGAGTGGAGAAGAGTAAGTTGATGCTATTTTGAAAGATAGATTGAATATATACATACTTCATATAGCTTTTTAAAAAACATGGTATATCTTTATGTCGGCAGTATGGGGAGATTGAAATTTGCTGATAAGTGAGTGTAGTATATAAAACATCGAATGGTTATGAAGAAAACACTTTTTGTACCAGAATTTGTCTGATAGGTACTGCCTGCGAATAAAGAGAGGACCTCACTACACTCGACCTAGATAGCATTAGTGGGGGTAGATTTCAATCCTGTTATAATGCGAAGGCATTTTACTTGAATTTGATCCAAAGTTTTATTAAGCACACTTTTATTGCATGGTTCCCACAAAAAGGAAGCATAGCATTATATAAGAGGTGTTGGAAGTAAGGATGAGAGCCCCACCAAGCTCCTGATGTAGCGCGAATGATGTTAAGATTTTTTTCGCATTTTGAAGCTATGTAGGATAAGTGGGGAATTCCAGACAATTTGTCAAATGTGGAATTTCACATGGCTCACATTGGGAATCAATGAGTCTCCAATAGAGATTGGCACTTCTGGGATGAGTCTACGTCTCGAAAATATCACGTTTTTACTTTGGGGGGGGGGGGGGGGGAGATATGGATAAACCATTCTGTGAACCATTATTGGAGGTAATATACCGCACGAGATAATCGAGAAGAGGCGTCAGGTAATGAATGGTCAGTAACGAAAAGAGCCAAATCATCAGCATATTGGAGTATGTTGGACAGACAGTTCACGGATCTATCTAGATCATGGGTATATAAGTTATACAGAAAGGGACTTAGAACAGAGCTTTGTGGAAGACCTTTCCAGATGTATCTCTCTGGCATGAAATTATCCTCTACGCACACTAGAACACGTCTTCCTGAATAAAGGTTTGATACAAAGTTCGTTATCCTCATAGGAATGCTCAGCTGATGCATCTTATGCCTGAGCAGTGGAAGTATAACATTATCATAAGCTGGGCAAACGTCTAAGAAGACACATACAAGGAAGTTGTTTTGGGAAAATGCAAGTCTGACATTGGAAATCAAAAGGCTGAGACTGTCAGAGGTACTCAAACCCTTTCTAAAACCAAACTGGCTTTTAGGCAAGATGCCTCTATTTTCTAGTATCCACTCTAGGCGGTTTTTGACGAGGTGCTCCATTATCTTTGATAGAGTGGATGAAATGGCTATTGGACGGTAACTAGTGCCTGTAGAGGGGTCTTTTCCAGTTTTATGGATAGGAATTATGATATGGGTTTATCACTCATCAGGAACTGCTCCTGTTGAATATATACAGTTGATTATGTCTAGGAAATATTTTTTGGATGTGGGGCCCATATGAGTTAAAAGAGAGTAAGGGATCCCGTCGATACCCGGAGAGGAGTCCTTCAGATGGTTCAACACCAACTGAAGCTCTGTGAGGGAGAAGGTATAATTTATAAAAGATGGGAAGGTGGGCGGTCACTGGGAATATCTCCTCTAAGGAAGGAGCCCATGGAGGAGACAAGCTGCTACAGAAGTTGTCTATCCAAAGTGAGGGGTCAGGGATATTTATTTGGCTATCATTGAGAGAACCACGAAATCGCTTTGTTTTTCCAAACAAGGGTGGCTGGAGAGCGAGGTGACAGAGTCTCACAAAATAAAAGCCATGCTTTTTCCTTCTTCTCCGAGAATGTTTTTTTGGCTTGAGCAGCTATTTTTTTATATTTTATAAAGTCATCGACATATTTTCAGAGTACTGTTGTTCAGCATCTTCGCGTTTTTAACAATAGAATAGCACTGAATCCCACCAAGGAGGTGAGGAAATTTTGTTATGGAAGCCATTTTTAAGGGGAATAGATTTTGTAGCAGATTCATTCAAAAGGGAGATAAAATCAGAGTAGGCATGCTGTAAGTTAATGTGAGACACTGGAGGGAGAGAATGA
The DNA here is from genome assembly GCA_033319125.1 of Parnassius glacialis. Lineage (NCBI taxonomy): Eukaryota > Metazoa > Arthropoda > Insecta > Lepidoptera > Papilionidae > Parnassius > Parnassius glacialis. Next base: position 15,564,118 of record JAVANC010000013.1, on the reverse strand, counting down.
GCTTTAATTTCTATATCAGAAAGATATACATCCCAGTTGGCTTTTGACACGTTAAACTTGGAGATGCATGATTTATTCCTAGTGAGAAAGCTTCTACTAGACAAAGACAAAAGGATAGGCAAGTGGTCACTACCAAAGGTGGACGATAGAGTGCTCCAATTGATCATCATCATTATTTTCCAATTGATACTTGCAGCTAAATTAGCAGAGCAGAGATAGATCTAATACAGAATTAGAACATTGGGAAGGGTAGACCATGCGGGTAGAAGACCCATTATTCAAAATGCAAAGATTAAACTCATTAAAGACGTCTATTAAAAAATTGTAAAAAGAATCATTTTTATGAGAACCCCACAGTATGTTATGACTATTGAAGTCCCCAATTACAATAAGGAGGAGATATACTAGACAGGATTAAGTTACTTTTACAGCTGTTGTATTAATATCACTTGCAGAGGTGGAAGGAGAATTGAGCAAGAGGTAAGATTTCTATTTAGAAAAATCATAGTGCCGCCGTAGCCATCGCTGTGGTCGTCACGGATGCATGAAAAACCTGGGATTCTGAATCTAAAACCAGGTCTTAGCCAGGTTTCCGCAATAGCAATGACTGACTATTTATCAAATTAGTTTAGATTTCTTGTTCAATTCCACTGGAGGATGTGGAGGCGATTGAATTTTATAATTTTTTTGGAAGAGCACGTCAAGTTTATTTCTTACGTTAAACGGTAGGTGTATGTCGTCAAATTTACCAATTATATCAGAGATGGAGGACACAAAGTTCTCCAGGAGATTATCATTAGGGGATAGATTAGCTTGAAGAGCATGACCATTTGGAAGGGAAGAGGTAGGGGTTCTTACAATATTGTTGTGTGCTACCTTATCACAGCCTACATAATTTGGAACAGGTCTAGTTGTGTTAATTCTGTAAACAGTCTTTCTATAAGATTGAGAAGCGGGAGGATCAGGGTGAATACTTGATAACTGTTGTGATGAAGTGGGTAGGCAAGGGATCCTTAAAGACGTTAATTATCTATCGCTACTTTTGGTAAGTAAGTAATAATAATAAATATACCAAGAAGTAATAAACAACACAAATTTATATAATGACAAACACAGAAGACGGCAAAGATATTAACGAAGCTCAACACAAAAATATATCCGAAAATCGCTGAAACACGTGTGACTACCAATCACTCTGACAGCAGCGACCAATATCTCATAAGAAACAAGCTTTTGACTTTGACACTTGCTCAGGTATCAAGAGTTTTATTCATAGTTTATTAACTATCTAAGGGTGACCCTGAAACAGAAACAGAAACTTTTTTATTCAATATAGATTATAAATAATACTTATATAGATTATAAATAATACTTATTGAAAGTCACTTTTTTGTTTAATTACCACTGGTTCGAAAAAAAATCCTCTGTCCTGGGAAGAACCAGCAGGAAACCCAGCGGGACTTTTTTTTTAAATAACAGCTCACACGAATTAGTTATTTTTTATTATATTTATATTTATTAGCAAACAGTTACACAAATAAATATCACAACAAATTAGAATTAGCTTGGTAGCGATCACCTCATTTCCAAGGGTTATTATCATCCATCAATTATTTAATATTATAATAACCCTTTTTATACAAACTTAGTTTAATAAAGTTTTTGAACTTTGAGCTGGTCAATTTTTGTATATTTTCTGGAATTTCTCTCGATGGAGTCGAGTAACTGGTACTACTAGCTTGTGTCTGTTCCTAGTATTTACAGAATGAATATCACTTACTTTTGTAAAACTACTTTTATTTTTGTGTATGTACATTACATTTTCATAAATGTATTGAGAGGCCAAAGTTAATATATTAATTTCCTTAAATTTTTGTCGCAGGGAATCTTGAGGCTTTAAATCATAAATTGCTCTTATGGCCCTCTTCTGTAAAATAAATATAATTTCAGAGTCAGCTGCGTGCCCCCATAGTAAAATACCATAGGACATTATGCTATGGAAATAGCTAAAGTAAGCTAGTCTAGCTGTTTCAACACTGGTGACTGCTAATCTTTTTTATAGCATATGCTGCAGAACTAAGTCTGCTTGCTAGTTTTGATATATGGGGGTTCCATTGAAGCTTCGCGTCTAGTGTGATTCCAAGAAAAATAGTGGTATCTATCTATAAGGACTCAGTTTCTCCCCATTTAAAATGACATTAGTATTTAATTGTTTGACATTTGGAAGTCATAAATTTCGTATTAGCGCCATTTAAATGCAAATTATTAACATTGAACCAGTTTACTAATTAAAATATAGCATTATTTACTTCGCCATGTTTTAGTAATTGTGGACTTAATTTGAAAATTAAAGAAGTCATCTGCAAATAATACTATATCATGGTTATCCCCTACTATGTAAGGTAAGTCATTCATGTATACAAGAAACAGAAAGGGGCCGAGAATTGAGCCTTGAGGCACGCCCATTTTTACCATCAACCCGGAAGAGCTCATACTGTTAATGACAACTTTTTGCGTTCTCTTGTGTTGAAGTTTTCTGATTAATGTTTCATGGTGAACACAGTCGAAGGCCTTGGATAGGTCACAAAATATACCCAAAGCATGCTGTGAATTCTCCTATGCATTAAAGATATATTTAATCATCTCAACACCGGCATCAGTTGTCAAGCGACCCCTTGTGAAATCAAATTGATTTTTATGAAGTAAATTATTTATATTAAAGAAATTTAACATTTGATCAAGAATATAAATCTAAATAAAAATCTTACTAAGTGTTGGTAGTACAGAAATAGGTCTAAAATTGGCCGGGTCTAATGTACTACCAGATTTAAATAAAGATATTACTTTACTATGCTTCATTAAAAAATCAGGAAACACACCAGATTCGACACTAGTATTAAAAATAATAGCTAAATGAGGCGCGATTGTTTTTGATTATATAGACGCAATAACTTTAACGGAAATCCCCCACAGATCCGCAGTTTTCTCAACATCAATAGTTTTAAAATATTTTACAATATCTTTTGACGATACTTTACGAAATGTAAAATTCTTTGTACACGCATTTACATTATGTTTAACCGGTTCAGTGCGGATGGCACGCCAGGCGTGCCATCTATTTCTTTTGCGTGTGGCGTATGACACACGAGTCGTGTCTTTTTAAAAATCGTTATAACTCGCTCAAATTGCGTTTTTGGAAAATTTATCCAGAACAAAATATTCATTATTTTGCAAGTAGTTCATGCATGCGGCTTCGTTTCTGGATATTTTGAAAATTTTAAATTTTTAGGGGTTGACAACCTTTTTTTAACTTGTACATGGGGTACTCTTTTTACTTTGTGGGTTTTTAATCATGTTGTGGAAAAATAGTTTAATAAGTAACAAATAATAGCACTCATTGCGATCGCTCACAAACTCTAGTTGTAAATAAATTTCTGGAAAACAAGTGTCCTGTTAAAAAAAAACAATGCGTTTGTCTTATTGTTTAATTTTGCTTAAAATGGTTGACCTGCCGTCTTATTACTATCATATGGCCGAATAGACCTACGAAGTACCATGTGCTCTTGTGATATGGTATAAGGTTTATTTTAGCTTGAAATAGTTTGAAACCGTTCATGCATAAAAAAAGTTCGCTAATAAATAGTCTTTTGTCAATCTGTCGCCGTATAGCGCCGGCGTTTGTTTCCTTTTGAAAACACTTGTTTTGCTATTCTTACTAATTATACGTTTTCGAATCGACTTTACTTTTATATTTGTATAACATTAAATAATATTTAACATTTGTAAATATTAATGAATCATAAACCTTATTTTTTTCCAAATTAAAGTTCTTGTTTGTTTGATATTTACAAATATTATTATTAGGTGAAAATTTAATTTAATAAAAACCAAGGTTTTCCAGGGTGATTTAGCTGTACCTACTTATATAAATAATTTTTTTATAAAACAATTAATAGTGCAAAAGGTTTGTAATCTCTTCATAAAAAAGTCACTTATCTCAATTTCAAAGAAAACACGTAGAAAAACACGTAGCTACACACTAAATCATAATCATTTATTTTGTGGATCATAGGTATTACATAGATGTTAGATACATTATTATATAATCAAGTTCAACTATGTCCTACCCTGTGGGCATACGAAATACAATATTTTTGGAAATCATTTAAAGTAAATAAAAATAACAAAAAATGGAACGTATACAAAACGTTAGTGGGTATAGAATTTGAGAAAATAGTTAAGTAGGTAAGTTAGAAATTTAATTATGACATAAATATATTGAATAATAACTATATTTTATTATGTACATTTTTAAATAATGACCTAACAATATTTCAAGCAAATAAATAGTGACACATTTCTTTGTTTTTTATTCACTTAAAAAACAAGTATCCTTCCATTTGTAACTTATGTTTGATGTCAAATAAACTTAATTAGGTCTAAACAAGTAAAAAAAGCATAAAAAGAACATTACTTTTACTCATGGCTGATGGCACAATAGGCGTGGCGAAAGACACGCCAGGCGTGTCATGAAATATTTGTTCGCCGCCACAACTAAAAATTGTCGAAAATCGGTGCCGCAACGAATCGTTTAAGTAATGATTCGGCGACGGCAGGAGAAGAATTCAGTGACTTCGTGGTTAATATCGGAATATCAGTAAAATATTTCTCAAAAACCATTGCAACGTCCTGATCTGATTCAGTTAATTTGTTTTTAACACTTAACTAGTAGTTTGAATTGCGAGAGTTGATCTTACAGTGTCGCTATTAATTATACTCCATGTCATTTCAAGCTGTCTTAATTTTGTTGCTCAAATGCAAATACTTGGCTGTGGAGCACACTCTTTTAAATATTTTTTACATATTCCCTAAATTAAAAAAAAAAAAGTAAAAGAAAGTTCTTAGAAAATCAAAAACTGAAATTAGCAAGTTATATTAATATAAATTAATTTTTTAAAAAGATATCATTTTATGATATCTTTTTAAAATACTTCGCTGCATCTGATGGAACCACCGAGAAAAGCACTTTGCCATCTCGTCCTTTTAGGGGTCTCTTCGACGGAATTTTGAAACGCAGCCACTGCTTCCTCATCATCATCATCATCATTACAGCCCTTCACAAGTCCACTGCTGAACAGAGGCCTCCCCCAAGGAATGCCACAAAGCATGGTCCTGAGCCACCTGCATCCATCGACTTCCTGCATGTCTTACCAGGTCGTCACTCCATCTCGTGGGGGGTCGCCCTACACTTCGCCTACCGGTACGAGGCTGCCACTCAAGAACCTTTCTTCCCCATCGGTTGTCGGTTCTTCGAGCTATATGGCCGGCCCACTGCCACTTCAGCTTACTAATCCGTTGGGCTATGTCGGTTACTCTGGTTCTACTGCGGATATACTCTTTCCTAAGTTTATCACGCAGAGAAACTCCGAGCATAGCCCTCTCCATAGCTCGCTGAGCGACCTTGAGCTTCCTCATACGGCCAGCAGTGAAGGACCACGTCTCAGTTCCGTAAGTCATCATTGACAACACGCACTGGTTGTACAATCTCGTTTTAAGGTATGTCTGACGAGAAGATGTGTCGTAGCTTCCCGAACGCTGCCTAGCCGAGTTGAATCCGTCGATTGACCTCTCGGTCGAAGTTGGACTTACCTAGTCTGACTATTTGTTCCAGGTAAACATACTCGTCAACAACTTCGAGCTTAGTGCTCCCAACAACTACCGGCATAGGTGTGACATGGACATTAAACATGATCTTTGTTTTGTCCATGTTCATCCTAAGACCTATCCGTTGGGAAACACTATTGAGGTCATTGAGCATAGTGCTTAGGTCTTCCAGCGATTCTCCCATAAGGACTATATCGTCGGCAAATCGAAGGTGAGTGATGTACTCGCCATTGATGTTGATACCGTATCCTTTCCAATCCAGAAGCTTGAAAACGTCTTCCAATGCAGCGGTGAAGAGTTTCGGGGATATAACATCACCCTGTCTTACACCTCTCTGCAATTGGATAGGTTTCGTACTCTGGTTCTGTACTCGGATAGCCATTGTAGCTCTACTGTACAAACACTTCAGCACTTCGATATACCGACAGTCAACTTGGCACCGCTGAAGGGACTGCAGCACCGCCCGAATTTCGACGGAATCAAAGGCTTTCTCATAGTCCACATACGCCAGACATAGTGGCAAATTGTACTCTTCCGACTTCTGTACAATTTGCCGAAGGGTATGTATGTGGTCTATGGTGCTAAAGCCCTTTCGGAAACCGGCTTGTTCGGGAGGCTGGAAGTCGTCAAGTCTGCGCGCGAGACGATTCGTAATAACTCTCGCAAACAGCACGTAGACGCGGCTCAGAAGGGAAATCGGTCTGTAGTTCTTCAAGAGAGCGTTGTCACCTTTCTTGAAGAACAAGACCACCGCACTTTTGCTCACGCCTCTGGTGTAATGCCACCATGGAGGACGGAATTAAAGAGCTTCTGAAGGACTTCAAGTACCGGTCTTCAACCCGCTTTCAGAAGCTCCGCTGTAATTCCATCCTCGCCTGGGGCCTTGCCGTTTTTAAGGTGCTGGAGAGCCATTCTAATCTCGCTCAGACTGATGTCCGGGATATCTTCGGAATAGTATCGGATAAGACTCGCTCTTGGATCGTTACTCACACTTGCGTTTGGCTCCAACGATGACGTGTACAGCTGCCCATAGAACCTCTCAATCTCACTCAAAATCTCAGGTGCCCCGGAAACGTTACTGCCACATTCGGTCTTCAGCTTTGACAGTTGGCTCTTTCTGGCACACAGATCTCTGGCAAAGACTTTGGAGCCTTGGTTCCGCTCGATCGCTTCTTCAATACAAGCTGTATTAAAGTTGCGTAAGTCCCACCGCATGCATTTGGAGATCTGTCTGTTCAGTTGCCTGTATGTTGTCAAATCTGTTGAAGAATGTAGTTTCATCTCCCGTCTAACAGCCATGAGATTAAGAGTGTGATCGAAGAGTTTTTGTGTTCTTCTGCGGCGGGTCTTGCAGAACTTAGCTCCAACAGCATGGACAGTTTCCACGAGCTTGTCATTCATATCGTCCACTTCATTGCAATCTTCTAGGCACTGAAAACGGTTTTGTAACTCGAGCTGAAAGATTTCGGGACTCTGGAACAGAGCACGAGGGGGACGGAGCGTTGACTTCATTAGACGAGACCTCTCCAACTTAACGTTTAGGTTCAGTGTGCCTCTAACCAATCGGTGATCGCTACAAGTTTTCACCCTCGCGATCACGGAGACATCACTGAACAGTTGTCGCCTGGTCGTCATAATGAAGTCAATCTCATTTTTTGTCGAACCGTCGGTGCTCGATCAGGTCCACTTCCTGTGGGGCCGCTTCTGGAAGAAAGAATTCATCATAAAGAGTCCCTCTTTCTCCATGAAGTCGGCCAGCTACTCGCCCCTCTGTTTCCGTTACCCTATTCCAAATTTCCCTATTTTCAGCTCACCGTTCTCTCTTGTGCCTAGTTTTGCATTGAAGTCTCCCATAAACACCGTATATTGGGTTTTGGAGGAATGCATGGCTCTAGAGATATCCTCATACATTTCCTCCACCTCCTCATCGGGGTGTGCCGAGGTTAGCGCGTAAACCTGTATGACCTTCAGCGAATACCGTTTAATGATTCTGAGTATAAGGTACGCAACCCTCGTCGACACACTCCCGATCTTTACAACGTTGTTAACGAGAGACTTGTGGACGATAAATCAGACACCTCCTTGGGACAGATGGTCGCCCTCCCGGTGATATAGCAATTTGCCGGATTCGAGGATTACCGTGTCCTCCCCCTCTCTTCGGACTTCGGATAATCCTATAATATGCCAGCGCAACTTGTCTATCTCTTCTTCCAGCTCCACGATCTTCTCGTCAGTCCTCAGGGTGCGTGCGTTGTACGTTGCCAGGTCGAGTCGTCTAAGGTGGCAACCGAACCTCCACCGGAGATTCTTAGCACCCCCTGCCCCGCCGTTACCATGGCCGCCACCGTAGCCAGGAATAGCGGGGCCGCCGGGGACTGAGGGCCGTCTGTTTGTTGCTCTATTCATTGGGGGGTGGCCATAGTTGCCACGCTTGGCGAGCGGGTTGGCAACCGCAGTTTTTTTATTGTAATTTTGGCTATTATCAGGAAGATGCTGCTGCCCATCTCCTGCCTGTTTCCCTTTGTCGACAAAGGGAAACAGGCAGGACACCCACGACACCATCGTCGACACCCACGGGAGGATATGGGGTAGTGGATATTCTTGACCGCCACTACACGGCTTCCTCGGTGTTCATAAAACATTTTCCTCAAAGTTTTTCTTTTATTTTCGGAAATAAATAAAAATCGCAAGGTGCGAGGCCGGGGCTATAGGGCGGGTGACCCAGTAATTCTACGTCTGACGTCGCCAAGTAGCCGATTGTTTGCTTGGCGGTGTGCGACGAGGCGTTGTCGTGGTGTAGGAGGATCTTACTGCGAGGTTGTTTCTCCCGAACTTTTTCCAAGACAAGTGGCAAACAATTATTAGTGTACCACGCAGCAGTAACTGTTTTTCGATCCTCTAAAATAATTGTTGCGTAATGACCTGTCCTTCTGAAGAACGAGGCTACCATTTTTTTCCCACGCTTCGACCTCTCTTCACTTTAGTTGGCAACTCCTCGGAAGGAAACACCCAGACAACAGACTGTCTCTTAGTTACAGGAAGTTTTGTGCCTGGTGGATAACCAGGCACAAAACTTCCTGACCGCTAAATGTTCATGGAGGATTTTGTGCACTTGACTCATACTGATGCCTAAGCTTTCCGAATCTGTTGATAAGTCACTCTTTTGTCAGTCTGTATCATTCGCCACACAACACTGATGTTATCTTCAGTCATTTCTGTAGAAGGCTGTCCCTCACGCAGATCATCGGTGAGATTAGTGCGACCACGTTTAAACTCATTAAACCAGTTGTAAACAGCGGCACGAGATAGGGCTTCATATTGAAAGGCCAATCGAAGTCTATAATAACTTTCCTGTTGACTTAAACGACGTCATTGTACGAAATAATAAAAAAATCATTGTACGAAAATTTTCTCTCGTTAAATTAATTCTGACGTGACACAGACAATTTTCAATTTTCCGCCAAAACGTAAACAAATTACAAATTAATAAAATACATACACAATAATATTGACAAAGAGTTCCATTTTCAAAATTTGGATTAATTTTTTATTATACCGTTTACAAGTGGCCAGTTCTAAAAACTTTCAGTGTCGCCCTCGTATGTATTGGTTTCGAACCCACAGTCTGCTTAAGTATTGTTTAGGAAACGAGGCTCTATATGATCAGAATATTTTACTTATTTCCAGATGCTAAGGACTAAAGGGATTTTAAGGGAGCTGGATTTAAGCAAGTCATTAGAATTGACCTCTAAGAAACTTAAACTTTACAAAAGATGTAGGAGAAATTTGAGCGATATAAAGAGACCTAGAAAAAATATTAAGAAACAACCACGTGCTCTCTTCAAAACATTGACTACAAATGGAAATGTCAAAAGTCTCATGGATAAAAATATATCAGGGCCATTTGCTTTATTGTTGCAAAGTCAACTGCAAAATACTCCCAGGAAACTGACTGGACGGAAATGGAGTATAGATGACAAAGTTATGGCTTTAAGCATCTATAAAAGGTCTACTGGCTGCTATAGACTGTTAAGGCGACTTTTTTGTCTACCAAGTGTAGGTAAATTAAAAGCATTACTGAATAGAATTCCGATGAAATGCGGTATAAATAGCCAAATATTCGAAACAATTAAAGGACTGGAAGAAAATCTGTGCATTTTGGCATTTGACGAAATGTCAATACGAAAAAATTTGCAATATAATGGTAAACAAGATATTATTGATGGTTATCAAGATCAGGGAAATGAAGGCAGAACTATGGAGCCAGCCACACATGCATTGCTTTTTATGGCTATTGGAATCAGAAAGAAGTGGAAGCAGCCTTTAGCTTTCTACTTTTCTGGTGACTGTGTTACAGCTGATAGATTATCTGTTCTTATAAAAGAAGTAAGTATGTAAATATAGTTGACTGGAGGAAAAAAAAATCATTGCATACTCAATATATATAATTATATATTTGTATTTACCGGTACTTGATGCAAGCTTCCAAGCTGGGTTGAACGTCACTGCTACTGTATCAGACAAATTTGGTGTGAATATCAAAGCGTTAAACTCCCTTGGTTCCTCAGTGGCTCAACCATATTTTGAGTTTAAAGGCCATGAAATTGTCACAATTTTAAACCCACCTCACTTAATCAAATGCTTCAGGAATAATTTGATGAAGTACAACATTAAATGCCCTCAAGTATTACAAATTGATGGAAAATCTATACCAGGTAATTGAAATGTTGTAAATAATAGATAATAATTAGGTATGACATGAGTCCATGGCTAAGGTCAAAGGTGGCAATTCAGGCTTCATAAGATTTATTTTGTCTTGAGCAAACCGCCGCGCGGATGATCATTAGATTCATATTAACTTAAACACAGACTCAAGTAATTTTTTTTAATACTTCTGTCATTATTTGTAATATATTTTACATGTTTATTATTACAGGTGTAGCCAAGTGGAGTCACATTAAAAAATTCTTTGAAAAAGACAATGGAAATCCAAATTTTGTTTTTGTACCTGCTTTAACCAAACAGCATATTGAACCTAATTTTAAACAAAAGATGAAGGTCAGCTTAGATTGCCAAGTATTCAGCCACTCAGTCGCTGCAGGAGTGCTTGCAAAGATTGCGAACAGTAAGTTGTCTTATTGGATAACTTTTAATATTCTTCAAAAAATAAGGGAGATGTTTTCTGGAAATATCAATCAACTATTATTACAGTTTATTCAAATAATCATTTTAATAAGATAAAATTAACTACTACTATTATACTATTAGCTACTTCGTGTTGACAGCTTCTTTTTATAATTGAATATAAGGTTACATTATGTGTAATTCTTATGCTGGTTGTACATGCTCGTCTCGTCTTGTCTCGTGCCTCCCTCCCCGACACATTTCCGAGAGCGAACGAGGGCGCGAGACGCGACGCGACGCGACGCACACTGGAAAAATATGTCAGAAGAAAGGTTTATTACAACAGCTTTAAATCTGTCCTGAATATTTTTATTTCTTGACTAACATTTTTATGTGTTCATCTCCTCTTGCAGCCCACATTTTAAAATCGAGTCTATAAAAATGTGTAGTAGACACTTCATGCAATTAATACGGGCATGTAGTGATGACAATCCGAATTCATTCAAAGTATTAGTAATTATCTATAACTCTTTTGTGAATTACTGCTAATTAAGAGATTATTAATGACCTACAAAATCACGTATCTATTGCGTCTAGAATCTTTTGTTAGTTAATGAGTTCTAAAAAGATCTCATTAGTAGTAGGAGCAAACACTAATAATTTTATTATTGGTTTTTGTTTAGTTCTTAGAAGACCTCAGTAGAGTCAAAGATATTTTTACTACCATCGGATTAAGGGTAGTTTGATGTTGTAATAAACCTTTCTTCTGACATATTTTTAAGCAAAAAAGAACCCGTAGCAGTTATCTTTCTGCATTTAAACAAGTTTGAAAAATAAGAAAAAAACTTTTTTTCAAAAAAAAGTGAAGTATTCTCCGTAATATGAAGTATGACAAAAAAAAAACATAAATAATTAGTACTATAACCTCCTGTAAGGATATAATGCGCAATTGTGTGATTCCAGGGTTTTTTCGTAAAAAAAAAAAAGTCCTCAGTTTTTAAGACAAATTACTTCGTGTAACATTTTTGACCATAGTTATAATAAACAGATGCCATTTCAAGCTTAAACAACGACACTTAAAATTTTAAAGGTCTATGTCTTCGATACGCGATTTTCGATCCAGTGTGCGACGCGGCGAACGCGTGAATTTCCCATTGTCTCCAGTTTCATTTCATTTTTCCCTAACCTTTCCCTATGAAATAAAAAATGGGTGTTTACTTTCCAGATGAACTGCCACAAGAAGCAACGACGACAGCCATGCAATCATGCAACCATGCTGATAGAAAAAATAGAGCAGCTGTTCGACACCTTAAATGGCGATAAGCCTGATCAGAAAAGAGGAAAAAAATTCCTTACAAAATTTACCCGAAGAAGTCCACATTTAAATTATTTTAAGAAAATGAAAATCATGTTCCAAGAATTACAATTTATTGGGGCCAGATGCAAGCCGCCTTCGCAGGAAGGTTTTTTAAGAACTATTAATACAGTTGAGCAATATAATATAAAAAGTTTATCAACGCGCAGACTCAATCAAGACTCATTAGAAAACTGTTTAAGAACCGAACCCAAACACCCTACAATTTGTTGCAGCTCTCAAAACTTCCATAATCAACAATTTAATGCATAGCAGCAAAAATCAAAATTGCAAAGAAGACAATAACGTCATATTAAATGATTTAAAATCTTTTTTAAGTCAAGTTGACCAAAATAAAAAAAAAAACAAATGTAGCTGTTGAAACATTTGATTTAACAGAAGGTGGAGAAGCATCTAATACTGTAATACCTCAGTGTTCTGGAGAACTGCAACCTTGCGCATATGTATGTGGCTTTTTGATAAAAAAATTAGAACCAATTTGCCATCAGTGCAAAATCACAATGCTTGCAGACCAGAACATTGAGGTAAGTCATTTATTCACAAGTTTCAAAGAATACAATTGTATACGCAACAGTCTACATTATGTTAATAATGTTTTTACAGAGACAGTGGAGATTGCTGCAACAATTGTTAATAAATTTTTGGATGAGCATGGGTGTAAAATAAATATAAAAAATTAACTTATAGAAATTTTAAGAATAAAATTAAATTTCGAATGGGTGCTTGATTGTTCTGAGCACTATAATAAAAATAAAATGAATATAATTATTTCTACTATATGTATATGCATAAAACGACACTGTGTATTAAAAAAAAACAGTTCATCGACGAAGCTTCGAAAAAAGCAATGAAAAGAAAAATAAATATTTTAAAACATGCTTACAACTTCGTTTTAATTATTACCTTCCCATAATCATGTATGTATCATGAAAGTACACCGAAATTCAGGTAATTTTCAAATTAAATACCGGAATTCCGCTTTGTTTTCATGATACATGCCATAAAATATGTATACTAAAATAAAATCATCAGCTTATCATCAGTTTTAAAATCTGGCGCGTTTGTTCATTGATCAAAAACAGGCTAGTGTCGCAAGTTGTTTGCATGTCGCAAGTTGTTTGCATTATTTTGTTTTCGTTCTTCCCGTCAGCTATGTATTCTGTAGTGTCCGACCGAAACATGATTATCAACCGAAAACAAACCTTCGGTCTGGGTGTCAGTTTCAGCCGAAACCGAAACCAAAACTGAAATATGGTATATTTTTTATAAACATTTAATGAAAAACAGTTACCTTAATAGCCATGTAGCAATATATTTATTCATTTTAAAGTAAAAATCAACACTTTCACCCATAAAAAGTTGCTCGCTAATTGAGAACATATTTTATTGTGTTCACAATATTTTTAATATTATTCAATGAGAGCATTAACTTAATATATCACATTCGCACACTTACAATATACACACAACTTAACAAAATCCCAGAAAATATACAAAACCTTCTCAAAGTTCGAAAACTAAGTTTTTATAAAAAGAGTTATTATAATAGTAAGGAATTTATGGATGTTTATAACCCCAGGGGATGAGGTGATTACTACCAAGCTATTTTTAATTTGTTTTGTGTTGTTAATTGTGTTACATACATGATTGTAAGAGTGGCGTGGGTAAGAGTAAGCTAGGCATGGGCGAAGTGGGTCCTCGCACTTTAAGAGGCCTCGCGAGGCCCCCTAAAATGCAATGCCCCCAGCCTACCACAGATGACTAATTAATTTGATCACTTTTACGCTTGAAAAAGAAAGTCACGTTTGTTTAGGGCCTCGCCCCTCTTAAATGCGACTGCGAGGCCGTTGTAACTACCTTCAAAGACCGCGATTGTTACATTGACGGAATAAGAGACTTGTCAGGAATTAATAGATATGAGTAGGTACGAAGATGACACTGAAAGTTCTTAGAAAATCAAAAACTGAACAAACTAGCAAGTTATTAGTTTTATTATATCTTTTCAAAATAGTGTCCATTTACATAAATACATTGCTGTATCCGATGGAACCACTGAGAAAAGCACTTTGCCCACTCGTCCTTAAGGGTCTCCGACGGAATTTTGAAACGCAGCCACTGCATCCTCGGCATCCATAAAACGTTTTCCTCGAAGTTTTTCTGTTATTTTCGGAAATAAATAAAAATCGCGAAGTCGGTGCTATAGGGCGAGTGACCCAGTAATTCCATGTCTGAAGTCGCCATGTAGTCGTTTGGTTTGCTTGGCGGTGTGCGTCAAGGCGTTGTCCTGGTGAAGGAAGATCCCACTGCGAGGTCGTTTCTCCGGAACTTTTTCCAAGACACAAGTGGCAAAAAATTGTAAGTGTACCACTTTGCAGTAAATGTTTTTCGATACCTCTAAAATAGTTGTTGCGTAATGACCTGTCCTTCCGAAGAACGAGGCCACCATCTTTTTTTCCAACGCTTCAACCTATCTTCACTTTAGTTGGCAACTCCTCGAAAGGAAATACCCAGACAGCAGACTGTCTCTTAGTTTCAGGATCATAACAATAAATCCAGCTTTCGTCACCCGTAAGTATGTCGAACACAGCATTTGAGTCACTTCCGTTAAACCATTTCACGACATGTTTGACGGAGTTTTTGGGCCTCTGTCAAATTATGAGGTATTCACCGGGCGCCAAGCTTCCTGACCGCTAAATGTTCATGGAGGATTTTGACGTGACAAAGACAATTTTCAATTTGCCGCCAAAAAAAAATTTTTACAGTGGTAGAGCCACGCGGCACTTGTGTTGTCGCACGGATGGGCCGACTCGAACCGGGGTGGTACCACGACCTCACAGAAAACCAGCGTGAAGTAGAGGTTTACCTCTGCGTTTCGCTTGGTGAGTGCAGGTGGCCGGAGGCCCTTTTTACTGGAAATGAGGCATTCCATCTTAGTCCTCACGGGTGACAACGCATCTACATTTTGATTCGCAAACGAGGATAGATTTAGATGTCTATGGGCCGCAGCAACCACTTACCATCAGGTGGACTGTGTGCTCGTTTGTCACCATTATCCTATATAAAAAAAAATCGTAAACCAATGACAAATTAATAAAATACATACACAATAATATAGGAAAAGAGTTCCATTTTCAAAATTTGAACTGATTTTTGTATTACATATATCGTTTACAAGGGGTCAGTTCTAAAAACAGTCAGTGTCGCCCTCGTATGTCGTGTCAAAGCATGTTTGGTAGGATAGATCTATTGGGTAGATCTATCCTACCAAATCTTTGGAACGAAAGAAAATGGGCCTCACTGATGCAACCTCGCCCACGTTTATATTAGTCCACGCTACGCCTCTGATTGGAAGCTGTTATTTAAAAAAACGTCCCGCTGGATTTCTTGCTGGTTCTTCCAAGGACAGAGGTTTTTTCAAACCAGTGGTAATTAAACAAAAGAGTGACTTTCAATAAGTATTATTTACAATCTATATTGAATAAAAAAGTTTCTGTTTCTGTATAATTATGACGTGACGTGACTCGTGAATTATATTCTATATAATACAATACACAAGTCACAAACTCATTCGAACGACGCACGATAATCCACGAACACTAAGTTTCGACGCCGCCGAAGGTTCGGCACAAATTTTGCCGAAACCGAAACTATTACCGAAACTAGATTTTTTTGCCGAAACCGAAACCGAACCCGAATCTTCGGTCATCATCATTATTGTTACAGCCCTTCATAGGTCCACTGCTGAACATAGGCCTCCCCCAAGGAATGTCACACAGCACGGTCCTGAGCCACCTGCATCCATCGACTTCCTGCATATCTTACCAGGTCGTCACTCCATCTAGTGGGGGGGTCGCCCTACACTTCGCCTACCGATACGAGGCTGCCACTCGAGAACCTTTTTTCTAACTAATCCGTTGGGCTATGTCGGTTACTCTGGTTCTACTGCGGATATCCTCATTTCTAAGTTTATTACGCAGAGAAACCCCGAGCATTGCCTCTTCCATAGCTCGCTGGGCGAACTTCAGCTTCCTCATATGGCCAGCCGTGAAGGACCATGTCTCAGATCCGTAAGTCATCACTGGCAACACGCACTGGTTGTACAATTTCGTTTTCATGTTTTGAGGCATGTCTAACGAGAAGATGTGCCTAGTTTCCCGAACGCTGCCCAGCCGAGTTGAATCCGTCGATTGACCTCTCGGTCGAAGTTGGACTTACCTAGTCGGATTATTTGTCCCAGGTAAACATACTCGTGAACAACTTCAAGTTTAGTGCACCCAACAACTACCGGCATAGGTGTGACATGGACGTTAAACATGATTTTTGTTTTGTCCATGTTCATCTTAAGACCTATCCGTTGGGAGACACTATTGAGGTCATTGAGCATAGTGCTTAGGTCCTCCAGCGATTCTGCCATAAGGACTATATCGTCGGCAAATCAAAGGTGAGTGATGTAATCGCCATTGATGTTAATAGCACATCCTTTCCAGTCCAGTAACTTGAAAACGTCTTCCAATGCAGCGGTGAAGAGTTTCGGGGATAAAACGTCACCCTGTCTTACACCTCTCTGCAATTGGATAGGTTTCGTACTCTGGTTCTGTACTCGGATAGCCATCGTAGCCCTACTGTACAAGCACTTGGATATACCGACAGTCAACTTGGCACCGTTGAAGGGACTGCCCACATTTGGACGGAATCGAAAGCTTTCTCATAGTCCACATACGCAAGGCAAAGTGGTAGATTGTACTCTTCGGTTTTCTGTACTATTTGCCGAAAGGTATGTATCTGGTCTATGGTGTTAAAGCCTTTTCAGAAACTGCCTTGTTCGGGAGGCTGGAACTCATTGAGTATGCGTGCGAGACGATTCTTAATGGTTCATAAACAGCACGTAGACGTGCTCGGAATCGGTCTGTAGTTCTTCAAGAGAACGTTGTCGCCTTTCTTGAAGAACAAGACCACCGCACTTTTGCTCACGCCTCCGGTGTAATGCCACCATGGAGGACGGAATTAAAGAGCTTCTGAAGGACTTCAAGTACCGGTTTTCCACCCGCTTTCAGAAGCTCCGCTGTAATTCCATCTCCGTCTGGGGCCTTGTCGTTTTTAAGGTGCTGGAGAGCCATTCTAATCTCGCTCAGAGTGACGTCCGGGATATCATCGGAATAGTGTCGAATAAGACTTGCTCTTGGATCGTTATTCACACTTGCGTTTGGCTCCAACGAATCTCACTCAAAATTGCAAGTGTCGCGGAAACTGTTTTGCCACACTCGATCTTCAACTTTGACAGTTGGCTCTTTCTGGCAGACAGATCTCTGGCAAAGACTCTGGAGCCTTGGTCCCGCTCGATCACTTCTTTAATACAAGCCGTATTGAAGTTGCGTAAGTCCCGCCGCATGCATTTGGAGATCTGTCTGTTCAGTTGCCTGTATGCTGTCAAATCTGTTAAAGACTGTAGCTTCATTTCCCGACTAACAGCCATGAGATTAAGAGTGTGATCGGAGAGTTTTTGTGTTCTTCTGCGGCAGGTCTTGCAAAACTTAGCTCCGACCGCATGGACAGTTTCCACGAGCTTGTCATTCATATCGTCCACTTTTGCAGTCTTCTAGGCACTGAAAACGGTTTTGTAACTCGAGCTGAAAGGTTTCGGGACTTTGGAACAGAGCACGAGGGGGACGGAGCGTTTACTTCATTAGACGAGACCTCTCCAACTTAACGTTTAGGTTCAGTGTGTCTGTAACCATTCGGAGATCGCTACCAGTTTTCACCCTCGCGATCACTGAGACATCACTGAACAGTTGTCGTTTGGTCGTCATAATGAAGTCAATCTCATTTTTTGTCGAACCGTCGGGGCTCGACTAGGTCCCCTTCCTGTGGGGCCGCTTCTGGAAGAAAGTTTTCATCATAAAGAGTCCCTCTTTCTCCATGAAGTCGGCCAGCTGCTGGCCCCTTGGGTTCCGTTGTCCTATTCCAAATTTCCCTACTTTTAGGCCACCGTTCTCTCTTGTGCCTAGTTTTGCATTGAAGTCTCCCATTAACACCGTATTGTAGGTTTGGGAGGTATGCATGGCTCTAGAGATATCCTCATACATTTCCTCCACCTCGTCATTGGGATGTGCCGAGGTTGGTGCGTAAACCTGTATGACCTTCAGCGAATACCGTTTGGTGATTCTGAGTATAAGGTACGCAACCCTCGTCGACACACTCCCGATCTTTACAACGTTGTTAACGAGAGACTTGTGGACGATAAATCCGACACCTCCTTGGGACAGATGGTCGCCCTCCCGGTGATAGAGCAAGTTGCCGGATTCGAGGATTACCGTGTCCTCCCCTTCTCTTCGGACCTCGGATAATCCTATAATATGCCAGCGTAACTTGTCTATCTCTTCTTTCAGATCCACGATCTTCTCGTCAGTCCTCAGGGTGCGTGCGTTGTATGTTGACAGGTCGAGTCGTCTTAGGTGGCAACCGAACCTCCACTGGAGATTCTTAGCCCGATTGCCCCGCCGTTACCATAGTCGCCACCGTAGCAGGAATAGCGGGGCCGGGGGGCCGTCTCTTTGTTACTCTCATCATTGGGGGTATTTGCCATAGTTGCCACGCAGTTTATAAATTGTAATTTTGCATCATCAGGAAGATGCTGCTGCCCATATCCTGCCTGTTTCCCTTTGTTGCCTTTTACGACACCCACGGGAAGATATGGGGTAGTTGATATTTTAACCGCCACTACACGACTATCTTCGGTTTAATCCTCGGGTTAATCTTCGGTCGGTCACTAGTATTCTGTGAATCCCATTCAGTGTTGCCAACTGCACCGTAATTACGGTAAAAACACCGTAATCAGCATAGATCTACCACCTACCGTAGGATTATAATTACGGTAGCAAAATACACCGTAATACCCAATGAAGATCGTATCTAAATATGATTATCTATAAACTAAAATAATTTTAGCGAGTTTGATTGTTTACTTTCTTTACGTTACAGTATTTTCCTTTTATTCTACCGACAACACTGTTTTATGCGTCGGGAAATCCCCCAATAGCGTGGTACCAGCTTGGAGATATTATGCGAACGAATTCGGGGGTGCTGTATGTATTTGAATTTCAATGAATACTTAGAGCTTTTTAATTTTCCTAGTTTATTTGTATCATAAACGAGATACGACTAACATTTCATTAATACTTAAAATTACGTAAGAGTTTGTTGTGTTGTGTTGTGTTGTGTGTGATCTGAGTGTTTAAAAATATGGAGAGTGATGGCGACAGCGCTACTGATCGAGAAGATAGCTTAACACGAGTACCGGCTAAGAGAAAGCGTTATAAGCAGAAGTTTCGGGAAGAATGGTTGCTGAATAAAGAATATAGTGACTGGCTAAGAAAGGATAATAGGGACTTATCGAAGGCGGTCTGCAATGTTTGCAATACATCTTTCAGTGCCGAAATAAGTGTAATAAAACGCCACAAAGAAGGAACTAAACACGTGAATAATTTAAAGAGGTGTAGTGCTTCAACGTCCAAAAAACAACAGTCTATAGTAAGCGTTTTTAAATCCATGCCAACTAATGAAAAGCAATTGGTAAAGACTTCAGAAATAAAATTAGCTGCTTTTGTTGCTGAGCATAAGGTATCTCATAATGTCATGAATCACTTAGCAGATTTGTTACCAAAGTTGTTCCCAGATTCTCAGATAGCCAAAGATATTAGATTAAAAAGAACTAAAGTTCAAGCTGTGATAAATAACTGTATTGGGGAAACTGAAAAAGAAAACTTGATCAGTGACTTGAAATCACAAATGTTTTCAATTTTGATAGACGAAAGCACAGATATTGCTGTAGTAAAAACAGTAGCTGTAGTGGTCAGGTATTTTGATCCAATGATTGGTAAAGTTATCACTCGGTTTTGGAATTTGATTCAATTATTTGATGAGAAAACCACCGATCATGTTGCAAATGCCGAAAAACTTTTTAATACTGTTATAGGTTCATTTCAAAAGTATGAGATTCCTACGGAAAACATCTTAGGTTTCGGCTCTGATGGATGCAACACAATGATGGGATGTAACAATTCAGTTTCAAGTCGATTTCGTCAACGTTGTCCAGGCATAATTGTGATCAAATGCATTTGCCATTCTCTGCATCTTTGCGCTAGTGACGCATGTAAAGAGCTTCCACTAAATTGTGAAAAAATGGCGCGAAATATTTATAATTATTTTAAATCCAGTAGTAAAAGGCAGAGTGAGTTGAAAGAGTTCCAGTATTTTGCTGAGGCGGATGTGCACAAAATTCTAAGACCAGCCCAGACTAGATGGTTGTCTTTAAATGCAGTAGTGCAAAGGATTCTGGAACAATGGGATGTATTACGTCTTTATTTCAATAGCAAATGGCTGGAAGAATCGGAGTGCCACGATATTCATGCATGCCTGAATGATCCCATAATCAAGGCTTATTACTATTTTTTGGCTTGGATGTTGCCAAAATTTACAACATTAAATAGCTGTTTTCAGAGCGAATCTATTTTAATTACGAAACTACATGGGAAAATGACAGCTTTTTATAAAGAACTGTTACTATTGGTTTTACACAGAAATTATGTAAATTCCGCTCCTATTGAAACTATAGATCCAATGACAGAAATAAATCACAAGGACCTAAAAGACATATATCTAGGTTTAGGTGTCCAGAAAGAACTAGATTCTGTTGAAAATGAAGAAAGAAAGTTAACTCTCAGAAAGATGTGTAAAAATTTTATTATTAGAGCTTGTGTGGGCCTTCGTAAACGATACTGTTTTAATGACAAAATTATGACAGAAATAGCAAAATTTGATCTAGAGAAAGTAATTTCTGATGACAGGGAAGAGTCAGTTTCGTCGTTATTTCCATTACTGCCCAGAATTGCCCCAACTTCAATCCAACATCAACAAGAACTAGATGATGAGTGGCGGAAGTTGCCGTTATACTACAAAGATTTGGATTTAAGTCAACCCCCTGACGTATTTTGGCACCAGGTAAGTTTCCATGTAAACTCGAAGCAACGTGAATTCATATTGGTTTCTATTGTTATAGCAGCCTAATCATTTTTTTTTTCAGGTCGCAGAACTGCGTGAC
Organism: Parnassius glacialis; assembly: GCA_033319125.1. Lineage (NCBI taxonomy): Eukaryota > Metazoa > Arthropoda > Insecta > Lepidoptera > Papilionidae > Parnassius > Parnassius glacialis. Next base: position 15,542,858 of record JAVANC010000013.1, on the reverse strand, counting down.
CAACATCGAGAAGGGAATACCTATTTCCAACACTTGCCAAAATTTATGTTGGCCATTTTGTCTCTGCCACACTCGAATGCTGAGTGCGAAAGAGTCTTCAGCAGAGTTAACGATATAAAAACAAAAAAACGGAATAAACTCCTAACGAAATCCATCAAGGGAAATCTCTTATCGCAGCAAGCCATACAGCGTCACGGAAAAAACTGTGTTGATTTTAATCCCACTCACGCTATGATCGCAAAACATAACAATGATATGTATAAAAATATTGAAACAATTATACTGTCCGATTCTGATTAAAAATATGTTTTTTTTTTAACTCTGACCCATAACATGCTACTAAATAAACAAGGTAATTCTACCGTATTTCAAATATATATTACAACATAATTTCGAAAATTCTACCGTATTTTTAAAAGAATTCTACCGTCCGCTAGATTTCAGACTTGGCAACACTGATCCCATTATCCCACATTCGGCCCCGGCCGCCGCACGGTTCGGACGTGTCGATGCGAACGCTAACATCTCACCGCTTACACAGGTGCAAAGTGTGCTCACGATTTTTAATAAAGCTAACAATATTTATTAAGACGTCATTCCTACCGCTCGTGTAAATTAAATAAACGGTTCTAATTTGAAAGGTCCAGTTCGCTTAACTTTAGATACCGGTTCAAACGCTAACTTCATAACGGAAACATGTTGTCGTCGATTAAACCTTCCGATTATTTACGAAAAGTCTAAAGTTCATGGCCCTATTAACTGAAATTAACCCTATTAACTGAAAATACTGTTTTGGGTCATACGATATTCGCGTTCGAATCTCGATTCGATAATAGATATTCGATAAAGGCCGCTGTTGTTTTGAATATTACTGGAAATTTACCATCGCTGAAATTAAATGTAAAAATTATTTATTAATTTATTAATAAATCAATAATTTTTATTTAATTAATAGAATCAGGCGTTACTTTGCGGAAGTCCATTATATTAAAGTTGGTAGAAAATTACTTCACGTACAACGCTTTAGCAAAAAATTAGATTTTAATTTATCAGATTCGGAAACTAAATTAATAGGTATGCGATGGGATCCAATTAATGATAATTTTACTTTTAAAATTGCTATGCTTTCTAACGACCCATTTACCAAACGCTCAATTTTGCTCAAACCGCTTCTTTGTATGACCCTCTTGGGCTACTCTCTGGAGAACTGTTGGAAACGTAGCCTGCATTGGGATGATAAAGTTCCCGCTGATATTGCTCGAGCTTGGGGCCAAATAAAAAAGGAACTTAATATCAGTCATACAGATTTACGCACGTTATTTTAGCGATTCTACATGAGATTTAGTAGAATTCAATGGTTCAACCAAAAGAGACATACCTTTTTTACAAAACAAATCAGTAAAAAATTCAACAACTAGAGAGCTCCATGTTGGAGTAAATTGCAAAAAAGTCAAATATTATGATAATGGTACCACAGTTGAGGTAGGTACAAAGAGAAAAAAAAGTTTTATTTAATTTAATGTGTTTGTAATGCATATTTGGCCGTTAAATGAAAAGGGGAGATCTCCCACCGGGCAAGGTAGTTCAACCCGGGGAATGGCTAACGCTCCGTGTTAGTACAGACGTATGGTTTGGGAATTCCCGACAATTTCAAAGTCCCGGGACACGAGATTGCCTATAATCAAAGTCCCGGGGATTCCCGGGACTTTGAGACTTTTAAGAAAAAACTTTTGTTTTTTTTTTAAGATGGGTAAGCCTTTTGGAAGAATTTTAATTGAGTTAATTTCTGGTGAAACGTATCAAAAAGCGGCAATTTTTTGTAAAAATCAACATTTTTATTAAACAATTGAACAGAAATTGAATAAAACTATTTCTTACGGATTTTATCGCGTTTAATTTACTATTTTAATTCCCGACGTATCGGGAGCTTTACAGCAACCCATGGTCTTCTTCTTTCTTTTTTATGGCGGTTTTGATCATTCGCCAATGTCAGCGTGAAAGCGTTTAGTGAGTAGAAGCTCAGTAGTTACAAATACTATGCCAATATACAAGAGAAGATTGTAATAGTACAAGTATCTTTTTTTCTTTAAACCAATTTTTTCCCTTTTTATCTTGTAGTACTGGTTGTACTGTTGAATTACCTAGAACAAATGACAAACACGGTTGCTATAACTACATTTGTATGTTAGTATTGACAAAATCACACAGAATATATACATAAGGAGTGTTTGTGTTGGTTAAAAGTGAATCAAAATTTATAGGACGAGGGATCTCAGGAGGGAGATAATCATAGAGTGAACAAGATAATTTAGGACAGTTAAAAAAATATGGTCGGAGGTTCCCTCATCCAACCCACATTCGCAGAGGGAACTATCCCTAATCCTCAGTTTGGCCAAATGTACTGGTGTACAAGCGTGGCCAATTCTAAGTCTACAAATAGTTGATGTAGAATGTTTGTTAGCTTTATTAAATTTCAAATTTAATAAAGCTAACAAATAGCTTTATTAAATTTGAAAACCCATGGTTTTGGAGGGATGGCACATTGTATAGCAGCATAGTGTTTACCTTTTATATTTTGAGTGGCTTTCCATAATGTATTCCAATTATTATTAAACTTCTTCTTTGCAAGTAACACTATGTCTGAAGAGTAAGTTAAACTACATGGCAAATCATTTCGACTAGCATTTTTAGCCATCAGATCGGCTGTTTCATTGCCCTTGATGCCACTATGACCTGGAATCCAAGCTAAGGAAACCTGAATGCCCTTGAGATGACATCTATACAATGTGTGTTTAAGTTTGAGGATCAAGGGTATCTTATATTTACTTTGGAATTGGTTTGACAAAATTGCTAACAAACAACTTTTGGAGTCGGTAAGAATAACTGACTTATTTAAGTTGTGTGCTTCTAAATATATTAAAGCTTCATGAATTGCCGTGGCCTCGCCAGTAAAAGTGGAAGAAATAGAAGGGCATTTAAAATTAAGAATTATTTTGTATCTGGGAATCCAAACTGCTGCTCCAGTACAACTTACATCTGACTTTTTGGAGGCATCAGTGTATATAATAAGCCAGCCTTTCCATAAATTATCTATGACTCTACTTACTTTACTATTTGCTATAGGGCAATCTTTCTCAATACAAGGTCGAGGAGGATATTTGGTTGGGAAATGATTGCATCATATGGGATATCAAATATGGGACAGGACTTGCATTGTGATACTGGGTGTGGTAGATGGAGTAATGTTACTAAACTGTTGGATAAGCAGGGAGATTCTTTATGAGTCCAGTAATGTTTTGACGAAATATATTCCAAAAGGAGGTGTAATTTAGAAATGAGAGGGTGGGAAGAGAGTTGGTAGATTTTAAATAAGAATCGGTCCGAAAGATATTGCCTTCTTAGGTAAAGGCGAGGGTCCACACATTCAACTTGGAGAGCATTTATTGGGGAAGATTTCATTGCCCCGATGATTATACGAAGGCTTTTGGACTGAATCCTGTCTAGGATCTTTAGGGAAGACTTATTGCATGGTTCCAAAACAAAACATCCATAATTTAAATGACTACGAATAAGGGCGTTGTACAATATTTTTTGGGAGAATGAGTGGGAGCCCCACCAGACACCCGATAAAGCGCGAAGAATGTTTATATTTTTTTCACATTTTTTTGAGACATAGTTGATGTGATGAGAAAAGGCTAGTTTGGAGTCAAGAATAACTCCTAAAAATTTTACATTCTCCCTAATTGGGATAGGTTCATTATTATAGAGAATTTTGATTTCAGGGACTTGCCTATGGCGAGAGAAGATCACAACACTGCTTTTGGGAACAGACAAAGACAAACCATGATCAGTTAACCAATCGTGTAAATAAGACATTGATATATTCAAGCGAGAACATGCTGCAAGGAGGTTATCTAGGGAAATATATAAAGCTATATCGTCTGCATATTGGAGGATGTTACAGAAGGAGTTGACAGGAAGTTCTATATCATAAATATAGATAGAATAGAGTAAAGGACTAAGTACTGAGCCTTGTGGGAGACCCTTCCATACAATTCTTGGCGGGAGTAGAGAATTTTGACTATCAATATAAATGGATCTAGAAGAGAGAAAGTTAGAGACACAATTTACCATCCTCACTGGAATACTCGGATTAAGCATTTTTTGCCTGAGCACAGGAAGAAGTACATTGTCATATGCAGACGAGATGACTAGGAAGACTCCAACAAGGTATTCATGTTTAGAGTAAGCTATACGAATATCAGTAACTAGAGTACTAATGCTATCCATGGTGCTTAAGCCCTTTCGGATTCCAAATTGGCTTTTTGCTAAAAGATTTTTGCTTTCAAGAAACCATTCTAAACGATTTTTATTAGGTGATCAAGAATTTTGGCTATGGTGCAAGAAAGAGCAAATAGGGCGGTAGCTTGCGGGATCAGTGTAGGGCTTACATGGTTTGTGAATAGGTAAGATAACTTGGGATTTCCAGTCTTCAGGAGGAATACCGGACATGTAAATATAATTTAAAATAAAAAGAAGATGGGCTTTAGTAGATTCACTGCTATTAGTAATAAAAGAATAAGGGATTCCATCGATTCCTGGTGAAGAGTCTTTAAGGACACTAAGAACAGCATATAACTCCTCATAAGAGAAAGGGGAGTTAAAACTGTGTTGATAGTGCAGGGACTGTGATTTAAATACTATACATTCATTGTAAGATGGTACTGAAGGAGAAGCAAGTTTAGTAGCAAAATTTTCTAGCCAATAAGACTGATCATTAGAATTTGTGTTTTCAGGGGCCGAAACTGAACATCGGAATTTTTTTATATTTTTCCAGACTAGTGATGGATGAGTCCTAGGCGACAGTGACTCACAGAATTTAAGCAATCCAGCCTTTTTCTTTTCAGACTGTAATTTTATTGTTTCAGCAGCAGTTTTTTTTATAAAAAATATAGTTATCAAAATTCATTGAGCGGGAATATCTTAATTCAGCTTCCTTTCTCTTCTTGCATGCTACAGAACAATCTTGATCCCACCAAGGCGGTGAAGGAGCATTATTTTTATAAGGTTTTTTGATGGGAATTGTCTTATTGGTAGCAGATAAAATAGCATTTTTGAAAGTAGAATACACCTGAAGAACATTCTCTTTCTGAACCGGAGGAAGGGTTGAAAGTTCTTCCTCTAGAACTGTGGAATACAGATGCCAGTTTGCTTTGGATGTGTTATATTTTAACCTAGGTTTAAATGGAACATTGATTGTATAGGAGTTAGGAGGATTGATAACAATAGGAAAATTATCACTGCCATGGGAAATGGGTAATATTCTTCAAGAAAGAAGGGATGATAGAGCAGGAGAACAGAGTGACAGATCTACTACACTTTTAGGATTTTGGAGGGGGGAAACTCTACGTGTAGGTGAATCATCGTTAAGGAGGCAGAGATCTAAATCATCAATGATGTCTAAGAATGTAGAAGACCAGGGATCATAAAAATGGGAGCCCCATAAAATATGGTGCATATTAAAATCACCAAGATTTACCATAGGAGGAGGGATGGAGGATATAATCCTCGTAAGTTCCGATAAGATCTTTAGACTAGGTTCGGGAATGTAAATAGAAAGAAAAGAAATGTTATGAGCTCTAACTGCTACAGCATTAATTGAAGGACTATGAGAAGGAAGGGAAATTAATGTATAAGTAATTGATTTTGAGATAAGAATGAAAGAGCCAGCATGACCTATCATCACTCCTATCATCCCTGAGACATGAATAGCCTGAGACCCTAAAATGGGAGCCAGGCTTTAGCCATGTCTCTTGGATGGCTAGGATAAGTGGATGGTATTTATTAATAAGATAGGTTAGTTCGTTTTTCTTATTTTTAATGCTCTGGCAGTTCCACTGAAGTATTGGAGGGAACGTTATTCGTTAAGGAAATGAGCTCAGTAAGTTTTTGGCGGAGGGCAAGTGGGAGATCCATGTCGCTGAAACGGGAAAGCATACTTATAAGCATGGAGACCATTAATTCGCCGAGATTGTCATTAGGGGAAATACTTCGCCCTATTAAAGCACAACCATTAGTAGATGAAGAAGAAGGGGTATCTATTATTGCCTCATGGGCAGATTTATCATATCCATGACTTGATGCTGGATTTGGCGGAAATCTTGGAGTGAATGTACTGTTCCTGTAAGAATGAGATTGTGAGGGGACAACTGAAGGTAAAGGGGGATTTGAAATAGGATAGGGAGTCTGATGCTCATACGAAGGAAGGGTTCTAGCAGTATCTGCATAGGATCTACGGACTTGAAGGAAACGGGCAGATGCTTCTAGATAGGAAATATTTTCCTGTGACATTGTAGATTTGTTAGATCTCTGCCTAGAGTGTTCAGGGCAGGAAGGATCTTTAGCTGTGTGAGATCCTGAACAAAAAAGGCAAGTGGGAGACTATCTTGTGCATGATATACCCTCATGATTTTGAGCACACACAAAACAACGGGAAGATGACTTACACTGTGAGGTAACATGTCCAAAACGGCAACATTTGTGACATTGAATAAGTGGTAAAATGTAGGGCTCAACAGGCATTGAGTTGTAAAAACAATAAATGTTAGAAGGATGTTTCTGGCCGGAAAAAGTTAAAAGGACTGTTTGAGAGGGAATCCACACAGTGCTTTGGTTTTCATCAAGTGATTTTCTATTAAATCGGCGAGCTTTAATGATTGAGCCAAAACCAGCTGGAACCTCGATTGATGAAATGAGTTCCTCTTAATGTCCATTCTACAGGGACCTGCCTCACTATTCCCATGCGAGTGATACTATAAGAAGGGATTACAGTATCATATTTAGCACCTGCAAGGGCTGGGTTCTCAATACAACAATTTGCATCAGCTGCACTTTTAAATTCGACTGAGATTCTATTGCGCTCTACTCGCTTAACACCGTCGCTAACAACATTTTTAATATTATTATGGTAGAGAAAATGACCAAACTTTATCGGTTTTAAAACTACTCCAGATGATAAATCATCTACTATCTTACTTACATGTACAATAAAGGGCGCACTGTCGTTATTAGAGTATTTGTTTTTTTTCCTATGTAGTCAGGATGGGTATAAGAGGTCTGAATAGATGGTACAGGTTGAGATGGATTTGTAATTAATCTTTTCTGTGGATGAACTGAGTTATTGGTTGCTTGCGATCTTTTACGATTCGACTGATCGATCTCCATAGGCATTTTTTTTGGTACCCGCATGGGAGTCACATGGAACCCCGTCGGGATCGGGAGGATCTTCCTCCATTTTATTTTAACTAATTACATATACAACAACACAATTACTAAATACTTACGGATTTATAACTACTAAAACCAACACCAACAGAAATAGTAAACAAAAAAGTAAATCAACAGCTCTCAGAAGTACGAAATAACCTAAAACAGAACGACACTTGTACACCTCACACCATCCGAGCACGTATCATCCAACCCATGGTCACGGGGGGACTGAGATGTTTAACGTCCTGATGTCACAGTTAGCCCGGCTACCTTCAGTTTTTAATATTAATTTTTGGTTCGATTTACGCAGAATGAACTTACAGTATCCTGAAGTCTTGCAGTGGTATGCTTGGGTTTGGATTTAATTTTGTTAATTATAGGATCCCAAGCAGATGGCAGCACCCATCCATCTTCTCTATTGAAATTAGGATGTTTTTTTAATTTCAATAGCCTCGTGTATCATCCTTGGTAGGAATCGGTGTTCTTTTGCGAGGATTTGGGGTCTATCAAATCTGATGTCATGGCGGGGACGATCTTGAACATGTTCACAGACTGCAGACTTCCCAGAGCGTCGGTGCTTCACGTCAGCTATATGTTATTTCAAGCGGGTTTTAATGGCTCTTTTTGTTTGTCCTATGTAAGAGAGACCACATTCGCAAGCTTGTACACTCCTGCATCTTATAGAGGGATATTACACTTGACGGATGGTAAAAATTGACTAATCTTCTTCGGCGGCTTGAAGTATGTTTTAATAGAAGCTCGCTTCAAAATGTAGCCAACCTTGTCTGTGACTCCGCTGACATAGGTTAGTACAGCCGAAACGTCGGGAATTAAAATAGTAAATTAAACGCGATAAAATCCGTAAAAAATAGTTTTATTCAATGTGTCTAAAAAATCAACATTTATTAAACAATCAAACAGAAAATTAAATAACTTTAACGTTAATTTCAGTCTTAATATTAAGTCCTTGCATATGAAATTGGCGTTTTGTACGGGAGGAATATAAAGTCAATTTTTTTTTGCAAAATATATTTAATTAACCAAAGTAGTGCATACTTTGGTTAATTAAATATATTTTGCAAGAAAACGTTGTTATCTTATGCACTTTTGCCATCTCATAGGTAGTTCATTGATCCCTTTACTAAAAGAAACTATGGGGGCGAGAATCAATAAACTCTTTGAAGGCGGTTTGGACTGCCGCATCGGAGTTGAATTTTTTTCCTTGTAAAAGAAGTAGTCCAAATTCTGTAAAAATGGTAATCTCTCGGAGCAAGGTCCGGGGAGTACGGTGGATGTCGCAGACATTCCAATTGTAGCTCATCTAACTTAGTGGTTGTTTGTTGTGCAGTATGTGTTCTTGCGTTGTCGTGAAGCAGCAGTGGCCTAGAGCGATTGACCAATCTCGGTTATTTAGTAGCTAGTTCTTACTTCATGATTTGTAGTTGCTTACAATAAATATCCAGACCAGATTTTAGAAAGCTGTAGTGAACGACACCAGCGCTATTCCACGAAACACTCACAAGTAACTTTATCGGAGTCAATTTTCGTTTTGGGCAGGATTTGGCTGTGTCTCCAGGGTTCTGCCATTGCGACGAGCGCTTCCGATTATCGTACAGTATCCACTTTTCATCACAAGTAACAATTCCATTTAAAATCCCTTAATTATTGTGTCGGTTGAGCAAAGTAACACAGCAGTCGACGCGTGTTTGCAAGTTCGATTCACTCAATTCATGAGGTACCCATCGTTCAAGTTTTTTTACTTTCCCGATTTGCTTCAAGTGGATTAATACAGTTTTATCACTTGTAATGCTTTGTGGTTGGATCCGCTTCCACAATACCCTTTCATTCTTCATTTTCCACTTTGGTCTCCGGCCGCCCACGGGGTTGGTTCTGAAGGTCGAAATTTCCAGAACGAAAACGTTGAAACCAAAAACATGCCGTGCTTTCTTTTGCGACACCAGCGCCGTACACATCATTAATCCTTCGAGCTGTTTCTGCAGCACTGGTGTCACGGTAGAACTCGTATTCGTAAATATACCGATATTTCATGTTTTCCATTGTGCGGTAATAAGCGACGCCAAAGAAAAAAATAATGAGGAAAAAAACAAATGAATGACTGTTTTCAAAACACTAATTTCATATGTAAGGACCTAATAATTGCTTTGCTTATTTTTTTTAGTCACACACAGATGCACTTCTAAACAGTTAAATTTTATAGTTATGAAACGAACTTAGTTAAAAATCATGCTAATTCTTAATAACTTTACTATTATCTAGTAATTCTGGTATCTAATCATTGTTCATAATCTCATTGGTAATTCTCATAATCACATATTTATTTAATTTATTTTGTTTCGTACTCAGTAGTTACGTAGTAGACCAAGTAATTATTCATTAAACTAACACATGGCGCTAGGCTCCTTCAATTATTTGAAAATAAAAATGATTACATAACAATTTCGACAATTTTGTCTCGTCTCGAGTCTCGACCCGAAAGTCCCGGGACTCGAGACAACGAAAATTACGAAAAGTCCCGGGACTTCGAGACACGAGACGTCCTGGGACCCAAACCCTAGTAAGAGTTCTTCTATATACAGCGCCGTACTTCGAAACTTTGGTAGCGAGAGTAATAAATATTATAATACTTGTTTCAAAAGCTTATTTTCTCGCAGCGTGCGTTTAGGTAGCATCACTACTTACATATCCTAAGCATCACACAGCTACCTTCTGAAGTGCTGGAATGATATACTACCACCGATCAGAAATTGTAAATAAGTTGACACCTTTAAAACTATATTAAAAAAGTTTCTGATGTCAGTACAAAAATCCGGCAAATAGCCATAAACCATCTGATGGTAAGAGGTGATGCAGTCGAAGATGGTAAAGCGCACTAAGTTACTTTAATAAAAGGCTATTCAGTCTTGTTTTGAAGACACTTACGGTACGTGTACAGCAAAAGCGATTTTGTCGGCCGATGGCGGACAGAACTACCCGGACGAGTAACTCGGACGTGTATGTGCTAAGTGCTTACACTGCAACAGTGTACCACGTGTGCCGACATTGGAGGTTGCCGGTATTCTCTAGTTGACTGTGTTGCTTAACAGAGTGAAGACGCATTTTTTAAAATATCTGGAACCGCTATATCCATTTCCGATCCAACTTCAACCCATAACCGTTTCGAAACCTCTCGATTATTGTAATTGTCTATTGTAAACACAACTAATTATTTTTTTAATATACATAGTCATTTAGGTAGATAACAACACTGACAAAAACAACAGAATAAAGACAAAATTATTGAATTAAACTATAAATACACTCAATTTGCACTGTAGACGCCGGCAATCTGGCGAGAAATCCCAACAAGTACGCACTCAACGGTTGATCGGCCGTTTTCGTGCGTTATCGGACGATGACGGTCGTGTTTGTGTACGCACTCTCTTTTTTTTTTACAAGTAATTTATTCGATCGTCCGAGTGCGGCCGTCATCGCCCGAGCAAAATTCGGCCGATGACAGATTAGCTCGTACATCCCACCATCCCACATATATTCGAATGGAAACACAGTTTCTCTCGCAATAAAATTATGCAATTTGTCGTTTTCTATGAGTTCGTCACATTATTTTCCTTTAATAATATTATTTTATAATTATCATATAAAATAATATGTTGTATATGACCATATTAACTAAATACTTAGTAATAGTAGTTAATATTTAGTTTAAAGTAATAACATAAATATTAATAAACCTATTAATAACGAAAAATTGAGTTTTACAGTTCAAATTAAATATTATATTTTGTCCATCATTGTAATAGCATTTATTATGTGTTTATAGATATCAATCACATTAATTTATTTCGTAGTGTTTTTTAAATAAATTCAAATTGGGTATTGTTCTCATAGATAATTTAGGAGTTTATTACCGAATTTTGGGTGTCACGTTCCGTGCGGGATTCGTACCAGCGGCCCCAGTATTGCAACTCATTGCTAAGCCACTGCACCACGGAGCCGTCAATTTGCTGATATTAAAAACTTTATTGTTTAATGTGAGGAACGTTAATATGCAACATTTAGGCAAATTAAGATTATAACAACGTCAATGTCTTTGAAACTCTGATAATTTACCTACTTACCATTTTAACCGACTTCAAAAAAAGAGGATGTACTCAATTCAACTGTTTTAGGGTTCGGTACCTCAAAAGGAAAAAACGGAACCCTTATAGGATCACTTTGTTGTCTGTCTGTCTGTCTGTCAAGACCCTTTTTCTCAGGAACGCGTGGAGGTATAAAGCTGAAATTCATACCCAATACTCAAGTCCACTGTCCCTTAGAGCTGTGAAAAAATCAAACTTCCAAGCCAACGTAACCAAAAGATTAGCCGTTTATGCCGCAAATTTTCGACATTCGCAAGGGAATCAAAACCTACAGGGTACTTCCCGTGAACTCAGAATCTTGAAATTTGGTACGAAGTAAAGTTTTATAGCACTGATAAAGGAAAAATTGCGAAAAGCATAAATTTTAATGACATCATATAATAAAAATATTTTTAATAATTTTAAACTTATATACCAACAGATTTGTTCGGAACCCTCGGTGCGCGAGTCCGACTCGCACTTGGCCGGTTTTTTTATGTTCTAGGTGAATCTATTTTGATGATTATATTGTTATTTGAAAGCTGGTGCTTATAATTTATACATCCCATATAAATTTGATCAAGATCTAACAGTAGATTTGGAGTAAACCTTAACAATCCGTATTAGTATTGAAGTCTGTGGTACAAAATTTTTAATTTCGTTAGTTCGTCTCTCTTCAAATAAACATTAGTTTCTCTATGGCCGTCCGTGCATCTGTCCGCTGTTTTACTTAGAGATCCTAGGTGCCACAAAGCTGTAATTTGACATGGTTAAGGATATTAATTACGCATACAAAGTTGTGATATAAAATCTTGACAAACATTTTTAATTTGGGTTACCAAGTATGCAAGTAAAGGGGGATGATTTTTTTATCCGTCTATTTCATCGTGTGGGGTGTAATTGGATAGGTCTTTCAAAATTATTGGATATGGAACAACATTTTTTCGATTCAGGGGTAAGTTCGCGAAATATTTAGCTTTAAAGTGGTATTTTTGTTAGACTGATATGTTCTCCACCAACTAAACCGCTGTATTTGGAAAAAAGTATGCACGATTAGTAGTATATAAATATAATAAAATTAAAGGGAAACTGTCACAGCTAAGTAGGCTTAACAAATTAACGAGATATAACCGCCCTAGTTATAAAATGCACTTGGATTGGATTAGTAAAAATCTCGTTACAATTCCATAGAAAATGACCAAAAACTAGCTGCATTATAACTTTTTTTAATGTTATTTTAAACTGTAAAAAAACATTATTGGAAGAAACCCACTCATGCATTACTATTCAAGCTTTACGTTTCCCTTTTCGGGGTAGGCAGAGCGAATCGATCGGCAAGAGACCAATCCCGACCTACGATACTTTCGCTTATTATTTAGTTAGTAAGTAGATATTGTAGGCCTGCAGCTTCATTGGTGGTATTTTTGCTTTATTTATTATATTTTAATACTTATGTGTAAATAATTATGTAATGTAAATAGTAAATACCTCATGTTCAATGTACTTGTACGGCGGGCCTGATTTACCCACAGGCTATCTAGGCTGAAGGCTGAAGCCTGAAGGTTGGAGGAGGCGCTGAACTTGTCTATGCAAGTACCAATTATGTGCAGAATAAAATTTGGTATAATATACTCAATAAATAATAGGTAAGTGCCGCAAGTATTTTACTAGTCGTGCTTCCTTTATTTTTGGTACAAAACAAATATGTAAATAGATTGTTGTAAAAATAAGACTGATTATTTGATACCTTTCGTCTATCTTTGACTGATTGGACGTGGTTCAAAAATTTTAAACTGCTCAAGCTGTCTTCTCTACCTCAAATTTTATTACGGTGTTTTGACCAAGGCTGTCCAAGGCAACATCTATCAGCAATCTGTTCCATCTCTGCACAAGGAGAACGACTCACTGGTTCATGCCACAAAGGAGAAAGTCAATCTTTTAGTTTCTTTTTTTGAGTCCAACTAGACTCGATGACGGGGGATACACACCGCCGACCATATCGCGGTGTGAATGCTCCATGCTGGATATGCGGTTTACACAGCACTCAGTGTGCAAAGTATTCCTCGCCCTGGACGTCAACAAATCGAGTAAGCCTGATGGAGTCTCTCCTATTGTGCACGGAGGCGGGTTCTTCGGAGTTAGCCCCTTTTTTGTACGTGTCTATTCCGGTACTCCTACTCCCTAGGCGTAACCCTGAACTTATGGAAGGCATCTTTACTGCACTCTATCCCTAAAAAGGCGACCGCTCAGATCCTTCCAACTACAGGCTTATCACCATCGCTTCTTTGTTCTCCAAAATAATGGTATCCATTATAAACTGTCAGCTCTTAAGGTACCTACCTTGAATTTCTAGTACTAATCTTTTAATTTACCTGACTCATAGATGAGTGGAAGCAGTAGACTCGTACTTTGGACATAGCGAAGGCCTCTGATGGGCTTTGGCATAAAGTGCTTCTTTAGAAGCTTCCTTCTTATGAGTTTCCTGATAAATTGTGCAATTGGATCATCAGTTTTCATCAGAGCATCAAGGTCGTAGTAGACGGTGCATAGTCCGAGTACGAACCTATTAATGCTGTTTCATAAGGCTGCTTGCTATCACCTACTCTGTTTCTTCTGTATATCAGTTATATGTTGCTGTTACTGGTTGTAACACTGGTGATGCTCTTTACACCGGCCGTGTTAATATTTCTCAGGAACATTTCATCGAGTATCGAAACAAACTTGTGTCTGAAGTTGAGTCTTTAATAAAAAAAAATCGGATTGGGGACAACTATAGTCCAGATTTAAACTTCAGACGACACAGGTGCGCGTTTATCGTTAAAAAGAACAAAGAAAAAAAGAACTCCTTTGTCGTATCTCCTCAATTTCAGGCCACTCCCCGTGCTGCCTCACCCAGCATCAGAATCCTCGGCATCGACATATCAAATTATACACAAGTTCTGTGGTAAATTGTAAGGGAGGGCACAGCGGGACAGAAATAATGCCGGCATACTGTTTGCAACTTTACAAGGCGCAAGTTCGATCTCACATGGAGTACTGTTCTCATCTCTAGATCGAGGTACCCCAGTGTCAGCTCCTTCCACTTGACAGCATTCAGCGAGTAGTGGCTCGAATCGTCGATAACCGAGTTCTTTCTGATCGGCTCGATTCACTGGCCATGCGAAGAGCTGTTGCATCCCATTAAATTTTCTGTCGCATTTTCCACGGTGAGTTCTTAGAAAAATTGTTAGGATTAATTCCAGCCGTCAAATTTCACCAACGTACATTGGGACAAAACTCACAATACCTTTCCTTGTAAAATTACCATTTAACTGTACAGTCTCTGACCATCCTTCAAAAAAAGTAACGCGTGTGCTGCGAATTATTTTTCTTTCAGACTTATCTTTATAGTTAGCATTTGGATTCTTTTGTTTAGCAGCCGATTCTTACTGTTAGAAATTCGATCGACATAATCAATTGGAGATGCGTAAAGTTTTGTTGCAACGCCCATGGTCATAGTGCTATTCTGTAAACTTAAGCTGATTTTGTTCATAATTCCCAAAAGATCATTCCATATTTCCGTTAAAAGTATAGTATTCAATGTCTCCATTTTTTTTTGCTAGGCTTTGGGCTTCGTTTCTTGTTTATCCTGGTTGATGGATGTCACTTGCAATTGAGGACAAAGTTTCAGAAAAAAATAAACAACTATTTTGCAAAGCATTAATAGCATTAGCACGTGCAGACCATATAGTATCCGGGAGAGACTTCAGGACTTTATTTTTGCGTCCAAATGCTCTGTCATAATTTTCCATTGTTTGGTCAAAGCCGAGAAAAAATTTAACAATTTTTGGATAAAGTGAAAGTATGCTACAACTTCAGAAACACATTCAACAGGCTAAAACACCTACTAAATTTAGCGAATGTGGTGTGTTCTGGAAAACTTACAGAAGTTTCGAAGAAGGCAATTTTTATTTTAGAAAAATAATGGCGCTTTCCGAACCTAAATATCGCGTAATTCTTCTGTTAAAATTTCATCACAATACGTACTAGGATCAGGAGAAACATTTTCTAAGCATGTAGTTATTAACTCAGAGTAACTTTTTTCACACGTTGTCGTTGGTCATTTTTGTCACACGTATGATCTTTTCCTGTTGATATTCGATCTTGAGGTGATGACGGTGAAGAATTAGTCAGCCTATTTGATTCTTCAACTGTAAAAAATGATGTGAGCTTAGGAAGTTTTTTGGTTATTTCTTTTTGAGCTACAACCTTTTTTCTTTTTTATGAACCACTTAAATATGTTCTTTTCGACATAATAAAATGAATAAATAAACGAACATGGTATGTAACACTTCTATTATTTTAAATAAAACAAAATCACGTTACAAACTTAAATTAGTTTTACTTTCTAGGTACTATTTAGATATTTTTTTTATAATTATTAAAATGTCCAATGATTAGGAAAATTTAAAAAAACTGTTCTGGTGTCCGATTAAAATTCGCTAAGCTACTACTACCTATATTCATGTCTTTTCCTATTATCAATTTAACCTACAACATTTATTTAGATGTAATCATATAAATTCATAGATCGACGAAAATAAAAAAAGAACCAGGCTATAAGGCGATTGTACAGCCCGACAAAACGTTTCGATGGCGGCGAAACGCAGAACTCTCTCTTATTTTCTGCCTAGGAAATCTATCAATGCCACTTTTTTGTCAAGCTCGGCAATGTGTGGCTTGTCACTGCTCAGGGTTGCCAGAAAGTCACTAACAACGCCCTCATTTATTCTATAATTTTTTTGTCGGGTTTTATTTTCCTAAAATAGAAAAAAGATTGTATAGTGTAAGCGAATATATCGGCCTTTTGGAGGCCCTGGGCACGGGGCCCGTGTGCCCTTATGGTAAAGACGGTATTGCCTAGAGCTGTCAGAACTCTAAATCAAGCACTGTGTACGGCTATTTATCTTTGTATTCATTAAATATTAAGTTTAAGTGTAAATGAGTAGCGTGGTGGTGGTTTTAGCACGAATGGTGTCTCTCGGCCTGAGAACGACATCGCTCGCAAAGAACATCAGCGTGAAATAAAGGTTAATTGTGGTGCGATTGGTATGGTGAGTGTAGAGGTCTTGAGACGCTTTTTACTGACACTGACGGGTGACAACGCATCTGTAATTTGATTCTTAATCGAGGATAGATAAATAGATAGGGCCATAGCATCCACTTATAATCAGGTGGACTGTGTGCTGATTTGTCATACTTATTTTGTAAAAAAGAAACGGATGCCATAGACAAAAGTTTATCGTCCAGATTGGCAACCAAAAAAAATGGAAGATGGGCCAAAATAAGAGTACCCAGAACCATATGTATGTACGTATGAGTATGTATGCGCAGATATATAGATGTGAAAGAAGTGAGATAGATGTGTCAGGATCGTGCCAAATTGAAGTGCTTAGTCTCTGCCTATTCCTCTAGGTGACAGGCTAAAGAATTATTGATTAATTCTCATGTACCTAGGTGATATTTTCCGAAGGTCGCTGGTTGCGTATTTCACACCACGTCAGTGTTACCACTTTGGTCGTCGAAGGAAAAAGATCCCGCTTCTATTAATTTGCAGAGTCGTTGGGAAATAGCGTTACCAACTTTTGAAAGGATCAACACGGGAGAATTTTATGAAATCGATTTAGGGGGGGGGGGGGGGTGGGAGATTACACCGGCAGCGGCGCGCGTTATTGTGTGTGATCGCAACGCGAGTGAGTAGCGACATGTGCCAGCGACGGATGCGTATAATTTTTAGAAAATCAGAGAAATCATTACACCCCGGGAGGTCGGGAGATTAACCATTATTACCGGAGTCTCCCGGACAATCCGGGAGATTTGGGAAACCTCGCTAGCGCGAAAGCTTTTTCAGTTATTGTCCGTTGCTTGTGCGACATTATGGCACGTTGATAGAGGCGTCGCAAGTATACCAGGCATATACATAATATGTATATTATGTACATTGTACACGTACGGATATTGGTCGGACCTCCTCGTATTTCCTACTTTTTAATTCCTTACGCATGAAGCTGTTGTTATTCCCCGTTACGCTTTCCTTACTAATAAGCACTAGTAAATCAATAGGTACATACAAAATTGCAAGGAAATTTTGCAACACTGTCGGTGGGAAACAAACACAAATGATTTTTTTATAGGATAGGGTGACAAACGAGCACATAGTCCACCTTATGGTAAGTGGCTGCTGCGGCCCATAGACAACTACATTTATCCTCAACAAAGAATCAAAATGTAGATGCGTCGTCACCCGTGAGGACTAAGATGAAACGCCTCTTTTCCAGTAAAATGAGTCTCCGGTTCTCTACACTCACAATACGAAACACAGCAGTGTCAAGCTGCTATTTTACGCTAGTATTCTGTGAGAACGTGGTCCTTCCCCGGTCGAGCCGACCCGTTTATGCTACAACTATACTACTAATATAGCTGCAGCATGGCTCTACCACGTAAAATTAAGTAATTAATTAAAATTAATTAAGTATTTGCCTAATAAATGATGAAATTAAGGCAAGAGGCAGGCACCTGACCTACCCAAGTTTATATTTAAAAAAGGCTATCAAGAAATATAAATTTTTGTTTATAATAGTTAAGAGAGATGTATTTTTAAAACAACCTCTTCGATAATCACTATATGACGTTGAAGTATAACTTAAGTAAGTAGCAAAATGTTTATTTGTTTATAGTATTAACTGATTACATGATAACCTTGTTGAAAGTTTACATTTTTAATAGTTTTTGATGAGTAAATTAGGGAGCTTGGAAAATTCCAGGCACTATTATTAATTCGGATCCGATTCATGAGGGGCTAGGAGATGGTCTGACGTAATATTACGTTTGTTAGGTATGATGAGTATTTTTCCGTCGATAGTCACTTGTGTCGTGTCTCGTCTAGTGCTTGTCAGTCGTTGGTTTATTTTAGGCGTGATCACATGCGGCACGTTTAGCGTTTACAAGATCAACTGTAAACTTATCGTTTGGCACATAATCACAGAATAGACGTTAACGTTAACGAAAAATAACGGATAAAGAAAAGGTTTGAAATAGTTTCATATTTATCTCCGTACACTTGTAACTACAGGTTTAGGACAACGAATATTTTTAGCAATAAATTTTATAACTTGTGAGTTCAAAGTCTTTGTTTTATATAATTTATATTTTATGGTTTATGATAAACAGTTCCATTTTCTAGGAACAGGATTATTAAAATATTGTACATTACTGTGCGTATTAATACTCCGTGAAACCTAAAATAAATAATTATACACGTTTTTGATTCTTGAATACATAGACGTTATTTATTATGTTTACGTTCACATCTCTTATCTTTGAATGATGCTATATAAAATATTCTGAATGCTCTATCTCTATATAACTCAATATTAATGCATTTATAAGCGTGCATTTGTAATCGAAAAGTGAGTATTTTTTTTAAACTTTCTATTGATTTAATAAAACTTAATTTGAAGTTTTGGATTCAATAATCTCATCATCAACAAAATCAAATCAAATCTATTATGTCGTCTGTCGTATTTTTACTATTTAAAATAACTATCTTTAAGTGATGTGTTTTACGGGAGAACATCTATTTAATGTGAAGTTACAGTCTATACATATATATTATGTTCACCTCCTGGGAACAGATTTCCTCTGAGAGGGTTTTAAGGCAGAGAAATGTCCACCGTGCTGCCTGCTGCTTGTTGGCGTACTTCCCATGTCTTCGAAATATATTTTATTTTATTTATGTCATGCAGGTTTCCTCAAGATGTAATCTTATGTGATAAATCAGCACTTAAAATAGAAATTTACAATACGATAAAATTATTAGTCCGGCGGGGATCGAATCCGGTTTACTCGCGTACTGTGAAATGTACACTGCGACACAACAACTGACAATTGCAATTGCAACTGAACTACCACGGTTCTATTTATTGACTATTAAATAAATATTACATTAGTAGTTCAGTTATAATATAATAGATCAATATTTTAGAAAAGCATTATATATTACATATTATTTTTAAGTTATAATTATAGATATCTCGTACATTGTCAGCACCTAGGTACACGAGGAAAATAGATGTATTTTTAGGTATATTAGCACATTTGAAATTCGATAAGAGAACCGATCACTGAGGATACCTGCTCATCATCATGATCAGCATCGTCAGCCTGCGGCTGTTCACTGCTGGACATGGTCTCTCCCAAGGCGTATCTCTTAGTTCATACTTCGGCTATGTCGTTGGTGCCAGCAGCTACATCAGTCACTGTCAGCCGCCTTGCGCAGATCGTCGTTCCATCTAGTCAGGCTTGATGACTGGAATTACCTTACTTGACTTATATTTCGGATGATTCATAGAACATTGAACCGACGCGCCGCGCCTCCATTGCGCCTGCCTACCGGCGCGGTGCGGCGATTTTGTTCTTTGTGGGATCATTAATTCGCTTGGCAACAGTGGGGCAAGGTCACGACATATCTACAAAGTAAAAATAATTGTAGTTCCACGCTATAAGTAATGTTTGTTTAATATAATTTTTGCATGTCATTTCTAGTAGGTACAATATGGTCCTATAATATGGTGGCATATACATACCTATTACAACAATTTGTAAACACCAAATATTTTTATTTACTGTAATATATTACATTATATTTATTATTCTTATTTTATTAGATAATGGCACGACAGAAAGAGGACATTTCTTCACAAGAAATCATTGCCCTGGAAGACAAGTATGGTTGTCGTAATTACTCTTCATTGCCTGTAGCATTGAGTCGTGGAGAAGGTAAGTTGAAACTTGAAAATTAAAATGAGTTATAGGTACCTACTCATACTTATTCTATTATAATCATATAAGACAGGTAAAATAAAAAATACAAATAAAATTTACTATAAATATATTACTAGCTTTGTCCGCGTGGAGGTTAGAAATCGAATCGATCGAGAAATCATAGGTCATGTCTACTAACTACGAATAACTAATACTAAAGACATCATGAAAATCATAAACATATAGGCGTTCACTCATTTTGTGTAGATGGAAGAACCTTGTCATATTTATTTTAAAGTTCTGCACACAAATTAACTCCTGTTCTGTTACTTTAATTATTGTTTTTTGAAGTGGTAACGAAGTAGACAGCTCGATAGCGCAGTGGCTAAGCATTTGGCTGCGGCGTTACGAGGCCGCGGATTCGAATTCCGCGCGAAATAAGTGCTTGTTTGTCATACAAACGATTGTTCCGGGTCTGGACGTTCGTCCATGAGCAATTTTTATATGTAAAACGCCCCACGATACAAAAGAAATTCCTAGTGTGAAAGTAGTGTTATTTTAATATTAAAAATATTTCAATATGCACTTTTATGCAAGTAGCCAGATTTATTTCAGCAAAAGCTACGCATTACATATAGAACAAAAAGAAAAACAATGTATGATGAAATATTCGTAAGAGGATTATAGTACCTATCTCAATTATATTATGAAAAACATTATGTCACATGGCGGTATACAATTCGATAAACAAACTTAATATATTTATCAATGGTGTTAGTAAACTTACATTACAGCATGAGATAATAATATCTTGCAAGCAATAATAAACGGCAGCTTTATCGTGTTGACATTTAATTGCAATGCACTTTTACACATTAATCAAGACGTTATTTTTATATGTTTGTAATAATGTATTGGCATATATTATCAGTGTATTGGAAAACAGTTAACTTATAAGCATAACGTTTCTAAGTTTTTTTTTATCTCAATTATGAACAATTTAAAATAGATGTGAAAATATACAGTATTGTACATAGCGCTTCAATTTGTCAAGACCCAGCAACACTACACTATTTTGTGGTTTTGAGGGCCTACAATCACGCACGGAATGCAACGGACTTTTCTTGCTCTACAACTTTTGAAATAAGAGTAGGTTTTATAACTTTTTATATAATAATGCAATTTTTACGACAAGACTAAATCGATAAAAATAAAATCTTTCACTTTATTTTTAAATATTTTTTCTTAATGAATATCATTTAAGGTTGCGGAGCTAATTGTTTCTGTGATTAATATAATATGTAGAGTGCCGACCACAGTAGAGTATGACCACATTCTTACTACTTACCACAGTTTTACTACTTACTAGTAAGACTGTGGTATGACACTGTAATCAGACCAGACACATACGCGAATTCACGGAGACTTGCAGATGTTAGGTACGAAAGGTATTCTTTAAGAATAAGGATGACAAATGAGCGCACAGTTCCACCTGATGGCAAGTGGATATTGAGGCCCGTAGACATCTAAACCTATTCTCGATTAATAATCAAAATGTAGATGCGATGTCACCCCTGAAGTCTAAGATGGAATGCCCCGTTTCCAGTGAAAATGGTTTTCGGTTCTTTACACTCACCATGCGAAACAGCAGCAATAAGCTCCTATTTTACAATGGTATTCAATTAGAGCGCGGACCTTCCTCGATCTAACCTACTTTTCGTGTTACAAATATAATATATATAGCTGCAGAAATAATATTTTTGTGCAAAACACAAATGTCTACTTATCAGGCTTAGTTATGTTGTGAATGTGTCTTCGATAACGTCTACCTCCGATTGAATCGTATGAGTGGAATTCATAGTTATTGTATTTATCTATAGTTAACTTATAATATTTAAAAAAAACTTTCCTCCACACTAGGATTTCCTTCTGTATCGTGGGGGCAGTTTACATACATAAATTTCACAAGGACAAACATCCAGACCCGTAACAAATATTTGTAGGCCATACAAATACTTGTTCCGTGCGGGATTCGAACCCGCGACCCTTGGCGCTGCAAATCATTGCTAAGCCACTGTGCCACAGAGCCGTCAAATATAGAATTTAATTGCCAGAATTAACTGACAGAGAATGTCATAAGGAATTAAGTCCGTCCTTTGTAAACTTTAGCTCTAGTATGCTGTTAGTATTGAAGAATAAATAAATAGTTATTTATTGGAAGTTCTCGACAAGGTCTGGAGCAACCAGGAGAAAAATGGTACAGCCTATATACGTCCTACTGCTGGGCACAGGCCTCCTCTCATTTGTGGGAGGATTTTAGGCCAAGGAATTGTCCGCCGTCCTACCCTAATGTGTGTTGGCGAACATCACATGTCTTCGAAATATTTTGTTTCTTATTTCTCAGACAGGCAAGTTTTCTCACGATGTTTTCCTCCACCAACGAGCACGTGGTAAATCAGCGCTTAAAATTG
Organism: Parnassius glacialis; assembly: GCA_033319125.1. NCBI lineage: Eukaryota > Metazoa > Arthropoda > Insecta > Lepidoptera > Papilionidae > Parnassius > Parnassius glacialis. The sequence continues at coordinate 15,520,180 of JAVANC010000013.1, read as the reverse complement.
CAATTAACAATTTCATTGGTGCCGGCTGGTTGGTTACTGCGAAATTTACAGCAGGAGAACATCATTATAATGACGTTAATCGCATCTGAGTCTCTATAGACTGTCGAATGGGTGGTAGTGATATAAAAAACGAATAGGAGTAGACTTAACTATTTTTACCATTCTAGGCGTATTTGTGTGGGACGTCGAAGGCAAACGATACTATGACTTTTTAAGTGCTTATTCAGCCGTGAACCAGGGACATTGTCACCCAAGAATTCTTGAAGTACTTAAGCAGCAAGCTAGCAAACTTACACTTGTTTCTAGGTAAGTATATGAACAAGAACAACAAGACATACTTAAAAACATTTCATTCGGTTTAGGTTTTATGACTTATACTATTTTGATTTTTATAAAGACCGTAAGTCTACAGAAACGATAAAACAAAACGATATTCGATTTTTCTTGTATCTATAATCGATAACTACTATTTTATGACACTTTCTTGAAAGGGCCATTACCGTAACAGCTTATTAAAAGTTCACTACTGAAAATAAACTTTCCCCATTGATTGTCTCATAGGGGGAATATTTGCAATAATTGCCACTCATGCCAAATGGGTTGGCAATTGCAGCTTCTTAACTTTCACTGTTATTATGAAGACGGTGCTGTCCATCTTCTAATCTGTCTATCTCTGTCGCCTCCTATCACACACCCACGGGACTTATGGTAGTGGATATTCTTACACCGCCACTACACGGTAAAAGGTTTATTTCATACAACATATTGTAACAAAAACCCTGTGGTTCCATAACTTCAGAAAATACGAGCATAAAAAAAATAAATAAATTTTTATTTGCGAATTGTATGAGGTTTAATTACCTGTGCATTGTACGAGGAATATGAATATTGTCAAATACCATTCTGTCATGTCAAATTTTCATTCCATTTTCAAAGACCGATTCGAGTGTTAGTTTAGGTTATGTAATGAAAAATAAACCCAATACAATTTAGAAATAAAAATGTATTTAAATTAATTTTTTTACGGTTGAGTTTTCTGAAGTAAAGTTATTTCTATACGTTTGCATACTGATGCTGATAACGATCCTTTTTTTTCTATGCTGATAACGCACTTAACGAGATGCACTGACTTTTTGTTATATTATGTTGTATGATATTACGTAAGTTCCCATTTTTTTGTTAATGTCTATTTTTATTGTAAGGCCTCTCCTTTTAAAGGAAGTATTTTTTAAGCAATATAATCACTATTTTTTTAATTAGCGTTTTCTATTTTCTACCAATAGGTACCTTTTTTATACCTATAAGGTTCCAAAAGTAGTAAAAAAGAATTAAAATACATTTCTGTGGTCTTCGTCTTTATTCAAATGGTTTCATTCTATTCATGGCAAATGGATGACGCTCATAAATGTGCTTTATAGGTCAATTCACATAATATTCAGTGCCAGCAGATATTACACCTTTTAAAATATACAGTAAAAAGTCCTAAAAGCCTCTCAGAAATCAGAAGTGATGGGAGGCTTGTGTCCAGCAGTGGACGTATATAGGCTGCAAACTAAAAAGTAAATATGATATAAGATATAGCTGTGTAGCCCAGTGACGTGTTGTCAATATCAGTTTAAATACTCTGTTACTATAATAAGATAAATTACTATTGTAATTTATAATATTATTTCGTCATACATTGATCAATCGTCATTTATCATTACGTAAATAAGTCATTTATCAAAACATTCGATAACTTACTTGATTGTTTTAAACAATCTAGTTCTTATCGGTAAATATATAAAGGGTTTTGACGATATGGATAGTTAAAGTTGCAGCCTATATACGTCCCAGTGCTGGGCACAGGCCTCCTCTCATTTCTGAGAGGGTTTTTGGGCAAGGAGAATGTCCGCCGCGTTGCCTCAATGCGTGTTGGTGAACTTCACCTGTCTTCGAAAATATTTTTTTTTCTTATTTCTCAGACATGCATGACAGGTTTCCTCATGATGTTTTCCTTCACCGCCGAGCACGTGGTAACTCAGCACTTAAAACTGCATTTAACAATTTCATTGGTGCCGGCGGGGATCGAACCCGGGTTGCTCGCGTACTGTGAAATTTGCAGCGAGCGTTTAATCCCTGAGTTAGGTACCACGGCTCGCATGGAGCATTTCTTAGAAATGCAATTTTTTTAGGTATGGATATAGAAAGCGCATTTTTTAAATATTAAAAACGTAAGAAGTGTCAAAAAACTTACAATCCACTTAATGTTAAGTGGTCAGTGCAGTTCATAGACACCTGTAGCCAACTTCAAACAAAGAAGGCCACATATACGTTGTAACCTCTGAAGACTGAGATGGAACACCTTAAAGTCTGTAACTCTCCCTTTAGACCAGTACGCAGTAGTGCAAGCAATGATATTGGGCAGCAGGAGTAGGTAGGAGGAAGAAGGTCTGGTATCTACCTCCTGAATCTTACCACCTAGTAAAGTTCAGTTAAAAACATTTCAGTTGTTTTTTGGGGTTCCATACACGAAGGGTAAGGTAACCAACGGGGTCCCTATTACTAAGCCTCCGCTGTACGACAGTCTGTCTGTCAGCGGGTTGTATCTCATGATCCGTAATAGGTAGACAGTTGAAATTTTCACAGAATGTGCATTTCTGTTGCCGCTATAACAACGAACAATAAAAATAAAGTTAAAGTGGGCTCCCCTACTAGAAACGTGTTTTATGTGTTTTACGATGGTACGGAACCCTTCATGCGCCAGTCCGACTCGCTCTTGGTCAATTATTTGTAATTGGAGTTGGGAGCGGATCCTAATGCTACAATTTCTACGGTTATGTTAAGTTGAGTTTAGGATGTTCCCTTATAGACGTGAAATTTTTTCAGAGCATTTTACTCGGATCAACTTGGCAAATATGAGAAATTTATGACGGACTTACTCGGTTACGACCGTTTGCTGCCGATGAATACGGGCGTTGAGGGCGGCGAGAGTGCTTGCAAGATCGCACGCAAGTGGGGCTATGACGTCAAGAAGATACCGAAGAATCAAGCCAAGGTGATAAGTAGTATCTTTAGCATTCCGTATCCAAAGGGTATAACGGAACCCTATTGATGTCACTCTACTTACTCTACTGTCTCTCTGCCTGTGCGACGGTATGTCACAGATCTCTAGCTCGCAGACAAAATGAGTCGCACACCTTTTTTTTATAGAATACGGATGAAAAACGAGCACACAGTCCACCTGATGGTAAGTGGTTGCTGTGGCTCATAGACATTTACATCAATCATCATTTGTGAATCAAAATACAGATGCGTTGTCAGCCGTGAGGACTAAGATGTAATGCCTCTTTTCCAGTGAAAAGGGTATCCGGTTCTCTACACTCACCATACAAAACGCAGCAGCATTAGGCTGCTATTTTACGCTGGTATTCTGTGAGAGCGTGGTACTTCCCCGGTGGAGCAGACCCATTGGTGCTTCAAACTATTAATATAGCTGCAGCATGGCTCTACCACGTAAAAAATTGTGTGAAATTTAAATATCTCTTGTGGAATGTTGACGCAAAATCGAATATCTCTCCCCTCCCTCTTCCTCCCATTCGTGTAATAGGAGACGAAAACATTTTTCTTAACGAAGCACATGTGGGATGTGGGTATCATTGTATAGAATTCATTGAATTGTAATACTAAAAAATAATCATCAGCTTAGATTCAGGTTTAGACAGTTTTTATTACGGGGTCGATCTTAAAAACGAAACTAAGTATTTAGTAATTCGAAATTTTTGTTGTTATGTTATAGTTAATTATATTATGTTGATACCTAATAATGTAGTTTGTAAGATGAACAAACGAACGAACGTTTTTTACTTAGATTAATAATAAGTCATCGCGCGCTCAGACAGAGTCAGAGCGCGCGAAGACCTATCAATAATCTATGGTTTTATAGTTTTTATTTCACTGGTTAAAAAAATAATTGGATAGTTTAAAGAAAGATAATTAGTCATAATATAATATACGGAACGTCAATAAAGCGGTTTGCTAAACGCGTGCATTCATCGAGCGCAATAAAATGATATATTATGCGTACCTAATAATAATAATATCAACTCATGTGATAATATGTTATGTATATGTTATGCATATTTTTAGAAATAGGTTATCTGTTGTTTCGGTATCAAAGTTTATTGTGGAACATAAATATACTTTAGCAGATTGGCAATTGCCATTTATGCATTTTATTATATAAGTACCTATATAGTTATAGTTTTGATATTTAAAATTAAATATTATTTAATATGTAATAAATAATAATATTATATATATTTTTTAATTATTTTGAGGTGAAGGTGTTGAGGATTAATTGCTGTCTATTACAGTTAAAAGTAGACTCAATCAGTTGTCAAAAAACCTAGCGATTTTTATCTAGGATGGATAAAAGACGCTAAATGCCTACTCGGAAGGTTTATCTAGCTATCGGTGAAGTCAGCACCAAATCGTTAAAATATACGTGCAAATATGTACCTAGTTATAAGTTGCTAATTAGTTGTGTATGCGTAGACCGTTAAACAGTGGTAGAGCCACGCGGCAGCTTTTGCTGTCGCACGGATGGGCCGGCTCGAACCGGGGTGGTACCACGACCTCACAGAATACCAGCGTGAAGTAGAGGTTTACCTCTGCGTTTCGCTTGGTGAGAGCAGGCCGGAGGCCCTTTTTACTGGAAATGAGGCATTCCATCTTAGTCCTCACGGGTGACAACGCATCTGCATTTTGATTCGCAAACGAGGATAGATGTAGATGTCTATGGGCCGCAGCAACCACTTACCATCAGGTGGACTGTGTGCTCGTTTGTCACCCTTATCCTATAAAAAAAAGACCATGCGGATTCTCAATAATTGCTATGGAAATAATAAGCTAATACACAACCTCCCCATTATTTTCCCCACACAATAGTGAAAATGCACCAGTATACACACGCACACAAATACAACCAGCGTAAATGTAAGAAAAAGGCTGTCACACACAAACTCATCAATTCTGATCCATATTTGTTATTTGTAAACCTAATAACGGTATCTAGACAGTAATAGCATAATGTTACTATATGACAATGATCGTGAAGGTTCTGAAGATATAGGATCTCTGTAAACACTCACGAGCTGTGCGAATGAAACAAGCGTGTCGCGGCAAACGACGAAACGTTAGAAACAATTATTTGTAATTGTATTCAAAGATGATTTTGATTTTATTGCTATTGGCTCTTGTCAACAGACACCATATTGACTCAGGGTAACAGCAGAACCTTTGTCTATAGAAATTAAAATTATTTTTCAACGTTCCTGACCTTGAGTTGACCTCTGTAATAGGATCATTTCCGGCCAGAACATCTCTTTTAAACTGATAGATCTATATTAGATTTTAACGAAATAGCTAACGTGTCGTACGGTGGACGCATAAGAGAAGCTTTTGTCACGTGAATGTTGTGCGAGATGAACTATAAAATCCTACAAATGTCTCGTGGCTTCGAACTAATTTCGGTATAACCATTTCGTTTAATCCAGACGTAAAATACTTGGACCGGTGAGGGGAGAAGCGACAAAGGTGCGAGACGTCTGAATCGCAAATCCGCCTGCAAAGCAAAACTTTCCTTCAACGAGAGTGCATCCTCTAGATATTCCCTCACTCTCGGCGGTGACAGATCAGGTGCAGTATAAACGGCTTTACATGCTTTCCGATGCATGGACATGAAACGCCGGTATATTCCTGACTCCAAACTGTTACTGACAATTACTTCTCAGAAAAACCCAATAATTGATTTTTGCCTCGACCCGGGAGTATTGTAAGATTGTAACCATATGATCAGCAGTTACGCTTACGACCACTGGACTTGCGAAGTAGTCGTTGTCATGTTTTCGTCTACGTTGTTTACGAATATTTTGAACCTTTTGTAACTACAGCTACATATACGTTTGTTTTAGATAATTTTTGCCGAAGGAAACTTCTGGGGCCGGACGTTGTCAGCAATTTCTTCGTCGTCGGATCCTACTTGCTACGATGGATTCGGTCCATATATGCCTTGCTTCGAATTGATTCCCTACAATGATATCCCGGCTTTAGAAGTTAGTACGATTTTATATGCAAAATTATCAAAATTCTACACAATTTATATATTAAAGCTTTTATGGTTGCTTGCACCACTCCACACATGGAGTTTAAGGAAATCGTGTAATGCCTGTATAAGTAAGTCACAGGAACTTAATTCTGTTTGAATAAAACAATTAAAGTCAAAATAAAATCAAGACAAACAAAATGCAAATAAATAATTCAATAATAATTGCAGAAAGCACTACAAGACCCAAATGTTGCCGCATTCATGGTGGAGCCCATTCAGGGCGAAGCTGGCGTAGTGATCCCAGACGACGGATACCTGAAGAAGGTCAGGGAACTGTGCACCAAGTACAATGTACTGTGGATTGCCGATGAGGTGCAAACTGGTTTAGGTAATTTAATGTAAAATTTATGTACTCAAAAAAAAAAACTTCCTCAATATACTCAATATAATAATATATCATTGCCACTATCGGAGACGCATGAAGAGGGAGGTGCGGGGCGAGCAACACGGCCGCCGAAACCTATTTCATCCAAGTTCAAGGCTGAATCACTTGTATCCCATTAGAGAATAACTACTTTTTAATTTATCATCTGACGGGTTTTACCTAGGGTGAATGCCCCTATTACTAGCCTTGTAGTGCCAATTTCAACTTTAATTTAAACTTTAAAAATGTTTATTATTTCAATAAGAGCACAATATTTTTAAAATCTAGGTATGATCGATAGATTATTTATCCAAAAATATAATGAGCATTCATTTACAATTATATGATTTCAAGAACACTTTCAAAAATGACGATAAACATAAAAAGGTGTAATGCCTTATATTTCAGCCATCCTGTGCCGAATGTCATCCTTTTGTGTATCTATTGCCAGCTATTATAGGGTTATGCCTTTTGAGGTTTTGGTAGTTACCTAACCTATTGTAGGTAAGTTTTAGATGTACAGTAACAAATTCGTAACAATTTTCTAATTTTCAACTTTCCGACAAAAGATCGCCACACATCGAATGCTTCTAGGTCCTTTACGACTTGGTATATTTAATGATATCTGGGTCTTTCCACTGAGCGACGTCTAGAAGATCGCCCTATAATACGCTCTCTTTGCCGCCCGGTCTTCTCCCAATCGCACAATATGTCCAACCCAGGGCAGTCGTGTGGCTTTTATTTCTCCCAGGATGTTAGGGGTAGAAATTATGTCCTATATTTGTTATTAACTTTAAATAAATTACTTCACCTACTTAATACTACTATACTATTACTAACTTAGGTTGGGCCTTTGGATATTTACTCTTACTAATTTAATAGTTATAAATTACTCGATTTATGATAATAAACAAAAAGGAAATTTTCTTTCAGGACGTACAGGAAAAATGTTAGCCGTTGAACATGAGGGCGTGAAACCTGACATTGTTATACTGGGTAAAGCACTCAGTGGTGGGATGTTACCAGTGTCTGCTGTGTTAGCCAACAATAATGTAATGGATGTAAGTTACATTTCGCGTGTACGTATCAATGATAGAGAAAGACGCTAAGTCATGGGCAAATTATGTAAACTCCCCTTTGCTTAAATTACCTAATTTTACTTTATTTTTGACTGCCTTATTGGCCTAAGCGTGACGACTGATAATAATGTCCCAGGTTCGAAAATCAGTCATTGGGTTTTTCTGTCAGGAAATTCTTAGTAGCTGCCGGGAGTCAGGAAGCTGGCCATGTTTCACCTGCTCCTGATCTGTCTTCGGTTGTATCAGATTATATGACTATGAGAATAGGGGAATAAAGAAAGAAGAAACACTTCTGCACATCTTGATCGTGGACCCTTAATGCGCAAACGTAACATTCATCTGGGAAACTACATACTTAGCCCAGAAGAAGTGAAACTGCTCGCAACTCATTCAATTCATTAAAGATATAGGGCTTAACAGTGAACTATAGTCGTAGCGGCGACCACAATAGACTCAGTCGGAGCCGCAGTGATACTGGTCTTATCAGACTTGCATATCTGCTTCCATAAATGAAAAAAAAAGGAATAGAGAATGCTTCTATGTTCTTAAACTGAGTGACAGGATAAGAAATAGTGAGATAAGGAAACGTTGTGGTCTGAAAGAAGATGTAGTGACAAAAATTGAGAAAGGTATGCTGAGATGGTTTGGCCATGTCGAGAGAATGAATGAAGAACGATTGACGATAAAAGTGTATAAGGCGAGTGTGAATGAAAGTGTTAGAAGGGGGTAGACCTAGGCGGACGTTTCTAGAACAAATCAGGGACGTCTTGAAAAAAGGCCAGGTCAAGAGTACCCTAAACCGAAGAGCATGTATGAAGGGAATAATGAAAATGGACGAAGCGAAACAAGTATGTAAAGATCGTAGCAAGTGAAAAGAAGTGGTCTCTGCCTACCCCTACGGGAAAGAGGCGTGATTATATGTATATATGTTCTATGTTTGCGCGCACACACATGCTGTATAGAATAGAACAATTTTTATTCAATGTGGATTACAAGTAATTCTTATTGAAAGACATTTTTTTACTTTTATCACCTTTATAATCCTGTCCTTCACAGATGGTTAGTCTCCGTTTATACTGGCCACCATGACTTAAATTCTGTTCAGAGTAACAATTATCGGTGTAGCTTAAGCCTAAATATCATAAAGTACATATGCCACTGAAGTATTTATATCTTCCAGGTAATAACACCCGGTACGCACGGATCAACATACGGTGGCAATCCTTTAGCGTGTGCAGTAGCTACCGAGGCAATTAAGGTGAGAATCTACACAAATAAATAAAATTGAAGTGTCTGTTTGTAATGTCAAAATTACAGCTTTTTACTAAATGCAGATGAAAGTATATACGGTACTAATAACAAAACTACAAATTTTAAAGTTTTTATCTGTTTGTCTGTCTGTCCGTCTGTTTGTTCCGGCTAATCTCGGGAACGGCTGGACCGATTTTGACGTGATTTTCACTGGCAGATAGCTGATGTCACAAGGAGTAACTTAGGCTACTTTTATTTTAGAAAAAGAATTAGGGTTCCGCGCAAAAAAATTAAAACCTCAAATTACACGCGGGCGAGATCACGGGGAACAGCTAGTTTATAATTTAAATATGAAATAATTAAAATTTATTTTAGATACTGTTGCGATGTTAAAAAAAATTGATCACTGATGCAGAATTCTTTTTGTCATCACTACAGTAAATATACAACCTAACCCTGACCAGCAAATTCCAAAAAACGCAAGAAAATTTGAATTTCGCGGGCCACCCTGGAGCTTCCACCTTAAAGGTGATAATATCTAGGCTGACGGGCTCTTAGCCTTGATTTTATATAAAAACGAAAATTCAGAAAAAATCATGGCCTCTGACATAAGACGTAATTACCATCTGGAATATTCCAAATGGAGCATATTTAGTTTAGTCAAAAGGGAGGGTAATGGGAGAACCACTAAAAACTGAACATATAAATACATTTTAAACCACTTGTTGACTATGAGTTTTACAATGAAGCCGAATAAAAGAAGATTCATGATTTTGTTTAACCCTCAAAATGTATCTATCTCATACTTATGTATATAAGCATCATATTTATGTGAACTGAAATGATACATATAGCATATTATTTAAAATTACTAATATAATATTATAATTTCCTATACTAGATTGTACGCATTTTTATTTATATGTATACAACATGTAACAAAAACCCTGTGGTTTCCGTTAAATACGTTATCAGGATTAGTATTCAAACCTATAGAAATAACTTTTTTTTAAAAACTCGACCATATTTTTTTTTTCTAATGTTATGTGGTATTATTACCTCTTACTGACACTAGCCGATGCTAAAGCTAAGTAAAGCGGCGTCTTTGACAATCCTCTTACTCCCCAGACAATGCAGAGGTAATAAAACCACATCCAATTTGCATACAATTATTTTTTTAAATAAAATAAAAAAAAATATTGTTCGAGATTTTAAAAGAAAGTTATTTCTATACGTTTGAATAATGATCCTGATAACGTACTTGACGGGAACCACAGGGTTTTTTTTTACATTTGGATATATCTATATATGTGTGTATAAGAAGTGTAAATATGTATAAAGTAACATATTTATATAATATCTTTGAATAATATGTGAAAATAAGTTAGTTTTTTTTCTGTTGCGGCTCTACCCATAGCTCTCACCATACTACCAAAGGTTAGCTGGCAGAGAATGCCTTTTTGACATTAAGATCGCCTTTGTACCAAATTTTTGTTTGAGTCCAATAAATAATTTTCTATATATCTATGTATAATATACAGCTGCGCAGGTTAAGAACTACAATATACCTAAGCAAAACAGGAACCCAATCACACATAGGTATTTTAACATTATTTTATGAGTGTAAGGCCAGAAAAAAGTTTTTTCATTTTGTTATAAATTTTTATGACTATGGAGAAAATTGTGATCACGGTGTGAGAATCATTCTGGTTGTTTAAATTGCGCTAGTTTTTAAATTTATTTATTTGCTTATTATCATGTGAATTTTATAATTAATTCTCGTTTTTTTGCTTATTTTCAAGGTAATACTAGAAGAAAAATTATCGGAAAATGCGGAGCGACTTAGCGCAGTATTTCGTGAAGAATTAGAAAAGATTCCAAAGTCCAAGGTCAACACAGTCAGAGGCAGGGGACTTATGTTCGCCATTGTCGTAGATGACAGTAAGTTAAATTACACAATGCACTAGGGTTGTCAACTCTTCTCATAATTTGAATTCCGCTAAATTGGTCAATGTAGCGTTTGGCTAATAGTCCACCAGATAATATACTTGTGTAGCTCACGGAAACTTGCAATTAACTTCGGTCAACGATGGTCAGTCATTCGTTGTCAACGTTCTGTTCCGTTCCAAGGTGTGTCCTAGAGAGCACCGATCCTACCCTATTAAGCTACTGCAAGATAGCGCTGGAATTTTCTCTTGTGTGGTTAGTACATATGGTCGTATGATCCACCTACTCTCCGCCTGAAAACATGGTGAATCATGTTGATCTTTAAGTTTTGGGCCATTATTGTCAACCCTGAGGAATAAATTGGAATGCCGTGTATGCTAATGATATTTCTAGTAGTAAATGGCACTTATAGAAGTGTGGGGATATCATAGAGTTTAATCTCTCCTCGCTCCATTCATATGATCGGGTGCATTTTTAGTATCTGGGTTTTTGGATGGGATGAAATTGTGGGATATCATGATACGTGTAGGTGTGTACTTACTTAATTTTGTTCCGTTCATATCAAAGTCATTTTTGGCGACTAGGTATTTCTATCTAAGTTAAGTGCTGGCCTGTTAACAATTAAACCTAACCGTAGAAAGGGTCCACCGTGTAGTGGTGAGAGAATCCACTACCCAATATCATCCCGTGGGTGTCGTAAGAGGCGACAGAGGGAAATGAAAAATGAGGTGCGGCGGCATCTTCCCTGTAACAACCCAAAATAATATAAAAAACTGCGATTGCCAACCCGCCTGCCAAGCATGGCAGCTATGGCAAATCCCTTGTGAGGCAATCTATAGGGGAGGCCTATGTTCAGCAGTTTAATAGCCACCCTTGCAGGTAAATTGGCGATCGCAGAACCAGACGTCTCCCACTTTTACAGTTATCCAGTTATCGCTGTTCTGAGTAATTTACATCTTGCGTGACGGGATGGCTATTAGATCGGGAGATGGTGACAGAAAATAGTCATTTTCTCCTGCATGCCTTTTTAAGAATTGATAACTAACCCTAAAATATGAAAGATAGAGGGGTTACGAGTCCTTGCGCGCTTGCACGTCATAAAGAAAATGGCTTCTCTTTATGTAAAAAAATTTTAGTATTTTTCCGTGAAATTATATTGCCTTTGTAATATAACGTAGTTGGAACAAATTTAAGCTATAATGATTGATGGCATGCAATGAGGGCTAATATTCTTCCACTCACCAGATGTCGCTAGTAGCGACTGAGGTAAAGTTTTCTGTTACACAATGACAGTTAATTGAGAAATCAGTTTTAAATAATAGTTTATCATTATGTAGAGTATTATATTAATATATAACACAATGCGTCAGTGGTTTGATTTTTAATTTTTTGCACTTTATAAATCTTTTTTAAAAAAAAGTAGTCTTTTAGTTATACTTACAGTTTGGTTTATTCATTTCCAATGTAATTAAAATAAAATATAACTAATAATACAGAAAGAAACCTTAAAGATTACATTTTCCTAAGAAATTATCGTCCCCGCTATGAAATCTGTCAAATATTTTACCTCACTCTAAAGTGGCGCCGCCCTGGTGGCAGAAAAAGTCGTGGATGCCCTCATTCGCAACGGCCGACGGGGCTCAAAGGGTTACGTAGAAATGAAAAAAAAAATAGAACATTTCCGTGTTTACAAATTGCATGCCGTTATAAAAAATTAGTTTTTTTTTTATCTCAAAAATACTCTACGAAAATTGGCATGTACCCCTCGTATGACCAAGGGTGGAAAATATTAGAAAAATGTTGTAAAAATTCAATACAACTTTTCGTGATTTCAAACTGCATGCCATTTGAACAATACTTAATTTTTATAATTTATTGACGTTAGTAAATTTGTCATGCACAACAGGAAGTTGTAAAGTAGTGGCATGCATGACGAAGATTGCAAAAAACGCTGTTATAATTTCCGTGACTTTATTTTGCATGCCAATCAATATTTCATTAAAAAACATTATTTTAAGTTGAAAAAAAAAATGGCATGCATATTACACAAGCCTGATATAAAAAACTTGTGCAAAACTAAAATTGAAAAGAGTTTTTTAACGAAAATAAAAATAAGGAACATTTCCATGTTTTCTTTTTGCATGCCTTTTTGTACATTGTCTGTAAACATTATTTTAAACTTCAATAACAAATGGCATGCATGTTTATTGATAAAAAATTACTTAAATAAACAAAAAAACCGCTGCCAATACATTGGTATGTGGCTTTCTTCAAACTAAGTTATTGTTTCTATTATTAAGTACTCGGGTTTACTTTATTAAATAACTGAAATATTTTATACATAGTATATTGCCAAAATGTCACGTAAAATAAAAAAATGTTTTTTTTTTTGGTGATTTTGAAATGCTTGTAATTTTTTATGAAACTTTCATTATTATTTTAAATACGATCGTGTTATTTAATACGCATGCCATTTTCGGTATATACTTAAAATAATATGTTTTTATGAAATACAAAACGGCATGCAAATAAAAAACGCGGAAATGTTTATTTAATTTTTTGCAACTTTTGTTATTATTTATAATATAATGATCATGTGCAACATGCATGCCATTTGTATTTCAGAATTATTTGGTCATAAAATTAATATTTATCTTTATTAGAAATAGTTTGAAATCACGGAAAATTTGTATTGTATAACATTTTCCTAATATTTTCCACCCTTGGTCATACGAGGGGTGCATGCCAATTTTCGTAGAGTATTTTTGAGTTTAAAAAAACTAATTTTTTACAACGGCATGCAATTTGTAAACACGGAAATGTTCTATTTTTTTATTTTCATTTCTACGTAACTCTTTGAGCCCCGTCGGCCGTTGCTAATTGCATGCCATCAATTATTATAGCTTAAATTTGTTTCAACTACGTTATATTACAAAGGCATGCAATATAATGTCACGGAAAAATACTAAAATTCTTTACACAAAGAGAAGCCATTTTTTTATGACGTGCAAGCGCGCAAGGGCTCGTAACCTCTCTATCTTTCATATTTTAGGGTTAGTTATCAATTCTTAAAAAGGCATGCAGGAGAAAATGGGAGACTATTTTCTGTCACCATCTCCCGATCTATATATATGGTGCCATCTAAAGAAAGGAACGGTAAATAGGCTGTAAGTTTCCTTTTTAAAAAAAATGATAATGTTAGCAATGGTTTTTTTTAAGGTTATCAAACGAACACACAGTCCACCATCTATCCGATAACCGATTCATTTGTGATTGCATCCGATTAAGAATCAAAATGCAGATAAGTTGTCGCCGTAAGAAGGGGCTCCGGTGTTTCTTTTGTTAAGTCCAGAGACATATCACACGAAACCCAACAGCATTAAGCTGTTCTACTATCAGCTATTCACGCTGGTATTCTGTGAGAGCTTGGTCCATCCCCGGTCGACCCATTTGTGCTACAACCTTAATATAGCTGCAGCCTGGCTCTACCACGTAAAGGTCTAGACCGTAGTGGAAGGTGGAATAACGGTTACGAACTTTCGACATTAAGATTTGTTGTATCGTACCCTATATTACTAATAACTGTTTAATTGCTTATGCTAGGAATGGTTGACGACAGCACTATAAAATCGTATATGAACTTTTGACGTCAAGATTTGCCGACTGTAATTTAAATTGTTTTTGACTGAGTTGTTTTTATGATGTAATTACTGAGTCTAGTAAGCAGAGATAATCTCAAGTTTGAACCCAAACTACACAATGTCAAAATTCATATTACCAGTCTATTCAATGCTCCAGCAATTTTGACATTGTAAAATTTGAGTTCAAGTTCCGGATTTTCTCTGAATACCCGCTTAAGTGCTTATACATTTATAATTTTTTTTATAACAGGTATCTCCGCTTATGAAGTCTGCCTGCGATTCCGTGACGCGGGTTTACTCACAAAACCAACACACGGACAGACGATCCGTCTAGCGCCACCTTTAGTTATCACTGAGGAACAGATTCGTGAAGGCGCGAGAATCATTCAAAAGGTCTTTGAAAGCTTTAAGAAATAAGATTTCATGGATAACATACTATGTTAACGACCTGTCCCAACCGGGGCGAAACGCCTCTGTAATTTTTACGGGCGGAATGGACAAAAAGTAATTTGTGATCAACTATGTTTTTACAGAGCACATACATTTTATGTGCTAATTTATTGCTTTTCTGCTCATTATTAGTGTAATGTATTCTTAAGAAACGTTCGGTTGAGATTATAAGATAAATAAAATATTTTTCTAAAATTTAATTATTATAAATAATAAGTTTGTAAATATGTAAGTAAAAGTCCAGAAAACCTAATAAATTGTTCCTTTAATAACTTAAAATTTGTTTTATTAAGTGCGTGTTCGTATAAAAAGAAGAATTATTAAAGAATAAATTTTAAGCTACTTACTTCACGAAAATAAATAAATGAGCAATATTAATATTGCATGTTACATCCTACGTAAACTTATAACGAAATATAGATGGCTGTTTTTAATGCGCAATTCATCTATACAAATAAATAAAATTGAATTGTCTGTTTGTAATGTCAAAATAACATTTTTTTACTAAATGCATGAAAGTATATACGGTACTTATAACAAAATTACAAATTTTAAAGTTTTTGTCTGTCTGTCTGTTCCGGTTAATCTCAGAAACGGCTGGACCGATTTCGACGGGACTTTCACCAGCAGATAGCTGGTGTTATAAGGAGTAACTTAGGCTACTTATATTTTAGAAAAAGAGTTAGGGTTCCGCGCAAACTGACTAAAACCCTAAATTACACGCGGGCGAAGTCGCGAGGAGCAGCTAGTATGTAGATAAAAAATATTATATGTAAAATATCACTGACATTGACAATCTCTTATTTTTACTAGGTTGTAGGACTTATTTTTAGCCAAAGAGTCCATCTGGATGACTAACACCCTCTTACCTATTTCTTTAGTAGCCTGCAATAAATACTGTGTTCCAGTTTGAAGAGTATAGAGAGTCAGTATATTTACAGACTGAGGCTCAGAGGTGACAACGCATCTGTAGCCTCTTTTGTTTAAAGCTGGCTGAACGTGTCCATGAACTGCAGTACCCACTTTAGGTAGACTGTACAACTAAAGGTTTATTTATACGCGACAACAAATACAATATAAAAAATATACAGATTGTGCCATGTAGTGGCGGTTACGAATATCCACTACCCCATATCTTCTCGTGGGTGTCGTAAGAGACGATAGTGGGAAACAGGCAGGAGATGGGCAGCATCTTCCTGATAACAGCAATAATACAATAAAAAAACTGCGGTTGCCAACCCGCTCGCCAACTATAACAAATATCCTCCCCAATGATGAAAGTTACGAAGAGACGGCCCCCAGTCTCCGGCGGCTCCGCTATTCCTGGTTACGGTGGCGAACATGGTAACGGCGGGGCTGGGGGTGCTAAGAATCTCCGGTGGAGGTTCGGTTGCCTCGGTTGGTCGGTTGCCCCGGTTGTTCTGTTGGCCTAGCAACATACAACGCACGCACCCTGATGACTGACGAGAAAATCCTGGAGCTGGAAGAAAAGATCCGAAGAGAGGAGGAAGACACGGTAATCCTTGAATCCGGCAACTTGTTCTATCACAGGGAGGGCGACCATCTGTCCCAAGGAGGTGCCGGATTTATCGTCCACAAGTCTCTCGTTAACAACATTGTAAAGATTGGGAGTGTGTCGACGAGGGTTGCGTACCTTATACTCAGATTCACCAAACGGTATTCGCTGAAGGTCATACAGGTTTACGCACCAACCTTGGCACATCCCGATGAGGAGGTGGAGGAAATGTATGAGGATATCTCTAGAGCCATGTATTCCTCCAAAACCCACTATATGGTGTTAATGGGAGACTACAATGCAAAACTAGGCACAAGAGAGAACGGTGACCTAAAGGTAGGGAAATTCAGAATAGGGCAACGGAACCCAATGGGCCAGCAGCTGGCCGACTTCATGGAGAAAGAGGAACTCTTTCTTTCAGAAGCAGCCACATAGAAAGTGGACCGACGGTTCGACAAAAAATGAGATTGACTTCATTATGACGACCAGAAGACAACTCTTCAGTGATGTCGCAGTGATCGCGTGGGTGAAAACTGGTAGCGATCACTGAATATTTAGGGGCACACTGAACCTAAACGTTAAGTTGGAGAGGTTTTGTCTAATGAAGTCAACACTCCGTCCCCCCCGTGCTCTAATCCAAAGTCCCGAAACCTTTCAGCTCGAGTTACAAAACCGTTTTCAGTACCTAGAATAAGAAATTAATAACCAGCTTGTGGAAACTATCCATGCGGTCGGAACTAAGTTCTGCAAAACCCGCCGCAGAAGAACACAAAAACTCTCCGATCACACTCTTAATCTCATGGCTGTTTGACGGGAAATTAAGCTGCAGTGTAACAGATTTGACAGGCAACTAAACAAACAGATCTCCAAATGCATGCGGGACTTCCTCAATACAGCTAGTGTTGAAGAAGCGATCGAGTGGAACTAAGGTTTCAAAGTTTTTGCCAAAGATCTGTCTAGCAGAAAGAGCCAACTGTCAAAGTTGAGGACCGAGTGTGGCAAAATCGTTTCCGGGACACCTGCGATTTTGAGTAAGATTGAGAGGTTCCATGGACAGCTGTACACGTCATCTTTGGAGCCACACGCAAGTGTGAGTAACGATCTAAGAGCAAGTTTTATTCGACTCTATTCCGATGATATCCCGGACGTCACTTTGGCTCTTCTGCACTTTAAAAACGGCACGGCCCCAGGCGAGGATGGCATTACAGCGGAGCTTCTTAAAGCGGGCGGAAAACCGGTACTTGAAGTTCAGAAGCTCTTTAGTTGCGTCCTCCATGGTGGGACTACTCCGGAGGCGTGAAGCAGAAGTGTGGTGGTCTTGTTCTTCAAGAAAGGCAACAACGCTCTTTTGAAGAACTACAGACCGATTTCCCTTCTGAGCCGCGTCTACGTGCTGTTTTCGAGAGTCATTACGAATCGTCACGCACGCATACTCGACGAATTCCAGCCTCCCAAACAAGCCAGTTTCCGAAAAGGCTTTTTTTATTGTACAGAAAACCGAAGAGTACAATTTACCACTTTACCATGTACCTAGTCAGGTCATAAATTCTGTCACATGTTTAATATAAAATAATTGAAACAAGTTTATTCATTATGTAACCTTTTATATACCAAAATGAACTTAACAAAACATAGATTCTTATGACACTAAAGTTTATTCAAAATGACCTTCTTGATTTTGAATACAGGCTTTCAATCTGCGCGGCCAGTCGTCTATCGCAGCACGAACGAGGTCCATGTCAATATCGGCGGCTGTCTTAATCAAGGATGTCTTGAGTGACTCCAAGTTGGGATGAGGCTTTGAGCACGCCTTTTCCTCCTAGTTTTGCCATATCTTGTAATCTAACGGATTCAAATCTGGACTGGAGGAGGGCCAGTCTTCGTGCCGGATGAAGTCGATTTCACGCGCCACCAGCCAGTCTTGTGTGCTCTTCGCTCTATGAGCTGGCGCCGAATCTTGTTGGAATACCCAGTGCCTGTTATTGAACATGGTATGAGAAACAGGTTCCACAAGGTTCGTCAGGACTGTATTTTGATACACAACTACATTCGTTTTTACACCTTTCTCACAAAAATGTACCTCTGTTAAGCCCCAATAAGAAACTCCCTACCATACCATGAGCGAGGATGGAAAATGACCTCGTTGGATACGCGGAATACGATTTCTCGCTTCTTCACTACTGTGTGCGTACACCTTATCATTTTGTTTGTTGTAGTTCTCTTCTACGGTAAAAATTTTTTCATCCGAAAAAAGAATTTCCCGATATTTTTTTCCCGCGTAACGCTTCAACAAAGCGCGGCATCTCTTCAGTCTCAGGTCCATTAAACAAACATTCAAACGATGTCCTGTTTTTCTTCGATATGCCCGAAGCCCTAAGTCTTCACTTAACACCCTTTTCACCGTGGTTCTGCTTAACCCCATCTGAAGGGCCAACAGTTTCTGCTTACGTTTGGGATTTCTTTGAATTCGCGCCTTCACAGCTTTTATCACTGCTGGAGTCCTAACAGACCGAGGGCGACCACTTCTTGACCTGTCATTTACACTAGAGTCTTCATTGTATCGTTTGGTGTTACGATAAACGAATATTTTGGTTATATTCAAATTTTTGAGTATATTTAATAAAACGTAACTAAGTTTTTCTCCTAGATCGTAAAGGAGTCTTACAGATATAAATTGCACATAGATCTATATTCAGATCCGGAACAATAATTTGTAGGCCATACAAATTCTCTCCGATGCCGCCGATTGTAATCTCGCGAGGAATAAGTGCGGTCCTATAGCCAATTGCTTAGCTTCCGCGTTACCAAACGGCTAAAAATGTATTATTATTATCTTTGAATATTATTTTATAATCATTTGATGTGGTTGTTAAATAGCCAGCATCTGAAGGAGGCCACAAGATCTTCTGATCCTCCTCCGATTCGTCTCCAGATACCCGCGGGATATGGATTGATGGTTTCTCTTCAGCCGATACACTACGACAAGACATTAATTCCACCATTTTCATTGTAAAGTTCATCACAAGTTCTCGCTGGGCACAGGCCTTCCCAACATATCGCCACTTATTTCATTGTTCTAGATATATACCACATAATTTATTATGAATTATGATTTTATAAAAATCAAATCGAGCAAAACTCGAACTGCTATCTTGACAAATAACGATATATAAACTTAGTCCGTTGACGTAGGTAATGAATTGGGAAAAATCTTATCGTCTACCACTGATACCACTGCAATTAAGTGATATTATATCTTAGAGATCATAGTCACATATTTATATACAACATAACATTGTAAAAAGATATCTTGAGAGATTTATTAACCACGTGTCTTAATGTTTACATTACAGGATTACTCAATCGTGAAGCCTGAATATGAGTCGTATTTAGATTCAAATTTGTACAAAAGTGTGATACCATAGAATTGAATCTGTCCCTTATCTTTGATTTGACCAATCCAGGTTTACCTATGATCTTGACGTATTGTAATATACATAATGTTTCTTTGTTCCTATATTATAGTATTTAATACAGGGTTATTTTGCAATAACAGGTCTAATTTGCAAAGGGGGTTCATAATAAGTAATATAGGCAAATGGGGAAGAAAAGTTAATAAAAAAAAAATCTCAAACATTCTGTCCTTTTTTCTCTTTGTAATGTATAATAATTGTAAAAAATAATAATTGTAATATTTCATCATTGTGAATTGCAAAAAGTCGCCGCAGTCTCGCATTAAAGGTTTAAGAAGTACGTGGTGGCCTTTCCCATCTTAAGAGGATTGTGAAGCTGTAAATTTTCATACAAAAAGCGATAACGTTTTCCCCCCCGTAAATATAGTCCAATTTTAATAACTTTTGGAAATGTAGATATGACAAAAAACTAGGCCCGTACGTTTTTATTTTAAAGAAATATTGTATACAATATAAGTTATTAGCATCTAAATATCTATATTTTTGACTTAAAAACTTCCTCGAGCGTTTTTACTTTTTTTTAATTAAACTAAACTGATTAATAAAAAAGTAAAACGTACAAGCCTAGATTAAAGTGTACTGGAAGACTAAAATTGTCTTATTTTGTAAAGTTTTAGGGGGGTAAAAACGTTATTGCCGAAAACAATATTTCAGAAAGAAAATGTAGGCAATTGCCTACAAGACTTGCAACTCTCTCTATCGCACGATACGGGTCGGGAGGCAGGGGCATATTGTAGTGATGTTAGGGGTGTTGGAGCCGCGGTAGCTCAGATGGTTAGCGCTCGCTATAAATTTCACAGTAGGTACGCGAGAAACCCGGGTTCGATTCCCGCCGGCACCAATGAAATTGTTAATTGCAATTTTAAGTGCTGATTTACCACGTGCTCGGCGGTGAAGGAAAACATCGTGAGGAAACCTGCATGTCTGACAAATAAGAAAAAAATATATATTTCGAAGACATGTGAAGTTCGCCAACAGGCATTGGGGCAGCGCGGCGGACATTTCCTTGCCCTAAAACCCTCTCAGAAATGAGAGGAAGCCTGTGTCTAGCAGTGGGACGTGTATATAGGCTGTAACTTTTAGAGGTGTTATCGATATTATTATCACCTAGAGAGGAGAAAATAATATCCATAACCTAGAAAGATAATACCTCTCATGAAAAAGTTAATGTCTGTGATTATTCAGTGTTTATCGATTATTTAGTTATTAATTTAGTCTTTATTGAATAAGGACATTAAATTAAAAATATTTCGAGTTTACAATAAAGTAGGTAGGTAGGCAAATAAATAAAAAGTAACAACTTGAAGATATTATTATTGTTTCTTATTACATATTACTTAAATACACTCTTTCTCGAACTGCCATTTCTCTAGGAACTCAATCATTTCTGGTAATAACATTAAAAATGAAATGAGTAAAGTCTTGGCTGCATTTTTGCTATCCAAAAGTGATCATTGTAGGTATTTATTTAATTTAAATTAATGAAATTGCAATCGAAATATTTTTTTCTACAATTCTTCGCCCATACAACTTATCTGACTCAATCTTGACTAACTCTGGTTCAATAATTAGCTCGACAGTCGAAGACGGTGATGTATATATATTTACATGACTTATTATTATTGTATTCTTTTTGATTCTCTTTGTCAGATTCGATTCCTTCGCCAACTGAAGTACATCGTCCTTGCACATTACTCTCTGGTAAATATTTGTTTATCTCGGAGTCACTGAAAAATAAATAGAAGTATAAGAGTTTAAATTATATTTTATGGCTAACTAACGCGGGCGAAGTTGTGGGTGAAAAGCTAGTTTACCTATATAATTCGGTTCATAGTTTAAATTTCTGTGAAGGCGTAGGCGTTCCCCGGTCGAGCCGACCCACTCGTGCTACAACTATACTACTAATATAGCTGCAGCATGGCTATACCACGTATAGAAATTTTACTAATCAAATCTTTGTATCTCAAAAATTTTAGCATTTTACTCGGAATCATCGGAATTCCACAGTAACAGTTATACGAACAACTACCTCTAACGGACTAATATTATTACTGGACAAGTGGTAAAATAAAAATTTTGTACAACCGATTTCAATAAAACTCAATTACAACATAATATAGGGTCGTTGCGCCGGTAAGCCGACCGGGTCTAGTTTTCGGCCTTTGGCACGAGGTGATGCAGTAAATTTGATTTAATAACGATTTTAATAAATATTATCGTCCAAAATTAAGTTTAATGCATTTCTAAATAGTTGCATTATATATTGCAACATTACTTCATCGGGTAAACACAACACGCGATTTATAATAAATAGTTCAGTTTGACACCGGCACAGGAGCTGTCAAAGAGTGTAAGAAAGTGCAAAAAAATAGTTGCACGCGTTTCACTCAAAAGTAAATTTTGCGCTGTATTTACAATGATTATTTAATATTGTGCTTACATTTCACTGTATAAATAACTTAATTTAAAATTTTCACATAGATTACTATAATATTTTATTGTAAAAGTTAATAAATTAGGTGGCCGGAAAGTGACACACAAAATTTTCCTATTATTTGGTTATCGGCCATGTGGCCGGAAAGTAGACCGTGTTTAGCCTAAATACTTTGTCTCTTTCATTTATTTGGTTACCTACTATTAGTCTTCTTTCTTTTTTATAATGAATTGTATCCTTGCGGAGACACTAGCTTTCAGTTTTCGGCCACCAAATATTGCAATTTAAATGATTATTGATGAAACTAAAATATCCATTTTAGTTGTGGCCGAAAACTAGATTGAGTCTAAAATTATTATTTAGTTTTCGGCCAACTTAAAATTATATGAAAGAATAGGCAAGCCGAAAATTGAATACTGCTTTAGTTGACGGACATTTCATGATATATTTCATTCACTTTACGTTTTAGGAAGAAGATTCAATAAGACATTATTTCCTTCAGATAGCTCCTCCAAAGAAAATCCTCCAAAGAAATATAATTAGTAAATGGTTTCAGAAAATGTGTTTTACTTTATTAATTTGTTTTATTTTAATTACTCAAAATGTGTCCGGAATACCCAGGAAAGACTAATTAGTGAAAATTCAGACACAGAAAAAATATATTTCTAAGCAAATAACTTACGCAGACCTAGTTTTCACAAGAAAAGTTTTGAAACATTTAAAATCAAATTTGGCAGAAAAAAAACATGGTTGGCGATGTTCTAGTAACTATTAATTCATTTACCGATGCATTAGAATCGTTTATCGATAACAACATTTCAACATTCCATTTGTCAGGAAGTTATTTGGATATCGGTTCCTTAGTATCGTTAGATGATGTTCTTGTAATCCCAACTCAAATAAGCCTACTAATGACAACAGTACTGACAATGCCGGAAATGGTAATAGATTCCAGTAACGCAATAATAACGACTCAAAGTAGTACAATGGCCACGATGATACCGCCACCACTTACACCGATGATAACAAACAACTCCTTTGAAACTTTAGAAAATGTGCTGGTTGATATTCCAATAAAACAGACTAGTACACCTCTAGAAACTAGTGAAACATCGGCTTGAGTACTATTAAATAAAGAATACAGAGATGCAATAGAAAAAACATTTATTTAAACCGGAACTCGTAAAAAAATCAACCATGAAGAGTACACGTACACCTTCTCCTGTAGCAATTTATTTATTTATTTATTCAAAGTGGCACAGCTAACAGCTACATTATATATATTAAACACAGGTAGTACAGTAACATTAATATGCGCAATAATGCAGCCCACGGTGCTGTTCACAGATTACCTCTTGAGATAGATAATTAAGACGCTAGGAGTCCTGCAGCTGTACAAAACGTATTATATAAGTGTCAAAGTATGGTCAGCAATGATATTATAATGTGACTGAGGTGGCAAATTATTATTTGAAAAGTGTCTTGTATAAAAGACCACGAAACCTTTCCGTTGAGCATGTGAAAATATCTATATGCTCGAAGGTCTCATTATATGTGGCTACCATACGTCGAATCGGTGAACGTTTACCGGTATTGGATCGACAGGTACTTACGGCAAAGAGTTTACCCGCACGCACCTGTCGTCTATGGGCAGTTCTGGGGACCGCATAACATAATACATTATTTAACTCAACACAGTCAAACTTGCATCTTACTATATGGAACAAAGTCATGGCCTCTAATTGCTTACGTCTAGAGTCGAGGGTTAGAAGTTTGTATCTACTGAGTAATTGGTCATATGGTAGATAAGATTTATAACATCTATAATGCATTGCACGTAGAAACCGGCGTTGAACATTTTCAATTTTCTGTATATATTTATTATAATAAGGATTCCAAATGGGCACAGCATACTCAAGTTGAGAGCGAACTAGGGTTTTATATAAACAAAGATATGAACACGTCCGTTTGAAGTCGCGAGTTGATCTCATAATAAATTCAAATAATTTGTATGGCCTGTTTACAATTTGTTCAATATGTAAGTCCAAGCACAGTTTTGAATCAAACAGTATACCGAGGTCTCGCATAGAATCCACTTTATCCAAAGGAACGTTACAGAGTGAGTACGAAAATTTAATAATATTCTTGTTTTTAGTAATATTGAGATATTTACACTTCGGAATACTTAACTGAAGTTTACTTTTGTAACAATAGTCTGTCAGTCTATCTAGGTCCTCTTGGAGAAGAATGCAGTCTTGTGTAGTATGGATAGATTTATAAACTTTAAGATCATCTGCGTATAATAGAAATTTAGAATTGAGAAAACAGTTACTTATGTCATTGATATAAATTATAAATAACAGAGGACCGAGAATAGATCCTTGAGGTACACCGGAGGTAACCATCGTAACGTTAGAGTGGTATCCATTGATCACAACCCTTTGACAACGGTTAGTGATGTAAGAAACAAACCATCGTAACAAATTACCCCGAATGCCATTGTAAGCTATTCGATTTAGTAACATTTCGTGGTCCACCTTATCGAAGGCCTTTCGAAAGTCTGTATACACTGCATCGATCTTTACACGATTATCAACATTTTCGAATAAGTAGCTGGAAAATAATAATAAATTGGTGGCTGTTGATCGACGTTTAACGAAACCATGCTGTTGCTGTATGATAATCTTATGAAGTATGGGATATATTTCGTTATGCACAAGTCTCTCGAAGAGCTTCGACAAAGTGGACAAAATTGATGTCGGGCGATATTGATCTACACTACGTTTAGATCCGCTCTTGTGTACAGGTGTGATGTTAGCATGTTTCCATACTGTTGGCATAACACCTTCAGTAATGCATTTATTGTAAATCATAGTTAGGGGTTTACATATAACAGAGGCTGTGTTTCTTAGAAAATAAGCAGATAGGCCATCAGGGCCTGGCCCCTTAGATGGATCCAGAGATTTCAGCTCTCTTAATACCTTTTCTACTTCAAAATGAAGGTCAGTAATAGTGTTCTCATGGGATGCTGAATCGGCAGGTGGCCCCCACTGCGATAGTGTAGGTGAGGGCGGTTCATAAACGGAAGAGAAGAATTTAGAAAACATGTTGCATATTGTCTGTGGATTTGATATGCAGAGTGGCGAAAACTTTAAAAAGATAAAGAGAAACTTAAAATAGAAAAGTTAGAACTAAGTTAAAAAAGATAAGATAATTTGAAAAAGAAAAGAATATAAAAAGAAAAGTTAAAAAATGCTAAAGTTCAAAAACGAAAAATCGCAAAATCCAAGAATTCCATGAAGGAAAATGAAAGAGTAAAAGTAAATTGCACCTGGTGTTATGACATTTTAATAAGCGATACAGAAGAAGATATGGAAAAAATTGGATGTGAATTTTGCACCAAATGGATTTCAGAATTATAGATTTTGTTGGAATAAAATATGAGGCAGCGTTCGGGAAATTATAGCACATCTTCTCGTCAGGTATACCTTAAAACGAGACTGTACAACCAGTGCGTGTTGCCAGTGATGACCTATGGAACTGATACGTGGTCCTTCATTTCTGGCCGGATGAGGAAGCTCAAGGTTGCTCAGCGAGCTATGGAAAGGGCTATGTTCGGAGTTTCTCTGCGTGATAAACTTAGAAATGATGAATCCGTAGTAGATCCAGAGTGACCGACATAGCCCAACGGGTTAGTAAGCTGAAGTGGCAATGGGCCGGCTGTATAGCTCGAAGAACCGACAACCAATGTGGAAAAAGGTTCTCGAATGGCGGCCTCATAACGGCAGACGAAGTGTAGAGCGTCCCCCCACTAGATGGAGTGACGACCTGGTAAGACATGCAGGAAGTCGATGGATGCAGGTGGCTCAGGACCGTGTTTTGTGGCATTCCTTGGGTGAGGCCTACGTTCAGCAGTGGACTTGTGAAGGGATGTAATGGAAAGGCTGATGGTGATGAAAATATGAGGAAGTACAAAAAAAATGAGAAGATTTGATTGCCATATTTAACGACACGAAATTTTATTATAATTTTACAAAAATTATATTAAGTTACGGTTAAGGCACCTTTTATATTGTGTCTAATGCAGTGGCCGAAAACTAAAATTTTTATGGGCCGAAAAATAAAATTAGGGGCCGAAAACTAGCATTTTACATATTTTTCAGATCAAAAATTATTATAAAAAAGAGATTTTTCTTGTAGCATCAATGAGTTACAAAAATGAAAACTACATTATGTAAGCTACAAATTAACATTAACAGCACTAGGCCAGCATAATGGCAATTATTTTTTCTAGTAGCTTAAAGTTAACAACTCCACTAAAAGGCCGAAAACCGGCGCAACGACCCTATATGATGGTTGAAATGATTTCCATAAAATTTGTATGCGACCAACTGTGAACAAGAAAAGAATAGGTAGATAAGTATTCAAAACCGGTCCGGAGAAATCGGTGAACATACATAAAAATAAAACAAATATACATACAGCCGAATATAGAACCCCCTCCGTTTTGAAGTTAAATCAACATCAGCTATCCCATACTTTTATATTTTGTGGAATAAATTTCGGTATATCTCCTACCAGTCAACCAACGTACATACAATAGTATGTAAGGTGGTAAGTAGTGTTGCCCAAATGCAAGAACAAGAGGAGACTTAGCCAGTCTTGGTCTTGGTCTTGCGCCAATACACCTGGTCTTGTTCTTGGTCTTGGTATTGCGCTCTCAGTGTTGTTCTTGGTCTTGGTCTTGCAGCAAGAGTCTCGCAAGTCTCGCAAGTCTATTGCTATTTATTAAACGTTACTTTAGATCTTAGAACAACTTAACACAGTAGGCACATTTTGAGCTTGAATTAACATAGCCATAGAAAGACCAACCAAATTAATAAATGTCTAAACATTTAATGAGAAATTCGAAAAATCAACTAATACCGGGTGGGGTTTGAACCCACGACCTAAGCGATCCGTGCCGATGCTCTTACCAACTGAGCTGTCTACCATGTCCCATGGCCACGGGAGTTAGTCTGTTTCTTAATAAACGTTTACATTTAATAAGCTTACATGTGCTAAAACTTAGTCAAAACATATAAAAAAAATAATGACATTAACTTGACTGTATTATAAAGAACATTATCTGTCTAGAAAGAGATTGATAGACCCTTATATGAAATGGAATAAAAGAGTTATACAATTTACCATTTATTTAAATAAAATTCGGCATTAAAGTTATAAGTTTTCAATAATAAAATCCTGAATAAGCTGTTTTACGAAATCCTAACCCTAAGGGGGTGAAATTGGGGTAAAATGGTTACATGCAAGTCCTATATTTTTAAAGTATAGATATGAAGATCGACATTTACTTTATTAGTTTTAAATAATAAATACTTGCATAGTTAAGCTTTACCTATATAGCCTCTTTATACTTAGGTAAGACTTTTGCAGCGGGAAAATTTCAAAATCTCATAGGAAATCAGATATTGTACGCGGATGAAGTCGCGGGCGGCCGCTAGTTACATAATATATGTGTTATGTAATTGTGTGATAAGTATATTTTTTCTTATCTGTCCACTTTTTCCGGTGGTTATTAAAAAGCTTGTGATATCTCCACTTAATTTTGGTTTTTCAGGAAGAAATATTTGTGATTCCTTTTTGTGGAAAGATATTAGATGCTTCCTTAAGCCTGAAGTGTTTCTGTTTTTCATTTTTATTTCAACCTTTTTATGTTGGCATAATTTACACAAAGCAATTCGGGATGCATGAATTATGTCGGAAAGCTCATAAAATTTGCGTTTAGGTCTTTTAGATCTATAACTCCAACTCTCACTAGTCCGACAAGAGCTATTCGACTCTTCGTCACTCATGTCAAATTGTAAACTTATCACTCCGAGAACAACAAGGATTAGAGTAAAAACAATTAATACATTAGACTCGAAGCAAAGCTCAATTGGGAATGACTGGAATTAAAATAAATACTACTATTTGTAAGTACACGCCGAAAGACCGACAAAGGAAAGTTCGGCATTCTTTGATAAAAATAACGATTCTTCAGAAGATTAATAAAGTAGATGCGTTGCCAGATAGGCATAGTATGCCTACGTAAAAATGAAATGTAAATATGTAAATAAAATTGTGTATATTATGTTCTTCTTGTGATTGAATTAATCTACGTTAATTACATTAAATTTGCCTTCACTCGTTTGAAATTCAAAATTCAAATATGTTTTTTTCAAGTAGACATTAAAAATACACTTCTGAATAGTCATATAATCACTGTTTTCCCCAATTTTTTCTTTTCCATGTCCAGGGGTTCTGATTCTACTGAGAAGAATCATGGAAGAAAGTAAGAAACTCAATAGTTGCTCTTTTCAAAATATTTTTACAATAGTACTATAATTATGTAAAGCGATAAGTCAAACATAAAATGTCAAATGTATATGTAGATACCAAATCGGTTTAGAAATTTCTAGTTAGTCCTGTGTAGTACGAGAGGTCAGTTCCAAACATTTTTGTCTGACTTAAATTGAAAAGGTGAAAGATCTAACATTTCTTTTGGAATCTTATTATAAAAGCGTATATCGCTACCCAAGAACGCATTATATACTTTGTGTAACCGGAAAGCAGGTATTGTGATTTTATTTTTATTTCTACTATTAAAATTGTGCAAATCACTATTATTTACATCAATTCGATGCAATCAATTACTTTAAACGGTTCTCTAAGAGATACTCGGGCTCCTAAAATGTACATAGATCTTATTTTACGCTTTTTATTTAATATGCACACTTTTTATATTATTCGATTAGCATTGTACAAAATGTTTACACGTTTCAAGTGTGTTAAAAGTGTCTACAATATTTATCAAATGGGTGACGACATATTCGAACACTTTGTGTTCAAAAACACACACTTCCAAAAATCGAGATTTGCAGTGAACTTATTGAACATGTTTATCTATTAGGTAATAATAATAATAGTAAGTAATCATTATAAACCCATATAGTTAATATTGTAATAACTACTTACTAGAATAAATTATTATGGTATCTACCTATCCTTACCATTATCTAATTACAATATTCCTTGCGAGATCTGCATAATGTATTCGTGTTCATTCTGAGCAGCCGGAAACTTATTTTATTCTTTGGAACATGTACTCTGTGGCGGCATTCAAACAGTGTCAAATGTAGTGCGTGCGACGCGGCGGCGACGATTGAATGCAATATCAATAGAAGCCGCCGGCGCGTGTATCTTGACCTTGTACTTCCGAATAGCTGCAAAATTTCTTTGACAGGTCAGTATTCGACCTTTGATGATGCCGACAACAAGATGCCGCACACTATCAAAGTGCCGATGGTTAAAACTAGGGATGCACTGTTTTTTCTTGTAATGGATATTTTCATCCGCTATGTATGTTTATGGTATTGTTCGTAATGCGCATAAGTCCAATTTTCCAAATTTTTTAAATATATTTTTTGCGTCTCATAGACTCCCTAAGCGTATACCCGAACTCCTATACTCCCTGAAATGAATGTAATGAAATGAAATGAATGAAAACGGAATGAGTGTCGTCATTCCTAACTGCAAGACGCAAGAGTCTCGCAGGCTTAGTCTTGTTCTTGCTCAAATCTTGCACGGTTAGTCTTGGTCTTGGTCTTGCTAAAATTAGGCGGTCTTATTCTTGGTCTTGGTCTTGCAAAAATGCAAGAACAAGACCAAGACTGCAAGACCAAGACCGATTTTGGGCAACACTAGTGGTAAGGTACGCGTTCAAAGTAAGTATAATTTATTATAAGTAAGTATGCCTACTTACCTGTTGAGCACAGAGCTGTTGGTTTTAAAAGTTAGTTGCCCGTCCTTTCGGTTTACGAAGCAAATTGTATTTTTTTAGTTTTGTCTCTAGTCTTTCTCTTCTATCTAAAATGTATAAAATTATTTTAGTTGAATGAATGTAATACTCATCTCATAATCACTCACATAGTATATAGGTAGATACTTACATAAAAAAAAATCGGTTGTCTGTAAAGTCGGTTTACTGACGATAGTTGAACGTGACAACGTCATAAGAAATATTTAATATCGAAAGAATCATTACTGCCGCAATTATCGTTGCTATAAACAATTGACACCACATTCACTTTTCACTGCACGTCATACTTGACGAAAACATGTAAATGTATTATTGTATAGAAGCTGTCCATGCGGACATGCCAAACGCGGAGGCCGATTGTGCCTCTTTGTCGCTCGTTCCGCGCTCTCGCTTGCACTTTAAATGGAACGCCTCAGAGCGAGGTAACGCCGCATGAGTCATGTTTTTTCGTGCGTGCAGCCAGCTTCATCGATTTATAAGACGTTGTCACGTCAAAAATAACAGCCCACTTCTGTAAGTTATATGTAGTAAGTCCCCACGCCTACAAAGACTATGCAATATAATAAAATTGCAAAGTAACACAAACAAATTCATTATGTAACTTGTCGTAAATGTACGCAAATATAGGCTATGAATGAATGAACGCTCCTGCTGCTGGTATCGTAGTGTGCGTGAGAATAAGTGTAATATTTTGTATTTGTGTTGTTCACGCCCGGAGCCCGGCGGGAGGCAGAGCGTGCGTTATGAAACAGATAGCATTTTTGAAAGTACCTACTCGGGTCGCGTATCGGCACTTCACAATCCTCTTAATACGTCTAGATTCGACAGTGGCGACGAGAATAAGAATTCACGTGCATTTAATTAGATACATAAAAGAAAAGAAACAAGATGTCAATCGGAAAGTTATCAGAATTAGACATTCACAAAGACGACTGGATATTATACGTGGACCGTCTGGAACAATATTTCTTAGTTAATAACGTAGCTGATGACCTTCGAGTGCCGACGTTAATAACCGTTATGGGTGCAGAAAGTTACGAAGTTTTAGTTAATTTGTGTACCCCAGAAAAACCTAGCACTAAAAGTTTTCAACAAATTACGGAAATTATGGAAAAACACTTACAACCACGGCCCAGTGAACTGGCAAGCTGGGGAAGTAGAACTGGCCCAGTGGCAGAACGATAGAATAAGTTTAGGCATAGGAAACAACAGTTCTAAAGAAAATGCCAAAAACATGCAATTTTGGTAGTTGACTAAAAGAGAGCTTGCGAGATCAATTCGTATGTGGAATAAATAGTGAGGTAATCCGCCAGCATCTGTTTGCAGAGAAGGGGCTTGACTTCATAAAAGCATATAATATGGCAATTAGCATGGAGGCGGCCGAGAAAGATGCAGCGATAGTACAAGGTCACGGCCGGTCATCCGATACAGCCATAGCAGCTGATTACCAGGGCGACAGGGAGGCACTCAACAACTCGGGTCGAGACGGCGAATACGGCGCATGACATGTATAGGAAGTATAATGCGCGCGCGCGGGCTGTACAAGATGGCGGCGGGCGGTCAGCTGCGCGCGCGACGGCAGCGTCGGCGGCGGGTGAGCGGGCTCAGCGACAGCTGGCGTGTCGCGCGTGTGGAGGTGCACATAGTGAGGTGGCATGTAAATTCACGCAATATGTATGCCGCGTTTGCAACAGACAAGGACTTTGAAGCGCATGTGTTCGGCATTAGCGACATCGCAATAGCACTGTGTGGTTGCGAACGAAATAGAAAAAGAACGATGGAACGAGGATGAAGATGAGGTAATTTTTATTGAATTAAATAAATTAACAATAAACCAGTGTACGCCTATAATTATACCGATTAAAATTGAAAATAATATTATTAACATGGAAATTGACACAGTTAGTGCGATTTCTTGCATCAGTTTAGATATGTAAAATAGGTAGTTCTATGATTGTATTACCAGCCTCACTTTCTCTGAAGTTTTGGAATCAAATAAATTTAATGAAGCATTTGAAAGTTTTTACAACCTTTTCTGCATGTTCAATGATCTCTGTTCTCCTATTATTAAAATTAAAGTAAATAATAGACCTCGTAAATTAAGATGGATCACTAAAGGTCTAAGGATATCAAGTAAAAATAAACGACAACTATATTTAAAATATCGATTTTCAAAAACTAGTAAACCAACAAATAGGCTCAATTTTCATAAATATAGTAAAGTTTTAAGAAAATGTATCCATGCTGCACAAAAAGTAATATTAAACAGTAAAAATATAGGTAGAGCAACTTGGAATGCCATTTCTTCAACTGTGTCTGACAAGATGCATAGTGATGATATCAATATGATTACAATAAATAATTTTACACATTCTGATCCCCAATACATCTTGTAACTCCTTTAATGATTATTTTAGCAATGAAACCACCAAAATGACGCCTAATCTTGACAATACTCACAAAAAAATTGATTGGAATTCTCGTACAATATATTTAAACCCCACCAATGAAAACGAAATTAACAATATCATAATGTCACTAAAAATATTAAATCCTGTGGGCATGATGGTATCATTGCTAAAGTATTAAAGTTATGTGATTTTCATATATGTATACCCCTAGCTCATATTATTAACTTATCTTTTGAAGAGGGTGTATTTCCAGATGATCTTAAATTATCTGTAGTTCGTCCTTGGCATAAAAAAGGAGATAAACAAGATAATATAGGCAACGATAGACCTATCACTTTGGTTTCGGTATTGTCAAAAGTATTTGAGAAAGCTATGCTTAAAAGGCTTAATGATTTTATAAGTTCTTGTGGCATATTACAACCTGAAGAATTTGGCTTTCGTAAAGGTAGTTCTACTTCTCTTGCTTGTTTTGAATTTATAAAATATGTAACTGAATGTATAAATAGCAATACCCCGGTACTGTCACTGTTTCTTGACATGAGTTGCGCCTTTGACTTTGTAAATCATGATAAACTCCTTCATAAACTAGAATCATACGGAATTAGAGGTAACGCGTATGCATAGCATCAAAGTTATTTAAAAAGTAGAAGACAGGGTACAGAGATAACAAAAATGACACAAAAAAATAACATTTTAATTAAAGAAACTCATCGTTCTCAATTATTGTATAAAAAAAACAGGCGTACCACAGGGTAGTATACTCGGTTCTTTATTATTTCTATTGTATGTTAATGACCTTCCCAATGCCACTTCACACAAATGTATCCTTTTTGCAGACGATACTACTATAATAGTTAAAAGTGATGGTAATAATTCATTAGATTCGCTTGCAAATACGGCACTAACAAATACCATAGAATGGTTAGAGGCTCATGATTTAAGGGTCAATCTACAAAAAACGAAGATTATGCAATTTAGGTCATACAGGTCATCTAAACAACACTTTAATATTCTATACGACAATAACAAAATTGATGAAGTAGACAACTATAAATTTTTAGGAGTAAATATTGATACACATCTGAACTGGAAGGAGCATATTGGTATCGTTTGTAAAAAGCTTCAACGATTCGCTTTTGCTTTAAAAAGTGTTAGGCAAAATATATCACTTGAGGCTGCCCTCACCGCGTACCATGGCTACGTATCATCAGTGCTTAGTTATGGGATTTTGCTTTGGGGTAACTCTGTTGAGGTAGAAAGAGCACTTTTAGTTCAAAAACGATGCATCCGTGCCTTAAGCAACATTTGGTATTTAGATAGTTGTAAATCTTATTTTAAAAAATATAATATTCTTCCATTACCTTGTTTATATATCAAAGAATCCTGTCTTTTTGTCAAATCATTCCCTAAGTATTTTAAAACCCGCCAAGATACTACAACAAGGCGTTTAAGAAGTAAATATGCAGACCTAATATATCAACCTCCCTGTCATAAAAATATGTATAAGAGAAATGTATATAACATGAGTATATTATTGTATAACACATTACCTAAGAATTTAAAAGAAAAAGAAGGAGTGTCTTTTAAAAATAATTTAACAAAATGGTTATTGGAAAATTGTTTCTATAGCCTAAAAGAATATTTAGAAAGGAAAAATTAGTTCAATGATTTATGTAATCCACTTACAGATAGTTTTTTTTTTTGTATTATGTACCTAAATATTTGCACGTCTGCGAGCAGACTAAACACATGTACACTAGATTTAACTTAAGACCCTGTCAACTGTGTTTCTTGCAAATAAAGAATTTGTATTGTATTGTATTGTATTATTGTAAATTAAAATTGAAAACGAGTAAGTTGTAAGCTTATGTTAAGATATTATACGGGTGAAACTATACGGGCGATAGGGTTAATAACACCTATTGTTACTTACGGAAACCGATCGAAATGCTTAGAACTTTATGTAATTAAAGATGGCAAAACGGCACTGCTCGGTAGACAGTAGCTAGCTGAGTTAAATATTAAATTGCCTAGTTATGATTATCAACCATTAAATAGTTTAAGTTGTGATAAATTAATTTTCGATGTATTCAGTTCCAGATTTTCTGAGGTGTTTGCAGAAGAACTCGGGCGGTATACTGGCCCGCCGGTTAACATTCAAATACGCGAGGGTGCACGACCCGTGTATATGCGTGCGGCGGCCCTTGGCGTATGCGCTGCGCGAGCCTGTGGAGCGCGCGCTCGAGCAGAACGTACGAGATGGCATCCTCACGCCGGTAGAACGCTCCGATTGGGCTACGTCTATTGTACCGGTGCTCAGAAAAGACGGTAACATTAGAATCTGTGCTGATTATAAATTAACACTTAAAATATAAATAATAAAAATAACTTAAAATTAACAATAAAATTTTAGAAATTGACCGTTATCCCTTGCCCCGTATTGAGGATTTATTGGTTAGGCTAAACGGAGGAAAGCATTTTAGCAAAATTGATCTCTTTTTTTTATAGGATAGGGTGACAAACGAGCACACAGTCCACCTGATGGTAAGTGGCTGCTGTGGCCCATAGACATCTACATTTATCCTCGTTTGCGAATCAAAATGCAGATGCGTTGTCACCCGTGAGGACTAAGATGGAATGTCTCTTTTCCAGTAAAAAGGGTCTCCGGTTCTCTACACTCACCACACGAAACACAGCAGTGTGAAGCTGCTATTTTACGCTAGTATTCTGTGAAAGCGTGGTCCTTCCCCGGTCGTGCCGACAACAGTACAACCAGTGCGTGTTGCCAGTGATGACCTATGGAACTGGAGACGTGGTTCTTCACTGCTGACCGTATTAGGAAGCTCAAAGTCGCTCAGCGAGCTATGGAGAGGGCTATGCTCGGGGTTTCTCTGCGTGAGAGACTTAAAAACGAGGATATCCGCAGTAGAACTAGAGTAACCGACATAGTCCAGCAGATAAGTAGGCTGAAGTGGCAATGGGACGGCCATATTGCTCAAAGAACCGACAACCGATGCAGAAGAAATGTTCTCGAGTGGCAGCCTCGTACCGACAGACGAAGTGTAGGGCGTCCCCCCACTAGATGGAGCGATAACTTGGTAAAACATGCAGGAAGTCAATGGATACAGGTGACTCGGGACCGCGCTTTGTGGCGTTCCTTGGGGAAGGCCTATGTTCAGCAGTTGATTTGTGAAGAGCTGTAATGATGATTATGATGATGATGATTACGTGTGATGTAATAACACAATTTTCAACTGCAAGTATTTATTAACAAGAATATGTGAATACAATAAATACCATGTAAATTTCAATCAGCAAATTTAAAATATTTCACAACACTATATAAATCACAGTTAGTCGAGGTAAATATTTGTTCTGTACAATTTAAATTTTATACGTTACCGAAACTCCTTATATTTGTATTATATATTTTTTAAGCACTTGTGTTATTTATTTTTTAATTTAATTACTACGCTAATCTAATACTGGCAAACATTTTTGGAATATTGTGTTTCTTACAATACTACATCTAGAACTCCTAATTGTGCCCTCATAGTGTCCGTCAATTTTGAAAACAAAATGCTCTCGTCTAAGGTCATTTTTGGACTTTCTAGCAGACCTGGAACATTATAAAAAACATTATTTTATGAATTATATTATTACTTCTTATTAGGTATGGATAGAGTGAGCGAGAGGTTGCGTCACTCTAGCGAAACTAGGGTTACCAGATGAAAAAATCAAAAGTCCGGAGAAAAGGCCTGATTTCCATTGAAAAATCCTGATATTTTTTACAGTTTGAGAAATTTCTCTCCAACGTACTTAACAATTTAAAAAAGTCATAATATTATCGTTTTTATACACTATGGATGTCGCTCACGCGTTGCACATCGCACACAAAGCGGGGGTGGGGCACCGCCCCTATCACATCAGTGTCGCACACTCACTCAGTTGCACTTCCACCCCATTGCGAAGATTGGACTACTTCAACCATACTCAAGTAAATCATCATTTTTTTATAGGAGAGTGGGCACACGAGCTTGCGGCTCACCTGATGGTAAGTGACTACCGCCGCCCATGAACAACCGCAACACCAGGGGAACCAGGGGAATTGTAGATGCGTTGCCGGCCTTTTAACAAGGAGTAGGCTCTTTTCTTGAAGGTCCCTACGTCGTATCGGTCCGGAAAAATCGCCGGTGGTAAACCATTCCACAAGGAAGTTGTGCGAGGAAGAAAACATCTTCTAAATCGCACAGTGGTGGACCGCCAAACATCCAGATGGTGTGGATGGTTTTGGGAGTTCTGTCTCGATGTGCGTTCGTGAAATTTAGCGGCTGGGATTAATCCGAACAATTCCTCAGAGCACTCCCCGTGGTAAATGCGAAAGAAAATGCAAAGAGATGCAACATCTCTTCGCAGCGCCAATGAATCGAGCCGATTGGAAAGGACTCGGTTGTCGACAATTCCAGCCGCTCTGCGCTGGATGCGGTCAAGTGAAAGGAGCTGGTACTGGGTAGTCCCAGCCCAGAGATGGGAACTGTATTCCATGTGAGGCCGAACCTGCCTTGTAAAGTTGCAGGCGTTATGCCGGTATGAAATGCTGTCCCGCTCTGCTGAGCACGTCAAGCTTTTTAGAGGCCAATTTGGCCTTCTCTTCCAAGTGACCACAAAACTGAGCCGAGGATTCCGATACTGGCTGAGGCAACAAGGTGAGTGCCTTAAAACTGAGGAGATACGACAAAGGGGTTATTTTTAGCGGTAAACGCGCAACCTTGTATCTTCTGAGGATTAAACTTGACTAGATTTAGTCGCCCCCAATCCGAGACTTAATCATCATCAATCAATCTCAATTTAGAATAAAATACTCAATACCATGCTTTAATCATTTTCAAGACAATAGGTATTTCACGATTACCAGAGATAATGCGTGTTTGTCAATATATATTTACAATTACAGCCCAGAATGCAAACGTAGAAAAAAATTTTTCTATTATTGGGGCTCAATGGTCAAATGAAAGAAACCGTCTAACGGTGTCTTCAGTTCGAGCTATACTTTTAATTTAATATACCTAATTTGAAGAGTTTAACATGTGGGGTATTACATAAATCTTTAGAAATTATAAAGAATAAAAATATAATACTTAAAGAAAAAAACCTTACTTTTTTTTTATAGGATAAGGGTGACAAACCAGCACACAGTCCACCTGATGGTAAGTGGTTGCTGCGGCCCATAGACATCTACATCTATCCTCTATTACAAATCAAAATGCAGATGCGTTGTCACCCGTGAGGACTAAGATAGAATGCCTCATTTACAGTAAAAAGGTATCTTCACATATGAAATGTGATAAAACTGTTTAAGTACCTACTTGGATAAATAAGTTTTGATTTTAATTGTGCAATTATTAATTAAGAAGAAGAAGATTATTATTAGTTTAACTTTTTATTTAAGAGATCTTTAAAATGTAATCTGTATTGTATTGAAAATTCTAAAAATCCTGAGATTTCATGAGATTTGCAAAATCCAGCCGCAATCCTGAGAAGAGTCCAAATATCCTGAGATCTCAGGACAAATCCTGAGATATGGTAACCCTAAGCGAAACGTCATATCGATGGTGGCGAAGTGGAATTGCGGGTATATTGAGAAACTCGTTTGTGCAGTATAAAGTTCACTGTAGGCGCCGTGCGCGGGAGATTCCATCGCAGTCATACTACGTAGTAGTAGTGCTAAGATAGTATCGTGGTTCTGTCCGTTGACCACAACTGCACCAGAAGAATCACCCGATTCTTCTGGTGCAGGCAAGGAAGGTGATGTTGCTGAGAGGCTCCTCTGTGTTACCTTAAGATGCGTAGTGTTGCTGTTGGTTTGGATAATTTGGTGTTATCATGTAAATACGTCCCTCACGTTACACCAGTGTGTAATTGTGGCGGGGACGTGTTACGATGTGGTCGAACTCAATATTGAATGTATAGACAATATAGTAAGCACGAGAACAAGTGGAACATCCGTTCTAACACTTATTATTTTTAACAATTTACATTCCCCCTAATTGACAGGTACAAAAAGGATCAATTTGCTGGCTTGTAAATCTTCCTTCAACCACATAAGAAACAGACCAGAGGGGAAGCTACACACAAACGTCTCGCTGCAGGTACACCCACACATAGCGCAGTGATGTGTGCGTGAATTCTCACCAACAGGTTCACCGAGGCTCCGTCGGGGTACAAACCGGTTTGCGCCGGCTCAGTCAGAGTATGAATGAAAGGGCTGTTTGTCGTGCGCATTGAAATAAATAGACAAATAATATTTCGTGATTTTATAGATAAATTAATAATTTATTAAGTATTTTTACAATTACAGTTAAGTTTAGAGATTGTGTAGTAGAAAATAAGACATTATAGATTTATATAGGTAAATAATTAGTGTTCTGTATAATAAGCATAGATGCCTAACATTTGTACAGTATAATATATGAAAAAGTCAAGAGAAAATAATACAATTGCCAGACAATGGTAGAGGCGCTGGTGGACGGTGGTGCTGATAATGCTGATAATGATTTCAGTGGTGGTGGTGCTGCTGGAAGTATAATTGGTGGTAGTGGACAGCGGACCATTACTGGCACCACCACAGCTAGGACCAGCATCACCACCACAGCATTACTTCCACCAACACTATCAACACCACCACCACCACCGATAGTGCCCACTATCACCATCACAGTCATTACCACCACCACCTGATTTTTTGTACTTATGAATAGTTAAGTTATCTGAGGAAAATTTATTTATTTATTTATTCTTTATTGCATTCCTTAAACTAAAAGAATACAAAGGGCGGACTTAATGCCTTGTGGCATTCTCTACCAGTCAACCCATGGAGTGGTGAGAATTTGAAGTAGGTGTAGCAATATAGAATAAAAACAAAATAGAAATTTATAATTAATTACGTTATATATAAATTTTACTAATATATACAATAAATAAACTATAAAAATATATACAAGTATACAAATATATACGTACATACATAAGCATACATATATTCATACCGACATACATATACAAATAGTACATATAAATAACTATAAATATATACGTCCAAAATATAAATGACATGGATGATTCATCTAAGAAGCGTTGTCTTTAATAGATGATTACGCACCAACGTTTTAAAAGCAATCTTATTGGGAGGTTTTCTGATGTCGTCAGGCAAGTTCCAAAGGCGTGCAGCCTGAACTGTAAAGGAGTTACCATAGAACTCGGTGAAGTGTACTGGAAAATTATATTGATAGAAATATATAATGTGAAGCTTCTTTGAGAATACCTATTTACAGCGAGCGCTTAACCCCTGAGTTACCACTGCTTATGTCATAAGACATTATACTATGAAAATATGTATGTTTTGCTTCTTTAGTAGTCGCTAGTTTCAATTTAAGTTACAATGAATACACATGTTGTTTTATACTATATAATTTTTTTCTTTAAAATTTTCACATGCATCAGGTGATAACCCTATCAGAATAGGTATACATTTTCTACTTTGTTAGGAAGCTTCCTTTCTGGTCCTTACTCTGTGCTTCAACGTCGAATTCTAAGTTATTCTACTTAAATTGTCAATGTAAACTAGTAATACGCACCTTTAGATAAACAGTCCCAAACTTCTTCTATCTCATAGCTCAAGCCAGCGCTGTTGTGAAAGTGATAGTTGTATTTCCCTTTAGGCAGCGTCCATTCGGTGTTATTAGCGGCGGATATGTGAAGCACCGTTGGACACCAGAAATAGTCCAGCTGCGAAAGGCTTTTTTTAAATACTCGAACAGACAAAAACAAAAAGTAAATAGATACATTTGTTTTTTTTTACGTAATCATGTGAAAAAGATGTGTAAAGTTACATTTATATATTTTTTACATACCGGAGATCAACGAAGATCTGAACGCTATATCAACTAAGAGTAAAGTATAATAGATATGTATATAGTTTTAGTACAGATCTGAGAATGGTTCGTGTTGTACAAACATAGTATTCAACTGGAATTAAACCACTGGAATACAAATACACATTTATGAGTGTTTTGTGTAATAGTATGGACTTACACAGATGCCAATATTTACAGAGATATTATTATTAAATTCCGGCCAATATGACAAACTCCGAATATTATTGGGGGCTATCAACTTCGAAGAACATAATATTATACTTATTAGGCTTATAATGGCTTGGATCGACCGCGAAATGACCACATTGTGACAAAATATTTGGGTAAATTAGAAGCATAATGCTGTTATATTTTGAGAAGTGAATGACATGAACTCTAGCCTCTTTTCACAAGTAATGAAGCACTGTAGCTTAGTCGTTGGGGTAATAAAGCACCTGTATTTTGATTCTTAACCAAAGATAGATATACTATACGTGTTTGTGGGCCACAGCTTCCATTTAGAATCTGGTGGACTGTACACTTGTATGTCATGATTATAGCTCTTTTTTTAAGGTGATTGCTGGATCTCGACAACAACGACACCTACTGGATCCATATGTGAATCTAAACCATCTAGGGACCCTTTCAAATACACATAAAACATTTCATCAAAATCGATGCAGCCGTTTTTGAATTTTAGCGAGACAAAAGTATTTTTATATATAGAGTAGAAGGTGTAGAAGATGTTAAAATAAAAGTTTTTTTTTGTACAAATTCGGTAAATGCAATTTGTAAACGAGAATTTTAGCCATTGCTTTGAAAAGTACACAAGAAAAACAATATAATGCTTTAGCATGATTACCTTCTGTATGCCTTTTATAAACGTTAAGCTGTAGGTTAAGCAGTAATGGTATAAATGATGATGAATGAATTTCAGTAGCGAATATTAAAAATGCGTCTATAGACGGATCCGTGGCGCAGTGGCTTAGCAATGAGTTGTTGCGCTGGGGGCCGCGTGTTCAAATCCCGCACGGAACAAGTATTTGTATTACCTACAAAAAAAATAGTAAGAAAACTAAGTTAAGGTACTACTAACCGCAAGAGTACCATTGGTTCCAGTTATTTCCGCTCTATTAGCCATAGCGGTGCGTGTGTGAGCCGATATAGTGGCCGTTCTTCCGTCCTTGTACTTAAGGGCGCAAGAAACGGACTCGTCGACGCCTGTTTTACTCAAGTGCCCCGTACACATGATGTCAATCGGCGGCTCCTTGTACACGAACTGTACCAGTTGCAACATGTAAATGCCTAAATCCATAACCACACCACCTCCCAAGTCTTTCATTCTGGAACGTTCCCGCGAAAAGTTAGGCAGATGTTAGAAAACTGATAAAGGAAATTAATCAAGCGAATGAGACGTGAAAATTGAGTATGTTACTAATAGGGCTGCAGCAGTTGTCTAAAATATTAAACCGCATAAAAAATAGATACGATGCAAATTAAAAAAAAATAGTTTTCCTTTTAACCACAAAATAGCGTCAGCGCAGCTACTATAATAGATAATGCATAGGCCTTGTATATTAAAAATTGTCCATTGTTAAATTATTGAAATGTTTTTTCGTTATATTACTATCACAACATGGGACTAATAAATCGTACGTAGTCCGGGACTTATAGGTATGTATAGGTTTTAGGTCATGTTTGTGTATATGTGGAGGGGGGGGGGGGGGGCTTATTACAAAAAGAATATCGTAAAAGGAGACTAATGAGATATTTTTATACGTGGTAGAGCCATGCTGCAGCCATATTA
This sequence comes from Parnassius glacialis, assembly GCA_033319125.1. Classification (NCBI taxonomy): domain Eukaryota; kingdom Metazoa; phylum Arthropoda; class Insecta; order Lepidoptera; family Papilionidae; genus Parnassius; species Parnassius glacialis. Next base: position 15,477,885 of record JAVANC010000013.1, on the reverse strand, counting down.
GTAGTATAGTTGTAGCACGAATGGATTGGCTCGACCGGGGAAGGACTACGCTCTCACAGAATACCGGCGTAAAATAGCAGCTTAACACTGCTGTGTTTCGTTTGGTGAGTGTAGAAAACCGGAGACCTTTTTAATGGAAAAGAGGCATTCCATCTTAATCCTCACGGGTGATAACGCATCTGCATTTTGATTCGCAAACGAGGATAGATGTAGATGTCTATGGGCTACAGCAACCACTTACCATCAGGTGGTCGTTACGTTTTTGATTGTGTAGGTGATGGGCTAGCCATCTATGACTTCTCAATTTTATGGCTAAACGTAGTTCGAGTAGCTGACTACTCTTGTGAACTCTGCCTACCTCTTTAGGTACACAGGCGTGACGCCATGTATGCAGAATGCAGTCCTATTAATAACTTAACATATTTCGTTGATGGAAATGGAAAGGTGGAAACAAGCAAGTGAATTGAGCGTATCTTACAAGTTTCTCTCAACGTCGTTTATCTCAACCCCAAACTGCACGTTAACATGATAAACTTCGCCAAGCCCACCAGAGGATATATGTTTCTCTAAAGCGTCGTAAGCAGGAAAGAACCTTGACCACATCCCTTCAAGAAGAAATAATTTCTTTTCGCGTGCTAAATCCACCAACGATTTTGTCTGCTTGTACGTCATTCCCATCGGTTTTTCGCAAAGCACGTGTTTACCATTCTCTAACATTAATTTAGTTATTTCATAGTGCTGTAAATTCATGACACTGACGAAAACGATGTCTGTAAATAAATAATTATGATATTTTATGACAAATTTTACTTTTTTTATCGTGTTAGAGCCACGCTTCACCTACATTATGGTTTCATCACGAATGGGACGGCAAGACTGTAGAAGAACCACGCTCTCACAGAATACCAGCGTAAAATAGCAGCTCAATGCTGTTGTTTCGTGTGGTGAGTGTAGAGGACTAGAGACCTTTTCGATTTTAGTCGAGGCATTCTATCTTAGTCCTCAAGGGTGATAACGTATCTACATTTTGATTCTTAATCGAGGACAGGTGTAGATATCATGGGCCACAGCATTCACTTTCCATCAGTTGGGCTGCGTGCCCATAGAAATCTACATCTATATTCGATTAAGAATTAAAATGAAGTTACATTATCACCACTGAGTACACTAAGATGGAATGCCTCGTTTCCAGTAAAAAGGGTCATCGGTTCTCTACACTCGTCATACGAAACACAGCAGGTTTTCTGTGAGAGCGTGGCCCATCCTAGTTCGAGCGGACCCATGGCCAACCGTAATATAGCTGCCATTTCATATCATAGTGATTTAAACTAAATACATAAAGACACGTGTCAGAATTAATTTATTTTATCTTATTCTCTGCCACACCAAGCTTATGATTTTATTTAGTAAAGTATAATAGCAAAGCGGAGACAAAGCGACCATGTAGCCAAGAAATTATTATTTACACTTTGTTTATAACTATATATGTAATATTATGAATGAACATCCCTTATATTTCAATAAATCTTAAGGACGTGTTTGCAAAATTGATAGGTATAGAATCGAACTATTACATTGACACGGGTCACACACACACAAGTGTACGCACGGTTACCTGCGGGAATCGTAATCAAGTAAAAAGATTTTGATAATTTATGTATACCTATAAAAATATACTTAGATACGAAATACGAATAGCTACTCCAGAGACTGCTAGGCACTAGAAGCCCTCTACTAGCAGTGAGATGGTGGCTGTGGACTCTGGGCTGGTTTAGTTAGTTATGATAAGACCTTACCTCCCTACTTGGTGGAGTGACTTGAAGGTATACTTCGGTGACTGCTACTGCAACTCCTCGATGAGCAGAACTAAGTGTGCCGAGTTTGGGCTCGCTATGTTAGTTATGATGAGACCTTGTAGTGTTTTTAGAAATCTTAATATATGTTGATAATAGAACAAAAAATGTACCTAAACTCGAGCCGGTATCGTTAATTTTGTAGACAATGGCTAGGGAAGATCGCTTTTACAATATAAAAAACTATTATTCTCAACAAAAAGTTACTACCATTTGAAAATGAAGAACCATACGTGGTAGTTCTTAGTTATATTTGATTTGGTTTAGTTTTGTCACAAAATGTACCGAAAAACAGCATGATTTTGCCCGATTTGCAAACGCGCCCTTATATACAAAAATTTGTTGTATAATGAAATCACTAACCAAGCTCACACAAGACCTAAATGAACACCAAGTAATCATTCACTTATCATTATCAGCTCTTAACAAATGCTATACATAAGCCTCCCCTAAGTCCACTTGTCCTGTTGTCGTCTTCCTGCATTCCACTAGTGGGTCACCAGGCCGTCACTTCATCTAATTGATGGCCGTCCTCCACTCCGCTTGCCAAAACATGACTGCCACAAGAACCTTTCATCCCCATCGGTTGACTTTTTGTCGAGCTACATGGCCGGACCATTGCCACTTTAGCGTTTTACGTTGGGCTATGTCGGTTACTCAAGATCTACTACGAATATCACCGTTACGTGTTCTATCACACAGAGAAACTCCATGCGACCTTCACCATAGCTCGCTGAGTGACGTTAAATGCTTTTATAGACCAAATAATTCAAATCATCATCATCATCATCACAGCTCATCAAAAATCCACTGCTAAATATACGAGGTAATCTTTAAAGGAGGCCTTATATAATAGTCTCGAAGGGGATAAATTTGTTATAATTGCCACTCTTGGCAGGTGGGTTGGGAACCGGTTTTTTATTATTTTGAGTTGTTTAAGGAAGATGGTGCTGTCCATCTCCTGTTGTATTTCCCTCTGTCGCCTCTTGCAACAACCAAGGAATGATATGGGGTAGTGTATATTGTTACAAAACCTCTACACGGTACTTAATATAATACTTATTAAAATAGCTTAAATATTTGCAGGTAATTGAAAATTTTACCCGGCTACAAAAAAGGCAGGGGTTCTAATTCGTCCAAATATTTTTATGTATGCTCAGAGATAATTCTTTACCACGTCCGTTTTCTAATTTTTTTTCGGTAAAACACTACTTCAGAGGTGCTTCAATTTAAATTTGGCCAACATTTTATGATGAGATCCATGAGAAAATCATTAAATTCTACAACATGTAAGGGCATCTGCACAACATACAGGCGAATAATTCTTTACTACGTCAAACGATTTCAAATATTATTTTTATTTCTTTGAAGTCAGCTTTTACTACTTTAAAATCATCATCTTGTGATGATTTTTGCTATTTATTAAGTTAGATGTTCAATTTATAGAATTCCCATTTTTAAGTCCCAGTCGCACCTTGTAGTTAGTCGTTCGAACTGTTTGTCCTACTTTTGAAAGTACAAATTTCAACATATCTCCACATATTGAGGTAAACAGGCCACGACTCTTATTGTTTTTATGTAGATGTCCGTGTGTTTTCGTAGTGAACTTTTTTCGTGTATATTTAGATTAAATGACGATATGCTCTCACAACTAAATTTAATTCGACGCTTAATAAATACCTACCTGATTGGGTTTGCGTTAAAATCGATTTTGAAGTTTTTAATCAAAAGAAAAATGAACTAACATTTAGCTACCGAATGGGAAAGTAGTGAGCACACTCATTATTTATAGAGTAAAAAAAAACAAGGTTCGATAATCGTACTTGTATCACCTTGAGTTTCATAATAGTTTTACTAGATTTAATTAGCTAAATGTTCTTTTAAAATCAGTATTACGTGTACTGGTTTTAAAATAAAATTGGTTATTTTTTTACCCACTTACTGACGCCTGAATAATCTGAAACTCTGCAGGCGAATTATGAAACGATGACAATGGTAATACAATAATTTTATGACGATGATATAGTATTCTTACTAGGATCACCACAGCTCATGATCAATGCGGATTGCTTTAGTTTTTTTTTAACTCTACGATTACATTTTGTCTATGTGGAAATAAATAATGGAGAAATTGAAAATTTATACTATTTTTGAATATACGTTTCATCTTGCGTCCGGCGCATATGTATATACGGCGCATATAATACGCTAACAATATCAACAACGTGTTGGCCAAACATCACAAATCGCTCCGTGCGTCAATAGTTTGAAAGCTTCCGTTCTAGAAATTGCGATCTTAGGGATAAGCCACACGAATGACTTACGACTTACGTCCAATGTTAATGACGACGAATTAAGGCCTATAATAAAGCTGATTCTGATTAAAATAAAATTCATTCAATCGGAAAAATATAGAAGCTAGAAAACCGGGTTCCATATCAAGTGGGCGAATTTCAACGACAAAAACTTAAAATGAAAATTTAAAAAAAAAACCGAAACACACTCTCGATTAAGACACCTTTCAAACGAAAAAAACTTAATAAAGATCGGTTAATCTGTGTAGGAGCTATGATTCCACAAAATACACATAGATACACACTATAAACATATTAATTATAACACCCCTCTGTTTCCGTCGGGGGTTAAAAATGTATCGAAGTGTCAATACGATCGTAAAAAGTAACAAAGCTTGACCATATGATTATTTCCACTTTTACTTCAACACTATTATACGACATTTTTATACTTTAAAAGTTGAATTTGGGATCTTTCCCTCACCGATCATATTCGTTAGACCGTTGATTTAAAACTTAAACTATTTTTTACGGATTTTATTGCGTAAATTAATTTATTTTATATATGTTATATCTTGTTTTATATACGGGGTCCCTGTGATCATGGGTGCTGTAAAGTAATTAGAAACGTCGGGAATATAAAATAAGTTAATATACTCGATAAAATCCGTAACAACTAGTTTTATTTTAATGTATAGTGTTTGCGTAAACATAAGATATAAAATATTTAATACTGAAGTAAAAGCGATTGGCGTTTAAAGATGTTCCAGAAATGTATGGAGCATGGGCTACCATTATGTACACTATATATAAATATCACTATATAATATAGTAATCGTTTTTTATTGTTAGCTTTCTTTAATTCCACTTCGTTTCAATGTACATTCAAATTAACTTGATCAAGTATTGCATCATTGCATGCCTTAAGCGCAAAGCGCATTCCAACGTTATGTCGCATGAAATCGTATCTAACAATCATATTGAACATATTAATTATATTAAAAAGCACATTGTCAGAAAGATAAATGATTGTTGAACTTATTTTTTTTAAATCGATCAATTGCTATTTTTACATAAAAAAGCGGTTTCAGTGGCATAAGGTGTTGATTTATCAAGTCCGCATGGTGGCGCAAACACGATAACTTTTGAAAATATAAATTATTCAACTCAATTTATTTTTTAAACTCTTCATTTATCATGCGGGAAGCTATGGAATGTAAATGGCAGTTTAATTTTGTTTTGTTTAGTTATAATTTTTTTTTTCGGCTGAGATATAACGATATTTTCGGTGTTTTGAGCAGCCTTGTATTAATTTATTTTACTAATTATACACTTTGCCTCCAGGCCACAGAGTACCTTTTTACTCCGGGCTCAGCCGTCGTCGTGAGTAGTCGTTTGTTTACAGCGGTTCGTGGTGAAAAATATCGATACGCTTTAGAAATATAAAATATTCCGAAAACCAAATTCGATACATACTTGACAAATGTAAGATATTATTATTATAATCACAGATTTTTATTGCAATATTTTGTTTCGCTAAAAGTATGCAGGATTTATATAAACTTATATGTTTTGGACTTTATGGAGACCTGAAGATAATCTCGATATCTGCTACTGGAACTCCTCGACGAGTAGAACTAGGTATGCCGAGATTGTGCTCGTTATGTTAGTTATGATGAGACCTTACCCGACTTGAAAGTGTACTTCGGTAAATGCTATTGGAACTCCTCGGAGAGTAGAGTAATAAGTGTGCCGAGTTTGAGCTCGTTTTGTTAGTTATCATGAGCCCTTACCTCCGAACAGTGGCGGATTATCTTTAAGGCAAACTAGGCACATTCCTAGGGGCGCAAAGTTAAAAAGGCGCGCGAGGAGTTATTAAACGAAAAAATATTGTAGTATTTGATTACTTCTGAATAGCTCTTACTCACTCATCACATTTTTCATTTATGCCCCCCTGTTCATTGTACTAGTACCCTAATTATTTTGTACTTATTAAACTATATTATAAATTATAATACAGTTTATTTGCAAAATGAGGTTATTTAATTTATAATAGAAATAATATGGCGCCGATGAGGTGCTAGGCTAGCCTAGGGCGCAGTCGACATTTAATCCGCCTCTGCCTCCGAACTTAATAGAGTGACCTGAATGAGTACTTTGATGAATGCTACTGGAACTCCTCGAAGAGTAGAACCAGGTGTGCCAAGTTTGACTTCGCTTTGTTAATTATGTTGAGACCTTACCTCCGGACTTGACAGAGTGACCTGAATGTGTACTTCGGTGAATGCTACTGGAACTTCTCAGCGAGTAGTAATAGGTGTTAGTTACGATGAGACCTTACCTTCGGACTTAATAGAGTGACTTGAAGGTGAACTTTGATGACTGCTGGAGTTAATCGACGAGGAGAACTAGATGTGCAGAGTTTGGGCTCGTTTTGTTAGTTATGAATAGACCTTACCTCCGGACTTGACGGAGTGCTTGAAAGTGTACTTCGGTGAATGCTACTGGAACTTTTTAACGAATAGAACTACAATTTACATTTTTTTTTAATTTTTTCACGATCATATGAGCATTATGAGTCGTGCATTTTTGTATTTTCCAAACTTTCTTTTTAATTGAAATTTGACATAAATTTTTAATGCGCATAAGGCATGCACAATTGGATTTACCAATATTTTATTTTTTGCTACCCTAGAGCTAGCCCGAAACCACAGAATAAATAATAGTTAAAAGAACAGAAGGATCTCCCTCTGATAGCAAAATTGCGAGTTTAAACTTAATTAATTTAGTTACGTCGCTAATGTACATAATACTTTGCACGCCTTGTAAGTGATCTTCGTGAAATTAGCCTACCGTTTATTTCGTTGAAAAAAAATTATGTGGCGCGCGCATTAAATCAAAATGCACCTTACGTTCGCGTGTGAGTGTCTGTATCACTTAGCTCATTACGCGCCTTTGTTCTGACCGCTTCTACTGTAGGGTTAAGTGAAGTGAGAAAACAAATTCAATCCTTTGATATTAGTTGATATATAGGAGAATACACCAAGGTGTTATGCAATGTATTAGTATTTCTTTTCATTTACTTTTAATTTTGTTAAAAAAAGTTAACCCCACACTAGGATTTTCTCCTGTATCGTGGAGGCAGTTAACAAAGCTAGCACAAGGACAAATATCTAGATGCGGAACAATTATTTATAGACCATATAAATATTTGTTCCGTCCGGGATTCGGACCCGCAGCCCTTAGCGCTGCAACTCATTACTAGCCACTGCCGTCACTTTTTTCTTTCACATTTTTTGCTACTTACAAACATACGACACGCGAATTCATTATTAATGAAAGTGGCAATGAGAAGTGCTGGAACTTTCAATCACTTTCTTCTATAGACCAATTGTTAAACTAAGTATATGCGGATCTTGCATTATTAGGCAGTCACTAGTACAGGGAGGTCTACTACACTGAACAAATTTTTAAGGTCATTGGCATTATACGCGAAAAAAATCGAAAGATCAAATAATAAATCTGTAACTATGGCGTCAGTAACTAAGTATCTAATTATCTAGATCTACCTATAAATAATAATATATTACCTTTCGGTATCCTTAGGAACAGTAAAGAATGAAAAGTCGACATTCCTGTTGTTATTTAAGCACCCGTATGCCATGCAGTACCTTTTGGCTTTTTGAGAGACCATACTTGAATAGGAACTCAAAAATAAATATCAGAAGTGCCTAAATATTTATTAGAGAAAAATAATTTTTATGTTAACGTATGGCGCGGGTCAGCTTGAGTGCGCGCGTGACAAACCCACGGAATTAGCCTCATGTAGACAGCCGCACAGCGTAGGTATATTTTCATGCATAAAGCGCGGAGTCAGACAGGCCTGCCTAAACTAATAGTGTAATGCCCTTGTGGCAAGTGTTACGAGGGCGGCACTGAAAATTACGGGAATCAAGAAAGTGACACAACATTACTATTTAAAAATGTATTTATTGCTTTTCGAAGTATTCTCCGCGAAATTTGACACATTTTTCCATACCATGGAACCAATCATTGAAGCAACCATTCCATTCGGAAGTTGGGGTCTCCAAAATGGCCGTTTTGTAGGCGTCCACAGCTTCTTCAGGTGATGAAAATCTCTGTCCACGCAATTTATTCTTTATTTTAGGGAAAGTATAGAAATCATTAGGGCTTAGGTCGGGGCTGTACGGCGGATGGTGTAATAATTCTATATTTTCTTGCTCTAAAAACTCTTTTGTTCTGTGTTCTCACACCGCGAGAACTCGCATTGTCGTGATGGAGGATGATGCGGCGGTTGCAGTTCTCTTTGCGGAGTTCAGAAACGACCTGTGGCAAACAAATGCTAGCATATCATTCTGCATTAACCGTTCTTTGTCCCTCAAGAGGAATAGTCGTAACATGGCCGGTTTTGGAGACAAACGTGCCCACCATTTTTTTTGCAATACTCCGTGAACGAACAATGTCGGTTGGCTTTAACTCATTTTCGAACACCCAAACTCGTGACTGGTTTTTTGTTTCGGGTTCGTACGCGTATATCCAGGATTCGTCACCTGATACGATGTTGTATACAGCATTTGAGGATCCTGCGTGGAATCTTTCAAAAGTTCTGACGCACTAAGTAACGCGAGCCGCTTTTTGCTCTTCACAGAGCGAATGCGGTATCCATCGGGAAAACAACTTTATTACACCTAATTGTTCATGCAAGATTATTTGTATTTGACTCATGCCAATGTCCAAAGTTGCCTGAATTTCGCGGTATGTCACATGTCGATCTTCCTCAATCAGCTTACGCACAGCATCAACGTTTTCTTGGGTGACTGCAGTTTTTGGACGACCTTGACGGGGATCATCACTGAGCTTGACACGTCCACGTTGAAATTCAGCAAACCAGCGATAAATAGTGGTTTTGGATGGGGCTTCATCACCAAATTAACATTTTAACAGTGGTAGAGCCAGGCGGCAGCTTTTGCTGTCGCATGGATGGGCCGGCTCGAACCGGGGTGGTACCACGACCTCACAGAATACCAGCGTGAAGTAGAAGTTTACCTCTGCGTTTCGCTTGGTGAGTGCAGGTGGCCGGAGGCCCTTTTTACTGGAAATGAGGCATTCCATCCTAGTCCTCACGGGTGAAAACGCATCTGCATTTTGATCTGTAACAGAGGATAGATGTAGATGTCTATGGGCCGCAGCAACCACTTACCATCAGGTGGACTGTGTGCTCGTTTTTCACCCTTATCCTATAAAAAAAAATGCAGAAATCATCCGGTCAACACACTGTTTTTGTGTTAAACCACTTCGAAAGTCATAATAAATCATCGCTCCTGAATTTTCTCGAGTCAATTCCATTTTCTCAACGACTAAACAAGTTTGACAAAACCTTGTGACAAGACCGAGAATCTTTTTTTAAATAAATAAATGGTATTCGATTTTTAAAACCAAGGAGTTTTCAATTAAAAAGATTTTAATATGACAGGAACAGTGGAAATATTCCATTCCCGATACTTTTAGTGCAGCCTATGTATATATTATGTAAATCTAACCTTATCAATTTTTTTAATACAAATGGGTCATTATTTATATCATGTAGGTATAACATAATATTTAGAATCAATTGAAACGATTCCTGTATTTGGTATTAGACAACACACTTTTCCAAGATCGATCTTTTTAACTGGTTCAGTGCGTGTGGCACGCCAGGTGTGCTGTCGATTACTTTTGTGTGGCGTATGACACGCGAGTCGTGTCTTTATAAAAATCGTTATAACTCGCTCAAATTGCTTTTTTGGAAGATTTATCCAGAACAAAATATTCATTATTTTGCAAGTAGTTTATGACTGCAGCTTCGTTTTATTTTATAAATTTGAAATATATTATTTATTGATATTTTGAAAATTTGAAATTTTTAGGGGTTGACAACTTTTTTTTAACGTGTACATGGTACTATTTTACTTTGTGGGTTTTAAATCATGTTGTGGAAAAATAGTCTAATAAGTAACAAATAATAAATAAAAATTGCGATCGCTCACAAACTCGTCTCCTGTTAAAAAAAAGCAATGCGTTTGTCTTATTGTTTAATTTTGCTTAAAATGGTTGAACTGCCGTCTTATTACTATCATATGGCCGAATAGATCTACGAAGTACCATGTGCTCTTGTGATATGGTATAAGGTTTATTTTTGCTTGAAACAGTTCGAAACCGTTCATGCATAAAAAAGTTCACTAATAAATTGTCTTTTGTCAATCCGCCGCCGTATAGCGCCGTTTTTTTTCCTTTTGAAAACACTTGTTTTGCTATTCTTACTAATTAGAAGTTTTCAGATCGACTTTACTTTTACATTTGTATAACATTAAATAATATTTAACATTTGGAAATATCAATGAATCATAAACCTTATTTTTTCCAAATTAAGGTTCTTCATTGTTTGATATTTACAAATGTTATTATTAGATGAAAATTTAATTTAATAAAAGCCAAGGTTTTCTAGGGTGATTTAGCTGTACCTACTTATATAAATGATTTTTTTATAAAACAAAAAAATAGTACAAAAGGTTTGTAATCTCTGCATAAAAAAGTCACTTACTCTCAATTTCAAAGAAAACACGTAAAAAAACACGTAGTTACCCACTAAAAACAAGTATCCTTCCGTTTGTAACTTATGTTTGATGTCAACTAAACTTAATTAGGTTTAAACAAGTGAAAAAAGCATAAAAAGGAACATTACTTTTACACATGGCTGATGGCAAAATAGGCGTGTCATGGAATATTTGTTCGCCGCCACAGCTAAAAGTTGTCGAAAATCGGTGCCGCAACGAATCGGTTAATTTTCGAGTGATACTATAGTTTACGTATTTGCATATATCTTTAACTGTGTGTATGATCGTGTAACTTTTTAACGACTTGATCGATTGAGGTTTTATTTACACAATATACTTGTTTTGTCTAGCTCTAGACGATGGTTCATAGCTATAATAGGATGTGACAGTTGGCGCTGTAGTCAAGTTTCATTTATGGATCAAAATGACTCATATTCACTATATGTATGTTGGTTTAGTACCAAACATGGAAATCACAAGATCTGGACCCGATAGGCTACCTACCTATGTAACTGTGGCCAAGTTATTAATAATTTTAATTTTCTTAAAAGATTTTACAATTATAATTGGTCTTTACCTAAGAAATTGCCGTTCTGCAATACTGGCCATTTCAAATTAAAATAATTTTTGTTTGGCTAAGAATTCTAATTTCAAATTAATTTTATTTTAAAAACATAGAATTCTTTTTCAAAATTAGTCATTTGTTTATTGATTAGTGTTATGTTTTCATCGCATTTAAATCTTTTTCGCCATCAAGGATACGTTAAAAATGCAAGTACCTAATAATGGAATATGAGTAACGTCGTGCCAGTAACGCGGCACTAGCAGCACGCAACATCAACAACGTTTACTAAGCGAATACTACAAACGAACGCACCACTTATTATTGGTTTGCCCGCTTCCGTTTTGGAAATTTGGACCTGAAAAATGAACCTCGTAGTCGTGCGAAAACTTTGGTCGACAATGACGAATTAAAGGCGATTGTGGAAGCTGATGATACTCAATCTACGCTACGATAGCAGCAGCTTTCAACGTTAGCATCAAAACAATATTGGTCCATTTGCGTCAAATTGGCAAGGTAAAAAAACTTGACAAATGGGTACACCACAAACTCAATGATTGCCAGCGCGAAGTACAAACAGGGCATACAAACGAAGGAATTTGGAACCACAATGTTATCTGCGACGAAAAAAGGATTCTGTTTGACAATCGCAAACGCTCAGCAAGTTTGTTGGATCCTGGTTCAGCACATAAACAATGCTCTAAACAAAAACACCCCTATAAAGTTATGATCACTGTTTGGTGGTCTAGCACCGGCGCAATTCATCACAGCTTCTTACCAAACGGGATGAACATTACTGCAGATGTGTACTGTGAAGAATTGAAAACAATGATAGAGAATCTCGCACGTCTCCAACCAGCTTTGATCAATCGCTTGTCCCCGCTGCTCCTGCATGACAACGCGCGACCTCATACTGCACAACAGACGGCCTCCAAGTTACAACAGCTGGCGTTGGAAGCTCTACGTCATCCGCCGTACTCACGAGACCTTGCACCTACAGACTTCTAATTTTTCCAGCAGAATTTTGATAAATTTTTGGCGGGAAAAAATTCAATACCCGGGAGAAAATGCCTTTGAAGAATTTCTTGCCTCCCGTCCAGCTGATTTCTTCAAGAAGGGCATCAATAAACTGCCACTGCGTTGGCAAAGAAGCATCGATTGCATGAGTGATTACTTTGGTTAATAGAAATAAAAAATATAGATAAAAAAACGTTAACTTATTTCATAAAAAACGGCAATTTCATAGGTAAAGACCTAATAAATAATCAGAATGCATAATGTTGAATTTATTTCATTACGTAACGAAATGTAAAGTTACATAGAAGAACAGGATTTTGTAAAGAATTCTGGATGCACAAGACTTGTGCGATTAGAATTGGTATTTCGAGACAATCTTACAGAATTTGATATTGTTGGCTATCATTTGATGTTTTAAAAATTCAGAATTATATGAATATAATTAAATTTTAAGTTAAAATTTCTCTAATATACTAAACTAAATAAACTAAAGAAAAAAAATTATACAGAAATTCGAAATTTCGCAGAGATGATAAATGAGTAATACTTTCAAACTGGAATGATAAAAACTTTCTTATTGTAAAGGTTACACGAGATAAATATCAGCGCAATCAATTTCACTTTAAAAATTTTGCAAGTACTTAAATAATTTATAACGGCATTTTTGGTTGATTTATAGCTCAGAAATTGTTAATCTTTTTTTTAACTGTTAAAACTTTATGAAACGAATACTTTGATTTAGTGAACATATGTACTTCATTTGAAAATTTATTATTATGAAGAATATATGTTGAATGAAACTACTTTTACGGATTCTATCGCGTTTAATTAACTTGTTTTTTATTGATTCCTGACGTTTCGGATACTTTACAGCACCCATGGTCACGGGGGACTGAGGTAAAATACATGTTAATTAAACGCGATAGTTTTATTCAATGTATAGTGTTCGCGAAAAATAGAAGAATATATGTATGTATGTATTTTTATACTCCGTATAAGCAATTGTTTAGGCAACGGTGTGTTGAATTATAGAGTTTTTTTTTTGGTTTCAAATAACTTAGAATTCAGTCTGTGCAAGTTATAAAAAAAAAATATTGGTAAATCCAATTGGGCATACCTTAAGCGCATTAAAAAATTACGTAAAACATGATTATACGGAATTTTTAAAGTAGTTTAAATACATTTCGACAGCACTATCGGCTTCAACATCCTCGAAAACCATGAAAATGACACCCGTGATGAAAAAATTGATACCTATTGCAGCCGCCATCTTGGATTTACATTTCGACAGCACTATCGGCTTCAACTCTCTCGAAAACAATGAAAATGACACCCAAGATGAAAAAATTGGCACCCACTTCAGCCGCCATCTTGGATTTACATTTCGACAACCCTATCGGCTTCAACTCTCTCGAAAACTATGAAAATGACACCCATGATGAAAAAATTGATACCTATTGCAGCCGCCATCTTGGATTTACATTTCGACAGCACTATCGGCTTCAACTCTCTCGAAAACCATGAAAATGACACCCAAGATGAAAAAATTGGTACCTACTTCAGCCGCCATCTTGGATTTACATTTCGACAGCACTATCGGCTTCAACACTCTCGAAAACCATGAAAATGACACCCAAGATGAAAAAATTGGTACCTACTTCAGCTGCCATCTTGGATTTACATTTCGACAGCACTATCGGCTTCAACATCCTCGAAACTCATGAAAATGACACCCATAATGAAAAAATTAATACCCATTGCAGCTGCCACCTTAGATTTACATTTCGACAACCCTATCGGCTTCAATTCTCTCGAAAACCATGAAAATGACACCCATGATGAAAAAATTGATACCTATTGCAGCCGCCATCTTGGATTTACATTTAGACAGCACTATCGGCTTCAACTCTATCGAAAACCATGAAAATGACACCCAAGATGAAAAAATTTATATCTATTGCAGCCGCCATCTTGGATTTACATTTCGACAGCACTATCGGCTTCAACACCCTCGAAAACCATGAAAATGACACCCAAGATGAAAAAATTGATATATTTTGCAGCCGCCATCTTGGATTTACATTTCGACAACACTATCGGCTTCAACACCCTCGGAAACCATGCAAATGACACCCATGATGAAAAAATTGGTACCTAATTCAGCCGCCATCTTGTATTTACATTTCGACAGCACTATCAGCTTCAACACCCTCGAAAACCATGAAAATGAAACCCATGATGAAAAAATTGATACCTATTGCAGCCACCACCTTGGATTTACATTTCGACAGCACTATCGGCTTCAGCACCCTCGAAAACCATAAAAATGACACCCATGATGAAAAAATTGATACCTATTGCGGCCGCCATCTTGGATTTACATTTCGACAACCCTATCGGTTTCAACACCCTCGAAAACCATGAAAATGTCACCCAAGATGAAAAAATTGGTACCTACTTCAGCTGCCATCTTGGATTTACATTTCGACAGCACTATCGGCTTCAACATCCTCGAAACTCATGAAAATGACACCCATAATGAAAAAATTAATACCCATTGCAGCCGCCACCTTAGATTTACATTTCGACAGCCCTATCGGCTTCAATTCTCTCGAAAACCATGAAAATGACACCCATGATGAAAAAATTGATACCTATTGCAGCCGCCATCTTGGATTTACATTTAGACAGCACTATCGGCTTCAACTCTATCGAAAACCATGAAAATGACACCCAAGATGAAAAAATTTATATCTATTGCAGCCGCCATCTTGGATTTACATTTCGACAGCACTATCGGCTTCAACACCCTCGAAAACCATGAAAATGACACCCATGATGAAAAAATTGATACCTGTTGCAGCCGCCATCTTGGATTTACATTTCGACAGCACTATCGGCTTCAACACCCTCGAAAACCATGAAAATGACACCCATGACAAAAAAAATTATACTACTTGCTTTTAGTACGTACTACTATTATTTATTCTGTGCTTTTAAATATTGTAATAAAAAAATGTCTTATTATTATTATAATTAAGTATTTAAGAAATTTGGTTATTCGAATATTGTGTATTTGTACAGCGATCTTTTTGAGCCGCTGCAAACAACCGAAACAATGTCCACTCACGAAGGCGACTGAAGCCAAACCACAGAAAAAAAAACAAAAAACCAGCACAAACTATATAGAAACACTACCAAACCAGTGGCATACGGTCCATACTATAATTTTTCTTAGAGGTATTATTATGTCATGACAGTTTGTCCATGTTGCAGTAGATGTCGCTTTTTTAAATTTAGCCATGCTTGGCCAATTAAGAATCAAACAAATTAATGAATAGTTTAAAATACAATCGAACCTTGCTAACTTACTATTTTGTTACAAAACAAATTTGTAATTAAATTTTTAGTATAATTTATTTATATTACATTATTCCCTATATATAATGTACTCTGTGAGCCAAACTAAATTACTCATTACTACTCTGTGGCTGTAGCTTCCCATTTAGAGAAAGAGTTTTGGCGGGAACTCGACCGGCGGCGGTTTGCTGCTCCTGTATTATTGTTTAAATAATGGTTTGAAGTGGACTTTGATATATAAAAGTAGTGCGATTTTGTGTATTAAGTGTCTGCGCATGTGAACTATTAATGGAAACTGTGAAACAAGTGCTCTGATGGTGATGGAATCTCAAGATAAGCTGCTTGTTTGCATAGGCGCCTTTAGATACCATCGCCAACTGTCAGCTGCCTGCTGGCTCAAGTTACCGTCAAAATCTCCCAAGGCTGCACAATGTGACGCATCAACATATTGTGAAGCAGTGAAATATGAAGGAAAATTATACATGAAGACAAGGCTGTATGGCATAGTTCCTTTGCCTGCTCTCTCGAGCGAATAATAAAAACAACAACAACAACCATTTAGAGAAATATTTTTGTATACGAGGCTAACAAATCAACGAAAATTTCGCCATTTTGGAGCCGAAAAAAATTAATTATAGCTAAACAAAACAAAACTACACTGCCATTTACATTCAGTGGCTTCCCACATGATAGATGAAGAGATTAAAAAATAGATTGAGTTAAACAATTAATATTTTCAAAAGTTATTGTGTTTACAAGCCACAGGGACATGATAAATCCACACCATAAGCCACTAAAACCCTTTTTTTATTTAAAAATAGCAATTAATCGATTTAAAAAAAATATAAATAAGTTCAACAATCATTTATCTTTCTAACAATGTGCTTTTTATATCATTTATATGTATAATATGATTGCTAGATACGATTTTATTCGATAAAATGTTGGAATCTTAATTTTTAGGCGATAGTAGAACATACCTTGCGCTTCCGCTTAAGGTATGCAATAGGGACATAATTAGGTACGGTGAATTTATTTTTCTCGGATTAGGAACTCATTTTGTTGGCTTTAGAGAAATTTTATTAAAATATAAAGTGAATGAACATAAGCAATGTTTTGTTGCGTGCAGGTATATATATTAATTTTTCTTCATATATAATATTACATATAATCATAATTTTATATAAGTAAGTTATTTTATATATAAACAAAATGATTAAAATAGAGATGTGTGTGTTACCGGTAACGAGTTTACTAAAAAAAGAAAAATTTATATCCTATATAACTCACCATGCCAAACCCAAGAGCATTATGCTGGTATTCCGTGAGAACGTGGTCTTTGACCAGTCGATTAAACCCATTCGTGCTGCAACGATAATATAGCTACAGCGTGGCTTTACCACGTTAAGAAACGTTTATGGATATCTTTTGTCCGATGATTAAAAATCAGTCCTTAATCATTCTCCCGGAATATATTAGAATAGTGTTTCGACGGATAGCAAGAATGTAATGAGGGCACAGCACATAGCCAGTGACTTTTTAAATATTTGAACTTGCAAAGTTCAAAAATTTATCAAACTAAGTGTGAAAAATAATAGGGTTATTATAATATTAAGGAATTTAAGGATGATAATAACCCCTGGGAATGAGGTGATCGCTATCAAGCTATTTTCGTACGCGTCGAGACATGCTTCGCTCTGGCGATCATTGAGTTCGTGAGGCACCCATTTATCAAGCTGTTTTGCCTTGCCAATTTGACGCAAATGAATCAATATTGTTTTGATATTAAAATCAAAAGCTGCTGCTAATTCAGCAGTAGATTCCACAATTGCCTTTAATTCGTCATTGTCGACCAAAGTTTTCGGACGACCACGGGGTCAATTTTTCAGGTCGAAATTTCCAGAACGGAAGCGGTCAAACCAACGTTCCATAAACGTCGTTGATGTTGCGTGCCGCTTGTGCTGCGTTGCTGCTACAACGGTACTCACATTCCATAATTACACGAATTTTTAAGGTATCAATGATGACGAAAAATATTCAATGATGATTATAACGCTAATGAATAAACAAATTACTAAATTTGAAAAAAGAGTTCCATGTTTTTAAATAAAATAAAATTAGAATTCTTACATAACCAAACAAAATTTATTTTGAGTTGAAATAGTCAGTACTGCAGACAGGTTAATTTCATAGGTAAAGACTTAAATAGAAAAAATAAAAAAGAAATAGGTAAAGGTTTAAATAGAAATGTCTTAGTCGAAGAAGAATATAATAAATGATAAGAAAAATAACTTCTTACCTAATATTAATTTAAATATTTCAGTTATAGGTTAAAAAAATATTTGTAACAAGCCTCTCATCAATTAATTCATCAATCAATCAATCATATTTTTCTTGTCAATATTTTCGATCAATATTGTAAAATACTTTATATGAATACACTGGCAATAATAACGAAGCAAATAGAAGAAAAGTTGCGTTGAGTGCAAATGAATTTAATTTAACAACGTTTATATTTAGTCTTTAGAGCCTTGAATTGATTACTTGAGTAATTAGACCTCAAAAACGGAAAATTACTGTGACTATGAAGGCAGAAGACTTTAAAAAAATTAGATATGGTAAACGAAGGATCGCTCTTCTCATTTGACGTCTGAATAACTCTTCTTCTTTTCTCATTGAATCACGTCATTTCTCGGTTCTAAAAGCAATTTTCTCGAACGTGCACTACTAGCTAGTACGAACATTTGGCGATATATTAATCCGTCAGTTTATGTTACAACTACACTTATACAAAAACCTGAATCGTTTTAAAACTTAAGTCAAATATTTGGACTATATAAGAATTCTTGGAATAGAGTTAATGTTTTTTTAAACCATTTGCATGCTTAGAATTTGAAAATTGCACGCGCGTGCACTCACGTACGCACGCACGCACGCAGTAGATGGAGATAACTTCAAATTTTGATATTGTAATATTGGACCCGTTACAACAGCTTCCAGCTGTTTATTTTATATGTTAATAAAAAAAAACCTTAAATATTATTTAATAACAGCAGAAAAATAGTTGTGATGTTAAAATTTAAAAAAATATAACGATGAAATGGATCTCACCAATACATCTGTGAAGCCAATAAACTTAGCAGTTTGCAAACAATGGAGCAATTGACATTATTAACATTAATTACCAATAGAGGTATCATGGGCAAGCGATTCATAGCCTTCGTAAGCGGTACTGATATTATGCAACGTGGCCAATCTGTGAGCGCGATTCAGGTCCTTTCCAGCAATAGCAATAACCTTGTGTTTACTGGCCGGTAAGTCAGCCATTGCAGTCAAAAAATCATGACTGATCATGCCTACTCCAGCTACACCCCAATTAAGGGTGAAATCCATCTGAAAAAGATAACACAAGCTAATTTACTACAGAAGTATGCAGTAACAGTTGTCCAGAAAAATATTCTGCAATGGACCACCCATTTCATACACAATGTATTTTTTTATTGATGCAAATGAAAGTAACAGCGTAAATATGATTGTAAGTGAGATTATTTAGATTTAGTTTAGTTTTTAATTGGGACTCCATTCATTTCTGAAGTTATGGAAAAGGAATTTCACATGTATTCAAATAATTTTAATTTCTTTAACTAAGAGGTTTCCTCACAATATATTCTTTTACAATCAAACAAGGTGGCAAATCAACTAGTCGCCTGATAGTAATACTACTTTGATTATATGTATTCATTTAAAGTTGCTCAGACTTTAATAACATTTAGTTGTTTTTAAGAAATTCAGTGAGTCATATGTTAGTGTTATATATTCAAAAAAAATTGTTACAGTTTAAAGATTTTTTAAGTATGTTTTTTTTTATAGGATTAGGGTGACAAACGAGCACACAGTCCACCTGATGGTAAGTGGTTGCTGCGGCCCATAGACATCTACATCTATCCTCGTTTGCGAATCAAAATGCAGATGCGTTGTCACCCGTGAGGACTAAGATGGAATGCCTCATTTCCAGTAAAATGGGCCTCCGGCCACCTGCACTCACCAAGTGAAACGCAGAGGTAAACCTCTACTTCACGCTGGTATTCTGTGAGGTCGTGGTACCACCCCGGTTCGAGCCGGCCCATCCGTGCGGCAGCAAAAGCTGCCGCGTGGCTCTACCACTGTTATAAATGTGTGTGTGTGTGTGTGAAATTATTCTAAAACTAAACAATTTCAACCTTGGGTGTATTTTGTCACACTACATTAAACAGCTTGTTTTGTGTGTAACAAATGATCATAGAGTATATGATACGCAACAATTAGTAATTACAAAAGGATGGTTTAATTGGTTGAAAGAGTTGACTGTTGATAAATTGAGGTAGTAAACTGTGCAAACTCTGCAAACATACTCCCGACATAGTTGAGTTTTGTATCAGTAGAATTTTATTCAAACTCAAGGTACTTCTGAAATCAAAGCTAGCACACGTTCTAATGGTTATACAAATTAAAATTATCAGAATGGAAGTATTTAGCTATTCTTTTTAAGTTTGTCTTATTTATATATTAAACTATTTATGAGTTGCATTTTTTTCTGGATTTTAAAATATCCAGAATGCCCAACAGTGCTAATAATGCTAGATCATAACTTGATCTTGTTCTTCGATTCAAATTGGTTCTGGTGTAGTTTATAAAATCTGATTTGAAACAATCAAAAATTGAAATTGTTAACCAAATCAAATTTGAAATATTTCTGGGAGTAAGTTTAACGGTTTAAAATAGTCATAATATTGAAACGGATTTATAAAATTTGTTATTTTTTAAAAAACGTTACCCCCACA
Source organism: Parnassius glacialis (assembly GCA_033319125.1). Classification (NCBI taxonomy): domain Eukaryota; kingdom Metazoa; phylum Arthropoda; class Insecta; order Lepidoptera; family Papilionidae; genus Parnassius; species Parnassius glacialis. The sequence continues at coordinate 15,457,365 of JAVANC010000013.1, read as the reverse complement.
CTAGGATTTTCTCCTGTATTGTAGAGGCAGTTTACAAACATAAATTGCACAAGGACAAACATCTAGACCCGGAACAAATTTGTAGACCATACAAATACTTGTTCCGTGCGGAATTCGAACCTGCCGCCGCTAGCGTTGCAAATCATTGCTAAGCTACTGCGCCACGGAGCCGTCTTACTAAACTGTACAAGACTAAGTTGTTTTTGTTAGCTACTCATATGCTTACTTATCTTCACGCACAATCCCTGACGGGGTAGCCAGAGAGAACAGATCGCCAAGTGTCACAATCCTTACATACCTCTTTCGCTTCTTTCAGATTCATTATCTTCTTCATACATGCACATTTAGGTATCCGAGTACTCTTGACCCTCCCCTCTTCGAGCAATTTGCTCACATGGTCTTCGAAAGTTAGTCTCTACTCATATACTAGTTTTAACAATTACAATTACTTTTCAGGTGACCTACTCTATCATCCATCCTCTCAAACTATTCCAACTCTTTTTGCCTTATCATTTTATGGCACTTTATTTACTACACTACTACGACATTAACCAGTGCTTAACTACTATCCCACCTGATAGTAAGCGATGGCACCCCACAATGGTAAAGAGCATTTACTTAGTTTTAAAAAAAGGCTGTTTACTCTAAAACACACACCATAATATGATGGAGAAACAAATACTGGAAAATTATTACACTTCCTACGCTCTACACATTATAAAAATGATTTATCTATTAATAAAATTAGAGAAAACCTACCACAAAATAATAGACATAACTAAGTTTTTTAAATTAATAATCAAAACTTTTAAATAAAATTCTTAATGTTCAATTTAATATCACACTTACTGAGTCATGACTTTCTATGTGTTTAAACTAAAATTTCAATCTAATGTATGAACTACAAGAAACATATTTTTGGCGAGGCGCTTAACATTTTCATTCCTTAGAAAAAATAAACAAGTCAGTACAGTCGAAGACATTGCTATTAAATTGTACAAAGCAACTCGAATTAAAGAGATAATCCATGTTAAAAGCAAATATATTCAATGTAATGTCGAATGAAAGTTCGGGGTTCGATTCCCTGGCTGAGAGTAAATTTAATAAATGTTTATTTTTAGATTAACTTAGAGTCATGTGTTACACAGTAATCAGCTGTGCAATACGAATAAAAGTATATATTAAATTAGATGCTTATTTTAGATGAAAACATAATTTGGCTCTTGTGATAAGAGATAAGATTCATTATGGCTGATAAGGATAGCATATGTAAACAAGTAATGTTTCATAATGAACAAGAATAGCTGTAATTTAGACAAAGAAAGCATTAGCCTCCTACCGATGTGATAAATGTTGTGTAGAAATTGGTTGTTCATGTTGTGAAAGATCTAAACCGAATCCAAATAATGTAAGAAATAAACATTATTAATTTGTGATAATTTCAGTAATGTATGTAGACTTAAGTAATAAATGTTTCAGGTTTACTGTGAGAGCTAAATAGAATAGTTTTTTGTAAGTGTCCAAATTTGTGCTAAAATAGTGATATAATAACAGATATATATATAAGAAAATTAAAGTCAAAATAAAGTGAAAAATACCTTTAAAATTCTGAATTAAACTATTGTATTAGTTAAGTTATTCATGTTTATTAATAAAGATTGCTATTTTAACTTTGTGTGTTAGATATCTAAGATTTCTAACTTCCTTAACTCTAATTTAAAATGTTCCATAAATAAAATAGGTATATTTTGATGAATAACTTAATGTGTTTTTATGTGATAATGATGTAATGTATGTCATAATATTAAGACTTTGTTTGTGATGCTTATAAATAAAACTGTGTAACAATGTGTTTTATAGAAATAAAAATAATTGGGTAAAATACAAGGGTGCAACAGGTAAATCAGTGTTAAGATATGTTGAAATGGCTCACGGGTCAGAGTTTCTTTTGCACGTATAGCTTACACCTAGGATAGTAAACTGGTAATTTGGCAATTCATTCGGAACCAGCAACCAGTTTATAGTTTAAATCAAGAAAGGAAAAACCAATAGGGAAATGATAGGAAAGTAGGGAAAATTTCAACGTTGCACTCTTATGGGAAAATTTAGAAGATAAATCACTGTTTTATTTCCTAAAGCGCCTTCCAAATTAGATAAAGATACAGACCACTAGTGACGTCAAGGCCGGGACCACTCCAAGAGGATCTGTAATGTTAGTCGTCTAACCTTTCTTTTCATGACTAACTCATGTCTGTTGGACCCTTTCACATATTATGAATAAAATTATTGCTTTTGGCTAAAAACTTATCTGTGATCATATGCATAGAAAAGATCTGATCAGTACAACCCATCCTGTATCTAAATTCAGCTTGCACTCGGCAAGCTCTTTCAATCAACACCTTCACATACAGTTTTGACAATGTTAAGCAGCCTGATTCCATGGTAGTTTTAACAGTTCTGCTGTGATCCTTTCATATACAGTAGAATTATAGCAGCTTTGCTTGCTCCAGTCACCAGGTATGTAATCAATATAGTTTAGAATAAATTATTATTTATTAGAGATTTTAAGGGATACTTATTAGTTTTTGCAGCTTCTTTAAAAATCAGTCTATCCTGAGTTGTACTAATGATAAATTTAAATTTAATATAAATTACAAAAACTATAAAATAACGTATAATAAAAATATTACAGAATTTTAGGTATCATAGTACTTACGTTTGTTAGCTCGGGCATAATACTTTGTATTTAATAGGGTATTTACTTATTTCACCTAAAAAAATATTGAAGAACTGGAAAAAAATTTAAAAGCAATGCAACATCTATTTATGTTTTGGATTTCAATATAAAAGATTATTCTTCCTGTACATTTTCACTATGAACGTAAGTTTTATATACTTATTATATTATTTATTTAAAATAAACTACTACGGTAAAAATATTAAATTATAAGCACTGTGTTTTACGATACACTTAAATGGTTTAAAATTATTACGAAAATAGCTATCGTGACTATAAAACTACAATTAAAACACGATATCTCAAAAGGACCAAAAAATTAAAACTTGACACGACCAAACACACCAAATACGAATGACAACCTGAGCCTGACAAATAAATGACATTGACAATTTCACGAGCATGATCACGAGATGACGAGATTTATGGTTTTATGGATTTTTTATTTTAGTAATATATTTGTTAAATCATCATTTTGCCAGTGTCAAGTATTATAAAATAATAAAGTTGTTCAAAAAGGAGAATGGGATATTTGTGCCTAAAGTATAAAAAAAACTAGCTCAGTTTGCAATATAGAATTCAAAAATAAAATAAAATTAGAATATATTTTAAAAATCGATTGTATTACATAATACAATTCATTTTATATATGATCGGATTTAAACAAATAAAATAAAATAAAAAAGCCACCACTGTTTCATTAAATTCTATTATTTACTTTAAACTAAATGTATTGCAATCCATTTAGAAATAAAATAGATACACTTATGAAAATTTCGTTTTACGCTACCTACCACTAAATGTCTTCTCATTTTGAAACTTGACTTGACAGTTAAAACTTCACACTTACCTAAAAGGAAAAGACATTTTTTTTTACTTGATTTAAAACGAGCACTATATAATCGACAGGGCCGCGGCGAACCCCCACAGCGCCTGTGTACGAAACCTATGAGGCGCCTCTTTATTTCACGAATCTTCGTGTTTCAACTTATGTTTTTTTTATTATTTGTTAATTTTGACCGAAATAAATGTTCTTCAGTTTTATATACGAGGGGTGATCCAAAAGTAATGATAATCGGTTACTTCAGGTCCGCATAAAAATAAAAAAAAAAATTTATTCTTGCTTATATACTCACTACGTCAGCCTAATAAAATCATATATGTAAATAGATCACGATTTCCGGGAGATACATTCATTTGAATACGAACTGTCAAAGAGATAACATCAACATGGAGAAAAACGAAATTAGAGCTGTTATCAAGTACCTCTGTTTGAAAAAAATGTCTTCAAAAGACATACACAGTGACTTAGTGGAAACATTGGGAGACTCTGCTCCTCCATATTCTACAGTTGCACGCTGGGCCAAGGAGTTTAAACTGGGCAGAACATCCACTGAAGATGAACATCGCGAAGGACGCCCATCCACGTCCCTCACTGAAGACAACGTGAAAAAAGTCGAAGATGTCGTGTTGGCAGATCGAAGAGTGACCGTCAGGCATGTAGCTGAGGTCACAGGGATCTCATATGGCAGATCCTTGCGAACGAGTTGCATATGAAAAAGGTCTCTACACGTTGGGTACCCAGAATGTTAACCGACGAGCAAAAGAAAAATCGAGTCGACATTTCGAGGGTCAATCTCGAAAAGTTCCAAGCAAATCAAGAAAAATTTTTGTTCCGTTTTGTGACTATGGACGAGACCTGGGTCCACCATTTTGATCCTGAATTGAAACAACAATCGATGACTTGGAAGCGAGCCTCCTTACCGACGCCAAAGAAATTCAAAGTTTCAAGTTCAGCGGGAAAGGTTATCGCATCTGTTTTTTGGGACGCTCAAGGCATAATTATAGTGGAATATTTGGAAAAGGGAGCCACTATTACGGGCTTTTACTACTCAGACCAAATAAGAAGATTACGGGAGGCCATTAAGGAAAAAGACGCGGCAAACTGCGAGCTGGAGTGCTGTTTCAACAAGACAACGCACCGGCTCACAAAGCCGCAGTTGCGATGGCTGCCATTCAAGAAACGGGATTCGAACTGCTCGAACACCCTCGCTATTCGCCAGATCTAGCTCCTAGTGTTTTCTTCCTCTTTTCTCGGCTCAAGGAACGCCTCCGAGGCAAGAAATTCGAAGACGATAGCGAAGTAATGGCCGCTGTTGAAGCGTTTTGGGAGGGTCAAGACAAATAATTTTTTTTCAAAGGGAATCCTGGGTTTAGAAAAAAGATGGACTAAAGGTATTGATTTGTTAGGAGACTATGTAGAAAAATAAATTATTATTATAACTTTAATTCCGTGTGTTATTTTCATTATCACACTTTTGGATCACCCCTCGAACTTAGATAATATTTTCCTAAATAGGTAAAACCAGTTCGCTTGCGCTTGCCAATTAATGCGAAAAATAAAACACGAATTTAATTTTTACATACTTTATTTATGATTATCTAATTGTATACTTAGATAATAATAACAAAATAGCTCACTTTTCTAATAACACTGATTTAATTATTACGTATGCTATGTTTAAAAAAACAACAAGAGTCTAAAATATGCAAGAATATAAACATACTTAAATTATATTATTTCCACTCTTTTCGTTTTTCTGTTTGCGAAATCCTTAATAATCTCGTGTATGTCGATATGATCTAATGTGGCCTCCTCTATGGATATTGTTGCTAAACTTGTTAATTTTTCCTGGCTGATTGTTGAGCGCAGGTAATTTTTTATAAGTTTTAATTTAGAAAAGGACCTTTCCGCGCTTGCTACGGTAACTTGCATAGTTAGGAAAATTCGTAATGTTATGGTGATGTTAGGGCAAACAGCTGTTAAATTGTTTAAATATATAAATTTGAGAATTTTCACCACATCATTATTTAATTTTTTGAAAAGAGACTGATACGACACAATTTCTTCACACAAATCATCGGCGTTAATATTCAATGAATCATTTGCAGAAAGTTTTTTCTGCAAATGATGACAGCTACTTTTTAATCAACTTTGATATTGGTCATCACTTAGTTCATTTTGATTATTCAATAAATTAAATGTTTCGTCTACGGAAGATAAAGTTTGATCCAATATATAAAAAATACATTAATTTTCGGATCATTTATATTATGGACCTCGTGTTCATAATCAAAACTATTTGGAGTCTTACGGGTCTGGATCTGGTCTGAAGTGGATTTTGATATGTAAAAGTAGTGCAATTTTGCGTATTATGTGTCAGCACATGCGAACTATTAGTGGAAATGGTGAAACAAGTGCTCTGATGGTGATGTGATTCTTAAGTTAAGGTGTCTGTCTGCTTAGGCGTCTTGAGATAACATTGCCAACTGTCTGCTGGCTCAAGTTGCCGTACAAAATTTACCAAGGGCTGCACAATGTGACGCATCAACATATTGTGAAGCAGTATACTATGAAGGGTATACATTGTAACTTCAGGTTCAGACTCAGAAGGGCTAGAACCGAGAGCCGTAAAATCAGTTATAAAAAAAATTGTTAACTACATAAAATTGACAGATCGAATATTTACGTTAACTTTACAGTTATATATATTTTTTTTAATTTATCAGGTATGTCTCTAGTTCTACGTAGATCGTATTCACTAAAGTTCAGAAAGAACGTGCAAATTTGTAATAAGTGTAATTCGTGGCCTGTTGGTGTTTTTATTATATCTAAGCGAAGTTTTAACGATGACAAAGTGAATGACCATGGCTTTAGCAGTAGCAGTATTATAATGGAAAATGGGTACAATGTTCAAGAGCTTCCAATACTTATAAGAAAACTTAAAGATATAAGTGATTTTGGAAAAAGTCCTAAAGTAGAGTCACCGCAAAGTACTGGTGATTCTCACAATAATTATCATGTCATTCAAGCAGAGTTTAAACAATGTATGGATTTACGCGATGTGTTTTTATTGATTTCAAGGTGTACTAAAATCACTCCAAGCATTGCATTGGGTGCAATAGAACGCATTTATGAATTAGAAAACAATCCAACATCATTGGTTATCGATAATGATATCAAAAATGATCATATCAATGTTGCAAAAGGGGCTATTTTAAGTAAACTACTAAAAGTTGTTATGAAAACTGAAGACACGTATACTATTCTGAATATTTTAAAAACCGTTTCTTCAGTAATAGAACCATACAAACATAGTTTTTGTGAAGAGCTTCTTGCTAGAGTTGTTGATAATAAACTGACATTGAACCAACTTTGTGATTTTATGAGCTATTTAATAGCTAATAATAATGATCCTAAATATTCAGAACTTGTAGATAAACTGTGGGTGGGATTTATTGAAAGGGAGAATGAAATTAATGAAAACAATATTGTACACATATTTAAAATCTTGCCTGGCTTAAAATCGAGTAGAAGAACAATATTTGTTTTATTGGAACAGAAATTATCAGATATATGGTACAAAATTACGGCACCATGTATGCAAGAAATTTTAGAGATATTTCTTCGAGAAAAATGCTTCTCAATACAGTCTTTTGCAGTTGTTGGTACCTGGTTAAATATGAATATTCATGCTGTAGATGAAGATACTCTGTTAGACATCATAACAAAGCTCACCATTTTAAATTATACTGATAATTATGTAGAAAAAGCTGTTGAAAAATATATTAGACATAAGAGTGCCAAAATTACATCTCATGTGTTGATAGTGGGTATTTTAAAATATTGCATGCAATTTCAAATTCGAAATGAATACATACTTAATGGATGTGGTCAATTTCTTTTAAAAAATAAAGATTATATACCTACAAGTTTTTTGAAGTGCTTTATTTATCCATTTGGCTACTTAAACTTTTACCCATATTGCTATGAATTTTGGACAGCGATTGAGGAAACCTTAGTTGAAAAATTTGAGAAAATGAATATTGATGATATTTCTTTGATAGTCCTTTCTTTTATTTATGCTGGTGAACATCCTTTACAATTAGTAAATAAAATGTTTACTTCTGAATACTTAACAAGAATTAATAAACCTGAGATCATGAGGCGTCTTAATTTAATTGATACTGCATTATCTTTGGAGTGCCAAGAGTATCCAGGACCTTTGCTACCCAAAGACCATTGGCTACAACCTGTCACACAGGACAAGAGAATCAAGAACATGTTAGATAAGATAAATGGCATATTTTCTTCCATTGTAGAAGACTCAATGAAAATATCAAATGCTGTAATGATACCAAATTTTTGTTCGGATCAGACATATCTAATTGATGTGATGCTACATGAATCAGAAATTGGACAACATTTGCGTAACTGGAAACTCAAATCTATGAAGAATAAATTTATCGCAATTTTAGTTCATCTTCCCGATCATTATTGCTGTGACAACAGTACACTTATTGGACCACAGACTTTAAGGATTAAACATTTACGTATGTTAGGTATAAAAGTGGTGAGCCTAAAGTATTCAAAGCTCAGTCAACTTTACACTTCACATGATAAACCAGCTTTGATAAAATATTTAAAAAAGAGCATTGACAATGCTCTTCCATGTTTGTAAATAAACTGATTAATCCCACTACAAAATCATTATCTTCATGTCTGAAAATATGTTATAGAAGATAAGCTTTATGGTTTCATAAGTGTGATATAGAGTTAAATTTAGTACTAACTCTTTTTATTGTGTAAAAATATTTTTCTAGTCTTGTTAACAAAATATATTATGTTAAGCAAATATTTAATGTATTATTTTTTATTTTAAGTATTTGAATGGTGTTTGGAATTATTAATCAACTAGCTGTGCCCTGCGGTTTCACTCGCGTATATTATGTAGGAGTGATCGTTACAAAATGTAACCCGTTATTGAAACTGTCTATTCGTACAATAGGGTTATTGCAGTCCAACAAACAACAACTTCAACTTTAACATTGGCGTTATATTAGCGGTCATCCATTATTATTAGTTATTAATGCCTTTGCGGTTGCAAACATCCAACGAAGAAAAAACGTCCTGCCAAAATTATATATCGTTCTCACAAAACAAAATAAAATTAACTCTTCAACAATTATTATCACTTTTCTATCTCACTGTAAAAATTTAGGTGAAAACTGGCGTTAACCTTAACGTTCTCACTGTCGAGTGACGGCGGCTTTTCACGTTGGCCAACGTACTGGCGGATATGTTGGCCAACAACGATGGCCATCGCCATCGTGTAGAGCGGGTGTTTAAGCTACGTTGGTATGTATTAGAACGATGGCCCAGAAGCCAGAAGTTGGCGCGAGATCCGTGTGGTGTCGGTTTTTTGCAGAAGATCAAAAGGTTGTGGCAGAGTATTGGCCGTCGCGACCACACGTTGGGCGCACGTTCAGTTTACTACGAGCTCTCAGAGTGATCGCACGCACCTTATTTAAATGTTATATGTACGTATCGTAAGTAGTGTCTACATAATGGCAGTAACAATGACCAATGAAAAAACTTTTCTCTTTATAGAGCCCTACCAAGCCGGAAATTGTTTGTGAAACATACGTTTTTCAAGTCTTTTTTTAAATAAACGTTACCCCCACACTAGGATTTATCGTGGAGGCAGTTTACAAACATAAATTGCATAAGAACAAACATCCAGACCCGGAGCAATTATTTGCAGGCCATACAAATACTTGTTCCGTGCGGGATTCTAACCCACGGCCCCCAACGCAGCAACTCATTGCTAAGCCACTACGCCACGGAGTCGTCAAGAAATAAAATTTCTTTTTTTACATTTCTTTTCGGATAGCCTTTTCTTATACACATTCACGTTATAGTGGTATGCTGTTAATAAATAAACCGTAGCAGCCGTTAGCGCATCAATAATCATTTCAATAAATTCGTCCGCACATTGGCCTGAACCAAAGCAAACTGAACGACCTTCCAACGTGTGGACGCGATCACAAATCCTTGGCCAATATCTCTGCCAACACATTCGCCACTATGTTGACCAATGTGAAGAGCCGCCATGAGAGTCAATGCTTGATGGTGATTCCAATTATTGCCACTAGTTGGCGCTGATTTTATTCCATACAAATTGTAGTTAACTTTCTCGGGATCGAATACATAAAAAAAACTCGCACTAGGCACACAACGAATGTAACATAGTTTATTCGGCTATTTTCGCGACGCATCGGCAACGCCTTCGGCCTGCTTCGGCTGTTGAAGTACCATCGGCCATCGAATGTCGAGTGAGCGCGTGTGATAAGTTTTGTCTCTTTCCCACCTACCTACAGTGCTTGTGCATTTGATCTATCTTCGGATAAATGTGATATTAGAAATAAGAAAGTAAGTGTGCATGTTATTTTTATATAAAAAAATATTTTCATATTGCTGGAATTTGCGTGGTCTTGACTCTTGACCCAGTGTAAATTCGTCTCGTGTTTGATGACACGGTTTGTTTTTTATTGCTAATATAGTAGATTTTGTTTCGTGCAATAATAATAATATTTGTAGTAAGACAATTAGAGAATACGATTGCATATATGTATTGTTATTTTATTTGAATTTAACTTAAGTATTGATTGTTACCATTGATTTATATGTTACACTAGGTAAGTAAATGCCGCGCCAAAGCGTTGCCACTTCACATATGGCCACAGCCATATGCCCAGCGAACGTCGGTTCAGTGTTCAATGTGACCGTGTGACGCCGTCCAAGTTAAGCCGAACGATTCACGACAAAAAAATGGGTAAATGCGTAGTGAAAGAATGCGATTCAAGGTCACAAAAACATAATAAATCAATCGGAATCACTTTCCACGCGTAAGTTTTAATTTATATATTCATATTAACGTTTAAAACATTAAAAAATAAAATAAAATATCGAATATTGCAATTTAGCTTCAATGTTGCCACTTTTCCGCCTTTGTGATTTTTCCACATTAATGGGAGACTATATAATTTATGGAATAAGTTAATTTTCTTTAAAATAAACAAGTAAAATTGTTTGTTTAAAAATAAAAACTATGTTTCACCTTTATACAAAATAATTAATTATTCTTATTTTAGTTTATTCATGAATGGTCTATTAATTATATTTTATTATTTTATTTTATATTAATAAATTTGCATTGCAAACTTTCCGAAACTAAGTCTTTGTCTACTAAATTTGGTTTTATAACATTAGCTACAAAAACATTAAAAGAGCTTCAAGGAAATAAATTATTAAAAGAATTTGCAATACACCCGGGAGATCATTTATCATCAATACAAGTTGATCATTCCCATTTATTGATTAATGCCATTATTTATAAGTACTTAAAAATAAGATTGCACCACGAAAGTAAATTATACACTCAAACACATAAAAAAGAATCCAAAAGGCAATTATATTATAACAAACTGATGCTTCATAGCGGAGTTTGAGAGCATGGACTATTATGAATATTTAAGCGGATTAGTATTACAGATTAAAACCTTTTATATTATCTTACAAAAATACTTCCGCAGAGTCACGCCTGAATCCATTAACTATCCTCAGTATTGTTGCAAAAAAAATATAAAAACTTTTTAAAGTTGTTAAGTATACTACTTTACTGCTCAGTTTGGGTAAAATTTCATAAAGTATGCAACACCAACCCGCCACTGCATGTTTGTGTGTCTATCTTTATCTAATCTTTGGGACGATATTATTTTCCGCGACTTGTGTAAGTGAGACAGATATATGTTTACTTTAAAATTTAAATGATTTCAAAGCTACGTCGTCGCGTTTGGATAGTGGTTACACTTTTTTCGACGCGCGGCAATGTGGTTTGCTTCTTTAGTTTTGTATAACTCAATGATTGTTACTTAATTAACTCATCACCAGACAGTCCTAAGCGTGGAAAAAGCATGAAGAAAATATCATTGCAATATAAATCTTCTTAACACTACAATCTCTGTAACAGTAATCTTAACGAAACAGGAACACCAAACAAACTAATTTATCTTTCTCGTGAAATGGCCATAGTTTCATTCTTGTACATACATCTTTATAATTTGTGGTTTCATTCGCCACGTTTTTAAACACGTCGTGAAACACTATTGAAGCCGCTAATAAAATAGAGTGTTTCAAAAGCCACTATTGATATTCGATAGCTAGTTTCATTTCGTTGCTCAAAAAAGCCGCTACTACCCACCGCTAATATTAATTAAATTACTATCTCTGTACGCGTCTGAGCCGTGCGACATGACATGACGGCCAACGAGAAGCGTTACCAAATGTCTTCCATAGATAAATATACATATATATTTACCTATGGAAGACATTTGGTATCGCTTATTATCAAGATGTCTTCGATCAATAATACCAACTAGATAACGGGTCACGTACAAAATCATAGCTAAATGCTGTCAAAAAATTAAAACAGTTTTATATTCAACCCAATTACAACCATGGCGTGTAGTAATAAAGCAACAAATCTTACTATCATTAGTTACAAAAAAGAACAATTCAATGCATTACTCCTGTCACTTGGAAATGAAAAGACATAGGTTAAATAACATTTAGTGTGAAATCAACCTTAAGTAATAACAAATTAAAGTTCTTTTTCCCGTTATTGCCTTGCAAGCTACGTCGTTTTGTTTCGTTTTTGTTTTCTTCTTCGAATTTAGCTATAGCTACAAATGTTATGGAGTCGTGAACACTAGAATAATTTATAATATGATCATAAGTTTAGTTAAAATTATTTATATTTTGGGCATTTATCTTTGCTAGTATACATACTTTCCACACTAGCCATTAAATATAAATGTAGTATAATGATTGCATTTTATTAGATAATTCATTATATATTTATTTTAGTTTTTGTATGTATATGTGTTTGTAGTTTATGTAATATATATATATATATATATATCTTATTATTATTTGTTCATTGTACATGTTCTGTTGTGTACAGATGCGTTAAATTAATAAAAAGAAAATGAGTTATATCCAATTTTTATTTTATTTAATATCATTTACAGAAAATGCTCGAACTGGCCTCCTCCTGCCCTTATGCAGGCTCTACAACTTTTTACAAACGATCTTTATAAAAGTCTGACAATTTTTGGTTGAAATAACCCTTGCTGCGTCTGTAACGCGAAGTTTAAGTTCGTCGATTGTTTCAATTGTTTTTTTATAAACTTGCTCCTTCAAGCAGCCCCAATAGAAATATCTAATGGGTTAAGATCATGTGATCTTGGTGGCCACAATAGCGGCCCCATTCGGCCGATTCATCGGTCACGGTGGGCTTAGTTCAAGTAACTCCTTACTTGGACGGCGTAATGTGCCGGACAACCATCATTTTGGAGCCACATTCTTCGTCGGAGGGCTAGTGGCTCATCTTCTAATAAATGGAGCAGCTTATTTACTTTAAACCCTAAAACTTAAAAATGATTGTGGAGTTAACTCCACAATAATTTTTAAGGTAAATGACCTTACGTATCGCTGCTAGTTGGCCTTAGCTTAGTTCAAACATTTTGGATATTACTATCTAGCGAAAAAATAAAAGTAGGGAAATATTTGCAAAATTAATGGAGTTCTTTTATCTATTGGTATATGTGCATTATAGCAAAAAGTTACATTTTATCTCTCTCTCTTACATGACACACTTTATGTATTGTGTACTGTTTTGTTTAAAACTGGAAATTCTATTTAAGACACCATGCCGCGAGGGGGGGGGGGGGGCGTGAGTGGATAAATGTAAAATGCTCTATAACGTCCATATGTTGACAGATAAAAGTATTCCATTAATTTTGCCAATTTTTTTGCTAAAATACAATATAACGTGAAATGAAAGAGCTTAGAATTAAATTGTACCTATTTTTAAAGAACATATTCTATTCTTTACTTTAGTCATACCTACATATCTTGGAGGAAAAAAGAAAGTAAGAAGTGGGAAATTATTGAAAAAACTAAACTTGAGCAAAAAAAGATAAATTTGTTCATATTTCGTGAGAGATTGCGCGGTATAACCATGCTTCATCTATGGTTATGAAACGAGCGCAAACAGAATCTGGATCTTCTTCAATTAGATCTTTTCTTTCTTGTGGAGCGGCCGTTGTTGGTCGTCCGAAGTTAGTGTCATAATTGCAGGTGGTTCTGCCGTGTTTAAATGCAGCTCACCAGTATGCCACTAACGGAGCCTTGTCTGCCAAAGTAGACTGCAGTGCTTTAAAAATACTTTTTGTATAATAAATTTTGAGAAAGAAATATTTAATAACCGCACAGAAGTGCAAGTTTACGACCAAAGAGAAATATTTAATAACCGCGCAGATAGTCGATGGGTGCAAAGGTTCGCACAGAACCATACTTTGTCGCAATCTATGAGGAAGGCTTATGCTCATACTTATGATGGACTGTAGTGATAGTGATAGTGATTCATACCAAGATATGTATTAAAGTACATTAAAGTAACGCCTACCAAGATATGTATGACTAAAGAGAAATACCTTGTAGTGTTATGCTACTTACATTTCATTGTACACTATTTCTCCATTCTGTTTTTGATTTTTTTGCATTCATGTTTTGCATCACTTTATACTATTTTTCCATTCTGTTTTTGATTTTCTGCATTCATGTTTTGCATCACTTTTATTGCTATAGGATCCTGTAACGTTTTTACACAATAACATATCATTTTACTTCGTATTTTCACACTATTTAGCACTTTTAAAATCGCTGTCAATGGAGTCTTATCTTTTTCGGTCTTTTATTGAATTCTCGGTAACTCTACAATTTCAGGCTTCATGCACGCTGCCGTGCATTAGTTTTTCCTAAATGAATAATATCTCATTTCTTACTAAAATGTAATAGTTTCTTAATAACAGTCCAAAAACCAAAAATTGTTAAATATGACAACTATTATTTATATCGTTGTTATGGTAACTTTTATTCAAATTCGTCTCTGGTATGATGTTCTTTCTACATAAATACTCTTTGGCTGTAGGTCATTTACAATAAATTTCGTTTTAATTTAAATAATTTCTCGTTCTCTCTAAAAAGGTATAAAAGCCGAACAATTGGAGAATACAGGATAGTCTCGCTTCAGTTCTCAAAGGAGAAGCATCTACTAAAGGCCTTATCCCGGGGCCGCATTGCCCCGGGATCCTGCAAGCCTCCATCTACATCCGTATTCGTCGGCAGTCTGCTTCAAGCGCGGGGCCCGCGCTACCTTCGGGCACGCTCCGACTGCTTGCTCCAGGTGCCGAGTGCACCTACTGCCCGCGCTACCTTCAGGCGCGCTACGACTGCTTGCTCCAGGCGCCGAGTGCACCTACTGCCCGCGCTACCTCTGGGCGCGGCGACTACTCGCTCCAAGTGCTGAGCACACCTACCCCAGGCGCTACGTGCGCCGGCTCCGGACGCTGCGTGTGCCCAGTCCAGGCGCTGCGTGCCGTCGCCGCTGAGAAACCTCAAGCTCCGCGTGTGCCTATTTCTACAAGAGCAGCGTGTCACTTCAACCTCCAGGCTCCACTATAATACTAATTCTCCTATTCTCCTATTTTTTTTAATCTAATTGTAATCTCACTTCATCCATCATCTTCATATTTCATTTTTTTTATAAGATTGAAAATACCTTTTAAAAAAATTATAATATATTATTTTCTTGGTCTACTTTTGTTGTTTTGCTGTTCTTAGGTTAGGTTCTTTTTCTTTTTAATTGTCGCTTCACGACAGTTTGGCGCCCAACGTAAAAGTCCTCTTTCTCTCTTAATTCTTCACCTTTACTGCGCCTTGTCCATTCCCTTTTGATTTAATTGCTTTCCCTTTCGTTCTTAACTCATTACTCATCATTCATTTATTCATCCTTTTCATACTTTCAAAATTGTAAAACATAACTTCTTCTAGTTTTTCAACTTATCTGGATTATATTTAGACCTACACATAACACTTCACTTACATTCATCACTCTAATATTTTTATTCTAGATAACTTAAAGAGGTACAATTTTTAATAAAATCTTTATTTCTTAAACTTAACTTTGTACTTTGCACTTTATATAAAATTGTTTTTGAAAGCTGAAGTGATATGATTCATAAATTTTCGAAACATTTATTAACTGTTAATTTGTATATATGTATAAATACTTTGCTAAACATTTATTAACTGTTAATTTGTATATATGTATAAATATAACTGTTAATTTGTATATATGTATAAATATCACCATCATTTTCACCTTATTATTTTAATAATTTTTGTTTGTTTGTTTGGTGTTCCAGTGTTCTTCAACTTCATAGCGACTAATGCTTGCTTAAGAGTAAGTTCTTTATCTTTATCTTCACTTGGGAACGGCTGACTACTCCCTTAATTTTCTTCATCTTTATCTTCACTTGGGAGCAGCTGACTACTCCCTTAATTTTTATCTTCACTTAGGAGCGGTTGACAACTCCTTAAATAAGCCTGAATGTCCTTTCGAAAACACACTTTAGAGTGGTGTCTCTTCGACTAATTTTTTTTTTCCACGCAGGAGCGGATGACTACTCCTTAAATAAGCCTTAATGTCGTTTCGAAAACACACTTTTAGAGTGGTAGTCATTGAATGTGAACTCCACCCTTACCTGAATGCAGATGATGAATGTAAGAGATAGTATATCTGATTTTGCCTGTTGATGTCTGTTTCTGCAAAGCTGTGTTTTTATGGTTTATTTTAGAATGTACATGTCAAAATTTTTGCTGAGTCAAAAATTTTCCAGGGTCGGGGGGAAAATGTAGTGTTATGCTACTTACATTTCATTGTACACTATTTCTCCATTCTGTTTTTGATTTTTTTGCATTCATGTTTTGCATCACTTTATACTATTTTTCCATTCTGTTTTTGATTTTCTGCATTCATGTTTTGCATCACTTTTATTTCTTTAGGATCCTGTAACGTTTTTACACAATAACATATCATTTTACTTCGTATTTTCACACTATTTAGCACTTTTAAAATCGCTGTCAATGGAGTCTTACCTTTTTCGGTCTTTTATTGAATTCTCGGTAACTCTACAATTTCAGGCTTCATGCACGCTGCCGTGCATTAACCGTGCCGTGCGTTTTTCCTAAATGAATAATATCTCATTTCTTACTAAAATGTAATAGTTTCTTAATAACAGTCCAAAAACCAAAAATTGTTAAATATGACAACTATTATTTATATCGTTGTTATGGTAACTTTTATTCAAATTCGTCTCTGGTATGATGTTCTTTCTACATAAATACGCTTTGGCTGTAGGTCATTTACAATAAATTTCGTTTTAATTTAAATAATTTCTCGTTCTCTCTAAAAAGGTATAAAAGCCGAACAATTGGAGAATACAGGACAGTCTCGCTTCAGTTCTCAAAGGAAAAGCATCTACTAAAGGCGTTATCCCGGGGCCGTATTGCCCCGGGATCCTGCAAGCCTCCATCTACATCCGAATTCGTCGGCAGTCTGCTTCAAGCGCGGGGCCACACTACCTTCGGGCGCGCTACGACTGCTTGCTCCAGGCGCTGAGTGCACCTACTGCCGCGCTACCTTCGGGCGCGCTACGACTGCTTGCTCCAGGCGCCGAGTGCACCTACTGCCCGCGCTACCTTCAGGCGCACTACGACTGCTTGCTTCAGGCGCCGAGTGCACCTACTGCCCGCGCTACCTCTGGGCGCGGCGACTACTTCTCCAAGTGCTGAGCGCACCTACCCCAGGCGCTACGTGCGCCGGCTCCGGACGCTGCGTGTGCCCAGTCCAGGCGCTGCGTGCCGTCGCCGCTGAGAAACCTCAAGCTCCGCGTGTGCCTATTTCTACAAGAGCAGCGTGTCACTTCAACCTCCAGGCTCCACTATAATACTAATTCTCCTATTCTCCTATTTTTTTAATCTAATTGTAATCTCACTTCATCCATTATCTTCATATTTCATATTTTTTATAAAATTGTAAATACCTTTTTAAAATTTTAAAATATATTATTTTCTTGGTCTACTTTTGTTGTTTTGTTGTTCTTAGGTTAGGTTCTATATATTTTTCTTATTAATTGTCGCTTCACGACAAGCTATATATTTAATAATCGTGCAAATAGTCGATGGATGCAAAGGTTTGCACAGAACCATACTTTGTAGCAATCTATGAGGCAGGCTTATGCTCAGACTTATGATGGACTGTAGTGATAGTGAATTATATTAATACTATTATGTCCTTGATGATACTGCTAGTATCGGCATTGATATATCTGGTATATATAGAGTGAGTTTGCTATCTATCAAAGATTGACTACTGGCTGACATGAGATCTTTCCTGTTTTAATCACAAAGTTAAGAAGAAGAAAACGACAATAGGTATCGTTTTTATTCAAATTAAACAAGTGGCAAACGAACTTAAAGTCCATATTATAGGAGTGGCTACTTCTGTCCATGGACACCTCCAGTCAACTTCAAATAAAGATTACATAATATGTGTTGTCACCTCTGAGGACTAAGGGTGGATTTGACCAAATACCATGTTACTCCAGAGTAACTAACCCTAGAATAATTTTACTCTTTGCTCTTACTCTCAGATAACTTCGTTTGCGTTTTTCCAACACAAACGTAGAGTAGCTAATGCTGGGTATTGTTACTCTAGAGCAGGGATGGGGAAACTTTTTCCTTCGCGTGCCAATATTTACAAACGAAATATATGGCAGGCCATTTTTGTCATATTATGTACTGAAATAAAAATATTGATAGGTATGTACATATTTTTTTAAACATTAATTTATTGTGTAATAGTACAAAATAACCATTACCCGGATCCACACCGGACGATCCAAAATGGATCGGCGATCCCGCGATCCGCGATCCAAGATCGTGATGCGTGGAGCGTGGATCGTTCTAGGTCGATCCAACAGCAATCTTTTGCGAATCCTGACTGGCTGCTCCAACGCGCTCCTGCCGATCCATACTGAATCAGTTGAATTTTGTCTGGCTATGGCTAGTCACACGTGCAACGACGGCAACGAATAGCCGTAGCAGCAGCAAGCTACATTTTACTTGTATATTTACGGCAAAAATTACGAAAACGAAAAAGACAGTATTGGTTTAAAACAATTTTTAAAAACCGGTTGGAATATGGGACTCGACTTTACAAAGAGTTAATTGATGATGGAGCTGAAGCTAATTTTGCACGAATGACTGCAAATCAATTTAACTTATTGTGTTCACTATTGGAGAACAAAATAAGAAAGATTGATAAAAACTATCGTGATGCCATAACTGTTAAGGAAAGACTACTAATAACATTGAGATTTTTAGCAAGTGGAGATTCTTACGTCAGTCTACAGTATCTTTTCAGAGCGTTTAAACATTTCAAACTTCCGAAATGGATTCATCTGTTATCATAATATCTTCGGAACCATGTGAAGATGTTTTTTTTTCTTCTTTTATTTTGATTCCTTTTTTGTGTTTGAACATTGTGTTGGGTGTTTTGCACATTAGATTGGGCAGTAGGTTGTTCAGATGGCACAGAAGGTTCAGTTGGTATACTCTGATTATTCATAACTTGCATTTGATTATTAACATTCTCAGTTGTGTGATTGTCCACGTTTTCTAGAGCATTTTCATTGATAGCATGTTCTCCGCTACCAGTGGTGCTATTACTTTCTTCCTGTAACAACAACAATAACAAAACATATTAATCATAGTTAAACTTTTTTCAGATGCCATCAAATGAAGAAGACTGGCTCGCAGTGTCTCAGGAATTCGACGAAAAATGGAATTTTCCACATGTATTAGGAGCAATGGATGGTAAACATGTCGTTTTGCAAGCGCCTTTTAATAGTGGCAACGACTATGATAACTATAAATTGTTTCCAAGTATAGTTCTTTTTGCATTAGTAGATGCAAATTATAGGTTCCTTTATGTGAATGTTGGGAGTAAGGGCAGAATATCAGATGGAGGCGTGTTTAAAAGCACAAAGCTATATGAGAAACTTGAAAAAAAGGAGTTATACATCCCATCGGCAAAAATTTTGCAAGTTCCTTATAAAATTGAAGTGCCCTATTTTATACTTGGTGATAAAGCTTTCCAATTAAATGAGTATACATTGAAACCGTATGAAGGTTATCCAGAAAGAGGTTCGAGTGAACGAATATTCAATTACAGATTTTCAAGAGCACGTAGAGTTGTAGAAAACGCGTTTGGAGTACTAAGCTCAAGTTACAGAGTTTTGCGTAAACCAATGCTGTTGGAGCCAGAAAAAGCAACTAAAGTCGTGCTAGCGAAAGTTTACCTGTATAACTATTTACGAAGTAATTCTAATTTAAGATCACCGGTATCTTTTGATACAATACAGGGGAATGGAGAAATAGTTCCTGGAAGCTGGCGAACGGAACAGGCACCCACATCACTACTACCGATAGATGTCATACCACGAAGAGCATCACAAAATGCCAAAGACATTCGGTCCCACTTAGCAAGACACTTTATAACAAACGGGGCCATTGTTTGGCAAAATGAGTACCAATAAACTTATATAAATTGTACTGTGTTTATATGTTTTATAAGTTAGCTGCATTAAGAGGAATATAATGTAGTTCAGTTCATTATATTTTAACCAATTAACTATGTATTTTATTTAAAACTATCCTTTCCCTAAGTTCTAGATTATAATAAGAAATAAATTTTAGTACATAAATACAAATATACTTTATTGACACCAAAAGAAAACATTACCTACACAGATAACACAAAATAATACAAACCTCTTGATAAATTTAATTGATTCTGTGATACAAACAAATTTAAGCCACCTGTCATCTGTCAAGTAAATTTTCAATACACTATGAAATTTGATTGTTGAATGAAAAATATACCTGTTGAGGACAGCTAGAGACCCGCCACCCCGTCGCCCCTTCATACCCCGTTGCGCCCCGCACACCCCGCACACCGGAGCCGAGCGACGACCAATGGGCGTGCAGCATCGTCGCACGGCACTACTCACAGACTGAGACGCCTTCTTGCGAGATATAAGAAGGGCGTTTTGGTCTGTGAGTCAACACCCGCCTGTGGCACCGCTCTCGAGCGGTCGTTCAGGTAGTCTGCGCAGCCGTCCCCGTACGGTAGTGCTCTCTCGCTCTCGCGCCTCCGCTGTCCTGCTCGCGCTGTACAGCGTCGACGCCTTGGTGAGTCATTTTTGCTATCAGTTCTTGCCCCCCTGTCTTCGGGCGGGGAGGTTTGACTGACCTCTGCTTGTTACCTGTTATATTTTTTTGTTAACTATTTCTATTTTGTTTTCGTTATTTATTTGTATGACGTGTACGTGTATACTGTTTCTAGGGAGTTACTTGCTCTTTTCAGAGCAAGGCCCTGCTCTTTTAAGAGTAAGGGCATTTCTCCTTGAATAAAGAACGTCCCGTTCTTCTGAGAACGGTGATCCCGCCCTTACTGTTTAGGTTCAGAACGTCTCTGTTCTTTTCAGACAGCATCCCCCCAGCCCCATTCGTTTCTCAGCATCATGTCCAAACAAGACCTTATAGGGTCCATCGTGTCAGGCCTTAATAGGCTGGATAATTCGGCTCTCGCCGCAATCGTGGCAACTATTGCCTTATATGCCCCTCAGGCAACTCAACCGCCGCCCGTTATAGCGGCCTCCCTAGAGTCCAAGAACTCTTTCGCCCCTCTAGATATGGAGTACGCATGCTCCGAGTCTGAGTCCACTGCGTCGGCCCCCCGGAAGAGGCCCGCCACCAATTCTGGCACCGATTCATCGGAGTCCTGTGATTCCGACGGAACCGGGGAGTCATCCTACACGACGTCATTTCCAAAGGCGGCGGTAAACGCACCGCGAAAAACCGCACACCTCCCGTCTCAGCGGCCCCTGCCGCTCCTTCAACCTCCGCAACCCCCGTTGCTGCCTCAAACCCCGCAGCTCCCGCTGCCGTCCCTGCCCCCGCAGCCCCCGCTGCTGCTACGGCTCCCCTAATGTCGATGGACATCGCCCCACCACCAAAGCCAGCTTCCCGCTGTGCCCCAGTCCTTGCAAACAAGCAAGTCCCGCCCCCTGTCTTCCTAAGAGACAAGGCAAGATTCACCAAGTTGTCGAAATCCTTGTACGACGCAGGCATTAAATATGACCATGCGATTAACCTCGGGGAGACTATTAAAATCATTCCCAACTCTATCAATGCCTTCCGTAGTATCACCAGGCTATTCACAGCCGAACAAGTCTCTTACCATACATACGCTCTTCCGGAAGAGCGTAAAGTCAGGGCCGTCATCCGCGGCGTGCCATTCGAATTTTCCAACGAGGAAATCCTTGAGGACCTTAAGTCCCAAGGTTTCCCTGTAGAAACCGTGCACAAGATGCACAGTAGAACGGGCCAGAGGTTCAACCTGGCCCTAGTCATCTTAACCAACGTGCCGGAGGCAAAAGCCATCTTCCGGCAGGTACGCACAGTGTGTGGCCTGTCGAGAGTGAGGGTTGAGCCCCCACATAGGCGCGGGTTCCCGGCGCAGTGCCGCCGCTGCCAGCTATATGGTCATGCGGCGGCCAACTGCTCCGCTCCACCCAGGTGAGTTAAGTGCCTTGAACCCCACAACACTAAAGAGTGTCCTCGGCCCAAAGACGCCGAATCCCCACCCGCATGTGTCCTGTGTAAACAAACAGGCCACCCGGCAAACTACAGAGGCTGCCCCTGCGCACCTTATCCTCGCCCCAGTAGGCCACCGCCGGTCAATGACCGCTCATTCCCGGCTCTTTACCAACGGTCCCGTCAGGGCCTTTCTCAGCCCATCCAGGGCTTCTCACGACCCTCTCAGGGTCCCCTTAGGCCCCCTCAGGGCATTATTCGGCCCCCTCCGGGCTTCTCTAAGCCTATGCAGCCTCCAGTCTTTCCCTGGAGCTCCAAAAAGGCAGACCCACCGCGGACAACAACCTCCGCCCCACAACAATCACAGCCCTCAATGGCTGATGACCTAAAAACGGTGTATTCCGCTATTAGGAACATCGACGTTGGGGAAATCGCTGTGTTAGCACGCAAATTGCGCGCTGCGAGGTCCCCTCAGGACCGTCTCCTCGCTCATGCAGAGCATCATAATCTTTTGTGCTCGTTGTAAGTTAAGTTAACTTAATTAACTTAACTTACGATGACAGAGCAGGTTGCTCTACCAAAGTCTCACGGTCGTATCAAACCTAAGGGTTTATCGCTTGTATCCTTTAATATACGCGGTTTGCGAAATAACCTCCCAGAACTTAAGCTCTTTCTTCAAAATCGTGAAGCTGATTTCCTCCTCCTACAGGAAACTAATCTCAAAACTAAGGACACTAAAGGCCTTTCTATTAAAAACTTTTCTCTTCTTCGTAATGACAGGCACGACCGCCGAGGTGGCGGTACGGCCATTTATTACAAGAAGTCACTCCACTGCTCACCCATTTCTACTCCGCAGCTTACCAATATGGAAGCCACGGTATGCAGGCTAGCTATGACTGGACATCAGTCCATCCTCATAGCCTCCTGTTACATCCCTTCAGGAACCCATCCCCTCAAAAAAGATTTTGAGTCTATTTTATCTTTAGGCAATTCAGTCATTATGTTTGGAGATTTTAACTCCAAGCATACTGAATGGACATGCCGTACTACCTCCCCTAGTGGCAAGATACTGCTCGATAGCACGCAGTCTCTTGACCTCACCGTTCACAGTCCCCTCGGTGCTACTCACTATCCCGATGTCACCGACCACGCTCCCGACGTGCTAGATTTTGCACTACTCAAAAGTGTTTCCCTCAACCTCAGGGCAATCGAGACACTAAACGATCTAGGATCCGACCACCGACCGGTCTCCCTCATTCTTGGCCATCAGCCACCCCCCTCAACACCCTCTACTAAAACCTTCACAAATTGGAAGGGCTTCAAGGAGTCCCTAGCGAATGCTCTGGACTCACAGGACTCTCCCATCTCCCTATCGTCGGACTTAGACAGTCCCGAAAAAATCGACACCGCGGTCGATTTACTCTCCACCCTTATTAAAACCTCCCTTAAGGAGAATGAAAGGGTAGTCCCGGTTGCTAATAATAGTGGGCTTCCCCTACATATTAGCAACCTATTAAAAGCCAAGAAAGCTGCTTTCCGGAGAGCAGCAAAATATCCCACGCCCGAATATAGGCACACGGCCAATCGTCTTCAACGAGAACTCCGTTTCCGCCTCTCTGAATTTCTAGACCTCGAAAAGAGTAAACTCATGGAGAATATATCTCCCTCTCATACAGCGTACTATCGGATGGCAAGAGCCCTCCGCATAGACGCTATCACCCACACTCCCCCTCTCTCCCGTCCCGACGGTACGGTAGCCTTCGAGGACGAGGAAAAGGCTGAGTGCTTTGCAGACAGCATTGCCGCTCAATGCTCTCCTAGCTCTCAACCCGTTGACCCTTCACACGTCCAGGCAGTGGAGGATGAGGTCCGCCGCCGGAACTCACCCCCTACAGCCTCCGAACCTATCTCTGTGTCCAATGATGAGATTTCATCCCTCATCAAAGGACTTAAGCCCAAAAAGGCTCCGGGCGCGGATGGCATCTCCAACCAAGCCCTAAAACACTTTCCTGAGCAGGTGTTAACCTTTTTATCTATTATCTTCAACGCCTGCTTCAAGCTTAGTTACTTTCCCACTACGTGGTAAGAGGCAACTGTGATTGGTATTCCCAAGCCAGGCAAGCCTCTCAACCTCCCCTCCAGTCATCGCCCCATTAGCCTCCTCAAGGCCATGGGCAAGCTCTTTGAAAGAGTCATCCAAAATTGCATGAGGCGCCATCTGTTTCCCACAGACGGTGACCCTCTTATCATTCCCCATCAATTCGGTTTCCGAGCGAAACACTCCTGCCCCCAACAAGTTCACCGTATTGTGGAATATATCCTCAGCGGTTTTTATCCCCGTCGTCATAAGACTATCGCGGTCTTTTTCGACATCGCCAAAGCCTTTGATAGAGTCTGGCATACAGGCCTTATCTACAAACTATACAAAATAGGTCTCCCCGATCGTCTAGTACGTCTCGTGGCCTCTTATCTAAATCATCGTACCTTTCGTTTTAGACACGAAGGCACGCTATCTTCACAGCGCCCCATCAAAGCTGGTGTCCCTCAGGGCTCAGTACTTGCTCCTCTGCTGTACATCCTGTTCAACATTCCCATCCCGCCGAAAGGTGTTCAGCTCTCCCTCTTCGCAGACGGCACTGCTCTCTACTGTAAAGGTATCTCGCTACCTTTCATACGGAACAAGGTCCAAAAGTCAGTTGATGACCTAGGAGCTTGGTTCAAAAAATGGCGCATCGATGTGAACCCGGAGAAGAGCTCCGCCGTTCACTTCGATTATAAACGACGCCGTCTCAAAAACACTCCACCAATACGTATGCTAGGGACCCCTGTCCCCTGGCATACGTCTGCCAAATATTTAGGTGTCACTCTAGACACAGGGCTAACTTTCAGGCCCCACGTCAAAAGGGTAACCCGTCACGCACGTTTTTACCTGAATAGGCTCAACAGTATGTTGGGCTGACACAGTAAAATGTCCCTCAGAAACAAGCGTGCGTAAGGTCTGTATACGACCAGTCATGTCCTACGCGGGCCCCATTTTTGCCCACGCTTACCCTTAAATTATTAATGAACTCCAAGTAGTTCAAAACCTTTTCTGTCGTCGAGCTGCGAACGCACCTTGGTACGTCCGTAATGCCGACCTTCATCGGGACCTAGAGCTCCCTACAATTCAACAATTTCTTAAAAAACTCTCTGAGAACTTCTTCAAAGCCTCAGAGTCGCACTCCAATCATCTTATTCGTGAGGCAGCTACTTATGCAGCCCCACTCCCCTCTCGCTATCGAGTCCGCAGGCCGAGAAACTCTCTCTCGGACCCGCCTAATAAACTGTCAAACGACCTGAACTGCCTCATGGCGGCTCAGGCCAACTCTAATTAAATTATTCATAATTAATTTGCCTTCGTAGGCCTCCCTCAGCGGCTCGTAGCCGCCTGCGCCCTCTTTTCCCAAAAGGGTCGCTTCCGATACGGCATAAGAAGCTTTAAACAGCTAGTTGCCAGTTCCTAAAGGCGGTTTTTAGCGGGTATCATTTAGGTCCCCCGGTAGGCAGTGAGTCCCGCATAACCAGGACAGACCGGCTGTCGTGGTATGCATAATGCATTTTCCGCCTCCCTCTGTGGTAGCCCTTTTCCAATTGCTTCGGGCGCAAAAAAAAAGTCTGTGAGTCGTTCATTTCTGAAGCGGCACTTGAAGACAACACTAGGAGAAGAAACCTCAAGAAAATCAGGAAGAATCAAGACTCCATAAGCAAAGATCTCTCTGTATATATTAGCATAGATAATAATAGTGCCCAACCGTTGTAAATAGTTGAATATAGTATAGTCAAGAGTACCATCTTTTCTTCACGCAGTCCCCTAGCATAGTTAACCCCAACGATCAGTCAGTCAATCAGTAAAAATACAGTTCACACTTACATCCATTATATTCTTGGTCCATCGTCGCCGGATTCAAGCCAGAAGAAAGAAGCAAGAAGTAAGAAGAAACAAGAAAGAAGGCAATTATAGAAGAAAGAACATAATTATAGAAGAAAGAACATAATTATAGAAGAGAGAAGATCATTATAGAAGATCTTCAAGGAAGAAAGAAGTTCGTCGACGAAGAGAGAAGATTGTCGGTACTAATTTCTTCCCTGTTTCTTATTAAGCCTACGTCATATACGTCATATTGTCTGTTTCCAGACAATTTCTTGTTTCTTTAACCGCGTTTACGCGGCCAGGTGGTTGCTCCCTAACGGTGCCAAACTGTACCATCTGGTAACGCCCTTGTGGCGGGAACGACATCCAATACGTGCGTCTTTTTGAAGACGATACGCACGTCTTTCGTGTGTCGAAGACGATCGGAGGTCGCAACGAGGGACGTCATGAGGAAAACA
Source organism: Parnassius glacialis (assembly GCA_033319125.1). NCBI lineage: Eukaryota > Metazoa > Arthropoda > Insecta > Lepidoptera > Papilionidae > Parnassius > Parnassius glacialis. The sequence continues at coordinate 15,430,789 of JAVANC010000013.1, read as the reverse complement.
CGAAGCCAGAAGACACGGAACGATGACGAAACGCCGGTAGGAATGCGGATATTCGAAGAAGCACCCGCGTCCCCGTCCGATTATCTCGCGATGGCACAAGCGCCCTCCGCCGCACCCCAGGCCCCGCTCGCGCCCGCATCTACGCCCGCGCCCGCGCGCCCGCCGCCGCGCCCCGCTATGTCCGTATCTACGACCGATCGTTTGGGAGAGGTTAGCACATCCGCGCCGCGCACAGAGACACTCGCCGCGATTATTGAAGATCTTCCGTCTACAGAAGCTAGTTCGATAGTACGTACCGTCGCGCCTGTAGCAGACGTGGTACATAGGCCTGCGCCCCGCGCCCCGTCGGTCCGCTCAGTTCGTTCAGCCCGGTAGACAGTCAGCGCGATAGCAAAGTTAAAACAAATCGAATATAACGCCGCGGAGGAACTAGCTGCAATTAGGAGGAAGCAATTGCAACTCGAAGAAGATCTTATTAAGAAGAAATACGCTAGGGACGTCGCGCAACTGCAAGAAGAAACAGATAGGGAAAGTATTAACGAAGACGAGTTAGTTGAAAATAGGGTACGCGTTGATAGATGGTTAGAGAACGTAGAGACTGTGCGTGGGGAGTCGCCTTACCGCCCGTCTCAGCCCGCGCCCCGCATCGAGATAGAACAGGCCCTACCGAATAGGGAAACCGGTTACGATCACGCTGAAGATGCCCAGGGGAGGACGGTAGCGAATGAGGTTCAACCACGTCGCGTAGAAACGATACAGAGGGATAGTGGAGTCGCCGTAGAAATGAACCAGGTGGATCGTCGTGTACGGGTTACGTCGCCGTCGCGCGTCCAACGCCGCACTCTATCGCCTACACATAGATCGCCACATCGCCACGCGGATCGTAGATCACCGTCGCCGTATAGGGATGTAGGTGTACATAGATCGCCATCGCCACATCGCCACGCGGATCGTAGATTATCGTCGCCGTGTCATAGGGATGTAGGTGTACATAGGACGCCAGCGCTACAGTGTAGGCTAGAGGGAGATAGGGATAGAGATAGATCGCTTACTCCGCGAGGGAAAGAGAGGGGTATAGAGCGACTAGCGGAAGCTCTAGAGAACATAATTAGAGTTAGGCCCGCCGCCGCGAAGCAGACGCAGGACTTGCCTATTTTTAACGGTTCGGCCGCGGAATGGTTAGCTTTCAAAGCCGCGATGAAAGAATCCACGCGTTTATATGGATTCACAAATACGGAAAATATGGCAAGGTTAAGAAACTGTCTACGTGGTGAGGCTAGGGAAGTAGTATCGGCACTGCTGTTTACCGCGAAGGATCCAGCAGATATTATGCGAACATTGGAGCAGTGTTTCGGCCGCCCGGAAGTAATTATCGATCGAGCGTTAGAGGAACTGAAACGCCTTCCACGCCCGGGTCAAACCGCTCAGGAATTAAATTCGTTCGCGATTAAGTTACAAAATATAGTATTTTGCAGAACGTCGACAGCAAAGGATATTTACAAAATCCGATGCTATCTAGGGAAGTCACTAGCAAACTTAGCCCTCACTTACGGTCACGTTGGTGCGATTATGCGGAGCAGTACGGAAGTGCAGACGAACCGGATATCGTCACACTATCTCGGTTCATGATGAGAGAGGCTGACCGTGCGTTGAGTCATGCCTATAAGTCCGTAGCGCCGACTAAGGAATCGCCCGTAAGACGAGAGGCGCCGCCGTCGAAAAGGATAGTGACACGCCGCGTAGAGGATAGGGTCCACGACGTAAAGACGTTCACCGCCCAGGAGGACACCGGTAGTGCCTCATGTATGTGTTGCGGGGGTGAACACGTAATCGCCAAATGTAGGAAGTTAGCGCAAATGGGTGTGGACGACCGGTGGAATTGGGTAAAGGAAGATGGGGGTTTTCTGTGTTTAAATAGTAAACAGAAACAGAAACAGAAACAGAAACTTTTTTATTCAATATAGATTATAAATAATGCTTATTGAAAGTCACTCCTTTGTATAATTACCACTGGTTCGAAAAAAAAACCTCTGTCCTGGGAAGAACCAGCAAGAAACCCAGCGGGACTTTTTTTTAAAAAAAATAACAGCTTACAATCATGTATGTTACACAAATTAACAACACAACAAATTAGAAATAGCTTGGTAGCGATCACCTCATTTCCAGGGGTTATTATCATCTATAAATTCTTTAATACTATAATAACCCTTTTTATACAAACTTAGTTTAATAAAGTTTTTGAACTTTGAGCAGGTCAAATTTTGTATATTTTCTGGAATTTTGTTGTAAAAGCGTATACATCGCCCCAAAAATGAATTACTGACTTGATGGAGTCGAGTAACCGGTACTACTAGCTTGTGTCTGTTCCTAGTATTTACTATTTACAGAATGAATATCACTTATTTTTGTAAAACTACTTTTATTTTTGTGTACGTACTTTACATTTTCATAAATGTATTGAGAGGCCAAAGTTAATATATTAATTTCCTTAAATTTTTGTCGCAGCGACTCTTTAGGCTTTAAATCATAAATTGCTCTTATGGCCCTCTTCTGTAAAACAAATATAATTTCAGTGTCAGCTGCGTGTCCCCATAGCAAAATACCATACGACATTATGCTATGGAAATAGCTAAAGTAAACTAGTCTAGCTGTTTCAACACTAGTTAGACTTCTAATCTTTTTTACGGCATATGCTGCAGAACTAAGTCTGCTTGCTAGTTTTGATATATGGGGGCTCCATTGAAGCTTCGCGTCTAGAGTGATTCCAAGAAAAATGGTGGTATCTACAAGACTCAGTTTCTCCCCATTTAAAATTACATTAGTATTTAATTGTTTGACATTTGGAGTCATAAATTTCATACATTTCGTTTTAGTGCCATTTAAATGCAAATTATTAACATTGAACCAATTTACTAATTTAGATATAGCATTATTTACTTCGTCATATTTTAGCAATTGTCGACTTAATTTGAAAATTAAAGAAGTGTTATCTGCAAATAATACTATATCATGGTTATCTCCTACTATGTAAGGTAAGTCATTAATGTATACAAGAAACAGAAAGGAGCCTAGAATTGAGCCTTGAGGCACGCCCATCTGTACCATCGACCCGGAAGAACTCATACTGTTAATGACAACTTTTTGCGTTCTCTTACTTAAATATGAAATAATTAATTTAAGAGCATCACTTCTTACACCGTAGTGTTTAAGTTTCCTGATTAATGTTTCATGGTGAACACAATCGAAGGCTTTGGATAGGTCACAAAATATACCCAAAGCATCCTGTGAATTCTCCCATGCATTAAATATATATTTAATCAGCTCAACACCGGAATCAGTTGTCGAGCGACCCCTTGTGAAACCAAATTGATTTTTATGAAGTAAATTATTTATATTAAAGAAATTTAACATTTGATGAAGAATAATTTTTTCAAAAATCTTACTAAGTGTTGGTAGTACAGAAATAGGTCTAAAATTAGCGGGGTCTAATGTACTACCAGATTTAAATAAAGGTATTACTTTACTATACTTCATTAAATCAGGAAACACACCAGATTCGATACTAGTATTAAAAATAGTAGCTAAATGAGGCGCGATTTTATCTATTATAGACGCAATAACTTTAACGGAAATCCCCCACAGATCCGCAGTTTTCTTAACATCAATAGTTTTAAAATATTTTACAATATCTTTTGATGATACTTTATGAAATGTAAAATTCTTTGTACACGCATTTACATTTTGTTTAAGTAATGATTCGGCGACCGCAGGAGAAGAATTCAGTGACTTAGTGGTTAATATCGGAATATCAGTAAAATATTTCTCAAAAACCATTGCAACGTCCTGATCTGATTCGGTTAAATTGTTATTAACACTTAACTGGTAGTTTGAATTGCGAGAGTTAATCTTACCAGTTTCGCTATTAATTATACTCCATGTCATTTTAATTTTATTAGAAGCCGTCTTAATTTTGTTGCTAAAATGCAAACACCGACGATTTAGATGTAAAGCCAAGAAATGCGGCGTCGACGGCTGCAACGCCCCCCACCATGCCCTCCTTCACACCCGCAAGACCCGCGCACCTGAGACATCGTCAAAACCGGATGAGACCGTGCTCGTCGCGTCTAACGTTGGTAGTAATGCGTCCGTATTGTTGAAAGTGTGTCCCATTACGTTACGCGGACCGCGTGGTAAGGAAATAGATACGTATGCGTTGCTTGACGAAGGCTCGACTATTTCGTTAATCGACGACGACTTAGCGCGCGAGTTAGGAGCGGAAGGACCGGCAAAGCCGCTGAATATTAGAGGCGTAAACAATAGTCAGCGCGAGGCCGATAGTAGGCTAGTTAACATAGGCATACGTGGCAAGACGCGCAGTGAGGTGTATAAAATAAATGCGCGGACAATAGCAAATTTAAAGATAGGTTCGCAATCCGTAAGTAAGGAGTATTTACGTTTAAAACACTTATGCGACCTACCGAGTTCGGTTTGTTACGACGACGCAAAACCGAGATTATTATTAGGCGCCTACAACTGGCATTTAATAATCACCCGTAATTTAAAGATAGGACGTCGAAGGCAGCCTATAGCTGCACGTACGTTATTAGGGTGGGTAATACAGGGAACCGTGCCGCGATTCACGTGTAGGGAAGACGGTGAGACCGTATTACACGTCGTAAGCGTTAGCGGACGGTCAGATAGGTACATCCGAACGTTTGCCAGTCAGGACGAGGAGCTAACGGAACTCCTCAAACGGCAGTACGAGATAGATTCCATAGGTATCCCGCTAAAGAGTAGGCCGCCACGGGAAGAGGAGCGCGCTGTCGAGATATTCCAGCGCACCGTCAAGAAGGTCGGCGGGCAATACCAAGTTGGACTGCTATGGAAGGACGACAACGTGCGGATGCCACCCAGCTACGAGATGGGCGCTCGAAGACTGCGGACGATCGAGAGAAAAATGGACAAGTCACCGGAGTTTCGAGACGCCTACACAGCCCAGATAGACAACCTCCTGGCAAAAGGATATGCAAGGGAAGCCGAGGGGACAGAGAGAGAGAGGACCCCAAGAGCTGGTACCTGCCACACTTCGCCGTACGGAATCCGAACAAGCCGGGGAAGACAAGAGTGGTTTTCGACGCGGCAGCGCGTGCGTCCGGTAGATGTCTTAACGATTATTTACTCGACGACCCCGACTTGTTACGAAACCTACCGGGCATACTGTTTAGATTAAGGGAGAACGAAATAGCCGTGTCCGCGGATATTAGGGAGATGTAAAAACATCTCATCATTGTGTGAAGATCGACCGTCGCGACCAACCCGCGCAATTGTTTCTGTGGCGAGGTAACGAGCGATCCAGCCCACCGCGGGAGTACGTTATGACATCGATGATTTTCGGTGCGAGGAGCTCGCCGTTTCTCGCACATAGTGTTAGGGATCATAACGCGCGCGCACACGCAGAAACACATCCGTTGGCGCTTAACGCTATCGTACGTAGTCACTATATGGACGACTACTTAGACAGTTATGCTACGGTAGAGGAAGCGGTAAATACGGCAAGGCAGGTTACGGAAGTGCACCAGAAGGCCGGTTTCACCTTAGCAGGCTGGAATTCTAACCACGCAGCCCTATTGGAAGACAAGCCGGAGGAACTACTGGCGAGCAAGCCTAAGGAAGTAGGCTTAAGGCAAGGCAGCCCAGGCAGGACCCTAGGGTTGTTATGGATGGCCGACGAAGACGCCCTGAAGTTCAACACCTCTATGAATAGGGTGCCACAGGAAGTAAAGGCGCTACAGCGACCACCGACTAAGAGGGGAGCATAAAGCGCAGTCATATCGGTGTTTGACCCACTTGGGCTGCTTAGCTACCTCACCATCACCGCCAAGATCCTGCTACAAGACCTATGGCGAATGAAGAAGGTCGGATGGGATGATGAACTACCCGAGGAGGCAGTGGATGAATTCCAGAGGTGGCTGCGAGTCGTCGAGGAGGTGTCACGACTGCGACTGCCTAGGTGCTATGCTCCTACGGGGGGAGTGGTAGAGCGTCAACTTCACGTTTTCAACGACGCAAGCGAACGTGCGTACGCATCCGCGGCATATTGGCGTATACGATATCGCGACGGAACTATTAGGGTACGGTTAGTGGCGGCCAAGGCGAAAGTCGCCCCTATAAAGGCACAAAGCATACCGCGTTTAGAGTTGCAGGCGAACTTGATAGGCGCGCGACTCGCGGAATTCGTGCAAGGCGAGCACAGAGTGGTAGCCGATAAGGTAGTGTACTGGACAGACTCTACTACGGCGCTCCACTGGATACAGAACGATACGGCGCGTTACACCCCATACGTGGCTCATAGGTTAGGGGAAATAGCAGAGAAGACGTCACCCGAGCAATGGAGGTGGATACCGACCGCTGAAAACATCGCGGATCAGGCAACGCGTGTGAATTATATAAACAAAGAAGAGAGCGACAGATGGTTTACGGGACCGCCATTCCTGTACGAGGATGAAGACAGATGGCCTCGACGTCAGGAAGAGAAGGCAGGGAATGAAGATGAAGAACTGGAGGAAGTCGTGGCGCACCAGAGTGACATCAAGGACGCTCCACACCTGCCGGACATAGAGAGATTCTCTTCCAACGAGAGATTAATAAGGGCCACTGCACGGATACTACAGTTCGTCGATGCCATAAGAAGAAGGGCGCACGGACTGACATTGCAGCACATCCAGAGAGCAGAGCGGATGTGGATAGAACCTGCAGCGAGGAAAGAACCTGGCAACCGGCAGCGCGTTAAGGAAGCTCGACCCCATATTGGAGGATGGCATATTACGAGCTAGAGGACGAATCTACGCAGCCGACGTGGACAGCCAGATGAAGAGGCCCATCATATTGAACGGACGCCACCATTTTGTAAAGCTGCTTGTGGAAAAGGCGCATCAGGAGGCATGCCACGCCAACAGGGAGAGGGTGGTAAACGACGTACGCACCAGATATCATATCCTTCGATTACGACCAACAGTAAGAGAAGTGGAGCGGAGATGTCTGCGATGCAGGGTAAGCAAGGCGACACCACGGCAAGCGGTTATCGGGTATCTACCACCTGAACAATTAGGGGCATTCGCGCGACCATTCACCTACACCGGAATCGATTATTTCGGGCCTATAACAGTGACTATAGGACGTCGGTATGAAAAACGGTGGGTAGCGTTATTCACTTGTTTAACGACGCGCGCGGTGCATTTAGAATTAGTTTACTCCCTTACGACGGGCTCGGCAATATCGGCATTACGGCGCATGGCGGCTAGGCGTGGGTGGCCACGGGTCATCTACTCTGACAACGGAACAAATTTCCATGGGGCAGATACCGAACTACGACGGGCAATGGAAGAGTAGGCACCCCAGCTGAAGGACTACGCGTTGACTCGGCGGACAGATTGGAAGTTCATTGCGCCGGGCGCGCCAAACCAGGGAGGCGTATGGGAGCGTCTCGTGCGCTCAGTGAAGACCGCGCTCGAAGCCACTCTACACCAGAAGAGCCCGTGGGAGGAGACGTTGGCGACGCTCCTCACAGAAGCAGAGAACACGGTGAACTCTCGACCGTTGACGCACGTACCGGTCGATATCGACGAGGAAGAGGCGCTGACACCCAACCACTTCCTTCTGCTGGGATCATCGAGCCTACTAGTAACCGCGCCGTGCACGCCCAGTGATCGTCGGGCGTGGAGGGCGGCGCAAGGACTCGCCGACGAGTACTGGAGGCGCTGGATGAAGGAGTACCTGCCGACGCTGGTTGCGCGCGGGGACTCGCGGGATGTGCAGCAGCGACAGATACAAGAAGAGGACCTCGTCGTGGTGGCAGACAGTAACATGCCAAGGAACGTGTGGCCGCGGGGAGTTGTGACACGGACCTTTCCCGGACCAGACGGCGTGGTGCGCAATGTGGAAGTGAGGACCAGGGGCGGAATGCTGCGGCGGCCGGTCAGGAAGATCGCCGTCCTCCCGAGGGAAGCTTAGGCTCGCAAGCTACGCCGGGGGGAGGATGTTGAGGACAGCTAGAGACCCGCCGCCCCGTCGCCCTTTCATACCCCGTTGCGCCCCGCACACCCCGCACACCGGAGCCGAGCGACGACCAATGGGCGTGCAGCATCGTCGCACGGCACTACTCACAGACTGAGACGCCTTCTTGCGAGATATAAGAAGGGCGTTTTGGTCTGTGAGTCGTTCATTTCTAGAGCGGCACTTGAAGACAACACTAGGAGAAGAAACCTCAAGAAAATCAGGAAGAATCAAGACTCCATAAGCAAAGATCTCTCTGTATATATTAGCATAGATAATAATAGTGCCCAACCGTTGTAAATAGTTGAATATAGTATAGTCAAGAGTACCATCTTTTCTTCACGCAGTCCCCTAGCATAGTTAACCCCAACGATCAGTCAGTCAATCAGTAAAAATACAGTCCACACTTACATCCATTATAATACCTTTAGATAATTATTAGTAAATACTATCCCCGTCGTATATGAAATTGATTTAATAAAAATACCAAAATAATATTTATTTATTCACACTGTTTAATTGTACTGTAACGAAACACGTGTTCTAAATATAACAATACTAGATATACAACACAAACTATATAGAAACGCTATATACAACTTGAAGATAGTTATCGATTTTCATGCCACCTGCAACTAACTTTACGATGTAGAATTTCGGTGTCGGTGTGCGCGCGCATCGTAATAATTCACTCTCATCATTTTTCTCCACTGCGTCAAAAGAAGTATTACTTCAAAAATAACTCACCTGTTGGAGTGTATCCCTTGTTGTCCCGGGGTCATTCTTATCCGCCATGAAAGCAAACTCATCGTAAGCAAACCATTTTGATTTGTAAGTATCTTCAGCACCTGAAATAAACCATAAATTAATATAACCGGCAAATATCAATGTCCGTGAAGTCACTCCCCTACGCAAAACTTTTAAACATTTAAGTATACCTTTTTATCACAAACTAAGTTACGTTACTACGTTGTGGAGTTTTAAACAATACATTTTATTATTATTACAAATAAATTAAAATTAAAGCTTGTCGTAAAGCGACAATTAAAAAAAAACCTAACCTAACAACAACGAAACAACAAAAATAGAACAAGAAAATAATATATTTAAAATTTTAAAAAGATATTTACAATTTTATATAAAAAAATGAAGTATGATGATGGTGATGGGTGACGTGAATTACAATTAAATAGAAAATAAAGATAGATGAATACTGAAGCGGAGCCTGAAGATCAAAGTGGCACACCGCGCTTGGCGGTGGTGGCACGCAGCGCCTGGTCTAGGCACACGCAGCGCCTAGAGTAGGCACACGCTGCGCTTGGAGTAGGCACACGCAGCGCCCAGAGTAGGCACACGCGGCGCCTTGATTAGGCGCTCTCAGCGCCTGGAGTAAACGCTCGCAGCGCCTGGAGCAAGCACGCACAGCGGCTAAAGATAGCACGGGCACTAGTAGGTGGAGGCGTAGACGACGACTTCAGGTGAAGGCAAAGGTCTGCAGGATCCCGGAGCAGTGCGGCCCCGCGTTTGGAGTAGGCTAGGCGACGACTTCAGGTGAAGACAGAGGCTTGCAGGATCCCGGAGCAGTGCGGCCCCGCGCTTGGAGTAGGCTAGGCGACGACTTCAGGTGAAGACAGAGGCTTGCAGGATCCCGGAGCAGTGCGGCCCCGCGCTTGGAGTAGGCTAGGCGACGACTTCAGGTGAAGACAGAGGCTTGCAGGATCCCGGGGCAGTGCGGCCCCGGGATAAGGCCTTTAGGAGATGCTTCTAGTTTGAAAGCTGAAGCGAGACTTCCTGTATTGACCGATTGTTTGGCTTTTATACCTTTTTAGAGAGAACGGGAAATTATTTAAATTAAAAGCAAATTTTTGTAAATGGCCAAGAGGAAAAGAGTATTTATGTGGAAATATTGAAATAAATACATCAGACCGGTAACGAATTTGTATAAAAATTGCCATGACAACCAGATAAACAACGATGTCAAAACATGTAAATTTTTGGTTTCAGGCTCATAATTGAAAAACGGCAAGATTTAAGTAAGAAATGAGATATTATTGATATAGGAAAAAAGGTAGCGCAACAGCGCGCACGAAACCCGAAATTGCAGAGTTACGGAGAACTAAATAAAAGATCGAAAAAGGTAGACTCCATCGATAGCGTGAAAATACGAAGTGAAAATGATTTGTTACTATGTTCTTATGGTCTAAAAACGTTACAGGATCCTATGGAATTAAAGGTGATGCAAAAAGAAAATCAGAAACAGAATAGAAAAATAAATTTAAAATAGTATAAAATGATATGTAAGTAACATAACACTAAGTTCTTAAGCTTCACTAAGAGTGGCAGGTTATGTACTGAACTATAATTATAAAATCAAAGGAACTATAATTTCTTACCTGATCCGGTAATACGACTCTGTTTTTCTCTGAATCGTTCTCTTCTGTAGCCACCCGACAAAGACTTCATTTTTTTATTTAGTTCTGTTGTTGGAATATTGTTCATTTGCCGACTAATTTTCCGCCAGGCATCTTGTTTTACACCTCTATTTGTGTAATTGGTATCATTAGGATCCCATAAACATTTATTCTCCCTATATTGGGAAATTAAACGCATACATTGCGAATTATCCATAACGGCGGATCATGCGATTCTCAAAACCGTCCAGACCGCGCGCGCCAAGCGACTGAGGCCCCTTTGTGCGTGACCAAAAAACCGACAACAAACGGATCGCACGCGGCGAGGAGCGCGTACTCTCCGACGCGCACATGGATCGCGTGCGGCACGTCTACACTTCACGCTCCGTGGAGCGCGCTCCATGCCGCGCGCGATCGGAGCGCTTTGGATCGTCCGGTGTGGATCCGGCTATTGAAGTACCATAGCAAATTGCAATGAAATTAAACTTTTAAGTTAGATTTGAAATAGAAGGTTGGACATGTGGAACTATTTTTGTTTCTGCATGATTTCATCATAATTCGGCTCCATTTGTGATGCTGAAATTTTTAGCAGTGCATAAAGGTGGTCACCCGAAAGCCTAATACGAAGACAATTTTTTCTTGGGTTTCAATATTTGGGTATTGTATCCTAGATAATATGGACTTATAAAATTCCAATTTGCTGATGCTAAGTAATAGTTGCTTCAAATGGGTATTGCATTGCTTCTCAATTAAATAAGTTGGAGGTTAACGGACATGAACATTGAACGGCATCGAAAAAATATTTCGTGACGGCTTAGTTTCCTTAAAATCATGAAATCTGTTCTCAAATTTCTCGTTTAGTTTCATCAGCTGCTACGCGAACCTATTCGAGTTGTCGTCGAAGACAGGTGAAATGCTGCTCAGTTTGGAAAAATGGGTAAGTTCATTTTTCTCTACACAACTGCAAAACAATTTAAGCTGCAATTTGAAGACTTTTAAATGTCTCCAAAGCTCATATAAGAATTGATTCTTGTCCTGAAGCTTCGTATTTAATTTATTTAGGTGTGACAGCAAATCTGTGAATAAATGCGAAATCAGGAAGCCAATATTCGTAAGACATGATCTTAAAGTCTTTACCTTGCGCCATCAGGAAGTCTTGAAATTCCTATCTTAAGTTCCACACTCTCCTTGGACGCACCAGTAACTTGAGTTCTTCGATAAAGATTTGTGGACTGTATTCGGTACATACAACAAGCGGAGCAAGGAAAATGGATGAGAGTAGAATGCACGCACTAAACTTGTGAGGGACTGCCTCGCCTTCCTCCTCCCGGGACGTCAGCTAACACAGCAGGTCACCACGTGGGACGGCGCACGCATGCTTAGATCAGTTCTAGGATATCACACACTCCTTAACTCTCGACTTATTGTAATCGCGGAAAGCGCACCACATTTGTGTAATTACAAGGACACAATGTCCGGTGATAATTAATATTAACGTGGGGGGGCGAAAGACGTAATATCCTCGTGTGGTGTGTTCGCGGGTATTGTTCGATTGTAACTAAATTGCCGTCGCGTGGTGCTTGCGTCGCCGTCAACGGCTATGCGTGCATAAAAAGGGTTAAGGAAGGGAGGGGTCAAAGTTATGTATCAAATATTCTCTTAGATTTATAAATTAGATTGTTAACTGGCGTTATCATTTCCTCCCGCCCTTAAAGGGTCACCTTTAAAAGACAGCCGTAAGATAAAATAAAAAAATAAAAACAAATAGTTTTGCGGTATATAGAGTGGGTAGAATAGAATAGAACAATTTTTTATTCAATATACATTACATGTGTTATTCTTATTGAAAGTCATTTTTTACTTTACCACTGTTTCGAAAAAAAACCCTCTGTCCTGGGAAGAACCAGCAAGAAACCCAGCGGGACATTTTTTTAAAATAAATTTTACAATATAAATGATTATGAACTATTTACAAAATTTATTTTAGAAACTGCTTGGAAGCGACCACCTCATTCTCAGGGGTTATTATCAACCATGTATTCATTTATACTATAATAACTGTATACAGTTTCAGCTTAATAAAACATTTAAACTTGGTAATAGAGAGAACCTGTACACTTTCCGGGATCTTGTTGTAATAGCGTATACATTGCCCCAAGAATGAATTACTGACTCTGTTGACTCGAGAAACTGGCATCACTAGCTTGTGTTTTTTCCTAGTGTTTACAGAATGTATATCACTTTTTTTACTAAAACTATCTTTTTTTTGTGAACATACATTAAATTTTCGTAAACACTTTTTATATTGTAATTAATATAATGTAATGTTAATAATTATATAATGTAAATATTTTTGGGGGATGAAGCTGCTCGCGTCCGTAGGAATTACTTGAATCCTGATTCCCTACACGTATCCCCTGGGTAGTGCTAAACGAGCAGTACTACATACTGGTGGTAGGTTTCTCCTCTACTAGTGAGTGAGAGGCCCGGCCGAGGGTTAGTTATCACCCACCTGGCAAAGACATACCGCCAAATGATGCAAATCGTGTTCCGGTATGATGTTAGGTGAAACCCATTTCTTAGGGAGAATGGGTCTGGACAGTTGCGTTGCGCATACGGACCGGTTGCGACGCGGCCGTTTCTTAGTGTCAGGTGCCTGGTTATGGAGGTTAGCGGGATCCGAAGCACGGTTGAATTGCTGGCTGGCCGTAGATAGTTGGGGGCTCAATTAATGAGCCAACCACTCATGAAAGGCTGCCCCGCCATCTTACGAAAAATCCTAGGATGGCTCCAACATGCCGGTTGGCGACCGGAGAAGAGGGCCTGGTGGCGATTTCCAGGGGGGTTCGGGCGTCCCCGCGATCTCCATGCTAGGTACCATCGATGCTATGACTCTGTTTACGTCCCTAGGTTATATGTGTGACGCCTCGTCCAACTGCCATTCTCTCAACCTATTCACTCCCACCATAAACAAAAAAAGGAAAAAGAAGAGTAAGTTTGTACAGCGGTTGCACTCCCTCTCCATCAAAGTGCACCTCACAAACATCCGAGGCCTGCACTGTAATCTCAATGCAGTTCATTACCACCTTGAGACTGACAAGCCGCACTTACTCTTCTTGACTGAGACGCAGATCAGATGTCCTCTAGATGCGGCTTACCTTGGCTACCCTGGGTACACATTGGAGCATAATTTCCATCAGCGCACCGGAGTCTGTGTTGTCCGCAACGACATCTGCTGTAAGCGTCTCCGTCACATTGAAGACCCCACTTTCTCTACGATCTGGGTATTGATAGACACAGGAATGGATAAAATTATTTATTCTTGTGTCTATCGATCGCACAGTACTAGGCTGTTTGAACACCTCAGTGAAGTCTCTGATGTGGCTCTAAATCAGTACCCTAATGCACAGTTGGTTTTTCTAGGGAACTTTAATGCCTGTCATCAGGACTGGCTGTTCCCATACCAGAAGACCGACCACGCTGGGAGAGAGGCATGGAATTTTGCCTTGTCGCTGGGGCTCTCCCAGCTGGTACAACAGGCAACTAGGGTACCTGATGTGGATGGGCACACAGCCAACTGCCTCGACCTTCTGCTGACGACCAATCCAGACAGCTACGATGTTCAGGTTACCTCACTCTTGGGAACTTCTGACTACTGTCTGGTGAAATCTGTGTCGTTATCCACCTAACTACGATTTCCACGGAGTGCGACGAATGTGGCGATACAAGTCAGCAGATTGGGATGAGATGCGGCATTTCTTTGCATCTTATCCTTGGCGGCAGGCCTGCTTCTCCTCTGAAGAACCATCGAGCTGCGCGGATGCCATAACCAATGTGATACATCAAGCGATTAGATTAGAGTATTTCATCCCCTTTGTTGACGTGCCCATTGGTGGTAAAGCTCGCCCTTGGTTTAACGCCGAGTGCGCTCGTGCTGAAAAGCACAAGCATATGGCGTACTTATCCTGGATCGATGCTCGAGACCGTAAAGCTCCGGATGTTAGCCTTGAGAAGAGAGCCTTTAACCAAGCCGCCAAGTCGTGCAAAAAGGCATTAAGCCAAGCCAGTTTCGACCGCATTAAACGCATCGGCACAAAGCTCTCTGTCAAACCATCTGGCAGTAGAGCTTTTTAGTCTCTCGCCAAAGCGGTCGAGACAAACTTCTGTCAGTCTACACTGCATCCGCTGGTAAAACCAGATGGCTCATTGGCACATGCGCCTAAGGAAAAAGCAGACTTATTTGCTTCTCTTTTTGCTTGCAATTCGCGCCTGGACAGTAGCAACAGCATACCATCTCAATTACCTCACTGCGGTACCTCTATGTCTGAGGTTCGTATCACCAACAAGGAGGTTCTTAAAACATTGCGAAGTCTAGATGTGAACAAAGCTAGTGGTCCTAGCTGTTGTCTCCTGTATTGACACGCTTGTTCCGCCTCTCATTCAGGACTGGAATAGTGCCTAAATCTTGGAAGCTGGCCAATGTGCAGCCTGTGCCTAAAAAAGGTAGCCGTACCAACCCTGCCAACTATCGGCCAATTTCAATTACCTCCATACTCTGCAAGATTATGGAGCGTATATTGAACGCCCACCTCATGCCATACCTAGAGCAAAATGATCTCCTCAGTGATCGCCAGTACGGGTTTCGCCGAAATCGGTCAACTGGGGACCTTCTAGCGTATGCCACTCACATATGGGGCGAAGCCCTAGAGAACAGTGGTGAAGCACTTGCTGTTTCTCTCGATGTTTCGAAGGCTTTTGACAGGGTTTGGCAGGCTAGTCTATTGGGCAAGCTTTCAGCGTACGACTTATCCCCTGGCCTAATAGTCTGGGTGAAGGACTTTCTCAGTAAACGGTATCTCGGGGTCGTCGTTGATGGCTGCTCATCCGATACTGTGGCAACTAATGCCGGTGTTCCTCAGGAGTCCGTTATCTCCGCAACTCTCTTTCTCCTGCATATAAATGATCTGCTCATTCCTGGTGTCTATGGGTATGCAGACGACAGCACAGTTGTGGAGAGATACCAACCAAGCGTCCAGGCCAGTCGGGATTAAATCCAGTCAGAAAGAGAGGCTATGGTTGAGCGTGTGAGTCTCACACTACAGGCAGTCTCCGAATGGGGCGATGCCAATCTCGTGAGATTTAACGCCTCCAAAATACAAGCATGTCTTTTTGCCGCTAAAAGGAGTCTGCTCACCTTGGCTCCTACTTTCCGGAATGTATCCTTGGAGTACACTGACCGCCTTCAGTTGTTAGGGATTGAATTTTCTCCGAACCTAATCTATGGGCGGTTCAGTGAGTCCAGAGCCAAAGCAGCCGCAAGGAAACTTGGTGTCCTTGCCAGGGTACGGCGGTACTTCACGCCGGGGCAGCTTCTTACCTTATATAAAGCGCAAGTCCGGTCGTGCATGGAGTACTGCTGTCACATATGGGCTGGTGCTACAAAATGCCACCTGGCAGTATAGGACTCAGTGGAGACACGTGCTAAGAGGCTCATTGGTGACCTTGATTTGGTTGAAACCAATCTTGTCAGCCTCGAGCACAGGCGCAGAGTAGCCAGCCTCTCGGTATTCTATAGGATGCATTTCGGTGAGTGTGCGCAGGAATTACACGCCTTAATTCCTTCCTCTCCTTTCCACCATCGGATAACCAGACGGTCAGTGGTCTTCATCCCTTTGTTGTCGATATTCCACACATTAGAACCAAACGGTTTGCTTCGTCTTTTTTTATGCGTACAGCAAAGGAGTGGAATAATTTGCCGGCGTCTATCTTTCCGTCCGAATACAATCTAGGCGTCTTCAAGGCAAGAGTGAATAGGCTTTTGTTACGATAAGACAGTGCGATTTACCATCTAAGGCTGCATCACCACTTACCACCAGGTGGGATTGTGGTCAAGCATTGGCTTATAATAAGTAAAAAAAAAATATACCGAGAGGCCAAAGTTAATATATTTATTTCTTTAAATTTATCTCTAAGAGACTCTCTCGGTTTTAGATTGTAAATATCTCTAATGGCCCTCTTCTGTAAAACAAAAATAGTTTCTGAATCAGTCGCATTTCCCCATAGCAAAATCCCATAAAACATTAATCTATGAAAATAACTGAAATAAGCTAATCTAGCTGTCTCGACACTAGTGAGACCTCTAATCTTTTTTACAGCATAGGCTGTAGAACTTAGTCTGCTTGCTAATTTGGATATATGGGTGCCCCACTGAAGCTTTGCGTCGAGAGTGATGCCAAGAAAAACAGTGGATACAACAGGGCTCAATTCCCCCCATTTAAAAACACAATGGTGTTCAGATTTTTAACATTCGTTGTTGTAAATTTAATACAATTAGTTTAATTTCCGTTCAAATGCAGATTATTAACGTTAAACCAATGCATTAATTTTGATATAGCGTTATTCACTTCGTCACATTTAAATGATTGACGTTTAAGTTTAAAAATCAAGGAAGTATCATCAGCAAATAATACTAAATCATGACTATTCCCTACAAGCTGAGGTAAGTCATTAATATACACCAGAAACAGGAATGGGCTGAAATTCGAGCCCTGAGGGACACCCATTAGTACAGGTGACCCGGAAGAACTTTTACCATTAATAATACCTTCTGCATTCTATTACTCAAACATGAAATCATAAATTTAAGCGCTGTGTTCTTGACACCATAGTACTGTAGCTTCCTGATTAATATCTCATGGTGAACACAGTCGAAGGCTTTGGAAAGGTCACAAAATATACCCAAAGCATCTTCTGAATTCTCCCATGCATGTGATTGTTTTATGTGAGTCGCGCACTGCCAGTGAGAATGAAAGTTCTAACAAAACGAAAACTTCACTGTGCTCTAGAGTTGGTGAATGAAAAATGAATGAACATATAAGCCAACTAAAATAGAAATACAATTGTTTACATAGAGCAATGCAAGATTTTCTGCCCACTTAGTTTGGCCGGATTTATAATAGTATCAACTGTCACTGAACACTAGAATATTAACACCAATTGAGATGTCAGTTGATTACATAGGCTGCACTAAAAGTATCGGGAATGGAATATTTCCACTGTTCCTGTCATATTAAAATCTTTTTAATTGAAAACTCCTTGGTTTTAAAAATCGAATACCATTTATTTATTTAAAAAAAGATTCTCGGTCTTGTCACAAGGTTTTGTCAAACTTGTTTAGTCGTTGAGAAAATGGAATTGACTCGAGAAAATTCAAGAGCGATGATTTATTATGACTTTCGAAGTGGTTTAACACAAAAGCAGTGTGTTGACCGGATGATTTCTGCATTTAGTGATGAAGCCCCATCCAAAACCTCAATTTATCGCTGGTTTGCTGAATTTTAACGTGGACGTGTCAAGCTCAGTGACGATCCCCGTCAAGGTCGTCCAAAAACTGAAGTAACTCAAGAAAACGTTGATGCTGTGCGTAAGCTGATTGAGGAAGATCGACATGTGACATACCGCGAAATTCTGGCAACTTTAGACATTGGCATGAGTAAAATACAAATAATCTTGCATGAACAATTAGGTGTAAAAAAGTTGTTTTCCCGATGGATACCGCATTCGCTCTGTGAAGAGCAAAAAGTGGCTCGCGTTATTTGGTGCGTCAGAACTCTCGAAAGATTCCACGCAGGATCCTCAAATGCTGTATACAACATCGTATCAGGTGACGAATCCTGGATATATGCGTACGACCCCAAAACAAAAAACCAGTCACGAGATTGGGTGTTCGAAATGAGTTAAAGCCAACAAAAATTGTTCGTTCACGGAGTGTTGCAATAAAAATGGTGGCAACGTTTGTCTCCAAAACCGGCCATGTTACGACTATTCCTCTTGAAGGACAAAGAACGGTTAATGCAGAATGGTATGTTAGCATTTGTTTGCCACAGGTCGTTTCTGAACTCCGTATAGAGAACTGCAACCGCTGCATCATCCTCTATCACGACAATGCGAGTTCTCACATCGCACACAGAACAAAAGAGTTTTTGACGTGACAACGTCTTATAAATCGATGAAGCTGGCTGCCGGCACGAAAAAACATGACTCATGCGGCGTTACCTAGGCGTTCCATTTAAAGTGCAAGCGAGAGCGCGGAACGAGCGACTGTGCGAGCGAATGTGGTGTCAATTGTTTATAGCAAAGATAATTGCGGCGATAAAGGTAATGATTCTTTCGATATTAAATATTTCTTATGACGTTGCCACGTTCAACTATCGTCAGTAAACCGGTACTTTACAGACAACCGATTTTTTAGACCAAGAAAACATAGAATTATTAGACCATCCGCCGTACAGCCCCGACCTAAGCCCTAATGATTTCTATACCTTCCCTAAAATAAAGAATAAATTGCGTGGACAGAGATTTTCATCACCTGAAGAAGTTGTGGACGCCTACAAAACGGCCATTTTGGAGACGCCAACTTCCGAATGGAATGGTTGCTTCAATGATTGGTTCCATCGTATAGAAAAATGTGTCAAATTTCGCGGAGAATACTTCGAAAAGCAATAAATACATTTTTAAATAGTAATGTTGTGTCACTTCCTTGATTCCCGAAATTTTCAGTGCCGCCCACGTATTCTTCTAATCTTATTCTTATCTTTTGAAATAAAATGTCTGCAGGAAAAAAACTTAGCCCAAATTGATTACCTTCGAAAAATAATTTGTTGTTAGAACTAGTAGAAAAACATTTTCGTGTCATTGAAAATAAAAAAAAAAAACAGACGGGGTTACGATGAAGCAAAAATTGACAGAATCTTCGATAAAATTTCGTAAACGATGCATTATTTAAAAAAATAATCCCTACAATTATCATAAAAATACAAACAATTATAAATGCACAGCGATAAAATATTCTACTTTTTCAACAAAGGATACGAAAACAGCTGTTAAAATGTAGTGGCCGCCATTAAAATACTCTGGGATAACTTGTTTACGTCATGAATTTTGCCAGAATAGCAATTTGCTCTCGGATAGACAGTTATACCTGAGAGATTTGGTAAAACGAAAGTTCTCTAACTCGAGAGTAATTAGTGGTTTTATTCTCAGGATAAGACTTATACTAAGTTTGGTCGAATCCGCCCTAAGACGGAATTTCTAAGCTTGTATTATACTCGCCCTCTATACCCTTCAGACCACAAAACGGCAGTGCTGCTAGAAAACGGCATAAATAGGTATAAGTTAGTATTTGCCCAAAGGGTTAATGTATGATTATCTAAAGAATAAGGTAACTTGTGTTACTTATACCAGGCCTGTCTCACTCCGCGCTTTAGGCATGAACATATACCTACGCTGCGCGGCCCCGCATGCGGGGCTAATTCTGCGAGGTTCTCACGCGTCCGCTCAAGCTGATGCGCGCCTTACGTTAACATAAAAATTATTTTTCTTTAATAAGTATTTAGGCACTTGATATTTATTTTTGAGTTTTTAGGGCCTCTCAAAAAGCCAAAAGGTACTGCATAGCATACGGTTGCTTAAATAACAATAGGAATGTCGACGTTTCATTCTTTACTGTTCCTAAGAATACCGAAAGGTAATATAAATATTTATAGGTAGATCTAGATAATTAGGTTCTTAGTTACTCTAAGGCACTTCTACTGTGGCACTACTCCGGAGGTGTGGAGCAGAAGTGCGGTGGTCTCGTTCTTCAAAAAGCCGGTTTCCGAAAAGGCTTTAGTACCATAGACCACATACACACTCTTCGGCAAATTGTACAGAAGACATAAGAGTACAATCTGCCACTTTGCCTTGCGTATGTGGACTATTAGAAAGCCTTTGGTTCCGTCGAAATGTGAGCTACAGTCCCTTCAGCGGTGCCAAGTTGACTGTCGATATATCAGTGCTGAAGTGTTTGTACAGTAGGGCTAAGATGGCTATCCGAGTACAGAATCAGAATATGATATGATAGGCGACGATAATGTGTAGTAATGTCGTAAAAAAAGCGTTCGGGAGATTACAACACATCTCATCAGGCATACCTCAAAACTAGATTGTATAACTAGTGCGTATTGCCAGTGATGACTTATGGTTCTGAAACGGGGTTCTTCACTGCTGGCCGGATGAGGAAGCTCCAAGTCGCTCAGTGAGCTATGGAGAGGTCTATGCTCGGGGTTTCTCTGCGTGATGCACTTAAAAACGAGGATATCCGTAGTGGAACCAGAGTAACCGACATAGCCAAACGGATTAGTAAGCCGAAGTGGTAATGGGCCGACCATATAGTTCGAAGAACCGACAACCGATGGGGAAGAAAGGTTCTCGAGTGGCAGCTTCTTACCGGCGGGCGAAGTGTAGTGCTTCCCGGTACTAGATGGAGTGTCGACCTGGTGAGACATCAGGAAGTCAGTGGATGCAGTTGGCTCGGGTCCGCGCTTTGTGGCGTTCCTTGGGGTAGGCCTATGTTCAGCAGTGGACTTGTGAAGGGCTTTTGTAATTTTATTTATGTATTCATCAAATCATTACAGTAATCATTGCAGCTATATTAGTAGTAAGTATAGTTGTAGTACGAATGGGTCGACTCGACCGGGGAACGACCACGCTCTCACAGACCAGCGTCAAATAGCAGCTCAACGCTGCTGTGTTTCGTATGATGTGTAGAGAACCGGAGACCCTTTTTACTGGAAACGAGGCATTCCATCTTAGTCCTCACGGGTGGCAACGCATCTGAATTTTGATTCGCAAACGAGGATAAATGTAGATGTCTATGGGCCAAAGCAGCCACTTACCATCAGGTGGACTGTGTGCTCGTTTGTCACGCTATACTATAAAAAAAAGTACATTGCTACACATATTTCTCCCCCATAGTATGCTTCGAGGTGACACTCAGTATAGTTACCACTCTTGCCGACAGTAGTTTTTTATATTTTGAGCGGTTATCAAGAATATGCTGCTGGCCATTTCCAGTTTCAGTCAGTTGTCGTCTCTTATGACACTCACAGAATGAAAGGAAATAATTCGTAATTATTAATAATATCTTATAATTAAATAGTTTATTGAATTTAAGTAAAAAGAAACATATTTTATCATTAATTTATTATATTATACTCATAACATCTTTCTCTTATAATTACTCACTGTCTAATTCACTAGAATCATTATTTGATTTGATTATTAAAATAAATTTAAACAGATGATACAATTTAAAATACTTTTCTAATAAAAAAAAAACTTGTTTCAAAATATTGTCAATAATGAAATAAAATAGGTAATCCGATCGCTCGGTTTATCAATACTTTAATTGAACTTTAGTGTTTGTATTATAAGTTAGGTATTGTAAATATAATATTTAGGGCTACCAACCATTTTGAACTTCAAATTAGAGGACTGGAATTGGATAATTTTGGTGTGTTTTGAATTAGTTCGATAACGGCATAAATGCGTTTATTTTACATATTTCTAAAAAGTAAAAAACCGATATTTTATATCTTTTGGCCCAATCGTATGTTATAGGAAATCTAAAACTGAATAACATAACTTTGTAGAGAAAGCGCTTGTGCTTCTTTAAACCTTTAACTGCGTTGTAATTTTATGTTTAATTTACTTGTAACTGGATTGATTTTAATACACAAATACCCCATTTTATTTTTTTAAGACTAAATAATATATGATTGAAATAACAAACACGACTTTAACTATTTGAAGTATGTAGGTAATTTACCTAATATGTGCACTTTCAGGAATTACGACTATATATTTAATTAAACGTGAGACAATTCTAACACACAATGTTATTTCAAAAAGCTATTAATTTGAATAGGTACATTCATTATCGATACACACGTCAATGAAATTTGTTTTAAAATATGTTTACCGTAGTTAATCTACATAAGTAGAGTATTCTAGGTTTAAGTAGGTATTGCCATCGCGTAATACGACTTGATGGTGACTACGAGTTTTGGCACATGTACGACGTTCGTTAATTGAAATGATTTCATATTATGCATACTATGTTTCATATTATCTAAATATGTGTTGTAATGTATCGGCAATAAACGGTAAATATTTTGAAATATACTACATGTTTATTTTCGGAATCCTAATGTTGAAAGAAAAGGAAGAATTTGTTTTGTAAATTTGCGAAAAATGTAAATTTGTATATATATATATATATATATATATATATATATATATATATTATGCTTGCCATATAAAATAATTATCATAAGACATATAAAATATATAATAATTTGTACTTAAATAAAAATAAAATGTAAATAAGTATAGGTACTCTGCAGCAAGTTAATAATTTTAAGATCATGTAGATTTTCATATACTGAAATAACTTATTTTTATATTGCCTATTTGTAGGCATACATTTTGAAAATATAAGATTCTGATGATGTATTGAAAATAAATAAATATATATAAGAATTAATATAATTTTTCGTTTTATATCACTAAGTGATGATGAATAATAAATTTACGAATTCAATACAGCCGTACTATAATATTTATTTAATATTTAGAATTATTTAGACATATTTATACTTAATTTAATTAAGTGAAGTTATTTTTACTCCATACAAGAATTTGATTTCACTTTGAAGATCACAAAAAGTATCACGAATACGCTCTCTACGGAATTCTAGCGCAGTTGTTTGCATGGGCAAATCTGTTGTATGTATGTATGTATGTGATATTACATAATGGTGGCATTTTTATTAATGAAGTAACATTTTAAATATCGCTTTATTAAAAAAGGTAGAATTTTAGTAGGTACAATTTTTTAAGAAACCGCAATTTACTTTGCCATATTATGCCAATTTATCTAATAAATAGCTTTAGGTAGGAATGAAACCGAGAATTTGTCAACAGTTCAAACGCTGTAACTATAGTACTATTTTTCTCTAACTATTAATAGTTAAAATTGATATCATGCAATAGGTTTCTTACGACTATTTATCTTTTGATCTAATCTCCTAGGAATATGAAATTTTGAACCGTGGAATTATTTAGAATTAGTTTCTAATCTTACAGACTAGGATATTAAATACATCGATTCCTATTTTTGGCAGTTACCTAATTTTTATATGTATACCAAATATAATGTTTATATTTGACATATTGTTACAGAAATGAAAATTGACAAGAGGAATGCATGGATAAAGAAACTCAAAACAAAATATTTTAAATTGTTTCTAAGTTAGGGTTTGATACTCGTAACTCTTAACAGTTTAGAATATTGAACACGTTCATAAATTTCTCTTAAAAATTATTTTAATAAGATAATATATGAAGTGTTCATTTAAATATTCGCGTGAATAATACGCCTTTTCAAATAAATCTCAATTTATAAATTATTGGATAAATTCTAGGGAATTTCAAACTCCTACGATTAACTTCAGTGCACGACATAAATATACATATACTTGAAAACACACCGAACTCAGTCACATCTAATTGTGTCGCAAACTTAAAACGTACACTTCTACAGATATTTAACGTATGTGCAAGATTTCCAAAAGTGTTATACTTTCTAGGTATTGGAAACTCGGCAGTTTTGTCAAGTTAGCGTTGCACGTTGTTTATGTAGCTGTATACGTAGTCAAGTCGTACTATAAATCACACCACGCGCACCTAAATTTAGTCCAACAATCAAAATATAGTAAAAGATCTGATGACAATAACGTTATATATAAAGCATCACAGTAAGAAATCATCTAACTACGCGAATGTGCGTAATAAGTTTACAAGTTTAGACACTAACGGTAAGACGCTGCGAGAAAATTATTCTTTAGGTGGTAAAAGTTGTATACTGGGAGATACCTAGTAATCTCCCGCAGCAATAATTTCAATACTATATAATTTAATAGATTATTTAGAATCTACTCACCATAAAACCCTGGTAGGATCTTATGAAAGAATTTTACTTATTTTAAACGCAATATAATTCTATAATATTATTTTTATAATTGCATTTTTTTTCTTGTCCTCTTTACTTTGCAAATGCAAAAAGTGACTAGATATTTAATTTAAGTAATTTTTTTCCTACATTATCGAGAATACAAAGAATTAAATATATTATTAAATTTGATTCTTCAGTCCCACGGTAAGTTTTAAGTTGAGCAGATGTAAAAATCTTAGAACAGAATACGTATTTACAAAATACACTTTATATAGATAAAATTATTTACGGTCTTGTATACGCTTATAAAGTGGCTACATTTTTAAACATTAGTAAAAAATAAAAGTAAAGTCAATTGTTACATAAGTAGGTATATGTATGTTTATAACAACCATAAAATTAAAAACGATATGACGTATTGGTAACAAAGTGACTACTAAGTGTTCTTTACTCTATGTATCAACGAAACGATATTAGAACTAAAGGTTTAGATAAGGCTCATCATTATATTCATACATACATACTTAATATTCAAATATAATCTACACAACAGTGAATAAATTTAAAAAAATTTTACACTAGACTCCAAATTCAACAAAATTTAGATCTAATCTACCATATAGATACGAGCCAAATGCATGACATTGCAATGTCATTACAAATAGATGTCCTCCATAGAACAAACAAATGTTACATCATGGTAATATTCCTGTTGTTATTATTTCGAGTGCTATGTGAGCCCGGCCATTTAAAGAAATTAATGTTAAAAAAACAGCTCACGAATATTTTCGGAAAAATCACAAAGACCTTTAAAGAGATGTGGAAACGCGCAATCGATTTATAAATATCGAACGAAACGTTCCTAGTTATATTAGTATTGCCATATTTAGTGTGCAGCGCTGTAAAAAGCGTTCACGAGTAGATGGTGATGACCTCGCGTCCTCCGCCGCGCACCATCAAAACTTTTTCCAAGCCCTCTGTCAACACTTCTAGGAATTCCATATCTGTAAAAGATGGGATTATTAAAGAAATATTTTTTTTACTTCTTAAATATTAATAAAATCTCCAATACTTTCAGCTGTTGCAACTCTGTAGTAGGTACTATAATGTTTTTTTTTTTAATTCCAGTTATTAATCTAAAAATGTCTTTAAGAGACTAAAGATCAAATATTTTCGAACCAATTATGGCTTTGGCGATAACTTTTCTAATTATTTCTCAAACGTCATCAAGGGTAGAATGTATGAAGGGGATAAAGTATGAAGTTGCCGTTTTATTGGAGTGGCCACTTTGAGTTAAAATTAAACCAAGATGTGTAATTTTTTTTTACACAACAACTATTTAACTCTAAATAAAAAAAATATTGATTGCAAAATTCCAGGACATACATACAAGTGAAGTTAAATAAAAGATTTTAAAAATAGGTAATTCTATTGTTTGACTTTCAATATGCGAGACTTCAAAAATTAAAGTAGTTTTCGAAAGTTCCGACTTGGTTCTCATGCAGCAGACACAGCTTGCACGAACACATTGTTTTTTTGTTTAATCTTTATGGTAGTGGAAACTTCGATTTGAAAAATGAACCATGAGGAAGACCAGATACTAAGGTAAATAACGATGAATTTTAAGTAATGGTGGAAGCCGACCCTTATTAAATAAGAGGAATAATAGTCATGCTTAGTCTACCTACAATATTGACTCATTTGCACCAAATTGGTTAAATAAAAAACCCGATAAATGAGTGCTTTTTGATATTCAAACGGGAGCACGCAATGAATCTTGCCTTGCTTTGTCGAGTAGGTACAACAACTAATGGATTTGGAGCATAATTGTGACGTGTAAAGAAAAGTGGATTCTCTACTATAATCGAAAACAAAAATAGCAATGACTGAACCCAGGTCAAATAGCGGAACAATGCCGTAAAGACAAATCTTACCCATGGTAATAATGGTAATTGTTTCGAGGTCACTTCACGGTGATGTAACTATATACATATATATAGTAACTTTTACACGTGGTAGAGCCATGCTGCAGCTATATTAGTAGTATAGTTGTAACATGAATAGGTCGGCTCGACCGGGGAAGGACCACGATCTCACAGAATACCAACGTAAAATAGCAGCTTAATGCTCCTATGTTTCGTATGGTGAGTGTAGAGAACCGGAGACCCTTTTTACTGGAAAAGAGGCATTTCATCATAGTCCTCACGGGTGACAACGCATCTGCATTTTGATTCGCAAACGAGGATAAATGTAGATGTCTATGGGCCACAGCAATCAGTTACCATCAGGTGGACTGTGTGCTCGTTTGTCACCCTATCCTATAAAAAAAATATAGTTAACTACAGCTTTTTTAGAACCGGTGAATCATTAACAGCACATGTCTATAGTGAATAAATTCAAACAATAACGGTCTACTCCCAGATATACCATCAAATCTATTGTTGCATTGCTCCATGATCACGCAAGACCTCACACTACACGACAAATATTACAAGACCTGCAGTAAGAAATCATACATTATTCCCCGTACTTGCGTACTCGCCAAACCTAGGCTCAAATAATTGCCAATTTTCTGCTAGTTGGACAATTTCCTGGATGGATTTTTTTTTCTAGAGAGTACATACATATATACTTCGATTTAATGAATAAATTTTCTCTTGGTAAAAAGATGTTTGAATAATTTAATATAAAAAGGCAATTACACACTTCGACTCCCTAATATTACGGCGCTACAAGTGTCTGCGCTAACATGCCCTGTATAATCATTCATTCATTACAGCAGATCTCAAGTCATTGCTGAAGGTAGGTCACCTTTATAGAGGGGATTTTGCCATGGTTGCTTGGCAAGCGGATTGCCAACTGCAGTATTTTGTTGTGTTGCAATTACCCCTTGTCGCCTCTTACCACACCCACGGGTTAGTATGGGATAGTGGATTCCTTTATGCCGCCACTTTACGGCGATTTGCCAAAGGTTAATTTAGGTCTATGAGCAACAGTCAACCTTACATAAGGTGGTTTGGGCTTTAGTTTTAGGATGGGACATAGAGATCTGGTAACCTCTCGATTCGATTAGATCGGAGCACAATATAAATTTAGTATTTCATTTAGTTGATACACAAATGTTTAAATTATAAAAAGACGAAGCGACTCACAGTTGGACTCCATTTCAAGCTCGGTGTCACGGGGTGGCCCCGGTAAGTTCAGTATTACTAGTTGTGCGTCGTGAGACCGGGATACTATTACTTCATTCAACTTCACAGCTGTGTGCATTTTTCTAACCGTACCCTCGTCACTGTACATCAATAATTAACAGTTCATTATGTTTTCTAATACAATTATTATTATTAAAATATTTGATATACAAGTGAAACTAAGAGAAAGTGAGGAAACAGTGGCGATCTTCAATAATTGCAGTTGTAGTTATTACAAATATAATGGAATACCATTACCCCGATGGATGATGAAAGACACATTTGTTTTTGTTCATTAAAAATTTAAAGTTACAGCACGTCCCACTGGAGGGCACATGCCTGTTCTATTTTTTAAATTATTTATCTATACATACAAATAAATAAAATTGATGTGTCTGTTTGAAATGTTAAAATAACAGATTTTTACTAAATGCATATCAAAGTATATATGGTACTAATAACAAAAAAACAAAATTTTGTCTGTCTGTCTGTTTGTTCCGGCTAATCTTTGAAACGGCTGGACCAATTTTGACGGAACTTTCACTGGCAGATAGCTGATGTTATAAGGAGTAACTTAGGATACTTTTATTTTAGAAAAATAATTAAGGTTTCGTGCAACAAACTAAAACCCATGAAATCGTAGTAAATTCCACGCGGGCGAAGTCGCGGGAGACAGCTAGTTTTATTCTATTAATAAATAAAAGTAAGCCGCCCCAACTTCGCTTTAAGATAATCATCAAACAATTTCACATAACCGTCCAAGTTTTTAAAATAAAATATAGTCTACA
This sequence comes from Parnassius glacialis, assembly GCA_033319125.1. Classification (NCBI taxonomy): domain Eukaryota; kingdom Metazoa; phylum Arthropoda; class Insecta; order Lepidoptera; family Papilionidae; genus Parnassius; species Parnassius glacialis. Next base: position 15,402,513 of record JAVANC010000013.1, on the reverse strand, counting down.
TCACTCTTGGAATTGCTCTCTCTGTTCTGTTTGTCAGATTCATTACAATCGGTTTAGCCATTCCAAAGATTAGCTCGGACAGACAGACAAAAATTTTAAAAATGTTTATTCATGTTTAGTGGCATTCAATCAAACAGCTCAATAAAACGCAGTTGCAATATTACAGACTGAAACTTTACTGATACGGTAGATAGATTTACTGGTACGGTACCGTAAGCAGTCAAGAAAGGCAATAAATAAGAAACAGAAATACACGAAAAAAGTCATATTAGTCGTTAATCAGTTTAAATAGCCAAGTACACATGTTGCAGTATTATAATATTATTTTAATGGTATCGTAGATATACTAAGATTTTACAAATTCTTAGATTATGTACATTTAAAGACAGAAAAGTTAACTTACGGTGTAATATTTGGCATGTTGGGCTTAGATTTCATCGCGTCGCCGTTGGGGTTGGTCTCCTTGTTCTTATCAGCGTCATGAGGCGGCGACGGTGCTCCCTCACACTGCGACTGTTCATCGGGCGAGTCCCACAATGAATCGATTATGTGCAACAAACTACTTCGGAATTCGTCCTACGTTATTCCAATTGATATTTTTTTCGTTTATATTTAAATTTCGAATCGCGACCCGACGTTGCACATGACGGATTCAAGGCGAATGAAACACGGGATGTCATATATTACTTTGATTGTTAAACAACTGACTACGGACATTCAAACATCCAATCTCTTATCTAATGTGAGTAACAAAATGAACTAAAGTGAACAAATCAACGTGAATGCACACTGCCAAACATATGACCACCGTGTGTAAATTCGCAAGGACTCGCTATGATTATTACGATGATGAGTAAATCAGAATAAAAAAATAAAAGTAATCATGGAAGTGCAATTAGCAAATAAGTACTCTTCATAATGACCATTTCCACAAAAGTTGATTTAAGAATAATAATAACCGGCCAAATGCAAATGGGACTCGCGCATGAAGGGTTCCGTACCATCGTAATACACGTTTCTAGTAAAGGAGGCCCTTGTAATTTATTTTTATTTTTATTATTTGTTGTTATAGTGGCTGCAGAAATACATATTATGTGAAAATTTCAACTGTCTACCTATTACGAATCATGAGATACGTCCCACTGACAGACAGACGGACGGATAGCGGAGGCTTAGTAATAGGGTCCTGTTGGTTCGCCTTTGGGTACGGAACCCTTAAAGCGATTACTACTTATTACTCGTAAATTATGCAATTTAAAACAACTTATATGGATATGGTTCCCCAGTATGAATTTATTAATTAACATGAATTAAAAACACCCAATTTTTATGTAAAACTTAGTTAAAACCAGTTTTCAGATAGAACGCGTTTTCTCTAGTGAAAAATAGTTCCACTTAATGTCTTTGTAATAACTAGAATTAACTAATGCTTAACATTTAATATCAGGTAAAACTAGTTCTTTAATATCTGGACAAAACGCGTTTTTCCGAAGCGAGTCAGTTAGAACTCAAATTTTCTTCTAAAGTAATCTTTGTAACTCAAAATGCCACGATAGTTTGTCTTGCAATAACCAGTAGATCCTCATCTTTTTTTAATTTTAAGGTTATTTTATTATTTTTTATTGTATGTTAACAAAAGTTCCTTAACAATCAATGTTCTTTTTTTAAATTTTATGGTTGTGTTCTGTTGACTTGTTCGATTATTTTATTGACTTTTAATTAATATTGTCACCTTGGCAACTACTTTATGTCGATATTCCCTAATGTTCCTTTAGTGTAAGATTATTATTTTTACTAGGGGCATGACTCTATGTCCTAGATATTTTAATAAATATTTAATCATTCTGTAGTGACGGTGTAAGAATACCTACTATACTATAATATCCTAAATTTATATCCCTCCCCATATCGTCACGTGTGGGTGTCGTAAGAAATGACAGAGGGAAATTGAAACAGGGGATGGGCAGCAGCGTCTTCCTGATAGGAACTTAAAACAACTAAATCTTATTTTCAATCCCAAATTAGTTTCTTTAGTGCTAGTTTTAACTTTTAACTAAAGATCGGGGAGACAACTAGTTTTATCTGAAAATCAAATATATCAGTGGTAAATTCTAGTTTCGACTAGATATTTCTAGTTTTCACAAAGGAATTTACTAAAAAGTAGTTTTAACTAGGGAAAACGCGTTCTATCTAAAAACGGGTTTTAACTGTAACTTATATATAAATAGCACTTCAAACTAATGTATGAAATGACGGAAATTGAGCTCGATTTAAGCAATTATATGGATGTTTTACACTCAATTACAACATCAGACATAACATATTAAGTATTCTAGCTTCTACGGAAGTATGATTATAACAAATCAAATCACTTGAAATATGTTTTGTATAAGTGTGGTTGTGGTGGTTTTATTTTGCAGTTTCAAATATTTTACTTGTTATTGTAGATTTCAATAAAATATTTGAAGCACCAGCTTTCAAATAAAAAGGAGAATCATCGAAATCGGTTCACCCAGTAAGAAGTTATGAGGTAACACACTTAAAAAAACATACAGTCGAATTGAGTTTCGGCTCCTTTTTGAAGTCGGTAGAAAAAGGTGGAGGCTTAACTGCTCTATTTGTATGTATATTACACTATATCTTTGTTATTTCCGGTCGTTCCTATCTTTGATTTTAGTTATTTGTTTTTTTAATTAAAAAGTCACCACATACTTCTCGTTTGCATTGAAATTGATAATTCCGTTTGAAAAAAATAGGGGATGAAATTTTAAAGTAACTATATACTCGATATTATAGTAGTTATAGTCCACTCAAAAGCACCAAATAGTTATTAAACTTTAAAAAAAAGTAAAAACGAACTTAAAAACTAAAAAAAACCTCGAGACAGTATTAAATTATGTAATATGACGGCGGGGCAGGGTTCGAAGATTGTGACACATCTTTTCGTCACGCGTTTCTTAATACTTGAGAACAAAAGTGTACCATCAAAGCTTTGTGCCAATGAAACAGAAACTTTTTTATTCAATATAGATTATAAATAATACTAATTGAAAGTCACTCTTTTGTTTAATTACCACTGATTCGAAAAGAATTATCATTTAATATGGCTCTGAGTAGTGGTCCTATGCCGCTGGTCGTATGAAGAATCTTAAAGTCGCTCAACGACCTATGGAGAGAGCTACACTCGCGGTTTCGCGCGTCATAGAATTTGTAATGAGACTTCGGAGTGAACAAAGAAAATCCAAGGTATGTGCAAGCTGAAGTTTCAATGGGTTGGCGATGTAGCTCGAAGAACCGACAACCGATGGGAAATAAAGGCAATTAGGAAGTCGATGGGTGGTCAGGACCGTGTTTCATTGAAGGCTGTAATGATGATGAGTTTTTTGGAGATGGTATTTACATTTTTTTTAAGTTTAATTATTTCCAGAAGTGAACTTGTATTATTGTATAACATTTGTTTTTATTTCTAATGAAAAATTTAATACCAAACCATGTTTACCAACCAACGTTTACAGATAAATATGATTTTAAAACGTGTGTTATGTGTGCTGAACATGCTGTTGTCTTTATTATTAAGTCAGTTTATTATCACCTTATCATCTTTGTCCTTTTCATCATTGTCAGTGAGGGGTGGTGAAGGAGCGTCATCAGGCACTGGTTCACCAGCACCTGGTTCTGCAAATCGGACTTTGCTTGCCGTCTTTACGTCGGCATGATGATGATCCACAATTGCTTGCACCTGCACATGTTTCATGTTTTTATAAGTCTTGAACAATTCTTGAGTAGATATATTAAGATTTTTTTATAATAAAATAGTGTTAATACCGAGTGTTTTTACATTGGATATGAAGTGTTAAAAGATAGCTAAGGAATTCCTAATTTGTAATCTGCATAATTCCATTGAAATATCTAAAGATCATCTTAAAGATTATGCGCCCTTATGCGCCAAACTGGACCAAAATGCAGCTTATCATTAATTAGATCCAAGAGTGGCTCTCGTCTAAGTTATCACTCGTTAGATCTAGATGTTTCAAAACTGTTTAAACAATTATATTAAACGTTGTACTAAAGTGCAATTGTTTAACAATGGCATTTTTTAAGCACAGTAAGCAAAATTATATTAGTTATGAAGTACATGTGTGTATGAAAACATATTTTTACTTTTCGAACATATATTCATCTAAGAATATATGATTAAATGTTACGTTAAGTTAAGACACAGAAATAGAAATAATATTAAAACTAGAAGTGTGCATTTGATTGAAAGTTATGGTTGAGTACAGCATCAGAGCGTGTATTAGATAAAACAACAAAGAAATGGAAACATCAAAAGCAAGCAAGAAAATTGTCTTTTCACGTTGCGCATTGAAGAAACGTTGTAAATGCATGGAAAATATGAAAGAAAATGAAATTAAAGCCATACACAAACAACAGAATGTTAATTAAGATTGACGGCAACTTCATTACTTATCCAGAAGCCGTAAATAATGAAAAGTCTAATATGATAGTAATCATTCACACAGCTTATTTACTAAAATTTGAAGTATGAAACAATTATTTTAATAATGAAAGAACTAAATGACAACATCGATTATATCTAAAATGCAGGTAAGTGGACTGGATCGAGGGTAAAGTATCCTTTTTACCAGGGGTAACTTCTCTTCAGCGTTTGGTTCGTGATAGTCCACCAAATTTTGCATCTGTGTTGGCAACCATAGACAAACATTATGTTAGTTATATAACAGTAAAGCTATAAATATATTAAGCGACAGATATTTGTACATATTATACAAATTAGCCTAGACAACAGCACAAACTTTTTTCAGACGAATACACAGAAACTTTAGGTGATTGCATTGATATATATTTTTCAAGAGTTGCCATTGAAGTAAAGGTGATACTAACCATTCCGAGAGTTTCCTTCTTATTGAGTCTAAGTTCTCGAAGCATTTGGTTGCGTTGTTCCATCATCAAAGTGCGTTCGTAGGTATAAGCGGAAATGTCACTATCCGTCTGCAAAATTGAGCCACGTTAACATTATTTAATGTCTACATTTATTTTAAAATCAATAGTTGCCTTAATTTCACATTTTTCTTGTTTGAATAGTAATATTAAAACATTATTTCAATTATATATATATATATATATATATATATATATATATATATATATATATATATATATATATATATATACACGTAATATTTATATATATCTTTATATATAAAAATTACGTGTCACGTTGTTTGTCCGCGATGAACTCCTAAACTACTGAACTGATTTCAATGAAATTTAGCACACTATGTGCAGTTTGATCTAACTTGAAAGATAGGATAGTTTTTATCCGAGAAGTGACCCTCAACTTTTTTAATTGCCAATTACAGGAGTTTTTTTTTAGGAAATCAAATGGTCGTCGGAAAGGGCAAAACAACGTCTGCCTGGCCAGCTAGTATATATATATATATATATATATATATATATATATATATATTATTAAACGACATAATACTTTATTTTGGGGGTCACTGTAGAAGCGTGCTCGTCGCGACCCCTGCCAGCCCTTTTCAGGGCTGCAATTCTACTTAGCTGCGCACCCATGTCAACGAGGGTTAGGGCGTCCCCCCAAGGCGACGCACACCAGCTCGTCCCCGTTGGTGTGGAATGCAGCGCGCAAAGCGGCGATGGGGACCGCCACCCGTCACGCACAGCCCGACACGGCGGAAGGTGGAGGACAGAGTGCAGAGTTGGCACGTGGAATGTTAGAGGAGGCATGAGAGATAAGACGAATGAGTTGATCGAAATAATGAAAGAAAGAGAATTAGATGTCGTGTGTATGTCGGAGACCAAACGGAAGGGCAGTGGTACTGAAGAGCTCCCTGGCGGGGCGTTAGCTCTATGGTCCGGAGTCCCGGAGAGCGAGAGCGCCCGCCAGGGAGTGGGGGTGCTGCTGTCGTCTCGGTTGGTCGATGTTATGACTGAATATAAGGTTGTGAACTCAAGACTTCTCTGGGTTCGCTTTAAATTGGGACTGACGAAGTTATTCCTTTTGGCTGTTTATGCGCCGGTAGCTTCGTCGTCCAGGGCTGAGCTGGAGGAGTTTTGGGAGAATGTAAGAGAAGTTCTAGATTTGGCTAGGGGAAACGAAAGAATTGTTGTATGTGGTGATTTGAATGGATGGCTTGGTATCGCTCGACCAGGGTACGAGTCGGTGCTTGGAAAGTTTGGCGATAAAAGGGTTAATGATGCTGGCAAGCTTATACTGGCGGTATGCAAGGAAAAGGGTCTTCTTGTGACAAACACTATGTTTAATCACAAGAAGATCCATATGTATACTAGAGAAAGTAAGAATGAGAGAAGTATGATCGATTTGTTCCTGGTGGATGACCGACTGCGAAAACAGGTGATGGATACGCGAGTGTTCAGGGGTGCTGACCTGGGAACGGATCACTATCTAGTGATTACTAGATTTAGGGGTCTGTTTGCGGGTTGGCGCTACCGGACGGCGGTAACAGAACCACAGTCGGTCTGTCGCATCCGAAGCTGGAAGCTTCAGGAAGCGGATACTAGGGACGAATATCATGCGAGGGTAGCCGAAAAGCTTGACAACATCGATGGCAGAAAAGAATGTGTTGAAAGAACATGGCAGAACCTTAGGGATGGAATGGTAAGTGCAGCGGAAGAAGTGTGTGGAACGATTAAAAGAGGCAGTAGTAAAAGAAGAGATGCATGGTGGAATGATGAAGTGAAAGAAGCTGTAAAGAAGAAGAAGAAAGCATGGTTAGACTACTTGGCCTCTAGTAATGATAAGGATATGAGAGAGAAGATGAAAGAAAGATATAAGCTGCAGAAAGTTCACACGAAAGCATTGATTGAGGAAGTGCGTGAAAGGTGTAGAATGGAAGCGGACGAAAGGTTGTCGCAAAACTTTAAGGAGAACTCCAAACTCTTCTGGAAAGAGGTTGGAAGGACCCGAAGTGGTGCGACGGCCTTAAGAATGAACAAAGTGCTTTCGGGAACTAATGACGTCCTCTCAGAAAAATCGGACGTCATGCAGCGATGGAGCGAATTTTATAGAGAAATGTATGCGTGTGATGATCTTAGTGAGGGATCCGGGGATGACGTCGAGACTGGTACGCCAGACCTGGACCTCGATGACACTGAGGTCATCAGTATGAAAGAGATTGAACGTGCGATTCGAAGTTTGAAATGTGGTAAGGCTGCGGGACTAGACAGAGTTACTGCTGAAATGGTCAAGTATGGTGGGCCTCGCGTCTGGGACAGCTTTCATCTGCTGTGCAATTTGTGCTGGCGGACGGGGGATGTCCCGGATGATTGGCGATCCGCAGTCATTGTGCCTTTATATAAAGGTAAAGGTTCACATTTTGACTGCGGGTGCTATCGGGCGATCAGCTTGACCAGTTTAGCAAGTAAAGTTTATTCGAAGGTTTTGACACGTAGGATGCAAGAGAAATCGGAAAGATTTCTATGGGAGGCACAATGCGGATTTAGACCTGGAAGAGGATGCACGGATCAAATGTTTTCTCTCCGCATGATCACGGAAAAGCTTCTGGCTGCTAACCAGAGGATTTTCTGTGCTTTTGTGGATCTTGAGAAAGCATTTGATAAGGTTGTAAGGAAGAAAATGTGGGAACTGTTGCCGGGGTATGGTGTGGATGGTCGACTGCTAAGGGCTGTGCAGTCACTTTACTGTGACTGTAAAGCCTGTGTGCGGGTAGGGCATGACCTGTCACCCATGTTTAGCGTCCAAACGGGCGTAAAACAGGGTTGTGTCATGTCTTCCTGGCTGTTCATACTGTATCTCGACAGCTGTTTACAGAAACTGAAAGATAGCTGTTTGGGTGTGAAATTGGGTGACATTAAAGTAAATTGTCTGCTGTATGCTGATGATGCAGTGCTTATTGCACCATCAGAGGCAGAACTGCAGGCATTAGTCACGTGTATGAAAGAGGAATGTGAAATTAAAGGTCTCCGCTTGAATGCTAATAAAACTAAGGTTCTGGTATTTGAAAGGGACGAAGAGAGAACGAAGTGTGAAATATGGGTAAATCAGGAATGTCTAGAACAGGTAAATGAAATTGTATACTTGGGGAGTGCTTTTAGCCGGGATGGAAGATGTGATTTAGATGTGGACAGGCGTGTCGCTGCCGGGAACAAAGTCAATGGTGCCCTGACTGCGTTAGTCAAAAGGCAAGGCGTAGTGAAGAGTGCACGCCTTGCAATACATAACGCAGTGTTGGTACCGACTTTGTTATATGGCAGCGAAACCTGGGTATGCCAGAAGAAGCATAAAAGCAAGTTGAATGCAGTGGAGATGCGATCTCTTCGTAAAATGTGCGGCGTCACCATGGCTGACCGAAAGCGAAACGAAGAGATTCGCAATATGGCAGGTTTGAAAGATGACCTTATCACAAAAATTGATAAGGGCGTGCTTCGATGGTTTGGGCACGTAGAGCGAATGAGTGAAGACCGAATGGTGAAGAAAATATATAGCGCGAAAGTTAATATTAAAAGGTGTCGAGGTAGACCGAGACTAACTTTCGAAGACCATGTGAGCAAATTGCTCGAAGAGGGGAGGGTCAAGAGTACTCGGATACCTAGACGTGCATGTATGAAGAAGATGATGAATCTGAAAGAAGCGAAAGAGGTATGTAAGGATCGTGACACTTGGCGAACTGTTCTCTCTGGCTACCCCGTCAGGGATTGTGCGTGACGATAAGTAAGTAAGTAAGTACATAATACTTTAACAACGACAAATATTTTGCATAAATTTTAATTATTACCATTTCAACTACTTCAACTTCAGCTTCAAGACGTAGTTGATATAAGAACATCTTGAGGTCTTTCTTCATCTGAATAGAGTTATCCTCCAACAGAGCTACAGTGAAGATGCGCATCTTACAGTTCTTCCAAGTGCGGTGTTGTTTCAGAAGGAATGGCAATAACATCAGCATGCCACCGTCGTGTACTATCCACCAAATATCAATGTTTCCAGATATCTGATAAAAAATAGCTTTTGTTTGTTATCAAAGATATATATTTTGCAATAAAACCACATTTAATTAGGTAAAACACTATAAGTGTTACCATTATTTAAAATATTACCAGTAGAAACAAGAAAATCGTTCTAACCTTTTCGGTGCTATCAGGAAAGAAGTTAATTCCTTTTGGTACAAGCATGACCATTCTCGCAGCGGTGACGGTACGTACGGTGTCTAGAAATACTTCCCATGTGCGTTTGTCTTCCGATTGCCTCCAACCATAGGGCCAGCCCACAATTACGGTATTTGGTTTAAGCCCTCCTAAGCCCGATGTCTGGATACTGTTGCAAATAAACAAACAATATTTTGTTTTTTTAGGGCCACGCTGCAGTTATATTATGATTGTCGCACGAATGAGTCGGCTCCACCGGAGTAGGATCGCGCTCTCACGAAATGCCAGCGTAAAATGGCAGCTTAATGCGGTTGTGTTTCGTATGGTGAGGGTAGAGAACCGGAGACCCTTTTTATTGAAAACGAGGCATTCCATCTCAGTCCTCAGGGATGACAACGCATCTACATTTTGAGTCTTAATTGAGGATAAATGTAGATGTCTATGGGCCACAGCATCCACTTACCATCAGGTGAATATGTTTGTTCGTTTTTTACCCTTGTTCTATTTAAAAAAAAACAATATTTTAAGGTACTACAGGAGAGCGGACTCTTATCAATTTAATATTGTTTAAGTTGTGGTTTACTTATAATCACTATTAATAAGATATGTAGGTATGATTGAACTATCTCATTTAAAACATTATACGAGATATACTTAACACTGAAATTTTACATTTTTAAAATTTTATAAAACTTACAAATGACTAAGTCCATCAGCAATATTGTGAGATACGAGTACATCTACGAAGCCTTTTACTTTTTCCTCATCCATAACTCTACGTAGATTTTGTTTGGCAGTCAATGCATCGTTAGAACGACGTGGGAAATCTCCACCAAGCACTGACACGCAAACCGTCAATCCTTTTCCTAAAATGTTAATCATAAATTAATATTTATGGAATAATATCGTAAAATAATTAAAGTAAGTACGATTTATTTTTATAGTGTTACCCGCTTTAAGTTGACTTGCGAAAGCTAACATTTTTCGATACTTGGGATTCAAATCTACATTTAATTTCGCAAGTACTAAGACCTGTGGGCGCCAGTTCTTAGTATGTGGAGGACCTTCTTCTAGACGTAACAATGAATAACGAGCAGCCGATAGAGCAAGACCGCGCAAACCATCGCCCCATTCTTTCTCCGCACTAAAAAATAATTTAATTAATTAGAATGTGACACTTTTTAAAATTAAAAACAGAGACCATAGAATGATACAAACCCGCGATATTCAATGTATTTATAGATGAGGCCTGCCATACCCATGGCAATCAATGCGTAAAACCAGGATGTCATAAACATGATGGAAATACATAACGTTAACCCAATAAAAGAAAGTGACCTGAAATAGTGATATAAAAATGGTTTCAATTATCGGAACACAAAGAAAACAGTTAAACTATTTTGTTTAATAATATTTTAATAAAATATTGTTACCAATGATAGTATTTGAATCGTGGACGCCAGTTGGGAGTCTTCAATAGAGTTTGTAGAGCACATGCCAAGTTTACGAAGCCATAGCACATTAAAAAGAACATTGAGAGAAGCGGCGCAAGTATGTCGACATTACCGAGGAGAATACCGCACTGGCAGATGACCATAGTCAACAACAGTGCTCTGTGTAGATGAAAACATTGTACATGTAAAATTTTTGTTAAATGCACTTCCTATGGGTGGTATATTTAAATAATAAAACTAGTAAATATATATTTTTTGTTACCTGGTGGGTTCACCTCTGCTAGATGATACAGCAAAAGGTGCTAGAAATGGTATTATTTCATCCTTAGCAATGGCTTGCAGCAAGCGAGGAGCTCCAGTTAACGACTGCAATCCAGCGCCAAGGGTCGAAAGAAACGACCCAACTAAGATCACCCACTGGTTTGGCCAAGCCATGTTTGCTACTACCAGTTTCCCTCCAATAGATTGACCAAATCTATAATAGAAATTAGGTTCACGTAATTCAAAGCCGATGTCATATTCCCATATTTGTAAGCATAAGATCTTAACCACATAATAAGTGGGATATTTAATTTATTTATCTTCTGTGAAGCCGGTAGCCTTATATATATCATTGGTGAATGGGTCTAAAATGCGACTGAACTAGTTAGAATTTATTGGAAATGGTAAATTCCAATTAAAAATTAGTGAAAATTTTAATTTTAGCAAATGTTTACGCTATCTCGTGTTGTAAGGAAATAAATCTACATAAAAACTGCGCCAATCATGTTAAATAATATAAAGTTTGCCTATCAAACAGCACTGCTGGAACTAAGTTCAAACTTAGTATATTTTAAGCTAGTAGTTTTACTAAACCGTTTAACAGTCAGAGACTCGAAACAACAGTAGTTTTAAGATTAAGACGTGTACTAGGATAAGCGAGTATAGTGGGCTAAGTACAGGTCGACAAATTTGAAAGAGCTGTATATAAAAGTCAGTTTTGATCATTTTTTCACGTTTTCAAATGCTTGACTGAATCAAAGCCCTTTATTAAAAGGAATCTTTTGATATCTGGTACAAAACACTAGGCTTTAATCACTTCGAAACTCATTTGTGAGCTTAAGAAAAAATATATTAATTATGAGAGAAAATTTGCTTCATAAATCCTAGGAATAATAAAGATGGTCCAGAGAAAGCGAATGTTCTCACAGTTGAGCGATACTTGCAATTTGTTCCAAGTGTTGGGCTTAACGTTAAACTACAGCAATAACAGTGGTCACAGTAAACAAAATATTTTAAATGTTACTTACTTATCTCGTAGTAACAGATTATCCACAGTTCCGGCAAAGAGCAAGACACAAGAAAGGTAAACAGTAGAAGTTGTTAAAATTGCACAAATTGTTCCAATAGGGATACTCTTTTGAGCATCTGCTAAATCACCGGAACGATTTGACCCAGCCATAATACCTTAAATAAACATTAAAAATTTGTTATATATTTAATAAAAATAAGTACTAAAACCTTTAAACTTTTTTATAATAAATATATTACAAAGTTAATTAATTCTGTAAGTAATTACAAAAATAATTAAAGTTCGTTTTTTATCTTACCAGTAACTGATGGGAAAAATATGCCAATCAAAATTGTGAAAGTCGTCGTTAAGTCAGCGTATACTTGATTGTATGTGGGCCTTTCCATTTGTTCGATGTCCTCGGGTTCCTTGCCATATGCGATATATTCTCCAAGTGTGAGAAATGAATCATGTAGATTGTCAAAGAAGACGCCACTAGCCAAACCCTTTAAACGATTTAAAATTTATGTGACAAAGTTTTCACTAAATATGTAATATAACATTGCATACTCGTATAAATTTTTGTTTACCTTAATTCCCTGAACAACGCTAACATTATGACTCTCGTAGTAAGGATCACAAAGGTTATTGGGACAAAACAATTGATGCAGTTCGCCTCCCGTTTCCTTTGTACAGTTATCGATGCTAATGTCCTTAAGCAGGCGTTTTCCGAGGACACACATTCTTAAAGTGAAATAAAAGTAAGTTATATGTATGTATTTATAGGATAAGAGTGACAAGCGCACACATATCCACCTGATGGTAAGGGGTTGCTGTAGCCCATAGACATCTACATCTATCCTCGTTTGCGAATCAAAATGCAGATGCGTTGTCAGCCGTGATGACTAAGATGGAATGCCTCTTTTCCAGTAACAAAGGTCTCCGGTTCTCTACACTCACCATACGAAACACAGCAGCAATAGCTGCTATTTTACGCTGGTTTTTTGTGAGAGCGTGATTTTACCCCGGTCCAGTCGACCATTCGTGCTACAAGTATACAATTAATATAGCTGTAGCATGGCTCTGCCACGTAAAGAATATATATACTTAAAAATATCCAAATATATTAAAAAGTAAATATGTATGAACTTTAGCAACAAATTAAAATTTAAAATATCTTACTGAAGAGCGGTGCTTCCGTTGAAGTTTACAAAAATGCCAGCGTAGACAGCAGAGATTGAAAGAATTACACAGGCCAATGCAATAGTTGCGAACTTATTTACAAATTTCACTCCCACAAATACCACCATCCCCATTATAAGAAGTAGCGCGGTCCCGTATACTCGAAAGTTGTTATACATTGCATCAGGATCTTTTGTGAAATCTCCAAATATTGACATCCATGGAGCCATATACGTCTGTAAAAAAGGAGTAGATATGTACATATTGAGGGGATTAAATTTTATGTAAAATAATTTTTAGTGATCAAATTATAATATATAAATATTTATTGTAAGAAGATGCATCAACTTAAATATTATAAGGTGCAAAATGTTTTACATAATTTAAAAAAAGGAAGAATAAAATATTAAAATATTTTCTATGATCCTTTTGATTTTATAATTAGTATATGCACGTTGATCGAGCTTTGTTTAAGTGGAAAACATATTTCAGTTGAAGGGCTGGAATTTGTTTTGTACTTAAACAAAGAATGGGATGAATTTATCACTCTGCACCCATATTTCCACCCATAATATTGTTTACGTATATACTGTAGTACATGTTTTATTATTTGCTTGTTCCTAGCAACTTTGAGCACTGTAATATTATGTTCTGTACAGATAATAATCGGAAACTTGAAAATGAAATTGGTTAGAAATGAACAATATTTATAAATCATATAAAGTGACTCTCTAAGAAATTATATCCTGTTACTGCAATAGTTGTTTGATACATATTTTTTTCTGAAAGTAATGTTCTATGTTTCTTTCGAAGGTCTCCCTTCATTGCTCATGACATTCTTCTTAGACACTCACCATGTTATTGTTAAATTATCTTATGGTGTAGGGCGTTAAAGAAAACAGAATTGCAGTTATTACTTTGTACAAAGTAGATATGAAGCATTCAGTAATTTTTATTATGCTGCAATACTTAGGCATCAATCGGTTTGTATTGCACTATGTACTAATATACCAAGATTCCTCTGTCGATGATCGGGATAAAAAAAACATGTTAAAACTATATTAATAGTAAACACTTGAACATCTGCCTACAAAAATAAAATTATTTTATTTTTCTACGTGAAAGTAAGCATATTGACTTTTGTTTAGTGTAGTGCATCATAAAATTATCCCAATTCTTCTTACCAACACAATTTCAACAGCACCGACGATGTACATGGCGGCGGCGAGAGTAGTCCCCGTATAGAAGAGCATGCCGACCGCACCGCCACACTCCGGGCCCAGCGAGCGGCCGATCATGAAATACGACCCGCCAGCCGGCACTACGCCGTTCGTAGCAATCGCAGACATCGATATAGCCGTTAGCATAGTCTAAAACAAGGGTAATAACGTTATTTTAATTAAATTTATTGTTAAGTGCGTTAGGTTGCAGTCAACTTACTTGATACTCAGTTATAGCTCTAACTACCTAATCTCACCCATACGCTGTGCCTGCTAAGTAATTTATCTAAAATATATCCAAAAATATTGAAGTGCTAAAGCAGCTTTGCCAGTGGCATGAGTATCGGCTCTTTTCTCTAACTCATCTGCTCTTTTTTTCTTTTTTGGTTCTTCGATGTATATGGCTGGCAATTTGCCACTTCAGCTCACTGATCGGCTGGGCTATGTCAGTTATTCTTGTTCTTTCTCACAGAGAAATTCCGAGCATATAGCTTTTTCCAACGCACACTGAGTCGATATTGAGCTTACTAATACGGCCAGCAGGGAAGTACCACTTTTTCGTCCCGTAAGTCTTCACTGGCAAAACGTACTAGTTGTACACTTTCGTATTAAGGTTCTGAGAAACATAGAACAAGAAGATTTGTCGCAGTTTCCTGAACGTAACCCAGCGTTGGATTCTTCGGTTGATATCTTGGTTGAAGTTCGACTTACCTTTGAGCGTTTTCCCAGAAGCAACCGGTATAGGTTTAACTTGGACGTTAGATATGATTTTATCTTGTCCATATTCATCTTAAGATCTGCCCGTTGAGAAAAACTACTGTAGTTGTTTAGGATATTGCTAAGGTACCCCAGGATATCTGTCATAAGGACTACATCTTCGGCAAATAACGGCAAATTGAAGTTAAATGATTTATTCGCAATTGATGTTATACCGTATCCTTTCCAGTACAGCAGCTTGAAAACGTCTTCCAATACCGCGGTGAAAAGTTTCGAGAACGTAATGTCACTCGATCTTATACTTCTTCGCTGCAGGTTTTGTGCTCTGCTTTTATATTCGAATAGACATCTTACTATAAAAGCACTTGAGCACCTCGTCATATCGGCAGTCAACTTGGCATCGATGAAGAGACTGAAGCATCCGTCCAAACGCCGACTGCATAGAAAGTCTTCTCATAGTCCACAGAGGCCAGACATAAGGTTGATTATACTCTTTAGTCTTATGTATAATCCGCCGAAGAGTATATGTATGTGGTTAATTGTAATAACACTTTTTCGGAAATCGGCTTGTTCGGGCGACTGGAATTCGAGAGGTCTGCGTGGGAGACGATTCGTAATGACTCACAAAAACAGCACGTTGACGCGACAGTAGTTCTTCAAGAGGGCTTTATCAACTTTCTTCAAGAATAAACCACCACACTTTTGCTCTACAACTCCGGCGTAGAACCACTTTGAAGGACGGAATTAAATAGCTTCTGAAGGAAAAATTCTAAAATATAAAAATTAATTTTTGTTTGTTCGTATTTTATGCCCTGCCATACCGTTCATCAGATTGCGTTAAAACCTTGTCAACTTATTGCTGGAACTTGCACGAAGGTTATAGGCATATTACAGTTAAATTACAGTAGGTGGCGCGCGTATCGTACCGATAAATTTATTTGAAAGTTATATATAATTGTATTATAATTAAACAATATAACTGTACAATATAACAATTATTACTTCTGCGGCAGCATCGCGCCGGGTACTAGCTAGTATTATATAAAAACATTGTTTATATATGTTATGCTTACCGTACAACAGCAGATGAGCACTATTAGAAAGCCTTGTATAGCGCCGGCTGTACCGACAACCCACGTGAGACGGATGAAAAGAATAACGCCGAATATATTCTGGATACAGGGCAAGTATACACCGATCAGGGTGCCCATTCGAGCTGGAGGCGCTGGTTTAGGGGCGTCAGGGTCCGCAGCTGATGCAGTCGGTATGGTGTTGGAGTAATCCGCCAAGGAGCTAAGGAATGTTGCGGCGCGGGGGCGGTCTTCGATTTCCTCCTGTAATAATGAAACATTAAGATGTGATTTTTATTGACATTATTAGGATATGATAAAAAATGAAAGAAAGATGTTCTGATATTTCTTATAATAATATAATTATTTAAGTTTAAAATATAATTATTTAAATATAAGTAATGCAATCCCAAATGTTTTCTTTAGTAAAATAATATTTTAATTTATTTATTTTTTTTGGAAAAAAAGAGAAGTAATTAAATGTTAAGACGTAATAAAATCTGGTTAACCACAAAAAGGCAATTTTTTATTTGCTTAACATACCATTTGCTTAACATTCAAAGATTCTGTTTGTAATAAAAAAAAAACATTCAGCATTTCTTGTTTCGCAAATAATCTTGATGTTTAGTCATTTAATCATAAATAGGCAGCTTACAATAATATGAGTTTGCCTAGTAAATAGTCAATCCGCAAAATACTTAATTGATTAGCATTCTTTTATATACTTTCATATTCTTCTATCATTCGATAACAATATCGGATAACTTCCAGGCAAATATTAAAATGTTCTGAAAAGTCGTAAGAACTGCCAGGGAACATTCAAAACAGCCTAGAATTAATGCTATACGAGACCAGAATGGCTGTATTCTGAATGACGAAGTTTCGAGTTTAAGGAGATGGAAGGAATACTTTGAATGCGTGTTTATTAGTGACGAGCCTTTTTTTTAAAATAAATTGAAAGAGTTATGAAAGACACTGATGGAAAAATTTGGTGTGTGCACGCGGGATTTAGAAAGGTAATGGGGTATACGGATCAGGTCTTTACCATGCGCTTGATCGTGGAGAAGTTTTTGGCCAAAAATCAAAAATTTTTTTGTGCGTTCGTGGACTTGGAAAAGACTTATGACAGAGTGGACAGGGATGTGTTATAGCAAACACTGAACTCATTTGGGTTGAGTGCTGGGTTGATACAGGCATTGACGTCTTTGTATAAGGACTCCAGTTCTTATATCAGGGTCAACGGGCCTTACTCGGATTGTTTTGGCATCCATAAAGGTGTCAGACAGGGCTGTGTGGCTTCCCCGTGGCTGTTTAACCTATTTGTGGACAGTTGTTTGGAAAATTTTAAAGTTCAAGAATGCGGATTAAGAATGGGTGAGTTAACCGTCTAATGCCTTTTGTACGCCGATGATTAATTCATACTTGCGTCGTCTGCGGCCGAGTTGCATTGCCGAGATGCTTACATTAATGAACAGGTCATTAAAAGAGAGGGGAATGAAAGTGAACGCAAGTAAGACGAAAGGTATTTTTGAAAGAGAAGAAAGTTAAACAATATGTGAAATAAGAATAGAAGGGGAATTAGTCGATCAACCAGTAATTGTGATGGAGACATATTACGGCATGGTCGTACTGTATTGTTCTATACTGGATGTATAGTGCAGTACGCTGTTTTATTGTTTATAATGATTGATTGAGTAAACAAGGGAGCAAATTGAACATCCGCTTTCACGCTTTTGCTATTTTTAACAATCAACCTTAACCTCCTGAATCCTGATGTATTTCTGAAATCAGAAGTGGGTACTTCTGACTTATTTACTAGATATTAGTAAAAAAGTCCAAGGGTTCATGCTGGTTTTTTTACCTGGACAGAGGTATTTCCGAAAAAATGCTAAAAGTAAACTACAATTCAACGAGTTTTATTTTATAATCAATGTTGAATAAAACTTGTTATATCCTGTTCTATTTTATTCTATACAATTATTTTTTATTGGTGTATTGAATATAAAAAAAAATAAAGCGAGATTACCAAAATTGAGTCCAAAATAATTTTAATACTCTGTATAAAGTATGGAATGAATAGGCTTTGTACAAAATAAGGAAAATGTAAAATCTGTTCCTAAGATGTCATTGAGCTTATTAATTAACATTTCAAAATATGATGATATATGAAATATTTAAAAGAAAAAAGATTAATGTTGTTTTATTTTTGGGACATAATATAATTTAAACTTTACTCTTCAAACTGTTGTAAACTGAAAGTGCATTTGAATTAATTAAAAGAAAAAATTCCGAAATTGCTTATTTTACCATTTCCGCATTGGTTGTGAGGGAACACACTGTAAGGATGTACGTCTGAGTTAAGAAATATTCGAACGGTAACAGAATTTCATGAAATTCATTGCCATACTAAATGTCAAAAAAAAGCTATTTATGTATTCTTTTATTTATTTATTCATTTATTGCATTTACATGTGGTTTTGTGTGACACATTACAGCACATGCACCCAGCAAGGGTATAACAACATCAAATAAAGTTAGCCTTAATTTCTAATACCTTAATTCTAATACTAATATATATTTTTATACATTACAGATATTATTGCAGTATTTAGTATATGTCATATTACTATATTTATTTATTTATTTCTATTTAACATAATATTCATCTAATTTATAGTAACATTTCTTAATCAAAAAGCTATTTAGTGCTATCACAAATTTCTTATATTCTTCCATCTCTCTTATATCTGTGGGTAATGTATTATATAATTTAACTGCCATGGAATATGGTCCAGAATTGTATAAAGATAAAGTCGTTTTAGGCAATATTAATTTATTTCTCTTCCTAAGTTGTATATTATGTCTATTTATACTATTATCACCAGTTTTTTGAAATATATCTATATTTTTCTTACTAATTTACATGATTCTAATATGTATAAAGATGTAACTGTTAATATCTTGTATTGTATAAAATATGGTCTACAGCTTTCTCTAGACTCAATATTTGCTAGAATTCTTATACATTTTTTTTTGAGCGATAAAGAGTTTTTGGATGTCTGTGCAGTTTCCCCATAAGGGTATACCGTAGCGCAACCACGCGTGCGCATACGAATTGTAAGCCATTTTGGCTGTATTTGTGTTTGTGGACCTTTTTAACTCATTTAGCGCGTATATAAATCTGGACAATTTATTTAATACATATTCTATATGGCTTTTCCAATTTAGATTACTGTCTATTTTAATTCCTAACAATGAGAATTTTTGTACACACTCTAGTTTTATATTACAAATCGAAAAATTTATATTCAACTGCTGTTTTTGATATGGTTTAAAAACCATTAATTTAGTTTTGTTAAAATTTAATTCTAAATTATTTTCTTTTAGCCATGAAACTATTTCATTTAGAATGCAGTTTAATTTATTATTTATTTCTGTTTCATTTGTCACAGGTAATATTACTGACATGTCATCTGCAAATAGTATACTCTTTTCCTTTATAATTTTAGGCAATTCATTTATATACACTAAAAAGAGGAAGCATCCTATTACACTTCCCTGGGGTATGGATTTTAGTACAGATACTTTCCTTGATTTTACTTTTTCAATAATGTTATTTTCTAGGCATGTATGTTGTATTTCAACATACTGAAATCGGTTTTGAAAGTATGATCTAAGCCAGTTATGGGCCACCCCTCTGATGCCTATGCTGTATAATTTATCAAGTAAAATATTTGGTAATACTCGATCATATGCCTTACTCAAATCTAATAAAATTCCAATAGCGTATTTCTTTTTGATAAGAATGTCTAATATATTTTGTGAATATTTGTAAACAGCTATGGTAGTTGACCGGTTACATCGAAAACCATTTTGGCTGTCATCAATTATGTTAAATTTCTCGCAAAAAGAGTAAAGACGCTTTGTCATAGCGGATTCAATTATTTTAGAGAAAGATGGTAGTAGAGCTATGGGTCGGTAGTTGCTTCTTAAAGTAGGATCTCCAGATTTGAATATTGGTCTGACTATAGATATTTTTAAATTATCGGGGACAACACCTTCATTAAAGGATTGGTTAATGAGAAAGGCGAGGGGCGGCGCAAGTTCTTGAGCACATTTTTTTATGAGTGTTGGGGGTATTTCATCGTATCCACAGCTTCTTTTATTTTTTAACTTTTGAATGATACGTGTTATTTCTTTAACATCGACTGGTCTCAGATAAAAAGAATTTTCAATAGAAGATGAGACAGGTCGGCCTGTCGGTGGCGCTTCTCCCTTTGTCTCATCTTGTCCTCCCACTGACACAAAGTATTCATTGAATGCATTGGCTATCGATCGCGGGTCCTTTAATTTGGTTTTATTTACACACAAAGCTATATTTTTTATTATACGGGAAGGTATTTTAATAGTTTTCTCTTTAACAATTGACCATATAGTTTTATTTATGTTGGAAGACTGCTTGATTTTTTTGATATTAAGTATTTTTTTTGATGTTTTAACTATATTTTTTAATAATTTTGTATATTGTCTGTAATAATTTTCTAAAATAGTATTTTTGAATTGGCTGATTAATATTTTTAGTAGTCTCTTATGTCTACATGAGATTTTTATTCCTTTTGTCAACCATCTTTTTGGTTTTATAGTTCTTAATTTTATACTCGTTATGGGTATGCAGTCGTTAAGAATTTTATGAATTGTTTGTATAAAAAACATTGTAATTTTCATTAACATCTTCATATTTAAAACTTTGAAACCAATCAATATTTTTAATTTGGATTTTAAATAATTCTATTTGTCTTTCTTTATAAAGTCGTTTTTGTATGTACCAGGCTGTCTTTGGTTTATACATAACATTTTTTATACTAAGAATAATACCCTTGTGATCGGATAATCCATATTCATGCACTCTTACATTAGTATTAAACAAGTTTAAATTAAAATTGGTAAATATTAAGTCTATACATGTGGAACTTGTACCCGTTATTCGGGTTGGTTCCTTGATTTGTTGAGTAAAGTTATACATATGCATGAGATTTAAAAGTTTAGACTGAAGATCTGACTTGCATAGAAAGTCTATATTAAAATCACCTCCTATTATTATGTTTTTTTGAGGGTCTTTTTTGGTAAAGATTTTTAGCAAATTTTGAAGTGATGTAAAAACACTTCCAAATTTCTATTTCTCATTGGCCAATAAATATTAACAATTATAATATTTAATTTTGGGATCTCTACACAACATACTTCAAAAATAAGTTCAGTTGAAAGACTAGTTATATCGCTACGTTCGATAAATTCTATATTATTGTCTATTAATATACAAACCCCGCCCCCTTCATGTTTTTCTCTATAAAATATTGATGCACATTCATAGCCATCTAACCTAAGTAAATCTAATTTTTGTTTTGTTATCCAAGTTTCAGTTAAACATATCACTTTTAAATTTATATCATTTTGTAATAAATTTTCTATTAAATGAGTTTTATTTTTAAAACTGCGTATGTTCTGAAATAATATTTTAGTTTCGAAAGGAATAATTATTTGATAAATAAGCTGGATCGTTAATTGGAACATTGTTTTCTTTAATTTCATACTCAATATCTTGTATTAGTTTCCATATGTCATTTAAAACAATTTTCATGCCAAGGCCATTTATTTTGCCATTTAGTCTCGAGAACATATTATAAGAATATTGAAGATTTTTATTAGAGTCCAACACATAGCAGTATTGATGGTTGACATTGTCTTAATAAATTAAATTATTGAATACTTCTACCCTTTTATTGTAAATGTTTGCAAGGTAAGAATATTTATATATTGGTAAACATATTATAATATGGGTGTGTTGTACAGTTAATAGTCTTTGTCTTAATTCATACACTAGAGATACATAATTTTTTGAGGCGTTGAAATCATGTTCGCCTATCATGATTACACAATAGTCGTTTAAGGTGAAATCGCTAAGTTTTACTTGTATCCCGTTGAGTAGCTCGTTGACTCCGCCACCTGGTATGCGGTAGTGACACATCTCTAGGTCCTTGAATTTATTCCTAACCATTTTTGAGGCATTTTCGCGTTCTATACTGCTAATAAGACAAATTTTTGTATTTTCCTTCACAAGGTTTTCGACAGTGACTTGACCAGTCGTTAACTCATTCTTCTCATTCACTTTGGTTTCATTTTCATTTTCTAAGCTGCAGGTTACTTTTTTATGTGATATTTTATTATTGTCTTGAACTGTTTTCAGCGGTGTAGACATATATAGTTTGCTTTTTTCCTCATATTTGGAAGGTTTCTCTGTTATCTCTTTACATATTTTGCATGTTTTTTCTTGGTATTGTATTTTTTCTATCAGATTTTTATTGGTGGCATGTAACTTTTGAATTTCTTTATTAACAATTTTCAGCTCCGTACGTAATTTTATGATTTCTTCCTTTAAATCATTGGTCGTATTACTATCAAATCCTAGTGTGTAATTATTTTCATTTGTGGATGTGAATGAATCTGTCAAGTCTGGTAACGAAGATGGTTTTTTTTTCTTTCGTAGCGTAATAAACTCTTCATTCTGCATGGTATTATTTTCTTCGTCGGATAACAGCTCATATGAGTTCTCAGTAGGAATATTTATTTGTTTGGTAATAGTTTTTTGAGGCTCATGGTAATTACACTGGTCGCAAAGGGCTCTTTGTCTCCTTTCAAGGCTCCAGAGATAAAAAAGTTTTTCACTTATACTAGTGCAATCAAAATGGTAGTAGTATGAACACATTCTGCATTTAATATAGTTTCTCTTCTTGAAAATATTTTTGCATTTTTCGCATGATAATATCTGTGCCATCTTCTGAGTAGTTATGGAACTTGGCACTAATATTTTACCACAGTAAATTATAACAAATCTTTTTTATCAACCTGTTGTTTGTTATCAATATATAATCTTATGTTTATATGTTTCCACAAAGTTTTCGGCAATTAAACTGTTTCTATTTTTATGAAACTAGTAATTTGAAAAATATTTATTATATATATAAGTAATATAAGACTTGAATTTACACACTAATTGTATTTTTGAGAAATATTTATTACGGAGCTATTGTTCACTCTGACAATTGACATTGACAAATAGGATAAGGGAGTCAAACGAGCACACAGTCCACCTGATGGTAAGTGGATGCGGTGGCCCATAGACATCTACAACTATCCTCGATTAAGAATCAAAATGCAGATGCATTGTCGCCCCTGAGTACTAAGACGGACTGTCTCATTTCCATTAAAAAGTCTCCGGTTTTCTACACTCCACATACGAATCACAGCAGCATTTAGTTATTTTTTTTAACAAAAACATAAAAAGTAGCCCACTATTTTATATGCGTGTATGTGTGCTTGTGCACTATCCGTAATTTTAATATACACAATTTAAATGAATTCGTCTTTTTTACCAATTGTTGCTTAGAAAAATCCTGCACATATTTTACTATAGTTTGTCTTATTAAGTTTTCGAAACATCTTAAAAATAAAATAGACCAAATTACGATATTTTAACTCATCCTGACTTATTGCTGCTGTTAAAATAAGGGGAAAACAGTAATTTAGCTATGAAACTAAATGTATGTATTATGTAATCAGACAAAGTACGTACTCTCTACGTAACTTGTCGATGGAACGAGACATGAACCTCGTTCCGAAGCGCTCGTATTTTATTCACGTGCCATTTGCACCGTTTGCCGTGAGCTTGTTTCATGCGTCCGGGGAACCATCACTGGTTCAAGCGGTCGGACTATTTCTCAGTTAGTTAAACAGTGACTTTGATATATGCGAATCATATTTCAGCGTGTATTTACGTTTCTTTTATTTCTATTTCAGTTTCATACAAAATATTTTGTGTAATAAAATTCGTAATTGGAAATAATAATATTACAACAAATACAAATCATATTTTCTCGCTACCATAGCAATATATTAATTTAATTTTTTTTTGATTACTCATAAAATGACGTCAATTTAAGAAATTTGAAAGTTGTTCTTTCTCTTTTCACTAAATGACAAGAGGAGGATTACTTAAGTATACGTTAAGTAACGGTTATAAGTAAGGCCGTATATTCTTAATTAAGAATAAAATAATTTGAAGATATTACGAACGTCCAAATCTACCGGTTCAAAAAAGTTGCCTTCTACAGCTAAGAACCAGCAAAAGTCACTCGTTAGTTATTCTTCTCTTTTTTCCTGCTTCTTCATTAGGCCGCAAACATCCATAGCTTAGCATGGGTAAAAGGGAGACCATTTGGAACAATATGCTTTAAAGACCACTTTCGTTTGGCGATCGCAGTGCAGCGCACCTTTGACTTTTGCGTCGCCGGTCAGGGTACTTTATGTTTTTTTTATAGGATACGGGTGACAAACGGCCACAAAGTCCACCTGATGGTAAGTGGTTGCTGCGGCCCATAGACATCTACATCTATCCTCTGTTACAAATCAAAATGTAGATGCGTTGTCACCCGTGAGGATTAAGATAGAATGCCCCATTTCCAGTAAAAAGTACCTCCGGCCACCTGCACTCACCAAGCGAAACGTAGAGGTAAACCTCTACTTCACGCTGGTTTTCTGTGAGGTCGTGGTACCACCCCAGTTCGAGCCGGCCCATCTGTGCAACAGCAAAAGCTGCCGCGTGGCTCTACCACTGTTAAAATTATGTCTAATAAACAATATAACTCAGCTATTGAAAGCCATGAGATTTTACCGGGCTTTCCTGTAAGTCGATTCTTACGATACCCACGAGACAAAATAGGGTGCTTAGAACGCCTTGTATAACTCTTTTATTTAAAGAAAAAAAAATAATAATTCAATTTATTTCGGCAATAGTATTAGTTACAATAGTGTGAGTTACGATCCAAGAGCAAGTCTTATTCGACTCTATTCCGATGATATTCCGGACGTCAATCTGAGCAAAATTAGAATGGCTCTACAGCACCTTAAAAACGGCAAGGCCCTAGGCGAGGATGGAATTACAGCAGGGCTTTTGAAAGCGGGTGGAAAACCGGGACTTGAAGTCCTTCAGAAGCTCTTTAATTCTGTCCTCCATGGTGGCACTACACCGGAGGCGTTAAGCAGAAATACGGTGGTCTTATTCTTCAAGAAAGGCGACAATGCTCTCTTGAAGAACCACAGACCGATTTCCCTTCTGAGCCTTGTCTACGTGCTGTTTTCGAGAGTCATTACGAATCATCTCGTATGCAGACTCGACGACTTCCAACCTTCCAAACAAGCCGGTTTCCGAAAAGCCTTTAGCACCATATACCACATACATACATACCCTTCGGCAAATTGTTCAGAAGTCCGAGGAGTACAATTTGCCGCTATGTCTGGCGTATGTAGACTATGAGAAAAGCCTTTGATTCCGTCGAAATTTGGGCGGTGCTGCAGTCCCTTCAGCGGTGCCAAGTTGACTTTCGGTATATTGAAGTGCTGAAGTGTTTGTACAGTAATGCTGCGATGGCTATCCGAGTACAGAACCAGAGTAAGAAACCTATCCAACTGCAGAGTGACGTTATATCCCCGAAACCCGGGTCGGATCGCTAGTAAATTATATATTTTTAATTAGTTTATTACAATTTTTGTGCGTTTAACGGAGAGATCTTATAGTTACAAGCACAATGAAATCTACGCCTATAAATACCAATTCACTGTTAATTCAGGCTACGATTGTCAGAGAGATATTGTCATTATATTTATCTTAATTATGAAGCTTAATTCTTAATTGTAGTTTCTATGCAACCATACTTATAAAAAACAGTCCTAATACTGGCAACTCACTGTTCATATTTTTATTCTGCGGTCATCGTTACCTTCTTGTTAAAAACGAAAATAAACGAGATTGCAGTATCGATTTAGCTTGAATTGAACTGTGAAATTAAATTTTTATAAACGGAACATGTAATAACTGATATATTTCCATACGTTACTCTTCAAAATACTTGTACTGTTGAAATATTAATATAGTTGCGTTTTACTTAATAAATTTCAAAAATAGTGTAGATTTTTAATAATTCAAGTAAAGCGTGAGCAAATATTGTCACGACCGCTGAATTAAAGCACTCTTGACCTCTGTAAAGATTGTTCAAAAGAAACCTCGTGTCATTCCTTTTGATATTGGCGAGATACTCGGTGCGAGTCGGCGTTTCTTTCGAGAGCGACCTCCGCTGTAGAGTGCTTAGCTGAGACAATCGATCAAGGCTGTCACCAGCCTAATATCCAACCCCGAATATAATGTACCCGTGTGAATTTGTTCTGAATTTGGAATAAGCGTACTATACCAAAGAAAAAGAATATCATTAGGTAAAATTTTACTCTAAAGAATCTTTGCGACATTAACGCTAGAGTACGTTTTGAGTTTATCTAGAGCAATGGACTTGTATACATACATAGAGACATTAAATGGACGTCTTTCATGACTTTACAACTTGAATAGTAATATAACTGATCTGTTAAGCGGTATATATATGTTTTTTTGTAATAAATAATGACTTACGCACACAAAATATACTTACGAGTACATTTTGTGTGCAAAGATGAGATTTTATTACACGATGTAAGCTCATAAAATATTGAAAGATACAATATGTGATATTTTTATGGTAAGTAACTTTCTGGTAGTAAGTAGATGCTGTGTCCCACAGACACGTACATCTATCTTGAATAAAGAATCAAAATGCAGATGCGTTGTCACCTCTACATTAAGAACTAAGATGGAATGCATCGTAAATTTTTCGTAGAGCCATGCTGCAGCTATTAGTAGTATAGTTGTAGCACCAATGGGTTGGCTCGACCGGGGAACGACCACGCTCTCACAGAATACCAACGTAAAATAGCAGCTTAACACTGCTGTGTTTCGTATGGTGAGTGTAGAGAACCGGAGTCCCTTTTTATTGGAAACGGGGCATTCCATCTTAGTCCTCACGGGTGACAACGCATCAGCATTTTGATCCGTAATCGAAGATAGATGTAGATGTCTATGGGCCACAGTAACCACTTACCATTATGTGGACTGTGTGCTCGTTTGTCACCCTTATGCAATAAAAAAAACCGTCAGTAGTAAAAAGCGTCTGCAGTTTTCATCATTCACTATGCGAATCAGCGGCATTATGTTGCTTGCTATTTCTTGCTGTTTCTAAATGTTTTTATATTTAATTGTACAACATTTTATGTTATAAATTATTTTTAAAAAAGTAATCCCGCTGGTTTTTTTGCTGTTTCTTTCCAGAATGGAGGTTTTTTTCAGAACCAGTGGTAAAAGAACAATGATTTTTCAATAAATATTCTTCTAATCTATATTGTATAAAGATTATTCTATTATACTGATGTAAAGAAAGGCTGTGATAATGGTTAAGACTTTTCACGATTACCTTAACCTCCTCTTTATTTGTCATTAGCCCGTAAAAGTTACTAGACAATGACCTCCCACACGGTAGGAACGATTTGCAAAATTTCCTACGCTTGGTAGATGGAGAGCGAAGTACCAGATATCTTGTATTTTAATACTACACTCCATCGGCGGTCTCAGGATTTTATAAAAGACAATATCAGAATTAGAGGAGGCCTGTGTTCTTGTTATATAGGTTATTATTATAGGCTGGTATAGAATTTAAAATAGATACTATATATCACCATGTATCAATGGTCACAAGGTTTTTTAGGATTTATGCTTAGTCGAGATAGGGTGATTCTTTAAAATTATCACTATATGGAAAAGTGGTGGTTTATTAAATTTCTTGACATAATTGCATCGATACATAGATTTGTTCATTTAATAAATTCATTTTATATATAACATTTTACCTTAATCATACCACAGCGTACGGTGGCGAGGTCAGAGAAACATTCATCTCATTTCATCCCATGTGTATAGTAAGAAGCGACTTAAGGAATGACTGAGAAGATCTTGTTTATCGTCATCATCATTACAGGCCTTCACAAGTCCACTGTTGTATATAGGCCTACCCCTAGGAACGCCAAAAAGCACGGTCCTGAGCCGCCTGCATCCATCGACTTCCTGCTGTCTTACCAGGTCGTCACTCTATCTAGTGGGGGACGCGCTTCGGCCACCTTCGAGAACCTTTTTTTCTCATCAGTTGTCGGTTCTTCGAGTTATATGGCCGGTCTATTGCCACTTCAGCTTACTAATCCGTTGGGCTATGTAGTTCACTCTAGTTTTACTGTGAATATCCTCATTTTTAAGTTTATCATGCAGAGAAACCCCGACCATAGTCCTCTCCATAGCTCGCTGAGCGACCTTGAGCTTCCACATACGGCCAGCAGTGTAGGACTACGTCTTAGTTCCATAGGTCAACAATAATGGCAACACGCACTGGTTGTAAAGTCTCGTTTTCAAGTTTTGAGGTATACCTGACGAGATGTGCCGTAACTTCCTGAACACTTTCCAGCCGAGTTGAATCCGTCGATTGACGATTGAAGATCTTGTTAGTTGTAGATAATTAATTATCTTGTATATTATGCTAGATATAATATTCTGACACCGCCGACGGGAAACAACGTCAAAGATGGGTGACAACTGGTTCTGTGATAGCTAATCGACCTGCCATGTATGGAGGGAGTGATTCAAGTCTAGGAGAGGACTATAAAGGTTGATGAGGATGAGGAGCAACTTTTCTTAACTTTAATGGTCAATAGGGTTGAAGAAGATTATGATGTTCTTAAAACGTATCCGGTTATAAGCAAAAACATTTTTCTTGTGCTTGCGTTTGTCAGTCTACGCAAAATTTTGGTTAACTGGTAGTTAAAACCATATTATGACATTAACGGCTCATTTGCACTAGCGATCAACCCCGCACGTGTTACACTTGAGCAGCTTATAGAGTGATGCACCAGAATAGCGGTTCACCGCTATGGCGGCGTGCCGCTGTTGAACCACGTCAAGCAGTTGAATCACTGCAGGGTGGAAACTGCGTTATGATCCCTTATAAATAAAATGGACGCTGTCGAGGTAGCCAGTGTTAGCTGTTTTTACTATCGATGAAAAGAATAGAAAAGAAAGTTGGTTACATCTTTTATTGAATGACAGCGTGATACACACGTGCAAACTCGCAGTTTCCTCAACAGATCCGCCTAGTGCGTATAGTTAAGATAGTAGCCAGGCAGAAAGCGGGTCGACGTCTTCCGTTTAACCACCGCAGTTAGTATTTTGTGTTAGTTTAGTGTGTACTAAATGAGCCGTTGCTTATTAAAATAAAGAAGCGTCTAACCGCATGCTTAATCGCTCATGCCGACAACCGCTAATACGCATGGCCCTAATTGCGCCTGATAAAAACAACACAGGATAATTATATAACATTTTTTTTATTCATTTTAGTATTGACTACATGGTCTTTCAAACGACAAAGATAATAAATAAATTCAAACTATATAACAATATATAAGGAACTTCTACATTTAAAGTCATGCCTAAATGGAGGTGAATAATACACGAGATTGTGCGCTCAGATTCCATATATGCTTTAAAGGAGATATGAAACCCGCCGGTACTCACTTAAGCGTGTTTTTAAGAGGTTCTATATTTATATCTACAAGAGAGAAAGCGTAAACCGGCTTCCAAACAAATTTCATTTCTTATCGGAGTAATAAACACGTTACGACGGTGTTATCGTGAATTTATGCCTTCTTATAACTTTAATCTTGCACCGTTATTTCTTTATTTTTTATGTAAGGCCTTAAATATCTAATGAAAATATTTTCACTTTTACTGCAATTCTTTGGGTCTGGCCATTCGAATAATTTTTAGCTAAAATGTAACATACTTGCCTATATATCTAATCAATAAGTCGCGATTTAGTTTTTGACATACATGAGAGAAAACCTTGGTTCATAACTTTTTATATAACTTCGATATTATCCGCAAAATATCTTAAACCGTAGGTACTTACGGCCTAGGTACCAGGGCTTCACTAAATTTGTGTGTGATTCACTAAATTTGTGCAGAACCCTATATAAAGTTAATATTTGTGTAAATACATAAATTGTTCCTTTTGGGGTCTAGTTGATGAGATTATGCACTTATGTCTGATACAACTTTTCACCTTACGCTGATCTTATCATACATGCGTTACATGAGGTATCTTTGCTAGCGTGTAGTTTTAATCATCTCTTAAGCAGATGATAACATTTGAAAGTATTCGGATAGCAATGGATCGAAGTGAATACAGATTCGACTGAGAATCCACCGTTACCATCATCAGTTCATAATTAATATCCAAGAAAATCTTATCAGCAAATATTCGTTGCTAAATAGCATAAACCATACTCATATCATATTGATATAGTATGAGTGTTTAATAGATGCATATAAATTTCACGCAACAAAATGAGCTCCGCGATGTTAGCACCTCATGTGCGGAATTTCGATTTACCAATTATACCATCTGAAAGGTCAGAAATTGGTCATAAAAGGTCAGTTGATCTTATTAATTGGTCAGCGATAGAAACATTTTTATTAAGGGTTAAAGTTTTTCAAGGTTATTGAGAAATTTTAGTACCTCATTCGCGAAAAATTAAAAAGTCCACCTATGCGCGATCGAGAAGCATTCCCCGATAATTGGTCAGCTTATATAAATATTTGGTCGGTTTAATTTAATATTTAAAAAAAAAATAAGTTGGCATTGTCGTAACGCGCATGACGGTTAATTGTATCAGGACAGTGAGCACTTACACACAGCTCTTTGCTGGTGTAGGTTTATCAAGTCCACATGGTGTCGTAAACACGGTAACTTTTGAAAATATCAATTCTTCAACTTAATCTATTTTTAAAACTCTTCATCTATCATGTGGGAAGTCTTGGAATGTAAACGGCAGTTAAATTTTGTTTTCTTTAGTTATAATTATTTTTTTTCGGCTAAGAAATGGAGAAATTTTCGGTGTTTTAAGCAGCCTTGTACTAATATATATTAGAGAATTAATATAAAGTTAGAGTTGAAACACTTAAATTATAATAAATGTATTTTAGAAATTAATTTTCATTGTAATTTTTTATGTAAATAAAATATTCTTAATTTAAAAAAAACCAGCCAAGTGCGAGTCGGACTCGCGCACCGAGGGTTCCGAACAAATCCGTAGGTATATAGGTTTAAAATTATTAAAAATACTTTTATTAAATAATGTAACTAAAAATTTATGCTTTTCGCAATTTTTCCTTTATCTGTGCTATAAAACGTTGGTTTGTACCAAATTTCAAGATTCTGAGTTCACGGGAAGTACCCTGTAGGTTTTGAATCCCTTGCGAATGTCGAAAATTTGCGGCATAAACGGCTGTATCTTTTGATTGCGTTGGCTAAAAATTTGATTTTTTCACAGCTCCAAAAGACAGTAGACTTTAGTATTTGATATAAATTTCAGCTTAATACCTCCACGCGTTCCTGAGAAAAAGGGTCTTGACAGACAGACAGAGAGAGAGAGAGGGAGAGAGACAACAAAGTGATCGTTCCGGGTTCCGGAACCGATTTTTTCTTTAAGAGGTACGGAACCCTAAAAATCATATTTTTATAAAATTATTATAAAACAAGCTAGTTAACTATCATTACCCAAATCTCATGCATGCACTTTCACCTTCACGTACTTTAAAAAAATATCCTATTTCTTTCTCCACTCTTATATATTTGATAGTAGAAAATATCTAAGTTTTTTTCTCAAAAAAAATATAAAAAATATTTCCCCCCCTCCGTCTCGTTCATAGTAAAGAGCTGTGCGTAAGTGCTCACTGCCCTGATACAATTAACCATCCCAAAGCATGCGCGTTATGACAATGCCAAATTTTTTTTAAATATTAAATTAAACTTACAAAATATTTATATAAGCTGACCAATTATCAGCGAATGCTTCTCGATCGCGCATAGGTGGAATTTTTTATTTTTTCGCGAATGAGGTACTAAAATTTCTCAATGACCTTGAAAAACTTTAACCCTTAATAAAAATGTTTCTAACGCTGACCAATTAATAAGATCAAGTGACATTTTATGACCAATTTCTGACCTTTCAGATGGTATAATTGGTAAATCTAAATTCCGC
Source organism: Parnassius glacialis (assembly GCA_033319125.1). Classification (NCBI taxonomy): domain Eukaryota; kingdom Metazoa; phylum Arthropoda; class Insecta; order Lepidoptera; family Papilionidae; genus Parnassius; species Parnassius glacialis. Next base: position 15,370,370 of record JAVANC010000013.1, on the reverse strand, counting down.
ACATGAGGTGCTAACATCGCGGAGCTACAAAATAGTACTGTATATATTATACAATAGATTTGATGAATTTCGTATAACAAATAAACAAAACTACGAAAAAGCTACGCTGCTACGAGATTGCTACGGGTCATCGCGAGCTTTCGTACTTAACCCCTTTAATTTTATAATATCGAAAATGAATGGGATTTTCAGCATATTTCAATCTTCTCTTCAATCAATATTATTAATCATCTCTTAAGCAGATGATAACATTTGAAAGTATTCGGATATCAATGGATCGAAGTAACTACAGTCATTCGACTGAGAGTCCACCGTCATCATCATCATTTCATAATTAATAGTCAAGAAAACTTTATCAGCATATATTCGATGATATAGTATGAGTATTTAATAGATGCATATAAATTATACGCAACAAAATAGAAATAACAAATAAACAAGACTACGAAAAAGCTACGCTGCTACGAGATTGCTACGGGTCATCGCGAGCTTTCGCACTTAACCCCTTTATTTTATAATATCAAAAATGTATGGGATTTTCAGCATATTTATTAAAAATAAAAATAAATTGCAAATTTAGTATTTTGAATCGGGTAGTTTGCTCCTTCTGTCACCCCGTAAATGAACTTTAATATTACGCAAAATTGCAAATAAAAGTCAGTTACATTGATGCTTAGCTTTTAAAATTACTATTTATTTTGTATTAAAATTTGAGTAGGTCTAGTGGTTGTAAGCGCGACAGCTGATCATGAGAATAGAGAATAGATAGTGCTCCTTGGAAACGACGCATCGTAGTCGTCAGGGGTGACAACGCATCTACGTTTGGTTCTTCATCGAGGATAATTAAAGATGTCTACGGACCACAGCATCCACTTACCATCAGGTGAACTGTGTGCTTTTTTGTCACCCTTATTGTATAAAAATCCTGTTAGTATATAAAACATACACACTGGAACTATAATTTTATCCTCCGCAGATGGCTATCCTCCGTTGAGACCAGTCGACGTGACCCAAATTGAGTCGGGTGGACATTGTCATTAGTACATTATTAATAGTACTAACATACCAGTCATTATATACTTTTACTACTTATCCCAGTCATATCAGTAAGTTTTTAACCGAGTTCAAAAAACGTGGAGGTTTTTTATTTGACACGTATGTTTTCACCGATTTGCCTTTTTTATATAGAATAAGGGTGATAAACGAGCACACAGTTAATGCTCGATTAGGAATGAAAATGCAGGTGCGATGTGATTCCTTGAGAACTAAGATGGAATGCCTCGTTTTCAGTAAAAAGGGTCTCCGTTTCTCTACACTCACCATGGTGAGTGTGCACCACCAGCATGGGTCTCTCGGTCAAGCCGACTCATTCGTGCTACAAATGTAATATAGCTGCCGCGTGGCTTTACCAAGTATAAAACGTATTGTCAGAAACGGCAGATTCTCTTTTTATTAATTGGTTACACCTCAGTAAATTCCATCCCTGAGGGTGAAAAATAGACGATAAAGATTTTAATGTAACAATTAAGACGACAGTTTAGTTGTTAACTTGAACTTGTGATATTCTACTCAAAAAGGTATAATAAAAAGTAAAAAACATATTCATAAAAAATAATAGAGAAAATTCAACGTAATAAAAGTTTTTAGTTTATTTTTAATATAATAATAAGCTTACCGTAGGAATCTGCGAAAAATGTCCCAAGGTCGTTCCGGTAAATATCAGAGACTGAACCCTTGTAGGGTTTATTGAGATTTCATTATTCGATCTTTGCGTCGTGGTTAAATGATATAAACATCATTATTTTAGTACCTAGTTTGCACGCTTCTGTAATATTATGTCGCTTGCCAAGTGTGGTAATTATAGGAGAAGCTTGTGTTCAGCAGTGGACTTTAATATGGTGTAGGTACTGAATGAATGCGACTATAAAGACAAATCATCCCTACAGTGTGAGAGGCCATTTTCAGCGGTGGACTTTTACAGACTAATGAAGAAGAAAAAGAAAAAATACAGTTGGGATATGCTTGTAAGTTCATATTAATAATTTTATATTGACATATATTTTTATTAACATAGATTGGTATATGAACGAAGTATAAAAATAACTTTGTAATATACACCGTAAGAAAAAGACTTGTTTTCTAAGTTCTCTAGTTATTCTCGTGAGAGTTTTACGGCGTCCCGTCGTTTATGAAGTAAACAATATTAAGTGTAACACAATCTACGTTGAAGTTTACGTCCGAAAATGGTGATGTTTGAGATTACGAGCAGCAAAATTGAACCGGCCGACCGTTGTTTAACGATGTTGCGTAACACCGAAAAACTTCTGTCGTTTTTACTTCAATTTTGTAGTGAATATTACTCGTGTGTACAGTATTTTGCCTATATAACTTTAATGACAAAGTTACAGTATGCTTTAGTCGGATGCTAAATTCTAGTTTCGACCTCAGGCGATTTAAAAAAACACTTAAATAATTGCTGCCTAAAAAGTCTTATACGATAAAAAGCTACGTCTAGCAATTTCTAAATTGTAAATTGGAGAAAAAATAAATACTTACATGGTAGAGGTAAAGATTGGTGTCATATCCCTTATCCTTGTCTTTAGGCAAGCCATGTTCATCCGTGTCACCTGAAACAGACAACGTTTGCTAAATATCTTATTCATCCATAAAAGTCAACTACTGAACCCTCCTCCTTCCCTCAATAATAATCAATAAAATAGGCCTCCCTCATAGATTGCCTCATGGGGGATTAGTTGCCACGCTTGCCAAGTGGGTTAGCAACTGCAGTTTTTTTATTATTTGGAGTTGTTATCAGCAAGATGCTGTTGCCCATCTCCTGTTTCATTTTTCCAAATAACTAGTTATCAATAATTCGAATGTTAACCTCAAGTAGTAGATAATTTCATATATTTTGATAAATACATATTATAATAGTATTAGATAAGTTATTTACTTTGCTTTGAAGGTAAAAGTTTATGAAAGCTGGTTTGTTTCATGGTCCTAACTTTTTAAGTAGACTCTTCTTACTTACACCCCCAGAGTAAGCAAAAACAACGTTAATATGAATCACAGTAACAGAGCCGTCGTATCTAAAGAGTTAAGCGCTCGCTGTAAATTTCACAGTAATTGAGCAACCCGGGTCCGAGTCTCGCCGGCATCAATGAAATTACTAATTATAATTTTAGTTTAGTTTGAATTGAAACCTGCATGTCTGGAGCACAGCGGACATTTCCTTGCCATAAAACCCTAAATAGGGTGGGTCTCTGGTTCTCTACAATCACCATACGAAACACAGCAGCATTGAGATGCTATAAATAGTGCTGTAAGATAAATAACATTTAAAAGCTTCATTTACATTAACTATTCAGATGTAAGGACCTAAATGTATAAAAATGAATAATACATGTACATTTTTAACTAAAAATGTATTAGAAAGAAGTTGAGATACAAAGTAGATAATTATAAAGAGGTAAGTTGAAGTAGAGGTGAATAGTTTCATGTATTTAATATATTTCAATTAATTGCAATTATTACATTTAAAATATTTTATATTTAATTAAATAAGTATTAGGTAATTTTAGATATGTTTTCTATTATCGTATTAGAAATAATGACTGAATGTGTCGTTATTTAGTTCGTATTAGTTAATTTTAGATGTTTTCCCGTTATCGTATAAGAAATAATGACTGAGAATGTTGTTATTTAGTTAGTATTAGGTAATTTTAGATATGTTATCCTATTATCGTATTATAAATATTGACAGTGAATGTTGTTATTTCGTTAGTATTAGGTAATTTTAGATATGTTATCCCATTATCGTATTATAAATTATGACAGTGAATGTTGTTATTTAGTTAGTATTAGGTAATTTTAGATATGTTTTTCCATTATCGCATTAGAAATAATGACTGAGAATGTTTTTTTTTATAGAATAAGCGTGACAAACGAGCACACAGTCCACCTGATGGTAAGTGGTTGCTGCGACCCATAGATGTAGATGTCTACATCTATCCTCGTTTGCGAATCAAAATACAGATGCGTTGTCACCCGTGAGGACTAAGATAGAATGCCTCATTTCCAGTAAAACGGATCTCTGGTTCTCTACACTCACCATACGAAACACAGCAGCGTTAAGCTGCTATTTTACGCTGGTATTCTGTGAGAGCGTGGTCCTTCCCCGGTCGAGCCGACCCATTCGTGTTACAACTATACTACTTGTGGCGGCGCTGTCGTCGCGCCACAAGCGAAACATATCGAAGCCTAAAATGCGCTAACAAAGTTCCGAAGATAAAGCAGTATATAATATAGAATAGCTCCGAAGTACCACTCGGAGCGTTGGCCACTCCCCGGGCAGAACACCTTGCCCGGCGGGAGATCTACCCTTTTCCTTTCACCTGCCACATACTAATATAGCTGCAGCATGGCTCTACCACGTAAAAATGTTGTTATTTAGTTATTATTAAGTATTAGCTAATTTTAAATATGTTTTCCCATTATCGTAATAGAAATATGTTTTTATTACAATTATACAATAATATAGGTAAAATACAAATTATATAAGAACAAAACATTTTTCTATGTAGTCAGTATTGTAAATGTATAAAATATTAACACCCAATACGAGTTGAAATTGAATGAATTAAGATACAAAGCCAATCCAATTGACTATCAGCAAATATAACGTGTAAGAGAACGTTGAATGGAAAGTAAATACGTAACAATTATAATAAAGGTATTCAGAATTCACATTAAATGACGTAAAATAGAACAAAGACCGCGAATTGGTCTTGGTTGGACTAGTCGACTACTGTAATGTTACGATGGTATTACATTGTTTAACGCTGAACGCTTTTTCAAGGAGATAATGTCTTTTTATTTTGTAAGGTAGGCTTTAACGAAAGTATCTATGGCGTATTTAGGTTAGGTTTAGGTAAAATTTATAAATGTAACATATAAAAAAGGAAAGAAAGGTTATAAACACTAATTTTTCAATGTTTCTACAAAACTTGTAAAAAAGAAACGCCCATTTACGTGTTCAGAGACTGAAAGCACAAAAATAAAAAAGTTACTACTACATTTGAATAACATACTAAAATTTGAATAATGTAATAAAATATCAGATTATGGAAGTGTAATTTAAAAATGGTCATTATATTTTTAAAAGTATTTCTGTCAGAAAACTAACAAGACTTTTCAAGCGGGCTAGAATTGTGTTAAACAACCGTGTGTACGAGACACATTTATAAATAGAAAGCAACAACGCTGAGGCAGACGTCTAGTTACAGCACAATTCAGCCACAAAGAAATAATTTGTTCAGCGAGCGAACGAGGAAAATCTGAAATAGGATCGTAGCTTTGCCTTTATCAAATATATGAGGCGACAACCCTACATTCGGAGAATTCATAGCTTAGAATTTCAGAATGAACATATAGGGAAAAATATTTAACGTTTTATATACCGTATTAATTTATTTTTCACAATGTTTACTTTTAGAGTAAGTATTTAAGTACTCTCAATTCTTCTAAAAATCTTATAATTGATATTACCATTGATGAATACGAAGGGTATTCGGGTGAACTATTATGATATTGGAGTGAAAGGTGAGCTAAAATCCATCGCGTGGTATGTGGCAACAGCAACCAATAGAAACTTGTTTACTTCAAACAACAAATGTCACAGAAGTCTACTCACGCTGAAGGTTGAAAATGAACCGGCTAAGAGGTAAACCGGTTATATATAATATATTATATTGACTGTCCCGTCTTTTAAACCAGGGCAGAGTACAGCAGTAGGACAGCAGCGGAGCGGCCTACATAATTATATCCACGTGCACGTACACACATGCGCACACACACACACCAAATTGTCGTTAACACGCCTCGTATTAATTAACAACATTTATGGTCCAGAGTCCTTGTCGGCCTTTATACTTATTATTAAGGTGATAACGAGCATAGGGATGGGGAACAGTAGCTATACAATAATTTTGATGGATCGTGGAAATTTAAAATAAATTAATAGTGTGATTATATACCGATAGGTTAGCTTAAGAGAATTTATACCTCATTTTGTCTCGTGGATGTCGTAACAGGCGACTAAAAGGTATGCCAGAAAGAAAAGGCTACCGATAGATCGGGTTTCTTGAAATACCGAGATCGGAGACTGGGAGCAGCTTCAAAGGTGCATGAACTCTGTTACTGCAAAAACCGATCCTCTTAGCATGAATCCTCTCTTTGTCAGAATAGACCCGGACAAATAGTGCACTTTCACGATCTTAGAATTCCTTCCTCCATAGGCCAACTGTGTTTATAATTATTAGTTTAAGTAGACGAAGTAAGTCAATAATGCTTCTATACATAACTTTTCTTGTCAATGTCAAAGGTTGACCTTTTCTCTGCTCCTAAATAAGATTGTGCGGCGGCAGGGAAGCGTATATGAATATTATTTTGAACGTAATTACATATATATTGAGGAAAGGTCGGTGGTGTTTCGTAATATCTTATATAAATTTAATTTAAGAAATGGTTTATATGAAAGCCTAATAATAATAATGTCCTCGAAGCTGAATTTTGGTTACGGAGGCCAGTCTAAACGAAATCTAACCATCTACGCTAATCTCCGTCATCTACAAAACGAATAGTTATGTGCACATGAGTGTGGGCCCAAGCACAGGTGCAATCTCTTTTCCCTCATTCTATTAGTTCTTGAGACTGAAACTCAACCCAAACGAAGAGAAATCGAGCGCAGGACCAACAGGTTTACGTGCTTTCCAAAGCAAGGGGGTGAAACACCACTAATTTCTTATCTCCAGGTTGCTAGCTACTGAGAATTACTTGCCGGAAAATTCCAATAATTGATTTGGCATGACCCGGGATTTGAACCCGGAATAAGTAGTCGTGCTTACGACTATCATGCCAATTGCCAATAAGATAGTCAAATTCTAGTCACCTTGTAGCCACATCGAGTTCTTTTGGTTTATCTAGTTACTAGGACAATAACGCCGCCTGGTGATATGTCGATGATGTGGCCTATAGACATCTACATTTATACCCGATTAAGAATAAATATGCAAATGCGTTGTCACCCCTGAGTACTAAGATGGAATGATTCGTTACCACTAAAAAGGGTCTCCGTTTGTCTACACACACTATACGAAACAGCGACATTAAGTTGCTATTTACGCTGGTATAAGTCCTACCACGGTCGAGCCGACCCATTACAACCATAATACATAAACTGCAGCGTGACTGTACGTACCACTTACAATTAATAATAATATGCCAAACCATTGGAACATTTAGCCGTTTCTCTTGATTAGTTTTCATTAAAACTTATAGCTGCGACAGAATGTTTGAAGAATAGGTCAACCGGGACAGGCTTGAAATTAATTTTGTTAAACATTATATGTCCATATATATATATATATATATATATATATATATATATATATATATATATATATATATATATATATATATACGAGTACCGGGACAAACTTGTGTCTGAAGTCGAGTCTTTGCTGAAGTCTCGGATTAGGGGCGACTAAATCTAGTCCAGTTCAATCCCCAGAAGACACAAGTATGCGCGTTTAACGCTAAAAAACCGGCCAAGTGCGAGTCGGACTCGCGCACCGAGGGTTCCGAACAAAATCCGTAGGTATATAAGTTTAAAATTATTTTTATTATATGATGTAACAAAAAATTTATGCTTTTCGCAATTTTCCTTTATCTGTGCTATAATAAGTTGCTTCGTACCAAATTTCAAGATTCTGAGTTATCGGGAAGTACCCTGTAGGTTTTGATTCCCTTGCGAATGTCGAAAATTTGCGGCATAAACGGCTGTATATTTTGATTGCGTTGGCTTAGAAGTTTGATTTTTTCACAGCTCCAAGGGACAGTAGACTTGAGTATTTTATATGAATTTCAGCTTGATAACTCCATGCGTTCATGAGAAAAAGAGTCTTGACAGACAGACAGACAGACGGACAACAAAGTGATCCTATAAGGGTTCCGTTTTTTCCTTTTGAGGTACGGAACCCTAAAAAGAACCCTTTTGTCGTATCTACTCAATTTCAAGGCAAGGGGAGTCCCTTGCTGCCTCAGCTAGCATCGGAAAACTCGGCGTCGACATATCGAATAGTGTGCAGTTTCGTGGTCACTTGGAAGGGAAGGCCAAATTGGTCTCTAAAAAGCTTGGCGTGCTCAGCAGAGAGAGACAGTATTTCATGCCGGCACATCGCTTGCAACTTTACAAAGCGCAAGTTCGGCCTCACATGGAATACTGTTCTCATCCACTTGACCGCTTCCAGCGCAAAGCGGTTCGAATCGTCGACGACCGAGTTCTTTCTGATCGGCTCGATACACTGGCACTGCGTAGGGATGTTGCATCCCTTTGTTTCTATCGAATTTACTACGGGGAGTGCTCTGAGGAATTGTTCGGATTAATTCCAGCCGCCAAATTTCAGAAACGCACATCACGTCACAATTCACGATGCTTGGCGGTCCACGACTGTGCGTTTTACTAGGAGTTTTTTTCCTCGTACAACTTCTTTATGGAATTGTGGACTTAGGGACTTTCAAGAAAATATACCTTTCTAAAAGGCCGGTAACGCATCTGCAATTCCCCTGGTGTTGCGGTTGTTCATGGGCGGCGGTAGTCACTTACCATCAGGTGAGTCGTATGCTCGTTTGCCCCCTATTCTATAAAAAAAGTGTAACATTATGCACGACAACAAAGAAGGTTAATCTGTTCAGGTTTAAGATAAATTTTGATTTTTTAAATACTTAAAAAGAGCTTGGAATGATGTTCCAAAAGGTTTTTTTATTTAAACTAGGTGATGGAATTCCCTTTCTGCACAGGATCCCATCTGGTACTTACTAAACATTTAGAAAAGTAATTATGCCAATTATATATATATATATATATCATAAAACTGTTACTAATAAAATCTTGTAGTCCCCAATTCCACTAGAATTGAGTGTCAAATTATGCTACACAATCTCTTTTATGATGAGAGAAAATTGTTTCTGGAATTTACATAATAGTGAGAATAACCTGCTATTTTTTTTATAGAGATAAATTGCAAGGTTAGGACATATTCAAAGCGAAATAATTTTAGTATCGAAAAGTCTATATCAAATGCTGTAAAGATTGTACAGTTATTTAATCATTTCCGAATATTATCATAATAATCGTTAATAAAAAAAAATAACATTGAGAATAAGAATACAACAGAAACATTTTTATCACAATAGAAATTCTGCTAACACGACGCAATAACTTATGTGGCGGCTGGTGGCACGGGTCAATAAAACAAAGTTTATACTGTTGACGATTTTTTATCATATTTACGTAGTAAAAACGTAATTACCATAAATATTTTTTATTTTCACAACGGCTAAATGGTGTCAGCGGTAATAATCCTTTCATTTAGTAACCCGCTTGGATTGTAATTGCCTTCGTTTGCAATTGTTAAAAATAAGCTTTTGTCAATACGTGCTTCATCCCGCGGCACAACAGGCTCGTCCGTGCGTTAATTATAAGGATTTAAATAGGTTTTATTCACATCATCTGTGTAGCAGTTATTTGTTTCAGTATAACAATTATTTATTTTGTGAACAATACTGATGTAATTATGTTCAGTAACAATTCTGGATTCCATCAACGATTTGTATAATATAAAATATGCTTCGAAAACAAAATAAAGAAAATGTGGTTTTAATTAGGAAGGATAATACATTCATTGATGATACATTGATATAACTTTCAAATAAATTTGGCTGTACAATACACACGCCGGCTTGTGTAAGTTAAGTACTATGCTTATAACCTTCGCGCAAGTGTAAGCAATAAGTTGATAAAGTTTTACCGCAAAATGAACGCTATGGCAGCGCATAAAATACGAACAAACAAAAAAAAATTTTTATTGATGAGTATTTATATATTTAAATACTCATCAACGTTATACATACAACATACAACTAATTATAAATAAATTGCGAAGTCTAAACTGTGGTACGTATCCCAAGGCTATATTGTGATGATATTGAATTAAAAATAAAAAAATAAAACAAGCTACGTTTAAAAATTACTGAACTAAAAATTTCTAATGTTATGACAGTAATGCTATACAGAGATAAAGTGGTGTTTAACGGTCCTCTTTAGGTAATTCTGATGAAAATAATTTTGCGTTTAAATTGGGAAAGCTGTCACTAAAAAGTCCAAATGTGTTATCGAAAATCAATTAATAACTATTGTAAAATTCACAGATAGGAATGAGGTGAGAATTACGAATTTTGTCGAGACAGTATATGTGTATAACGTTAAACAAGAATGGCAAGTCCAGAAGGGTTTTATGTTTTCAAATCCTTTGGTAAGTGTTGTGAACTTCTTACATAAACTCTAGTACATAAGCCACCTGCGATCCAAAGCTCAATTTTTAATCCAGTATCCTTCCCCAGATCGTTTACCTCGGCCGTAAGGATTTTATTACTGATATAATATGACGACGATATAGGATTTTTTTAAATATAAAATGACAATTTCAGTCAGAATCTAACCAATTATAAACATTAACAATATATTTCTGTAATAGTTTAACATCACTCACGGTTTTGATTGTTGGTTATATCATTATATCGTTGGCATACAGCGAATAATGCTGTATTTATACACAAGTCTAAGTCATTTATAACAGCACATACAGAATTGGTTCAAATTGCGAATCCTGAGGTACTACAGAAGTAGCCAAAATGATTTTGCATGGAAAACCTTTATTACGACGTCTTGTAGCAGATGCTTCAAATAAAAAGTTGTACATGCCAAGAATCTACTTGTCATATCAAACATATGCTCAATTTTGTATATTAGGACAGCATGATTTATCTTATCAACTAATAGAAAAAAAATTGTGTTTATGGAGTTAATTTGCCTACTTCCGTGTATGCTATCAGCCCTGTCACTTATATATGGCATCAGATTACTAATCACAGACATGCCGGCGCAAAAACAATAATACTTAACACGAATCAATGAATTCATGTGATTGTATAGATCTGGACAAACTAAAGAATGTAATATATTGAGAAAATTTTAAAGAGCTCTCAATTGACACGCCTCACGACGATCTCAAAGGAACTTGATCTTCTTATATTACCCCCTTTTTTTTTTGCGGATGGAAAATCATCTAATAACGCCTTTCGCTGTGGGTGGAGCGGAAGGGAGTGTCAGACTTTTACTGACTAAAAACCATCCGTGTTCCTTCAGTGCCCTTACGTTTCGGAGCCGCGGTATCTCTTTCGAACAGCCCGCAGCCCAGGCAGGTGTCGGCCCTTGCCCCCTTCACGCTGCTGACAGCTCTTTGAGGCGCGCGTGGAACAAAACGCGCCGTCGACACGGCCTGTCGTCGTTAGACGGACGGACGGCGAGCTACCCATTGCTCGCCGTCCACAGGCCCGCGCCTACGGTGGCTGGGGGCCACGACGTAGCCCCCGACGCCCGGGGCGTCTTCCGCGGCGGCCGAGAAGGAAAGCTGTTGCTCTTTCCTTCTCCCGCTCCGCCACCTCCTTCGCTAGCATCACTGCTTCGCAGAAGGTGGTGACGGCATCCCATTCCGTCTCGCTCCGGACCATGGCTTCGACCAGGGCCGGACGCGAGAGGTCGCCGCCGCCTATCGCCACTACGAGGACACGGCGGTGCTCCGCCCAAGCAGGGCACACCTCCACGGTGTGCTCCACCGTGTCCTCCGGTCGATCCTCGCAGTGGGAGCACCCGGGCGTTTCCTCCCGCCTGATTCGGTGCAGGAACCTCCCAAACACACCGTGTCCGGTGAGGACCTGCGTCAGGCGGAAGGTGAGGACGCCGTGGCGTCTCTCAAGCCACTCCTCAAAGAGGGGTCTTATCGCCGCTATAGTGGCGTGCCCAGCACGGGGTTGCGACAGTCGCTCTCTCCATGTCGCCATGAGATCATGCCGGAAGTCTGTCCGCTGCGCGACAACTTGCCGCGGCAGCGGGGTTTCCCCCCGGCATAGTGCCTCCGCGCGCCATTCGTGCAGGCGCGCGAGGAATATCGCCTCCAGATCTCATGGCGGCAATCCGGCAAGGAGGCTCGCCGCCTCGCGGGAGATCGTGCGGTAGCCGCGAACCATCTTTACGGCAACCACCCTTTGGGGCGCGTTTAGGTGGTGGACGGCAAGCCGCGCCAAACCACGCGCCCACACCGGGGCCCCGTAAAGGGCCATGGACTTCACGATCCCCGCGTAGAGCCTCCGGCAGGAGGCGTTTGGCCCCCCCAGGTTCGGCAGGAGCCGCCTGAAGGCAGCCCCGGTCCGTTCCAGTTTGGGAGCCAAACGTCGGAAGTGCTCAACGAAGTTCCATCGGCCGTCGAGGACGAGTCCTAGGTACTTCAACGTCGACTCGACGCCGATGGATACCCCTCCTACCATCACTGAGGATCCCGGTGGTGGCCTGTTCCGAGGACCATGGAAGTGCATGGCCTCGGACTTGTGCAGAGCCACCTCGAGACCCAGTTGCCGGATCCTCTCAACGACTATCGCAACCCCGCGTGTCATAGTTTCCGCCGCCGCCTCGTACGACCCCCCTTGTGCCAGTACCAGCGTGTCGTCAGCGTAGCAAACTACGCTGACGCCGGTAGGGAGGTCGGCGCGCAGCACCCAGTCGTAACCGATGTTCCACAGGGGCGGCCCCAGAACCGAACCCTGTGGGACACCGCACGACATCTCTCGCCGGTTCCACTCACCGTTGCGTCCGGGGTAGATGACGGCCCTGTCCGTCAGATAGTCCCCAACTATACGACGGAGATAGGTCGGCACCCGGTGATATCGGAGTGCCTCTCTAATGCAGCTCCAGGGCATGGAGTTGAAGGCGATGTCGAGAGACATCCCCAATCATCATCCGCCAAGACAACCCCCCCCTGGCCACTGCATCCCCCGTCGTGAGGGCTCTCACGCGCATGATGGCGTCCACCGTAGAGCGCCTCTTGCGGAAACCAAACTGGTGTTCCGCAAGATCCGGCCCCGTCCCCGCAAGGTGCTCGGCGAGGCGGTTTGCAATTACTCTTTCAAAGAGCTTGCCCACCTCGTCGAGCAGCACCACGGGCTGGTATGCGGACGGAGAGTCCGCAGGGCGCCCCGGCTTCCAAATGAGGACCAGCTTCCCCGTCTTCCAACGAAGCGGGAATTGGCCTCTCTCCAAGCATGCGCTTAGGAGCCCCTCCACTTATATTACCCCCTAAACTAGCCATTTAGTCGAAAATTCTAATTTAAACAGATTTTTTTTTGTATTTATGTGATTACATTTAGTAACTGTGCTAAGTTTCAGTTATCTACTTGAAATTATCTCTGAATATATATCTACGACAATCAGACAGACGCAATGTTGATTTCAATAGTGTTCTGCTTTACTAACAAACCCTGAATAGCACAATTATTTTTGAAAAATATTGGAATGTACAATTCCGTATCAATAATATAAGAGAGTGGAGTAATATACTATACTTCCTATACTTCCCATTTCTGGACACATGCATTTTCTTATTCCTGAGAGTTTAAAGCAGAAAGAGTTCATTGTGCTTTTTCAACGAAGATTGGCAGAATTCACATGCCCTCTAATTTTTTTAGCCATATAGATTTTCTTACGATGTTCTCTTTCAACGCCGATTACTTGATAAACTTAAAATTGCAATTAACAATTGCATTGGTTAAAATTATTTTTACGGATATTATCGCTTTTGATTTACTTATTATAAATTCCCGACGTTTAGGGTGCTTTAAATCATGGCCACCGAAGGGGGAGGGGGAGTGAGATGTTTGATATTCCAATGTCATCGGTCAGGCACCACAAGGGATCTGTGACAGAAAACATCTGACCGCCGAGTTTCAGTACTTCAAGCAAATATTGCAAGACAACAAGCTTCAGGTCCCGCGCCTGCGTCACAGTGACCGAGTGAAGCCGGCCACAGTCGAGCGTGTGCCTGCTGTACTACCATATGTCAGAGGAGTCATACCACTAGCCGCTGAAGAAGATTAGTCAATCTTTACCATTTGTCAAGTGTCATATCCCTCTACAAGATGCAGAAGTGTACAAACTTGATTGTGAATGTGGTTTCTCTTACATAGGACAAAAAAGATCCATAAAAACCCGCGTGGAAAAGAAGAACATGTAGCTGACGTGAAGCACCGACACTACGGGAAGTCTGCATCAGATTTCGCAAAAGAACACCGATTTCTGCCAAGAATGATACGCGAGGCTATTGGAATTATATTTAATTACATCCTAATTTCAATAGAGAACATGGATGATATGTTTGGGATCCTATAATTAACAAAATTAAATCCAAACCCAAGCATACCACTGCATGACTTCAAGATACTGTAAGCTCGTTCTGTGTAGATCGGACTAAAAATTAACATTTAAAAACTGAAGATCCGGCTACCTATGACATCGAGACGTGTGTAAAGCACCCGACATGTCGGGATTTTAAAATAAGTAAGTTGAACGCGATAAAATCCGTAAAAATAGTTTCATTCAACGTGTAGTGCTCGCATAAATATATTCATTCATTTCATTAATATGGCCTTTAGGTATTTTAAGGAGAGTGTTTATTGAGCTACCATTACATAAATTCATGATATAATAAAGTTTAATTTTCTTAATTATGTACTATAAATGTGGAGTACTTGTTAAACAAAATCGAGAAATAGCTTGTATAACACCACTTAACAACCTCAGAGTTTCCTAAGCGGTTTCAAAGTTAAAATGGCCAATATCTTGTTTTCCGAAGGTTGTTTGGAACTTCCTATACGCTCACTTATGAAAATTCTATAGTTCGTGTAATGGCCTGTACTTTCAAGTTTGCCAACTTTTACCTCACCCGACATAAAAAAATATGGCGTAGTATTTTCGTTTACTGGTTGTTTAATAAAGTGCTATCGAAGTATACAGAAGCACTTTAAAAGAAAATTATAATTATTGTCGGGTTTTTAGATTATTAAATAAACAATCACTATTACAGAATTACTACCTGAATTATGAAAATAAACAATAGATAACATTGTTTACTGAAAATTTGTAGGCTGAAATCTGAAAAATTTACGTTATCGCTAACGTCACTCAGATTTACGGGCTTAGCTTCAACACAGGACACATTACCACTTAAGCCCTATCTACCATCATCAGTCTAAATATTTATATTCGGAGCATTTTCAATATACAATCATAAATGTACATATAACTTTCCGTGTAAAATAGTGTAGGCTACGCTGTTTTTAGTGGTTATAGTACCTAGTTATCCGGATTCCGGATTCATATTTCAAATCCCAAGCGTCATTAATGTTTTTTTTATAGAATTGGGGTGACAAACGAGCACACAGTCCACCTGATGGTAAGTGATTGCTGTGGCCCATAGACATCTACATCTATCTTCGATTACGAATCAAAATGCAGATGCGTTGTCACCCGTGAGGATTAAGATGGAATGCCTCGTTTCCAGAAAAAAGGGTCTCCGGTTCTCTACACTCACTATACAAAACACAGCAGAGTTATGCTGCTATTTTACGTTGGTATTCTGTGAGAGCGTGGTCCTTCCCCGGTCGAGCCGACCTATTCGTGCAACAACTATACCAGTAATATAGCTGCAACATGGCTCTACCACGTAATAATGATACTGATAATTACATTTATATACTCTTTGGGATCCAGTATTTTATAGACTGACCACAGACTAATAACGGTGTCGTTGTATTTAAAAAAAAAGCCGATCGTGGGATTTATGATTGTAATAAAAAACTACAATTGTTTTAGCTATTATAAGCCAGTGTTTGACAACTACCATACTTGATGATAAGCGGCAATGCAGCCGAATGGTAAAGAGCACTGACTTATCTTAACAGAAGCCTATTCATTAATGCCTTGAAGATATATGTAGACATTGTAATGGGACAAAAAGACAGATGCTGGCAACTTCTGCCACTCCTTTACTGTACGCATGACGAACGCTGAAGCAAATTGATATAAATTAAATTGATTTTGTTTTGGTTTATTGCAATCATACACAATATAAAAAAAAACACAAGTTGACATAAAAACATACAGTTACGTTAAGAATATTTGGTTAAGGATTGCTTCTACTAAAGGAATATTTCAATACAAACAGTAATCAAAATATAAAAATGCGAAATCCAAAGAAATCTATCGTTTGTGTAACATTAAAGCATGATTAAAATTTCGTAGTATCTTAAGGCTGGTTTTTCAATCATCAGATAATAGTTAGTCATAGAAGAAAAAACAACAGGAACAAATTAAAAATTAGAGTTGTATGAACAAAATAGTTCAATTGTTTCACTTTTGTATTCAGTCAGATTATATATCATTTGATGATTGATAACTTTTATCTGATAATTCAAAACTGGGCTCTAAATCAGATTATGATATATTATATTAAAAATACGTTGTAAATAAGAATTAATTGTACTTAATTCGATAGCGTATTTGATAAGCTGATTGCAGTAGAATTACTTATGATTATAATATTATAATATTATAACTCGTATTTATGTCATGGTTTAGTAAACGATTTACGTAGTAGAGTCATGCTGCAGTGTATTATAGACAACACGATGAATCACACTCATATTCCTCCTTGATACCTTATAATCCTTTACTTCATTATCAGCGCTATGACTTCAAAGCAGAGAACATAACGTAATCGTCAAACTTAAAAAGTGAAATGGCAACTTCTCATCGATTCCGGCAATCTTTAACTAACGAGATTTTCTATAATTTCAAAGTTGTCACCCCTGAGAGCTAACATGGAATGCTTCGTTAAAAAGGGTCTCAGGTCATCTACACTCACCATACGAAACACAGCAGCATTGAGCTGCTATTTTACGTTGGTAATCTGTGAGAGGATGGTCCTCCCTCGGTCGACCCAACCAATTAATGCATGCTACAACCATAATATAGCTGCAGCGTGGCTCTACTATATATAAAACGTTCCTTGTCAACTTTAACACTCATAGGTAGGAAAATATTGGTATACACAGCTATAAGTAGATTTATAAGAAAGATATTTTCAATTTGGTTGCTCGCTTTTCGTTCTAGTTCGCAGCACGTCTTCGAATTTCAACTACAAATCTAAATTTCTGGGAAAACTCTTTTTCCGAAAATAGCATTCCTCGCTTATCGGTTTATTCAAACCGCTATCATATAAATATATCAACTGAGATGTATTAACCTGAAATACTTCGTAAACTTAAATACCAATAACGTTATTTTTAAATAGTGGCGTTAGTAATCACATAACATCAACTTTAGAAATTTATATACTGTATCCTGTAGTCGCTTAATAGACAACCTAGACCAAGAGTAACTATTTCAAGGTCATACAGATGTTTGTTCCACGCAGGAATTAAACCGGCCTGCAACTTCGTGCCAAACGCTTAGTCGCTTAGTCACTGAGATATCTAACGTATTACTAATAATAATTTGCCTCGAATTTTTAACTGCCTCGTTGATATAGAGGCCGGAAGCATAACTATTGATCACGCGGACCCGGGTTTAAATCCCAAATTGGGCCAATATCAATTTGATTTTTTTGTCAAGACATTCTCAGTAGCAGCTCGGAATTGGGAAGTTCCGTGGCCGTGTTCACTCCTTTGCTTCGGAAAATACGTAAACCTGTTGGTCCTGCGCTTGATCCCTCACCAGTCGGGTTGGGTTTCAGTCCCATCAAACTATGAGAATGAGGGAATATACTGTGCACCTATATTTGCTGCTATAATCCTGTTCTGCACAGATGAGTAGTCTGTTGAGACTGGCCGCCGCGCCGTGACAGAAATTCTGTCTAGAGGACATTGTAATAGTCATCTTTAATTTTTTTTAAATATTATTTAAAAGTTACTCAATACTTAAACAAACTTTATAACACACGTGTTATAAATTATCTACGCTAGTATTATATTAAATTCTCAAAGTTAATTTACTTGGGTAAAGAAATTGCACTCGTAAAAATAATGGCGATGTAGGTTGCATTAAGGAAGCCTTAAATTGAGGGATGTGGAGTCACGAGATCTCATTACTTTGTTGGCCATAACGACATCTTTGTTTACACAAACACTTAAGGCTTCTTTTTTACGTGAATTTTTTTTATTCTCCACGTTTTAAATATAATATAAATAATTAGTGTAAATAATAATAATATAAATTTTCTAAATATAACTAAATCATAATTTTTTACTTATCACCGATGAATTGAAATTTTATATCTACTAAGAAGATTATGCGCCGTCTTTCCTCAGAGTAAAAAAATACATACCTGGGTGTTTTTGATTAGAATTGAAAGAAATATCGACACGTTATTGACAAAAAATATTTAATCAAGAAGATCTTTGCAACTGTATTTTATAATGATTACGTCGACTTTTGTCGATTAGAAATAACAAATTAGATATATAATTTATAATTTTAGAATCATTCCTTTATTACAACAAATTATAGAGAATACGAGAGGGGCAATATTTTATTTAATTGTACATATGAACAGGCAAGAGTACCGAGGAGATAATACATTAAATGTTGGTTTTAATTATAGTTCGTTAAATTCGTTGAAATTTAACAGTGGTAGAGCCACGCGGCGGCTTTTGCTGTCGTACGTATAGGCCGGCTCGAACCGGGGTGGTACCACGACCTCACAGAATACCAGCGTGAAGTAGAGGTTTACCTCTGCGTTTCGCTTGGTGAGTGCAGGTGGCCGGAGGCCCTTTTTACTGGAAATGAGGCATTCCATCTTAGTCCTCACGGGTGACAACGCATCTGCATTTTGATTTGTAATAAAGGATAGATGTAGATGTCTATGGGCCGCAGCAACCACTTACCATCAGGTGGACTGTGTGCTCGTTTGTCACCCTCATCCTATAAAAAAATCTTTTCGTTAATCTTATTTCATATTAACATTTAGTTTTATTACTTCAATTAAGTTTTATTATTATTTTACTTTTAGTATTTAGATTTAAAATCTCACAAAATGCTAAATGTATGAATCGCAATATACTTTTAAATAAGAAAGAGTTGTGGTATGTTTTTCAAAACAATGGATGGTATAAAATATTTAATGAAAAAAAAAGTGAAAATATTAATGTAATAATTTATCGCCTATATTGGCGATATATTAAATATGGATCAAACCGGACCAAACAAGGTACCGTTAATCGACAAGCATGTCTACGTATATACAGGAATATTTTTCAAAGAACAGCCAAATTTTAAACTTATGTTCAAATATATAAATAACTAACTGTACCCCGCGACTTCACCCACGTGGAATTTATAGCGATTGGATTTCGTGGGGTTTAGTTTTGTTTTTATGCGCGGAACCCTAATTATTTTCCTAAAATTAAATTAGCCTAAGTTACTCCTTATAATATTAGCTATTTGTCAGTGAAAGTCCCATCCAAATGGGTTCACAGGTTTTTGCGTGATGCGTGTACAGACAAACGTCGTGTTAGAGTTTATTATAGTATAGAAGAAGAAGATAGATGATAAGCCGTTATAGCAGTTTTTGAAAATACGAGTAAAAGAGGCTTCTACTTTTATTTTAAATTATCCCAAATTGAATATGACTTATGGGGATCAACGTTTTTGCCTACCGATCGACCCTTACGAATGTGTTAAAATAATACATCTTATTATACAGTTAAAATAATACATTACCACGCATTTTGAATTTAAAAGATAAAAGGCACAGAATGTTTGAGATTGTATTTTGATTAATTTTTCTTCACCATTTGCCTATATTACTTATTCTGAACATTCTTTGCAAATTTGGTCGGTTATTGCAAAATAACTCTTTATATGGATGCGGAAAAAAGCGAGAGTGATGTGTTAGAATTTGTGGGATGATATCTCCAAATCCAAACAATACAAATGGAAGTCGGCAGTCTCTGCCTGATCCTAGGCGTGAGAGTTTAATATGTAAAGTAAAATTATTATAATATTCTATTCAACTTAAATCCCACATCGAATGAAACTTGAAGTCTTATTTGAATGTGTTACGTGTAAAACATGGCTTGAAAATTGCATTAGTTTGCAGCGTTTAAAGTTGTTAAAGTTATTTAGTGCATATTATACGGAAAAAGTTTTTAGCGGTGACAAAGCAATGTGGATATTAAAGTTGCTGTTGGAGCTAAACGCTTTTAGATTTACGTAACTTTAATACTGAATTCATTGTGGCTTTTCTATTTAATTAGTATACCGCTAGTATATAACCTCAAAGTTCATTCTAAAAGGTTTATGATCTTTAAAAAATATATCAAGTGAAGTTGCAGATGATATAGATTTCACGAGTCTACTCTCATTTCTGAGACGTTACGGGCCCATTAGACTGCTACGTTACTTTGCGTGCTGGCCGACTTCACTTCACGATTTTTCCTTCACCGTCGAGCAGGTGAGAGACCAGAACGTTCAAAATTTTCAAATTTCAATTTACTCTAACGCAGTTTGCTAGCGTACTTTGTAATTTACGATAAGAGCTTAGCCCTTGACTGCTATGATTCAAACTTGAAAAATGTTTTTAAATTTTTTATTTATATTGTGTCGAAAACTCATTTACTGAAATCAAATGTAAACGCAATATCAAAATACGCAAATATCTTATGTACATTTAACATAACACGATAAAATATCAATCTAGGTTAAAAAATTCGTCGATAAGATTTTATCTTATTGCTGATAACGAAATTTGACGATTGAAATATCTTGTTATTACTGAGTTTTTGATAAATTTGTTGTCAATAATATTATTTTGAAAAAGTTTGCAAAAGAGTAAGGATTTAGTACACTTTTATCTATTACAAAAATGGAATTTATTTTTGCATATAGTGAGGTGTTTTAAAAAAATAAATTTATATGAACCTATAAAGCGATATATTACAAAAGGAGTCGTTACAAATTGCTTATAGAACTTTCTGAACGCATTTGAGCTAAAAGGTTAGTTTCGTTTTCATAATGCATACAGTAAAGAAACTGAATAAATTGCCAGCATCTGTTTCCGTTCGTTTTGAATGTGGCTGTCTATAACAGAGCTGAGTGTTGATCACAGATAGAGTACAGTAATATATTCTAAGATTGTGCGATTTACTTACCACCAGGTGGGATTTTAGTCAAGTACTGGTTTCATTATCATCATCATCATTACAGTAGTACAGTACAATAGTACAATGTATTTATGAAATCATCCTCTAATTTCATCACATTTGTCTTAAGCTCATCAGTCGACTTTGTGATAGTAGACTACAGGAGGTAAGACATTAAGAATAAAATAACTGCAATGTATTTAATATTATTTTGATAACTGACCTCCTTATAATGTCTGGTATATAAAGAAAGTTTGTCTGACTCTGTGTTGTCAAGATTTTAATCTAGCTTTAAGTTAAAACACAGACAATATTAAAATATAAAATACAACAACAGCATGTTATACACTGCATAATTTACATTCGTAATGCGTACATCAAAGGTGTGGTATAATTTGTTGGCGTCTGCCTTTCCATCCAATTACAATCTGGTTGTCTTCAAGGCAAAAGTGAATACGCGAAGATAGTGCGACCTTTTTTTATATTATTCTAAGCCAGCGCTTAACTACTATACCACCTGATGGTAAATAATGATGTAGCCTAAGATGGTGATGCGCACTGACTTAATAAAATAGCCTAGATTTACCTTTGTTTACACAAAAAATTATAAGGCCTCATCATCGCTTACTCACTTTAATGACTCCTGTCACTTCACTCTTTTTAATTTTAATTTTAAATTTTAATTTTGCGCATGAGCTAAGAGCTCATGCGCAAAATTAAAATCATTTTTCCTTATACACAGCCTTACTTGGTGCTCTGTGATTGGTTGCTGCCTTAGTGTTCTCACTGTGGCGCGTGAAGCACTCTGTCTCGAGAGACAGCAGTCTCACGGAATTGTGAAGTGAATCATACACTTGTTGTAGCGCAAAGAGTGTTTTGTGCGTAACTCTGCTTTCTGGATTCCTGGTACTGGTATCGGCAACCGTAAGTAGAGTGAAACACACCCACCGCCCGGCGGTTATCGTTTTTTAATTTTTGTGTTGCTTGTTGCATTAGGCAACAGCTAGGTACACACTCTTGCGTATCAGCGCGCTAGGTATATAAGTGTTTGTTTTAGACACACACAGCTTGGTATACATCTGTGCTTGTGTTAGCATAGAATGTCTCGCGTAAAAAGTGCAAACGCGCAGCCTTAAAAAAGGCAGTTGAGCCGAACTCGGGCCCCTCGACCCCCACCGCCACTGCGGCAAAAAAGCACGCAATCACGGCTCGCGCTCAACCCCCTAAGCCTGCGGTCAATCCCGCAGTAAATGGGTCTCCTGCTGAACGTAGGGAAAAGCCTCCCATCATTGTTTAAGACAAAACCAAATGGAATAACCTCCAAAATTGGTTAAACTCTAAAAAATATACTGCCCAAAATTGCAAAACGCCGTCCAGGGCATTCGAATTTTCGTAAATACGAATCAGGATTTTCGCATTTTGACAAACTACCTACAAGTACTAAAGGCCCAAAATCTCCCGGTCCGGGAGCTGCAAAGAATGCACCACAATACCGGACAAGAAACGATTTTTAGATCTGTGCCTTGTCATCCTGGACCTGTCTCGTGAAGGCGAGGAGATTTTTAACGTCCGGCGAATCTGCAACCTCACGGGGATTGCATTTGAACCCCCCCGAAATAGGGGCATCATTGGCGAGTGTCATCGGTGCCAACTGTACGGCCAATCGGTCAGAAATTGCTATGCCAGGCCTAGGCCTAGGTGCGTCAAGAGCCTAGGTGACCACGGTACTACTGACTGTGCCCTAATGTCTGAGACGTCAATTGCCGCGAAGAGGGTCACCCAGTGAATTATTGCGGGTGTTCCAAAGCCAAAGCCAAAGGAAGCAACGCGGAGGTAGAAGCCATCTCGGACGCGCGGGTCAAGCCAGTGTGTCTCGCTCTTGGTTGCCTGCCCTCAAACCCACACCGTCCACGGTGCCCACGTCCTCGCCTCAAACCGCCACCAAGCCCGCTTCAGTCGCCGGAATGGCCGAGCAAGGTGCTAGCTCTCCCGCGCCTTCCGCGCCAAAACCCAACGCTTAGGTGAAACCACCGGTATTTGTCGCCTCACGGCCAGTGCCGATTCTCCAGGCCCCAAAACCAAAGCCCATCCTACAAGGCTTATCCTCCTTTGCCGCTGACTTCTCACTAGTCTGTGGCTTCATCAGCAACATCAACGTTGCTGAGTTATCCTCCTTGGACCGCGAATTCCGCGGAGCCACTTCACCCCAGGACAAGCTCAATACTACGATTGAGCTCATAGGACTTGTCGACGCAATGTGATATTTCCAGTGCGCCTAATCACCTCTTTTAAATATCAGAATGGCAGCACAAAATCTTGGTAGAACTAAACCAAGCTCTTTGACTTTCGCGTCCTTTACCGCGAACGGCCTCAGAGACCAAAAGGACGAGATCGCGCTCTTCCTGCACAACCACGATGTAGACGTAATGTTAGCGCAAGAGATTTTTTTTGAAACCTAGCCATCGTGATCCTAAGATCGCAAACTACACCTTAGTTAGAAATGATAGGTTGAACAGTCCTAGATCTACTACAAAAGGTTCTTGCACTGCTTACCTATCGATGCCCCCCCATTAACCAAAGTAGAAGTTTCTATATGTAAGGTAGCTCTCTCAGGCCATCCGCCACTTACCATCGTATCGGCGTATCCACCGCCACTCAGACGCATAGTTGAATCAAACTGTGCAGAATCATTGAACCTAGGCTCTAGCGTTATATTAGCTGGAGACCTCAGCTGTAAGTATTCCTCCTGGAAGTTGTTTACAAGCAATCTCAATGGTAATGCATTGTTCGTTCTCACGGAGCGACTAAACTTCGATGTTATCGCGCCTGAGACTTCAACCCGCTATCCATTCGCTACCAGTCATCCATGAAGTAGCGATACTCAAAGACGTCCGTTTGTCGATATCATAAATTGAAACAATATTAGAACTGGACTCGGACCATAGACCAGTCCTTTTACAGCTGTGCCAGCCTGCAGGTGAGGTCCTTCAGACCAAAACCATCATGGACTGGCGTAAGCTCGAGGTCGAACTCGAGTCTACGACCTCCCAGCACTTAGACAAAATCCCAGGAGGCCAATGCGGCGATTAGCACCTTATCGGCCCACCTCACTTCTACAGTTGAAGAATACTCTCGTAGGGTTCGTGTGTCGAGCAGTCGATACATGAAGCTCGCGAGTGATATTCGACAACTAATTAAAGCAAAGAACGCTTTCTTAGTGCCTAAGATAATACGATCACTATCGTACTATCACCGTGTTTCACCTACAAAATGAGGTAAAACAGCGTATTAAAGAGTTTAGACATAATAAATGGGATAACCTGCTGACGGACATCGAGCCACCACAAACTGCCTTCGGGCAGTTGGCCCGAGTTCTGAAGGCAGAACAATCCTCATATATGCCGCTTCTCATCAGGTCAGGAAACTCCGATCTAGCCTTTGACAACTCTGAAAAGGCTAAATGCCTTGCGGAAAGTTTACAGAGCCAATGCACTCCCGTACACACCGTACATCTATGCTCCTGGGCAGTTCTAGCCACCCAGAACAATGAACGATACGAGTTAGCCGTCAGAGCCGGGGCTCACCAACTCTGCTCAGATGGCCATTAGATAATTCATCCATGTTATGTTAATGTAATCACTGAACTGAACACAATATTATCCCACTCACCCAAGATTATCGATTTTAGTGCAACTTTTTGCACTGAAATAAATAGTCTCCCTTCCTTTTTATATTATTTTCTGAGTTCGATGAAGCTGCAAGAGCTGCATAGGCTAACAGCATTAACATCACAGAAACTGGACTCATCGCTTACCACCACGTGGGATTGTAGTCAAGCACTGTCTTATAATAAGAAAAAAATTACCATGTATGTATATATGGTATTTTTAACCGTTTCTATTGTCAATAAAGAAAATAATTTTATCCATGCTTTTAGCTTTTAGCAGGCTTACATGGAAATGCAAGCCTTGTATTCTCGTCTTAATATTTTAAGCTTAGATTTACAAAAATGAAAATAAAAACGTATTTCGCTATTTTTATCTATTGAAGTAACACTATAGTGAAGGTCCCATAAAATCCGTTCTCAGGTTCTTGTGTGATGCATGTGCATACAGACAGACTGTAAACGATTCCGAAAAAAAATTTTTCATATGCATCGATATTATAGTTTATAAACCCCAATTAAAATTAAAAAAACATGGTTCAAGAAAGCGTCTTGTTAAGGTTTCATTATAAATAGTATAGGCCCTTTTTACTGGAAATGAGGCATTCCATCTTAGTCCTCACGGGTGACAACGCATCTGCATTTTGATTCGCAAACGAGGATAGATGTAGATGTCTATGGGCCGCAGTACCCACTTACCATCAGGTGGACTGTGTGCTCGTTTGTCACCCTTATCGTATAAAAAAAAATAGAAGATAGATTAAATGAATTAGCTTTAAATACAAATTTTATTGATTATTTTGAATTTGAAAAACAAAAGAATGTGCAATTGTAATGGACGGGAGGGACGGGCTCTAACTCATAGGGCAATGTATTTCATAGTTCCTACTAGCTAATCCTAAAAGAAAAAGTTTTTTAATTAGTGCCATAGTTAAAGAGACGATAAGCACAGGCTTATCTCGGTATTGATTAAGTGGGCTTTTAAAAGCGTGCAAGACAAAGCGCTCTCACAGGGATGAATTAAGATAACTTTATATTATGTAACACGGTTATTGTTCATTCGATAGAATAGAGAAAATATAATGCGATAATAACGTAATCACAATCAAAGTAATATTCCTTTCTAGGAATGCGTTAGCGGCATATTATTTTTGTATAACTAATCCGTTTAGCGAGCGGGTAACCATATTAGTGAGCAAAGAACTAATTCTCTCACAATTCTAATGCAAAAATGTAAAATTACAATTCATTCTTTTTGGAGGGATTTTTTGACTTTGCTGATTTTTTTTATAGAATAGAGTGACAAACGAGCACACAGTCCACCTGATGGTAAGTGGTTGCTGTGACCCATAGACATCTTCAATAAAGAATCAAAATGTAGAAGCGTCGTCACCCATGAAGACTGTCTCTTTTCCAGTAAAATGGGTCTCCGGTTCTCTACACTCACCATACGAAACACAGCAGTGTCAATTTGCCATTTTACGCTGGTATTCTGTGAGAGCGTGGTCCTTTCCCGGTGGAGCCGATCCATTCGTGCTACAACTATACTACTAATATAGCTGCAGCACGGCTCAACCACGTAATAAAGATTGACAGAAGAAGCTCTTGTGACCGACTGACGTTGTTAAAACCCATGCTAAACTTAATTTCAGAGTTTATTAATATGGAACAATTTTTTCAGTGAGAATTTGTCGGTTCAGTTCTCATGAACGCAAAGTGCCCGCTAGCTGAACAATATTACAAATCAGTTACCGTTACAACCTATAAAGTCCACTGCTGAACATAAGTCTCCCCCATAGATAGCCGCATAGGGGGATGTTTGCTATAGTTGCCACGCTTGGCAACCGGGTTGGCAACCGTAGTTTTTTATTTTTAGTCGTTATTAGGAAGACGCTGCTGCCCATCTCCTGTTTTATTTACTTCTGTCGCTTCTTATGACACCTATGTGACGATTTGAACTTCTTACGATGCTACTATACGGTAATACGAGTATTACTCGTTAATATTAAGAGTCATTATAACTTTATTTAAAAATTGATTTCTCTGCGGCTTGACTATATAGATTAGAATTAGAATGTTAATTATACATTAAATGGCTTGCCTAAGTTTTTGTTTTTTTATGTTTATTTTCCTTTGTTCTTATTTTTTGTTGATTTGTTTTAATAAAAGGTATTTATTGAATAGAAGTCAACGATAAATGGAAATGTCAATAGCATGCACTAATATTTACCATTTAAGTTGTATTTCGTTTTCGATTTCCAGTTGATTTTCTCTTGCAGCAGGAGGCGATTGGCTCACGTCCAAATCCCGAACCAACCACTACTGTGTTCTAATTTTTTTCCGCAAGTAAATTGTATCTAATATGTTCCTTTTACAAAGTTACTGCACCCTCATCTAGTTATTTTTTCTCCGATTATCAATAAAGTTTCCCATTTAAAGTCATAAAGTTTACGCTGACAAATAATTTAGCGTCTTTGCCTGTATATAAAAAAAAAACTTTAAACTTTTCTTTATTTGGTTTTTAAATACCGTCACAATGAGCAGTCATTTTTGTATGTTATAGTATGATGCTTTTTATTGTATAACCTGAAAATATTTGTTTAATTTTCAGTAACATATACAAATAAAAATGTAATTGTTATCAATTTTTGTCAATTTAAGAAATTCAAGTAGAAAGCCTATGGGCTTTGTCAAAAAAATCATATAGGTATTTATGATAGGTTAACCATTCCGTTAACGGAAGGCGTAAACTACCCAGGCTGGCGATGGAAAACAGCGTCGGAGGTACGACATGTTAGGTACTGTGATAGTCAATCCGTCTGTTTAAAGCATGACCATGACAGCAGATCCTCTTTCTTTAACGTATTAATACTCACGAAACCGTAATCTTAGCTTTTAACCCTGGTCGTTCGCTCACTGTTGCTGACCTGACAGACTTATTTTATGTGTGTAGATGATATGGATTATTTGAAACTGTTATAAAACATACATTATATTGTGTATAAATCATCAATCATCTAATTAATAAATAACATTTAGTATTTAGGCCTATCAATTGACTTAACAATAAAAATATCTGTAGTAAAGTACATACAGAAATCATTTTAAAGAACATAAGAGATCTATGTGAGTAAGTTTTGCATGACAACTAGAATCGGGTTTCATGTCTCATAGCACAGTGACGAATAAAACCGGCCGCCGCGCCGAAGCACCAGTTGTACATAAGGTATGTTAGAGGAGTCACAGATATGTTGAAGTGAACTTCCATTACAACATTTTCCAAGCTCTCTGATAACATTAGCTCGTTTGTATCATATCCTTCTACAAGACGCAGATCTAAATAAACTTGCTTGCAAATGTGATCCAGGGGCCTTCCGAAGAGACGTTGCATCTTTTTGCATATTTCTCTAATTATTTAAGAATTTTTCGGATAAATTCCAGTTGCAAATCCCATTATCGTATACTGTGACAAAACTCTACATTCTACACCCTCATCTCGATTATAAGCAGGGGTTTTCTACCACCCGTTATCAAGTTGTAGAATTTTGCTATCGATATCGGTTATTCCGGACAAGGGGCTTATAAGAAAAGCCTACTTTTTTAAAAGGCCGAACGTACTTACATATTATTATTGCATGTCTAGCACAAAGCGTAAAGGTATTTTTTTTATAGGATAAGGGTGACAAACGAGCACACAGTCCAACTGATGGTAAGTGGTTGCTGCGGCCCATTGACATCTACATCTATCCTCTATTACAAATCAAAATGTAGATGCGTTGTCACCCGTGAGGACTAAGATGGAATGCCTCATTTCCAGTAAAAAGGGCCTCCGGCCACCTGCACTCACCAAGCGAAACGCAAAGGTAAACCTCCACTTCACGCTGGTTTTCAGTGAGGTCGTGGTACCACCCCAGTTCGAGCCGGCCCATCCGTGCGACAGCAAAAGCTGCCGCGTGGCTCTACCACTGAGGTATGTTCTACTAGCGCCAAAAATCAATTTAAATTACACATACATAAAATAATTCTGGCAAATATATTGACCTCAAATAAAGTTAAGGCTCAAATTATTTTCTTTCGTAATATGTGCTCGAGGACGCTTTTTTTAAGCCCTTGATAAGAAAAACTCGATTTTTAAGAATCTGTTAAAATCTTCTAAGTGCTCTCACCTAGTTCCGGTAAAAATTCTTGAGCCGATTCCAAGCTCCACGGTAAAATGATTTTGTCGCAACATTTCTTCCACTAATTAATTAGTATCCGATCAAAGTCAAAAAGCGTTGTCAATTTTAGCTGAAAATTGTAAACTGTATTCCCTCATTTTGCACGGAGCTAGGTAGCACAAAGGATTCCAGAGGAAACGACCTGAATTTCATATTCTTTTGTTGGCACTTTAATTTAAACATGTTGTTGTTTCACATTCTTTGGGTTTAAAAGTCTGTTGTTTCATTATATTTTGAATTCGGTGTAAAAGAATATTTGATTTGGTTTGGAATTATAATACCTTGGTCGCTGTGGCCCATAGACATCTATGTACATCTATCCTCGGTTACGTATCAAAATGCAGATGCGTTGTCACCCGTGAGGACTAAGATGGAATGCCTCGAATACGAAACATACATAGTATGCTCGTAGTAGCGTTTGGCTGCTATTTTACGATGGTATTCTGTGAGAGCGTGGTCCTTCCCCGGTCGAGCCGACCCATTCGTGCTACAACCATAGTAATATAGCTGCAGCATGGCTCTACCACGTTGATGCATGCTCTTACCGAACACTAGCGTAAAATAATAGCTTAATGCTACTGTTTTGTAAAGAGAGTGTAGAGGAGTATTGAAGCTTTCTAGTTTAGTCTTCCGGGGTGAGAACGCATCTACCTTTTTTACCGTCTTCAATAAATGGAGGAAGTACTCAATTTGACTGTATTTTTTATGTGTGTTACCTCGGAACTGTTATCTAGGTGAACTGATTTTGAAAATACTTTTTTTATTTAAAAGCAGGTGCGTCCCGTGTGGTCTCATATAAAATTGATCAAGATGAGGTCTTGATATGATATGATCTTATCTCAATGACTGAAATTGCGTATTTAATTGACTTCGACTACATTGATGATGGTCTCATTTTATTTACATTGAAGTCGGTTGTACAAAATTTTTAATTTTACCACTTGTTACTATTGTTGCGCGCCACTATTAATGCCTTGTACTTGAATGCACTAGTGCCCTCTAGTATCGAGTAGCAGAACTAGGAGAGTCAAGATCCTTCTAGAAATTTCGGGACCGATATGTACTCGAACATACTAGATGTTTCTACAGTAGACAGTTCTGGAAACTATCGGAGGCCCTATATAAGGCCGTTATAGACCACGACCGAGTCAGTGTTGAATCGGCGATATAAGCGAATATTTCGAAGCGATACAACTGCGAACTTAAGTCATCAGTAGAACAATTGTGTTTTATTATTAGTTGATCTTATGTTGTAATTAGTGTTCTGTAATTAAAGTGTCAATTTTGGTAATTCAATCGGCAGTTTTTAATTGTCACGAACCCCAAGCTCGTAACACTATTATAAGCCAATTTTTCACTACTACCCCATTTGATGGTAAGTAGATATGCAGCTGATGATGATTTTGATTTTGATTCTCAATCGGGGATAGAAGTAGGCGCCTAAGAGTCAAATCATCTATTTTCCATCAGGTGGGTTGTTTGCTTATTTGATATCTTTGTTCTATAAAAATGTATCTCAGTGTTTAATTATATCTGAAATATTTCAAGATGTAAAAAAGAAAAGAAAAATTGATAAAATAAATGGTAGTTGACTTACTTAAATATAAATAACGCCACATTATCAGATCCTAACCAGGCGAAGACCTGATCAAATTCTATTGTAAACGTAAGTACATTCAATTAGTTTCTGAATGAAACACAAGAACTTTTATGATATTATAAGTTTGCCTCTATACGGGGTCTTAATGGTCAGTGAGTATATGGAAAATGTTAAGTTTCTGACCCAATTTCTTTAATTTCTTTCTGAGACAAAGACTATTCTAACGTCATTGTGCGCCCATATAGTATAATGAAGTATGGAATAAGTTATCAGAGTATTTATCAAAGGTTTTTTTTAATCAATTTAGTTTAAATTATTAAATGAATAGTAATTATTTAGTGAATTAACTTAGTCAATACACAAAGAACAATAAAATTAATGTTATTATAATGACAGAGTATTTCTCAACTTTAAAAATAAATAATTTAAATAAAATTATTGAATTAATAGTAAAAGTTTAGTGAAAGTAAATTAGTGACTAAACAAAGAACAATTAAATTAATGATGTTATAATAATTGAGATCAACATTTTTCTTAATAACGATCATTTAACTTTTGTATTTTTAAACTCACGACTTATACGTAAAATGCACTATATCAAGTTCATTTTTAGACAAGTAAAAAAAAAACGAGAAGGGCTTATGTTACATGCATATGTTTTTTTATGTTTGCCGATTATTCGGAAACGACTGAATCGATTGAAATGATTCCTTGTTAAATAGATTATACTTCAGGGGTAGTCCCATGTAAATTTATAGAAAAAAAAATCCATCCCTAAGGTGTGAGAAATTGGCAAATATTTAGTCGACGTTCTAGTTATTACCTATTACCCTGAACTTGTGATATTTCTTACAGCACTCAAAAGGAACAATTTAACTTTAAAAAAAAGTACAAACCGACTTCAAAAATAATAAGCGGCCAAGTGCGAGTCGGCCTCGCCCATGAAGGATTCCGTAGCAGCAAGTAACATAATTTACGATTTATGAAGTTAAAAAAAAACTACTAACTAGATCTCGTTCAAACCATAGATACATAGGGTTTGATGGAAAAAAGTTTTTAGAGTTTCAGTTCTAAGTATGGGGAACTTCTAAAATTTATTGTTTTTTTTTCTATTTTTGTGTGAAAATCTTAATACGTTTCACAGAATATATCTACTTACCAAGTTTCAACAGCATAGTTCTTATAGTTTCGGAAAAAAGTGGCTGTGACATACGGACGGACAGACAGACAGACAGACATGACGAATCCATAAGGGTTCCGTTTTCTGCCATTTGGCTACGGAACCTTAAAAAAGTGGTATCCACACAAATAATATCTTTGTATCCACATAACAGCTTCTGAAGTCGGTGTTTTAATTCTTCGATACACTCTGGTCTTATCATCGATTTTGGAAGCTATTAGGTGGATTTCTTTTTAGTTTTGAAGTTGGTTTGTACTTTTTTATATTATAAGTTTAGTTATACCGTATCAAATATAAAACACGATTAAATAAAGATTTCGATTTTATAGGGCAGTCAGTAAAGTTTAATGTGTTGTGTTGTATAAATTAGATATTTTTATAATTATGTATTGTATAAATGTCTTTGGCTGTAAATAAATAAAAACCGCGGCTTAATTATCTGTTCAAAGGGAGTTTTGGTTTGATATGCTATATTAAATGTATGATATTTTTGTTTAAGCACGAATGCTACCACTCCTATCCGTATAACAACGTTCATATGTACATAATATGTTCACAGAGAGATAACATGAACTAGACTTCCGCAATTCAAGCTAAGCAGTCACTAAATATCAGTGATATTAGGTTGAGGTGCGGACTAGATACGTGCTTTCGTATTTTTGACATTATCATTCACAAATTTTACGGAATAACGCCAATTTTTATACATTTCCTAGTACCGTTTAAATAATGTGTATGTCAACGGCTAAATCCGAGTTGAGGTGATCGCATACATCTAGTTAATTCTGTCGGGCTTAGAAAAAACTAGTTTAGCCTAGGAAAAATTGGATTATCCCAAAAACGGGTTGGCCGATAACATGTAGTATACGAGGGGCGGTTGAAAACATTTGATTGACGTATTAAAAATGCTGATAGAAAAGTATGAAAATTTATTTTTCTATGTAATCTCCCTCTACTTCAATGCACTTCTTACATTTGTGATAAAGGCTTTTAACCCAGTGAAAAATTATTCGCCATCTTTGCCTTCGAAATGCTCGTCTACCGCTGGCTTCATTTCTTCGTCACTCGAAAACCTTCGTCAGCGCAGGTTTTCCTTCAAATTTGAAAATAAGTAAAAATCGCTGGGGGCTAGGTCTGAACTATATGGTGGGTTGATTTCTTCAAACCCAGTTTTGTTCAGGGCACGCCTTGTAACTCGCGTAGCGTGTACGGGCACATTGTCCTGCAAAAACGGGACTCCTTTCGCCAGTTTGCCTCTTCTTTTTTTGACAACTACTTGACGCACTTTTGTAAACAATGCAGCGTAATAGTCCCCGTTCATTGTACTACTCTTAGGAAATGAAATTCTTTCACAGTCGCAAAAAAAAGTGGCCATAAGCTTGAATGTCGATCGCTCCACTTTGAATTTCCATTGCGGCTTTTTGTCTTTTCCTTTTCAATCCACTGCATTGACTTTTGTTTTGACTCTGTCGTATTGCCGCATCCATGTTTCATTAACAGTGACAATGCGAGAAAAAACATCCTCAGGATTATCACCAAAGATGTTCAAAAATTCCTGCGAAGTTGTGACTCAATGCTGCTTGTTAGGCGCAGTAAGCATTTTTGGCACCCATCACCTTTTGCATGTGCAAATGAGTGTGCAAAATATCGCCAATTCGTTCTTTGCTAATGTTATGGCTTCAACTATCTGCCACAACTTGATTCGCCGATCTTCTGTAAGAAGTTTTTTACTTTTTCAATATTTTTTTCGTTAACGGCAGTATTTGGCCCGCCCTGACCTCGGTTAATTTTTTTTCATGGTATGCTTGAATTCTCGGCTCCTATGTTTTACGATGGAAAATGAAGTTCCAGACTCCCCGTAAATTGTCGACATCTATTCAAATATTTCCGTTGGCGTTTCATTCTTCTTTGTGAGGAATTTTATGACAGCTCTGTACTCTAATTTTGTACAATGTGCGGATGACTGAGATATGATGACGTTTACTGATTAATTACTAAAAGCGTAATATGTGCTATGCTAATGATGTGAAACTCTGTATGTATACTAAGAAGGGTTTTTTTTTAATAGGAAAGGGGGCAAAGGAGCATGCGGCTCACTTGATGGTAAGTGACTACTGCCGCCCATGAACAACCGCAACACCAGGCGAATTGCAGTCGTCTTCTAAATCGCACAGTGGTGGACCGCCAATCATCCAGATGGTGCGGATGGTATCTGGAGTTCTGCCGCGATGTGCGTTCGTGAAATTTGGCGGCTGGGATTAATCCGCACTCCCCGTGGTTAATACGAAAGAAAATGTAAAGAGATGCAACATCTCTTCGCAGCGCCAATGAGTCGAGCCGATGGGAAAGGACTCGGTCGTCGACGATTCGAGCCACTCTGCGCTGGATGCGGTCAAGTGGAAGGAGCTGGCACTGGGGAGTCCCTGTCCCTGCTTGGCATGCTCAGCAGAGCGAGACAGTGTTTCATGCCGGCACATCGCTTGCAACTTTACAAAGCGCAAGTTCGGCCCCACATGGTATACTGTTCTCATCTCTGGGCCGGGGATAGCGTGGCAGGGGTCGCCTTGGTCTTGTTGCTCAGTTTGCCCCGAGTAGTATTGTGTTGAGCGGATTTTTGCCCCCCCCCCTCCCCCTAGAATACGCGTAGCAGCCTGGGCACCCACGCTCAGGAGTGGAGTAGCATGGTCGTGGATGGTCAGCGGGATTCTCCAGGGGTGCTGGTAGCCTCCTGGCGTAGTCTATAATGTAATTCCGGTACCATGTTGATGGGGGGGGGGGGGGGAATTGGGCCTCCGGTCACCTGCACTCACCAGACGAAACGCGGAAGCAGGGCTTCCACTTCACGCTGGTATTCTGTGAGGTCGTGGTACTAAGCCGCCCTTCGTAACATGTCGAATAATACATAGCTGAACATTAATCTTTTAAATTGTTTTTTATTTAAACTGAAAAAATATTGCAAACATTGCTCACTTTCTGTCATGCCAGAATGTGATTATCGGGTAAAGTTGCAACTTATACAATTTTAGTCAATTTAACGCGCTATGGGCTTTGGAGTTTTGCATGAGATGATATAATGAACGCTTTTTCGTGATGATTAATAATATTACATAGTTGTTTTGATTATAATA
Organism: Parnassius glacialis; assembly: GCA_033319125.1. Classification (NCBI taxonomy): domain Eukaryota; kingdom Metazoa; phylum Arthropoda; class Insecta; order Lepidoptera; family Papilionidae; genus Parnassius; species Parnassius glacialis. The sequence goes on along the minus strand of JAVANC010000013.1, from coordinate 15,335,434 downwards.
TAACAAATATTATTATTATTATATTAACATCTGAGTAGACACTTTCAGATGAAATTAAATGACAATCGGAGTTATTTATCCGAAAATGAGCAAACTCATTTTCGGATCAAAAATGAGTAAGTGTACCACTATAACACTATACAGAAATAATCCTTGCAATCATTATTTATATACACTCCAGAGGTAAAAACCCCTCGGAATGAGGTGATCCTTCCAAGCTGTTTCTTAAATTAAGTTTATAAATAATTGTTCAACCTACTTTAAATTGTATAATATTGTTGGGGGTAAAATTCCGCTGCGCATCTTGCTGTTTTTCCAAGGGCAGTGTTTTTTTCCGAACAAGTGGTAAAAGTAAAAAATTACTTTCAATAAGAATTATTTGTAATCTCATAAAAATATTCTATTTAATGTTGTGGGTTTTATACAATAAATTTGATTTCAGAAATAATCGCAGAATATAGCAAGATAAAATTGCAAGCACAGAAAACATATTTTTGGGTTGGATATTTATGTTAAGGTTCTGGTATTTGAAAGGGACGAAGAGAGAACGAAGTGTGAAATATGGGTAAATCAGGAATGTCTAGAACAGGTAAATGAAATTGTATACTTGGGGAGTGCTTTTAGCCGGGATGGAAGATGTGATTTAGATGTGGACAGGCGTGTCGCTGCCGGGAACAAAGTCAATGGTGCCCTGACTGCGTTAGTCAAAAGGCAAGGCGTAGTGAAGAGTGCACGCCTTGCAATACATAACGCAGTGTTGGTACCGACTTTGTTATATGGCAGCGAAACCTGGGTGTGCCAGAAGAAGCATAAAAATCTCTTCGTAAAATGTGCGGCGTTACCATGGCCGACCGAAAGCGAAACGAAGAGATTCGCAATATGGCAGGTTTGAAAGATGACCTTATCACAAAAATTGATAAGGGCGTGCTTCGATGGTTTGGGCACGTTGAGCGAATGAGTGAAGACCGAATGGTGAAGAAAATATATAGCGCGAAAGTTAATATTAAAAGGTGTCGAGGTAGACCGAGACTAACTTTCGAAGACCATGTGAGCAAACTGCTCGAAGAGGGGAGGGTCAAGAGTACTCGGATACCTAGACGTGCATGTATGAAGAAGATAATGAATCTGAAAGAAGCGAAAGAGGTATGTAAGGATCGTGACACTTGGCGATCTGTTCTCTCTGGCTACCCCGTCAGGGATTGTGCGTGAAGATAAGTTAAGTATATTTATGTGTAACTACTTTTAATTGTGTGACATGTTTGCCGTACTGCGCCGCAACTCTAGGGTTAGAATTCCAGCAAGACACAATATGTTATAGTTGTCCCGCTGTATACCTTTCATTATCTGATATAATCACATAAGATTTACTTCGGATGCGGATCGTATTATCTTAGCGCAACAAAAGCCAACTCACTCTAGTCTTAAAAACACCTAGATTGTATTCCGACGGAAAGATAGAGGCCGGCAAATAAATGCACTCCTTATATTTTACGTTACCATAAATATTGGAACAATTTAGATCACTGGAATATTATTAAATAGTATTTTTGAGCTATTGGAGTGTTATCTTTGAGATTTTGCGAGTGACGACGGACGCCCAACTGATTGTTAGCATGTGTATTAATATTTTTTTATTGCCTTAAAATTGGGAAAATGTAGCTAGAATTGAGATATATATATATATATATATATATATATATATATATATATATATATATATATATGTAAAATATACTGGATTTTGTTACAAATTCGTAAAACTATTATGTTATAAGAATAATAAAAGTATTATATTTATTGGGTATATTATATTTTCTCTTAATTTATCAAACTAGGTACTAGGTCGTCTTTAATTGCATTGTATAGATACAACCATTAATTTCATTGTATACATACATACTATATAATATAGGAGTTTGACCCCCACCGCCACCAATAAAATAGTAAGACAGAATTTTAAGTAATTAATGATTACTCGTATCACGTGTTTGACGGTGAAGGAAAATCTTGTGAGGAAACAAGACACATAAGTGACAAATATTTTAAAGACGTGTAAAATCCGTAAACACGCAGCAGTGCCTTACGACTCAAAATTCTATATGAAATGGGAGTAGATATGATGTGGGTGTTACTTCACTTTTCTACAATTATGTTTATATTTAAACATAAATTCATGTAAGATTTAAAAATAAAATCGCAATAAATATTTCCAATTACATAATTGGTTTATCTTCAATTAAATTTTATTTATTTTGTTTAAATGGCATAAAGAATAGGATTTTTCTTTAGAAAACTAAAATTAAAGTTATTAGAGGGTCCAAATCTAATATACCTCAATTGAAAAATATAAAAGTCTCTTCTTGGGAGTTCTTAACGAGAAGTCTAATCTTATTCGACCTGAAGAATATAAGAACCGTGCCTTGCTCAACTTTAAGAGCACGATTACTTGGATTTAATTTTGGAAGTTTAAAACGAACCCAGCTACAAACTTTCTTAACTTGTTCGGACGAATGAAAATATAATCAATTCTCCTCGGCTGGCACTGTCGGTACACAGGCGTACATATTATGTTCACAAATAAGAATATGCGATTTAAAAATCTATTGATTGTACTAAAAAATTAAAATACTATTACGTTAAAATACGTTGCTTGTAGAATAATGTGACAAAAAAATCAGAATGAATGCATGCATAATATAGTTTTTTAATCGTTAAAAGTAATCTTAGGTATCTTTGTGATTTTTTTCTATTGTATCAAATTAGTAGCATCTAATCTGTTAATAAAAGAAATGGATGATTTATTTGGTATCAGAAGTGACAGCGGAAATTATTGTCTATAATTCTAAGTGTACAATACAAATATAGTATAGAGGTTAGTAGTAAGTTGTATCACAACTACGACCACTGCGTGGTGATAAAATAAAAACGTATGGATGAGCGGAGTTTACCGACTCAGACATATTTCCATGAATGAAAGAAGACTAGCAAATGGTGGTTAAACAATTTTTATCATATCATTTTTACATAAATGAATGACTTTAAACTGTAAGTTATGCAATTGCATCAAATAGTTTAGCAGGTTAGATCCTAATTTAACAGGTCAAGTTAATGTCTATGATGGAGCCAAGTAGTAAATGCCATACCGTTACAGCCTATTAAAGTCCACTGCTGAATATAGGCCTCCCCCGTAGATTTCTTCATAGGAAGACATTTGACATAGTTGCCACGCTTGGCAAGCGGGTTAATAACCGCAGTTTTTTTTTAGTTTTTAATAGGAATACGCTGCTGTCCATCTCCTGATTTGTTTTCCTCTGACATATTATAATATAATGTATCTATGGGTAAGTTGAATTTGTGGCGGTGCTGTCGTCGCGCCACAAGCGAAACACATCGAAGCCTAAATCGCGCTTGCAAAGTTCCGAAGTTAAAGTGGCATATATAGAATAGCTCCGAACTATCAATTGGAGCGTTGGCCGCTCCCCGGGCAGAACACCTTGCCCGGCGGGAGATCTCCCCTTTTCCTTCCACTCGCCACAGTGGTGACCCCGACGTGATATGAACACGCAACCAAAAACCTTTGGAAACTACAACTTCAAAACCTTCGACATCGTACTCAAGTACCCCATTCATTCGCCCCCGAGCAGATATTGTCCGCAGTCTTCACATTCTGCAAGCCATTTAGCTTTACAAAGGTTCATCGCAGCACTACAATAATAATGCTTCCTATTCCTTCAAGCTACTCTCTGCGCTACAGTATTCGGCACGGCTCTGAGCCTTACTGCTCGCCTCTGCTTCACGGCACTCTCGCAGATTACTTGCCTTCTTCTTGACTCACCGCAGACTTCAAGGCAACTGGCACTTGCAAATTCGTCGACATCTAGACTGCACTATCGACCTCCGGTCTGAGCAGGGGCGCGATGTGGCGGCGCTGTTGTCGCGCCACAAGCGAAACACATCGAAGCCTAAATCGCGCTTGCAAAGTTCCGAAGTTAAAGTAGCATATATAGAATAGCTCTGAACTATCAATTGGAGCGTTGGCCGCTCCCCGGGCAGAACACCTTGCCCGGCGGAAGATCTCCCCTTTTCCTTCCATCGGCCACAAATTATAAAAAAAATAACTTAATAGTAAAATCACGTTGAAAGTAAGAAATTAATATAAACTTACAATGTCAAAACATGTTAATAGCATTAATGTTTTCACATGTACATTTTCTGTTAAACTAAGTACTAATTAACTAAAGTAAAAACAACCTGAGAAATTAATATGAATAATATGTGCTGAAGTCTCTAAATGAATCAAACCATTATGTTGCCAGAAACTTTTATACAATAGTTGCTTTGTTACTAAATGGGTCAAAATCATATTGGTTAACGTTTATTGAACAAACAAGGAATGCGACATAAAAACGAGTTTGTCTATAATTAGACGAATATAATGGCGTCAATAGACAAGGATGTTGCCGCCTTGAAATAAATTATAAAATCAAAAGTCATTTCAGATTAGCCACTCTCTAAATAGATTTCTGTCCCTTCTCGGTCAAACTACCTTAAAATTTTTCCTGCTCTCTGTTACTTCCATTATCGATAATTTTAATGGATCCTAATTCCAGGTTATAATCAAACACAAATATAGACTTATTTTACTAAAAATGTTTCCCCTAATTTAGGAATATCTCTTGTGTCATAATATTATACAGATTGCATATCGACATACAGTGCTCTATCGAGCCGTTTAAATACACTTGTATCACCAAGTTTTATTTCTGACTACCAGTAAAAATAACTTGCTAATAACATACTCGATACGATTAAGGATAGCGGCTACAACTTGAAAATAATGAAAGGCTACTCGTACCAATTGCGCAGAGCTAAATATTAAAGTGGTAAGTGTTCGCGCAAGCATTGAACCTCACTTGTCCTAAATCATTTGCGCCCGATGTAACATAATACAAAGATAGACGATGCAGGATGCAGCAGGAGAGAAACATGGCGACAAACGCCAACACAAACAGAAATGTACTCAAAATATCCACGGCCTCTAATCGCAAATCTGAGCGCGGACTACGACAATTTTCGAGAAGGTTCGTGTACAGTAGTTACCAATTATAGAACGAATATTATAGCGATTATGTAAATATAAGCTGTAGTCAAGTAGTATTATTATGTGACGTAAAAGAGAAATGCATACAGGTGGAATGCATCATATTATGCTCGTAATCGATTTCTGTGTTACACCTATTTAATAACAAAATATGTAATAAGACATTTGACAAGGTTCATGTACGAGTATATTAGTGACTTATTATGGAATGCCTATTATAGCGATTATGTAAATATTGGCGGCAGTCAAGCAGTATTATTGTGTGACGTAAAAGAGAAATGCTCGCAGGTGGAATGCATCATATTATGCCCGTAATCGATTTCTGTGTTACGCCTATTTAATAATAAAGTATGTCTAAATAATAAACATTCTAAGGTTAAATAAAATATATTTGCCAATTTATACTAATATGTTTTTTGTACATTACCACGAGGTTAAGACTTAAAGATAAGGATACAGTATAGGACGCTCAGCCCTAAGCGGTCAAACTATTAACATATTAATACTCATGAAACCGTAATCTTAGCTTTTAACCCTGCTCGTTCGCTCACTGTTGCGGCTTCACAGGCTTATTTTATAATGTGTGTGTTGATGATATGGATTATTTGAAACTGTTACAAAATATACTTACATTGTGAATAAATTTGCATTAAATATTCATTCTAATTAATATATATATATATATATATATATATATATATATATATATATATATATATATTTGGCATTTAAGCCTATCACTTGAATTAACCTTTGGTAATATGATAATAAAAAAATATCTGTAATAAAGTACGTAACTTTATAAAGATCATAAGAGATCTGTGAGAGTAAGTATTGCACGACAACAGGAATCAGGTTTCATGGCTCATGGCACAGTGACGTATAAAAGCGCCCGCCGCCGGACCGCCAGTTGTACATAAGGTATGTTAGAGGAGTCACAGATATGCTGAAGTGAACTTCCATTATATGATTTTCCAAGCAGTCTGATAATATTAGCTCGTTTGTAAAATATCCTTCTACAAGACGCAGATGTATATAAACTTGATTGCAAATACAATAAATGTGTGTACGTTTTTGCTGACGTTAAAAACTGAGGTTCGGAAGGTAGCAGTCTGCCATAATACTGCCATTATATCATGTTTAATAGACCACATATCACCAGCAAGTCCTTCACAAAAGAACACAAATACTTGGCAAGAGTAATCCGCGAGGAATTTGAACTGAATAGGAAATTATCCTAATTGCAATAAACAAGATGGCTGACAATTAAATAGAATAATCATCGGCTTGGAAATCACTGTATATTAAAACTAAATACCCCTGCAAGGCTTCAAGATAATGTAAGGTAATTTTGTAATCCAGACAACAAATTAACAATAAAAAATTAGGAGTTAGCCCAGAATAATTACTTCATCAAGAAGTCCAACACCTCGGTCCTCCGTAAACCACTCCTTCATTATATTACATTACATTAGAGGCCTCCCCAATAGATTGCCCCATAAGGGATTGCCATACTTGGCAGGCGAGTTGTCAACCGTAATTTTTTAAATTATTTTATGTTTTATCAGGAAGATTCTGCTGCCCATCTCCTGTTTCCCATCCCTGTGTCGCCTCCTACGACACCCACGGGATGAAATGGCATAGCGAATTCTCTTACGTCACCATAGTTTTATTTAATGTGTTTTATCTGTTTAAACGTAATACTCTTAATTTTTACGTCATCACCGCCGTCAACAAATCGTAACATTTGGTAGGCTTTTTTGACACTTTGTTGATTCTTCTTATTCTTATAGCCAACCTGAATATTACTAGAAAATTTTCATATGATTTTTTATTTCCATCGTTAGTCTCATTGCCAAGTATGGTGATTACGGTAAATTATCCTAAAGGAGGTCACATTTGGTAGCGACTGGAACCGTTTATGAGCTGAATCAGATTATGATTATCATGATCATGATGATTTTGTTATCAGTCGGAAACTTCAAGATTGTCCTGACTTTTCCAATTATTGATTTTACAGCAACATTGCATGATATTAAGTGATAGAGGACATTCGAGTCAGTAAATAGCAAAAATGCTCATGTTTTGTCTCTATTACATTTGCGATATTCTTCTGGTCGATCAGCGATTGTAACGAGAGTACATCGTTTACAGCAAGCAAAAGTCAAACTAATATAACAGAATGGGATGATTTACGAATTTCAAAAACTAGGTCCCGAGTCCTGGCAGCCACCACTATCTTACTTATTTTGCTAAATATACATATATGTTAAGAGAAGTTATAGTGTAGTTATAGTTTAAGTGATCACCATGCAGCAATTTTTAATCGATTATGTAATTTAATTTAAATAACTATAATAAAATAAAATGACTATAATAATACTAGTAAAATCATTAAATAAAATTTTATATAATGACTAGTTGACCAGGCAGACGTTGTTCTGTCCTTTCCAACGTCCATGTGACCTAAAAAAAATCCTTAAATTCACAATAAAAAAAATTGAGGGTCACTTATCGGGATAAAAACTATCTAATCTCTCAAGTTGGACCAAATTGTACACATTGTGAAACAATTCATTGAAATCAGTTCAGTAGCTTAGGAGTTAATCGCGGACAAAAAATGTGACACGTAATTTTTATATATAAAGAAGATAATTGTCATAAGATTTAATTATTTATGAGATTTAATCATCATCCAACCGTGTGATGGCGGTGTAAGTATATCCAATACCGATATGAGGTATCGTAAGAGGTGGGTGTTAAGTGGTAACAACAATTGTAAGGGAAACTGGAACAGGTGATGAGTACCAGCCTTTTCTTGATAATAACTCAAAATTATTAAAAAAACGCCGTTGTCAAACTGACTGCCAAGTGTGGCAACCATGGCGAACATCCTCTTAGGTGCCAACGTATGGGGGGGGGGGATATGTTTAGCAGTAAGTTTTTATATGCTGCAATGTATGAATGATCATGATCACCATTATCATCACCATCATCATCATCATCATAGCCCATCAGAAATCCAATGCTGAGCATAGGCCTTATAAGATTTAATAATATTTAATTGTAATTGTAACAAGTAAATTCATCCGAAATGGAGGTGCCATCCAAAAGAAACCTTTCCAGATAATCTTTTATAGAGCGTAATACTCATTTAGAATTAAGGGCAGATGAATTCAATTTATTAATTTGAACGAAACGGCAACACAGAGATACTTTTGCTTAATAGGATACGACAGAATCTGGCGAAACTAATGAAGGTCTTCAACAGAGGCTTTAGTTTAACATAGAATAATGTTTAGAACATGAAATAAAAACTAAGTTTAAGTAAGTTATTTGTTAGATGTTATAAAAAGGATCACTCACTAAGCAAATAATTTAGTGTAACACTAAGTTATGGAGAGCGCCCAGGGTATCTCGGCGTGATAAACTTAGAAATGAGGTTATTCGCAGTAGAACCAGAGTAACCCACATAGCCCATCGGATCAATAAGCTGAAGTGGTAATAGGCTGTCCATATAGCTCGAAGAACCGACAACCGATGGTGGAGTAAGGTTCTTGAGTGGCAGCCTCGTACCGGCAGGTGAAAGAAGGGCGGCCCCCTACTAGATGGAGTGACGACCTGGTGAGACATCCAGGAAGTCTATGGATGGAGGTGGCTCAGGACCGTGCTTTGTAGCATTCTTTGGGGCAGGCCAATGTTCAGCATGGACTTGTGAGGGGCTGTAATGATGATGTTGTTGATGATGATGATTAAAGTAGCATTTCGTGGGTGCTTAACTTTCTTGTAATTACAGTTTGTTTATCTTTTTATGTTTTTCTTTACGTCAGCTAAAGTTACCCGTGCTTTTTTTTGTAGGTTCAAGGTGACAAACGAGCACACAGTCCACCTGATGGTAAGTGGTTGCTGCGGCCCATAAACATCTACATCTATCCTCGTTTGAGAATCAAAATGCAAATGCGTTGTCACCTGTGAGGACTAAGATGGAATGCCTCATTTCCAGTAAAAAGGGCCTCCGGCCACCTGCACTCACCAAGCGAAACGCAGAGGTAAACCTCTACTTCACGCTGGTATTCTGTGAGGTCGTGGTACCACCCCGGTTCGAGCCGGCCCATCCGTGCGACAGCAAAAGCTGCCGCGTGGCTCTACCACTGTTAAAAGTGTGTAGTGACGGGTGTCGTAAGACGCGATAAAGAGAAATTCAAACAGGGGAAGGGTACCAGCATCGTCCCGATAAACGTCAAAAAAAAACTGCAGTTGCGTAGGCAGGCGAGTAGTCGCCTGCCAAGCTTGGCACCTGTATCAAATACCCTCCCTGTGAGTTAATCTATGGGGGAACTCTCTGTTCAGCAGTGGATGTATGTCAGTCCCATCATACCCTAACATACATCACTTACTGATATAACTTTAGTTAATACTTATTATACTACGTGGGCCATGGATTCGAACAGATATTTCGCATCATCACCATTTGGTTGGGATAAATTCTTATGAAATGTGCCTACGTCGGTTCTGTTCAAATTCAAGACCCTTATTAAATTACTACTAACAGACTGAAATCAAACACATTCCATCAATAAATGGTGTAGGTCTTCTATAACTCCACAGTCTTTACAATTGGGCGAAGTTGTTTTTCTCATCAGGAATACCTTACATGGAACATGTCCAGATCTGAGTCTATGGCTAATTTCCCGCTTAAATTAGTATTCATGAACCAGGGCACATGAAGAGGCTGACACTGTATGGTTATTTTCATTGGTTGAATTTGGTTAGTCACAGAATGACTCCTACCATGTATCATATATACCATCAAGTGCATCGTAAGCCAGTTTGTTAAATTAAAGTTATTAAAGTGTTTTAATTTAATAAAAAATTAACAAAGCTACTATTAAGGCATAGTCTAGAATATAAAGTTAAATAACTGACTTAGCTACATTTGAAATTTATTTTTCATATTCTACAAAATTATACAGCTAATCTATAGCAAAACCAGTAACCTCGCTCTATGACATTAAGTCCGGTTAGGATTCCTCGGCTTTGGGCGCTGTGTAAAGACATGAAACCTGACAAATGTTCACTAGTATATTTCCCTATTTTCTATCCTTCACCTCGCGTTGTTGCAGCTAGGTGAAGGTTAAGTATTAAATAACTTATACCGCACGTGTATTTGCAGCATTTTTCCATAGATAAGTTGAATCAATACATTTGCAAAGTTAAAGATCTGTCAGCCTATTAAAAGTCAACTCCTCAATATTGGCCTCCTCCATAGATTGCTTTATAGACGGGATATTTGTCATAGTTATCATGTTTGGCAAGCGGTTGGCAACCGTATTTTTTTAAATTGTTATTCTACGTGGTAGAGCCATGCTGCAGCTATATTAGTAGTATAGTTGTAGCACGAATGGGTCGGTTCGACCGGGGAAGGACCACGCTCTCACAGAATACCAGCGTAAAATGATAGCTTGACACTGCTGTGTTTTGTACGGTGAGTGTAGAGAACCGGAGACCCATTTCGCTGGCAAAGAAGCATTCCATCTTAGTCCTTACGGGTAACGACGCATCTGCATTTTGATTCTTTATTGAGGATAAATGTAGATGTCTATGGGTCACAGCAACCACTTACCATCAGGTGGACTATGTATTCGTTTGTTACCCTTATTCTATATAAAAAAATTGAGAGCGTGTCACAGAATACCAGCGTCAAATAGCAGCTTAACACTGGTGTGCTTCGTATGGTGAGTGTAGAGAACCGGAGGCCTTTTTTACTGGAAAAGAGGCATTCCATCTTAGTCCTCACGGGTGACAACGCATCTGCATTTTGATTCTTTATTGAGGATAAAAAATGATTTTTATCCTCATTTGTGATCATTTTGTGATCATTTCTAAGCATTTTGATTCGCAAACGAGGATAGATGTAGATGTCTATGGGCCACAGCAGCCACTTATCATCAGGTGGACTGTGTGCTTGTTTGTCACCCTATCCTATAAAAAAAAACCGGAGACCATTTTTACTGGAAACGAGGCATTCGAACTTAATCATCACGTGTGACGATGCATGTGCATTTTGATAATCGAACATAGATGTTGTCTATGGGTCACAGCAACTAGTTACCGTTTTTGTCATTACGTCGTTTGTCACTCATATCCTATAAAAAAGGAGATGCTGGTAACCATCTCCCGGTATGATTCCCTCTGTTTACCTCTAACGACACCCACGGGATGATGGATGAATGGATACTCTTACACCGTTATTGAATATAATAATATGATTTAGAACGCTGCTGTTATAAAAAGTCATAAATATCTGTAGTATTCCACATTGTAAGTTTTAAAAAGTGATCAAAATTTAAGTTCATTCGTTCTAAAATATGATACCGTTACCGTTACCGTTACAGTCTATCAGAAGTCCACTTCTAAACACAGGCGTCCACCATAGATTGTCCCGTAGGGGAGATATTTGCCATAGTTTCCACGCTTGGCAGGCGGGTTACCAAATGCAGTTTTTTTTGTTATTAGGACGACGCTGCTGCCCGTCTCCTGGTTTCTTTCCCTTTGTCGCCTCTTACGACACCCACGGGATGGTATGGGGTAGTGGATATTGTATGATATAAAAATGTGTAATTTTCAGTAAATAATATTATTTTATAAAATACTTGAATCGTAGATATCTTGAATATTTTATTTAAAAAAAAAACAAACGGATTTTTAAAATTCATAGCTGATATTATTATTTTTGCCGACTTAAAAACTACACGGTTTAAATATAATGAAGTACTATAGACCGTTGCTGATTAATAAATTCATAAATATCAATTTTATCTCACACTGTGTTAAAAAGTGGTCCAAATACTTTTAGTGTTCTAATGAGATTTTATGTTATGGGCTAACAGGAGTTCTCGTCAGGCTCTCCTTTGTTTAATTTGTCACTGCTGTTCATAAATAAAATACCTTTCTTTCCAGGTGAAGCACAGTTGCTCTTGTTAGACGGCGACTTCTTCTCGGTAGTCGCCATCTTCTCCTTCTCCGAAGACATGCTCACAGCACAAGCCGAAAACACCCGAACTCACGCGACGACGCCGCCTCTCATTACTGATTTTGGATTTCGAAATGTAAAAACGTTAATGGTGCGCACGCGTCCACTCCAAAGAACCACGTAAACTATTTTGATGGATAATGAGCGATGAGTGATTCCCGATGACTAATTATATTTGCAAATAACTAACCGACACTTTATTTACTTTAAGTCATAAAAACCGTTCAAAAATCCGCCGTAGAACACGGATATGTTAGGAGATTATTTGTTCGGAACAGATAATATAATCCAGCCGTTCTACGGCATCACTGTGCGGGTTTCCATTGTATTTGCTTATTGTTAACAATGTTGGGTTTCTTTTATGTGTTTTCTAATACGTGATGTATTAATTGACATTGATCACGTTGCAACATCGGCGTGCTAAACACGTCCTTGTTTCTAAAATATAAAGACAATGGTAAATACATGCTTAACCCTTAACGTTAATTAGTTCTTAGGTTTGCTTAATGAGTGTTAATTAGTAAAATTACATATGTTATGCAGTCATATTTGATAAAATATTTGCTTTTGTAATACACAAATATTTTCTTAGTTTGTGGTAATGATGTTCGAAAAACAGTATTGTCTGTAGTATACTCGTAATTTAAAGCGTTGATTGTTGAAAAAAATAAAATGCAAGGGAAAATATAATATGAAAGTAAGAGTGGATTCCAAATTTACCTGACCTTAAACGGGAACGCATTGAATGAAAGTTGTGTTAGCGTAGAATATTCTAATTTGTTAAACGTCAAGAGCTATATAATTTTAATTTTATTAAACATTTTGTTATTTCGCTTATAAATGAAAAGTAGATTTACATGTATAATTTATTTGCCGAATTTAAAGGTATGATGGATGTTACGAGGGTGATAAAAATTAAACGGTCTAGGTGAAAATAGCAAATGAATAAACGTTTGAAATGGGTTATCTAGATAAGTTACGAAATACTTATTGTAACTATCATGTATGCAACATAGTATGATAGTAAAATAGTTAAACGATGAGATAATTATATCTTAAATACAAATATTCAAATAAAATCGATACAACAACCTACAGTTACTTCAACATAAGCGTGACATTAAGTTAAAATTTAAAATTCGTTTGGAATATCACGTAACACTTAAAAATTCACTATAAAAATAAAACGAAAGTATAAGAAATAAAAGAAATATTTTCAGGATTTTGACGCGCCAAAAATGACTGAAATGTTTGCAACTGTATTTCAATACGACAAGAGTAGTTCGAATTAAAGTGATAAAATAACGGCGGGAAGACGCGTGCTCGTAGGTTATGTGCGTGCGTAGCAGAAGCTACGAATGTAGATGCTACTTTGTACTACGCGCTAATAAAACTTTTACTATGTAGAGTTGAAAAAACGTATTAAACCATTTTAACACTTTACTTAACAATACGATACTGGCCTGGTAGTGGAATATCTCGCGAAACACTCTACCTGACGCACAGAACCCAGAACGTTACGTAAGCGTTAATCTGAAGCACTGTGTACGTTGATGACAAGAGGAGTGGGTTGGGACCTTTGGGCGGGCGTTAGCGGATGCGAGCGCGTGCCGGGGCGCGTCGAGCGGAGCGCGAGCACGTCAAGTCGCGCTGGCCGGAGATGGCCCGGGCGGGATCGATGCGGGCGGCGGGCGGCTGCGGAGTGCTGCACCCGGAGGCTGCGCCGCCCGCCCCGCGTCGCCCGTGCCGCCGCGCACGCGTCCCGCCGCGCCGTCGCCCGCCCGTCGCCGCCCGTAGCCGCCCGTCGCCGCGACGTTTCAATTCCCTCTCTGTCCGTACTGATTTACGATACGCTCCCGTTTATTCTTCGCCCCGGTTTTTTATCTCCGCATGCCACATGCAAGTCGATCTTTACTTATTCAATTGAATCGTCTTGAACGGCTTATATTCTCCGCTTGTTCGGTGACGAATCATTAGCTAATTAACATTATATTTTTCTGCGATTAGATTTTTTTTAAAACTATAATTTTTTATTGCTTGACTAAATTTATAATGAGTAACATACGAATTTAATACTTCTTAATTATAGCGAAGAATACAAGTATTCAAGTAAATACTGGTAGCACGTAGACGAGGCTTCTGCTATATCTTATATGCTGCAACTGGCGATTGGTTTAGTAAGCCAATCAGTCAATAGCTGGTAACATAATGATTTAAAGTGGCACAAACGTATAATACACGTTATGGAAAAATTTCATTAATAAGTAAACCTTTAACGTCTAATACATATATTTTCTGATATCTGAAGTCTGGATATAATGTATTTCAGCAATGTAAACACATAATACATTACTTAAATCAAACATATATTGTTTGACCCAGTTGATGCATCTAATCTTATCTGTTACTTTTTATAACTTTCTTTTCTATTCCCCTTATGAAGTTTGGCTAACATCGTATATATGGCCTAAATGAAGGGTCTGTTTCAGCTATTGTTCTATGTTAGTCTGTCGTGAAGCGACAATTAAAAGAGAAAGAGAACCTAACCTACGAACAGCAAAACAACAAAATAGACCAAGAAAATAATATATTATAATTTTTTAAAAGGTATTTACAATCTTATAAAAAAAATGAAATATGAAGGTGATGGATGAAATGAGATTACAATTATATTAAAAAAAAGGGATAGGAGAATAGGAGAATTAGTATGATAGTGGAGCCCTAGAGCCTCGCTGCTTTTGTAGAAGTAGGGACACGGAGAGCTTGAGGTTTCTCAGCGGCGACGGCACGCAGCGCCTGGACTAGGCACACGCAGCGTCCGGAGCCGGCGCACGTAGCGCCTGGGGTAGGTGTGCTCAGTTCTTGGAGAAGTAGTCGCCGCGCCCAGAGGTAGCGCGGGCAGTAGGGACGCAGCGCCTGGAGCCAGCAGTCGAAGCGCGCCTGAAGGTAGCGCGGGCAGTAGGCTGCACTCAGCGCCTGGATCAAGCAGTCGTAGCGCGCGGAGTAGTGTGGCCCCGCACTTGAATTAGAATTCACCGACGACTTCACGTGTAGATGGAGGCTTGCAGGATCCCGGGGCAAAGCGGCCCCGGGATAAGGCCTTTAGTAGATGTTTCTCGTTTGAGAACCGAAGCGAGACTGTCCTGTATTCTCCAATTGTTTGGCTTTTATACCTTTTTAGAGAGAACGAGAAATTATTTAAATTAAAACGAAATTTATTGTAAATGACCTACAGCCAAAGAGTATTTATGTAGAAAGAACATCATACCAGAGACGAATTTGAATAAAAGTTACCATGACAACGAAATAAATAACGGCTGTCAAATATAAAATTTTTGGTTTTTAGGAATATAATTGGAAAATCATTACATTTAAGTAAGAAACGAGATAAAAATCACATAGGAAAAACTAATGCACGACAACGTACACTAAGCCTGAAATTGTAGAGTTACAGAGAATTCAATAAAAGACCAAAAAAGGTAAGACTTCGTTGACAGCTAGTTTAAAAGTACTAAATAGTGTGAAAATACGCAGTAAAATGATATGTTATTGTGTATAAACGTTACAGGATCCTATATAAATAAAGGTGATGCAAAATATAAATGCAGAGAATCAAAAACAGAATGAAAAAAATAGTATAAAGTGATGCAAAACATGAATGCAGAATATCAAAGCAGAATGGAGAATTAGTGTACAATGAAATGTAAGTTGCATAACACTACAAGTCTTCCCGTGCCAGTCAATTCAGTCGGGTAATAAAGTGTCGGCCCTTCACACATTAATCATTTGGATCAATGGGACGCATTAGAATAATGTGGTAATTTGAATGAAGGTAAGCTGGATAATGTTGCTAAAGCGATATAAGATCCATACTACCTTTCACCCTTCATTTTCATCAGCCTAAAAGTGTACTGCTGGGGATGAGCCACTCCCGTTGCATTTGCACATTTGACAAATTAATATTAAGTTAAAAAATATCTTTTAAGTTTTTTTAAATTTATAAACAGGGTTAAAGTCCACTTGGTGGCATCTGGTAATTCAGGGCCAAATACTTCGATGATATCCAATATATCACGTAATTCTACTGTCTCCCTTCCACTTTAAAATAGATTATCAATGTGTTATGCTTAATGGCCTATTTTTAAAACTCTAAAATAGCCATAAGTTCAAGCATAAGTGACTAGCGACTCTTTATAGTAATAATAATTTAGATTCTATTACAAATTATATCATTTTGTTAGACAAGCAAATATTCTTTAAATGTTGCAGTAAGCAACAATAGTTAAAAACTAATTGTAGAATTTTCAATTCCATCGCCTTTCACTTCACCTTTGCCTATTGAAAATATTAGTAACAACATGTCTCACTCAAAATATATAAAAATTTAAGTATAGTATGAGCTCTGCCTTTTAATAACACCGCTTAGAAGGCAATCTATATGAGAATATATATAAGATTCTAGCAGTGAACTTTTGATAAGCAATAATGAATGAATAAAATAAGTGAAATAAAGTGACAATGGCAAATAAAATACTTTACAGACTGATTTTACTATGAAGAAATAAAGTTTATCGACATACATCTGTTTTATAAAACTTGAGTCCAATCAGTGCATAAGGCTGTATCCGCCATACATTTTTATTCAGTTCCGGGGAAGTTCCAGGACGTAACAATTCTAGTAGAATTTCTTATCTTTATAGTAATACTAGCGATCCGCCCCGACTTCGCACGGTTGATTTCTGGATCTCGACAGCAACACCACGTCCGGGTCTTGTTGTGAATCTAAACCACTCTCTAATCAACTAAATCACACACAAAATTTCATCGAAATCTGTCAAGAGGTTTAGGAGGAATTCAGTAACATACACATGGATAGAAGAATTATATAATATACTAGCTGACCCGGTAAACATTGTTTTGTCATATACATTATTACACAAAACAGGGGTTGATCGTAGAAGGGTGAAAATTTAAAGTTTTATGTGTTTTTCAATGCTAAATCATAATAAAATAATAAAAAAATTGTTAAAGAAATAAAAAAATATTTAATTTTTTTTAAATATTTTGTAGGGTATCGTTTAAGGGTTTGAAAAGTAGACGTTGGCCGATTCTCAGATCTACCCGACATGCACATAAAATTTCATACAAATCGGTTCAGCCGTTTCGGAGGAGTTTGGTAACAAATACCGCGACACGAGAATTTTATATATTAGATAATACATGTATTATATACCATCGGTCTGCCCCGGCTTCGCACGGGTGATATCTGGATTGTACAACAGCGCCACCTACCGGGTCCAACTATGTCTATAACATTTGCATTGCGTCAAGCAATATGTTGATAAAGTTTTACCGCAATCTGATGAACGGTATGGCAGCGCATAAAATACGAACAAACTAATATTATATTTCAATATATTAAATACAAGCCTTACTCTTGAATGATCCGGTCTATAGATGAAAACTACATCAAAATCTGATGCGTAATTTAAAAGATATAAGCGTACAGACGGAAAGCGATTTTGTTCTATACTGTATGTAGAGATCTTAAAAATATTTTTACAAACAGGAGTTATTGAGAAGGTGTTGTAAAGTTGTAGCCGGTTTATTAAAAAGTAAAAGGCATTTTGTGAGTAAAAAGGAGCAGCGTCTAAGGTGCGATTAATATCTGGTGCTGCGATCACTGTCCAAGTGTGGCAATTTAGGCAAACCCTCTCGACAATGGCAAACTGTCATGTCCAGTGTGCGTGTTGTCCAATGGGCTGTCGTGGGCTGATAAAAAAGAGCATTACTTATATAAGTTTAAACCCATTCCCTATCCAATATACTATTCTTGAAAATACAGACAAAATACTGCATAAAGCAATGGAAATGGGGTTGGCGACTTTTTTCTGCCTCAAGGGACAAATGTTCTTGAAGCTTAAAAATGCAGGATTTCTCTTTGTTAACCGGAACAAATAAAACACGTTACAATTTTACTTACATTTATTTTTATTTAGATTTAAACTATATTTTGTTACAGACTTTACTCCAAAATATCTTTTTGTGATTTGAAATGTTTATTAAAAGATACAATCAAAATCTTAATTAAACTTGGTTATTCGGAGTGCGTTGGTCACGAATTTTACTCCTTGCGACAAATTTGTGAAAATACCTTTATGACGAAACTGTCTAGCTAGGAATTCTAAAAATCTGTCTCAAAAACCGTTATTATTTTACTCCATTTATCATTTTTTTCATTATGCATTAACTATAATCTACGTGATTATTTTTAATAATGTATTTACCAAATCACGGGACGTGACCTGTCCCGGCGGGATATACAAAATTTATTCAAGAAATGCGGAACGGTTCGCAACGCCAAATGGAGCTTTAACACTGACCGGTATATACGTAAAGTATTAAGCAACACTTTTATTCAAAAACATAAATTATATTTGTAATAAAAACAATCACCGTTATAATTTTTGAACATGGAACAGCAAAAGTTAACCGCTGGAAACATCACTAGAGTTAAAAAAATATTATGTCAACTTTAGCAATGCTAGAAGTATTTAAACTTCTTTATAGAATAAGGGTGACGAATGAGCAAACAGTCCACCTGATGGCATTGGGTTCATAGACATGTACTCTTGATTAAGAATCAAAATGCAGATGCGTTGTCACCTCTGTGGACTAAGATGGAATGCCTCATTTCCAATCATAAGTCTTTAATTTTCTTCAATTACATATATTCTTCTTAAATTATTTACGCTGTAACACTATACTATAGTTAAATTTAACTCATTAAACTTTAAATTTATTTCAAGATACATATTCGAAATTCCTGCATTGAACGTCAAATAGCACGGCGAGCGTGTCGCATCGCCAGAATTTCTAAAGCTCAACATGTATCTAATACGTGATATATACATATAGGGCATGGAGCAAGGTCAGATGTTATTTTTTGCTACTGCCTAGGGAAATTTGAATACAGGAGAAGTTTGCGGTGAACTCATCTCTTCTCCGCGGATTTTAATTTAATTTCATTGACGATGTTTAGATTTTAACTAAAACAACAAAGTTTAAAAAATTATCAGGATAATTTGGACATAGGTACGCTAAAATTTTTCAAACTACAAAAATATACATTATACCTATATACTCAATTTACACTTCAGTAGTTTCTGTCGATCCGTTTCACGTAACTACATCTAATTGAAGAATAATTTAAATTAATGTCATAAGCATATCTCCCTGCATCACTGACCTATATATATGCAAGTATGACCCTGCATACACATATTTTTTACAAATTTTATAATAATGCGTGTATTAAAATGATAATGTGTGCTCATCTTGATTTTTCTACCGACTTCAAAAAAGAACCGGTACTCAATTCGACTGTATTTTTTTATGTGTGTTACCTCATTACTTCTTACTGGGTGAACCGATTTCGATGATTCTTTTTTTATTTGAAAGCTACTGCTTCACATGTGGTCCCATATAAATTCAATGATCAAGGTCTGACCAATAGTTTTTGAATTATTCTTAATAATTTATATTGAAGACGGTTGTACAAAATTTTTAATTTTAAATTATATTTATAAAGAATATCTATTTATTAGAAAGAATATTTATTTATTACAAATACTGAGCGTTAAATCAAAACATCGCGGAGTAGGTACTCTAGAAATAAAAAAAAGATTTCGAAGGCCTTCCGTATTATGCAACATGGCGGCCTATTGCATTCTCTTTTCATCTCTAGAAATGAGGAAAATTTTGCCCTAAAGTTGATTTATGGTAGCAACGTAATGAATTTACGGCTCTGTCTAGCATTCGTTGTTTCGCTATTTCTGATTTTTGTAATATCAGTCGGTACGTTTGAGTAATAAGATATTAAAGAAAATTAAATAATGATGGAGAATTTAAATATTTATTGGTATTTAATATAATTATATAATCATATATCGCCATGTAGTGGGGGCGCGGCGTAAAACTATCCAATATCCCCGTCTTAACATCCCACAGCCGTCGTAAGAGGCGACAGAGGGAAATGAAACAGGAGATAGGCGGTAGTGTATTCATGATAACAACTCCAATAATAAAAAAATGCCGTTACCAACTCACGAGCCAAGCTTGATTATTATGGCAAAACTTACCCCTATGAGGGAAGGCCTTTATCTGCAGTGGACCATTAATAGGCTGTAATAATGATGATGATAAATTTTAGAATTGTATTGCATAATATTTATTTAGGATACAGGATTGTCCGGCATAAATATATAAGTTGGTAATAGTTATTCTTCTTTTTTAACCTCTTTAATAAACTGTACTCACTATCTTAAACGTCCAAGTTGTGCCGTCTATCATGAATATAGGCAAAAGCTTGAATACAGGCTTTTGATTAAATTCAAGATAGACAACGTGGACTTTCTGGCTCTGACAATTTTGTTCCACATTCATACAGCGTGGGCTAAGTCGCCTTTTAAAACTATTGGCAAATACTTTATTTTTTTAAATTGACATGATTTAGGGGGCAATGTAAACACACTAATGCCCTCTCCACAATTCGCCACGGAGTGAACACTTAACGAATACAGTGACGTCACATTCGTCAAACTTATTAAGAATTTGAATTTGTAACTTTCATTACCCGTCCAGAGCCATACATTTCATAGCATAATAAACATTTGTTGTTGACAGGATAAAAGTTTTTAAGCATGTTACATATATGGATGCCCCTTACAAAACTACGAACTACGCGGCAATCTCACTTTCCCACACAACATTTCAACATTGCTTCCACGAGGCAGTTTTGCTGACTTGATGGGAAACTCGGTCGCCGTGGACTCACAATGACGTACGCGATGTCACCGATATAGCACCTTACCAGAAACCCAACGCTGCGAGGCAATTCTGCTAACCTGATGGGAAATGTAGCTGCCGTGGATTCACAGCGACGCTCGCGGCGTCATCCGACAGCATTATATATACGATACTCCACGATGCCACCACACTTCGTTTCTAACATCGGGCGGGATGTAAGTTTAATTAGATTTAATTAGTATTAGTTCTTTTTAGTTGTAATATCTTTTAAATTTAATTTAATAAAAGTATTTTTTTTTGGGTCCTCCGGCGGCGACATCCATACTTAGCATGATGCACATTGTATTGCAACCATTTTGTCTGCAAAGACCGTTGTCTGGCAATAGACGGTTACAGGGGGTTCCACAGGGCTCGGGACTGGGTTCACTACTGTGGAACCTCGTGTACGATGCGGTTCTACGAGTCGACCTTCCCCTTGGCGTAAGTATGGTGTGCTATGCCGACGACATCCTGGTGATCACCAGCGAGACAACTTTCGTGTGTACAAAAGTGGAATTCGTTGTCGCCAAAATCCACGAGTTGGGTTTAAAAATAGCGTCTCTCAAGACCGAGGCCATATGATTTCATAAATTACCACGGGACAGGGAACCAGCCGACTCATGCGTCCGCGTGGGTGGGTCCGAAGTCAGAGTGGGGAGGTACATGAAGTACCTAGTGCCTCCACCTGGACAGTCGCTGAGGCTTTGAAGAACATTTCGAGTGCCTGGTCCCCTGGATCGAAAGGGTGGCGGGTGCTATGCATTTTTTCCTCCTTGCAATCCTTTGATAGTAGTAGTGAGCCAGAAGAGGCGCTTGAATCAATTAAACGGCAGGAATGACAAAACGCTCTGGCGACATGGCACACTCGACTAGAGGAACGCTATGAACGCAAAGACGTCATTGGAGCAATCCTGGATGCAGCGACGAGTAGGAAGACTCACCTACAGACTTACACAGATAATTACCGGGCATGGGTGTTTCGGTGATTATCTGTGTGAGATCGGACGCGGGCTACCGCGAACTGCTTCCACTGTGGTGGACGGGACCAGGACTCCACTTCGCATATGCTCGCAATATGCCCAGCGTGGGAACAGGAGCGGAGGAGCCTGGTCAACCGCATCGGATGGAACCTCTCCTTGCCAACAGTCATGTCGGCGATGCTAAGCGGGGATGCGGCGTGGAGGGCCGTAGCCACCTTCTGTGAATTTGTTATGATTCAGAAGGAGGCTTTTCGTTGCCACCGCAGCGGAAGGTAACCATGAGGATTTACCCACAAAAAAAAGAAAAATAAGATAGTTACAGGCTGGCGAGACGGAGAGTAAGGGATATGCACCAAGATATTTTAATTGAAACTCGATAGGGAATTCACTTCTATGGTGGTAGATTTAGGTTACCCAACAGATTAACTTCTACACATGAGTTCTACCACCTAGTAAAATGTAGTTACATCCAACGCGCGCCTTTTCACCAAGCAAAAATAAATACAGCAACATCCATGTTTCAGTTTATGTGATCAAAGCAAACATTTCACAAAACGGGTTATATTATGTTTCTTCTTCGGTAGGTTCATACGTGAATCACTTTGCCAACAATTATATTTACCTTCGAACGCGGGCGTTGTCAATTAACGTGAGGTTGTCTACATTGTGACCTTTATAATGTTGGCAATAAAAAATATTTATTTTTGATAATGCGAGCATTGAAATGCAAATGAGTACTTATTTGCATTTAGTTATCAGAAACGAGTGATGTGGAACGATTTGTGGAACTTTATTCAATAATAATACATGCGTGGTAGTGAATTTCACCATAATTCTTCATATTTAACTGTTGTGGCAAAATCTTTGATTCAGAGAGCACAATGTCTCTGTGACAAACAAGTAGCTGAACGTCAAGCAAATATTGCACGACAAGAAACTTCGAGTCCCGACCCTAAAGCAAAGTGACCGAGAGAAACCAGCCACAGTCGAGTGTGTGCTTGCTGTACTACAATATTTTAGAGGAGTCACAGATAAGATTGGATACATCTTGACGCAAGCTTCCATTAGAACTTACTATAAGTCGCTGAAGAAGATTAGTTAGTTCCTACAATCCGTGAAGGGTAATATAACTTTACAAGATACAGGGGTGAACATGCTTGGTTGTGAATGCGGTCTCTCTTACATAAGACAAACTAAAACGCTAAGAGTTTCTAATAGAATCAAAAAGATAGCGGTGGAAGCGTCTCGTTATATCAATTATATTATTTAAAACAACCATTAGCATAATAGGTGATTTTCTGGACCGACATCGTAAAGCTTAAATTTTTGATTCAATAGAGTCATTTAAATCAGCCTACTAGTCTGCTATTTAAAACATTTTTGATAAGATAATTATATGATGAAACTTTTTGGAAGAGTTTGAGTGAGATGTATTTCATGTGCCATCAGTTTTGATAATTTATATTTTAATTATTGTAAAAATAGTTCAGTTTCAGTTTGGCAAAAATTTTGTCACTGAATTGTGTTTCACGAAGCGAATTAAAATGATGAAAAGTACGGAATACGGAAAGGAAAAATAAAAATAAAAAATGTGTTTGCCTAGTCCGTGAGGAATATTTATTTTAATAATTACAACAAATTTGAGACTAGCAGGCTTATTCCCTAACTTTGTTGACGATGAATTTAAATTTTTGATGAATTAAATTATTGCCACTTTATAGTACGTTTCGTAATATATTTTATAATCCGTGGCAACTCTAATAGAAAAGCTATTAGTATTTTTTTTATGGGACGTGGGCAAACGGGCACACAGTCCACCTTATGTTAAGTGGTTGCTGTGGCCCATAGACATCTACATCTATCCTCGTGACGAATCAAAATGCAGATACGTTGTCACCCGTGAGGACTAAGATGGAATGCCTCGTTTCCAGTAAATAAGGTATCCGGTTCTCTACACTTACCATACGAAACACAACAGTATTAAGCTGCTATTTTACGTTGGTATTCTGTGAGAGCGTGGTCCTTCCCTGTTCGAGCTGACCCATTCGTGCTACAGCTATACTACTAATATAGCTGCAGCATGGCTCTACCACGTAATTAAAGCATACGATGGAATGTACAACAAAGTGACTATCATTCAATGTCAACAAAAATAGTGAATAGGACTGCTGCTAGAGAGCAGCATATAAGGTGTAACGATTTCAATCAATCTGATAAGCGACGTAGTGAGACCGGAAATCCTCTCACTTAAAAAAAAATATAATCAAAAATTATTATTAAGATTGTTATAAGATAAAGGAGTTCAGTGTATCTTATCATATACAGTAAGTCCCTCGGTAAAGTGCAAACCCGAAAGGGGGTGAAACTAGACCAGAAATTATCGACAAAAAAATAGAAAAATAAATATATATTTCACTTTTTATTGACGAATTAAGATTTTTATATCTTTTTTTTCAATTTATTGGATAAACAAACAACATCACAATAAAAATGGTTATAATAGTGTTAACCTATACATTATTGACAATTGTGATATCCACACCGTTTACCACGAGCATTATGAACAAATTGTTTTTACAGGTTGAGAGTTTTATTAATCTGTACATTTTTCACTGTTGTGTGTAGTCTATAGTGTCGTGCAGTTCCTTAATTACTAAGTTTCTGTAAACGCTTACACTATTTACAAAAATATCAATATGACTGAAGTTGCGGTTATAAGAATTTAGTATACGACGAATAGGTGCACGCATGCCTGCGTTAGTGCGTGATGTTCGTGTGGCAAATAGGTGTTCCGAACGACAGGCTCACATGTATGATCTAGTAGGCACTCTATAGTTAATATTATTGACAATATCAGAGCAGTCTTATCTGTTATGGCAAATGTCATACAAAACATGGCTTGCATTTGTGTTCTCCTAGACTTCAAGTCTAAGAGTTTATATCTTTGCAATAGCTGGTGGTATGATTGATAGTTATGACAGCATTTATAGTGCATACAACGCAGAAATTTCTTTTGCATTCTTTCTAAGCTATCTGAGTATTTTATATACAAAGGATCCCAAATACAAACAGCATATTCTAACTGTGAACGGATTAAGGTCTTATAAATATGTAAATATGTATTAGGACTTACGAAGTCATTACTGGCTCGGAGTACAAAACCATACATTTTATAAGCCCTACTACATATGTTATCAACATGTGCATGTTGCATCAAGTGTTAACTTAGTATCCAATGTGACTCCAAGATCGCAAATAATTTGTACTCTGATGAGATTGTGGCCGCCTATGGAATAATTATGTGTATTCCACGCTCGTTTTCTAGGAAATGTAATAACTTTACATTTACCGAGACTTAGTTGTAGTTTGTTAATGCTACAGTAATTGTTAAATCTATTCAGGGCCTCCTGGAACTCGAGGTGATCATTAGAATTATGCATAGTTCGATAAATTTTTAGGTCATCCGCATATAATAAGAAGTTACAATGCTAAAAGCAATTATTTATATCATTCATAAACAGAATGAATAACAAGGGGCCAAGGATAGATCCTTGTGGCACACCAGACGTTATAACAACCCTACTTGATTCATATCCATTGATGACCACTTTTTGTGTTCTGTTTGTTATATACGACTTACACCACCTCCAAAGATTTCCACGAATCCCGTTGAAAGCAAGTATTTTTAGCAGTATACGCTTTCCGAAAATCTGTATAGACACTATCGGTTTGCGTATTAGCGTCTATATTGTCAAACAATTCAGAAGTATAAACAATAAGATTAGTGATAGTGGATCGTTTACGAACAAACCCATGTTTTTGCGGAAGGATAGTTCTATGCAGTAGTGGATAGATATTATTATGCACCAGTCTCTCCATAAGCTTAGATAAAGTGGGAAGGATTGAAATTGGACGATAATTGACTACATCTCTTTTTATGCCTCCTTTATATATTGGTGTTATCCTGGATGATTTCCACATAGCTGGAAATATACCTTCTGTTAGAAATTTATTATATAATATGACCAACGGTTTACATATGATTACGGCAGTATTTTTAATAAAAATAGAGGGAATGTTATCAAGGCCTGCGCCTTTAGTAATATCTAGTGCCTTTAGTTCTTTTAAGACATCTGCTTCTGATAGGTGTATGTCACTAATAAGTGTCATTAAGCATACCATTGTCTATATCATCTATAATATATATATCTATAATATATAGTCAATACAGGAGTCAGATACATCAGTAGGCTGGAAAATTGAATGAAAGAAGGAAGAAAACAGGTTACAAATGCCTTCAGGACTATCCGCCTCTGTTCCGTCATAGTGAACACTATTTGGAATATCTGATTGACTTTGATGATTTTTTATGTAAATCCAAAAGTATTTAATATTTCTATGAATACTGTCTTCTGATTTCATATATTTGTTGTAACAAAACAATGATTCTTTCCTAAACCTATCTCGATACATTGAAAAAGTGGAATAATCGGATTTGTTTTTATATACTTGCCACTTAATCCAAGCTTTGTTTTTATTCTTAAATATGTGTACAATGCAGGGGTAAACCACACTGAAAATTTTGAATTGGCATCCCGTTTAGAGGGAACGCGTTTACGTATAAGATCAAATATATTTTCATAGAAAACGTTAACACTTTCTTCGGTAGTTTTATTTTGAAATAGTTCACACCAATTAATTTCTAATATATCGGTATTGATTTGTTTATAATTAGCATTCTTATAACAATATCTTAAACGTGGATTCGTTGGCATAGGTTTGGATAAGTTATTATCAATTGGTATTAAGAGGTAATAAGGAGGATGATGAACGTCAGGTGGGACTAGAGTGATAGGTGCAGAAAAGGTTTTACTATTGTGTATGTTAGTTAGGCATAAATCTAGTAACCTATTCATATTATTTTTTTAAATATTCACTTGTATACAGTCCATGACGGACATGAAATTTACTAAGTGAGGATATGTTGGCGTCATATTGCTTAAACCTAGAAGTTTTGCTTGAGTTTCATCTAGATACCAGTCAAGACAAGGCAAATTGAAATCGTCAATTAAATAATAGTTATCATATCCATTTAACTATATAATCTCTTGTAGTTTTTTAAAATAAGTAAAATATATATCAGAATCTAGACCGGGTGGTATGTAATTCGCGCTTAATAAATAATGAGACTTACTGATGCGAAATTCTAATAGAATATGATCTATGATGGGTGGAATATCGAGGGGGGGCAGCGGGGAGTGCGGGCACGCAGCACACCATAGATACCAGGGACAGCGCACTGCACACAGCGAGCGTAGCACAGCCACCAACACCCCGCCACCACCGTGACGTTTTGTTACAGCGACATCTTTGTCGCAACGGAACACGTTGTAGCGGGAATCCACAAATTCATTGTTTACAATGCAATCATGTAACCAAGTCTCGGTTAATATTATAACATCATAATTATACGATAATATGTTCATGTAAATACTATTTAATTTAGTTCTCAAACCGCGGCAATTTTGATAGTAGACTGATAATACATTGTTATTTATGTTATTGAACTTTGTATCGAAAAATATATGGTATTGCATACAAATCATTAGAGCCACAGTGGGTACAAAGTAGGATATTCAGTATAAATGCACACGTTGAATTGTAGGAACATTGACTTTGGTTATTAATTAAATTAAATATCGGTAACCAAAACTGATAAAAAACAATTATGCGTACCTGAATATATGTTAATGTTATGCCATGAGTATTATGATTGGAAATAATAACAGTCATTAACATTTTGGAAGAGTAATTAAGCAGATCAGATATGTAACAATTTAACCAAAGTGTATGCCTTTCATATAAATACTAATAGGATATTACTTAAATTTAAAAGAGTGCACTTTAAGTCTGAGAGACGTAGATACAAAAAAATTACACCACATGTATCTAGTCTATTGTAATAACAATATTTACTTATAAAAGTGTGATTACTTATAATAATATAATATGTGGAACGTTGACTTAACCATTTGAGAATATATATTTTCTTGTGACACATAATATAATGATAAAAGTTGGTTATGTTTACATATGTAGGCGTAAGTAATTAATTTTTAAACCTGTTTATGACGTTGCAATACTGCCTGTTGTCATCCGGGTGTTGTTCATTTGATTCGTGCGATGTCCTGCAGGGGTCTGATTGCGATAGCGGGTGAAGTATCCGTTTTGCGAGCTAGAACGGTGTCATGTTTAACCCATACATATTTATACGCGTTTTACTTAGCAGCTTCCCGGCACTGACGAAACAACAATTTGTTATTCAACGTTAAATGCTCGTTAACGTAAATAGCAGCAGGCTGGCCAGGTACAGACAATGATGTCGAATTTAACCCTTTCGTAGCACGGCAGGCGGCAATCACATTGTCGCGCAGTGTCCTGTTTGCGAACTTTACGATAACATTCTTCGGATGTCGATCATTTTTGTCAGCATGAGTCGGATGATTGTAAAGGATGCTTAATAGCATCGCCCAAACGCTCAATTAAGCTGATTAGATTCTCACCTCGCCTGTCGGAGATATTAGCTATTTCGTAATTGTACTGTCTTGCTTGCTGTTCCATGGTATGTATTTTGTTTCTCAAGTAGTTGTATTTGAGTTTTAAAGCCATTATATTGTGTGCCGTTATATTTTCTACAGTTTTCAGTCGACTGTCAAATAAGTCCTGTCGTTCATTCGAGAAGCTAAATGATTTCTCTATTTTGCACAGTTGGGTGTTAACTTCGTTCAATGATTTATTAAGGTTGATAGCATCCGTGTTAAGTTTCAACACATTATCATTAAGTTCTGATAACGCAGAGGTAATCTTTGATAGCTCGACCTTTAGGGCTGAATTTACCACGGTGGCAATGCTGTTTGCGATGCAATCGCTAATGGTTTTATTCCACATTTGCATTTGATTATCAAATTTTTCTTCTAATTTAATCATATTTGTATCAGTTTTATCGTTTTCCATTTGTTTAAGTTTACGGGTAGTTATAAAACTTTCGCCGCTAATCTTCTTTACTGATGCAGGAATATCACCGTCCGATGAAAACACTTTCGGTGGTGTGCGTTGTAAAGACATCGTAGTATGCAGGTATATCTGTAGTTACACAGGTGTGAGAGAGTTAAAAAATTAGCGCTGTCCTTACGCCTAACGGTGAGAAAGGGAGATCCCCGCACTGCCACAGTCCTACGTTGCTATGTGAGAACGAGACGGCAATTGCTGATTTATTGTTTTTCACTCAATCCATTAGAATGAACTACAATCTTAGTACAGTAATCACGACACTAACAAATATCGCACTATGATCGATTTTGTGTACATACAATTAGATGTTTAAGGAAGACGTTAATACAGGGTACTACTCTCAACGCTTGTTGCGGACGTAATGAAAAATCTTATGTAGACTCTATGTAAAAAATAATGACTTCTTTCAAAGTAGTAGGTCGATTACATTAAAATAAAAAAAAAATATTATGCTACGCACTTTGCGGAAAGGATAAAAAAGCATCATGTCTTTAAATTTTTTTTTGAAAAAATTCTATTATTTATGACTGTATTTTTCAATGATCTCTAATTTTTTAACAATTATGCCTCCAATACCAGGAAATTTTACGATTTATTATTATTCTATACTATATTGCCTTTCAAAAAAAAATCTATGTTGTAACCCAAAAACACGCTGGCTGAGAGGTGTTAACATTTCACATTTAAAAGTCAGATTTTGATTACAAGATTTAATCACAAGTAGGTGCTTATTTTTTTTTTAAAGTTTTTATAACTAATGAATTACATGCCTAAAATGGCCCACTCGTTGCTGGAGGCACATTGTCGCACGAATAATAATTTGGTTTGTAGCTCTACGCACCATCCCTGTGTCACTTTTATCTCATTCGCACATGAAGAATTTGATCTTGTAATTCGGCCTCAGTGTTTAGCGTGGTTCCGTAGACTTTTTGTTTCATAACAACTCACAAAAAGTAGTCGAGAGGTGTCAGATTAGGTGAACGCGCTGACCAGCCCACTCGTACTTCCCAGCTAATCCATCTGTTTGCATTATTTCGTTTAATAAACTTCGCACGTTGCCTGTAATGAGCAGAACATCCATCCATCTGCAAAAACATACACCCCTGCTGCCTTGTGGCCATCGAAACTTCTTCGTTATGTATTCTTATATATCGGTTTTCTTACAATGTTTATCAAGTCTCGCGAATTAAAGTCAAAGCAAAAATTTCTTACCAAAAATTAACATTCTATAAATATTATATGCAATATTAAAATTAATCCAATCTAATTTTTTTAAATATATTCTAAAGGTTTATAAATACAAGGCTATATATTCTTGAGTTTGTTTATAAAAGATAAAATTAAAAAAAATATTTTATAACATTATAATAAACCTCTTTTTCACATTCTTACATTGTTATCCGCTTCTGAGTTCATTATAGTTCATTATTTCAAGTCTCTAGCTCATCGCGAACTTAAAATCAATTACTAAATTCGACCCAAGTAGAAATACATGAAAGCGAGTTTATAAAAAATATGGCAAAAAGTAAAAAATCCGTCGGAAAATTTAGTTGATTATGATACATTTTAAAGATGCGGAAGCTAAATAACATCATCCAAGCACTCCGTGCTTTATCATCAACCATCAATCAATATAACGTGCTTCAGAAAACTGAGCCGCGATCTAAAACACAGACATCGTGTTCTGGCCTACATAATGAGATAACAATATAGTATCTTTAGCGCTATTTTGCAAACTTGTCGTTTAGGATTGTACCCATAACTGTTCGTTTTTAATTTACATAATTACACGTCATGTTGTGGTATGAAGGAGCCATTGAGTCAATGTTTATTCATTAGTTTACGTTGAATATTATTACAATTTTAACATACGAGGGACGGCTAAGTCCGCGGCCTAAGGTACTTAATGAAAGAAAATATATGGCTTCTATTTTGTAATTTTCAATATAATCTCCCTCAAGTGAAATACATTTCTCACATCTCGCATACAATGCCTTTAACCCAACCAAGAAATATTCTCTATCTTTCTCTTCAAAACGACGATCAACCGCAGCTTTCCTTTCTGAAAATCTCTGGCCCCGTAAGTCCTTTTTCAAATTAGAAAACAGTAAAAAATTCTCTGAACCCCGTGTCTTTCAGGGATTGCCTTGCCACATGTGCGGTGTGAATGGGTGCGTTATCTTGCAGAAAGATCACATCGCGCGTCAATTCTCCACATTGTTTCTGTACAATAGCCCCGCGAATCTATGTCAATAAATTGGCGTAATATTGGCCATTCATCGTAGTTCCCCTGGGTAGGTAGTCAATAAGCAAAATTCCCTCGCTATCCCAGAAAACAGTCGCCATTAGCTTGAACGCCGACTTTTCCAGTTTGAATCTCTTCGGCGGCCTTTCTCCTTTTTTATCCATTACATGGACTCTTGTTTGGACTCCGAATCCATGTTTCATCTACGGTGACTATCCGTTGCCAAATGTCTTCCTTGTTATCGCCGACTAGCTCCAAAAAATCTTGGACTTGCGAGTCGACGTTGCTTGTAGAGCGTTGGGACAATTTTCGATATCCAGCGCGCACTTATTTTTCTTATATTCAAATGTTCATGTAAATTTTTCCAACTTATTCTTTGCTAATCTGCAGTTCTTCAGCAATCTGCCACAATTAAATTTTTCGGTCGGCCAGAACGACTTTTTCGAGTTGTCGGACGTTTTCTTAGGTCAATACCGTGACAGGGTGGCCCGGGCGAAGGTTGTCTTCACAGCTCTCTCGTCTTTGTTGAAATATGCGGGTTCATTTTTTCATCATCGTATATGAAGCCGCAGAATCCTGAAGAATCGATGACATCTCTTCAAAAATATCTTTCGGTGTATTTCCCTTCTTTACAAGGAACTTTATCACGGTCCGGTGTTCAATATTCCGAGAATTTCCAGATTCGACTGACATGGTGATGTTTGTTGTTCAATAAATAATTGAATTATGAGTGCAAACTTAATTAGTGATTGCTTTTATAATACTACTGAGTGTTGCAACTAGTGACATGAGTAACAAGTTAATTACTCATCGTTAAGTACAATAGGCCGCGAACTTTTCAGCCGCCCTGGTATTTTAGTTCCCTTCGTCATGGGGGTTTATTGACAACCGGCTTGGTAAATGTGGCAACTAACATTTACTAAGCCGGTTGGCAACTGCAGCTTTTTTGGTATTTTGCTGTTGTCAGAAAGACGCTGCTGCTCATTTTTCGTCGTTTGCTTCCCATTCTCGACTCCTATTACACCCACGGGACAATATGAGATATTCTTACATCGCCACCACATGGTTGTAGTTGTAAAAATGTATTCGATTACATAAAAGTACAAAACAAATTCTGCCCTTTTGAAACTGGCGTCATGAGCTTGATTAGTTAATTAAAAATAAATTGTTTAACATTAATTAAATGTAAATTGGACGTCACTCAGATTTATGAATTTCTGGAAATGTAGGATGTACAAAAATACTAAAATGGTCTCATTTATGTTGTGTATTAATATTTTTATATGTTCAGTGAAGAGTATACCACCAAAAACATAAATGTTAAAAGCGGGCCAAGCTCGGCACAAACGACGTTCAGAGTTGTCGATTTCGCCGATAAAAGAATACTTACCTGAACCTGCGCCAAGCTCCATATATACTCGTATTTATTAATATTCATAAGACCTGTGGAGATTGGCGCCCGTTCAGATATTAATTTACAACATAATTAAAAATTAAAAATGTTGTACAGCCGACTTCAATATAAGTTATTAAGAATAAATCAAAAACTATTGGTCTGACCTTATTCCAATTCATATGGGCATACACGAGAAGTACCAGCTTTCAAATAAAAAAAGAATCATCGAAATCGATTCACTCAGTAAAAAGTTATGAGGTAACACACATAAAAAACATACAGTCGAATTGAGTACCGTCTGCTTTTTGGAAGTCGGCAGATAAATAAGACATTATTGTTTTTGTACATACTGACATTATTATTAATTTTTATAAAAAGTTCTACCCTCTTATAAGTTAAAGTAAACATGACATTGTTTGCCATGATACCTTATTATGTAAGTTAGAAAAGTATAGGATAAGAGGACTGACATTACAGTGGATCAATTCACATTTCTCATCAAGAAAGCAGTGTGTGTAAATTGTAAGCCCTAACAAAAATAATGTTTAGAGAAAATGTTGATCGCGACTAGTTCCTAAGACCGCTAACGTTCCTAAAGAAAGCGTTCTTGGGCCTTTTTTGTTTATAACATATAGAAATGATTTACCGGATTAAATCCTATTTTCTTGCATTTTGTTTGTATACCATTGATTGTAAAGAATAGACATAGAAATAAAAATAATTATGAAAATGACATAATATAATGCGCAATAAATGATACTATTTCATGGTTACATGATAATAATTTAAAGGTTAATATCCCAAAAACTTGTCAATGAAAATTTTATAGTAATAGTAGAAACATACTTGATCTTGACATAATTTATAATAGTGTTAAATAGCCTTAACTGGTATGAACCATGTAAGCCTTTACTTATATATATCTTAAAATCTTAATTTTACCACATGTTCATGTAAAAAGAAATTTACATATGCACAAAACAGCATCTGATATATTTTTACGTAACACTAGAAAATCTGATAGACTAGTTTTAGACCGTACATCGAAAACTGTATTTTACCAAAAGGGCTATTACGCGATGAGCATAAAGATTTTTAATAAACTGTCGGTAAACATAAAAGGAGAGACGGAAATTTATAATTTTAAAACCAAACTCAAAAGCCTGTTATTATTAAAGTGCATTTCTGATGTAAAAGACATTTTAAATTAATAGTATCTCGTTATTTAAACTTGGCAAAGTCATATTTTAAACATTATATTTATTTAATATTCTGTAGGTTAAGTACTCCTTTGGCATTTTAATTTTTTTTCTATATATATACTTTATTTGATTTGCCTAGTTATAAAATAATAATGATTGACTGACAATTAATTGACAACTGTAAATGATTGATTGATAATTTAATTTTAATTTATTTAATTTAATTTGATTTTAATTATATTGACTTCCTTACTTATGAAAATCTTGATTTAGTAAACATTTGGACTATGTACAACTATTTATCATCTATAGGGTTACATGGTCAGCGAATATAATTTATATATTAGAATAATATACATATAATATCATTTATAATTTTATTATTATAGCAACGTTTTTCCTTGCCTTTGTCTTCTCTTTTTTGTAATTATTAATTTAAAATTGTAAGAATTAAATGTCGTCAAAGTAATTGGTGCACTTCGTATCAAGGACTGTACTTGAAATTGAAAGCACCGATAACTTTGAAAATACATAAAACCGAATACTGATAATTTGAAATCTCAATTTTTTTTCCTCTGCACACCCCATGATCTATCATGATACAACGTTTGATCATAAGCACGAAGAAGGCAAAGTTATTACTTAATCTTATTATAAGCCTGAGAAAATCCAGTTTTTAGATTCAAAACCTGCACTTGTTTAGATTTATGTTAAATTTAAGTTATAGGTTAGGTTGATTTTATCATAAAACTAAATCAATCTAGGTTTTTGATCAAAATAGTGCATTTCCTCAGATTATGAAAACATAAAGTTTTTGTTCAAGAACCTAGGTTTTTAAACAAAAACCTGGTTTTATCATAAACCTGCGACACATATAAATACATTTTGATGGAGGAGTTAGTGAGTGATAAAAATTTCACTTTACAGACTTTAATAACTCAAATAGTGTGACAGGTTTGTTCATGAAATTAAGGGTTAAAATTATAAAAGGGGTCCTTATTATGTATGAAAATTACATGTGTGTGGGCCAAATAGTTCTTGAATAACGAGGGGCTTAAGAAAGGCTCGAAACGGTTTGTGAAAATATATTCACTGCCGGCACTGCCAATGCGTCGCCCTTTTCTTTTTCGAACTTGACTGACCCACTGCCATGTGTCTAGATTTGGAAATGTTGCATGAATGCCGAAAGCACTCAGCTGAAAAATTACTCCGTATATGGAGGTTTTTGTAAACTCTGAAACTCAAGTGACGGAGTGAATTCAGATTGAAAAAATCTATATTCACTGAGAATTCACTACGGATTTTTACAGTGTGGTTAATGGAGTATTTGTTTATAGGTTAAGGTTGAGAAACTAGCACACAGTCCACCTGATACTACTGTGCTGTGGCCCATAGACATCTACATTTATCTTCGATTAAGAATCAAAATGCAGATGCGTTTTATCACCTGAGGACTAGATCGAATGCTTTTTTTCCAGTAAAAAGCATCTCCAGTGCGGTTGTAACCCGCCTACCAACTTAGGGTAGCAACATAGGATTTTTTATAGGATTGGGTGACAAACGAGCACACAGTCCACCTGATGGCAAGTGGCTGCTGTGACTCATATAGCTACATCTATACTCGTTTGCGAAGCAAAATGCAGATGCGTTGCCACCCGTGAGGACTAAGATGGAATGCCTCGTTTCCAGTAAAAAGGGTCTCCGGTTGTCTACACTCACCATACGAAACACAGCAGTGTTAAGCTGCTATTTGACGCTGGTATTCTGTGAAAGCGTGGTCCTTCCCCGGTCGAGCCAACCCATTCGTGCTACAACTATACTACTAATATAGCTGCAGCATGGCTCTACCACGTAAAATGTCTATGTCCAATGTTAAATGGAAAAGGCGCAAGTTAAATAGTAAACTTTTACAGGCTAATGAAGAGGAAAAAAAGAAACAGAAAATCATCATTCAGCACACATCAACATTTTGTGTCGGCTTCAAAAATTTCGGCTAATAGGAATTTTCGAATAATGCGCGATTTGCCATGCATAATTAAGATTTGTTCGTATTTACCGCTCGTTGCAGAAGGGTCTTTTTCCCCTTAATATATTTAGGGCTTTTATCTCCTATGGATATGGTAGCTCCATTATATCTAATTTGTATCGTTACACGGTTGTACAAAAATCTACATAAGAAAAGCAAGAATTATTCGCGTTTCATAACCATATAAACAAAAAATAATTGCAGAATCCTACGGTGGTTCTGCTAAGTGCTAGCACAGTTGAACAAACTCCTTAAATTGTACATTTATATCCAAAACTTATACATTAATAGGTTTCTTTCTCTGTCGTATTTTTCACACTTTACGCTGAATGTTTATATATTTTTTTATATAGCATAGGGTGACAAATGAGCACACACTCCACCTGATGGTAATTGGTTGCTGTGACCCATAGACAGTCTACATTTATTCTCAATAAAGAATCAAAATGCTGCGTCGTTACCCGTGAGGACTAATATCGAATGCCTCTTTTCCATTAAAATGGGTCTCCAGTTCTCTATACTCATTATACAAAACACAGCAGCATTAAATATTCTGTGAGAACATGGTTCTTCCCCGGTCGAGCCGATCCATTCGTGCTACAACCATAATGTAGCTGCTCTACCACGTCAAATGTATTGCTGCCATATATGATGGGTTGAAGTTGAAAAAGTCACCTGCCTTATGGATTCAATGGAAAGGTGTGTTAACACTTAAAAGGTTAATTGGTAACCCGAATTTGGTTAAAATTAATCTCCCCAAGCTCTAACACTGGCGAAAAGTAGCCAGCTTTTCGGTTTTCTACAGTATACATTTCGGAAAGTGTGCGCGGGTTGCGTAACTTAATTCCTCCCTATTTCTGCCACTATTGGACAAACAGACGCTAAACCAGTAACATTTTTGTTGTCGACTTACCACGCATTCGAACCAAGCGGCTTGCTTCATGCGTACAGCAAAGGAGTGAAATACGTACCACGTACGTACCAGCATCTGTATTTCCGTTCGATAACAATGTGAGACTTCAAGGCAAGAGTGAATAGGCTTTTGTTAAGTCAGTGTGATTTACCATCCCCGGCAGTATTGACACGTACCATTGGGTGAGATAACAGTCCAGGACTGGCTTAGTATAGTAAAGAAAAATATTAATAGCTCAACCCCAGCGCCTCCTATCGGGTCCAGATATCATGATGTTAGGCTCACTTTTCCGTGTAGTGGCGACATAAAAGAATCCACTACTCCATATCATCCCGTGAGTGTCTTAAGAGGCAACAGAAGGAAACTGAAATAAGAGATGGAATCTTCTTGATAAAACTTCTAAAAACCTGCGTTTTTTAGAAGTTTTATTAAGATTTGGCACGTAAGCGGAAAGGCTTATGTTCAGCTTTTGACTTTTGATGGGCTTCAATCATGATAGTGATGGTCGATAACTATAGAATTTTTCGATAGCTTGACTACAGTGCCTATCGGATCTCATTATAACTACAAACCATCGTCTCGACAAAATAAATACATTGTGGGAACATGACCACAATCAGTAGTCTTCTTGTTCTTCTTTTAAATTATGGCTTCTATCAGTAGAGTCGCTTAGAAGTTACACGATCTCTAACAGCAAACCAACGAATGTGTAAAAAGATAATTGAAGTTTAACGAAGATATTTGAATTATCAACTGCAATGAGTACATCACAATAGCCGTAGCTCAGTTAGCCACGGTAAAGCTAAAAAAATCCTGTTGCTGGCTTGAGACGACACTTTGTCGTACATATCTTAGAACTAGTTCTAGTGGCTCTAGCGGACGTGACACACCATATGGTTTCAGTTGGTGAAAGTCCTTTTCTTGCTACGTTGTCTTCTTCTGCGCGTGCATCAGCGCTGCAGGTTCGGGCCTCGGGGCATCTCCCCATTGCCTGGGTATTCATCTCAGCCCATAACTATGGGCCGGACATAGGTGCCTTCTTGGCATTTATCTATATGTTACAGCGACGCGGATTCAATTCCGGTCTTTCTTGCTACGAGGAGGATATGGTATTTCCGCAATACAGCAAAGAGTAGGTAATATGATGTTTATTTATATTACGGCAAATTATTCAATTGGCAGAAAAGAGTGTTCTGTCAAATAAATTGCTGATTGAATACAAATGTGAAAAATTAAATTTTATACTTACAACTCTAATTTCTATTTTTTATTATATCTTATGAAAAAAATTGAATGATTGAAAAATTGGAAATTAAAAATATAATGGCTTAATTTAAACTATGTTTTAAGTATGTTAGATATTTAGTTTTAAAGCTGTGTTTGTAAACACATACATGCTAAAAACTTTAACATTATTGTGATACGTATCTGACAAGCTTAATAGGATTTCATTTGTGATACATGTAGAACAATCGGATTATTCTATTATTAGCCACGCCGATGCCTCGTAGGTGGAAAATAATACGAAATTTTCCATGTAGGTGGCCTTTATTGAAACTAATTTCGTTTTAATTAATTTTGCCACCATCCGAGTTAAAAATGTTTGAGAGAATTAAGCACATAGTTTCTATCACTATTGATCTTCACGTTAACGATTTTAAGAACTCTTTTAGTTATTTCATTCTATGTATAATTTGCAAATACTGTTTTTTTAATCTGTGATATAATTATGAGATAGGTATTATTGTTCTTTCACTTTTCACTAAATGACAATAGAAAAAAACAGGGTATAGAGTGGCATATATATAAGTACGGCTGTAATTTGTTACAAGAATCGAAAAAAACCCAGCCGTTTTTAGTGTAGGTACTAGTAATATCTGTCTTAATTACTACTTAAATCCTTATAATCTTAACGATAAATATCCATATGAATTGATACCGTATCATGACATTCAACGAGGTACGTAACGGTGAAGGCTGTTTAAAGTCAATGACTTGCAATTTTATAGGTTACTAGGAATTTTATAGTTAGTCATACCAGTCATACGAACATAAAAAGTTTTTTTTATAGGATAGGGTGAGAAACGAGCACACGGTCCACCTGATGGCAGGTGGATGCTCTGGTCCATAGACATCTACATCTATCCTCGTTTCCGAATCAAAATGCAGATGCATTGTCACCCGTGAGGACTAAGATGGAATGTCTCTTTTCCAGTAAAAAGGGTCTCGCCTCTTTACCAGTAAAAAGTGATGTTTAATGAAATTTCAAAAATACTACGTGCATATTCTTTTTTAGTCAACACTTTTTTTTAAATAATTAAGATTGTCGTAAGAGGCGATAGAGAGAAACATGAGGAGATAGGCAGCAGTGACTAACCTAACCTAACTTAACAACAACTAAAAATAACAAAACTGCGGTTGCCAAGCCACCTCCTTAGCGTATAAACTACGGCAAATACCCCTTATAAGGCCTATAAATAAGGCTCCCATAGGCTTAATAAGGCCTATGGGAGCCTATCATCAGAAGTGTAGTTAGATAAGCTGTAACGGTAATAGTAATTACAGTTGCGCTTGAAATTGGAAATGACAACGTCAATTGCTTTATACAAGTTATTGAGTTTCAAGTCTGAATTTACTACACTATACCACGTACCTTTTTTTATAGATGTAACTGTGACAAATGGGAATACAGTTCACTCACTGCTGCTGTGTCTAATAGATATTTACATCCATCCACGATTCAGAATAAAAATGCTGATGTGTTTTCACCCCTGAGGACTACGATTGCATGTCTCGTTTCTCCGATAAAAAAAGTTTCTCCGATTCTCTACACTCATTATGAGAAACACAGCAGCATTATGCTGCTATTTCATGGTATGTATAAAGTCTGTCATCAATATTCTTATTGATAACAACAAAATCCAGATACGTTGTTACCTGCCGTAGCTGTTGTTGCCCCTCTCTCGTCATTCAACATACGAAACAACATTATGCTGGTATTTTAAGCTGTAAACTGTCGTTACATGTTTATATACTGAGTGGCAATTATGTTTTTATTCACAAACGCTTCCATTACTGTTATCACATTTACTATAAGCTTATACGTTGCGTTAAAGTTGGTTATTATTAAAACATTTTTTCAAGCTTAAAATAGGATGAAAGCTAAAAGAGGGAACAAAATACACAAATGTACGCGACAAAACAGATACATTATTCGTCTTAACCTTTCCGTATTTGAAAAAAATTGTTTTTCACCCGCTGCTAATATTCTAATAATTTTCGAGTTAAACAATAATCTAAAATACTGACTTCTAAATATATTTACTTGAAGCCGCGACTATGTTACTTTGGATTTAAACATTTTAGGGACAGGTAGGAATCTTTAAACAAAGCAAGTAAATAAAAGGATGTTTTTTTTAAATATATTTTTATATCTTAGAATGATCTCTATGACTGGGCGCAATATTTAAGCCCTAGCCGTGAGGAGATTGGTACTGCAATCAAGGTAAGCCTGGTTATATACGTGGTAGAGCTATATTGCAGTTGCAATATGGTTGTAGCTCCAATAACTCGGCTTGACCGGGTAACCAAACTCTCACATAACACCAGCCTGAAATAGCAACTAAATAGAACTGGGTTTCGTAAGGTAAATAGTTTCAAGTAAAATGGTCTCCAAACTGGACAAACTCTCAAACGATGTATATGTACATATTAGTCCCCAGGAGTGAAAACGCATCTGCGTTTTTATCGAGCATGGATGTAAATATCTATGTGCCACAGCATCCACTTACCATTGGATGGACTCCGTGTTTATTTGTCACTCTTATTTTATAAAAAAATATTACTACTGGCTGTTGCTGGTAGATGATAATGATGATTTTGTACGATAACAACAGCCAAAGTGATAATCTACGTTATTATTGGACTATCATACATATTTATGACTGCCATAAATATGTATTATCGGAGCACGTTAGCTTCTGGTTACTTAGTTTTTTTTTATATGATAAGGGTGACAAACGAGCACACAGTTAACCTGATGGTAAGTGGTTGCTGCGGCCCGTAGACATCTACATTTATCCTCTATTACAAATCAAAATGTAGATGCATTGTCACCCGTGAGGACTAAGATGGAATGCCTCATTTCCAGTAAAAAGGCCCTCCGGCCACCTGCACTCACTAAGCGAAACGCAGAGGTAAACCTCTACTTCACGCTGGTTTTCTGTGAAGTCGTGGTACCACCCCAGTTCGAGCCGGCCCATCCGTGCGACAGCAAAAGCTGCCGCGTGGCTCTACGCCTGAATAAGAGTTAGTAGTTAGTAGAGTAGTTAGTTCTTATCTAATGGCTTCAATTTTGTGATCTTCAACGAAATCAAAGATATTGATAATTTTAATGTTAACTGCTTATTTATAAAAACCTTGAGAGTAAAGAAAATCATCGAAGCGATCCTCTAAAATATTTTGAAACATATTTCAAGGACATGTCAAATTCGCAATTCGCATTAGGGAAGCGCTCTCAGCGGCGGAGTAGACTCTTCTTTGCTCCAAAACCATCTTAGGAATGGGAGAAAGCGAGCAGTGAAAAAATGTAGTCAGCACTGGAAAATATATAGGCAGTTAACATATATTTACTTTAAGTAAAAGTCTAATAGCACTTAATGTCGAATAAAAATACTGTAAAAATGAAATTGTGCAAGAAACAAAACACAAAAGGAAATATTAAAGCAACCGTTGCGAACAACAACCGCCCGAGGGAATGTAATTTTCTTTGTGTAGGAATACTTGTAAAGCGTCCGAATAAGTGAAGTTTTGTTAAAATTGTTCTGACGAGACGTGATGTAAAGAAATAGCCCGGTATTGTTACAGTGCGTGTAAAGTTCAAACGTCAAAGACTCTTTGATACACTATAAGGGTAATAAAAGAACTCTTACGTCTATATTATTTTTTAAAACTATTATCGTGATGTTTATGTTTTTAGCGTATGCGGCTCTTACTGCTTCATCTGAAAAAGGGGTCTCGGCCTGAAAGGTCAAATTCAAGCTGTTTTAAAAAGTGGAAAGGCTGTAAGTGGGATGGGGATGAGGATGATGATGGTTTATCAATT
Source organism: Parnassius glacialis (assembly GCA_033319125.1). Classification (NCBI taxonomy): domain Eukaryota; kingdom Metazoa; phylum Arthropoda; class Insecta; order Lepidoptera; family Papilionidae; genus Parnassius; species Parnassius glacialis. Next base: position 15,293,516 of record JAVANC010000013.1, on the reverse strand, counting down.
GGTATCGTTACCAATCATCATGTCCCCTCTGTTGAGATTAGTTTTGAGCAATCTAACCGCTATCCGAGGGGGGGGGGGGAGTGCGAATCCCCACCTCTGACTAAGGCTCGTATCGGTCGATGTTCTGGACGGGGAGATCGGCTCAGGTACGCGGGTATACGGTGTGTACGCGGTGTGTGTGACGCGCCCCATCTGCTATCCTATTTGTGCTTGTCCCATTTGGTGTGGGTGTAGTGTCAATGCATGATGTGCCTGCGACGTTTGAGCCGACGGGATCGAGCGAGCGTGGTTGTTCTATTAGTACGTTACGCGGTCTACGGAGAGTCGGCGCGTCGTTCGGTATCGGGACGTAGTTGGCTGCGTTTGCCAATAGTAGGTTCGAATAGGTTCCAGCGCTATCAAAGTAGTGCTGAGTCATCTTCTTGAAGTATTCGGAGATAGTGGGAAGTTGACAATCATTGCGTAAATCTGAAATCCATTGATACCGTGCTCCGGTGGCTCTACGGATGAAAAAGTTTTGAACTCTCTGTAGTTCATTTAGGTGGGACTTAAACATGTGTGCGAAGGCTACACTTGCGTAAGACATGATAGGTCTAACGCAGGTTTTGTATAGGTGGAATTTGTGTCTTAGAGACAACTTACTCTTCCTGTTAACAAGAGGGTGGAGACGCCCAATGACTGACCTGACTTAGTTGCGTACTACATTTATGTGATTCGCGAAACTCATGCGGACGTCGAACGTGACGCCCAGATATTTGGCCAAATCTTCCCAAGGGATGGGGCAGCCAAATAAATTAATTACCTTAATTCTGGTTGTTGGCCCACAATTCTTTGGGTGTGGATTTGGACTCTGTTGAAAATATATTGCTACACTTTTTTCGGGATTCACTTCAATTCTCAATTGGCGGATCCATTCGCCCAAGCGATTGATAGATTTTTGAAGTTTTAAAGTGAGACTATTCTTGTTGTATCAGATTATGATACAAAGAGAGCCGTATCGTCGGTGAAGAGATCAGTTACCACTGGATCTTTAGGGATATCACACGTGAAGAGTGTACAGAGGAGTGGAAACAAGACGGAGTCTTGTGGGACCCCAGACTTTAGAAAGCGTTTCGAAGAACGTGTTCCCTCCACTCGATAGCGAAAAGAGTGATTTGTAAGGATGGCTCGGAGATGTCTACGAGCGTTTTGGGCATGTTTAGTTTATACAGCTTGTAGAGCAAGCCGTCATGCCAGACCTTATCAAATTCCTTTGCGACATCAAAGAAGAGGGACAGTTTCGAGGTTTTTTCTTTGTCGGATGGTGATTAAAGCAAAATGAAGAATTTAGTTAGTGCACGAGTGTTTGGCTCTAAATCCAAACTGTTCGTCAGGGAAGAGTCCGTTTATTTCAGTGAAATGACGGAGGCTCTTTAGAATAATACGCTCGTAAATAATGTTGAGCATGTATGTAGCTGGTGGGTTGATAGCGCGGTTTCCCCAGTTTTGGGATCTCTAATACGTCTGCTTTTTTCAGATATCCAGAAAAGACCAGCTCGAGAGAAGCGCGTTGAAAATTTCTACAAGGAGGTAAATTAGTGGTGCCGGAAGAGATTTGATACCTTGTTGCTGATGCCGTCTGGCCCAGGGGCTGATCTATCCTTAAGGCTTTTTATGGTTTCATTGACTTTGTCGAAACTCACGGGATACTATATATACTATAAAAATTACATATTACATTTTGTAGTATTTATTTCAACTAAATTGCACATTAAAAAACGCAAAGAGAAATAATAGTTATACGCTCTACAAAACAGGAACGCCATTCTTAATTTGATACAGCGATACAGCTCTTTCAACATTTTATACTTTGATATTTTTAATTAAACCAACACGAATATGTTCAAATAATATTTAAAATATACACCCACTGACTGAAAAAGAAGCCAATGAATACAAGGCTTGTTGAAATTAATTGTTCAATTTTTTTTAATGCATTTGAGGTATGGATTTTTTGTCCTATTGTTAATGCTCGTAAAAAAGGAAATTAAAAACTGGGTAAACGATACCGCTACTTTACATCTTTCTTGACCAGTATATGTGTATAACTGCTTATTTTTGTACAGTTAGATTACCTATAATTTCTTCATAACATTTTTTTAAATTGGTGACTGGCTAAATAATCTCCCACTCCATTTTGTATTAAAAATATCAAGTCCCCCAATAGATGGTATTATAACATATAATGTACATATATAAATAGAAGCGTATCTAAGTAGTAGCGATAAAAGACGCAAACCTAGCTATGGCCTAGAAATGCCTGAGGCGCGGTTTTGGGCTTTTGGGTCTGAAAAGAGGCCGCAGACCGTGAGGCGGCCGCGCTTACGATCGCTGGGGGCTTAAACCATGCGTATTTTTGGGTATCGAAGGGCTTACGCCTTGCCCGGAAGCCCCTTTAATGGAGGCCGGGCTTGGTGTTAGTCTGAGGGGGAGCGGGTTGTGACACCGAGATCGATATGAGTGAAGAGGCAGGGTTGCCGAGGACGGGACCTGCTGGCGCTAGCCGCTCGTCCGTGCCGGTTGACACCTCCGCACCTCTTACTGCGCGGCGCTTTGATACACCCACAATAGTTCGCTGGTTGTCCCGAATCATCGCATAAAACGCAGCTCGGAGGGCCATCCGACTCGGGCTTTCGGATGCACTCGGGCGTATCGTGGTCGCAAAGACACTTAACGCATCTAGGCCGGGCAAAACAGTTTTTGGCCGAGTGACCATAAAGTTGGCATCGGTGGTATTGACCAGCGAAGTCCCTATTTCGGGGGGCTTCTACTGCATCATCACCGTAAGATTGCAGATTCGGCGGACGTTAAAAATGTCTTTGCTTTCCGGAGACAAGTCCAAGATGACTAGGCAAAGGTTTAGGTATCTTTTTTGTCGGTTGGGTGGTGTATTCTGTGCACTTCCCTAACTGGGAGGTTTAGCGATTAAAGATCGCTGAGGACGTGCTCGGTTTCGAGCTCCTTAGGGAGCCCGCGAACGACAACTCTGAGGTTTCGTTCCTCCACGAGGGCGTAGGTGTGAAAGCACAGTTTCTGAGGTTGCAGATGCGCAATTAAACCGCGTAAGTCATCCGTCGTTCAGACCGGGATGCGAATACCCGGCCACCGCTGTGGACCTTAGGGCAGAAGATTTTTTTGGAGTCTATCTATTTGGATAGGTTGCTCCAGCGAGATTTGTCCTGAAGTATAATTGGGGGCGGCGGCTTTTCCTTGCGCTCAGAAGCCACTTTAGGGTTCGTGGCTTTAATTGCGACCTTGGCAGATTCGGGGCGCGCTGATGGCGCGGTCTTTTCGGTCGACGAAGGGGCCGAGTGAGACTCATCACACTTTTTCGTGGCGGGGCACTTACGTTTTTTTTCCGAGACTAGGGTGAAGCCGTCGTCTTTGGGCTTGGTAGGTTTCGCTACGTCTAACTACATCTCGGAGCCCGATTCAGCGTCCGAGAACGCCGGGGATGGCCCACAGGAGGAGAACGTGGAGGGCGCGGACGACACGACGTCATAAACGATGTCAACAGACACAGGGGTCGCAGGTCCGGTGCTTGGCAACATGGGGTCGTCAATACGCACTATTGGACATTCAGCAGCAGGCATTTTACGCTGAGCTAAGAAGGTCGCCCAAACGTCGGGGCAGACACGACTGAAAAAGTCGGTGAATTCAGCTATCGTCATAGCCGCCATCAATCAGACAATGGGCCGGCGGGCCAGTGCAACCTGACGGCGGCAATGACGCACAAACAGCACTTCCGAGAATTATCCGGTTTTTCTTCTTTTGCAGAAAGCACTTAGAAACACGGGAGCGTATGGGCTTGACCGATGTATACGATTACGCAGCTTGAGCGCAGATGACAGATTCAATCAATGAATGAATCAATCAATTAATGGAATCCAATTTATTATTTGTTACCCGTGTCAGTCTTTTTTTTAGGTAAATTGTGATATTTACATTTTATTATATACGGAGAGTCGTAAGGCCTTTCTTCTTTTTAAGTCTTAAAATCAAATTACAATCACGCATGTTTATTATGGATCTTGTAAGAAAATATTCTTACATATTTTCCAGCAGGAAGTTAAAGCTGGACTGATTTATCACGCTACTCCAAGAGTGGACTTTATACAAGTTCCAAGCAAGTTTTATTTACAAATATGGAGTATTCCTCAAGACGTTCTAAGTTACAAATCAGCCCTTAACGGTACCAAATGCCTGTGCCTTGTATTATTTAATGCGAGCGGCCGGTCCCTGCGAGCTAGAAATTCCATTAACACTAATTAATATAAACAATTGTATAAAATTAAAATTAAAAAGTTGTAAGTTTTAGTTAAATAATTTTAAATATTATTTTAAACAGTTATCATTGATTACTAACACATTTTTTTATAGGATAAGGGTGACAAACGAGCACACAGTCCACCTGATGGTAAGTGGTTGCTGCGGCCCATAGACATCTACATCTATCCTCGATTGCGTATCAAAATGCAGATGCGTTGTCACCCGTGAGGACTAAGATGGAATGCCTCATTTCCAGTAAAAAGGGCCTCCGGCCACCTGCACTCACCATGCGAAACGCAGAGGTAAACCTCTACTTCACGCTGGTATTCTGTGAGGTCGTGGTACCACCCCGGTTCGAGCCGGCCCATCCGTGCGACAGCAAAAGCTGCCGCGTGGCTCTACCACTGTTAAAACTGTTGTTCTGTTTGTTAAATATGCGTAAATCTATTGAGAATTTTTTCTCAAAGGTACATTATTGATGATGCATTATAATTACACTGTTTTTATTGATTTTTTTTCTCTTTACAATCACTTTTAATTTTTCAGAAAATTGTGGCCTCTATAAGACCAGCCTGTGGACTACTTTCTAAGCATGGAAGTTATGTTATTTATAAGCTGTGGTTTCATTTAAAAAAAAGACGGCATGAAAAATGGGATGGAAAATGGTCAGGTATTTTTCTTTGACAAAGCCAAGCCAAGGTGGTAATGAAACGATAGTCTTATTGTGTAAACTTAATTGGGATATCTGGGGGCACGGCAGTGCCCCCGCCAAGTCGAGCAAAAAAGCGGCACGGCCGTACCATCCTTTTCTCGAAGCAGTTCAGGCCATTTCCGAAACCCTATAACTTCGTTATAGATAAAACTAGAGGCCTGAATTTTTACTAACCCAGTAGGCATTGTATAAACTCAGTATGTTTCAAATTTCATTAAATTTGAACCAGTAGTCTAAAAATAATAACTAATCAAAGTTTCTTAATTTTGTCACTCACTGACTGACCGATCATCAAAACTCTGAGGCACTTCTAGCAGACATAGAAACTTCAAATTTGGAATACAATTATTGTTTAATATATAAATCAAGGAAAAATTAAAATATTTTAAAATTTCGGTCTAGTTTTCGAGATACACCAACTGCATAAATAACTTTGTAATCCCATATAAACATATAGTATTACAAAGTTACATTTGCAGTGAATGAATCAGTGTACCTATATATGTATAATGGAATAATAGGTGTAAATAGCTACCTAGATATAACTATCTACAAAAAGAAATGAGATGCCATCAAAAACATAACTTGTAAAAAAAGCCAAGTCTCGCAACTCAGTTCTTCTACCGTAAAAAGTTGTGAGATCTATGTAATACCAAGTCGGTTAATTTATTCAGTCCATAGATTGATACATAGATTGATTTGGCAATCGCACTAAATAATCTAATTTAATATAATATGTATTACTTGTGAGATATATTGTGTTTTCATGCGATTTTGTGCGAAACTAATTTGCTTAATTCCGCGTAAGGAAAGAAATGATGTGTTCTGCCCAGTTTTAAGGGGACCTCCCCCCACCCTCTCTCAATCGCGCGCACTATACCCGTTGCCGTCAATCCCAGCACTACCACCCCCTGCAGTACTAAGTACTTAGCGGCTAGCCTCCGCAGCGTCTACTTCACCTGAGGATGCCTCGTGTAGAGGCGAAACACGTGTCGTATTGTCGAGAGTGGTGTGTCGTGCCTAGTTTGGTTGTGCTGGGGGTGGTAGTGCTGGGATTCACGGTGACGGGTATAGTGCGCGCGATTGAGGGAGGGTGGGAGGTCCCCTTAAAACTGGGCAGGACACATAATTTTCTTTCCTTACGCAGAATTAAGCAAATTAGTTTATAACAACCCCAATATAATGGATTTCCGCAAAGTACCGCCTGATTCTATTAATTATGTATATGCGATAATTACTGTGTCGCTTTAATAAGATAAATTATTTTTTCATATCCCATTTGACATGGAAGAAACTTTTCTCATCAATTTGCTCCTAAAAATGTGCGAAGTAGAGGCAACTTTGCTTTAACTGTGGCGTCATCTGTTAAAGAAGAAGTTGCCTTGGACGGGCTGTTTTAAAATTGTTTCATTATCCCTATAATTGGACTTCTGAAAATGCTGTCTGTAATATATGTAAAGGTAAAAGATAATAAATAATAGATAATAGAATAAAAGTTAAAACGGAACTAAATTTTAATGTGAAAGGTGGCGGAAGTATGGTAACAAAATGGGTATGAAAGAGTAAGATTGTTGTTCCATATCGTCAATATCCATAGATTATAAGATTTTAAACTAGTACGAGTAGCGCCCTCTACCCTAAAGCATGTACTACTATGTTTTGAATAAAGAGTTTAGTTCTTGTCTGTGCCTCAAGCGTTTCAATAGCAAAAGGTTATGGGCCCAGAGTATTAAGTTTTCTCGCAAGTTTTTCGGACATTAATAGTGGAAATAGACCTTGCAGATTGAGATAAACTGTGATTAACGCTGTGACTGTGAAAATGACGACGAACTATATAATCAGTGTGCCTAAACTAAAAGGGCGTGAAAACTACACCGAGTGGGCTTTCGCGGCTGAGAATTTCCTTGTGCTAGAGGGAATGTCTGATTGCATCAAATCGGAGACTGTACCAGCAGAAATAGGAGCAGCAGGAGACGCGAAAACTCGAGCGAAGCTGATTTTGACAATAGACTCGTCGCTGTATGTGCACATCAAAAGTGTAAAAACGACCCACGAGCTGTGGAAAAAATTAAAAAATCTATTTGATGACTCAGGATTCACGAGGAGAATCAGTTTGCTGAGGAGTTTGATATCCATCAGACTTGAAAATAGTGTTTCAATGACTTCGTACGTGACTCAAATCATCGAAACGAGCCAAAAATTGAGTGGTACGGGTTTCAACATCAATGATGAGTGGGTCGCGTCGCTTTTGTTAGCGGGATTAACCGAAAAATATTCTCCAATGATAATGGCGATCGAGCATTGCGGCATACCATTGACAGCGGACGCCATTAAAACAAAGTTGTTAGACATGGAAGAAAGCGGAAACAGCGATAGTAGCGCTCCCAGCTCAAGTGGCGCGTTTGCAAGTATTAAGAAGAACCGGAATGTTGGTAACAGTGCTACCAAAGACAACGCCCAAACGTCAAAGTCAAAACCAAAAACCATAACCTGTTACAAATGTAAACAAACAGGACATTACCGTAACCAGTGTACATTTTCGAACAAAAATACATCGTATACAAATAAAAATGAAAGTACAAAGAGTAATGCGTTCAGTGCTGTGTTCCTGAATGGTGAATTTTGTAAAAATGACTGGTATATTGACTCCGGGGCGAGTGTTCATCTTACTGCAAATAAAGAATGGTTGTCAAATGTGTCGAGTGATCATAAGATCAAGGAAATTGTCGTGGCAAACAAAGATAAAGTACCTGTATTATGTACTGGAGATGTGCAGATTACGACAAAGACGCGCACCTGTCAATATGATATTACGGTAGAAGGTATATTATGCGTGCCGAAGTTGACTACAAATCTACTGTCTGTTAGTCAACTCATATCAAAAGGAAATAGAATTTCATTTAACAACGATGGTTGTGAGATTTTCAACAAAGCAGGAGTTCTGGTGGCAACAGCAAGTCTGTTGAACGGGGTGTATAAACTAAACATGCCTGAGAATCGTTCATCAGCTGCAGTGATGGTGTCCAGCGAAGTTTGGCATAGACGGCTTGGTCATGTCAACAGCCAATATTTAAATAAAATGCAAGATGCTGTACAGGGATTGACAATGGATGGTAAGACTGATAAATCCAAGTCATCATGTGTTGCATGCTGTGAGGGCAAACAGAGCCGCTTACCTTTTCCCAAAGAAGGTAGCAGAAGTACAGAGTTACTACACATTGTGCATACTGATCTCTGCGGTCCGATGGAAAACCGGACAATAGGTGGTTCCAGATACTTTATGCTCTTCATAGACGATTTTAGCCGTATGATATATATTTATTTTTTAAAAACAAAAGATGAGGCACTAAAATGTTTTCAGCAATATAAAGCTGAGGTTGAGAATCAACTTAATCGCAGCATAAAAATCTTGAGGAGTGACAATGGGACAGAGTTCTGCAACAGTAAGTTTGATGATTTTTTGTTGAAACATGGGATAGTACATCAGAAAACAAATGCATACACACCTGAACAGAATGGCCTTTCAGAGAGATTTAACCGGACTGTGGTGGAGAAAGCGAAGTGTCTTTTGTTCGATGCAGGACTCGAGAAAAGATTTTGGGCAGAGGCAGCACATACTGCAGTGTACTTACAGAACAGGACTGTGACCCGATCTTTAAATTATAAAACTCCTTTTGAGATATGGACAGGCAGAAAGCCTGATGTAAGTCATTTACGTGTATTCGGTAGTACAGTCATGGTACATGTACCGAAACCAAAGCGACTAAAGTGGGACAGAAAGTCCGAAAAGTGTATTCTTGTTGGCTATTCCAATGAAGTCAAAGGATACAGGATATACAACCCGAAGACTAATGTCATCACCACTAGTCGAGATGTTACTGTATTGGAAGATATAGAGACAGAAAATGTTGTGGAGGTACAAGAAAGTAGTTCCAATGAGGTAACTATGGTTCCAGTGGAGGACAATGAGGTGGATACGGTTCCAATGGGGGATGAAGATGTGACTCTTCAGGAAGATTCACTTGAACAATCAGATAACTTGAACCCAGATGACAGCGGTGAACTGTACGTACCTTGTGAAAGTGATGCATTAGATACCTCCGAGTCTGGTACAACTGATAGTGATGACTCTACATTAAGAAACAATGTCAACATGACAAGTGGTCCTCGGCGCAGGCACCCACCAGATAGATATGGTTTTGCAAGTGCTTGTGCAGAAGATGACAACATCAACATGGGTGAGATTTCCTTGCAAGAAGCCTTGGAAGGTCCAGAGAAAGCACAGTGGTTGGAAGCAGTGCGGGATGAATTACAGTCGTTTGAAAAGAATAGTGCGTGGGAACTCGTTGATGTTCCAAAAGATGGTACTATTGTGCAGTGCAAGTGGGTTTTGCGAAAAAAATATGACTGTGAAAACAATGTGTGTTACCGTGCTCGTTTAGTAGCAAAGGGTTTTACCCAAAAACATGGTATAGACTATACAGAAACATTTTCGCCTGTAGTGAGACACACAACCCTTAGATTATTATTTGCATTATCTGTTAAGTTAGGTTTAGATATTAACCATTTAGATGTTAAGACTGCGTTCTTAAATGGTGATTTAGAGGAGACTATTTATATGAAAATACCTGATTGTTATTATACTAGTAGTTCAAATTATAAAGTATTGAAACTTAAGAAAGCTATTTATGGACTTAAGCAGGCCTCTAGAGCCTGGAACAAAAAGGTTGATAATTTATTAGTCAGTAATGGTTATAAAAGATCAAAAATAGAGCCATGTATGTATATAAAGAATGTCAATAAATGTAAGACCATTGTTACAGTCTATGTCGACGATTTCTTTATATTTTCCAATGATAACATTGAGACTGAGAACTTGAAACAGCTTTTATCTAATAAGTTTAGCATTAAGGACTTAGGGGAAGTTAGACAATGTCTTGGAATGAATGTAACTTTAAATAAAGAAAAAGGATATGTAACTTTAAGTCAGGAAACATATATTGATAAACTTTTGAGCAAATTTAAATTAAGTGATTGCAAACCAGTTGATACTCCTATGGAGGTCAGGTTAGATGTAAACAAAGGTCAAGTCAGTGTAAATAGTCATGTGCCCTACCAACAATTGATTGGAAGTTTAATGTACCTGTCAGTGTTAACTAGGCCAGATATTAGTTACTCTATAAGTTATTTAAGTCAATTTAATAATTGTCACACAAAAGAGCATTGGGAGTATGCAAAGAGAGTACTAAAATATCTAAAACGAACTAAAAGTTATGGAATTAAATATTGTAAAGAAGGTAATTCAGAATTAACAGGTTATGTAGATGCTGATTGGGCTTCTAACACTGTGGATAGGAAATCATATACTGGTTTGTGTTTTTTACTATCTGATGGTGTTATTTCATGGGAGTGTAGGAAACAGAAATGTGTAGCTCTCTCAAGCACAGAGTCAGAGTATATGGGTCTATCTGAAGCATGTAGGGAAGCATTATACCTGAGAAACCTGCAATATGAAATAACCAGTGAAATGTACACATTAAGGCTGTTCAATGATAACCAAGGTGCACAGAAACTGGTTGTAAACCCAGTCTTTCACAAACGCACAAAGCACATTGATGTTAAATATCATTTTTGTCGGGATCTAGTAAAGGACAAAATTGTTGAAGTTCTGTATTTACCAACAGCTGATATGCCAGCTGATATTTTAACTAAAAGTTTATGTTCAGTGAAACATTACAAATTTATGTGTCGCCTTGGTATAGTATGTATTGAATGATTTTATTTACTTATAGTAGTTAATGCATATTGCGATAAGTGGGGGTGTTGTTCCATATCGTCAATATCCATAGATTATAAGATTTTAAACTAGTACGAGTAGCGCCCTCTACCCTAAAGCATGTACTACTATGTTTTGAATAAAGAGTTTAGTTCTTGTCTGTGCCTCAAGCGTTTCAATAATAAAAAAGATAAAATAAAGAAGTTTAAATGGTGTGCAAGCGAGATAGATAATTGTAACTATATAAGTGTGTCGAAAGAGAAAATAGATTATTATTTGTAAATACGATATGTTTTTCATTTCTATCTTACATATATTTAGAACGTGACGGCAACAGGGTATTGGACGATGTCTTAACTTTTTTTACACTAAAATCTGACAAACGTTCCTAAATTGATTCGCGTGGATAAAAACCATGCAAAGATGGGGTGAATATTATTTCTGGATATTTTCGATGTAGCCTCACTAACTTACGCGATACTAAGCTGACATGACAATGCTGATATATATTCCATGTCAAGTGGTCTTCCCGCATACCGCTTGAAGCTAAAAGTTGGTGTGATGTTAATGCTAATGCATTATGTAAGCTCACCGCCATTGAGGCTGTGTTTAATAAGGCAGCGTATTAAAATTATAAGGAGGAAATATTCATCTCCAGAATATAACCGTTAGCTTTCTCTTTTTAATTTCGGTGCCTGCATTTCTTCGTAGCGATCTGCTTTGTAGTGACCCCGTTGGATTTGTATAACTTGGGATAGTCGTGCTCATTTAGAAAGATATTTACACTTGTAGATTTATACTCTTGAAAATAGAACCATAAATACTGTGTATAGAGAAAACTCAATTCCAGTTTCACGCATCTAATATTTTCTTTTCGGTTAGTATTTACTGTATTTAAAAAAAAAACAAAAGCGAGTCTTATCCGACACTATTCCGACGATATTCCGGACGGTCAGTCTGAGCGAGATTAGAATGGCTCTCCAGCACCTTAAAAACGGCAAGTCCCCAGGCGAGGATGGAATTACAGCGGAGCTTCTCAAAGCGGGTGGAAAACCGGTACTTGAAGTCCTTCAGAAGCTATTTAATTCCGTCCTTCATGGTGGTACTACTCCGGAGACGTGGAGCAGAAGTCTTGTTTTTCAAGAAAGGCGATAACGCTCTCTTGAAGAACTATAGACAATTTCTTTTCTGAGCCGCGTCTACGTGCTGTTTTCGAGAGTCATTACGAATCGTCTCGCACGCAGACTCGACGACTTCCAGCCTTCCGAACAAGCCGGTTTCCGAAAAGGCTTTAGTACCGTGGACCACATACACACCCTTCGGCAAATTGTACAGAAGGAGGAGTACAATCTGCCACATTGCCTTGCGTATGTGGACTATGAGAAAGCCTTTGATTACGTCGAAATTTGGGCGAAATGGTGGCGGCAGTCCCTTCAGCGGTGCCAAGTTGACTATCGGTATATCGAAGTGCTGAAGTGCTAGTACAGTAGGGCTACGATGGCTATCCGAGTACAGAACCAGAGTACGAAACCTATTCAACTGCAGAGAGGTGTAAGACAGGGTGACGTTATATTCCCGAAACTCTTCACCGCTGCATTGGAAGACGTTTTCAAGCTACTGGACTGGAAAGGATACGGTATTAACATCAATGGCGAGTACATCACTCACCTTCAATTTTCCGACGATATAGTCCTTATGGCAGAATCGCTGGAGAACCTAAGCACTATGCTCAATGACCTCAATAGTGTCTCCCAACGGATAGGTCTTAAGATGAACATGGACAAAACAAAGATCATGTTTAATGTCCATGTCACACCTATGCCGGTAGTTGTTGGGAGCACTAAGCTCGAAGTTGTTGACGAATATGTTTACCTGGGACAAATAGTCCGACTAGGTAAGTCCAACTTCGACCGAGAGGTCAATCGACGGATTCAACTCGGTTGGGCAGCGTTCGGGAAATTACGTATGAGGAAGCTCAAGGTTGTTCAGCGAGCTATGGACAGGGCTATGCTCGGAGTTTCTCTGCGTGATATACTTAGAAATGAGGCTATCCGCAGTAGAACCAGAGTGATCGACATAGCCCTACGGATTAGTAAGCTGAAGTGGCAATGGGCCGGCCATATTGCTCGAAGAACCGACAACCGATGGAAAAAAAGGTTCTCGAGTGGCGGCCTCGTACTGGCGGAAGAAGTGTATGGCGTCCCCCCACTAGATGGAGTGACGACCTGGTTAGGCATGCAGGAAGTCGATGGATGCAGGTGGCTCAGGACCGTGTTTTATGGCATTCCTTGGGGGAGGCCTATGTTCAGTAGTGGACTTATGAAAAATGAAAAAAAAAAACGTTGTTATTAATTACATTATTTTCATTAAGTGCAGCCTACTAAAAGTAATTAACTAGTCTTCTCGTAGATTGCCTCATAGGGGAAATATATGGTATTAATTGCTTGACAGCTGGGTTGGCAAATGCAGTTTTATTGTATAGAATCGTTATCAGGAAGATACTGGTGATTATTTCGTATTTCAATTTCCCCCTATCGTCTTTTAAAATACGGAATGATATGGGATGTTAAAAAATCAATATTTATGGTATATTCTAACCGAACAAAACTATGGGCGTGAAATAGTTTATTATAATTTTGCTCTTGATAATAAAATATGTCATTTTTTTGTGTTCTTCTCTAAGAGCTAACATACACGGAATTTCGGAGAAACTTTAGAAGCTACTTTAGCTGCTAACAACTCATTGTTTAAATTAAATATTTTTATGACAGGCAATAAATGTTTAATGTGAACTATGAGATAATTTATACAATAATTATCTCGAAAAGTAAACTTTCATAACGAGAAGCAGAGTAAATTTAAATAAGATCTGTTTACGTACCTACGTAAAAAACTTTATCAGAACACCAGAGCCTGTTTTAAATGGTTGTACAGATTCCTACATAACTTTTCAATTTTGTGTATCATTATCGCATCATCATTACAATCTTTCAAACTACTAAATAGACACGGAATGTCACATAACACGGTCTTGAGCCACCTGTATCCGTCGACTTCCTGCATGCCATACATGTCCTAAGGTCTATGTTTTCCATCCCATCGAACTATGAGAGTGAGCACATATTCCTCATAATTCTGAAAGGGGTATAAGAAAACAAGGCAACCGCGCTGTCTTCTTAAAAAAAATATTCAAATTTCTTAGACATGCAAGTTTCCTCACGATGGCTTCCTCACTAATGACGTCGTTGAGCATAGTGCAAAACGAGACAATTCTTTTGGTACCTACATTTTTTATAAAATATTAAACGATACAAGAATTTTAACCGGTATCATAAAAAATTCGTTCACCAATTTTTGATATAATTCAAGGATATAATAGTCAATCATATTAATTAAAAGGTGGATACGGAGGAATTATATACATTATATACATTTATATAAAGCAAAGTCATAGATCTAAGTAATACTGAAATGCGCATAAAACATGGCGGCCATCAAATATTCCTCGCAAACAAGCCAGACATAAAATATGCAACAGGGTTAAGGCTCGAGACTCGCTTACTTTATGCACAAAATTTTACGAATGAGTTCTGATAATGGTTCTAGATATAAATTGTGTAACAGGAGTACTTTGTTAGTGCTGATACATTAAATGTAAAGCATACTTTTTAAGAAATATTTAAATCCTGTAATTAAAATTAGATTAATAAAATATCGTAAGATCATTAAATAAATGCGAAAGCTAAATTATGTTTTATGATTTTTATGCAATAGGTTTCTTACCACCCATGGGGTTCATGTACTTGTCGTATTTTAGAATTTCAAAAATTATGAAATTTTACCAGCCATTCTATACGTATATCTTACTAAATGCTACATGATTAGGGTTTGATTTGAATAAAAAAGTTATGTACAATATGTAGTAAGATAATTAAAAAGCTAAAAGTTTTACTGTCTCGGCTAATTTATTCACCCTACCTAGTATTACCAGATACTGGAATACTGGAATTTATTATTCCTAAAATACAGCCGATATAAATTTCGTGAATGGTTTCTTGTCGGTGTTATTGCTGTTTAAAGTTTATAAACAAGCCGACCAAAAGATTCAAAATGTAATTTCGCTTTCAGTGGGTGAAATTTATTATTTCTAACTCTTTCTTTACGCTTGCTAATTTGTGTGACTATGTTTTATTTGGGTAAAAAAGGTTCTCGAGTGGCAGCCTCGTACCGGCAGGCGAAGTGTGGGGCGTCCCCCCACAAAATGGAGTGACGAGATAAGACATGCGGGAAGTCGATTGGTGCAGGTGGCTCAGGACCGTGCTTTGTGGCGTTCCTTGGAGGAGGTATATTCGGCAGTGGACTTGTTTTCTTTGTGATATTATTATTTTTTCTCTATCATTATTATCTTCATCATCATCTTCATAATAATAATAATAATAATGATCACTATCTTTTTCTTCACCATCATCATCTCTATAATTATCATCATCTTCAACATCATTACAGCCCTTCACAAGTCCATTGTTGAACATAGGTCTCCCTCAATGCCACAAAGCACGGTAATTTTCTCTATGTCTATGGTTAATGGCAAGTCTATTCAGTAGTTAAGTAGGATTGAGGATTAAGATGGTAATTATTTAAATCAAGAAGAAGTTTTTACTTTTGAGTCTATATTTTTGATAGAAAAATGGTGACAAACGAGCACACAGTTCACCTGTAAGTGGATGCTATGCTATAATAAGACCCATAGCCATCTACATCTATCTTCGAGTAAGAATTAAAATGTAGATGTGTTGTCATTCCTGATGGCTAAGATAGAATGCCTCGTTATCATTAAAAAGGGTCTCTGGTTCTCTACATTCATCCTACGAAACACAGCAGAACTAAGTTGCTATTTTACGCTAGTATTCTGTGAGAGTGTGATTCTTCCCAGGTCAAGACTACCAATTCGACTTGTAATCATAATTTACCACCAGAATGACTCTATTATGAGAATATTTACAACTTATGCTAGTAATGTTAACTTTAAGAAAAAAATAACGTTTTGAAAGATTTATTTTCCAATTCACGGGTTTCTATAAAAAGAAATAAACACAATTCAGTTGATTGACCTTTTGTGAGCTGTTTAGTGCGGGCCGTATCGTTCTGGTTATAAATTATGACATTATCAAATATTGCTATTGCTAGCAATTCTAAATTAACTTTGCGAAGGTAATTTAAGCCAATATTAAATTTTCCCGAGGGTGATATTCATGAAAATTTTATGGTATTAATTTTGTGCTAACTCACAAGGTCACTAATAGGTCTCTAGATATGTATTTGAAATTTACAAGTTGATCTAGTATTGGATTGTTGTCTAATATATAAAATGAATGTATATTTATAAGCATTTAATTAGAAACACAAGGTTATTTAGTAAAGTAGGTAGAGCATGAATTCTCTGATGATAAAAAAATCATCACTTTTTGACTGAAACAATACATCCAGGTTCCCTACCATATCTTTAGGATTTATAAATTATTTATTATTCAAAGTAATGGTAAAGACCGAAAAAGAAGAAAATTTTGTAGGCACGAAATTCGGTGAAATTTGGCTGTGGCAATATTTCTCATTGATGTGTTACGTGTATTTTTGCTACGTGTGTTTGAGCTTTGTCATGGCGGATAACTTCCACGTACCCAGGTTAAAAAACGTGGTTAACGTAGTCAGTTGTGTCAATGATGAACGATACATACTAATTAGTTACACAAACATATTTATTATTCGTGGTATATATATTTATACCAAGGCGTAAATATATAATTATTTAAAGATTTTTTTTATATAGGATAAGGGTGACAAACGAGCACACAGTCCACCTGATGGTAAGTGGTTGCTGCGGCCCATAGACATCTACATCTATCCTCTATTACAAATCAAAATGTAGATGCGTTGTCATCCGTGAGGACTAAGATGGAATGCCTCATTTCCAGTAAAAAGGGCCTCCGGCCACCTGAATTCACCAAGCGAAACGCAGAGGTAAACCTCTACTTCACGCTGGTTTTCTGTGAGGTCGTGGTACCACCCCGGTTCGAGCCGGCCCATCCGTGCGACAGCAAAAGCTGCCGCGTGGCTCTACCACTGTTTAAAACACTATATGGCTGGTGCATTGCCACTTCAGCTTTGTTTTTATAGGAGAGGGGGCAAACGAGCATGCGGTTCACCTGATGGTAAGTGACTACCGCTGCCCATAAACAACTGCATTACCAGGGGAATTGAAGATGCGTTGCCGGTCTTTTAAAAGGAGTAGGCTCTTTTCTTGAAGTTCCTTAAGTCGTATCATCAAATCATCAATTTAGAAGAAAACATCTTCTAAATCGCACAGTGGTGGACCGCCAATCATCCAGATGGTATGGATGGTATCGCAAGTTTGTCGCGATGTGCGATGGTGAAATTGAGCGGCTGGAATTAGTCCGAACAATTCCTCAGAACACTCCCCGTGGTACATGCGATAGAATACGAAAATAGATGCAATATCTCTACGCAGGGCCAGTGATTAAAACCGATCGAAAAAAAACTCGGTTGTCGACGATTCGAACCGCTCGGCGCTGGATGCGGTCAAATAGAAGGAGCTGGCACTGGGGAGCCCCTGCCCAGAGATGGGAACAGTATTTCATTTGAGGCCGAACCTGCGCCTTGTAAAGTTGCAGGCGGCATGCCGGCATGAAATACTATCGCGCTCTGCTGAGCACGCCAAGCTTTTTAGAGGCCAATTTGCCCTTCTCTTCCTAGTGACCACGAAACTGCACGTCATTCTCGATATATCGACGCCGAGGATTCCGATACTGGCTGAAGCAACGAGGGGAGTGCCTTGAAACTGAGAAGATACGACAAAGGGGTTCATTTAAGCGGTAAACTTGTGTCTTCTGGGCATTGAACTAGACTAGATTTAGTCATTTGTTTCAGTACTCGGCGGCGTTTTTCCGAGAAATACTGGCACGGCCAGTGTATAGAGCATCACCAGTGCTGTTATCTGCATCGCAATGTATGTTACCAGTTTACAACATATCATTAATATGCAAAAGAAACAGCGTTGGTGATAGCATGCAGCCTTGTGGAACAGCAGCGTTAATTGGCTTGTAATGGGAGCACGCTCCGTCTACTACAACCTTGATGCTCCGATCAGCCGGAGAACTGGTGATTCAATTGCACAATTTCTCGGAAAGTCCATAGGAAGGAAGCTTCGAAAGAAGCGCTTTGTGCCAGACCCTATCAAAGGCCTTCGCTATGTCCAAACTAACGGCCAATGCTTCCCCCTTGGACTCGATCGCTTGCGCCCATCTGCGTTAGGTAAACAAGAAGATCACCAGCTGAGCGACCCCGACGGAAACCAGTAAGCTTGGCACCACTGAAGGGACTGCAGCACCGCCTAAATTTCGACGGAATCAAAAGTTTTCTCTTAGTCCATATGCGCAAGGAAAATTTGTCGAATGTATAATTTGCGTAAGCTGGCTAAAGCCTTTTCGGAAACTGGCTTGTTAGGGAGGCTGGAAGTCATCAAGTCTGTGTGCGAGTCGATTCGTAGTGACTCTCAAAAATACGCGGCTCAGAAGGGAAATCGGTATGTAGTTCTTCAAGAGAACGTTGTCGCCTTTCTTGAACCTCTGTTTCACGCTTCTGGAGGACGGAATTAAAGAACTTCTGAAGAAATTTAAGTACCGGTGTTCTACTTGCTTTCAGAAGCTCCGCTGTAACTCTATCGTCACCCGGGGATTCGCCATTTTTAAGGTGCTAGAGAGCCATTCTAATTTCGCTCAGACTGACGTCCGGGATATCATCGGAATAGTGTCGGTTAAGACTTGATCTAGCATCGTTTTTCACACTTGCGTGTGTCTCCAACGATGAGTTGTACAGCTGCACATATAATTTTTTTTATAGGATATGGGTGACAAACGAGCACACAGTCCACCTGATGGTAAGTGGTTGCTGCGACCCATAGACATCTACATCTATCCTCTATTACAAATCGAAATGCAGATGCGTTGTCATCCGTGAGGACTAAGATGGAATACCTCATTCCCAGTAAAAAGGGTCTTCAGTTCTCTACACTCACCATACGAAACACAGCAGCATTAAGCTGCTATTTTACGCTGGTATTCTGTGAAAGCGTGGTTCTTCCCCGGTCGAGCCGAACCATTCGTGCTACAACTATACTACTAATATAGCTGCAGCATGGCTCTACCATGTAAGAATTTATTGAAATAACGTAAATTATAAAGAAAAATTTAGTCTAGATCTTTCTATTCTATAGACTATTCTAGAGTCTCTAATATCTCGAATTTACTCAAATCTCAGGTGTCCCGGAAACGATGCTGTCACATTCGGTCGTCAGCTTCGATAGTTGGCTCTTTCTGGCAGACAGATCTCTGGCAAAGTCTTTGGGTTCTTCTGGCAAAGTTTTTGGTCCTTGATCCGCCCAATCGCTCCTTCAATACGAGCTATATTTTTTTTCTTTTTTAAATAACGTTACCCTCCACACTTGGATTTTCTCCTGTATCATGGAGGCAGTTTACAAACACAAATTGCACAAGGACAAACATCCAGACCCGGAACAATTATTTGTAGGCCATACAAATACTTGTTTCGTGCGGGATTCGAAAACGCGGCCGCCAGGGCTGCAACTCATTGCTAAGCCACTGCGCCACGAAGCCGTTAATATTGAAGTTGTGTTTAGGTTGCTTAAGTCCCGAAGCATGCATTTGGAAAATTGTCTATTCAGTTAACAGTATGCTGTTAAGTTCTTTCCAAATTGTTTGAATTCTCCTCCATTAACAACGTATTGTGGGTTTTGGAGGAACGCATGTCTCTAGAGATATTCTCATAAAGTTTTTCAACCTCCTCATCAGTATGTGCCGAGGTTTGTGCGTAAATCTGTACTACCTTCAGCGAATACCGTTTGGTGATTCTGAGTATAAGGTACCGCACCTTCGTCGACACACTCCCAATCTATACAACGTGCTTGACGACAGACTTATGGCCGATAAATCTGATACTTCTATCGGATAGATGGTCGCCCTACCGGTGACAGAACAAGTTGCTGAATTCGATGATTACCATGCCCTCCCTCTCTTTTCAGACCTCAGATAAACCTATAATATCCTAGCGCAACTTGTCTATCACTTCTTCCAGCTCCAGGAACTTCTGGTCAGTAATCAGGGTAAGTGCGTTATACATTGTCAGATGGAGTCGTCTTAGGTGGCAACTGAACCTCCACCGGAGATTCTTAGCACCCCCTGCCCAGCCGTTACCGTCGCAGCCAGCCGTTACCGTTTGTAACTGTCGCCATGCGTGGGTATATAGTTTTTTTTTACTTATTATAAGCCAGCGCTTGACTTTAATCCCACCTGGCGGTAAGTGGTGATACAGCCCTAGATGGTCTTTTTTTGAAATTTCACTGTCTTAGCGTAACAAAAGCCTATTCACTCTTGCCTTGAAGATGCCAAGATTGTTTTCGGACGGAAAGACAGACGGCGGCAAATTATTCCACTCCTTTGCTGTACGCATTACAAAAGA
Organism: Parnassius glacialis; assembly: GCA_033319125.1. Taxonomy (NCBI): domain Eukaryota; kingdom Metazoa; phylum Arthropoda; class Insecta; order Lepidoptera; family Papilionidae; genus Parnassius; species Parnassius glacialis. The sequence goes on along the minus strand of JAVANC010000013.1, from coordinate 15,273,168 downwards.
CGAAGCACACCGTTTGGTTCTAATACGTGGAATATTGACAATAAAGGAGTGAAGACCCGCTGACCGCTTGGTTGTCCTATGGTGGAAAGGAAAGGGAGGAATTAAAGCGTGTAATACCTGCGCACACTCACCGAAATTCATCCTGTAGGATAACGAGGGACTGGCTACTCTGCGTCTGTGCTCGATGCTGACAAGATTGGTTTTAACCAAATCAAGGTCATCAATGAGCCTCTTAGCACGTCTCTCCACTGCGTCTAACGCTGCCAGGTGGCGTTTTGCAGCACCAGACCATACGTGACAGCATTACTCCATACGCTTTATATTGGGCAAGAAGCTGAGTGGGCTATTTTTAGCGGTGAAAAGACTTGTTTTTTCACCGCTATATTATATTTCTTTATATAAAATTTTTATTCATATTTATTTTTATATTTATTTTATTATATTGCCATAGTTGCGGAATTGTGACTTAAGTTTTTTATTGTTATTTATCTTATATCAGAAAGACGTTGCTGCTCTTTGTTTCCCTCTGTGGCCTCTTACGACACCCACGGGAAGTAAGTAGGGTAGTGGATATTCTTATCCGTCACTATACGGAGGTAAAATTTAAGGTAAAATATTTTACTACATTATAAAAATTAACATATCTTGTCCTTTTTGATAGATAAAATAGAAAGATTGGTTAATCGCGCTTGGCTCATTGTGGACCTTAAGTAAGATTTTATTAACTTGAATTTTGAAAAGCTTCTTTCACATTAAGCTACCGAAACACAAATAGTTAAAAAATCTTAGACACAGCACTAGATTCGGAACAGATTTTACCATAAATCTGAAAAGCTTCAGTGAAGTCCTACGGTACTATGGGATTATGCGTCGGTTATAAACAAATCACTGATTGACTGCGCGCTACCTTCTTCGATCGCGTAACTCACTCGACCGAGCGCTACCTAACCGAACTTATTTATATAGGACATAAATTATGTTCGAAAGTAAAAATAAATTTGCGATACATATTAAGATATAATATTTGTAGGCAAATAGATACTATAGTAGGTAGCTATTTGTTTATTGGTATGTCTTTGCGGATTAATTCTTTTGTAAGTATTCTCTGGCTGTGCGAGTGAGTTGTTTTTGTCACCCCGTGGTGCTTGGCAACCGGGGCGGACCGTCCCCACCGTTCCCTTTTACGCCACCACTGCATCAGGCCCCTGTTCAGATTGGAAGTCGATAGTGCAGTCTAGATGTAGACGAATCTGCAAATGCCAGGAAATTACCTTGTAGTCTGCGGTGAGTCGAGAAGAAGGCAAATAACTGCGAGAGTGCCGTGAGGGAGGGGCGAGCAGTAAGACTCAGAGCCTTGCCGAACACTGTAGCTCAGAGAGGAGCTTGAAGAAACAGGAAGCATTATTATTACAGTGTTGCGATGAACCTTGTTAAAGCTAGATGGCTTGCAGAATGATATGACTTCAGACAATAGCTGCTCGGGAGCGAATGAATGAGGTACTTGAGGATGATGACGAACACTGTAGTTTCCGAAAGTTGATGGTTGCGTGTTCATATCACGTGGGGGCAACATATTGGTCGCGTAAGGAAAATGGTAGATATCCCGCCAGGCAAGGTGTTCTGTCAGGGGAACGACCAACGCTCTGAGTGGTAGTTCGGTGCTATTCTAAATATTATACCGATTTTACTTCGGAACTTTGATAGCGCGATTTAGGCTTCGATGTATTTTCGCTTGTGGTACGACGACAGCGCTGCCACAGAAGCAAACACATTAAGTTGTGACCACAGCGTTGAGCGGTAAGTGACAAAATGAATTTAAGTATTTCAATAATTATACTTTCTAAAATTTGGTTTTATATTTACGTAAGAAATTTCGTATGATTTTAACAAGTAAGATAAAAATAAGATTTTAATTTTATTGTAAAAGCTCTTGAATTTAGCAAATCTACATTTAATTCAGATAATTTTATTCGAAAGGATACAAAGGATTGTTGACTTATGGGTGATAGACGTACTTATATGTTTTTAAATCAAAAACTTACCTGAAAATTGCGCTTATTTTCTTTACAAGATGCAGTCGAAATTTACTATAAAACATACCTGAAACAATCATAAAAAAATTATATTAACGAATACAAACGTTCAACATGAAAATGAAATTTATATAAGCAAGATACGCAAAACATTGCATGGTAATATCTCACTTAGTAAATAAGAGTTGAGTTACGAGGGTGGATTAAAAAGTACTCGGCCTAACACAGATCCATTCAATTCTAAAAATCAAATCTACCCACATTATTTAGTTCAGTTCAGACTAGTTCATTGTGTGAAGTTCGAAACGTGTGCGATAATTAGTTGTGATTTTATAAATTTATTAACAAAGTAATCGGACATAATTTCCGCGAATGGAGCAAATCGAGCAGCGTGCCGTCATTAAGTACCTCCATAAGAAGAGGCTATCATCAAAAGCCATCCATGATGACATGGTCAGTACATTAGGCGATTGTGCTCTGTCATATTCATCCGTCAAAAAATGGATAGGAGAAGTTAAGCGTGGTAGAGAGAGTGTGAAAGATGAACCCCGCTCTGGAAGGCCTTCGACGTCAACTACTGACGAAAATATTTAAAAAGTACTTGATTTAATAATGGGAGACCGCAGATTAAAAATTAGAGAGATAGCCGAGATTATAGGCATCTCTTATGAACGAACTCAAAACATCATTGTCAACGAGTTGGGTTTCCACAAGGTGTCTGCGAGGTGGGTTCCGCGACTGCTTTCAGTTGAACAAAAAAGGACGCGATTGACTATTTCACGCGACTGTTTGGAGTTATTTGAAGTCGATGCAGATGATTTTTTGAATCGTTTTGTTACTATAGACGAAACATGGGTTCATTACTGTACACCGGAAACAAAACAACAATCAAAACAGTGGAGAAGACCTGGTTCACCACCCCCTAAAAAGGCTAAGTCGATTTTGTCGGCAAATAAGGTGATGGCTTCAGTATTCTGGGACTCGAAAGGTGTGATTATGATTGATTATCTTGAAAGGGGTCAGACTATAAACTCTGATTACTACTGCACCTTACTACGTCGTTTACGAGAGGAAATAAAAGAAAAACGTCGAGGAATGCTCAGAAGAAAAGTCCTGTTTCATCAAGATAACGCCCGTGTTCACACGTCAGTACAGTCAATGGCTGAAATTCACAACTGTGGCTTTGAACTGTTACCGCATCCGCCGTATTCACCTGATCTGGCACCATCAGACTTCTTTCTGTTCCCTAACCTAAAAAAGCACTTGGGAGGTCAAAGATTTTCGACAAATGACGAGGTCGAAGCAGCTGTAGACGCATATTTTGACTCTAAGGAAGAATCATTTTTTTCAACGGTCTAAATGCTTGGAAGGGGAGGTGGCAAAAGTGTATTGAACTTGATGGTGATTATGTAGAAAAATAAAAATATAAATGATATAGTATGTGTTTATTTTCTTGGTTAGGCCGAGTACTTTTCAATCCACCCTCGTATCATACAAGGAAAAGTTAGATATGCCAGCTTGTTTGAAATTTCAAATATGTAATTAATTAAGTACTTATCTACCAACACTTGGGTTTACATTTTATTTAAAAAAAACTGATGTTTTAATCATCAACTATAAAGAATGACTGCGGAGGTGTTATACGCTTACACCTTTCCAGTGTGACCAGTGACTGGATTCCTTAGTCGAAATATCTAGAATTCACTTGAAAGAGCATTCTTCAATAGGTGTACGACGCGAGCACAACAGCAAATGCATGCGACAATACTTACGCAACTTCAATACAGCTCGTATTGAAGAAGCAATTGAGCGGAAGCAAGGCTCCAAAGTCTTTGCCAGAGATCTGTCTACCTGAAAAAGCCGCCCAGATTGAAAACCGAATGTAGCAGCGTTATATCTTGGCGACCTGAGATTTTGAGTGAGATAGAGAGGTTTTACACTGTACACAACGCCGTCGGAGCCACTTGCAAGGCAACAAGACCAAAACAAGTCTCATCAAACATTTTTTTAATAGGATTAGAGTGACAAACGAGTATACAGTCCACCTGATGGTAAGTGGTTGCTATGACCCATAGACATCTATTTTCTCTTATCATCTATCTTCGATGTATTATTATATATCTGTACTCGGACACCTAGACGTGCATGTATGAAGAAGATAATGAATCTGAAAGAAGCGAAAGAGGTATGTAAGGATCGTGACACTTGGCGATCTGTTCTCTCTGGCTACCCCGTCAGGGATTGTGCGTGATGATAAGTAAGTAAGTATCTATCTTCGATAACGAATCAAAATGCAAATGCGTTGTCACTCCTAAATACTAAAATGGAAAGCCTCGTTTCCAGTAAAAGGGGTCTCCGGTTCTCTACACTTACCACACGAAAGACAGTAGCGTTAAGCTACTATTTTACGCTGGTATTCTATGAGAGCGTGGTCTTTACCCGGTCGAGCCGACCCATTCGTACTACAACTATACCAGTAATAAAGCTGCAGCATGGCTCTACCACGTATAAAATTTCTTTTTTTCTTATTTTTATTCACCAATTCGTTAATGTTGCCTACTGAATAAGAGCCTACAGTTAGGAAGAATTTGCCTGAGCTTGACAGGTAAATTAGAGAGCGCAGAATCAGAAGTCTCGTACCTTTGTTACTACTCCCGTCGCAGGTCTGTGTAATTTACGTCTACGTAAATAATATGGTAACACTGCCATCTATCGGAAGCCATTAGATCTTTTTGGCATTTCCCGAAGCCGCCTCTTACGACACCCACAAGACTACATGGGTTGGTAACACTTTTCCGATAATATTCCAGACATCGTCGTCTGTACGTCTGATCTCGATTGAATGGCTCTATAGTATCTTAAAAATGGCAAGACTTCGGATGAGAATGGAATTGTAGCTTTCGAAAGGGAGTGAAAACCGTCTTTCATTGAGGCGTTACTCCGGAGGCGTGGTTCTAGTAATGCAACAAGCCATTTCTTTTGTAACGGCTTGTAGTCTTCGGTACAACTTTTTTGGGTCCGGTTTTCCTGTTAATCCTGATCTTTTAGGATTTCAAATCCTCATCATGGGAAAATAACGCTTCAAACACGATACATTCCTCGGTGTACCGGGATCCATGACAATCCTAGATTACACGCGCAGCATCGCAATTAAATAAAGTATATTTATTTAAAAAATATTTCTAATGTAAGTTTGTTGTTGTACCAGATGATTTTTACGGTCAAAAATAGGGTAAACGTAATAGGAGAACGAAATAGAAGCAAACCTATGGCATAGATATTTTTTTAAAAGTACAGTTATTAATTTTGAAAAAATAAATAAAATGATCAAAAATAAAGAAATTCTCAAATCATGTACATTTACTACACTCGTGGCAAGTAATATTGAATTTGTAACGCCCTTGACCTTAAACCGGGAGCTAGGTAAAAAGCTTACTTCAAATTGATAGATCAATTTGATAAAATTATCTATCAATTTGAAGCATAATGAAAATACAATAAATTTAAACACCCTTTTCCCTCGCGGCAAAAAGCGTAAGCGAAAATATTATATTTTATTTAAATTTATAACTTGTGCATGTAATTCAATTGTTCGTGACTGTAATAACAGGAAATATTTCATAAAACATTAATTTTACAATATTCATTTCTTACGATATAAATAACATTTTACAAGCGGATGTGAGAGTACATTGGGTTTATGAGTATTTTATGGCGAGTTCAAGGGCTATTTACTGGCTTCAGGGAGGCGCACTTAGAATTTCTCCGTGTCAAAGGCTTTCAAATTACTTACTTCACGGTTCTCTGTATATGAAACTTGATATAGGTTTACGGAAGTAAAAATTACTGAACATATTTTATTTGTATGATTAAAATCTTTCTTGTATTGATAATTATTTTTTATTTCCTTGTTTCAACATTTATTAAAATATTTTTCAGTTGAATTGAATGGGACTTTATTTGAAATAAGTATTGATAAAAAAGTTATTCAAATAAAATAAATTCAAAGTTCAGTTTGAACTTTGAAATAGTTCGTCGTCTTTTGAAATCTCTACTGTTGTAAAACTTGGTTCCAAGTTTAAGCTTTTGCTTATAATACATTTTAATCAGTTTGCAAACAGCTTCATTTATCACCGAGTCGGTATAAGCTGCGAAACGACCGTATTAAATTCAAGAAGTATTTGCAGGTTGAAATTGGCAGTTCTCCAACCTTCTCACAAGCCGAACCACTAAATGCTAGCTTCCGGAGCCGGTCAGTTTGTTAAATTAAGGATAATACAATTTATACTACCAAGCGGAATGAAGGTAAATTTTGTACGTACTTTTTTTTTCTAGACTAGAAGTGATAACCGAGTTCATAGTCCACCTGATGGTAAGTGGATGATAAAGCCTATAGACATCTACGTTTATTCCCGATTAAGAATCAAAATGCAGAAAGCGTTGTCACTTCTGATAATTAAGATGGAATGCCATATTTCTTGTAAAAATGGTCTCCTGTTCTCGACACTTACGATATGAAACACAACTACTATTCAACGCTGGTATTCGGTGAGATCGTAGTCCTTCCGTATTCGTATTACAACCAAATTGTAGCTGCAGCTTGGCTCTGCCACATATAAACTTTTGCTTAGGGTTTGAACTTTGGAATCGATGTTATGTAATATAAATATTGAAAAGTATAGCTGGAGGAACCGACAACCGATAGAGTACCCAGTAACGTTGTCGAGGAGTGGTAGCCTTGTACTGACCTTATGGGGAAGGCCTATGTTCAGCAGTGGAATTGTGATTCCGTTTATGTCATGTGATATTAGTGCTTTTACGCTTTATAGCTTGATCTGACTTGGGTTGTAGTTATAGTGAATATATATAAAATAGCAAAAACACATAATTACAACGCAACAAATATCCTATAAAAATATTAGTTCTATTAGGGTTTTCCTTGCTTTACGAAGCAGGCAGGCATATTTATTATTATATTTAGACAAGGACAAATACTTTGTTTTTCCACGTTGATGGTAAATAGTTACATTATCGCAGAGCCATTTGGATACCTTATTTAAGCCAATATGAGCGAAGTTAAACACACCTTGCCATGGATTACCTATTTTATCTATGAACTATGAAGTAACTATCTTCATAGTTCATAGGTAAAATAGGTAATCCATGAAGTAAATATCCGTTCACAAGTTTGAGTATGCAGAGATCATTGATATAAAGAAGAAATAAAGTAGAGCTAAGAATACTTCCTTATCTCATTGTGCTCATCACTAACGTGCTTATAAATTTGCAAGGAATGTGTTCTATCCATAAAGTAATCTCTGAAAAGCTGCAACGGTACACCCCTTATACCAAACTTCTTCATTTCATTCAACAGTAAAGGAACAGCGACCATTTCAAATGCTTTGGCATAATCTAAAAATATCGTATTGTTTTCTTTTTTTTTCAAGGCTAAGTACAACAAATTCAATTATTTCATGAACCGCATCAGCGGTCGATTTACAAGAGCGAAAACGAAATTGATTTGGTGAAAGTATGAAATTTTTTCTAAGAACATTTTTCAACCCATTATTCATCACGCCTTTTAGTATTTTAGATAATGGCGGTAATATAGTTATTGGTTTATAGTTGCTTACATGGTCTCTATCTCCATTTTTGTAAACAGGAGGAATGAGAAATTTTTTAAAAAGCTGTCTGAAAAATGCCATATGTGAGAGCCAGGTTACAAACGTAAGAGAAAGTGGAGACACAATAAATTTTAATAAAGATTAGGACGGATCATAGAAGTTTGACTCAATACCAACAGTCAATACACGATAGTCTTTGTAAGATTTTGGCAGGGGACAGCAGAGCTGTATGAGTTTATTACATGAAATTTTTCATAAGGTCATCACCATTAGTGTGTACAAATCCAGTGCTAGACATGGGCCTCTCCTTTTGTGAGGAGGATTTGTCTTAAACGTCACGTTTGGAAGATTGCAGTACCAGGCGTATCGTACCATTCATGCTGATGCCCGTCGCCGGTATGGGTATATGAGTTGGGCGTAAATGAGATGATTATAGTACTATTTATTGCTAGCCATTAGATATTCCATAGGTGCCTCTTACGACACTTACGGGATGAAATAAGGTGATAGTTTCTCTTGCGCCGACATAACACGACAAAACCAAATGACTACTTACTGATAGATAGGTAATGCTAAAACATAGAGAATTTAATAAGTTGGCTACGTATTTAAGTGCAAATTTAAAATTAGATTGTCTAACTAGCGGCGTGGATTCACTATATATAATCTATTGATGTGGCGTTATATAGATTTAAGATAATCAAAGACGGTTACGAAGTTATTTAGATTTTATCGATTTTTGGTAATTTAAAAAAAAATCTAATTTATTCTGATAAAATATAGCCTCGATCCGGCATTGCTCTTTACCTGTTCGTGAAGTTTCATTATAATCAGTTTAGTGTTCAATATAAGATAGCTATTTCGATATTAAAGACAGAAACTTCAATTTACTTCTATGTGTATAGATGTGTAAATACTTTAAGGTGTGAAGGGACTATGATGTCAAATTAGGGTTTACTTTAAGTCAGACCAATATTTTGTGATTATATTGAAACGAAATTTTATGTTAGTTCGGACACAAGTTTATGCGCAAGTGCAAGTGACCCATACACTGATCGACAGGACATGTTGGTTGACGCTAAATAAGCCATCAGGCGGGCTCAATGACGTCCGTCACGAAACATCACACACAACTCCCTCCCGTCCTCCGAGGGTCGCTTGTGTAAACAGCCAGTTCACACATCATTGCCTAAACTAACTGCCACTGTGTTTACTGGTTGCTAATATGTAGCTAAATAAAACTGTAGGGTTAAATGTGATTTTGTTAGAAAATACAATAGAGGGCCTTTTATAAAACAGACTTCTAAATTTATTTTTAATGTAATATGTTATAACGTATTAATTTATTTATTATTTAGAAAACCCTACATCATACAGGATCATAAAACCACTTAATGCTTCAATATTATCTGCTAGTCAATCTACTTACTAGCAAATAGGGTATCTGGTTCTCGTCACTCACCATACTAAATATAACAGCATTATGCTGTTATTTCACGGTATTCTATGTTACAATGCATTTGAATTTTAATTATTAATCGTGGATAGATGTAGGTGTCTGTGGACCTCAGCATCCACTTAACAGCACTGTGCAACTGTGTGTGAAAAAACCGACCTAGAAGCTGTTACAAAAATTTGAAGTAAAATATATAAGAAATAAAAAATACTATTATAATTGCTAATATTCCCTGTAAATATTCCTAGTATACTTAAAATGCTTGTGTTAGGAGTGATTCAACACAGTAGCCGAATAGCGAATTCGAACCCACGACCTTTTGAGTTCGCGATCGGCACCCAACAATTGGGCTAATGTCGCTTTAATGTATGTATCTATTGTCTTCGAAAACAATCTAGTGCTGCTTGCTAGTAGTATATAAATGTAAATGTTTAGCAAAAATTGCACACAATGTAATTTATAATGTAACAATATAATCAAAACCAATTTTCTTTAGTTGTTATAAGCCAGTGCGTGACTACAATCCTAACTGTTAGTAAGTGGTGAAGGAGCTCTGGGTAGTAAATTGCACCGTCTTGGAGTAACAAAAGCCCACTCACTCGTGCCTTGAACGGAAAGACAGACGCCAGCAGATTAATCCATTTCTTTGCTCTACGCTTTAAGAAAGACGAAAATAAAATGCAACTAAGTAATAATAGCCTCATGCCGGTAAGCGGAGTGTACGGCGGTCCCCCACCGAATGAGGGTTACAACCTGGTAAGATATGCAGGAAGTCGCTGGATGCAGGTGACTCAATGCCGTGCTTTGTGGCATTCCTTGAGGGAGGTCTATATTCAGCAGTGGACTTGTGAAGAACTGTAATGATTATGATGATGATGAAGAAGTAATAATAAAAAAGTCAAATAAGATTACGATAACCGTATTTAATTGAAAATCTAGCAAATATACAAGCAATTATCCTACGTCGTATATTCCTAGAGAAATAAAATTCAACCAACCGTAAGTGTTTACATATGTATAGATATGTAGATATATAATATATATATATATATATATATTACTATTCGGAAAATCCTGAGACGCAATCAGCCGTTCACGTTTACGAATGTAATATCATATCAGATATTTGTGATATCCGGTAGCATGATATGAAAAAGAATCCTGCAAAATATAGAAAAAAAATCTTTGAACATTTTGCGCACAAGAAAAACCCCGGGAAAATACAGATAATTTACTGATATGGAAATAGCATTAATAACATATACATATATTAATTTGAAAGAAAAATTTAGTAAATAATTTGTATTTGCGATTGTTATCACTTGGCAAAACTTCATATTCATCTGTGATTTGTATTGACATATGTATTATATTTTATATATATTATGTATAAGTCTACATATATGCCCTGATAATGCTGTAAGGCGTAACCGATTGGTTTTACAGTGAATAGATTAAAAGATAAATGAAACAAGTACATGTGACAATTCAAATAACAAAATGTAATTTAGCAAGCAAGTCAACCCGTTATAGCCTATCAAAAGATCACTGCTGAACATAGGCCTCCACCATAGCTTAACATCGGGGGTAAATTTGCCACAGTTGCTACGTTTGGTAAAGAGGTTGGTTTTACGTGGTAGAGCCATGCTGCAGTTATATTAGTAGTATAGTTGTAGCACGAGTGGGTCGGCTCGACCGGGAAAGGACCACGCTCTCACAGAATACCAGCGTAAAATAGAAGCTTAACACTGCTGTGTTTCGTATGGTGATTTCGTATAGAGACTTGGAGACCCTTTTTACTGTAAAAGAGGCATCCCTCACGGGTGACAACGCATCTGCATTTTCATTCGCAAACGAGGATAAATTCTTTATTGAGGATAGATGTGGATGTTTATGGGCCACAGCAACCACCTACCATCAGGTGGACTGTATGCTCGTTTGTCACCCTATACAAAATCTCCTGTAAAAAAAGGGGTTAGCAAACGTAGATTCATAGCTTGCCTCATTAGGGGGAAATTTGTAAGGAGTTTAGCAATTTTTTTACTGATATCAGGAAGATACTGCTACCCATCTTCTGGTTTGTTTTCCTCTGTCGCCGCTTACGCCACCAAAAGCATGATAGGTAGCAGTGGATATTCTGACACCGCCAATTCACGGTCAAAGCAAGTTAAAGTGAAGACGAAAATATAGTCCAAGAGCTGGCGACAATTTTTAGCACGGATTTGACCCTTCTAGTTATATAGCTCAAAAGTGTCGTCTACGAAAGTTGTATAGGGAGGAATGGTTAGTTTGCCTGGCATGTATAGGTAAAACAGGTACTGCGAAAGGTAAAAGTAAGTTGATATATTTGGGTTAAAAATATAATTGATTCAGCATGAAATAACATAAATTATAATAAAACGTAGTATATGTATTCCAGATCTTTTGAATCAGGTGGCACGAAACCAGACCGCCGCAATGATATTTAAAATAAATTGAAAAATATTTTTGACCCATGCTGAAAATTTAATAGCGTGTCAAGTACATTTTTTAAAAATAATCCCAGAAAGCCAGATCATTTCGGTGGTGTAAAACACTGCCAGACAATCGAAGTCGCCAGCTCTCCGGCTAATAGATAAAATAAAATACATTGTTTCTCCGACTGGTCGTTAACTGTCGACGACTGTCGTTAATACAAACTAGCTGCTATTAGTCTCAGTACCTACTTTTATATTTTGTTATAAATCTTTGGCATAGTTGCATCCCATTAAAATTCTTACAGGTAGGCAACACATATCTTAAACATCTACCTACCTCAAAGACTCCAAAATTACTGTTTCGATCTACGAGTATAAGATCAGGAAAGCTAAATTCTCTTAATAAAATAAAGATAAAACTATATTGCATAATTCTTGCACATCGCAATAGTATATACGTAGATATATGTACTTTTTGTAACCGAACTACGTAAATTGGTTTCTCAATACAGATTGAATATATCATTCAATCAAAATAAAATGAATACCAGTTTTCACTAACAGTTAACGTTTTCCAATATCTTTTTATTTTACGTAACCTATTTTAGTTATTTTCAAAACTTAAATTTTTTGTTTAAAAAATCCTAAAGCATGGAATTTTTCCTAAATCGTAGAGACGTTTTACATAGATAATTTGTACATGGATAAGTACAACATAATACAATATAATAAGTAAAACATCCAAACGCCAGATCTTCATTTTGATTCGCAAATGAGGATAGATGTAGATGTCTATGGGCCGCAGTAACCACTTACCATCAGGTGGACTGTGTGCTCGTTTGTCACCCTCATCCTATAAAAAAGGCAATATTATCAATGATGTATACGGATACAATCGATGGGGATGCAAGGTTCTCGAGTGGCAGCCTCGCACCGGTAGGCGAAGTGTGGGGCGGCCCCCCACTAGATGGAGTGACGACCTGGTAAGACATGCAGGAAGTCGATGGATGCAGGTGGCTTAGAAGCGTGCTTTGTGGCATTCTTTGGGGGAGGCCTATGGTCAGCAGTGGACGTGTGAAGGGCTGTAATGATGATGATGATGATACGAACCTGGCACTAATAATTAACGTGTTTAGTTCAAGCAAATATTTTTTTAAATAGCTTTAAAAGACTGGATATGCAGCGCCGCAGCCAAACGTGTTACCCTTCGCATTACAGAACCAACAATAACAAAAACATTAATAGTTTATCTTGTAAACAGATCTTAGTTCTAAGTATGAACAATAGTTCGATTATCAGCTGTGCGGTATAATTTAATATTTAATCAATCAATTTAATCTTCAGACATCGGGGTGGTAACTACTTTGTTTGAAGTTGTTGGGCGGAGTTCATGAACTATAGTCCGTTCGCGTTAAGAAAATAGTGAGTCATCGTTGTCCGCCGGCCTGTCCACGCCCCGCAGCCAATTAAAATGCAAGAAATTAGAAAGTCGAGTTCACAGTGATAATAAATATAAATAAAAAATTATGTTGGTGCCAATAACTCCACGTTCAAAATGAGTGACATAAAAAAATTATTAGATGACGCAATAGCATTAATAGACGCTAATCGTTGGAAGAAGTGCTGCGACCACGTGACACGCGAAGAAAATACCATGTGGAATTTGGATGACATCATGGAACTTGCAGAACAAAATTCTTTCATAATTAATGTAACTGGAGAATCTAGCGATGCTGATTAGTGATTTAAGTAATTTTAAGAAAATTTGTTTCCATTAAACTTAATTAAATGTTGGGAAAAAAAAAGAATTTTTACTCCACTATGAATACACCTTTACCCTGTAGTTGCACTGATGACTCACTATTTTCTTTACGCGAACGGACTGTACAGTAGCTACTCGTACTTACTGGACTGTAAGTTCTTTTCTAACTCTATTATCATATGAGGTATAATATTTAGTTATGTCATATAATACTCGTATTTAGTTTTGAGATAACTCAGATAACGTTTGAATAAGCATTTAATAATAAAAAAATATAATATTGTATTCATAAATACATTTAGAAGAGTCGTGGTAGCTCAGATGGTTAGCGCTCGCTATAAATTTCACAGCTGTACGCGAGCAACCCGGGTCAATCCCCGTTGGCACCAATGAAATTGTTAATTGAAAATTTAAGTGGTGATTTTCCACGTGCTCGGCGGTGAAGGAAAATATTGTGAGAAAACTTGCATGTCTGAGATATAAGAAAAAAATTTCGTAGACATGTGAAGTTCGCCAACACGCGTTGGGGCAGCGCGGTGGACAGTTCCTTACCCTAAAACCCTCTCAGAAATGATGGGAGGCCAGTTCCCAGCAGTGAGACGTGTATAGACTGTAACTTTAACTTTTTAACTTTAAATAAATTAAGGTATTCCACAGCGTTAGTAAACTGACTAAAAATAGACACTTCACAAATCTTGGTATAAAAATAACATTTCAAATTCTGTTGTGACACTGCTAGTCGCATGTATTTATGTACGAATAGGGATTTGTACCAAAATCGCATAATGTACAGCCTTATAAGTACGAGCCCACTGAATCCCTTCGTGATCAAACTTTCGAAATGTTTTACAGAGGGATTTTACTTAGTAATGTGTTCTGGTTTATTTAAGGCTTTTTTATATGTTAAAGGAAGTCTGAGTTTGAAGTGACAAACATGTAAGTATATGAATCATTTTTGCTTTGTTTCTTTTACGGAAGTCGAGCTATGATATGGGTCATTTTTATTTGTATTCTTTTGCTATAAAACTAGAGTGATAAGTGAAATATCAACTAAAAACATTGTTGTGCTTACTTTTCATGGTTCGCAGGCAAATCGGCACTAATGAAATAGTAATGATTTACCACGTGCACGGAAGATATTTACGACATGAAAGGCATTACAAAAATTAAAAAATATATTTCAAAGGAATCAAAATGTCCACCAACTCCTACTTGCCCCAAAATCTAAAATAAAAATCAAACTAATTTTGTTTATTGACTTTTGATGAGTTCAAGATTAAAAGTTTAGGGTTCCGGTAAGAAAGCTTCATTTGACTATTGCGTGGCTTAATCGACTGCTTTACCGAATTATGTAATCTAAGTATTTTTCATATAATTAGGGTTACAAACGAGCATGAAGTCTACCTGATGGTAAGTGGATACGGTGTCCCAAAAACACATCTATCCTAGATGTGTTATCTATCCTCGATTATGAGTAAAAATTTTGCATTGTCACACCTAAGGACTAAGATAAAATTCCCCGTTATCAGGGAAATGGATCTCCGGTTCTTTACACTTACCATAAACACAGTAGCATTACGCAGCTATTTTACGCTGGTATACTATGGAAGCGTGGTCATTCCTCAGTCGAGCTGACTAATTCCTGTTTCAGCCATAATATATATAATCTCATCAAAATTATTTGTAATATTTATGTATGTAGTGAAATTTTTAGTAGGTGGTCAAATTTATTAAAATCTTAATAATAAAATGTAATAATATCATTGATTAACCAATAATTATAATTAAAATTTCAGGTATAGTGTAATAAAAAAAAATAATTTTAATTTTATAATGGATCTGTGTTGTCTGTATCAAATAAATTATTATATATTATTATAACCACAGTGGATGTACCACATAAGATCGCTTCATGGGGTGGAGAGAAGAACCTGAAGATATTTACAGTCTTTTTTTAATTCAAACTGTCTTTATTTCTTTAGACAATGTAAATTACCACTTACCATCAGGTGGACTGTGTGCTCGTTTGTCACCCTTATCCTATAAAAAAAATTATCTACCCTTTTGATCGGGGAGCCTAGAAATGTGCTTAGGCTTATTGATGGTCTAGATTTAGGGTTTAGCGTCTTTAAATGAACTTGATAAATAAGTCGGGCACTAGAGTTACGTTCCTTAATCAGCAGCGTGTTCCGCCTGCAAATGAGGTTAGCTTTTGAAGAAAAAGTTGGCATATTCCCCCTATCACTTCCACATAAAATATAAAACCTACAATATTCTGACCATATAGTATGTTATGTCTATCTATGTATAAGAAAGATTTTACTTCTATCGACAGACCATATTTAACTTTGCTGACCAAAATACATATGTTTTAAAATTAGTGACACGTTTGCAGCAATAGATTAAAGCTTTGGTATTATTAAAGTGTTCATGAGAACACACAAAAAAATCCTATACGTACTTGTTAAATTAAAAAAAAATAAGAGCAAAACACGTTTAAAGGTGGTTTTCGATTATGAAAAATTTCCAAGCAAATAAAACTAAATACGAACATGTTGATAGAGTACCTAATCACGAGACGCATTATCGATATTATAAAAACAAAAGTATGTAAATGAAATTGAATGCAGCAATAATGTAATTCATGTTATAGCTCTAATAACGCCAATACTGAGGCTAAATAGTAGTAGGTATATCGTAAATGTTAAGTATTGATTTACCAAGGCGTAAATAGATAATTATTTAAAGATTTTTTTTATATAGAATAAGGGTAACAAACGAATACATAGTCCACCTGATGGTAAGTGGTTGCTGTGACCCATAGACATCTACATTTTTATCCTCAATAAAGAATCAAAATGCAGATGCGTCGTTACCCGTAAGGACTAAGATGGAATGCTTCTTTGCCAGTGAAATTGGTCTCCGGTTCTCTACACTCACCGTACGAAACACAGCAGTGTCAAGCTGTCATTTTACGCTGGTATTCTGTGAGAGCGTGGTCCTTCCCCGGTCGAGCCGACCCATTCGTGCTACAACTATACTACTAATATAGCTGCAGCATGGCTCTACCACGTAAAAA
The DNA here is from genome assembly GCA_033319125.1 of Parnassius glacialis. Taxonomy (NCBI): domain Eukaryota; kingdom Metazoa; phylum Arthropoda; class Insecta; order Lepidoptera; family Papilionidae; genus Parnassius; species Parnassius glacialis. The sequence goes on along the minus strand of JAVANC010000013.1, from coordinate 15,256,758 downwards.
TAATAATAATAAATAAATAAAATATATGTAATGTTATCAAAAATGTTTTTTTTATATTACTGCAATGACATATGAACTTACAACTCACGATAATAAATGGCTAGTGCAGTCCATGGACACCTGTTATAATTTTTTAATGAAGAAGGCTACATATGCGTTGTTATAATGTCCCCCCTGTCCGTCACCCCTGACGACTAAGATGAATTACACCGCAGCCTGCAATTATACTGGCTCGCTATACCCTTGAGACTGGAATACATCAGTACAGAAAGCTACTTGACGGCAGAAATAGATTAGAGTGTTGTACCTACCACACGGATACCTAGGCAGAAAAGAGGCCTAGCACCCAGTGAATGCGAAATTCTATCGTTAGCACGTCATTAACAAATTACCGCCTTTAAACGTCCACGAATAAAATCGTGAAACGTGTTTGTTTCGATTACCACTTTAATTTACTAACTACATAATAAATTACTAATTAGTATACAAACTTCTAAATAAAGAAGATAAATTCTAGTTCTGGGTTACCAACCTAGTTTAGTTTTGGGTTGGTTACCCAAAATTCCCGGGTAGGCACCAGACAATTATTCTAGGGTGGGCACGGCCAACCCGATCATTCTTCTATGTAAGCTTATGAAGATAGTCCCTCTGTACACATTATTGTATTCTTAAGTTGAAATGATACAGATTTTATAATTTCATTTTATTTTTATTATTTTATTTTTAGTGAGAACAATTTTCAGAAATTTTCCAGGTTTTTGCTACAACTCATTGGTCGTCATCTGTATTTTGTATTGAATTTGATTAGTATTCGAACCTGATACCAACGACGTGAATTGCAAGTACATCTATGTGTATTTTAAAACTAAAAAATATAATACATATTCGCGTTTTTTTATAAACTTACGGTGGTGAAAATATTTCATTCGTCACGTTTTATGTCCTACATTTTATAATGAAATGGGCCGTAAATTTGTGTTTTGAGATTTCATTTTCACATATTTATTTTATAAGAAATCCGTGATAGTTCACTGGTTGGGCGCTCAACATAAATTTTATAGTACACGAAAACTCATGCTGGGTCTCCGCTAGCACCTCAGTAATTTTAAACTATTTGTGTTGATTTACCACGTGTTTAGCAGTGATGGAAAACATGGCATGGAAACCTGAATATCTAAAAATTTAAGATATTACATGGACATCAGAAGTCATCCATCATGAATTGTGACAGCGCAATGAACTGTAACATACTTTAAACTACTCTAAGAAATAAGAGAAGACCTGAGCTCAACTGTAGGTAACTTCATTTTTGATGTAATGAAAAAAAAACATATCCATTGTGTTTGAACTAGCCCTGCACTACTTGTCGAAATGGCTTACGATGGGATAATTTAATAAAACACTCCACAACGTATGTACTTATGGTATATTAACACGTAGATATATAGAAAAAAAATTATATTCTTGTGGCCTATGATCTAATTGCTTTACACGTTAACATCGGGATTTACTTTTTGTATAGCACCATCAAGTATCGAAAAGATGAACTACCATACCTTAACACATTGTCAGTAAAAAATTAAAAGGTTGAGCCTGCAACTTCTTTCATATGGTTATTTGACTCTGTGTTTCTTCAAATGATTTTCACAAAGATGCTGCTGCACCTGGTGCGGCTTATATTTTTTACGTGATCCATCCGTCACGTGGCATAAGAGCATAAGAGAATCTATCACGAAACCTCATCTCGTTTATGTTGTAGATGTGACTTAGGTACCCAAAAGATATTGTAGCTTCCAATAGATAGAGTTTTAACTATATCTGCTTGCCATGCTTGGCGATAAAAAGAAACCCATTCTACTATGGAAAAGGCCTATGTCCAGTAGGGGAATATTCCAGTAGGGCAAGTTGATGGAATTAAGAATAAGAATTCGCTATTCCGCTGACACCGGTTCTCGTCATTTACCATATGAAATATAGCAGCGTTATGCTACTATTTAACGCTGGTTCTTTCCTGTTCAATCTGAAACATGGCTCTACTTCGACTATCACAGAATGAACCAATAAGTTAACTAGCAATAGCAACAACTGCCTTCTGAAAACGATTAGGATTTTACGAGTATAATTATGTATTAAAGAGTCTTATAGGTAATACAATTTTTTATCTTTGAAAAACAAAGTCGATTAACTCCTATCTTACCGTGTCGTGAAAGATAGCAAATATATTTCATAGCGGACATTACGAGGCAATGTAGTTAAGCCTGATTTATGGCCTATTTAGTTACCTGACGCGTTTTTTTCTTTTCAATTTATGTTTTGTAGTTTTTTTTTGTATTTGTCTTTAATATAATGTTTATAATGACGTAAAAAATCGTTTTTATCTATTTAGATTTACGTTTCAAAAGTAAATAAATAAAAATATAGCAGTATATCATTTCAATTAGAACACGCCATAACGTAGATAATAAATAAATATAAAATTATATCTACAACATTTGCTTATGCTCCTGCCATTTTGAGCTAGATTTTAATCATATATTTTTGAGTGCTACGTAAATTTGTATGACATGAAAACTCAATTGCGCCTTTGGAATGTAAATTGCGACTGCTATAATTTGAAGACTTCATCTCGCGAACGACCTTATTATGAGTTATATAGTTGCCGTAGATGCCACTGTATTGGAGGAAGGCAGGTCGGTGCTTGGCCTATATTCCCTCTTCGTCTTTTCCTCTTAGTTTCGGAATCGCATATCTCTTTCCCTCGTGACGTCATCACGCAACCTCCAAGTGTGGATGTGTGTTGTAAATACGCAAAGTTGGACATGTGCGCTCGTTTCGGTCATTATTGTAACCGTTCAATTTGATTATTTCGCTACTATGAAAATAGGGCAGATGATAAATCAAAAGGTTTTCCCCTTTGTGGTTTCCAAATAAATTTGATCTACCAGTGCATGAAAGAGAAAAAGGATTACTTAAAGGACAAATACATATTATTAAAGTAATCTTTAATAAAATGTATTTGAATCCCGAAAACTGACGAAACAGAAATTTATAAGCATTAATTACTTACGAAATAGAACCAAATTTCTTTCTCGTTAATGACATGTAGTTTAAATTGATTTTATTTTATTTATAAATAAACTACATATTATATTCTCTAAAGCCATGCTGCAGCTATATTAATTGTATAGTTTTAGCACGAATGGGTCGGCTCGACTGGGCACTGGTCCACGCTCTCACAGAATACCAGCGTAAAATAGCACTTGAATGCTGCTTCATTGCAACCGGAGACCCATTTCACTGAAAAAGAGGCATTTCATCTTAATCCTCATGGCTGACAACGCATCTGCATTTTGATTTGCAAACCAGGATACATGTAGATGTCTACGGGCCACAGCAACTACTTGCCATCAGGTGGACTGTGTGCCCGCTTGTCACCATTATACAATAAAAAAAAACCCAAAGAAATTGTAATAGGAAATAAAGAACTCCCCTTGTGCTCCTAGATTTTGAATATATACTCGTCTGCAAAAAAAGGGCAGCAATCAGGTAACAAATATGCATTTGGCATAGTGAGGGCAGACCGAATCACACCTAAGCCTTTTTAATTAAAATATTATACAATGGATACAACAAAAATAAATAAACCAAAAAGGTTTCTAGGTCAGTGTAAAAGCTTATTCAACATTATTCGTCAAAAATTTACCATCATTTTATATGTTTTAAATATAAGTTTAAAGTAGGAAAAACGTATACAATAGCTTAGCTTTTAGGTGCAGTCGTTGGTGAACTTGGGACTTATATAGATGTAGTGCAGTCGAGTACAAAGCGGTCAAGCAAGTTTCAACAATGGAATACGGATAATAGTCTTAAAAGAATCCCAACTACAATATTTTAGAATAAACATATTTTCATTTTTCTTATATGATACGTTTAAATGTTATATAGACTAAGAATTCTTTTTTCATAATATTTATATCATACATCATATTACATATATTTATTTTATCATATTAATGAGCCCATCAGCTGTCCCCAACGGGACACAAGACCTGGCTGATAGATCTTGAAGAGTTTTTGGTAATTGGTACGTTAAGCTGTCAGATTTACAGTCGCAGTACGTAGCGTTAAACATTTTTGACTCTACGTCCCGTTGCCAGTTTTTGTATTGGCAATTGTCTAAATATGTCCCCTGCGGTACATAGGCCTCATTTCGTTTCCTTTTAGTCATTCAGCTCGCTTCTATTCATTCCTTGGGAAGTTGTTCATCACTGCCATGGTAGAGGCATGCTGCAGCTATATTGTATAGTTGTTGCACGAATGGGTAGGCTCGACCGGGGCAGGATCACGCTCTCACAGAATTCCAGCGCAAAATAGCAGCTTAATGTTGCTGCGTTTCGTGTGGTGAGTGTAGAGAACCGGAGACTCATTTTACTGGAAAGGAGGCATTCCATTTTAGTCCTCACGGCTGACAACGCATTTTGATTCGCAATGAAAAATAGATGTAGATGTATAGGGGCTACAGCAACCAGTTATCATAGGGTGGTCTGTGTGCTCACTTGTCACCCTTATTTTTTATAAAATAAAAACTGCCGTGCACAAATGTCGCTACTTAAAACTTCTATTGACAATTTCAATGAACCAAGCCGAGATCAAGCTCAGTTTCCCTGTGCTATAGTTTATATCATAAGAAGTAGTTACATGTATAACTTAATAAATGTATAATTTATCTTTTATCATATATCGTCCTGGCAGAAGCCAAGTATGGTGTGGATGATTACGAAGGCGTCAATTTTCATTAACATCGTCAAAGTTATGGCTATAATTCTTAACATTTCAATCAAAATTTATGAAATTTCACTAGTTCTAAAAATTTTCCAAATAAATTTCAATTTTCAAATCAAACACGAATCAATCACCAACGCATGACACGTTTTGATGTGGCGGCACTTGGGTCCGCTTTAGATTAGCTCGATTTGCATATTAATATAAACGTCTGATAATTTTCGTTACGCGTTAGCAGATAATTCTGTAATATTTATTGCTTCGTTGCCTATTAGCTTTCGAAGCTAAAAGTGACCTACCTAACCTACATTTGAAATTTACTTACCTAGTATTGTAATTAGTTTAGTTATTAAAATCTAATAATAATATCATTTAACTAGAAAGTAGGCGCCTTTTTTGTATAGTACTTCATTTAAGAAAAAAAAGAACTGGTTGGTACTACTCTCTTACATTATTTATATCGACGAATAGCAGTTCACTCATTGTTATGTTCCAGTTAGTATCATTACCGGATGTTAGTCCTAGGCCTCACTTATCACTAGATAGACTGTAAGCTCATTTGTACTTTTAATATTATAAAAATATATCATGTGGAACAGAAAATGCATGTTTACCCCCTTTTCTATAAAAATGAAAAACCTTTTGTTAAGTCTGAAGCCGATTGTCTTATTAGTTGCCGCAAAATATAAAAAGGGAAAACCTTAGGTGCTTCATAAACACATGGTTGTAAGTTGTTAAGGTACAAATTAAAGACATATTCAGTACTTGTACAGTACTCGTAGGTCTTGTAATGATACTTGTCGTGATATAACTTTAAAAGCTGGAGTAACAAAAAATAAAGCTAAAAAACTTTTTTTTATGCAATTAGGGTGACAAACGAGCATACAGTCTACCTGCTGGTAAGTGGATGCTGTAGACCATAGACATCAACATCTATTCTCAGTTAAGAATCAATACTACCACCAGTGATTTTTCCTTAGTCGTAAGTCGTTAGGGACGTACAAGAAAAGAGCCTACTCTTTTTTTAAAAGGCCAGCAACGCACCTGCGATTGCCCTGGTGTTGCAATTGTTCATGGGCGGCGGTCGACACTTACCATCAGGCGATCCGCATGCTCATTTGCGCCATCTTGTATAAAAAATGACGATGCTTCGTCACCCTTGAGGACTGATATGACATGCTTCAATTTCAGTAAAAAGGCTCTCCGGTTCTCTACAATCACCATACGGAATATTTAAGTAACATTCAGCTGTTTTTTTACGTTGGTACTCTGTGAGACCCATTCGTGGCTCTACCACGTATAAAAAACTAAAAGGAATAAAATAATTTCGCATTCTATTTGGGTGCTAAGACATAGTATATAGCAGAGTTAAAGCCTCGACAGTGGACAGGCGACAATAGAAAGCAGGAGATAGGCAGCAGTATCTTCCTAATATCAACTAAAAATAAAAAAGTAGAGGTGCTAACCCGTCTACCAAGCGTGGTGGCAACTATGGCAAATACCCTCATATGAGGCAATCTATGGAGAAGGCCATGTTCATAAGTGGACATTTGATAGGCTGTAACGATACGATAACTGTAAGATGACAAGTCTTCCTGGTACAATTGATAAATGTAGCTCATGGTGTCATGGATCAACGTAGTAGAACCATACTGCAGCTATATTATGATAGCACGAATGGGTCAGTTCGACCGGAGAAGGAACACGCTCTCACAGAATACCAATGTAAAATAGAAGCTTAATGCTGCTGTGTTTTGTATTCAGGACGTAAAATTATTAAATTAATTTTAGTCCTTTGAAGTCGACTTATAACTTTTATTAAAAGTTAAATTTTCAACACTTTACACTAGAATAGACTATTGTTTTACTTTTTACCACTACCACAAGCTCGCGGTAACAACTAGAATGGCGCCTAAACTTTATCTTCTATTTTCCTACCCTATTAATTATTAAATATACCTATTTTATATAAAAATAATCTACAAATCGGTTTACTATTGACGAAGATATCGCGTAACATACAGTCAAATTCAGAACCTCCTCCTTTGATTCAATTTTATTTTATTATAGTTTTTATACGTAAATTTGCAGTAATATCCACCGGATCGAATATAGGGCGCGGCGGCCGGTCTCATCGGATACAAGCTATCTGTGTAGGTCAGGATAGTACTGCATGAGTGATACATGCGCGCAAGCACAGTTGCACTCTCTTCACTTACACTAATGCGACACGACCGGAGAGAGATCAAGTGCAGGACCAACGGGTTTACGGGTTTCCGAGACAAAGGGGCAAAACACCGTCTAATTTCCAGAATCCGGGCGGCTACTTATAATTTCTTGACAATGTTACGAGCTTGGGGTTCGAGTTTAAAACTGCCGATCGAATTACCAAAATTGACACTTTAATTACAGAACACTAATTATAACTTAAAACCTAATAATAATACGCTAATAATAAAAACACAATTGTATTACTGATCACTTAAGTTCGCAGTTGTATCGCTTCAAAGTATTCGCGTATATCGCCAATTCAATACTGACTCAGTCGTGGTCTATACCGGCCTCATATAGGGCCTCAGATAGTTTCCAGAACCTTCTACTGTAGAAACATCTAGTATATTCGAGTACATATCAGTTCCGAAATTTCTAGAAGGATCTTGACTCTCCTAGTTCTGCTACTCGATACTAGAGGGCGCTAGTGGTAACTATTGTTGCCATGTACAAGACATTAATAGTGGCGCGCAACAATAACAAAACTCTATAATTGATTTTGGCCCGCCTCGGGATTCGAACCCGGCATCACATGATCAATAGTCCCGCTTACGACCACTAGACTAACAGCAGTCAAAAGACCATACCGTTTTTGTAATATTTAAAAAAAAATATGTTGTAGTCGATATATTTAAATGCTAGCAGTTTGAATAAGCTGATATATAATAAGGAATGCTATTTTCGAAAAATATATTTTTCAGTAATTGAAATTCGAAGATGTGCTGCGAGCTGTAAAATGACATTAAATTGAAAATATCTCATTAATCTACATATAGCTGTACCAACCGACGTTTTCTTATATTTGGTTGTAAAAGTTAACAAGGAAATTGTAGAAAAATCTTGTTGGCTCTAATGATTGCCGAAATCGAAGAATTTTAATACTTCACCAATCCGTTTTTAAGTACGGCTACCTTCAGTTTTTGAATATAATTTTTTGGATCTAATGCTCTAATATTCCAAAACTAAAGGTAGCCGAGCTAACTATGACATCGGGACGTCAAACACCTCAGTCTCCCTCATGACATGTGCTGTAAAGCACCCGATACGTCCGGAATTAAAAAGATAAATTAAACACGATAAAATCCGTGAAATGAGGGCTAATAATCTTCCACTCACCAGATGTCGCTAGTTGCGACTGAGGTAAAGTTTTTTGTTACACAATGTCAGTTAATTGAGAAATTAGTTTTATGAAAATAGTTTATCATTATCTAGAATATTATATTAATACACAACACAATGCGTCAGTGGTTTGCTTTTTAATTTTTTGCACATTATAACTCTTTTAAAAAAAATCGGCTTTTAATTATATTTTATAGTTTGGTTTATTCATTTCTAATTTAATTAATATAAAATATAACTAATAATACAGAAAGAAACTTTAAAAATTACATTTTCGTAAGAAATTATCATCCCCGCTATGAAATCTGTCAAATATTGTACCTCACTGTAAAGTGGCGCCGCTCTGGTGGTAGAAAAAATCGTGGATGCCCTCATTGGTTTCATTTAATGTGTAGCACTATGTTGCTATTTTAAACTGTTATTAGCTTTGACTTTACCACGTTTTAGTGTCAGATGATTGTGTGCGTGTGCGTGGTGAGCTGATAAGAGTACATGAATATTGAGTATCGTAATGTGGTTGGAGCCTTTGTCCAAAAATCACAAATTATTTTTTTATCATATGTAAATGTGATGTAATTGTCAATATTCGTTCGTAACTGGTAAAATAAGTTGGTGTGTAGTGTATATGACTGTGAGTGTATATGACGGTCAGATATGTGTAAGCGTGTGTATAAATAAATGAAAAAAAAAACCGTTTCAATGATAAAAAATAATAGCTTCTGAAGTAGGTGCTAAGACATTGTGTTTTTACTACAGCCCTTCACAAGTCCACTGCTGAACATAGGCCTCCCCTAAGGAATGCCACAAAGCACGGTCCTGAACCACCTGCATCCATCGACTTCCTGCATGTCTTAACAGGTTGACACTCCACCTAGTGGGGGTTGCCCTACACTTCACCTGCCGGTACGAGGCTGCCACTCAAGTACCTTTTTTTCCCATCGGTTGTCGGTTCTTCGAGCTATATGGCCGACCCATTGCGACTTCATCTTACTAATCGGTTGGGCTATGTCGGTTTCTCTAGTTCTACTGCAGATATCTTCATTTCTAAGTTTATAACGCAGAGAAAACCCGAGCATAGCTCTCTCAATAGCTCGCTGAGCGACCTTGAGCGTCCTCATACGGCTAGCAGTGAACGACCACGTCTCAAATCCATAAGTATCACTGGCAACACGCACTGGTTGTACAATCTTGTTTTCAGGCTTTGAGGTATACCTGACGAGAAGATGTGTTGTAATTTCGCGATAGCTGCCCAACAGAGTTGAATCCGTCGATTGACCTCTCGATCGGAGTTGGATTTACCTAGTCGGACATTTGTCCCAGGTGAACATACTCTTCAACAACTTCGAGCATAGTGCTCCCAATAACTACCGGCATGGGTGTGAAATGGACATTAAACATAACGACATTTGTATTGAAGAATTATTATAGGAAATTTTATGTGACAATTATTTTGATACTTTATTCTTTTTTTTTGGTTTTATTTCTTTTTTTAAAGTTTAATTACTTTACGCTTGGACTTAGTGGACTAAGAACTATCAAGTACAAGATAACAACTGGAATATAATTAAAAGCTTCATCCCCTATTTTTCCTACTTCAGGGGTGAATTTTTTCTTATAAAATTATATAAGACCACCCCTGAAATCCACCTCTGACCTGATAACCTATTTAATAAAAAGTACCATTAAAGTCGGTTGAGCCGTTTCTGAGAAATTGGTGAAAAATATAAACAACAAAAAAACATACGCGTCGAATATAGGAAATTCTCGTTTTCGAAGCTCGATTGATGACGTCATAACTTTTGATAGTGTTTGAAAGTTGTTGAAAGTTGGCACTGTATGCAGGATTGGTCAAACGAGTAAAAAATCTGTATGATAAAAATGTAAAGTTACACCCCAGTACGCTCTACAGCTAGGCGTAGAACTAGACTCCTTATGAGAGAGATCTATGGAGCTGTCAGTCTGTCGCGCTGTTCCAGTACTTGTTGTTTGCCTAAAATGTCACCCAAAAAATCAGTGGATTTTTTTAAACATAGGTTTAAGTCATACAGGTTCCTCGTGATAATTTCATTTACCTTTAAAGCGGTAATAAGTTACTTTATTTTTATTATTACTTTGTACCACATAGGTATCCAGATAAATTGGAAATAAAACGGTTAGTATTTTTATCGCCCATAATACTTAAGTCACGGAATAATACACCGCTTTTGTTCCAGTAGCAAAAGAGAGCAACTGAATAACATTGTTTATAGAGACGGTTAAATTAACGTTGAGGTGGAGTCGCAACGCTTTGTTCGTGTTATTCCCTACTTATTCCACTAAGTTACTGTACGACATTGAGTCTTTGCTTATTTGTTAAGGTGAGTATAAACATAACCTTCAAAGTCGTCATTTTATAATCAACAACACTCTACTGTACAAAATTGTATATACTTCTACATATAGATATATACCTACAGTAGAAGGCTTAGTAATAGGTAAACTCCGAGTGGCAGTAAATATTAGTTTGCAAATTTTTTGTACGAGGAAAATCAGTTATTTTCTTTGTTACTAGATAAACCTAAGAACGTAATTAAAATACTATGGTAATAGGTAATGAATATTCAGATGAGATGAGGTTTATTTTTTAGCGCCGAGTTAGGCTAAGAGCTGAATAGAGATTTATCGGCGGGTGTAGCGTTGCCTTCGGCATATATTTTCAGCGACCACCAACTCAGAACATTGTAATTCTTAGAAAACTGGAGACCCTTTTTACTAGAAACGAGGCATTCCATCTTAGTCCTCGAAAATGACAACGCATCTGAATTTTGATTCTAAATCAAGGATAATAAATGTAGACGACTATCGACCACAGAACCCACTTATCATCAGGTGGACTGTGTGCTCGTTTGTCACTCTTATCCTATAAAAAAATAACAAGCATGTTTTTTTGAATATTTTTATAGAATTTTTTTATAGAATGAGAGTAACAAACGAGCAGACATTCCACCTGATAGTAAGTCCAGCAGTTCCGATAGATGCGTTGACATACCTTTAGGACTGAGATGTAATGCCTCGTTGCCACTGAAAATGGCCTCTGGTTTTCTACACTAACCATGCGAAACACAGCAGCATTAAGCTGCTATTCTGGTATTCTGTGAGAGCGTGCTCCTACCACAATCGAGTCGACCCATTCATGTGACCATAATGTAGCTGCAGCGTGGCTCTACCTCGTAAGAATATGTGCATGTGTATTTTCTGCACACCGAACGTTGCATTCCACTACACGTTCGTGAAACTAAGCACTTTATTTACATCCTAATGGTGTATGTGTTGATTGCCTGATCTAGGAGTTGTAACGAAACTGCTGATCCCGGGCTATATTTGTTGTACTTAAGCGTTAAAATTTAAAAAAATAGCCGTGTTTTGAGTAAGTCTATAATTGTTATTTGGAAAGTTTTAAGGATTTTATAAAATGAATAAATCTACTGGCGCATAACCTTTACACATACATAAAGGAATGTCATTAAGTACTTATTCATATTTCAGTGGCGAAGTGTGAGCCTCGCTATTGATTATAGCACACCTCGGAGTGAAAGCGGAGATGTAGAAACGCTCTATTATCGCTCAATAACACACGCGATTCACCACATTAATATAATATTGGTATAATAATAGTGGAAACACTTTAATGTTAAGAGAATACAATAAAAAAGACTAATATAATTATAATAATCCTTTGTTATTAAAATTATATTACTTGTTTTCATAGACAGTATAATATTATACTTATTTCATAACGGTGTCTCCTGAAAAACTCCACTCCATGCTCCAGCTTATAAAAGTCCAATACTGAACGTAAGCGTATTTATAAAGTTCCTCATAGCCCATATGAGGAAATCTATGAATAGGCTTATGTAAAGGGGGAGGGGGGATTTAGTCCACGCTTTGCAGGCACATTTTCATCCCGTGGATGTCCTAATAAGCGACTATGGGAAATTCCAGAAAGGTCTTATGGCTTATTTACGTCAGGCTTAAAATACAAATACAATTATTTTAATTAATAAAATAAAAGTGAGTCTCCCAAGTGTGGTGATTAGACAAATTCTCTTGAATAACAAGATACTTAGTTTTATGCAGTAGTATTTAATTATTATGATGTTTTGGGAAGTGTGAACTTCTTATTTTCTAAATGCCAACCAAACTTGCACGCAGTGAAGCTGACTGGCGGACAGAGGTTCTGACGACCTATTCGTAGTGAAATCCAGCCGAAAATGCCTTTTTCTATCTCCTAGACTGGCGATGGGGAGCAGGCTAACCAGTGCAGGGTATTGGCTCTGCATTTACCAACCTGCCAGCCCAGCGTAGTGAGTAGCGGGTAGCTCTTAAATGTTCTGCAGTGAATAAAAAAAAAACTTGCGACAACGACCCCAAGCGGTTTGAATTTTTCGAATCCCAGATATTAAATATATTAAACGAGAAATATTACACAAACTTTATTAAGCCGAGCCCGCACTAAGAATAAGCATTCTCCATAATGACGTCAACCGTCAGCTGAACCAAACATAAATTAAGCGCTCGTGGAGTTTGAAGTTGTTGTTTCTATTATAATAAATCATAGCGACACGCTCGTAGTGTTGTACTGTTTTGATGATTAAAATGTAATTAATCAACATATTCTCGAGTTTGTGTTCCTCATTGACATTTATTTTCAATAACACTTGTAATATTCAAGTAAGAATTTGGAACGAACATTGTTTATAAATAAGTTTCTACGCTTTAATTTATTATTTACTGAGTGTTCTCCGCGATTTCGCCCGCGTGTAATGTAGGGTTTTAATTATGTTGCGCGGAACCCTAATTTTTTTTTTCTAAAATATAAGTAGCTTAAGTTACTCCTTATAAGATCAGCTATCTGCCAGTGAAAGCCCCGTCGAAATCGGTTCAGCCGTTTCAGAGATTAGCCGGAACAAACAGACAGACGGACAGACAAAAATTTTAAAAATTGTGTCTTTGTTATAAGTACCTTATATACTCATAATATGCATTACATTTAGTAAAAAGCTAGTATTTTGACATTACAAACAGACACTTCAATTTTATTTATTTGTATAGATTAGAGGTCGTGCAATGGCCTAAATTGGACCGTAATTCTTTAAATTTTGAAGTTGTATGTTAACCTATGCTCTCAACTGAGAGCCCCTCAGAGAAAAAATTATAGAAATAAATATATTAACTTTGGCATTGCAATATATTTATGAAAATGTAATGTATGTACATAAAAAACATAAATACCTTTAATAAGAATAAGATGTGCATACTTTAAACACTAAGAACAAACATAAGCTTGTACTCGTAATGCCAGTTACTAGATTCCACAGAATCAATCATTTAATTATGGGGCAGTGTAGATATACTGATTTATAAGAAAATCCTAGAACATATTCAAAGTTTGTCAATAAACAAGTTTAAAAGTTTTATTAAAAAAAAACTGTACAAAAAGGGTTATTATAATATCAAGGAATACATGAATGAAAATAACCCCTGGGAATAAGGTGATCGCCACCATGCTGGTTCTATGAAAAAATCATTTAAAATTATTAAGTGAAATTAAGCCAAATCTCACACTATTCCGGGCCCGTAATATTCTTTAAAAGAAGTATAAAGAAAGTATTCAACATTATTATAATGAACTAGCTGTTCCCCGCGACTTCGCCCGCGTGTAGTTATTTTTCGCCTAACCTTAAAATAAAAGCAGCCCAAGTTACTCCTTATAACATCAGCTCTACTAGTGTGTATAAACATTGACATTAATATTTATACGATGTTAACTTCACTCAATTGTTTTGCCTTCCCGGAACCCATCCAATAACACTTAAACTTTTTGGTATGGTACTCGTATTAAAGTTCAAATTGAATTTTAAGTATTATTACGAATCTTTTGTATGGGAATATAGAAAAATTTTGCTTTTAGACTTTTTCAGGCAATTTTTTAAATTTATCTCTCCGTAAGAACCATCTTCGTACTTCAAGGAATATTATAAAAAAAGAATTAGCGAAATCGGTTCAGCTGCTCTCGAGATTTGCGCTTAGCAACACATTCAGCGATTCATTTTTATATTATAGAAGATATTGTTAAAAAAGTCAATTTCAATTGAGAAATCTGAAGAAATATTTAAGTACTAACTTGATATCCGTCCAATGTATGGTAAGTGTATATTACAGCCCATGGACACCTTTAGCCAATTCCAAATAAAATATCCCACGGCTGGGCATAGGCCTCCTCTCATCCCTGAGAGCATGAGAGTAGCGACGAACTCATCCTCGACTGAATGTCGAGGATGAGTTCGTCGCTACCCAAAGAATTTCAAGGGAAAATTATATATATATATACAATAGGGTTATTTTGTAATAACCGGCCAAATTTGCAGAGAAGGTTTAGAATAAGTAATATACTCTAAAGGTGAAGTATGATTTATTTAAATAAATCTCAAACATTCTGTCTTTTTAGGGTTCCGTACCTCAAAAGGAAAAAACGGAACCCTTATAAGATCACTTTTTTGTCCGTCTGTTTGTCTGTCTGTCAAGACCCTTTTTCTCAGGAACGCGTGGAGGTATCAAGCTGAAATTCATATCAAATATTCAAGTCTACTGTCCCTTAGAGCAGTAAAAAAATCAAACGTCTAAGCCAACGTAATCAAAAGATACAGCCGTTTATGCCGCAAATTTTCGACATTCGCAAGGGAATCAAAACCTACAGGGTGTTTCCCATGAACTCAGAATCTTGAAATTTGGTACGAAGCAACGTATTATAGCACAGATAAAGGAAAAATTGCAAAAAGCATAAATTTTTAGATACATCATATAATCAAAATATTTTTAATAATTTTAAACTTATATACCTACAGATTTGTTCGGAACCCTCGGTGCGCGAGTCCGACTCGCACTTTGCCGGTTTTTTTATCTTTTAAATTAAAGATGCGTGGTAATACATTATTTTAACTCATAAATATCTATTTAACAAACTTTTATTAGTTTGAATTTTGAATGTGATTTTCATCCTCTTCAAAACGTCGGATTGATTTGAAACTTCGCACACTTATCGACGGATTCAACTCGGTTGGGCAGCGTTCGGGAAATTACGCCACATCTTCTCGTCAGGTATACCTCAAAACTTGAAAACGAGACTGTACACCCAGTGCGTGTTGCCAGTGATGACATACGGAACTGAAACGTGGTCCTTCACTGCTGGCCGGATGAGGAAGCTCAAGGTCGCTCAGCGAGCTATGGAGAGGGATATGCTCGGAGTTTTTCTGCGTGATAAACTCAGAAATGAGGATATCCGCAGTAGAACCAGAGTGACCGACATAGCCCAACGGATTAGTAAGCTGAAGTGGCAATGGGCCGGCCATATAGCTCGAAGAACCGACAACCGATGGGGAAGAAAGGTTCTCGAGTGGCAGCCTCGTACCGGCAGGCGAAGTGTAGGGCGTCCCCCCACTAGATGGAGTGATGACCTGGTAAGATATGCAGGAAGTCGATGGATGCAGGTGGCTCAGGACCGTGCTTTGTGGCATTCTTTGGGGGAGGCCTATGTTCAGCAGTGGACTTGTGAAGGGCTGTAATGATGATGATGATGATAACACTTATCAAGGACCGATGACAAGGCAATAGTTATATAGTTTGTCCAATTATCCTAGCCAGAATCCTCAGGATTTGCGAATAATTTATAAAACAACTACGATTTCTGCCAGTTCAATCTACTGTAAGCTGGGTAAAAGAACTTCGTTCCAAAAAACAAGCTTTTGTAGTTAGTCGCACTAAAAAATAGAGACAAATTTTCAGTAAGTTTAAATAATAAAATAGTGATTAAAATAATTTGTTGACACGATTTTATTGTAAAAAAGTGTGTCAACAAAAAACATCCGCAAAGGTCTGTTGGTCGCCATAAACGTTGTAAATTGAAACACACAGGAGCGCGCGTATGTGTAGTAGTTGTCCAGAAAACATATTAAATTTGGGATAACTTCAAATAAAAGCAGAAGCTTTATTAACTCCTATTTTCAAAAACTGCAATAACGGTATATCACTATTCATAATTTGAACTTAAGTTTAAAGTTTGGCTTAATGTACTCTGTGATGCTCATTCAATGAAAATTAACTGTCATTCATTTAATATTACTGAACTTTATACATACAAGTACGCATAGACGTATAGAGGTCAGTGTTTAATATACTGCCAATCGGTTGCTTCTTTTGAAGCACGGTTTGAACTTTCATGATAATTCCATCCATTGTCGCTACTCTTTGAAAAATAACCTTGAATAGTTTTCCGTGAGGAAACCTGCATGTCTGAGAAATAAGAAAAAAATATATTTCGAAGACGTGTGTAGTTCGCTAACACGCATTAGGGCAGCGCGGTGGACAATTCTTTGCCCTAAAACCCTCTCAGAAATGAGAGGAGGCCTGTGCCCAGCAGTGGGACGTAAATAGGCTGCAGCTTTTATAGTTTTCCTTACCACAATCCATTAACCGAAAACTACGAGTATGACATCATCATAATCTTTATCATTACAGCCTTTTGCAAGTCCACTGCTGAACACAGGCCTTCCCCAAGGACTGCTACAAAATACGGTTCTGAGCCACCTGCATCCATCGACTTCCTGCATTTCTTACCAGGTCGTCACTTCATCTCTTGTGGGGTCGCCTCACACTTCGCCTACCGGTAAGAGGCTACTCGATAACTTTTCTTCCCCACCGGTTGTCGCTTCTGCGAGCTACATATATGGCTGACCCATTGCCACTTCAGCTTATTAATCCGTACGAGTGCGTACTATGCACTAATACTTAAAATTGCTTTAAAATAAAATTTTATTAGTGTTGGCGAGAATCGAACTTGGTAGTTCGCGTACGCATCTAAGGTGAGCCGTTACAGATTTATATTTTAGCCGCGTTAATCCAGAGGTATTACGGCTTAAATATAATAAGAGTTAAAAAACTTAATTTTTTTTTATAGCGATGCGTGTCCCGGACAAAATAAAAACAGAATTCTTCTTGCATGCATTCATACTCATCTGCTAAATTACAAGAACATTGCGAGCATTCAAATGAATCATCTCTATTTGTGGAAACTTTGTACATCAAAGATGTTTTTTTTAATAGGATAGGGTTTAATAGGGAAACGGGCACACAGTCCCCCTGATGGTAAGTGATTGCTGTGACCCATAGACATCTACATTTACCCTCAATGAAGAATCAAAATGCAGATGCGTTGTCACCCGTGATGACTAAGATGGAATGCCTCTTTTCCAGTAAAATGGGTCTCCGATTCTCTACACTCACCATACGAAACACAGAAGTATCAAGCTGCCATTTCACGGTAGTATCTCATCAGACATACCTCAAAACCTTAAAACTAAATTGTACAACCAGTGTGTGTTGCCAGTGATGACATATGGAACTGAGACGTGGTCCTTCACTGCTGGCCGGATGAGGAAGCTAAAGGTCGCTCAGCGAGCTATGGAGAGGGCTATGCTCGGGGTTTCTCTGCGTGGTAAACTTAGAAATGAGGATATTCGCAGTAGAACCAGAGTAACCGACATAGCCCAATGGATTAGTAAGCTGAAGTGGCAGTAGGCCGGCCATATAGCTTGAAGAACCGACAACCTATGGGGAAGAAAAGTTCTCGAGTGGCAGCCTCTTATCGGAGACCCATTTTACTGGAAAAGAGGCATTCCTTCTTAGTCCTCACGGGTGACGACGCATCTGCATTTTGATTCTTTGTTGAGGATAAATGTAGATGTCTATGGGCCGCAGCAACCACTTACCATCAGGTGGACTGTGTGCTCGTTTGTCACCCTATCCTATAAAAAAAGAAGACACTTTCACAATTCTACCTTTAGATAAATAACTGCATTTTAGACCACCCTTACTCCATAAATTCTAAAGTTCGGTTCACAAGGAAATTAAAGGCTGAGGAGAAAGCTCTGCGTACTTCTCCCGTGAACCCAAGATTCTACAAGCGGTACGTAGACGACACTTCCACAATTCTCCCTTTAGATAAAGTAACTCCTGCCGGGGCTGCGGGCTGTTCGAAAGAGATACCGCGGCTCCGGAACGTAAGGGCACTGAAGGAACACGGATGGTTTTTAGTCAGTAAAAGTCTGACACTCCCTTTCGCTCCACCCACAGCGAAAGGCGTTATTAGATGATTTTCCATCCGCAAAAAAAAAAAAGATAAAGTAACTGCATTTCTAGATCATCTTAACTCCTTAAATTCTAAAATTCAGTTCACAATGGAGTTAGAGGCAAACACTTCTTTAGCTTTTCTAGATGTGTTAGTAATTCGGAATCCTGATAACACCATGAGCCACACTGTGTATAGAAAAAAGACCCATACAGATATTTAAACGGTGATTCTCATCACCATCGTTCACATTTAGCTACCGTGGGTAAATCACACCTGGTCGCCGATCTCCAACACGTCAAGCAAGTTTTGCACGACATTAAGCTTCGGGTCCCGCGCCTACGTCACAGTGAACGAGTGAAGCCGGCCACAGTCAAGCGAGTGTCTTCTGTACTGCCATATGTCAGAAGTGTCACTGACAAGATTGGCTACATCTTGAAGCGTGCTTCCATTAAAACATGATTCAAGCCGCCGAAGAAGATTAGTCAGTTCTTACCATCAGTCAAGTGTAATGTCAGTGCAGAAAGAATGCGGTCTCTCTTATATAGGACCAACCAAAAGAACCGTAAAAACCCGCGTTAAAGAACACATAGCTGATGTGAAGAATTGACGCTTTGGGAAGTCTGCAGTCTGTGAACACGCACAGGATCGTCCCCGTCACTACATTAGATTTGATAAACCACAAATCCTCGCTAAATAACACCGATTCCTTCCAAGGATGATTCGCGAGGCTATTGAAATAAAAAAAATCCTAATTTCAATACAGAAGATGGCTGGGTGCTACCATCTGCTTGGGATCCCATAATTAATAAAATTAAATCCCAACCCAAGCATACAACTGCAAGACTTCAAGGTACTGTAAGTTCATACTGCGTAAATCAGAACAAAAATTGATAATTTTTGTTTTAACAATAATTAATCTGGAGGTAGCCGTAGTTAACTATGACATTGGGACGTCATACACCTCAGTGCCCCCCGTGACCATGGGGTGCTGTAAAGTGCTCGAAACGTCGAGGATATAAAATAAGTTAATATACGCGATAAAATCCGTAAAATTAGTTTTATTTAAAAATTACTAAAAAGTTTTTATTTTACACAATAATTATACTCAGGTTTAGTAGATTTTTAACACCATTTAAGTATTATTTTCCAAATTGCATGATTAGATACAACTTCTTTTTCACAAGGTATTCAAAATCTATTATGCATATCAATTTAATCTCTTCGAAAATTGTGCCAAATAATAGGTTACTTAATACATAATTATTATTGTAGATTAATAATAAAATTATTTTGCGTGACTTTTGACACATGTTTGCTACAAATACCTAACCAAGTTTAAAAAACTGTGAAAAAACAATCCTGTCATTTTTTATTATTATTTTTCATTAAAAGTTATTACTAAGCAAGTTAATATTTTATTTTTCTTTCTTCAACCAATACAGTAAAAAGATTCAATCTAGCTCGAATTAGAAATTATAGTATTCTTATTTATTTTGTTTGCTGCTAGTACATCATCATCATCAGTACAGCCCTTCACAAGTCCACTGCTGAACATAGGCCTCCACCAAAGAATGCCACAAAGCACGGTCCTGAGCCACCTGCATCCATCGACTTCCTGCATATCTTACCAGGTCGTCACTCCATCTAGTGGGGGGACGCCCTACACTTCGCCTGCCGGTACGAGGCTGCCACTCGAGAACCTTTCTTCCCCATCGGTTGTTGGTTCTTCGAGCTATATGGCCGGCCCATTGCCACTTCAGCTTACTAATCCGTTGGGCTATGTCGGTCACTCTGGTTCTACTGCGGATATCCTCATTTTTAAGTTTATCACGCAGAGAAACTCCGAGCATAGCCCTCTCCATAGCCCGCTGAGCGACCTTGAGCTTCCTTATCCGGCCAGCAGTAAAGGACCACGTTTCAGTTCCGTATGTCATCACTGGCAACACGCACTGGGTGTACAGTTTCGTTTTCAAGTTTTGAGGTATACCTGACGAGAAGATGTGCCGTAATTTCCCGAACGCTGCCCAACCGAGTTGAATCCGTCGATTGACCTCTCGGTCGAAGTTGGACTTACCTAGTCGGACTATTTGTCCCAGGTAAACATACTCGTCAACAACTTCGAGCTTAATGTTCCCAACAACTACCGGCATAGGTGTGACATGGACATTAAACATGATCTTTGTTTTGTCCATGTTCATCTTAAGACCTATCCGTTGGGAAACACTATTGAGGTCATTGAGCATAGTGCTTAGATCCTCCAGCGATTCTGCCATAAGGACTATATCGTCGGCAAATCGAAGGTGAGTGATGTACTCGCCATTGATGTTGATACCGTATCCTATCCAATCCAGAAGCTTGAAAACGTCTTCCAATGCAGCGGTGAAGAGTTTCGGGGATATGACGTCACCCTGTCTTACACCTCTCTGCAATTGGATAGGTTTCGTACTCTGGTTCTGTACTCGGATAGCCATCGTAGCCCTACTGTACAAGCACTTCAACACTTCGATATACCGACAGTCAACTTGGCACCGCTGAAGGGACTGCAGCACCGCCCAAATTTCGACGAAATCAAAGGCTTTCTCATAGTCCACATACGCCAGACATAGTGGCAAATTGTACTCCTCGGACTTCTGTACAATTTGCCGTAGGGTAAGTATGTGGTCTATGGTGCTAAAGCCTTTTCGGAAACCGGCTTGTTCGGGAGGCTGGAAGTCGTCAAATCTGCGCGCGAGACGATTCGTAATGACTCTCGAAAACAGCACGTAGACGCGGCTCAGAAGGGAAATCGGTCTGTAGTTCTTTAAGAGAGCGTTGTCGCCTTTCTTGAAGAACAAGACCACCGCACTTCTGCTCCACGCCTACGGTGTAATGCCACCATGGAGGACGGAATTAAATAGCTTCTGAAGGACTTCAAGTACCGGTTTTCCACCCGCTTTCAGAAGCTCCGCTGTAATTCCATCCTCGCCTGGGGCCTTGCCGTTTTTAAGGTGCTGGAGAGCCATTCTAATCTCGCTCAGACTGACGTCCGGGATATCATCGGAATAGTAGTAATAGCTAGTACAATTATTGTTAATTATTGACCTGCTCAAAGTTCAAAAACTTTATTAAACTAAGTTTGTATAAAAAGGGTTATTATAGTAGTATTAAAGAATTTATAGATGATAATAACCCCTGGAAATGAGGTGATCGCTACCAAGCTATTTCTAATTTGTTGTGTTGTTAATTTGTGTAACATACATGATTGTAAGCTGTTATTTAAAAAAAAGTCCCGCTGGGTTTCTTGCTGGTTCTTCCCAGGACAGAGGTTTTTTTTCAAACTAGTGGTAATTATACAAAAGAGTGACTTTCAATAAGTATTATTTATTATCTATATTGAATAAAAAAGTTTCTGTTTCTGTTTCTGTTAGCACAAGTACTGCCTATGTCCGTTAAGAAAAATCATTTAAATTTAAATCATATGTCTTTTACATATGTCTTTTTGGCATAACAATGGTACCAACTTTTAATACTATATACATCGCTTTTCCGTACGGTCTTGTGACATGTTATAATGTTTAAGTACTAATCCTGAGACCGTTATCAACCCGTAACACGTGTTAGTACTTTTTCCTTTCATACATTGGAAAGGACGATAGTTGTTAGTTTTAAAAAAAAGTATATTATGGATAAGTAGTTTCTGACTAAGAGTGACCGACATAGCCCAACGGATTAGTAAACTGAAGTGGCAATGGGCCGGCCATATAGCTCGAAGAACCGACAACCGATGGGGAAGAAAGGTTCTCGAGTGGCAGCCTCGTACCGGCAGGCGAAGTGTAGGGCGTCCCCCCACTAGATGGAGTGATGACCTGGTAAGATATGCAGGAAGTCGATGGATGCAGGTGGCTCAGGACCGTGCTTTGTGGCATTCTTTGGGGGAGGCCTATGTTCAGCAGTGGACTTGTGAAGGGCTGTAATGATGATGATGATGATGACACTTATCAAGGACCGATGACAAGGCAATAGTTATATAGTTTGTCCAATTATCCTAGCCAGAATCCTCAGGATTTGCGAATAATTTATAAAACAACTACGATTTCTGCCAGTTCAATCTACTGTAAGCTGGGTAAAAGAACTTCGTTCCAAAAAACAAGCTTTTGTAGTTAGCCGCACGTAAAAATAGAGACAAATTTTCAGTAAGTTTAAATAATAAAATAGTGATTAAAATAATTTGTTGACACGATTTTATTGTAAAAAAGTGTGTCAACAAAAAACATCCGCAAAGGTCTGTTGGTCGCCATAAACGTTGTAAATTGAAACACACAGGAGCGCGCGTATGTGTAGTAGTTGTCCAGAATACAAAGAGTAGCTCTTTGAAAAATAACCTTGAATAGTTTTCCGTGAGGAAACCTGCATGTCTGAGAAATAAGAAAAAAATATATTTCGAAGACGTGTGTAGTTCGCTAACACGCATTAGGGCAGCGCGGTGGACAATTCTTTGCCCTAAAACCCTCTCAGAAATGAGAGGAGGCCTGTGCCAAGCAGTGGGACGTAAATAGGCTGCAGCTTTTATAGTTTTCCTTACCACAATCCATTAACCGAAAACTACGAGTATGACATCATCATAATCTTTATCATTACAGCCTTTTGCAAGTCCACTGCTGAACACAGGCCTTCCCCAAGGACTGCTACAAAATACGGTTCTGAGCCACCTGCATCCATCGACTTCCTGCATTTCTTACCAGGTCGTCACTTCATCTCTTGTGGGGTCGCCTCACACTTCGCCTACCGGTAAGAGGCTACTCGATAACTTTTCTTCCCCACCGGTTGTCGCTTCTGCGAGCTACATATATGGCTGACCCATTGCCACTTCAGCTTATTAATCCGTACGAGTGCGTACTATGCACTAATACTTAAAATTGCTTTAAAATAAAATTTTATTAGTGTTGGCGAGAATCGAACTTGGTAGTTCGCGTACGCATCTAAGGTGAGCCGTTACAGATTTATATTTTAGCCGCGTTAATCCAGAGGTATTACGGCTTAAATATAATAAGAGTTAAAAAACTTAATTTTTTTTTATAGCGATGCGTGTCCCGGACAAAATAAAAACAGAATTCTTCTTGCATGCATTCATACTCATCTGCTAAATTACAAGAACATTGCGAGCATTCAAATGAATCATCTCTATTTGTGGAAACTTTGTACATCAAAGATGTTTTTTTTAATAGGATAGGGTTTAATAGGGAAACGGGCACACAGTCCCCCTGATGGTAAGTGATTGCTGTGACCCATAGACATCTACATTTACCCTCAATGAAGAATCAAAATGCAGATGCGTTGTCACCCGTGATGACTAAGATGGAATGCCTCTTTTCCAGTAAAATGGGTCTCCGATTCTCTACACTCACCATACGAAACACAGAAGTATCAAGCTGCCATTTCACGCTAGTATTCTGTCAGAGCGTGGTCCTTCCCCGGTCGAGCCCACCCAGTCGTGCTACAACTATACTACTAATGTAGCTGCAGCATGGCTCTACCACGTATTAATAATTATAATTTTTTTTTAATTTGTCGCGTATATTAACTTATTTTATATTCCCGAAGTTTCGAGCACTTTACATCAGCCATGGTCACGGGGAGACTGAGGTGTATGACGTCCCAATTTCAAAGCTAACCACGGCTACCTCCAGATTAAAAGTTATTAATTTTTGTTCCGATCTACGCAGTATGAACTTACAGTATCTTGAAGTCTTGCAGTTGTATGCTTGGGTTGGGATTTAATTTTATTATTTATGGGATTCCAAGCAGATGGTAGCACCCAGCCATCATCTGTATTGAAATTAGGATGTTTTAATTTCAATAGCCTTGGGAAACGTCCTCGGAAGGAATCGGTGTTCTCTAGCGAGGATTTGTGTTCTAACAAATATAAAGTAGTGACAGCGGCGATCCTATACATGTTCATAGACTGTACACTTTCGGAATGTACAAATAACAGACTTAAAAAAGCTAGTGACCTCATAAAGCAACACTCCGAAAAATTTAATCTAGACGTAAAATCGATAATACCTACATGTGCCAAACCACCGAAGTTGTATAGGTTACCAAAAATACACAAGCCCAATGCTCCACTACGTCCCATAGTGAGCCAAATCGATTCACCAACTTACAGATTGGCTCAGCTCTTAGTGAAAATACTCTCACTGCTCAAGGGACATACAAGAGCAAACACAAAGGATTCCTACCATTTTGTCACCGAGATTAAACACCTACATCTGGCAGATATTGAAACTATGGTCAATTTTGATGTGCAGTCTCTGTTTACATGCTTACCTGTTGAAGACTGCATCCCGATTGTTACTAGAAGGCTGGAGGCAAACAACATGCCCGTAGAATAAGCAGTATTACTCAGACACTTCCTTACATCTGGCTACCTATTGTGGAAGGAAGAGTTCTACAAGCAAGTAGACGACGTCTACTTGCTTGTAGAACGTCATACACCTCAGTCTCCCCGTGACAATGGGCGATGTAAAGTGCTCGAAACGTCGGGAATATAAAATAAGTTAATATACGCGATAAATTAAAAGAATTATTATAATTATTAATACATGGTAGAGCCATACTGCAGCTATATTAGTAGTAGCACGAATGGGTTGGGTCGACCGGGGAAGGACCACGCTCTTACAGAATAAAAGCGTAAAATAGCAGCTTGACACTGCTGTGTTTCGTATGATGAGTGTAGGGAACCGGAGACCCGTCATCATCATCATCATTACAGCCTTTCATAAGTCCACTGCTGAACATAGGCCTCCCCTAAGTAATGCCACAAAGCACGGTCCTGAGCCACCTGCATCCATCGACTTCCTGCATGTCTTACCAGGCCGTCACTCCATCTCGTGGGGGGTCGCCCTATACTTTTGTTTTCGAGAGTCATTAAAAATCGTCTCGCGCGCAGACTTGACGACTTCCAGCCTCCCGAACAAGCCGGTTTTCGAAAGGGCTATAGCACCATAGACCACATACATACCATTCGGCAAGTTGTACAGAAGTCCGAGGAGTACAATTTTCCACTATGTCTGGCGTATGTGGACTATGAGAAAGCCTTTGATTCCGTCGAAATTTGAGCGGTGCTGCAGTCCCTTCAGCGGTGCCAAGTTGACTGTCGGTATATCGAAGTGCTGAAGTGCTTGTACAGTAGGGCTACGATGGCTATCCGAGTACAGAACCAGAGTACGAAACCTATCCATTTGCAGAGAGGTGTAAGACAGGGTGATGTTATATCCCCAAAACTCTTCACCGCAGCATTGGAAGACGTTTTCAAGCTTCTGGACTGGAAAGGATACGGAATTAACATCAATGGCGAGTACATCACTCACCTTCGATTTGCCGACGCTATAGTCCTCATGGCAGAATCGCTGGAGGAACTAAGCACCATGCTCAATGACCTCAATAATGTCTTCCAACGGATAGGTCTTAAGATGAACATGGACAAAACAAAGATCATGTTTAATGTCCATGTCACACCTATTCCGGTAGTTATTGGGAGCACTAAGGTCGAAGTTGTTGACAAGTATGTTTACCTGGGACAAATAGTCCGACTAAGTAAGTCCAACTTCGACCGAGAGGTCAATCGACGGATTCAACTCGGCTGGGCAGCGTTCGGGAAACTACGACACATCTCGTCAGACATACCTCAAAACCTTAAAACTAAATTGTACAACCGGTGTGTGTTGCCAGTGATGACATATGGAACTGAGACGTGGTCCTTCACTGCTGGCCGTATGAGGAAGCTTAAGGTCGCTCAGCGAGCTATGGAAAGGTCTATGCTCGGGGTTTCTCTGCGTGATAAACTTCGAAATGAGGTTATCCGCAATACAACCAGAGTAACCGACATAGCCCAACGGATTAGTAAGCTGAAGTGGCAGTGGGCCGGCCATATAGCTTGAAGAACCGACAACCGATGGGGAAGAAAGGTTCTCGAGTGGCAGCCTCTTATCGGAGACCCATTTTGCTGGAAAAGAGGCATTCCTTCTTAGTCCTCACGGGTGACGACGCATCTGCATTTTGATTCTTTGGTGAGGATAAATGTAGATGTCTATGGGCCGCAGCAACCACTTACCATCAGATGGACTGTGTGCTCGTTTGTCACCCTATCCTATAAAAAAAGAAGACACTTTCACAATCCTACCTTTAAATAAATAACTGCATTTTAGACCACCCTTATTCCATAAATTCTAAAATTCGGTTCACAAGGGAATTAAAGGCAAACACTTCTTTAGCTTTTCTAGATGTGTTAGTAATTCGGAATCCTGATAACACCATGAGCCACACTGTGTATAGAAAAAAGACCCATACAGATATTTAAACGGTGATTCTCATCACCATCGTTCACATTTAGCTAGCTGCCGTGGGTAGCTAAATGTGATCACACCTGGCCACCGAGCTCCAACACGTCAAGCAAGTTTTGCACGACATTAAGCTTCGCGTCCCGCGCCTACGTCACAGTGAACGAGTGAAGCCGGCCACAGAGCGAGTGCCTTCTGTACTGCCATATGTCAGAAGTGTCACTGACAAGATTGGCTACATCTTGAAGCGTGCTCCCATTAAAACATGCTTCAAGCCGCCGAAGAAGATTAGTCAGTTCTTAGCATCAGTCAAGTGTAATGTCCCTCTGCAAGATGCAGGAGTGTACAAGCTTGATTGTGACTGTGGTCTCTCTTATATAGGACCAACCAAAAGATGCATAAAAACCCGCGTTAAAGAACACATAGCTGATGTGAAGAATTGACGCTTTGGGAAGTCTGCAGTCTGTGAACACGCACAGGATCGTCCCCGTCACTACATTAGATTTGATAAACCACAAATCCTCGCTAAATAACACCGATTCCTTCCAAGGATGATTCGCGAGGCTATTGAAATAAAAAAAAATCCTAATTTCAATACAGAAGATGGCTGGGTGCTACCATCTGCTTGGGATCCCATAATTAATAAAATTAAATCCCAACCCAAGCATACAACTGCAAGACTTCAAGGTACTGTAAGTTCATACTGCGTAAATCAGAACAAAAATTAATAATTTTTATTTTAACAATAATTAATCTGGAGGTAGCCGTAGTTAACTATGACATTGGGACGTCATACACCTCAGTGCCCCCCGTGACCATGGGTGCTGTAAAGTGCTCGAAACGTCGGGGATATAAAATAAGTTAATATACGCGATAAAATCCGTAAAATTAGTTTTATTTAAAAATTACTAAAAAGTATTATAAATTTAAAGTATATTTTACACAATAATTATACTCAGGTTTAGTAGATTTTTAACACCATTTAAGTATTATATTCCAAACTGCATGATTAGATACAACTTCTTTTTCACAAGGTATTCAAAATCTATTATGCACATCATTTAAATTTCTTCGAAAATTGTGCCAAATAATAGGTTACTTAATACATAATTATTATTGTATATTAATAATAAAATTATTTTGCGTGACTTTTGACACATGTTTGCTACAAGTACCTAACCAAGTTTTAAAACTGTCAAAAAACTATCCTGTCATTTATTATTATTATTTTTTACTATGTAAGCAAGTTAATATTTTATTTTTCTTACTTCAACCAATACAGTAAAAAGATTCAATCTAACTCGAATTAAGATATAGATAAGAAGAGTATTCTTATTTATTTTGTTTGCTGCTAGTACAATTATTGTTAATTATTGACCTGCTCAAAGTTCAAAAACTTTATTAAACTAAGTTTGTATAAAAAGGGTTATTATAGTATTAAAGAATTTATAGATGATAATAACCCCTGGAAATGAGGTGATCGCTACCAAGCTATTTCTAATTTGTTGTGTTGTTAGTTTGTGTAACATACATGATTGTAAGCTGTTATTTAAAAAAAAGTCCCGCTGGATTTCTTGCTGGTTCTTCCCAGGACAGAGGTTTTTTTTTCGAACCAGTGGTAATTATACAAAAGAGTGACTTTCAATAAGTATTATTTATAATCTATATTGAATAAAAAAGTTTCTGTTTCTGTTAGCACAAGTACTGCCTATGTCCGTTAAGAAAAAAACATTTAAATTTAAATCATATGTCTTTTACATATGTCTTTTTGGCATAACAATGGTACCAACTTTTAATACTATATACATCGCTTTTCCGTACGGTCTTGTGACATGTTATAATGTTTAAGTACTAATCCTGAGACCGTTATCAACCCGTAATGCGTGTTAGTACTTTTTCCTTTCATACATTGGAAAGAACGATAGTTGTTAGTATTTAAAAAAAGTATATTATGGATAAGTAGTTTCTCTTTAGGAAGTGTACAGAGCAAATGTACTTAAGTGACAGCTATCTTCTGAATTACAAGAAATATGCAGAATATCTCTATTCCAGTACGTAGATAATAGAATCGCGATTTTTTTTTGCTTTTATTGTATTTCGATATCTTAATTAGAAAAAAAGTTAAGAACGGTTTTGTAAAAAAAAAAACTTAAAATGGCTCTACTGTAAAATGCCCTTTTGGCGTTTAAGTAGTATTTGGCTTTCCAGTGACGATATGGGGTAGTTTTAACCGCCACTTAGATATGAGCGCCGCGCCGGCGCGCCGCCGTCGTTGTGAGTTCATGTCGACGCGTCGCCGCCGCGACTAGTCGCATCTTCTTTTCCGCTCACACGCGCGGCCCAGCTGCATTAGTTTGCCTTGTCGCCTCGGCACGCTTGTCGCTCACTCAGTCGAGTCGAATATTTCACCGAGTGAACGTGTATTGTTGTGTGGTGTTAACAATGGACCTCACAGAATACCGGCGTGAAGTGGAAGTTCTGCTTCTGCATTTCATCTGGCAAAATTCCGGTCAAGACAATAACTGCTCGGGGCAAGCTGAGCAACAAGGCCAAGGCGACCCCAGCCACGCTATCCGTGAATTTCTGCAACATCAGGGGACTTCCCTCGAACATAAATGCTGTCCACTACCATGACGAGATGGCGAAACCGGCCTTGCTCTTACTGACCGAAACGCAGGCATCCTCTCCAGCTGATATTTCGTATCTCTCCTATCCGGGGTACAAATTGGAACACCCCTTTGTGCCTCGGGCTGGAGTTTGCGTATAGATCAGAGAGGACATCTGTTCTCGACGCCTCGGCAGTCTTGAAGGTTCGGACCTGTCCAGCCTTTGTCTACGCGTAGAGAGCGACGACCATCACACGTCTACGGTTGCCTCTATAGGTCCCATAGCGGTAATACTGAAACAGACTGACTCATCGACCACGTCCAAATGGCTATAGATTCGTTGCTACAGCAGATCCCATCCGTAGAGATCGTGATCCTCAGTGATTGTAACGCCCACCACGCCAAATAGCTCAGTTAACGTTTAACCGATCATGCGGGAAGATCTGTTCATGTTTTTGCCTTGGCATATGGTCTGACACAACTGGTTACTTCGCTTACGCGGATCCCAGATGTGGATGATCATGCGCCTTCCCTGTTGAACCTTCTGCTGACCTCTCATCCGGATAGATATCAAGTCTCCGCCAACGCCCCTCATGGCTCTTTGGACCATTGTCTAGTCTGGAATGTGGTGCCATTCATACTAACATCGCGGTTGCATTCTGCAGGCTGTCGCCGTGGTACTTCTACTCCCTAAGCGTAGTCCCAAAACCATGGAAGACAGTTTTTGTCCACCCGATCCCTAAAAAAGGCGACAGCTCAGACCCGTCCAACTACAGGCCTATCGCAATCATCTCCTTGTTCTCCAAAATAATGGAATCCATTATAAACTGCTAGCTCATGCGGTACCTTGAGTATCACCAGCTGATTAGTGACCGCCAATACGGTTTTCATCGGGGTCGATCAGCTGGTGATCTTCTGGTCTACCTGACTCATAGATGGGCGGAGGCAGTAGAGTCCAAGGGGGAGGCATTGGCCGTTAGTTTGGACATTGCGAAGGTCTTCGTTCGGGTTTGGCACAAAGCGCTTCTTTCGAAGCTCCCTTCCTATGGGCTTCCCTAGAAATTGTACAATTGGATCACCAGCTTTCTTGCAGATCGGAGCATTTCCTCAGTTTCAAAGCACTCCCCCTGTTGCCTCAGCCAGTATCGGAATCGTGCGGTGACGTGCAATTTCGTGTTCACTTGGAAGAAAAGGCCAAATTGGAATCTAAAAATCTTGGCGCGTTCAGCAGAGCGGGACAGTATTTCATGCCGGCACTCCGCCTGCCACTTTACAAGGCGCAGGTTCGGCTTCACATGGTATACTGTTCCCATCTATGGGCTGGGGCTCCCCAGGGCTTTATTAAAAATATAAAGCTGTGTTTGTTAACAACAAAATGGTTTCCTTAAGTTTTTTAAGATTTTTTTTCCTTTTAAAAAATATCTAAGGCCAACGCCGCGCCGCCGCAACGCCGCCGCCGCCGAGGAAATTATGAGGCCACGCCGCCGCCGTGGAATTGGCCTTCGGCGCTCATATCTACCGCCACTACACGGCACTCGTTAATTGCAGTGTAGTGGCGGTTAAGTCAAGAGTTGTTAAAAAAATTGTCAAAGGTTAATAATAACTTATTGAAATACAATGCTTTAAGTTTATCACAATAATTTTACTGAAATAAATGTGTAATTATTTCACTTATCAGTTATTCCAAAACATTAAGGTTTAATTATTCGCTTCGGTCAAGTAAAATGCATAATTCAGTAAATGGAGTATTGTATTTCATAATACCTACAAACTTCATATCATAATAATTACTTTGGTATCAATTTTATAAACTTCGTTCACTGACCTCTCATAAGTGCGACCTCGGCAGCGCCGCCATCTTTGTCTTGTCCAGATAACAGCCGCATCTTACACCAATACAATAACAAAAGTAAGCCTATTAAAGTAAATATTGCAAACTGTTCATTTCGATCTTTAGAAATCTTATATATATATGGGTAAAAGTAGGTTATCCTTTAGTTATCATTTGACATGTGACTTGATAAAATGGACGGTAAACAAAGGTCTTGCTTATGTGTAGTTCGCTGAGTATTGTTAGTTACGGCTAAAATGAGAAAAATAATTTCAAAAGCGTACCATAATTCAGAAACTAAAAGAAAGGTAGTAGGTACTCTATAGTATTGACGTATAAATTAATGAAAGATGTAGACATATAGACGCTTATTTAATTTTTGTAAAATGTTTAATGAATTAAATAAAGAGTTAAAAAAATAATTGATTGTTTGAGTCGAATAAAAATTAGTTTATTTTGCTTAACTTTTATTATCTTTTTCTCTTTAGTACAAAATATAATAACCTGAAAAGTGGAAGTCGGACTCGCGCATGAAGGGTTCCGTACCATCATAATACATGTTTCTGGTAGAAGAGCCCCTTTTAATTTTTATTATTTGTTATTATAGCGGCGACAGAAATCAACATTCTGTGAAAATTTCAACCGTCTACCTATTACGGATCATGAGATACAGTTTGCTGACAGACAGATGGACGGACGGACGGACGGACAGCGGAGGCTTAGTAATAGGGTCCCGTTGGTTAACCTTTGAATACAGAGACCTAAAAAGTACAAGGGAGTATAAAGTATAGTACAAAGGATAGTACATGCTTTCTACAAAAGATAATGCATTTGTCCAGCAGCGGACAACCACGTACTTCTTAAGGAAAAAGGAGATAAAAGGCCATTGTTATCGGTTTCGTCAGTCGCTAAGCTCGAGAGACAATCGTCAGTGATATTGCTAAATCCATTCTTAACGCTACTCTTTGCCACCGATCTATGAAGTTTCCGTAAACATCCTGATAGTCTCTTAAATTGACTTATAATGATATCCACGGGAAACTCTTTTTTCCCTTGCGCCAAAAAATTGGTGGTTTTGAATTTTTTACTTTTTTCGCATTAAGACTAATTTTGCCAATCAGGTTTGTTCGAAACGCATTTGCATGAAGTGTATTTTAAAAAGATTCATGAAATAGTTTAAAACAAAAATATATTTAATGAAATTATATTAACTACGTGGTAGAAGACGTTTTCCTAGCTTTTCCTGTCTAGGCTTTTGTCTCTGTGGGTACCCCCTCATTTACAGCCGTAAAGCAAAAGAATGTTCACTATAGTGTTATGGTTTGAAAAGTGAGAGAGTGAGTATATTTGAAAGCTGAGTAGCAGTCCTTAGGGATGACACATCTGTCATACAGTTCATATCAGCGTAATAATTACATTTAATATCCATCAAATTGCCATCAAAACGAGCCTCAAAAAGCAATTATGCCGAGATAATATTAAAAGTGGTTTCATTCACATTAGTGATAAGTATATACATATATTAGTGCAGTAAAATCTAACTTTATCTAAAAAATATGGATGAGAATAACATTAATTTCCGAAATTCAAATTAGAATTAGAGTCATACCTTTGGTTGTTATTAAAGAATATCCCTTGGTAGTTTCTGTTTCCATATTCAGATTCATAACGTCAAAAAGTATAATATACTATAAGCCTTTTACAGCGGCAATAAACATTTATCTAAAAGAAATACTGTCACTGTTCAGCTTTACTCGTAGACTGTTTATTGGAAGGTTAGTCATAACATGATATTTTCTACCATAATATATATATTATTATCAATCATAAACTCTTTCCACTTTAAAACGCTGTCGTTATCGTTTATATCTCAAGTTAAAGCGGATCTTTCTTCTTTAGAATATACAATTATCTCAACTTACATATAATCACAAGAATTTTTATCCTGTACGAAAATCCAGCTACGGTTTAAAGCCATTTTCAATTTTTATCTTTTGTAGAAGTAGATGCAAAAAATTTCTTTTTTGAAATTAAAACTGTACTAACTAATTTTCCGAATGTCATTCTGCACGTAGTGGATTCTGCAAATGATGAATGGTAGCTACGCACACGTATACATTGTGAATTTCCAAAGCCTGTTCGTAAATTTATAATTTCTTTTAAAGTTTGTGCAGCGCAGGGAATAGGAATAAAATTCGGGTGATATCCGCATATATGCTTAGAGACTGCTCCTTTCTCCTAAGTTTCTGATAGAGGTAAGTTAATAAGAATATGTTATCAAGTTTAAATACTTAATTATATTGATTTCTCTAAGTACAATAGTGAAAGTAACATTACTAGTGATCCCATTCCACGAAGAATTATAATATAATTAAAATATAATTAACTATTATATAATTATTATTATATTATTATATATTTAATATATATTATAATATAATTAAATTAAGAATTATATATATATATATATATATATATATATATATATATATACATATATATATACATATATATACATATCCCGCACGGAAAAAGTATTTGTATGGCCTACAAATAATTGTTCCAAGTCTGGATGTTTGTCCTTGTGCAATTTGTGTTTGTAAACTGCCTCCACGATACAGGAGAAAATCCTAGTGTGAGCGTAACGCTTTTTAAAAAAAGAAAAAAAAAGAACTAAGTTATAAGTATTTTTCGGTTTTTTCATTTCAGCAGCACCTAGGAGCAATTTATGATAATAGCCGAATGACAAGTTCAATGCCAATTCCTTAAACAGTCGTTATAAAATCAAAGATAGTTCTAATAGAAAACAAATTAGGTACAATATAGTATTTCCTTATATTTTAAATATACTTTATTTACCTGGTGAGCTGTCCATAAAAGAAGCAAAATTTATTAATTGAAGATATTGATAAAGCAATAATTGTTCGGGATATGTAAATTACACAGGGGCCTCTGGCAGACAAGTGTAAATTTATTATAGCCAATTTCAGTCTTTTCTCACAGTTTTTGTACTTACTGTGACCCCACGAACTTCTTGGAGCTTCGTTCTTACCTCAGAAGAAGATAAGGTCCGGTTTCTAAGCACGCTGGCCACAGTTTTCCATTTACGTCCCTGTCCTACGAGTCTCCTATACTGTCCCGGTGTGCCGGACCTCTTGACAACTCGGTGTACTACACAGATTTTGATGCTCGTTATGTTTAAGCCATGTTTGTAGGTGTACCCAGTTTTAATTAAAGTAATATCCTTTGACTTGAAAGGGGCTTAGATCTAGCATTTTCAGTTTATTTGCAGTAACAATTCACACTTAATACGATAAACAAGCCAGTCAAGGTTGGTCAGTCAAGTTAAACAAAACGTAAATTTAAACTTAAATTCAAAGTTGGCAAATTTTTTCGCAGTATGAAAAAACAGAATAATGCGCAATAATTAAATAAAAACAAATGAAATTCGAAAAAAAAACCATTCCACAACATTCTTTTTTTCAATATAAATGCTTTCAAAGTAAATGCTTTACTAAAGTTTGTGGTCAGTACGCACGATAATTACAATTAAACCTTTTTTTTGCGTTCCTCTAAATTTTTCCATGAGTGTATTCTGAATTCATACTAACCCTTTCGCTGTCCCGTGCACATCATATAGGGCACTGCTATTGTCTTACTATTGTGTCTGGAAACCGGACAATGAGTGTTAAAATTAAAAAAAAAACGCCAAAGCCGGCTCTCATTGTTACAAATTTTAGTCAATATTATACTGATTCTATAATCAAATCCCAATCAAAATGGACGTATTTATTTTATTTTGTTATTTTTTTTTTGTTTATATTACCGTGTGGTGTCCATAACCTCATTTCGTCCTCTAGGTGTCGTAGGAGGCGACTATGGAAAATGGAAAAAAAAATTATAGCTTAAGATTGATGGCAGTATAGCCATATCGATTATGCCAGACGTAATTCCCAGACTGGCGACGGGCAGCAGCGTCAAAAAAGCGTGGTTTCTGATACTGTTAACTTCAATCCACCTGGGAAGCATGACAATTAAGATAAATTCTCCCTATACTGGGAGAGGGAATGTCATGTCTAGCAAAAATCAGACGTATTTTAACTGTCTTACTCCAGTAACACGAATGGGTCGGTTCGACCGGGGAAGGACCACGCTCTCACAGAATACCAGCGTAAAATAGCAGCTTAATGCTGCTGTGTTTCGTATGGTGAGTGTAGAGAACCGGAGACCCTTTTTACTGGAAATGAGGCATTCAATCTTAGTCCTCACGGGTGACAACGCATCTGCATTTTGATTCCTAATCGAGGCTAAATGTAGATGCCTATGGACCACAGCAACCACTTACCATCAGGTAGACTGTGTGCTCGTTTGTCATCCTTATCCTATAAAAAAAAAGTTTGTACTTTGTTATCAACGTTACTTTTGACAACGTCCAACCCAACCGATGTATTCTATAAAATAAATAAATATCGATTTTTAATTTTAACCAGTTGCAATTGTTCACATGCTGCATTTTTGTTATATAAAACGTTTGCATGAATTTTAGATTTGTTTTAGGGCATCATATTGATATTCATTTCTGATGCATAAAGTTGCCTTAAATTACCGTAACTTGTATTGATGTACTCTTAATATGCCTTTGGCCGCGTGTCAACGTACGATATTGCAATCACATGATCCCAAGTCATTGGCTTCTCTTTCCACAGATGCATACTTTG
The DNA here is from genome assembly GCA_033319125.1 of Parnassius glacialis. Lineage (NCBI taxonomy): Eukaryota > Metazoa > Arthropoda > Insecta > Lepidoptera > Papilionidae > Parnassius > Parnassius glacialis. Next base: position 15,220,948 of record JAVANC010000013.1, on the reverse strand, counting down.
ATAATATATCTATATATTAAAATGTATTGAGAAAACTTCGTGTAAGATTTGGCATAGTCGAAGTTTATACGAAGAAGGAGTGTAAAAAGCTAAAATTTATGTATAATATGTTTTATAAACATAATATTAAATAAAATAAAATAATACATTGCAGCCAAAGAAAAGAAGAAAAAAGAAAAAAAGAATTCTAAAATGTTGCCAGAAAATAATGATACTACTTAATTTAGTTCCTTTTTCAATTTAAATGGAAAGTAATCAAGCTTGTTTATTGCACAAACTTAAAAACTTAATGAATTATAGTTAAGTTCGGCCACTAGGCATCCACCAGAATATTTATACCGTGTTTGATATTAGGCACTAGTCACTGATAATCACATAAGATGTAAAAAGAAATAAAAAGATAGCTACTGTTTTGGTTTTGAATGACAATTCAGTGTAAATTTATTCTTACACGGTATATTATAGAATAGTTTTAAATGGTAGCAAAAATATGATAAAAGAATGTGTGATTTGTATGATATACCGTTACCGTTGTCATTACAGTCTACTAAAATGCAACGTAGGCCTCCCCATAGTTTGCCTCTTATTATGGGTGATATGGAATATACTTGCCATAGTTGCAACGCTTGCCAAGCGGGTTGGCAACCGCAGGTTTTTATTGGAATGAAGTTCCTTATCGCACGGCAAGTTGACGGATGGGGGCTAGGCGAGAATAAGTGTAAGATTTTCCTGTTATGACCCCTTTTCTATAGTGCGAGCGAGATGGAATTCATTTTAATAAACGTTAGTAATTCATTTATTTGTATTTGTTAATCAATAATATAATACGTTGATCAATAATAATATATTACGAAGGGAATTTTGTTCCCGAATGTTCCACGACACTCACACATGTTTTTTTTAGTCGTAATTAGGAAGGCGCTGCTGCACATCTCATGATTTGTTTCTCTCTGTCGCCTCTTACGACATCCACGGTATGATATGGGGTAGCGGATAATGTATGACATAAAAATGTGTAATTTTCAGTGAATAATATTATTTTATAAATTACTTGAATCGTAGATATCTTAAATATTTTATAAAAAATAGCTTTTAAAATTCATAGCTGACATTATTATTTCTATCCGACTTCAAAAAATGGGGATATTCCCAATTCGACTGTGTGTTCTGTTTTTCTTGCATGTTGCATGTTTTTGTAGCATTTATACGTGGTAGAGCCATGCTACAGCTATATAAATAGTATTGTTATAGCACGGATGGGTCGGCTCAACTGGGGAAGGACCACGCTTTTACAGAATATCAGCGTAAAATAGCAGATTAATGCTGCTGTGTTTCGTTTGGTGAGTATGAAGAACCGGAGACCCTTTTTATTGAAAAAGAGGCATCCCATCTTAGTCCTCAGGCTGACAACGCATCCGCATTTTATTCGCAAACGAGGATAGATGTCTATAGGCCACAGCAACCACTTACCATCAGGTGGACTGTGTGCTCGTTTGTCACCCTTATCCATTATAAATGTAAGTTACGCAATATCGTTTTCAATTGTGAAATAATAATCCCTGTTTTATTAAATAGGTTATACTATAGGGTCTACCCATAAAAATTTGGCGAGAAAAATCTACAATGTAATTAAGGAAAATACGGGATAAAGTTTTAATGTACCTATTTAAACAAAATTCCAGTTGTTATTATTAGCTGGTGATATTCCTAAGTCCTCCCAAAAGGGTAGAGAATTTAACTTTTAATTACAAGTAAAAGCCATTTTTAAAGAAATAAAAGGAACTACGTCTACATTTTATACGATATTATTTTATAAATTTTTTAATTATTAGAGAATTTTTTTCTAGGATGAACCTTAGAGTAAGCAAACTATTATTTATACTCCAAGGGATGAACGGTATATTTCTTAAGAATTTACCCAGCATACAACGTGCGCTTTGCGGGGATGTTGGTCAGAACTGTGCCAGTGCCATTATGTAACTCTGTATCTCTCGTGGGAATTGTTTGCCAGTAGAAATCACTTCGGCAACTGCGTTATTTTTTTGGCAGAGACTACGGACATCCATTTGCCGCGGTTCTAACACACCTTTTTCGCCTCCTTTACATCCATATATCTACGCATACACGCTCGTCGGTTAAGGGTAGTCCTAATCTGGCCCATTTTTAATGTATCGCCGATTTGGTCGATAAACCTTCGTCTAGGGCGACCCTTCCCGACCCTGCTGTTTTATACCCTTAAATGAAATATTAATATTGTTGCGCGCCACTATTAATGTCTTGTACATGGCAACACTAGTTACACTAGCGCCCTCTAGTGTCGAGTAGCAGAACTAGGAGAGTCATGATCCTTCGAGAAATTTCGGGACCGATATGTACTCGAACATTCTAGATGTCGCTATAGTAGAAGGTTCTGGAAACTATCTGAGGCCCTATATAAGGCCGGTATACAAACGACCGAGGCAGTATTGAATTGGCGATACAAGAGAACACTTCGAAGCGAAATAACTGCGAACTAAAGTGATTGTGTTTTATTATTAGTGTGGTTTTAGATTGTAATTAGTGTTGGGTAATAAATTTTTATTACACAATATTATTTTTTCCATTTAAATATATAAATTTTGTTATATGTTCCTTGGTGTACAATAAAGTATATTTTACTTTACTTTGTAATTAAAGTGTCAATTTTGGTAATTCAATCGGTAGTTTTTAATTATCTCGAACCCCAAGCTCGTAACAATATAAAAGGCATCTATCTGTTTATAATCGATACTGACACGTTTACACAATACAACGGTACCAAAGGTCAAATGTTAAAATCAACCCAAACGCACTGCATTCACGCACTGTATATTCATAAAAGAGATTTAAATATATAGGATATTCATAATCAGTAAGAAATTTTGATTCCGTAGTTTTGACTTTCATCGTCAGAGACTCGTTCGTTAGTAAGCAGGATGCCATTTGCAGGCAAGGTTTGCATATGAAGCAGTTGTTGATACGTCTCAATTAGGTTACATCAAAGATATTATATTTATTTAAATTTTAAACAAAAAAATAAATAAACTTAAATGTTCGTCGAGATTAAATGTTGTTATGTGAGATAAAACTAATATATCGTATTAGAAAGACTACTGCGTGCCCTGACTGACTACTGAGTACTAAGTTTGAACTGTTTCATTTTCAACCGACTTCAAAAAAGGAGGAGGTTCTCAGTCGTCGCAATCTTTTATTTTGTGTATGTTCACCGATTACTCTAAGACGCCTGAACTGATATGGATTTTTTTAGTTTCAAAGGGTGTACTTCCCAAGTGGTCCCATTTAAATTTTATCAAAATCGGTAGAGCGGTTTTTAAAAAAATCAATAATAAATTATTTTATTTATATTGAAGTCGGTTGTACAAAATTTTTAAAATTACCATTTGTTACCATCACTCATTCATTCATGTTCATTGTCTTCATCTCTTTAACTATTGTGTGACTATTTGACTATTGTTATGCATCCTAGTCTGGTAACACATTGTGTAAGTTTTATATTAACCATAGATAAGTAATTTAGTAAGTGTAGTATAGTAGTAGTATAGTAAGTGATTTCGTGCGCGCTACAAGCACGTTTCTGTCGACTAACAGTACACGTACTGCTCAGTTCCGGTTTAAAGGTTAAGATAAGAAAGGTAGTTTTACAGGCTGTGAGGCACTTCGTAGTCCTCAGGGAAGGCCTTCTTTGTGTAAAAGTGGATGCGAGTAGAAAAAAATCTATTCTCAGTGTTAATTTGCACGATAAATTTTAACTTACAGCATTATCTCACTTAAAATTTAGTTAATTACTTGACTAGTTAATAGGTGTAAATCCTTTCATAATTTTTGACGGTATTTGGATGTTATCTACATAGATAGGCAAATCTATACTCGATTTCGGCAAAAAAAAGTAATATTAAAATAACAAATCAATTGGCTGCTCCAATAACAGAAGAAGCAATTATCTAACCTTACAACAAAAAAAAACTTTTATAAAAAATAAAAGCCGTTTTCAAAGAACTCAACAAAGAAGAAAATAATTTCTACTTAATAGCTTCAGAAGTTGGTAAAAAAAAGTATATAAAAGTATTAAAACCCATTATTTTGTTTTTCTTATTTATTTGAAGGCGGGTTTTACTTTTTATTAGTTTAATGTTTTTGACCTTTGACCGTGGGGACTAAGAAATATTACAAGCTAGAATGTCTTGAACGAATAAATGTAAATATATACATTAAAAACTTCATTCCCTACTTTCAAATGTCATCAACGCAATCATTAAAATCGGTTCACAAATTTTGAAATTTTAAATTTTTTATCTTATTAGTTAGAATAAAAGAGGATGACGAAGTATATTCTTTGCGTTGTGTACCCCTGATAGACGCCGAACAGTAGCGTTAAATGTGTTTATCGTCTACTACTGCAAATACTGGTGCGCTACCGACTACCAAGCGTACTGATTAAGACAATTCTTTTCTTATGCGGGAGAGGTCGAAGAGGTTCACAAATAGACTTTTGATGCTTATATAAGTCCTCAAAAGCATCATAGACCAGTCAATTCCAAGCGGCGCCAATCTTAAATAATGCTTCAACTCCCTGGTCTAGAAGGTATAGGTTCGACAAATACGTACTTTTTTATATTTCCATGTCTAAACGTAAAATAACTATAATTCGACCTTAGCGAAAAGATGAGAACATGTAAATTTTTAGCCCATAGCGGTTTCCATATTTTGCGCAAAGTGTATGCACAAGTATGCCTAGTTAAACGATTGTATTAAAAATGGTAATAAATTAATTAAGTGATTATTTTTCTTAATCGCAGGTTGATCATTTTTAATATATGTTGTTATGTAAAATATAAAAATAATGTAAAATATTAAGTAATCATTATGCATATGGCAGAGGAGTAGTGGCAGCGGAAAGCCGGCTCAAGATAAGAAGGGTAACTTCCAGGGTTTTGAGGCTTGATCTAATCTCATTTTGCCTCTTTGAATCCTCTCAGTACAGCACTAGAGGACTCTGGGAGAGGATCTTTCATCTTAAGAGAGGAGTGACAAAAGTAAGCTAACTTTTCTAACGGATTACCCTTAAGTTGTTTTCCTCTAATCGCTCTCATCTCGTGGTAGACTCTTATACGTGGTAAAGCCACGTTGCAACTATATTATGGTTGTAGCACGAATGGGTCGGCTCGACGGGGGTAGGATCACGCTCGCACAGAATATCAGTATAAAATAGTAGCATAAGGTGGAAGCTCCAGGGTGGCCCGCGAAATTCAAATTTTATTGCATTTTTTGGAATTTGCAGGTCAGGGTTAGGTTGTATATTTAACAAAATATGATTCGCGACCGTAGCGATTATGTGTTTACAGAATTATTATCATTAAAATCACTAATACAACCCTGTAAGTTCATACTAGCCCTTTGAATGAGTTTTTTCAGAAAAATATGAACTTATGGCTAATATGAATTAATATCCTGTCATTAGAATGCCACCTAAGTATATAAAATGAATGGTTTTATATACTTAGATGGATTCAAATTGAAAGTAACGCCTTGGATAGAAAAGTTTGCGCTACTTTGACGTCCCATAGGATGTATCATCCGAGATCGTTAGTAGCGAGGTTGTGCTTGCCGCAGAGGCATTGGTGGGCGTGGCCTTTTAAGCGACCTCACCACGTATAATCGTGAACTAATTTCTTTCCGTAATTACTTCCTGAACTCGGATGATTATTTCATCATCATCATCATTACAGCCCTTCACAAGTCCACTGCTGAACATAGGCATCTCCCAAGGAATGCCACAAAGCACGGTCATGAGCCACCTGCATTCATCGACTTCTTGCATGTCTTATCAGGTCGTCACTCCAGTGGGGGGGGGGGGGGGGGGGGCTACACTTCGTCCGCCTGTACGAGGTTGCCACTCGAGAACCTTTTTTCCCCATCGGTTGTCGGTTCTTGGAGCTATGTGGCCGGTCCATTGCCACTTCAGCTTACTAATCTTTTGGGCTATGTCGGTAACTCTGGTTCTACTGCGGATATACTCATTTCTAAGTATATCACGCAGAGAAACCCCGAGCATAGACCTTTCTATAGCTCGCTGGGCGACCTTGAGCTTCCTCATAGGGCCAGCAGTGAAGGACTACGTTTCAATTCCATAGATCATCACTGGCAACACGCACTGGTTGTACAGTCTAGTTGATCATTACATGTATGGGATTTCGTGCGATGAAATACTTGCAGATATATAATAATAATAATAAATAGTAACTTAAAAATTAATACATCCTCAATTTTTCCTTTTAGTATTTTCCCATACTTTACATAGTTTCAGAGACGATAGCAAAAAAGTTAGTTAAAATTGGTTTTTGATAATTGAATTAAGTACTTGCTGAAAGACCGTTGTAATAAATTTGGATCTGGGTGCGCGCGCACGTGTGTCTGTGTGTGATATATTCGTGTATCCAGTATTAATATTATGTGTACTTGAATAGAATAGAATAGATTTTTTGATATTATTTTTGAATTACTATTTGAATATTAATTTTAGTGCGATCTACGTAGAATGAGCCCACTCTATCTCGAAGTCTTGCGGTGGTATGCTTGGGTTTATTGTTAATTTTATTTATTACAGGATACCAAGCAGGTGTTTTTTTTCTTAATTTCAATAGCTTCACGGATCATCCTTGTTAAGAATCAATGTTATTTCACGAGGATTTGTCGTGTATCAAATTTGATATAATAAAGAGGGCCATCTAGGATATGATCACTTACTGCGTAAAAATAGTTTTATTCAATGTGTAATGTTTGCGTAAATATAAGAAACGTTCAAGGTAGAAAAAAAATCAACTACCAACATTACGTCAATCCCATAACAATCGTTTTTTTAGAAAATACTGTAAAGTTAATTGAAAACAAAAATATCTTTGAATCCTTATCTTGTCCAACAAATATGTGTTTCACTATTATCATATATATCATGTTTGCTCTTTATCTGACTATATCTTAAGCTTATCAGATAGTTCATTATATATCAATAATGATATATTATGACTAACGATGTGTTGTCCGCGTTTACGTAAATAGCTTAGGAATTAAAAAAAAATTACCATGATAAATTTTTCAGTTAGTGGAATGTTTTGCTATTGTTATGTCATCAATACAAACGTAAATAATAATGTCCTCCAGACCGAATTCCGGTCACGGCGACCAGTCTCAACGGAGGCTACCCGGACTCTATGACAGAGGTGAATGGACCTGTTAAAAGATCAGCAGCAGGTCTATTCACAATCGTCTCGGAATGGGGAATCGACTCGGACTCGATAACTTCCCGCACGGAAACCAATAAACGCTATTCACTTTCGCCGTTCGGATAAATTTGAAATTTGACATTTGTTTTCTAGAATTGTGATAGTTCGCATCGGAAACTATACGAGAGCTCAGAAGCTGGCAAAAACTTGAAAAGTGGTATTTAAAGAGATAAATACTTTTTTTTAAGTATAAGGTCCAGCAGGACCAACGGTTTTACGTGTTTCCCGAGGCACGATGTTGAAACACCGCCAACTATTTGACTCCGAGCTGCTACTGAGAATTTCTAAGTGACAGTCAAAACAGTCATAGACGAAAATCACTTACGGCAGCCAGCCACTAATTGACATGGGCTTCTCTCACAAACACTTGCCTTCACACAATTTGTTACTTGGTGAGGGCTTAACGTTATCGTAATCTAGGACAAACAAAAAAACGTAATTAAAAACTAAATTTAGGTAACATATCATTAATAGTTATAAGAAAGCCTGATAATGATTATGTTTTATTATAATAAATATACACATTTTTGCAAAAGTAGACTAAAATATTAATTAAAACATTAAACAGGCATAACATAGATTGCCGTGATGATTGCCGTGTAGTGGCGGTCAAGAATATCCACTACCCCATATCCTCCCGTGGGTGTCGTAAAAGGCGACAAAGGGAAACAGGCAGGAGATGGGCAGCAGCATCTTCCTGATAATAGCCACAATTACAATAAAAAAACTGCGGTTGCCAACCCGCTCGCCAAGCGTGGCAACTATGGCAAATACCCCCCAATGAATAGAGCAACAAACAGACGGCCCCCAGTCCCCGGCGGCCCCGCTATTCCTGGTGGCGACCATGGTAACGGCGGGGCAGGGAGTGCTAAGAATCTCCGGTGGAGGTTCGGTTGCCACCTTAGACGACTCGACCTGGCAACGTACAACGCACGCACCCTGAGGACTGACGGGAAGATCGTGGAGCTGGAAGAAGAGATAGACAAATTGCGCTGGCATATTATAGGATTATCCGAAGTCCGAAGAGAGGGGGAGGACACGGTAATCTTCGAATCCGGCAACTTGCTCTATCACCGGGAGGGCGACCATCTGTCCCAAGGAGGTGTCGGATTTATCGTCCACAAGTCTCTCGTTAACAACGTGGTAAATATCGGGAGTATGTCGACGAGGGTTGCGTACCTTATACTCAGAATCACCAAACGGTCATACAGGTTTACACACCAACCTTGGCACACCCCGATGAGGAGGTGGAGGTATTGTATGAGGATATCTCTAGAGCCATGCCTTCCTCCAAAACCCAATATACGGTGTTAATTAGAGACTTCAATGCAAAACTAGGCACAAGAGAGAACAGTGAGCTGAAAGTAGGGAAATTTAGAATAGGGCAACGGAACCCAAGGGGCCAGCAGCTGGCCGACTTCATGGAAAAAGAGGGACTCTTTATGATGAACTCTTTCTTCCAGAAGCGACCCCACAGGAAGTGGACCTGGTCGAGCCCCGACGGTTCGACAAAAATGAGATTGACTTAATTATAACGACCAGGCGATAACTGTTCAGTGATGTCTCCGTGATCGTGAGGGTGAAAACTGGTAGCGATCACCGAATGGTTAGAGGCACACTGAACCTAAACGTTAAGTTGGAGAGGTCTCGTCTAATGAAGTCAACGCTCCGTCCCCCTCGTGCTCTGTTCCAAAGTCCGGAAACCTTTCAGCTCGAGTAACAAAACCGTTTTCAGTGCCTAGACGACTGCAATGAAGTGGACGATATGAATGACAAGCTCGTGGAAACTGTCCATGCGGTCGGAGCTAAGTTCTGCTAAGTTCTGGGAGCACTAAGCTCGAAGTTGTTGACGAGTATGTTTACCTGGGACAAATAGTCCGACTAGGTAAGTCCAACTTCGACCGAGAGGTCAATCGACGGATTTAACTCGGCTGGGCAGCGTTCGGGAAGTTACGACACATCTTCTCGTCAGATATACCTCAAAACCTTAAAACGAGATTATACAACCAGTGTGTGTTGCCAGTGATGACTTATGGAACTGAGACGTGGTCCTTCACTGCTGGCCGTATGAGGAAGCTCAAGGTCGCTCAGCGAGCTATGGAGAGGGCTATGCTCGGAGTTTCTCTGCGTGATAAACTTAGGAATGAGTATATCCGCAGTAGAACCAGAGTTACCGACATAGCCCAACGGATTAGTAAGCTGAAGTGGCAGTGGGCCGGCCATATAGCTCGAAGAACCGACAACCGATGGGCAAGAAAGGTTCTTGAGTGGCAGCCTCGTACCGGTAGGCGAAGTGTAGGGCGACCCCCCATGAGATGGAGTGACGACCTGGTAAGACATGCAGGAAGTCGATGGATGCAGGTGGCTCAGGACCGTGCTTTGTGGCATTCCTTGGGGGAGGCCTATGTTCAGCAGTGGACTTGTGAAGGGCTGTATTGATGATGATGATGATGACATAGATATATTCGTTACGATTTAACGTAATCGAACGATTGCGTAATTAGGTATATAAAAACGAACGCAACTGATAAAGTTTCATTAAACCATTTTAATTATTTTTTATCGATATGCGTATTGCCTTAATCTTTTTAGTTTTGAGATTAGCAAATAATGCGGGTAAGTCTCAATACTTACTTTACAAAAAAAGGTAGTAATTTGTAAATTAAAATGTATGTCTCCGTTCATTACAGCTATGGAGTGTAGACACTCCATAATTACAGCCTATAAATAATGTCACCGGCTTACCATGGGCCTCCTCCATAGATTGCCACAAAGCAGGGTCCCAGTGTATAAAAAGTACTCAGTGGCACAGTCCTGTGGTTTTTGTTGTATATTATTAAATATTTAAAATGTATATTAATAAATAAGTTCATAATGTACAAATTATGTACCTACCCACAGAGTAATCTCTACACAGTATAAAACAAAGGTGCTTCCCGTAGTCTGTACGCTTAGATCTTTGCGGTCTTCATGAATAGAAGGTTTATAATACATACATATTTTATAATATTATATAATTCTTCTGTCCGTGTGCATGTGACTAGACTCCTCCTAAACGGCTACATCGGTTTTGATGAAGTTTTATGTGTGTAATTAAGTTGATTAGAGAATAGTTTAGATTCACAATTGGACCCGGGTAGAAAATAATTGCAAAGTTGCTTCTGAAAATACTTAAATTTTCAACTTCAATTTTTTCTTACGTGGTAGAGCCATGCTGCAGCTATATTAGTAGTAGGTATAGTTGTAGCACGAATGGGTCGGCTCGACCGGGGAAGGGCCACGCTCTCACGGAATACCATGTAAAATAGCAGTTTAACCCTGCTGTATTTCGTATGGTGATTGTAGAGTACCGGAGAACCTTTTTACTGGAAACGAGGCATTACATCTTAGTCCTCACGGGTGACAACGCATCTACATTTTGATACGTAATCAAGAATAGATGTAGATGTCTATGGGCCGTAGCAATCACTTACCATCAGGTGGACTGTGTGCTCGTTTGTCACCCTTATTCTATTAAAAAAAACTTTCTGAGATTTCAGTAAAATAATGTTAAGTATTGTAAGCACTCGTACAATTATGTATCTCATGTTAATAAAGCTATTGGGCTATTTTGATTTCTAATAAAGTGATTTTACTTTATAGGTTAAATAATTTATTTACCCTTCTATATCAAGAACCGTTTTTCTGTCACTCCTATTGAATTTGACATTGTTTGGTGAAATTTAGCATCTTTAGATGGATCAGAATCGCGCGCTGATCCGGCTGTTAGATATTGCAAAAACAACCGAAAATATATTTTATTTTTACTTTCATACCGAAGACTATCTTGTTTTATTTTATTACGGTCAAATAATATTTATTACGTTATAAAGCAAGTATTTACATATATTTTCTTTATTTTGTTATTCTATTGTTTACAGTTATTATCACGTCTTAGCTTTACACCAAGAATTACATTAGAAATTCTTGATGGGATGCGATGTAACGCGCATACTTTATTTTCATCAAGAACTATAATATATACATTTGTTTTTTTTTTACCAGTAGAGTTGCAACACAATCTTAAAAAAGTTCAATGAATTAAAAAAATGCCGATAATTATATAATTTCAAGTCGGTGTTTTACATTTAAAGATCAGTTATAAAGAGGCAAAGTTCTTATTTTCATTTTGATTAATTTAATTCGGGACTAAAATAAATGTGAAAGGGCTTTTATCTGCAATAATAATTTTCAACAAAAATAACATAGACTTATAAAAGTCATATACACGGTCAATCATACTGAAGATTATCAATTGTACTACAAAATATTTAAAAGACTATTTCCAATATAATGACCCGAATATCATCATTAATGTTTGACTGGCACACTTAAAAGTTTTATCACATGGCTAAATGATTGACTATTATATTATGGGTGCCCCGTCAAAACAGCCCCGACAAAACAGCCCCGACAAAATAGCCCACCGACAAAACAGCCACCGTCAAAACAGCCCCCGACAAAACAGCCCAAGTCAAAATAAATACCATACATATCTATAGAATTTATAACTATACTTATACCGTGTATCTACTTCAGTTGGCGATATATGGGAAACTTTTCTATTGTGAGTTTTAGCATGAAATTATTCCTTATAAAAAGTTATACTTTACAATTTGTTCATTCCAACTATTGCAAATGTATCTGAATAATGTTTTCTACAAATGATATCAAATTTAAAATTGTAAGTGGTGTAAAACGAATGTTAATACTTTACGTGATTTTTTGGTTCATTTTATGTATTTTTTGTTTTCAACAAAACTATTGCATCGTCTACACACGAAATAAAAACAAAAATAAATGTAGGTATAAAATTATATTATAATGTATATTTACAATTAAAATTCTACAAACTATATTTGTCAAAGGTTATTAATTACAAAGGTTACAATTATTAATAATTATTATAAAATAAAAATAAATGAAGTTATATAATAATATATCAATTTATAATGTCAGATTGTTGGAAATTCCACGGAGATACGGTAAAAGGTCGTCGTTGTTATAATTTCCCATAAGAGTTTCCAATCGACGATTAAGTTGCACATACTTCTTTTTGGAAGCTGCGGGATTTCTGAAGCCGGCTCGAAAACGTTCCAATTTCAAACAATCAATTTCAACCCGGTCTTGTTCCTTCCTGAAGTAGATGGATGGTGACAGTCAACGGTGTGTTGGAAAGCATGATGCCATCCTTCTACAGAGTATTTTAATTATAAGTAATTTATTAACACTTCCCATGTATTTCTAAATGACCCATACTCGTTCAATAGCAATAAGAGGATTATCGCCGCAAGAGGTACAATAGGTATTGTAAACACATTACAAATTACTTTCTTAAAGCGATGAACGGACTATAAGTTATTATAACATTTATTCAAATCTGCTAATCGGCCGAAACGTAAATCGCCCCTTCTTGGAACCTACTCATAATAGGTAAGTTAATTAAATTGAAAGCTGAATATAAAATTCCACAATATATTCACAGAAATAATAATAATTATTATATTATATTTTCATTATGTAATATACTCTGAAGATAAAAAGCACGATTATCAATGCAACTAGCAAAGTAATAATATTATACTACCTACAACGATCATATTTCGTAAATTACTTACTTAGTTTTATAATTATTTATTTATTATTATACTTTTATGTTTTGTCTGTTTGTTGTTTGTCTGTTTTGTCGGGGGCTGTTTTGTCGGGGGCTGTTTTGACGGGGGCTGTTTTGTCGGTGAGCTGTTTTGTCGGGGCTGTTTTGTCGGAGCTATTCTGTCCGGGGCTATCATGTCGGGGAACCTATATTGTGATAAGGTCATGCTTTTCTATAAAAAGTTGCAAGAAATTTTAAATTACGGACCTATTGGTTTGTTTTACTTTTCACTTAATTAGTGAAAAACAAGATGGACTGATCTAAAAGTTTACTTTCTTATGTAAAAAGTGCTATTTAGAATTTTATGCAAATGATAATTAAAGTTTCTATGTAAATAAGTGTAACATAGCGGGTATTATATTCAATGGTAGCGGCCATCCATATTTGCAAAGCCAGCATCATTTTCTGTACAGAAACCGGCAAAGTGTTGCCACAGTATAAATATGAACAGTATGGAAACTAAGCCTAGTTGAGGATATAATTACCTACGCTCCATTGAAGCAATAGGGTTGTAACATTTAATGTTTTGATATTGCTTTTTTTATCAATCAATCGAATTTAAATAACTAGCTTACAATTTAAATAGGTAATCTCAGCAAAAAACGATAGTTTAAACACGGAAAACAATTTAATATTAACACAACAACTTGTAGAACTATAGATCTTTAACTTTGTCATTACGGCGTAACCTTTTGAAAGTTTCGGCGGAGACGTACGGGATGAAAACGTACCTTTATTCTTCACTAGTTGTTCCCTGCGACTTCGCTCGCGTGTTACGGTTTTTATTTTTTAGCGCGGAACCCTAATTCTTTTTCTAAAAAAAAGGAGCCTAAGTTACTCCTTATGACATCAGCTATCCGCCAGTGAAAGTGCCGTCAAAATTGGTCTAGCCGTTTCGGACATTAGCCGGAAAAAAATGATACGTATTGCAGCCGCCATCTTGGATTTACATTTCAACAGCACTATCGGCTTCAACATACTCAAAAACTATGAAAATGACACCCATGACCAAAAACTTGATACCTATTGCAGTCGCCATCTTGGATTTACATTTCAACAGCACTGTCGGCTTCAACATACTCAAAAACTATGAAAATGACACCCATGACGAAAAAATTGATACCTATAGCAGCCGCCATCTTGGATTTATATTTCGACAGCACTATCGGCTTCAACACCCTCGAAAACCATGAAAATGACACCCATGTTTTTTATTAGTGATCGATGCACCCCATGACGAAAAAATTGATACCTATTGCAGCCGCCATCTTGGATTTACATTTCAACAGCACTATTGGCTTCAACATACTCAAAAACTATGAAAATGACACCCATGACGATAAAAAGTGATACCTATTGCAGCCGCTATCTTGGATTTATATTTCGACAGCACTATCGGCTTCAACATACTCAAAAACTATGAAAATGACACCCATGATAAAAAAATTGATACCTATTGCAGCCGCCATCTTGGATTTATATTTCGACAGCACTATCGGCTTCAAGACCCTCGAAAACCATGAAAATGCCACCCATGTTATTTTTATTAGTGATCGATGCACCCATGACGAAAAAATTGATACCTAATGCAGCCGACATCTTGGATTTACATTTCAACAGCACTATCGTCTTCAACATACTCAAAAACTATGAAAATGACACCCATGACTATGGAGTGTAGAGTACAAGGAGGACCATCTCTGTATAACAAAAGTGTCCCTAAAAACGCGTCCAATAAGGGTGGCGCTGCAGTAGCATAGGATAAATTAAAAAAAAGCGCCAAAAGTAATTAAAATAAGATGGAGACATAAACTAGTACCGACCAATCCGCTTGGTTTTGTACTACGTAAATAGTTGAGATTTTGTATACTGGCATTTTACTAACTACTCTCTACTAGTCATGAAATGTTTTAAATATTTGAATTCAGCTGACTTCACTCCGTTCACAACAGCTATCTTCATATCGTAGTTTTTCAGACGCCAGCGCTTTTGTGGTAGGTTTTGGAACCTCTATTTTCAGTAAATAGTAGGACACTTTTTCAACTTTCGCCCCTTATAAGATGGTTCTCCTTGTACTCTACACTCCATACCCATGACGATAAAAAGTGATACCTATTGCAGCCGCCATCTTGGATTTATATTTCGACAGCACTATCGGCTTCAACATACTCAAAAACTATGGAAATGACACCCATGATAAAAAAATTGATACCTATTGCAGCCGCCATCTTGGATTTATATTTCGACAGCACTATCGGCTTCAACATACTCAAAAACTATGAAAATGACACCCATGATGAAAAAAATTATACCTATTGCAGCCGCCATCTTGGATTTATATTTCGACAGCACTATCGGCTTCAACATACTCAAAAACTATGGAAATGACACCCATGACAAAAAAATTGATACCTATTGCAGCCGCCATCTTGGATTTATATTTCGACAGCACTATCGGCTTCAACATACTCAAAAACTATGAAAATGACACCCATGACGAAAAAATTGATACCTATTGCAGCCGCCATCTTGGATTTATATTTCGACAGCACTATCGGCTTCAACGCCCTCGAAACCCATGAAAATGGCACCCATGACGAAAAAAATGATACCTATTGCAGCCGCCATCTTGGATTTACTTTTTGTTACCACTATTGCACTATCAGCTTTAAATAGCCTCAAAACCGCCGCATTCTGGATTTACAAATAAGTTCACGAATTCATTAATTAATTCATTAATAAATTCGATAACGATTATAACAATGATAATAAAAATAATTCTTACCTTTCAAAATCAGCAGGAAGCTTAAAATAAGATAGCTCCGGTTTTGATGAAGCCGAGTTCAAACAGCCGTATACTACGCAATACGTTCGTGGCATTTAAAGTCTTGAGGCGACACTCGCTACTGAGAGCACCGCGACGAGCGCTTAGAAGTATCGTCGTTGCGTTTGTTTGTGTGAGTGTGCCGTTTCGAGCGTTTGTAGGAAGTTTCCATACTGTTTCTACTATATATTTACTGTGGTGTTGCTCAAGTCACTATAAACAAAGCAGCTGATAAAATGTTACACTCATAACTGTTAACAAAAACTGTTTCTGCAAATGGTCTTATAGATAATAATAACTATTCCGCCGTGTTAGGTGCAGGAGCTATTATTACAAGGAGAAGAGGTAAAATTTTGTTTTAGAAATGCGATATCAATATTGTTTTGTCTGCAATTGAGCATAAAATAAAAAATTACTTGAGCCAAAGAGCATAACTGGCATTATACTCAGGCCCATCAATTGGTATGGAAAACATAATTTTACCAGGTTTCAAAAATCAATCAACATTCAAAAAAACATAAATATTAAAATCAAAAAATGTATATGTGTATGTCTATACACATTATATATACACTATACTTTTTTACGTGGTAGAGCCATGCTGCAGCTATATTATGGTTGTAGCACGAATGGGTCGGCTCGACCGGGGAAGGACCACGCTCTCACAGAAAACCAGCGTAAAATAGCAGCTTAACGCTGCTGTGTTTCGTATGTGAGTGTAGAGAACCGGAGACCCTTTTTACTGGACAAGAGGCATTCCATCTTAGTCCTCACGGGTGGCAACGCATCTGCATCTTGAGTCTTTATTGAGGATAGATGTAGATGTCTATGGGTCACAGTAACCACTTACCATCAGGTGGACTGTGTGCTCGTTTGTCACCCGATCCTATAAAAAAAAAACATACATATAATGACTTATGGCCGCTTAGTAACTGACGGTGACTATTCTACAGTCACGCCGAAACTAAGAAACTGTCACTGTCACTGTAGAAAAGGTAATAATTTATTACGGAAATATTGTGATAAAATAAAAATAATTACAAACTTATCCAAGTTAATCTAACTTAGTCTAACTTATCCTTATGCGTTACAAAAAAACAAATAATAAAATAGTGAGATGGCGTCAGTTTTTAAGAAGATATAACAAAAATAAACAAAGAAATAAATTTCAAAAAAGTTCAGTATTTAATTGATTATATACCGCTGACACTTAATCACGCTTTTCGAAACCACGCCAGTTGTAAACAATACTTGTGTAAAAAGACAAAATCTTCTTTTCAAATTTCCGCCGAGTTGTAACTTGTAAGTAGAAGGCCAAATAGGTCGTGTGTAAATTTTAATTAAATATTTTTTATATGAAGTGATCTTGACTACGTTTCATCAATTAACCATTGGTAAAAATTAAAACAGGAATTTTACAATTGTGTTTACAAGAAACATTATTAGTTGAACCTTGCAGCTTGTTCATTATTTTTATTATAAATACCTATAAATGTTTTTCATTATATAAATTATATCATATAAATTAATGTATCGAAGTCCGTGGAAAACGCAAAAGTAAGAGTATCAGAAAATCCAAAATCCTATAGTACAATGCGTAGCGAACGACTGCAAAATGTCTAACAAATGACAGCCAGTCATTCATTTTTTTCATCATGTCATCATTTGTTTTTAATATTTTTGCTTCTGGTCCTTTGTGCCATTGTAAAACACGTTCCTGCTCCAAAAGTCTATTGAAAATGAAAAATATAGTAAATTACTTTTACTTTTATAAAAAACTTATAGTAAAAACAATACTTAGTTACATAAACAATAAACAATTGACAACAGGATTAGTCTTTGACCTCTCAAAGGCCTTTGATTTCGTTTCACATGATATATTATTGCAAAAATTAGAAACAATTGGGATCAGAGGACTAGTACTTCAGTGGTTATCGTCATATTTAAATGGTAGACAACAATGTGTTATCATTGATAAAATAGATAAAAACAATAACTTGACATCTTATTCATCTGGATTTAAATATAATAAATTCGGTGTTCCGCAAGGAAGTATATTAGGGCCGATTCTTTTCCTATTATATATTAATGATATTATTGACATTACGAATCATAAATGTATTATATACGCTGATGACATTTCAATTATTGTGACATGTAATAAAAATAATAATACAATTAGAAATCATGAAGATGACATTAATAATACAATTGACACACTAATAAAATGGCTTGACATAAATAATTTGAAAATTAATCTAGATAAATCCCATTATATACAATTTAACAAATCTATCAATTCCAATCAAAATATGAAATTTAATATACCAAAACTAAAAGACGCTACATGTACAAAATTTCTGGAAATAACGTGAGATGCAGATATAAACTGGAAAGAACAAATAGATAACGTATGCAGTAGAATTAATAAGTTTGTTTATGTCCTTAAACAAATCAAAAACATTGTAAATATTAAAACGGCAATTACAACCTACCATGCATACGTAGAGTCTATTTTACGCTATGGACTTATAATATGGGGGAATGGTACTGACCGAAATAGAGCATTCGTTGCCCAAAAAAAATGTATTCGTGCAATATGCGGGATATCGCCAGGAGAATCCTGTAAACCGCTATTTAAAAGACTTGGTATATTACCCCTCCCGTCACTATACATTTATGAAGCTGGCTTGTTTGTTTTTAAAAATAAGTCATTATTTGTTAAAGCAAGTGATATATATCCTCGAAACCGACGTGACCCAGACAAACTTGTCCTAGATGTTATTCCTAGGCTCGTTAAATATAACAAAAGCTGCCTAAATATGTGTGTAAAAATATACAATAAAATACCTAATGAATTTAAATTATTAAGCGAAAGACTATATAAGAAACATTTGTATGATTGGTTAAAAATTGAATGCTTTTATGACTTAAAAGATTTTTTAGATTTAAATAATTATTAATATTGCCTAAACTTTTTAAAATTATAATTTGCATGCTATTATTAGCGAAACACGACTGCACTATATAAATTGTAACATCTTTTTATACCGTGTTTCTTGCAAATAAGGATTTATGATTTATGATTTATGAAAAAAACTCCCTAACATCAGATCGGAAAGTTGTATTTTCGAGCTATGATCTTTGGAGAAAAATATTTTATAAATAGGTTGATACTTAACTAAGTATATGCCTATTTATATTTTATGTATTTTATTTTGATTTTGACGGGGAAATAAAAACGGGGACACGGAGTACATAATGAGTGTTTTATTTTTCTTATAAGTGTTAATTTTGATAATTACAAATATTTAGTAATTAATAATTAAATATATTATAGAAGTTTATTTTAACATTTGACTTAAATATGAATTTAAACTTTATAATTTAAGTAAGGAAACTGTAAGAACCAGTTAAATAAGATTGCTCTGTTTAAAGGCCAATATGTTTATGAGGCTTTATCATGCTTCATGTTTATATTCTTTCATCTGTCTCTAAAAATTATAAAGTTATAATAAACTTATTATTATTTTAGCTGCATGAATTTTAAAAACATAATGATTTTAGCAGAGTAAAGTGCACCAAGTGTCTGAGGATACAGATGCACTTTCTATTCTCTCAGTCTCGGTACGTTAAGAAAATGGTCACTCATTCATGGACTGACCGTAGCAAGTGCAACATAATCTCGCAGATCTATTGATCCGCGCATCTATCATTTAACCACGAGTTCCTCTTCTCTGCAACTAACGGTGTAGGCGATGAACCACGCTGTTTCAACCCTCGGCACAATGTCGTCGGCCATCAAGCATGAATCGGGCATCGAGCGTTGTATCAAATACTATGGAATTTATACTATCGCATCTCATTCGCGAGCATCTAGTCTAGTGGCGCTTCAGGACCATTATTAAATATCTATACCTAACCACGCCAAAATTTTTATCATTGTGACTTGGGAATATAATCTGAAGTCCCGCTCAACCCCTTGAATAAAATTGCGTGATGCTATGAATATTGTATTAGTGTGACCGTGAGGCTGTGCGGTTGGTTAAGTAAGGTTATAAATTTATTTTGGTTGATAAATATATACTTAGTTGGGTTCATAATAGCTTAAAGAAGACAATCTCAAGTTTTTTTTAAATCTTTAATGTACTGTAGTGTAGATAAGCCCACACGACTTATATATTAATGTAAGAGCAATATAATTAATGATTTAGTAACAACAACACGTCTCTCTCTCATTTAACACTTGAAGCATTACATGGCGATCCTGCCAGGCGGTGCGATGTGATAATGCAAAAAAAAACGATTGACAAAAATAATATTACAATGGAATGCACGCAATACCGGCTGTGACGAAAAATAAATAAATATGAATACAAGAAGAAGCCACAATAATAATTTTATAGAAGCTGTCTGAAAATTAAAAAAATAATGTAATGTTGGGAATGAGGGCAAAAAAATAAAAGGAAATGCGAACAAATGAAGGAAGAATGGTAATCTCCCACTTATTTTAGCAGTATAAAGTATCGCAAAGGCGACTGAGAGACATCAGTCTTGTAATTCTACGAGTCTCATATTGTTATTATGCCCGTTGGGCTAAAACATTACCTCCACACGGAGATTCTGCCTAAATAAGACAAGTGATGTGGTACTCTATTCGTGTAGTAGTTCTTCTAGTGTAAGGAAAATCGTGTTGCTGAGAGGCTGCCCTGTATTACATCGAGAGGAGTAGTGTAGCTGTTGCTTTGTATATCTTGGTGTTAGCATGTAATAATGTCCTTCACGTTACACGAATGTGTGAGTGTGACTGGTACATATTACGGTTGGTCGAACAGTATTTGCTCTATACTGAATGTGTAAGTGCTGTACGCTGTTTTATTCCTAATAATGATTAATTGCGTAAGCAAGAGAGCAAGTTGAACATCCACTCTCACACTTTTATTATTTTTAACAATTAACCTTCAGAGTAAGTTCTAATACAAGTAACATTCTTTTATTTAAATAATTTTGAGAATAATTTTTAACATCAGAAGTGGCATAGTTTCTTAAATCAGAAGGGGATAAAGATCTCTGTTACCGTCCACATATAATCTTTGAATGGTGTGAGGGTTATTAAGTTTGTGAAGAACTACGATGCGACTCGTGTATCATATTATCGCCCTTGTTTTTATGTAAAATTCCGTAATCAAATTTGCTGTTCTGCTTACACGTATCATTAAAGTGTAAGTAAATGTATAAAGTGAAATGTTTTAAGCCAAAAGTTAAATCTCTTTGTTTGATTTATATTAAAAGTACCCGCGAGTACTTTCATTGTTTCTTAACGTACCCAAATATATTAACAAATTTCGAAAGAAATGCTGGAGGTATAGACGAGTTATAATTTTGCATTCTGTGGAAATTTAACTTGCTCGAGTTTTGTTGTAATTTAATAGTTCGTGTGAAATATGATTTGCGTGGGCTATATTTTAAAGTTCAAAACGTATAGTGATTTAACTATTAATAAATGTTTAACTTTAACGCGCTGTGAATTGAAAAATGAAGTAGCCTTTTTGTATTCTAACATGTTGATAAGTGTTATAGATTACTTCGAATATCATGTAGTCGACAAAATTGGGGTTTGATGTCGAGAGGTTCGTAGGAGTCGCTACAACATTGATCAATGAGGAAGATGTCGTGACGCCTAATTGAACATGGCCAGGTGCGGCCGAGCCCTGGTAAGCTTAAGGCTACACTGCTACAGCCTACAACTTGTCGGCGGATCTTGCGGCAAGATAACTCAAGCGGCCGCCAAGATCATGGTACTTTGGCGCGGCAAATGGACACCCGACGCTTGTTCAGTTTTCGTTGCGAGTGGTGAGCCACGTCACGTGGATATTTATCGGGCAGAGACTGTTAAATGATTGTTACAATTTGATATGTAATATGTTCATACAGTTGCTCTTTATATTTGCAATGTGTGTAGTGGCTAACGCCTCTTTTTTTTTTTTTTTTTTTTTTATAGTAGAGGGGGCAAACGAGCATGCGGCTCACCTGATGGTAAGTGACTACCGCCGCCCATGAACAACTGCAACACCAGGGAGGGAATTGCAGATGCGTTGCCGGCCTTTTAAAAAGGAGTACGCTCTTTTCTTGAAGGTCCCTAAGTCGTATCGGTCCGGAAAAATCGCTGATGGTAATCGATTCCACAAGGAAGTCGTGCGAGGAAGAAAACATCTTCTAAATCGCACAGTGGTGGACCGCCAATCATCCAGATGGTGTGGATGGTATCGGGAGTTCTGCCGCGATGTGCGTTCGTGAAATTTGGCGGCTGGGATTAATCCGAACAATTCCTCAGAGCACTCCCCATGGTAGATGCGAAAGAAAATGCAAAGAGATGCAACATCTCTTCGCAGCGCCAATGAGTCGAGCCGATCGGAAAGAACTCGGTCGTCGACGATTCGAGCCGCTCTGCGCTGGATGCGGTCAAGTGGAAGGAGCTGGCACTGGGGAGCCCCTGCCCAGAGATGGGAACAGTATTCCATGTGAGGCCGAACCTGCGCCTTGTAAAGTTGCAGGCGGTGTGCCGGCATGAAATACTGTCCCGCTCTGCTGAGCACGCCAAGCTTTTTAGAGGCCAATTTGGCCTTCTCTTCCAAATGACCACGAAACTGCACGTCACTCGATATGTCGACGCCGAGGATTCCGATACTGGCTGAGGCAACCAGGGGAGTGCCTTGAAACTGAGGAGATACGACAAAGGGGTTCTTTTTAGCGGTAAACGCGCAAACTTGTGTCTTCTGAGGATTAAACTGGACTAGATTTAGTCGCCCCCAGTTCGAGACTTTGTCCAGCAAAGACTCGACTTCAGACACAAGTTTGTTCCGGTACTCGGAGACGTTTTCCCGAGAAATATTAGCACGGCCGGTGTATAGAGCATCACCAGTGCTGTCATCCGCATAGCAATGAATGTTACCAGTTAGCAACATAACATTGATATGCAGAAGAAACAGCGTTGGTGATAGCACACAGCCTTGTGGAACACCAGCGTTAATAGGCTTGTAGTCAGAACATGCACCGTCTACAACAACCTTGATGCTCCGATCTGCAAGGAAGCTGGTGATCCAATTGCACAATTTCTCGGGAAGCCCATAGGAAGGGAGCTTCGAAAGAAGCGCTTTGTGCCAAACCCGATCGAAGGCCTTCGCAATGTCCAGACTAACGGCCAACGCCTCCCCCTTGGACTCTACTGCCTCCGCCCATCTATGGGTCAGGTAGACCAGAAGATCACCAGCTGATCGACCCCCACGAAAACCGTATTGGCGGTCACTAATCAGCTGGTGATCCTCAAGGTACCGGATGAGCTGGCAGTTGATAATGGTTTCCATTATTTTGGAGAACAAGGAGGTGATCGCGATAGGCCTATAGTTGGACGGGTCTGAGCGGTCGCCTTTTTTAGGGATCGGGTGGACAAAAGCTGTCTTCCATGAATTCGGGACTACGCCTTGGGAGTACGCCTCTGCATGCAGTTGCCTTTTGTAATGCGAAGATCTTGAGCAGTTGCCTCCTTCCTTCTGGAATATGTGGTAGGATCATTCTTCCACATAGCTGCCGTTTTTGCAATGTGTGCAATGGTTTGTGAGTGCCATGTCACACAGTTGCCGTTTCTTAAGAGAATGTGTGGGCAACTTCTTCTCCGCTCGCATGATGTGGTAGACAGTCGCGCTCTTTAAAACATTTACTTTAAAAGTCTCTTATGTGAAATTCTGTTTCAAATTTAAAGCATAAAGGCGTATTCTAGTTGATACATGATTTGTGAAGTGTAGTTGTGATTCGTACGTACATTTTAATAGAAGCATAGTATAGGCAAAATTTTAAGATTATATTCGTTATACCCACAGTGATAATAAAATGTTGCGTTTACCGTCAGAAAGGAAATTCGGTTCACAACCAGAACTGTCAAAAGAAAACATAACTCCTGATAATAAAATAACAAGAAAACGCAAACATCACCATGATCAGGATGACTTTTCCGCACTACATTCCGAAATATTTTCTATGTTATCGGCAATGAAAAATGAACAAGATACAAAATATCAACAAATTAACCTTGTGTTGGAAGAAGTGAAGACACAGAATACGGAGATATTAAAATCTAACACACAAATTGAAAAAAAACTCGAACTGACAAATTACTTATACAATGAACTTAAAGGTAAATTTGAAGCCTTGGCTATGGAACATCAGCAAGCGCTGACAGTAATTAATAGACTGGAGATGCAGTCAGAAGAAATACAACGAAAACAATTTAGCTCGACCCTAGAAATAACCAATCTTCCTAGTAAGTTTATGATTAAACCTGATGAAGTGATTTCAAAAGTACACAGTTCACTAGGTATCACCGTACAACCGAACTTAATCCGACATTGTCATGTCATAACAAAAGGCACCAAAAAATCCGTAATTGTTGATTACCAGTCTACAAATGTACGAAATGAAGTGCTCAGAGCTGTGAAGATGTATAATAAACATAATAAAAATAAGAAGCTGGATACTACAATTATCTTCCCTCAAGAAAAAGCTGAGCCATTGTATATTTATGAATTACTAACGGCTAAGTCAAAGAAACTCAACTTCATGACACGTAATTTACAGAAAAATCATAACTATAAATATCGTTGGATATCCAATGGTAAGATATTTATTCGAAAAGAAGATGGGTCTCCAGTTATTCATATTATGTCTACTGATCAAATTACTAAATTGGAAAATGTCTCTGCTTTATGACTAATCATAATGATAATGAAAAAAGCTACACATGTTTATCTTTTCCATATTATAGATAGTAAGTTTGTATTCTTTATCGTTAGTTGTAAATTTTTTATTTTGGCATATTTCTCTATATATTTGAATTTTACTATTTGCACTACTATATGCTTTTTTTCACTTACTTTTAACCACAGTTTCTTTTTATTACATCCACACCCAACTTTCATATGTAACACATTTACTCTTCTTTTTAATCAATCATGCTTTAGTACTGAGAACTTTGAGATTAAGTCAAACAAAAATAAGAAAGTTTCGTCTATTTACAATTGCTATTCGATACATCATGTAAAATTATATTATTACTATAATAATGGCTAATCCAATTATTTTGAATAAAGACATTGATGATGATATCAATGTCGGAAAGGCAGTTGTAGTAGACAAACCGGAAGACTGTAAAAAATACTTCGTATGTTCGAAAAGTAAACTCACATTTTTGTCACAAAACATCAGAAGCCTAAGTAAAAATTATGATAACCTACAAATATTGTTAACCCAATTGGCTGTTAACTGGGACTTTATTATTTTAACGGAATGTTGGCTTTCTAAAATTGAAACTGTTCCTTTTATTAATGATTACAAATACTATATGACACGAAATAACTTGAATCAGAATGATGGAGTAGTAATATACGTTAAACAAGACTTAAATATAAAAGTGACAGAACCTGATGTTATCAAGGATGCTACATGCTTACTTGCTACATTAAAAGATGAATATGCATTTGTGTGTATATATAGATCCCCGTCATTCAAAAACATAGACACCTTTCTTTCTTCTTTAGATCTGTTATTACTAAACTTGAAATGCTTTAAGAACATAATCTTACTTGGAGATTTAAATATTGACATACAGCCAGCATCTAATGATAGAAGATCATCAGACTATTTAGATGTCCTTGCTTTGCACGGTCTGTTACCGACACATTCGTTGCCCACTCGTGAAATTAATTGCCTTGATCACTGTTGTATTAAAACGAAATTCCAGACTACAACTATAGTATGTAGCACTACAATAACGGATCATCATACTGTAGTTCTTTCAATATCGACTAATAGTATATTTGATAAGTTTAAAAGAGAATTAATAAGTACCACAACAAAATTTCATAGGGCTGCCAAAGAGCTTGCGAATTTTGACTGGAATACAATTTTAAGTGTAACTGATCCTAATGTAGCGACGTGTAACTTTTTATCTATTGTAAGTTCTGTCTTGACTAAATTTACTACCATATGCAAAACATCTAACAGAAAAAGATTACTAAAACCTTGGATGACACCAGGGTTACTAAGGTGTATAAAAAATCGAGATAGATTACACCAAAAAATGAAATCTGACCCTCTAAATACTATTCTTAAGATAACTTACATACGATATCGAAATACTTGCAATAACTTGCTAAAAAAACTTAAAAATTCCTATGAAAGATCAGAATTATTGAAAACTCAAGGTGATACCAGAAAACAATGGAAGAACATTAGACGTATTTGTAACTTACATGAGAAAAAGGAAAGCTGTTTCAACCTTCTCCGAGTTAAATCAACTATTTTAGACTCGCTGAATTGTGCTAATCATTACTTTGCTACCACTGGAAATCGATTAGCCGAAAATATTTTTCAAAGAACTACAACTTCTGAAAGCAAGCTTAGTAAAAGTATAATTTCTTCATGTGCCTATCCTCATTCATGCGTACTTCTTCCCACTGATGAACATGAGATTATTCTTACTCTTAAAACATTGAAAACCACCTCTTCGGCTGGCTGGGATGGCATTCCGTCACATTTCTTGAAAACATATTCATATATTTTTGCTACTCCAATTACGTATATTGTCAACCTATGTCTATCACAAGGAGTTTTTCCGAATGCTCTTAAAAAATCAATCATCATACCTCTATACAAGAAAGGGGACAAAGACGACATATCAAACTATAGACCAATTTCTATTCTTCCATCGCTATCAAAAGTGTTAGAAAAGATTATTAACAAGAGACTCACAAATTATCTCGAGAAATTTAAACTACTGCCCACTAACCAATTTGGATTTAGACAGTATAGGTCGACTAATAATGCTTTAGAAGAATTAGTTTCTTATGTTGTTGATAGGATAGATGATGGTGAAAAATGTATTAGTATCTTTCTGGACTTGGCCAAGGCTTTTGATACAGTCTCTATCCCTATCTTAATGAAAAAACTAGAAATTATTGGTATACGTGGCACACCCCTAAAACTATTTAGTGATTACATGTCAAATAGAAAACAAGTTCTAAAAATTGAAGGAATGTTTAGTTCAGAATCCAGCATCCAGTTTGGTGTGCCGCAGGGTAGTATCCTGGGACCTACGTTATTCTTGATCTATATAGATGGTTTATGTAGATTGGAGCTTAAAAACGGAAAAATACTCAGTTATGCGGATGATACGGTTCTCACCTTTAGTTCTAAGTCATGGTACACTACTTTTAAAATTGCGGAGGAAGGTCTTAACACTGTTAGCAAGTGGCTGGATAATAATTTACTTACCTTAAACATTGATAAAACTCAGTATATTGCGTATGGAATAAGGTCTAACTCATTACCCAAACGAGACACATATAACATTAAATGTCACAACTGCTTTAACAAATTAAATTGTGTGTGTAAGAATATTTCGAGAACAGATTCTGTCACATATCTAGGTGTAATTTTAGATCAACATTTAAAATGGGATAAGCATATAGATACTATGTCTAGAAGGGTTCGACGCCTAACTTATATCTTTAAGAATCTGCGCCATGTATGTTATAAAGAATTGCTTATCTCAGTTTACCATTCATTTTGTCAATCAATATTACAATACTGCATAATATCATGGGGCGGTGCATGTAAAACTCTTTTACTTAAGCTAGAACGTGCACAAAGAACGGTATTAAAAACTATGTCTTTTAAAAATTATAGGTATCCAACTCATAATCTCTATAAAGAAACTAACATTCTTACTGTGCGACAACTTTTCTTAAAGCAACTTATATTACGGCAACATAAACAGCCCTCTGTGAAATCTTCTGGAAACCGTAGAGAGGATTTAGTTTTCAACATTCCTAAATACAAAACAAAATTTGCTCATTCTTTTTGTAAATTTCTTGGCCCACTAGTTTACAATAAAATTAATAAACAAATAAACATTAAGAAAAAACAGTACTTATCACTTAAAAAACATTTAAATACCTTTTTCAAAAAACTGAACTACGAAGAAACAGAAAACCTCTTAAAGTCGTTAACCTAAGAATGAATTGAAAAACATACACTACACACCATAACACACAAATAACACACCATTTTTATTTATGTATACATTTATTATACATTAATTATATTAATATTAGCGTATAACTACAAACGAATCACACTCAGTTAATCTCCATAGACATTTTATGTAAATTAAACTATATGAAATGATCCATATACTTATTACTTTATATATCCTAGCTTTATAGTTACTGATTCAAATGTTTGGGGAGGTTGGCTAAATGAAGAAAAAAAAATATATATAGGAAAAGAATTAACAAAGCATCGGTAAGTTTTGCATGTACTATGTTTTAGTAAAATCACTTATTATTTTGTATAAAAAGAACACAATCTGCCTTCAAATTTTGTATTTGTTTATCGCATAAGTCTGTTGATGTAACATTGTTTAATTACTTCATAACGGAGAATACTGCATTACTGTGATACGGTTTTTTTCTATAAAATCAGTACAGAATGTAGGGTTTCTAATATGAGTTTAAGCAAATTACATTTTACGAAAAACTTAAAGTTGCGACAAGCTATGTTAGATTTGATTTGTTTGTGATTTGTATATTATGTTTCTTCTTAATAATAAATAATAATAATAATAATAACTTTCGACGCCTCGAATTCTATGGTTCGCAATACTTTTGTTTTCATTTGTTTTAATTTTTAATTTTGCAAAGCAGATTATTTATTTGTTTCATGCACCTAAAACGTTTTACATCTGTTTCAATCTTTAATTACTTTGAATACCTATTTTGCGAGACCTGTGTTGGATATACTTAAGTACATGCTTATCTGACGTAGTTGTTTCAATGTCTTTTGCTTTTACTGTTGTGTACTTCAAATTTTACATTAAAACTACCTTGAGTAAAATCCAATATGAATAAAGTTTCAGGTACTAGTTAACGCTAACTTTGTGCTTATGTTAACAGCCACTGTGAGGTATGCAAACTTGGTGCCTATGCCTATAATGTTGAAGTTTGGACAGCTCGCTGGTGCGAGTGTAGCACAGCAGCTTGCTGGCACTGATGCAGCGCAGCGGCTTGCTGGCGCTGATGCGCCGTAGCGGCTTGCTGGCGCTGATGCAGCGCAGCGGCTTGCTGGCGCTGATGCAGCGTAGCGGCTTGCTGGCGCTGATGCGGCGCTGATGCGGCGCTGATGCGGTGCAGCGGCTTGCTGGCGCTGGTGCGGCGCAACAGCTCGCTGGCTCGAGTGCAGTGAGACTGCTCACTGGCGCGAACGCAGCGGAACCGCTCGCTGGAGCGCGTTTAGCTGAGGGGCCTGTACCTTTAATGCATAGTACGATCTGTGCCTTGTGCGCAGTGTTCCTTGGAAAAGATTGTGTTATATATGACGTGCGTTAAGCTCTAGTAGGAAGCGTTGTATACTAAAATCTGATTTGGAGCACTTTTTTTTTCAATTCTGTTAAAATTTAGTCTGTATGAAATGTATTCAAGAGCTCGCTCATTGCGTGCTAACACTTGGTAAAGATTTGAAAACAAGAGTTTATCGTTTCTTGGTCAGAAAGGGCTGAGACTGAAAAGTTACATGAAACCATTAACGAGTGTTTGTTTGTGTGTGCTTGCCCCATGCTTATTTGGAGAGTAAGTAGTTACACATGTGTCAGAAATAGCTAACGTGGTGCTTTCTTTCTGAAAGAGTAATATTGAGATACGCTGACGTTGTGCCCCGTTGTGGAAATTTTACTTGCTCGAGTTTTGTTGTAATTTAATAGTTCATGTGAGATATGATTTGCGTGGACAACATTCTTTTATTTAAATAATTTTGAGAATAATTTTTACCAAAGACCGAAATTCAAGTAACGGCAGATTTATTTAAAAAGGAAGCAGCGGTTGTACTTTTGCAAACTACGTCCAGAACAATATGAAAATTGAACCAAAAGGAACAAAGAAGAAAATTAGAGGTAACATCGATACAGTGAATTTTTGTCATTTATTTTTAAGATTTTTTAAAAAAGTTTTAACTATTATAAAAAAGTTATGTTTTTAATAATTTTTATTTAATATATGAATTTGAATTTAATAATCAGATGCTTCACGATTTACTTGATATTTTATATATTTATTACTATATCTAGAAAAAATCATAATGCAATATTAAAAATTACGTTACCGTTTTAAGCACTCATGTACTCGTATGTATGTATTAAGGCACAAGACGATTTTATATTAAATTTCATTCGGTTATTGTTTATTGTTTTATATTATTTTTATTACTGTGCAGGACACAATACAAAAACGAATGAAATAATATAGTAGATTACATTTTTAAATTTACCATTTTTAGTTATTTTTTTTTAATTTTTACTATTTTTATCATTAGTTAAAATAACACCGATGAAATTTTCGTTGTGATTTTTTTCTATAGTAAATTTTAATTAAATGTAAGGTATTCAAATTGAAAAGGGTTAAAAAATTCGGTATTATTAATAAGTGTTAGGTTTTCTTCTCTTTTATAAAGGCAGTGACTTTAAAGTTATATAATAACCTACTTAAAAATTAAAATTGTTCTTTTGAATGTCAATAGTTAAGTAAGTCATTAATGTTTTGTTGTGTAAAGTTGATAAGTGTTATAGTGATGATTATTATTATTTTCTGTAAACGATATAGTAAATATCATACCTCTAGCAATCGTTTTCGATCCAGGTAAAAGAAATGTAACTATCTAAAATTCTGTATAATAAATAAGAAATTTAAAATAATCATTTTACTTGTGTCCATATATGTATGTCATAACATTGTTTAAGTTCATTGAGGTAATATGTTACTACGTAACTAGAGTCGCCGCTTCCCAGTAAATTCGCGTCCCGATTACACCCCACCACGCTTCTCGATGACGTCGGTCATAGATTAATAAAATAGAGGTGATATGTACATTTTACATTACTTACTTTACATAAAGTATTGAAATAAATGCATTTTTATTTATTTTTTCATTATCCACCTACAAAATATTGACTGCTAAATATGTATACTTAACCCATAAAAAAATAAAATGAAAAATCTTAATTAATAAAAAATAACATTTAAATAAAATAAAAAATTGGAAATTTCGTAACAATCCAATTTTCTCTCTTGTCATGACTTACACGTGGAAACCTTAAAGATATATTGAAACATCAAATGTAAAAAAAAAATTACACACAAATAAAACATTATTGTAGTAGAATATTTATTTCACGTTCTTTTTATCGCGTTATAAAAATGAGACAAGAGTGTTTACAATAAAATAGTAAATACTATAATAGAAATTATAAAAAAAAAAGAACAACATTAATATAGGTAATGACTTAACTAAAAAAGAGTTGCCGCTTCTGCGCCATAGGAGCATTAATCCATGCTCGTTCTTTTTTATCTCTCTCGCGCTTACGTAATAGTAGCGCGTGCAAGCGAGTGAGCAATTATGGTTTATTTAATTCTTTCAAATCACAGAAAATTTACCTATATTACACGAATTTTACTTAATAATATATTAATTACCTATGAAATGTCACTCCTTCAGATTTGGATGCATTTCTAGAACAATTTTTACAGTATCTGAGTACGCAATACGGCATAACTAATTATTTAGTAATCTCTGCACCGTGTATCTCGGTCTCTCACTAAACAGCGAATGAGGTCCATTGAGGAGCGTGCACCAATGTTTTGTAGAACACAGTGCTTGTTGGTAGTAGCGACTCTAGTTACGTAGTAACATATTACCTCAATGTTTAAGTTATATTAAAATTAGGTGATCATATGTAATCGCAGATGTTTCCATATACGTAGGTACTTTGGCAATTAAAACAAAGGTGTCTCAAATCGCCTGCGCTGCTGGGAGTGGGATTACAATCTGTATTTTGATCTGTCTTTTGTTATGTGATTAAGTTATTGTTATTGAAAATGATTACATTGCTTTGACTTATTTGTTCTGTATCTTAATATAAAATGTAATAATTTATTTTCGGTTTTATATTTATTGAACATTCAAATCATAAACTTTAAAATTTTATAATTCATTATTTTCTGAGAAAATGGTATTGTTAGTTTTAATGTGGATTATGAATAATTACTTCGTTCAAAAGGATTAAAAATATTAATTATATTATGTATACAATTAATTAATTTAAATTTTATTTGGCCCATATTGTGAGCCTCAATCCCTGACCGATAAAGATGTAACTAAATAATACGAGACTATTTTATGATATAAATTTGTAAAAGATGTGAGTAAATTTTTGGCTAAGTTACGGAATACGTAATTATAAATGAAAAATATTAATAGTGTGTAAGTGTGAGAGTAGGGTAAAGAAAAATTATCGGAGGTTAGCATATCCACATACAATCTGCTTGATCAGCTGAGAGTTTGGAAAACCTAATAACCGATTAATTTTTAAGGTGGTTCTGACACTATCAAATACGGAATAAGTTTTAATGTATTGTTAATGCGGTGATTGAGAATTTATTATGAATTGTATAAGAATATTATCCATAAAATTAATCATGTAAGTACGTGAGCTTTGTACGTGAAAATTATGGTACCAATAAATAATGATTAATAAATACTATAAATATAAAGAAATAAATAGAAATAAAACAAAAGTGGACCTGCATAAATAAGTAATGGAGAAATACGGGAATGTCAATCACTGGTAAAGCATATAGTCCTCGAGCAGGGTATGTTTCCATGATTGGATGATAAAATCGGGAGTAACGGGTAGGTAGGGAACAATACCTTCAACATAAGTAAGATGTGATCAAGTTTACTCATATTTGTACTGTTGGAGACCAGAGATGTCTTAGATTTGTTACCCTTGATAATGGTACATAGAGGTCACATCCTTCATTGCATCATAGTGTGAACTTAGTTTTCCTCTGTGACAATTGTTGGAGTCCTTTTATAATTAACTAAAACGTAGACCTCAAGGTTGTCGCACAACCCAAGGCACAGTATACCTTGATAAAGTATGATTAAAAAAGTTTATGTACCAATATAATAAAATTAAATTAATGTAATGAAAATGTAATATAATACCCAAGTAAATGGGGGGCCCATATTTATAAAGTACCCGCGTGATAAATATCATAAAATAAAATATAAATGATGTGAATTAATACTCCGATTCTCGGTATCTAATTAATAAATAAATATATAAAGCTAGCTAAAGGTCAAAAATATTAATAAATAAAATAAAGTACGTACCTACAAGAATTATGAAAAAAAAAACAAAAGGCCTGATAATCGAAAACAAAATATATGAGAGTAGTGTTAGTATGAAAGTAATTAACATGCAAGGATATGAGAACAATTAAAATGAAGTAATAAGGGAATCCCTGAACAAAACTAAATATGTGATAAAATGACAAAATGGATGACTTGGTGACTAAATGGCTGAGATATCGTACAAATAAATTGTAATTGTTCGCCAATGTATTACGTAAAGTAATAATCCCTGATTTTGACAAATAAGTGTGCACACTTACCGTAACAATTCGTTGACACAGACATATGTTATACATATGTATGTCTAAACTGAATGAGGCCTATTTTAACCTAACTTGACTTACTAGTAATTTGTTTATTAGATTGGAAGTATAATTGTTTAATTAGAATAGGAATATTATAAAATGTAAAAAAAAAATATATTTTTTTAATATTTTTGTCGGTGGGAGGTGTAGTGTAGAGTAGCCCACAGCCCACACTACATTACTAATGTAAGAGCAGTATAATTACAGATTTAGTATCAACAACACGTCTCTCTTTCATTTAACACTTTTAAAACATTACAGTACCACTGTTTTATAATGTATAAAAATTGGTCTCTTTTTTTATCTAAAGTTTTGCAAGTTAAATTTTTGAAGTCTTAATATAATAATATTATACTTACTGGTACAGATAATGTAGAAATGATTTCTTTTAATAATTTGTTTTTATTCTACTTTTTCTTTTATACTTTTCAAGAAAATATTTGCTGCAAATTTGCAAATTCTTTGGATTCCAACCAACCCATCCAATTAACATAAACCATTTTTTCTAATTATAGAATCCGGAGGGAATCTGTTTGACAAACGGCAAAATAAAATTACGTTTTAGAACGCAAACCGAGAATTTAGTAACCGTGGTCACTAATCACCTCGAAAACAGCTGGGCTGATCTTGATGAACACTCACAATTGGAAGCGGTAAGTGGCACTGTTGTTGAGATAGTGCGATCGTGGAGTCGTGCGAAGCCGGGGCGGTTCGTTCGTCAGCATATAAGTGTATAAGTGTGTCTGTCAAGATTTACTATTAATATTAACTCACGTAACTATTCGTTTCTAAATTTTGCGAACCGAATATTTGCAATGTAATATAATTATCACCATCACTTGATTTTGAAAACAAATTTAATTGATCGTTCGAATAATAATAAGTGTAGCTCTATTTTCGTAATTAAAATAAATAAATAAACAAGAACAAGCCTATCGATGTCGATTGTTGCTAACGTTACGAACGAAATCACTATAAATTAAAGACTTCGTGTCTTCTAAACTAACATCACACATAATAAATACTACAATAGGGATGTTATTTTGTTAGTAAGTCAGAAAATACGAGTGTATTTACTCTCATATTCGGCATAGTATAAAGAGACCTAAGATGATCACTTGACATTTCTTTTCACACGCATGAATTACACGCAACATCTTTCAATAGATTTCTCTCTCTTTGCCTTATTTGAAAAGTAGAATAGGAAAAAGCGAGGAAAGTATATATATATACTGCAGGTCAGGGTCAGGTTGTATGTTTAACAAAATATGATTCGCGACCGCAACGAGTATGTATTTACAGAGTTATAGTCATTATAATCATCAATACAACACTCTAAGTTCGTATTATCCCATTGTATAGCTATTTCCAGAAAAACTCATTCAAAGGGATAATATGAACTTACAGGGCTGTATTGGTGATTTTAATGATAATAATTCTGTAAATACTGACATGCAAATTCCAAAAAACGCAAGAAAATTTGAATTTCGCGGGCCACCCTGGAGCTTCCACCTTAAGTGAGAAGACATTAAATACACTGATCATAGCAGTATTAAGAATTACTATCTAAATAGCTTGGCTGTCATTATACCATTTATCAAAGAATAATTCCTTAAAATTCCAATTTGTTAAAACGCTGACAAGCCTCAAATGGACTCCTTGACAAAAAGCTGAGTTATTAATTAATTCTTAGGAAATTAGTCTTATCGGGTAATTTATCCAAGCGGATTATTTAAGTTGATAATAATTTATCTCAACGATTAAATGATTAATGAAGCCCAATATACAGTATTCCAAACTTTAGTATAAATATTATTTTTAGATATCATTCAATAGTCTGTAAAGATTCTACAATGCGTGCGACACTTTTACTGTTGGCTTTGGGCTTAGCTGCTGTAGCAGGTGATCAAATAAAATTTTCGATAATGGATTATGTTATACCGTTATACAAATGAAACTTTATTTAGAAGTCACGTTTAAATTTTCCTCATTATTTATTAACTCGCTAAAATTGTACCGCGAATTCGTTGGGTAAAACTTAAAAAAAAGAACTTAGGAGATATAGTGGCCTTGACAACTAGTTCAGTAATAGAAAAACCTTTTTAGTTATTTGCTATTATCTCAAAAACCATGTGCGATGTTTTAAAATAGAAATTGAAATCTAATAATTTTAGTAAAAGGCTAGTGACCTTATAACTTAATACTCATAATTATGTTTTATGTGGTGTTGATGTAAAAAAAATTGTTACAAATCGTAATTGCATTAAAACTTCAAGACAGATGATAAAGTAAAATCAAGAAAATTTAGTTCAAATCTTTTTTAGGATTTTTTTAGTTAATGAGGTAGTCATCAAAAACTATATAAAAATTCTCCATATTTTTTTAATAAAATATACGCTAGATCAGTTATGGCTCTATCTGTTTGTGAACTTTCATCACAATCAGTTCCGTCATCAGTCGGGAAAGGTATTTCTTTTAAAAGTAGTAACACGTGTTACAATATAATAAAGTTATTTCGATTGAAAGTTATAATAAGATTATATTATATTACTACGATTATGTCATAGGTTTAGTAGTTTAGTGGTGCTACTGCTGATCTTGTCAGGTTCAGTTCCCACAACACAAAATCAGTTATTGGGGTTTTCTGTTGAAAAGTTGTAAAGAAATTCTCAGGAGTAACCTGGAGTCAAAAAATTGACGGTGTTTCACGCCCGTGCCGTGTTTTATCACGTAAATCTGTAGGTTTTTTTATAGGATAGGGTGACAAACGAGCACACAGTCCACCTGATGATTGCTGCAACCCATAGACATCTATATTTATCCTCAATAAAGAAACAAAATGCAGATGCATCGTCACCCGTAAGGATTAAGATGGAATGCCTCTTTTCCAGTAAAAAGGTTCTCCGGTTTTTTACACTCACCATACGAAACAGAGCAGTGTCAAGCTGCCATTTTACGCTGGTATTCGGTGAAAGCGTGGTCCTTCCCCGGTCGAGCCGACCAATTCGTGCTACAACTATAATACTAATATAGCTGAAGCATGGCTCTACCACGTACTGCGCCTGATCTCGGTCTGGTTTTGTCGGATTGCCATTTCATCAGACTATGACAGTAAGACTAGCCGCCGTGACCGAAATTCGGTCTGGAAGACATTATTATTATACTAAATCATGTACGTACGTATGTATGCATGTATGTATAGAATA
Organism: Parnassius glacialis; assembly: GCA_033319125.1. Lineage (NCBI taxonomy): Eukaryota > Metazoa > Arthropoda > Insecta > Lepidoptera > Papilionidae > Parnassius > Parnassius glacialis. The sequence goes on along the minus strand of JAVANC010000013.1, from coordinate 15,184,304 downwards.
AAATAAAATATAATAATTTTTAATCAATATTCACATAAAAAGTAATTTTTAACTTTTACCTATAGTTCGGAAAAAACCACTGTCCTGGGAAGAACCAGCAAGAAACCCAGCGGGACTTTTTGTTTTAAAAAGCGTAACTTACAATATTATATTTAAACAATTGTTATGAAAACATTTAGAAACAACATGGTAGCGATCAGCTCACAGGGGTTATCAATCGTGTACTCTATAGTAGTGTAATAACCCTCACTAAAAAATTTTTGCTTAATAAATATTTTAAACCTTTTGATAGAAAAGGTCTGCATATTTTCTGGGACTTTGTTGTAAAAGCGTATACATTGCCCCATGAAGGAATTAGTGTCTCCTTGGAGTCGAGTAGCTGGTATTACTAACTATATGTCTAACTAAATGTATGTATGTCTATTTGTAGGTACACTTTTTAGCAGATTGTTTGCGTTTTACTTATATACAGATACATGATTTTAACGTTTAATATTTGTTTACAGCCGTCCCTAAAAATCCACAAAAAATTATTGGTGGTTCAACGACAACTATCGAACAATATCCTTTCGCTGCGGCTCTTCTCTATTCTAGGTCTGGTTCTACTTACAATCAAGCTTGTGGCGGCACCATATTAAACAACAGGGCTATTCTTTCTGCTGCTCATTGTTTTGCGTAAGTTAATTTAAAAATTATATGGTTGTCTTTGTAGTCGTATGTCAGCCCAATAAAGAAAGATAGATGGATCTCTGCAAACAATTCAAGTGACGCGGAAACTTTGCTCATCTTCTTGACACGCAGACTCGTATACATATTTTTTTCTTTCTTTATCAGACCGTAGAAGTTCTCCTAATGCTCCCATATTCTCCCATGTCGTCGGCAGCAAAAATAAGTTTGGCATAGTTTTGGTTTAGTTTTTACATCGTATGAATGACCAAGCATGTTATTCTAGTTGTTGTAGTTCTAGTAGTATTCTTCTAGTTCATGCTCAAAAGTTTTTTTTTGCACTCACACCTCACAAAACGATGTTGTAAAAGTGTGGAAATGACGAAATATCAATAACCTTTGTATGATTAATTTGTTACAGTGGTGACAGCCCGAACAATTGGCAAATGCGATTGGGTTCCACCTGGGCCAACAGTGGTGGTCAGGTCTATCGTACAAACCAGATCATCTCTCACCCCAACTACAGTTCGCGCACTAACGATAACGACGTCGCTATTTTACGTTCCTCATCCACTTTCTCGTTTAGCAACAGCGTCGGCGCTGCAGGCATTGCTGGTCCGAATTACAATATTGGGGACAATCAAGCTGTTTGGGCTATCGGATGGGGTACCACTTCCGTAAGTTTTTCTTTACTTTTAAGTATTTGTGTAAAATTAAAAGTAAATTCTTATCAATTACCGGCTTTTAGAATTTATGTTAAGGAACAAACTTTTTTCTGTTTGTTGATAAAGGAATTAAAATATAAATTAATAAGATAGTTAAAGTTACATCCTATATAAGCGATACGGGCAGCAGCATCTTCCATACAACAACTTAAAATACAAAAGCTGCGGTTACCAAACCGACTGCCAAGCGTGGCTAAATACGGCTAATATCTACTTTATGAAGCAACCTATGGGGGAGTAATAACAACTAATAATTAATAATATTTATGTTCATCAGAGTACTTTTGACGGGCTGTAATGATCATAATGACATATCTTCTAAATATCTTTATTTCTCAGTCATGCAGATGTTCTCTTGATGTTTTACTTTCAAGTACGTAGTAAACCGGCACTTAAAATTGAAATAAACGATTTCACTGATGCTGACTGGGCTCGAACTCAGTTTGTGTACTGTAAAGTTCACAGCGACCTCTTAGTCCCTGAGCTACCATGGCTGTTATCATAATATGAATTATTGAACAGATTGTCAACGATTTCGACGTAAAAATTATAAATTTAATACAATTCATGTTATTTTAGGTTGGTGGACGTCCTTCTGAGCAATTACGTCACGTTGAAATATGGACCGTGAACCAGGACACATGCAGAAGCCGTTACAGATTGTTAGGTTTAACTATTACTGACAACATGTTGTGCTCTGGTTGGTTGGATGTCGGCGGTCGCGATCAGTGTCAGGGTGACTCAGGAGGTCCTCTCATCCACAACAAAGTGATCGTTGGTGTGTGTTCTTTTGGATACCAGTGCGCACTCGCTCGTTATCCTGGTGTTAATGCTCGTGTCTCGCGCTTTACTTCTTGGATCCAATCAAACGCCTAAATCACTATAAGTTAATGACATCACATAGGTACACATTGCTGTTATAAAATACTTTCTAAGGGACTAATAAAAGTGATTAAAAATTTATGTTTTGTTGTTATTGTTTTTGTGTGCATTTTGTAAGTACATACAAAGCATTTTTATTATTTTATTGGCTAATTAACTGGCGGCGTAAAACGGAGCAAAGCAATGACACGCCGCTTACTTAAAAATAAGTTAAGTAATCAATGATAAAAAAAACATTCAAAAATTCTGTATTTAAATTTGACACGTTATTGTTATTAATTTTACTAATTATAAATATTGTATGATGCATAAAAATACGTATAAGTATTGCAGATATTTTTATTGGAAGGTCGTTTTGAGTCTACCACTTTTTTGTATCGAGAAAAATTTTCAAACCCTGTTTTGTAAACAATGGTGTTCAAGATTAACATATATTTTTTCCGTTGCCGTAAACAGTAGATTTGGCTAAAATTTGTTTGAAGCAAAATTATTTGGGTCTTATTAGCGCTATAATATAGAAAAAATAAAGATAAACGAGTGCACAGTCCACATTCTGGTAAGTGAACGCTTTCGTTGTCAACACCTATCTGCGGTTAAGAATCAAAATGTAGAGATGCGTTGAAATCCTCAGGGAGACATCTCATCTTAGTCCCTGATGTCTTATTATCAGTAAAAATAGCCTACAGTTCTTATCAGTCACCATACGAAAGATAGTAGGTAATATTGTGCTGTTATACTATACTGACGTGGTGTTTCCCCTGACCAGCCGCTCCACTTCTCATGTTGCCATAACATGCCGCAGCGTAGATCTATATTTAATATGTATTATGCAATTTTTATTCCTTCTTAAGAAAAAAAAACAACTTATTTCCTTCTTAAAATTTAGTGGTGATTCGGCAATTAGATGGCAAGTACGTGTCGGATTTACATGAGAAAATAGTGGTGAAAGTACAGCACATCATTAATCACGCGAGCTACAATGCTTTTACTCAGGACAATGACATTACGATTATTAGACTTTTGCCAACCCTCAGTTTCTTTAATAGCGTCCGTGCGGGAAGTATTGCCGGTATCAATTACAACCTTGGTGACAGTCAGGCAGTTTATACGTGGTAGAGCCATGCTGCAGCTATATTAGTAGTATAGTTGTAGCGCGAATGGGTCGGCTCGCCCGGGGAAGGACCACACTCTCGCATAATACCAGCGTAAAATAGCAGCTCAACTCTGCTGTGTTTTGTATGGTGAGTGTACGTAACCGGAGACCCATTTTACTGGATACGAGGCATTCTATCTTAGTCCTCACAGGTGACAACGCATCTGGATTTAGATTCGTAATCGAGGATAGATGAAGTCTATGGGCCACAGCAATCACTTACCATCAGGTGGACTGTGTGCTCGTTTGTTACCCTTAATTAAACAAAAAATGTTTGGGCTATCGGCTGGGGACTTACTGCTGTAAGTAAAAAACTTTCGGACGGAACTTGAAAATTATATTTATGAATTAATTTGATTTTTAAGTGTTCCGCACTAAATTTAGCAAAGTGGACCATATATAGGATAACTCTGTTTGTCTGTCACAGAATTCTTTCTCTGTGTTTTGACATAGCTGGTTGACGGACAAGGGGCTGAGTAAGGAGCTGGTGGCACAAAACGCCGATAAAGTTTTATAAAACTACTAGCTGACCAGGCAGACGTTGATCTGCCCTTTCCGACGACCATGTGTCCTAAAAAAAAAACATGAAATTCACAATAAAAAAAATTGAGCGTCACTTATCGGGATAAAAACTATCCTATCTCTCAAGTTGGACCAAACTGCTCACATTGTTAAAAAAACATTTCATTAAAAACAGTTCAGTAGTTTAGGAGTTCATCGCGGACAAACAATGTGACACGTAATTTTTATATATAAAGATATGGAAAGGTAATCGCATAGGTTTGTGAACAGAGAATTAGTTAGAAAGAGTTTGTGTTACAGTAGGATGGATTCAACAAAATAGTCACAGCTTGGATGCGGACTTACGATCGAAATTATTGTACCCATTCTATTTTTTTCAAAACCCTCTTGTTATTCATTTGGCTAAGTCATTGGCACAAGATTTTGCTATCTTTTGCGACACCGGTGAGTCGAGATGAGTTAAAAGATTTTTCTTACGATGGCCCAATGCAATGAATAAAAAATATGAAAAATATCAATTTAATTTGTCATATTTTCAACAGTTTATAAGTCATCCATCTGAGCAACTTCAACATGTACAGATCTGGACTGTAAACTAATAATAGTTTGTATGGTAGTCTCTTAACTGCCAACATGTTGTGCTCCGGTTGGCTGGACATCGGTGGTCCAGATCAATGCACTGGGGACTAAGACAGACCTCTAATACATAATGGCGTCGTTGTTGGAGTGTGCTCTTTCGGCAATGGTTGTGGTCAAGCTCGATTTCCTGGTGTCAATACACGTGTTTCTAGATTTACGCCATGGATTCAAGGCAATACGTAATATTTGAATGGCATCCTACTATCCTACTAATATTAGAAATGAATGTTTGTGAGGATTTATGGATGTTTGTTACTCTTCTTCACAAAAACTACTAAATGTGTTAATGAAACTTTACAATAATAAAGGTCATACATCAGAACAACACATAGGCTATAATTAATGAAGATGTTGTGTAAATTGGTAAAAATATAACGATAAGTGTTAAGTAAATCGAAAAAAATCTGTCATCTGCGAGCTATTTGGCGTGCGGTGCAAGAACTGTAAGTTACACAAAAATCGTGTATGGTGAAATTGTTACTCCTAAATAGTTCTAAAAAAACTACAACAGAATATAATATCTATCTTTTATGTGTAAGCAATTATTACTAAAATAGTGAAACATAAATGAAATAAAATTTCCAACGCACATTTTGCAGTAACAAATGGATTTTATCAAAATAAAAACTTTAATTGCTTCTGATGTTCAAAGTAGATAACTTTTGTCTGTTCTAATTTGGTCAAATATTTTAAAAGTAACGACGATATAAATTTGTGCGGTCCGGCGCGCGCAGGGCGGTCGGGTGTACTGCGGGTAAGGTGGGGGAAAACATCGCTCATCGCCGAGTGAGCAATTGTAACTCTTCACGCTTAAATCGCTGAACCGATTTAGATGAAATTTGGTATCGAGATAGTTTAAGGGGAAGTTCTATTCCGGGGAAGGGAATATGATAGCTTTGATCATGGAAGTCATCCCTAAAGAGAGTGATGGAATTTACTATGAAAGTGCAATTGTATGTAATTTATTGTGCCATCTTGGTATATAAAAAGTAGACTTTTCTTAAACAGTTTGTAGAAAAATTTTTGAAGGACCATTAGCTCTGTTAACAACTCATATACAATGATTCGTTTCTCACTATTCATCTCCTCAAAATTTTAAAATAAACTTTTACACACTTCTGTGTTTAAAAATTTATCCTTTTGCTGTCCCGTAGTTTTTACCTAATGACAGAAAGTTCCTGAACTAAGGAAATTAGATATAATCGATATCGTAATCCTTATTATAAAGTTATAGCGCGACCTAAATATTCGAAGTGTAAACACCGACTGATATATATTTATTTATTTATGTGACTGATTAGTAGCACGTCGAATCGCAAATTTAAATATTGCGGTAGCGCATCTGAAATTTCCGCAATGCATTGCGCATCGTCGTAGATTTCTGCGGTACGTCCTCAGACCGCAGTGTTGTGCAAACACCCTTAACTATTAATACACGTAAACCTGCATGCTACTGAAAACAGATAATAAGAAAACATAATTATAATGCTAGCTTTGCAAGTGACGACTGTTTGTTAACATATAGTTGCCATAACTACGCGCCCTATGCGCTGAAAATTTTAACAACTGACAATAAGACCTGCTATAGTATTTTACCATGAGTATGTTTTTAATGGAATAGTAATTACGATATTGCTTGTAATTTTTTTGAGTATTAAAAATCTTTTATTTAAATCTGGTCTACATAATTCTTATAATATTTACTAATACAAACGGGATCCTAAAGTTGATGCTAGTAACTTCAAGAATTGATTCATCATCATCATTACAGCCCTTCACAAGTCCACTGCTGAATATAGGCCTCCCCCAAAGAATGCCACAAAGCACGGTCCTGAGCCACCTGCATCCATCGACTTCCTGCATATCTTACCAGGTTGTCACTCCATCTAGTGGGGCGACGCCCAACACTTCGCCTGCCGGTACAAGGCTGCCACTCGAGAACCTTTCTTCCCCATCGGTTGTCGGTTCTTCGAGCTATATGGCCGGCCCATTGCCACTTCAGCTTACTAATCCGTTGGGCTATGTCGGTCACTCTGGTTCTACTGCGGATATCCTCATTTCTGAGTTTATCACGCAGAGAAACTCCGAGCATAGCCCTCTCCATAGCTCGCTGAGCGACCTTGAAGCATGAAGCAGCTCTTCCTGGGGGGCCGCTTCTGGAAGAAAGAGTTCATCATAAAGAGTCCCTCTTTCTCCATGAAGTCGGCCAGCGGCTGGCCCCTTGGGTTCCGTTGCCCTATTCCAAACTTCCCTACTTTCAGCTCACCGTTCTCTCTTGTGCCTAGTTTTGCATTGAAGTCTCCTATTAACACCGTATATTGGGTTTCGGAGGAATGCATGGCTCTAGAGATATCCTCATACATTTCCTCCACCTCCTCATCGGGGTGTGCCGAGGTTGGTGCGTAAACCTGTATGACCTTCAGCGAATACCGTTTGGTGATTCTGAGTATAAGAATTGACTAGTCTAGAATAATATGTGGAGGACTTAGTTGAAGAAAACGTACAGAAATCGATCAACCGATACGATATATCGAGGGTTTATTGATAAAACCAGTTATCTGCCAATTTCGCCAAACTCAATACAGTCACATCGTGCAATGTTGATAACAACGTTTAATGGTAAGGTGATTATTAAGGAAGAGTAATTTGAAAGAAAAAAAGCTGTTTTGATAATAACTTTTGCAGAAAATTTAAAAAAGTGCGAAAAGTCAAACAGTTAAATGGATTTATCTAGCCATGTTAAAATTATGTTTTTCTCGTGCTCAAGGGTTTTTTTTTGAATATTCTCTTACACTACACAATCTGTGAATTATGTTGATATAATTACCAACTATTATTTACTTATATAATGCAGTACTTTCACATAATAATTTAAAATAAAGAAAAGTTTTAGAAAATACAAACTGTTATCAGAGTAAAGCAAATTCAATGTTTTAGCAGTTTTATTAACACGCATTTAAAAACACATACAATATATTTACGATTTCGAAATTTGAATCTGAATCTATATCTATGTGACTTTCTCTCATGAGGAATGATTCCTTTTTGATAATGCTTTACACAATCTTTTTTTTTACCACAGCGATGGAAACCAAAGAACAATACAATTTACGTAATTATTTTGAGTGATTTGGTTAATTAATAATTTTTGGATTTTTCTAGTAAACTTTGATAGACCCTTTACTTCAAACTAGAAGCCTTGTATATCATCATTATTATCATCAACATTAATGCCCAAGGAATGTGAAAAACACGACCCTGTTCCAACTGCATCCATCGGTTTTCTGTATATCTTACCTGGTCGTGACGCTATCTAGAGGGCGACCGACCTACACTTTGATTCCTCGTATTAGGCTGCCACTCGAAAACCTTTTATCCCCATCGGTTGTCTGTGGTTGCTATATGGTTGTGGATATGTGTCCAGTAAGTTGCCACTTCACCTTAACAGTTAGGCTACGTCGGTTACTTTGGTTATAATACTGTGGATATCCTCATCACAAAATCTATCACCCAGAGAAATTTTGAGCATAGCCTTTAGTACTGAAAGACCACGTCTCAGATGACTGATCATTGGAAACACGTACTGGTTGTATCTCTACGTTTTCAAATTTGAGGTTTACGTTGTCTCTCGAACGCTGTGATTCGTATAGTGAGTATAGATAATCGGAGACACTTTTTACTGGAAACGAGGCATTCCATCTTAGTTCACAAGAGTGACAACGTACATGCATTTTGATTCTTAATTGAGGATAGATGTAGATGTCTATGGGCCACAGCAAACACAATCAGGTGTTCTGTGTATATTATAAGGATTCGATAAAAATGTCAATGATAGTTCAATAAACAAGTTACGACTTGGGAGTTTGGTATTACTTATTATTATTAAAATTGGAAAATAAAAATACAAAAAAAATACAATACAAACACTCACGCCTGTCACCCAGAGGGGTACGCAGAGACTACGGACTTTCATTTGGCGCGATCCTGACACACTTCTCTCGCCTCCTTTACATCCATATATTTACGCACACACGCTCGTCGGTTAAGGGTACTCCTAATCTGGCCCATTTTCAACGTACCGCCGATTTGGTCGATAAATAAAAAGGAAATAAAAACACATTTTTAATATTTTTTTCAGTAAATTTCAAAGTATATTTCATAAAAATTTCAGTCTTAACTGATAACACTGATCGTAGCAGTATTAATAACTATCTAAATCACTTGATTGTCATTGTAATATTTTTCAAAGGATAATTCCTAAAAATTCTGTTTAGTTAAGACGCTCAAAAGCCTTAAATGGGCTTCTCGACAAAAATGTGAGGTATTAATAAATTCTTCGAAAATTTAGCTTATCGGATAATTTATCCATGTGGATTATTTAAGTTGACAACAATTTATCTCAACGATTAAATGATTATATTAAGCCCATTAATTATTATTCCGAACTTTAGTATAAATATTATTGCTTAGAAGTCATTCAACAGTCTGCAAAGATTCTACAATGCGTGCGACACTTATACTGTTGGCTTTGGGCTTAGCTGCTGTAGCAGGTAATCAAAAAAAATTTCGATAATAAATTATGTTATACCGTTATACAAATAAAACTTTTTTGGGAATTTGAATTTTCCCAATTATTTATAAACTCAATGTAATTATACCGTGAATTCGGCGCGATTAACATAAACAAAACACTGGAGATTTATTAAAGTGGTCTTTGGGTACATAGTTCAGTTATAGAAAAATCATAAAGATTTTTAGATAATTTTGTCCAAAACTTTTAAGTTCTTTTATAGTTAATGAGATAATCATCAAAAACTATTTATTTATCAGTTTATCGATTTCACTAAAATCCTCCATGTTTTTTGAATAAACTATAGCCTAGGTCAGACATTATTATTACTTTATATTATTATACTAAATTATGTATGTCTGTAGGTACGTATGTATGTATGTCTATATGTATTATATTTAAAGTACTCTTTTTGGCGGTATGTATGTTTTAATTATATATTTTTAATTTTAATATAATGTTTTAAGATTTAATGTTTGATTGCAGCCGTCCCTAAAAATCCACAAAAGATTGTTGGTGGCTCAACGACAACTGTCGAGCAATATCCTTTTGCTGCGGCTCTTCTCTACTCTAGGTCTGGTGCTTCTTACTATCAAGCATGTGGCGGCACCGTATTAAACAACAGGGCTGTTCTTTCTGCTGCTCACTGTTTTGTGTAAGTTAATTTAAAAATTATATGGTTCTCTTTATAGTCGTACCTCAGACCAACAAAGAAAGATAGATGGAGCACTGTGTACATTGAAAGTGATGCCGAAACTCGGCTCATCTTCTTGACACATACTCACACGTATATTCACTCGCACACATATTTTTTTTCTTTTTTTTACAGTCCGTTTAAGTTTACTGCTGAACTCACAAATATACACTTAAAACCATGTTCAACATAAGTGCAATAATAAGTTTGGCATATGACGCAAAAACCAAGCTAAAACGGCTTGGCTTTTGCATCATATGAATTACTCTAAGCATGTTCTATGACACCCTCAAAAAAAGGACACAATTTAAACCTCGATCGAACCCAAACAGACATGACTCAACAGCAACTTGTGTCCCAATTTTGATATTACCAGGAAACAACAGTTTATTATATTTGCACCGACATTTCACAAAACAACGTTGTAAAAGTGTGGAAATGACGAAATATCAATAACCTTTGTATGATTAATTTGTTACAGTGGTGACAGACCGAACAATTGGCAAATGCGATTGGGTTCCACCTGGGCCAGCAGTGGTGGTCAAGTGTATCGTACAAACCAAATCATCTCTCACCCTAACTACAATTCGCGTACTAACGATAACGACGTCGCAATTTTACGTTCCTCGTCCACTTTCTCGTTTAGCAACAGCGTCCGCGCTGGAAGCATTGCTGGTACCAATTACAATCTTGGGGACAACCAAGTTGTTTGGGCTATCGGATGGGGTACCACTTCTGTAAGTCTTTCTTTCCTTTTAAGTATTTGCGTAAAATTAAAAGTAATCTCTTATCAATTACCGGCTTTTAGAATGTATGTTTAGGAACAAAGTTTCTTTTGCTTGTTGATAAAGAAATTAAAATATAAATTAATAAGTTAGTTAAAGTCTCATCTTCAGCTAGTTAAAGTCAGCATCTTCCTAACAACAATAAAAAATAAAAAAAGCTGTGTTTACCAATCCGACTGTCAAGCGTGGCCAACTCCCGCTAATAATAATTAAAATAATTAATAATATCCATGTTCATCAGATGACTTTTGATGGGCTATAATGATCATAATGACATATCTTCTAAATATTTTTATCCTCAGTCGTGCAAATTTTCTCAATGTTTTACTTCCAAGTACGTAGTAAATCAGCAATTGAAATTGCAATAAACGATTTCATTGGTGCCGACAGGGCTTGAACTCAGTTTGCTCGTATACTGTGATATTCACAGCGAGCTCTTCGTCCCTCAGCTACCATGGCTATTAACATAATACAAATTATTAAACACATTGTCAATGATTTCGGCATAACATATCAACTATTAATTTAATGAAAATGATGGTTATTTCAGGTTGGCGGACGTCCTTCTGAGCAATTACGTCACGTACAAATATGGACCGTGAATCAGGCTATTTGCAGAAGCCGTTACGCTGAAGTAGGCTTGACCATTACTGACAACATGTTGTGCTCTGGTTGGTTGGATGTCGGCGGTCGCGATCAGTGTCAAGGCGACTCTGGAGGTCCTCTCATCCACAACAATGTGATCGTTGGTGTGTGTTCCTGGGGAAACCAGTGCGCACTCGCCCGTTATCCTGGTGTTAATGCTCGTGTCTCGCGCTTTACTTCTTGGATCCAATCAAACGCTTAAATCAGTATAACTAAATGACATCACACAAACGTTACTGTTATTAAATAGTTTCTAAGGAATTAATAAAAGTGATTAAAAACTTGTGTTTGGTTATTATTGTTGTTGTGTTCCTTTTGTACGAACAAGTAAGCTCGTATAGCTTAAAAACATCATAATAGATGGAATTTAGAGCGCTTTGAATTTGAACTTAAGTTATTATTATATTAAGTTTGAAGTTCCAGAGATGGCCTGTAGGGTCAACCATATTTTTTTTAACAAAATGAGGGTAAAAACCAACACACAATCCAAATCCACTTACCATTGTAAGTGGATTCTCTAGCCAATAGATAATATATCAACTAAGATATCTATCTGTAATTAAGAATCAAAAAATGCGTAAAAAGTATCTCCGGTTCTCTACACTCACCGAACGAAACAGCAGCATCAATACGCTGACCTATTCGTGCAATATTAAACAACAATGATATCGATGAGGCCGGTCTCTACCAGAAAGAAAGTAATTAAATTTTGCGTTTAAGTAAACAGATCAAAAACAATAAACGTAAATCGTTAATGCTCAATGGGTACCGATACAAGATATAGAAGTATCCGCCGGTATCCACCAACGAATGAGTTGTTTTCTGTCTAATGAACATTTTTAATTTTTTTTCAAGAAATTTTTAGTAGCAAATCAGAAGTTCAGAGCCAGGGTGTTGGCTGATCTCTCTCCGTTAGTGTCGCTGGTCACCATGTCTTCTCCCGCGTGGAATTATGATTGGATTTTATGGGTTTTAATTTTTTTGCACGGAACCCCCTTTTTTAAATAAAATCTATCTATATAATATGTCATGTTACTCCTTATAACATTAGCTATCTGCCAGTGAAAGTCCCGTCAAAATTGGTTCAGCCATTTTGAAGATTAGCCGGAACAAACAGACAGACCGACAGACAGACAAAAATCTTAAAAATTATGTTTTTCTTATAAGTACCGCATACACTTCCATATGCATTTAGTTAAAAGCTGTTATTTTGACATAACAAACACACACTTCAATTTTATTTATTTGTAAGAGTGTATTATATAATTCATGTATATATATATTGGGTATAAGTATTATATTTAGTATATACAAGTAGTGGCGCAATGAATAGATAATATGGTACCTGCGGGTAGAGGACATTATGGTGGTTCAGAAAAATATGTTTCATGTTTAGTAAAAGTCCCTCGGTTTTCGAGATAATTCGACATTTTCGAAAATTCAAAAATATTACACCCTTTGCCATTCTTTTTCGTCGCAAGACTCCAAACGAAGGAATTCTTTCAATCTATTTTTTGAATAGTATTCCTGGATAGAAGCGCTATCGAATGTAAATTATGATTTAAGGGGTGCCAGCATAGTTTTTTTTTAAACAAAGATCTAACTCAAATTTCATGATTTGCTTATTTTTTATCTTAAGTTTAACCTAACGTGGTGTAAAAAAAAAAACATGGCCACCTGAGTGCTAAATTAAGAAAAAACATGCCTGTTTCATTGAGATTCCGAAATGGTATAACTCACTGTAATTCCAGCATTTAGTACAAAATAAATTCCTATTACAATGAGTTAAAGGCCTAGTTTAATGTAAACCTTGTTATATATATATATATATATATATATATATATATATATATATATATATATATATATATATATATATATATATATATATGGACCAAATTTATTTTTTATACTGTAATTAACAGGTAAAATGATTAATGCCCACTGGCAATGTGTTGAAAACTATTGAAATAATTACATTGACTGGGCTTTATGAATAAAGCCCGTTACTTATTGGACAGAGTAATGAAAGGATAGGTAAGGTTTATTTTGATGTCACATATTTAAATCTTAAACACAATGCGAATAAAGTTTTTCATTAAAGGTTTTTTTTTCTTTGTAGCGCAAAAGGAAGAATGCCCCATTCCTTCACATTTTTACACTTGCTAATTTTGGATTTATTAAGTTATTGTCTTAAAAGTGATTAGCATGGTAGAGTTAGGTAATGTTATTTATATCAAATTAACCAACAGTTACGTAGCATCATTCATAGTGACCAGATAATGTGATAAATCATCATTATTTTTTTCATCATTACAGCCTTTCATAAGTCCACTGCTGAACATAGGCATAGGCCTGTGATAAATAACGAAGTTTAAATCAGTATTCATTACATAGCCCGATTAACTTGGCATTAAGCATATTGCCAAGGCATTATAAATAGTGCAATAGTGCTGGTTCCAATTACAATCTTGGCGATAACCAAGTTGTATCGGATGGGGTACTTCCGTAAGTCTTTATTTCCTCTTAAGTATTTGCGTAAAGTTAAAAGTAAATTTTTATAAATTACGGTCTTTTAGACATTATGTTTAGGATAAATGTTTTATTTGCTACTAGATAAAAAAAAATGGAAATATAAGTTAATAATTTACTTAAAGTTACAGCCTATATACGTCCCACGGCTGGGCACAGGCCTCTTCTCAGTTCTGATATGGAGCAATCAGTCCACCTTACTGCTCTAGTGTGTTGACGGATTTCACGTCTTCTAAGTTTTCTACCGACTTCAGAAAGAAGACGGTACTCAATTCGACTGTATGTTTTTTTTATGTGTGTTACCTCATAACTTTTTATTGCTTGAACCGATTTCGATGATTCTTTTTTATTTGAAAGCTGGTACTACACATGTCGTCCTATATAAATTTGATCAAGGTTTGACCAATAGTTTTTGAGTCATTCTTAACCTTCCAACGGTCGCGCGCGGTCTCTGAGTCCGCAACGAATTTATTTTAGTCAATTTACTAAATAAACAATAGACGCTTGAGCTTTCGTGATATCCTCGGGAAGGTGAGATAGCACCCCTAGGTAGCCCTGTGACATTCGTCGCATACACACGTGCTTTCTTATTTGTGTTTGCGGTCTCAGATTCCGCGCGCGACCGATTGTGTTCCAGAACAATCCAGTGCAATTAAAGTGAAACCGGGTCAAATATTTAATGTTTTTTGTATCTTATTATTACTTTTTATGTTTTATATTATAATATTATAAAAGTATAGTTTAAAAAATGTACATTTGTTGTAGACAATGCATTACGAAGACTTAAAACGTCAAATACTTCGCATGCTAGAGGAGGTGGAATCAGAAGATGGGGTCTTTGATGACGTTTCGGACCAAGAAGACAAACCAGTAGAAATTTTGCCAACACAGTATGAGTATGTTCAATCGGATGCTGAGGTTATTGACAGCGATGACGATAACGTTACGTCTTTGTTACTATTGCTATAGGAAAAAGAACCGTAGAACAAAGAATAGTTGTTTCAAACGTGGAAAACACATGTGTCTAGAACATGTGATTGTTATATGCCGAGAATGTGCATCTCATGTAGATATTATGGATCATAATGACCAATAGTTTATTATAGTTTTGCTAAAATAATAATTAGTAGCTTTTAGGTATGTTTCCTTTATTTTATTTTATTATAATTTAGATCATAACTAGAATTATACATAGAATGATATAAAAATAAATGTAATTTTAGAGTTCCTATTATACAGTGCCATTGACAACGAATGTGATTTATTTCTAAAATAATAAAAGTCAATTTTATAAGTTGTAAGTAGTAAAAAAGACAATTTCATTTTGTTTTGTTTTTGTTGATTTATAACATTGATTTCAACCAGAGACAATAATTCTGAGTTTTTATAGACATTTGTTCTATTAAATACAAATAAAAAAATAACGAATAAATAATATGTTTTTTATTTTACTTTACATGTATAGGCCCTGTTTTTAATCATCTGTTATACAATAAGTCGAAATATTCATTTGTTTTCCCAAACAAGACACTTAAAATTGCGGAATCACAGACCGCGCGCGACTGCTTAAGTTCGGCGTAAGGATGCGACTGCTGGAAGTTTAATAATTTATATTGAAGTCGGTTGTACAAAATTTTTAATTTTAAATTATGTCAGAGGCAACAGAGTGAAATAAATAGTAGATGGGCGGCAGCATCTTCTTGATAACCATTTAATAATAATAAAATGTGTTTTCCAACCCGCCTGCCAAGCGTGGCAACTATGGCAAGTAGTCCCTCATATGAAATAATCTATGGAAGAAGTATTGTCTTCTAAATATTTTTAAAAGCTTTTATTTAATTTCTTATTTCTCAAACGAGCAGATATATTCACGATGTTTCACCTCACCGCCAAGTGCGTAATAAATCAGCATTTGAAATTGCAATAAACATTTTCATTGGTGTCGACGTGACTCGAAACGCGTGAACTGTGAAATTCACACCGAGCTCTTAACCCTTGAGCTATCATGGCTATTAATATAATGCGAATTATTAAACATCATATTGTCAACGATTATTATATCGGCATGAACGTTATAAATTTAGCGAAAATGATGTTATTTTAAATTGACGGTTTTCCTTCTGAGTAATTATGTCACGTTCAAATATGGACCGTAAATCAGGCCACTTGCAGAAGCCGTTACAGAATGTTAGATTTGATTATTACTCACGACATGTTGTGCTTGGATTGGTTGGATGTCGGCGGTTGCGATCAGCGCCAGGGTGACTTTGGAGGTCCTCTCATCCACAACAATGTGATCGTTGGTGTGTGTTCCTGGGGATACCAGCGCACTCGCCCGTTATCCTGGTGTTAATGCTCGTGTCTCGCGCTATACTTCATGGATCCAATCAAACGCTTAAATCAGTTTTTTTATAGGATTTACAGTCCCAGTCGATTAGTCAATAAAATAACCAAAATGCTTTGTATGTTCTTACAAAATGCACACAACAACAATAATAACAAAACATAAGTTTTTAATCACATTTATTAATTTCTTAAAAACTATTTAATAACAGTAACGTTTGCTTGGTGTCATTTACTTATAATTTATTTGTATTTTTTGTGTTTTGTATGCTGCAGCTATATTAGTAGTATAGTTGTAGCACCAATTGGTCGGCTCGACCGGGGAAGGACCACGCTCTCACAGATACCAGCGTAAAATAGCAGCTTAACACTGCTGTATTTTGTATGGTGAGTGTAGAGAACTGGAGACCCTTTTTACTGGAAAAGAGGCATTCCATCTTAGTCCTCACGGGTGACAACGCATCTGCATTTTGATACGCAATCGAGGCTAGATGTAGATGTCTATGGGCCACAGCAACCACTTACCATCAGGTGGACTGTGTGCTCATTTGTCACCGTTATCCTATAAAAAAATAGTCAGGTAAATAGAAATGTTAATTAATTTCAATCGCTTAATGTTTGCTCTGGTTTTAATCACTTTTGGAACTTATATTTGAATCAGAACTTTTGTCATTTAATGTATCAAGTGATTTTATATGAATCCAAGGCCGAATTTTATCTGCAGAAATGGCACTGTCATAACAACGTTTTCTTGTTCACGCCGAGAACATGAGAAACATGATATCTATCTAACATAACCTAATTCTTTTTCTATTCTAATTGGGCCTAACTTTGTACTTTATCCATCATTATTAAAGCTTTTGTAATTTGAACAAGATCTCTTTCTGTATAATATGTTCTCGAAGGCAGTTTGATTTTATGATAACAACCTTTATTAATTATAATATTTTTAATAGAATATTTTCTTAAAAATCCGATTTATTAAGGCGCTGACATGGCCTTAACAGGCTCTGACACAAAAAGGTGAGGAGATATCAATTAATCCTTAGGAATTTTGCTTCATCGCGTAATTTATCCAAGCGGATGATTTAAGTTGACACAAATTTATCTTAATAATCGTTGAGATAAATTTTTGTCAACTTAAGTAATTATGTCAAGCCCATTAAACATTATTCTTAACTTTAGTATAAATATTATAGCTTACAAGTCATTCAATAGTAAAATTCTAGAATGCGCGAGACACTTTTACTGTTGGCTTTAGACTTAGTTACTGGAATTAAATAAAAAAAATCGATAATGGATTATGGCGTCATAATCGCATCAGTGACAAAGCCCTTTTCCTATGAATAAAAAAAATATTTTTTTAAAAGTCGCGTTTCAGTTTTCCTAATTATTTATCTATTTTTAATGTGGTTGTCTTCAAAGCAGGAGAAAATAGGCTTTTGATAAGCCAAGCAGTGCAATTTAAAATCTTTGGTTACATCAAAATTTGGATGTAGGTACACGAGTGAGGTGAAGAATGAATATGAAGCTCAACTAAGAATTAGCCAGTGGAAGCATGGAAGTAGTACGGGTTTTCTGTAGGAAGGGTTAAGAAGAGACCAGTAGGAGGGCTGCCCAAAATGGCCTATTTCAATTTGATGCCCGCTTTATCGGTATAAGTTACCATAATAAAAATGTATGGGTAGGCATCATTCCAATTAGTGTATCATTTCAAGGCAACAAAGGTGCCGGCAAAATAGTAACGGTAATAATTCCACTCATATTTAGTTAGGCCGTTACGGTGCATAAATTGCAAGGCACTACAGTCGATAAGGAGGTCATACACCTTGGACCCAATACATTCGCCAAAGACTGAAACTTGCTTTAAGAACTCAAATATGCTATGTGATATCGATAATCGCATCTAAATCAGTCAAGCTGTCTTGGGGAAAATACGCTATAATGAGCGAACAATATGTGTTGCAGCGCCCACTGGCGAATTAACACCATAGCACGTAACTAAAAACTACTACCGCCTATAAATCACAAACCCTTTACAGAAAACCATATCTAAATCGGTCAAACCGTTTAGAAGATAAATGGGGATATTCGTTTACACAAATATTTTTATAACAGCGCTCCCTGCAGTTAACAACATAGTAACTAACTAAAAACTATCGCCTATAAATCACAAACCCTTTACAGAAAACCATATCTAAATCGGTCAAACCGTTTAGAAGATAAATGGGGATATTCGTTTACACAAATATTTTTATAACAGCGCTCCCTGCAGTTAACAACATAGTAACTAACTAAAAACTATCGCCTATAAATCACAAACCCTTTACAGAAAACCATATCTAAATCGGTTAAACCGTTTAGAAGATAAATGGGGATATTCGTTTACACAAATATTTTTATAACAGCGCTCCCTGCAGTTAACAACATAGTAACTAACTAAAAACTATCGCCTATAAATCACAAACCCTTTACAGAAAACCATATCTAAATCGGTCAAACCGTTTAGAAGATAAATGGGGATATTCGTTTACACAAATATTTTTATAACAGCGCTCCCTGCAGTTAACAACATAGTAACTAACTAAAAACTATCGCCTATAAATCACAAACCCTTTACAGAAAACCATATCTAAATCGGTCAAACCGTTTAGAAGATAAATGGGGATATTCGTTTACACAAATATTTTTATAACAGCGCTCCCTGCAGTTAACAACATAGTAACTAACTAAAAACTACCGCCTATAAATCACAAACCCTTTACAGAAAACCATATCTAAATCGGTCTAACCGTTTAGAAGATAAATGGGGATATTCGTTTACACAAATATTTTTATAACAGCGCTCCCTGCAGTTAACAACATAGTAATTAACTAAAAACTACCGCCTATAAATCACAAACCCTTTACAGAAAACCATATCTAAATCGGTCTAACCGTTTAGAAGATAAATGGGGATATTCGTTTACACAAATATTTTTATAACAGCGCTCCCTGCAGTTAACAACATAGTAATTAACTAAAAACTACCGCCTATAAATCACAAACCCTTTACAGAAAACCATATCTAAATCGGTCTAACCGTTTAGAAGATAAATGGGGATATTCGTTTACACAAATATTTTTATAACAGCGCTCCCTGCAGTTAACAACATAGTAATTAACTAAAAACTACCGCCTATAAATCACAAACCCTTTACAGAAAACCATATCTAAATCGGTCTAACCGTTTAGAAGATAAATGGGGATATTCGTTTACACAAATATTTTTATAACAGCGCTCCCTGCAGTTAACAACATAGTAATTAACTAAAAACTACCGCCTATAAATCACAAACCCTTTACAGAAAACCATATCTAAATCGGTCTAACCGTTTAGAAGATAAATGGGGATATTCGTTTACACTAATATGTTTATTGCAGCGCCCCCTGATGAGTTAACATCATAACACCTATCTAAAAACCATCGTTGGTAAATTACAAATCCTTCACAGAAAACCATATCTAAATCGGTCAAACCGTTTAGAAGATGAATGGGGATATTCGTTTACACAAATATTTTTATAACAGCGCTCCCTGCAGTTAACAACATAGTAATTAACTAAAAACTATCGCCTATAAATCACAAACCCTTTACAGAAAACCGTATCTAAATCCGTCAAACCGTTTGGGAGATAAATGGGAACATTCGTTTACACTAATACGTTTATTGAAGCGCCCCCTGATGAGTTAACATCATAACACCTATCTAAAAACCATCGTTGGTAAATTACAAATCCTTCACAGAAAACCATATCTAAATCGGTCAAACCGTTTTGGAGATAAATGGGAACATTCGTTTACACGTTTATGTTTATTGCTGCGCCACCGGGTAAGTTAAAACCATTACCTATACCATAACCACTTACATATCTAAGAACTATCGCCTACAAATCACAAACCATTTACAGAAAACCGTATTTAAATCGGTAAAACCGTTTTGTGTGTGGGACATTCTTTCCACACACAAACAAACAAACAACCTCTCACCCTAAATGCATACACTTGCGTTCCGTCGTGGGTAATAAAAATTAGGCAATAAACAGATATTGAATCTGTAAGTTAGTATACTTTACACCTCTTATTTTCACATTGTTACGGTGTACAATCTATTTGAAATTATATTATTATTTCAAAGGCGAGCTATAATGCTGGGGCCACAGTAACGAGAAACGTCAATGCCCATGAACACAACAATTATTGCCTTAATTTTAACGCGATAAACTGAGTGGCCACACTTGGAACGGTCGACGTCATTTCAATTTTAATGCCGTTGAACGGCGTTAAAGTAAGCTGACCATTTATTTTTTAACTCAAAACGGGACATGGTTTTATTTATACTCCCCAGTTAGCAGGTTAACAATAAACACAATATTATGTTATTTATTTAAAAACTGTAACTTTATACAATTAGTGTTCACTATAATTATAATCACATTAATTATAATTATTTTTATTTTAACAAATTGTGAAAAATAAAAATCAATCACCAGTTCACCGGCTTCATTAAAGCAAAGTTCCTCAGACAAGAACCATAATATGCAACATATTTTTTAATTATATTTATATTTGTCAGTGGAGTAAATTTGCTTTAATCAAGTCGGTGATGATTTTAAATAAGGGCAAGTTTTTTTTTACATTGATTTTTGATATCAACATCTCCTTTAGAACTCGAACCTGTAAGTGATTTTTTTGAGACGTCCATAATTTATTCATAATAGAAAAATACTTTTTCTACTGGAGCATTTGTACCAGGTAGACATAAAATATATTCGAATAAAATGCAAAAGAATTTATGTTGAAGATTGTTGGTGAGAAATGTTTGAATACTCCCACCCAACGAATTTCTGCGAAAACTTTGAAATTATCCTATTCGGTTATTTTTTGGTCGGTTCCGCTCTCGCACCGTTCGTGTCTGACGAACTTCATAGTTTTAAATTTTCTCGCGGTTTAGGACAACGGGACTATTTTGCGTCCCGAAACTTTGTTTGGGAACAACGAGAAAGGTGACCGAGAAAAGGGACAGTCCCGTTCAAAACGGGACGTATGGTCACTTTACGTTAATATTCCTTGAATTTCAAGCAAGATGAACGTTGACGCTGCTACTCTATATTAGATGAGTGTAAATTTTTATTATATGAATATATTTTATCATTGCCTAAGCATGGCTCTGTTTGCAGAATCTCAAGAAACGTAATAACTTTTTCATTATTCCACTCTATCGTCGTATGCGAATCCATTGCGCTCACCGTGCACAATGAGACAAACGTAGTGTGGCCGCTTCAACGCGTTAATTCGTGCGTTAATCTCTTTGATGTACCGACACTCGAGTTATCGTTCAACGGGAAACGGCATTGTTCTTGCCGTTGTAGAATTATCGCGTTAAGTGGTGGCTACACCTACATTCAACGCCCATCAACACGATAATTAACGGCATTTCTCGTTAGTGTAGCCCGGGCATAAGAGCTATGAACAATAGAGGGTCTCGAGAGCTATTAAAGAAATGTTCTTAAGAAATAATTATAATGATATTTTTCACATTTATGTATGTCTATGGGAACATAATAATATAATATGAATCTTTAAAAGCTTTTTTCTTCTGTTTGTTGTGCTGCTTGTGCGTACTTCACACAGTCAAAAAAATGGTTACATTCTCAAGAAGGCCTTGCCATCATAATACATTTTGATATGCGTAAGGTTAAACAAACTAAAAACAAATTCTGTAAATCTATTAAAATATATGACCGTTAAATGAAGCGATAATTTAGGCGGCTGGAAGCAACTTGTGGTAGCGTATTAGAAGCGGCCTATCGGCAAGCTGGTTATGATGATTAAAACATATTCAAAGGTTATACATTTAGGTTAGGTTAGGTTATAACATTGAGAAAATGAAATTCTTTCTGCATCCCATTCTCAATTAAATAATTGCTTTAAAAAAAATAAAGACTAGATTATAGAATTAAATCACGATTTCACAAGTAAATTGAAGGCGTACGAAGAACCGTGCCGCGTGCTACGAGTGTATGTGCGCAACTGCCCATAGATAATATATCAACTGCCCGAGGAAGGGATAAGCCCCGATCATAAAGTGCTTATAGGTGCAACGGTTGATTTCTAATGATTGTATAAAATAATCAAACAATGTACAATTATATAGCATCAGATCACACATTTAGCTTATGAGGACAAATAAGTACATATAATAAATTATAAGTAAATATTTTATAGTGCGTCTCTTACAAAGACTAAATCTTTGCTGGTTCTTCCCTATTAAATATGTGAGAGCGTATGTACATGAAAATAATATGTAGTTTTGTATGTCGCTTTTATAATTCATTTTTAGTCTATTTTCCTTCCATGTAAAATGATAAGTAAAAAAGTAAAAAATATTAAATATTATAAAATTAATCAATTATTGTACAGTATTATCAATGTAAATAATTTGTGCTGTCTTTCTCCCACACTCCGTTGACGCTAATATTATATTTATTTATATTATTATTCATTTTCTCTATTGAATTTGTACATAGAAGGCAAAAGCTAACTTCGACATTAACATTAGAAAATATTTTTATTACCACAATATTATCTTAATACTATTTAGCACTATTAAGATATAAAATAATCTATGTTCACAATTTAATTCAAATGAACAGCGTTATGTTATGTGTCATTTATTTGTGAAGTATAAATAAGGATTATCTTAAGATTATTATCAGTTAAGCGCCTAATTATTAGCGGTATATATAGGTGTCTTTTTTTAAGACCGAAACAGTAGCGACGGAGGAAGATAAAATGGGTTCCCTATCCGTAGTTCTATTGGCTGTATGCCTCGCAGCTGTCTCGGGTAAGTCGCGTGCTATTTAATTAATGATTTTATTTTTTTAGAACAGCATTATGGGCACGCTCTGATTTACTGTGATCCAAACATTCAGATTTAGAAAGTAAAGTTATTCTGGTTTAATAATGTTTACATGATTTGATGTTTAATTATTACATTCGAATTCGTACATAATTTTTAGAAACTAACAACGGAACGGTCTTTTTATATAAAACTGAAATGACGAAGGAAGTTATGATCCACCTAATGGTAAGTGGCGACTGTAGCCCATGGGCACCTGTTACCAACTTTAAACAAAGAAGGCTACATACTATGTGTTGTCACATCTGATGACTAAAATGAAGTACCTCACAGCTTGTAATTATTATATTGGCTCTTTGGTGGCAGAAATAGGTAAGAGGGTAGTACCTATCGAGATGGTCACCTACCACCTAGTCATTTACCAGTATAGTGCACAGTATTAGATATAATAGAATAATTTTATATTTAATATATATTACATGTAGTTATTATTGAAGGCCATGTTTTATTTTTATGAATGGTTCAAAAAACCCTGTGCCATGGAAAGAACCAGCAAGAAACCCAGCGGAACTTTTTCTTCAAAGTATATTAACAATAAAAAAACACAGGTTGTAAGCGACCACCTCATTCCCAGAGGTTGTCACCAACCATATATTCATTTATATTATAATATCCGTTTTTATAAAGTACTAGCTGACCAGGCAGACGTTGTTCTGCCCTTTCCGAACGACCATTTGCTTTCCCAAAAAAACTCCTGAAATTAGCAATAAAAAAATTGAGGGTCACTTATCGGGATAAAAACTATCCTATCTCTCAAGTTGGACCAAACTGCACAAAGTCTGCAAAATTTTTTTGAAATCGGTTCCATCTATTGAATACTTACAGCAACACGTGGTGGTTATACTACTAAATTGTAGCTTATATTAAACGTTTGTATTTTTAACATAACGCCATCTATTAAATATTTACTCAATCCAGTCAAGAGATATCGTCATCTGACAGAATCGTTTGAAGCTAACAGATAATTGTGACTGTCAAATAGTAGAGAAATAATTTTCAATAAAATAATATTGTATTGCGACTATAAATTGAGATGTAAGCTATCCTATCTTTTAAGTTGGACCAAACTGCACATTGACCAAAAATTTCATTGAAATCAGTTCAGTAGTTTAGGAGTCCATCGCGGACAAACAACGTGACACGTACTTTTTATATATAAAGATTTGTTTAACAACATATTTAAACTTAGTAACAGAGAGACCTAAATTTTCTGGGATTTTGCTGTAATAGCGTATAACGCATTGCTCTAGGAATTAATTATAGACTCTGTGGATAACTAACGAGACCGTAGAAGTATCTATTAAGTCGAATCAATGCAATGTAGCCTAAAAATCTTAGAAAAATCCCAGTGCCTTAGAAATGTTATCGATTTTAGCCAATTTAAAAAAAAAAATGGTGTGTCTTTTTCTACGTCTTGTTTTGTACTGTCTTGTTCTACGAGTTTTTTTTTAACGTAGTAGTTTGTTTCTGGGGTGGTACCATATTAATTTGTATTGGAGTTTGAAGTTTTTATTGTATTTAGATGATATTCTTTTTTTTATGGGATAGGGTGATAAACGAGCACACAGTCCACCTGATAGTAAGTGGTTGCTGTGACCCATAGACATCTACATTTATCCTCAATAAAGAATCAAAATGCAGATGCGTCGTCACCCGTGAGGACTAAGATGGAATGCCTCTTTTCCAGTAAAATGGATCTCCGGTTCTCTACACTCACCATACGAAACACAGCAGCGTTAATATTCAAATTGTAACCTTGAGATTGTGATATCGCTTAGTCTTCCAATAGCTTGCGAGCTTGATACGGTGATATCGCGAGTATTATCATATATATTTAGAAAGAATCAAATATGAATTGGAATTTTAATAATTTAAAATATTATACTATAATTAATTATTTTTCAACGAAAAGAAATGCATGATTTAAGTTGACTTTTAAAGGGTCCATAAATAAATAAATTAATAATCATAGGTGACTGACAGCATGTATGGGGTTTATATGTACAGCAGTGGACTTTTGATAAACTATAATGTATGAATTAATGGATGAGCAAAACATTTGTGACAACAGACATCCAGATATTGCATATTTAGTAAAACTAAGTCCACGCAAGCAAATTCGCGGAAGAAGCTAGTTACCGTTACACACACACCTCTCGTATAGATTGTGTCATGGGGAGAATATTTGCTGCAGTTGGCAACCGTAGTTTTTTTTGTTGTTATTAGGAAGACGCTGCTGTCCATTTCCTGGTTTGTTTCTCTCTGTCGCCCCTTACGACACCAAAGGTGCGATATGTGTAACTATGCGGTTATATTATTATTATATAATGCAATTAATGATATATTTTTTCACTAATGAGCTACATAAAAAATACGCGTTTTGTTGAGTTAAAAATAATTGTATATAAACAGTTTAGTTTCTTACGTTGTAGAGCTTTGCTGCAGCTATATCGTGGTTGTAGCATAAATATGTCGGCTCGACCGGGGAGGGACCACGCTCTCAGAGAAAACCAGCATAAAATAGCTGCTCAATAGTGAGCGTTCTTTTCTAATCGAGGATAGGTGTTGATGTCTATGAGCCACATGATCCAATTATCATCAGGTGGATTGTGTATTCGTTTTTCACCCTTATTCTATAAAATATAGTTTATTGCAGAACAACAATTAATCGAAATTAGTAAATCTTAAAAATAAAACCATAAAATTTAGTGCAATTAATAATGGTCTGAATTAAATTATAATATGTTATTATCTTTCAGCTGTGCCCGAGAAGCAACAAAAGATTGTCGGTGGATCCGTTACAAATATTGAACAATATCCTTTTGCTACACCTTTGTTGTACTCATGGAATTCAGCTACCTATAGGCAATCTTGTGGTGGTACCATTATCAACAACAGAGCTATCCTCACTGCGGCTCACTGTACGGTGTACGTTTATTAATTGCCTTACGATTTAGATAAAAGTTTTATTAAAAATAAATACTGACGGTAGAACTTTTCTTCACAGTGGGGACTCACCTAACAGATGGCGTATACGTGTTGGTTCCACATGGGCCAACAGTGGCGGTACCGTTCACAACTGTGCTCAAATCATCAACCACCCTAACTACAATGGTCGTACATTCGACAACGATGTTGCTGTAATGCGTGCTGCCTCCACCTTCTCTTTCAGCAACAGTGTTCGAGCTGCAAGTATTGCTGGTGCCAACTACAACCTCGGGGACAATCAGGCTGTATGGGCTATTGGATGGGGAACCACTTCGGTAAGATTGCAATAACAATTAAATAGGTAGTCCACAAAAATGACTTTAAGAAGCAATACTATTAAGATTTAGTTTCGGTCGATTTATCGATTCACACGTAAAAGAAGCTGTGTAGCGACGAGCCTTAAAGGCAATTAGTCATTTATTATAACAATTTGCATATTATTTTATTTCATTACTAACATAGATGTAAGCCTCATATAATGAATGAACTTAGTCCGACTGTAAACAGTTATTTTTTTTTAATTATAATTTAGTATTGCTGTTAACCACTTTTACGAAATTGGCACGAGAGTTCAGGAGTGCAGAGGACAAATGCGATTTGTACTCTGTCATATGAGGCTTTCTCTAAACCCCTATAATGGAGACCTAGGTGGCCAACGCGGGGGTGATGAGACGTTCAGTGTGGTTTCGTGGTGGCGTAGGTATAGTGTTTTCTAATTGTGCAGAATTTGAGAGCTACATCTCCACCGCCTCAATGTAATGAAGCCTATTACAGCGCTAGACAGTCTCTGCTTTGAAAGTGGATGGAAAGACTTGCTCAACAACAACCATGGTCTTTTAAGTTGCCTTTAATAAAGAGATTTTGGCTATTTTTAGGTTGGAGGATCTGCTTCTGAGCAACTGCGCCGTGTTCAGATCTGGACTGTCAACCAAGCTACATGCAGAAGCCGTTACGCTGAAGTAGGCATGACTATCACAGACAACATGTTGTGTTCTGGATGGCTCGATGTCGGCGGTCGTGACCAGTGCCAGGGTGACTCCGGTGGCCCTCTTATCCACAACAATGTCATTGTCGGTGTATGCTCATTTGGTCAACAGTGCGCTCTTGCCCGATACCCTGGTGTCAACGCTCGCGTTTCTCGCTACACATCCTGGATTCAATCAAACGCTTAAATTGCGTTTAAAATATATATGAAATTTTAATAAATATACATATTATGTTAAAATTTAACAGTTATGTTTTTTTTTAAGATATTATAACTTCAAATATATACAAATAATTACATATATTCATTTTGAACAGCCCCGCCGGCACCAATTAAATTGTTAATTGCAATTTAAGTGCTCATTTACCACGTGCTCGGAGGTGAAGAAAAACATCGTGGGGAAACCTCGAAGACATGTGAAGTTTGCCAACACGCATTGGGGCAGCGCGGCGGACACTTCCTTGCCCTAAAACCCTCTCAGAAATGTGAGGAGGCCTGTGCCCAGCAGCAGTGGGACGTAAATAGGCTAAACTTTACTTTACTTTTATTTTGAACAGATTTTTTAATTGATAATATAATATTATAGTATTGATATTCTGAACAATGAATATCTTAACTTCAATTCTCGAAATTTTTTTAGCCTAATGATAATCCACCACATTTTAATTATACTTAGTCAGGTCATAAGTTCTGTCAAAACCTTGTTATTTAAAATTTTTGAATACTGGCTAGATGAACTTCACCAATTTTAAAAATATAACGTTTGCGTTTGCCGAAAATGAAAAAGCCCATTCATTTTCATTCATTTTTAAATATGGAGTGGTCGAAGAGTCGATGAGTAGCGGTTATCGCGTTGCACCGCTGAGGTTACGCGCCAAAAGAGATTTTCAATATTCTACAAATATTGAAAATAACCCTACGATTTGTTAATCGCACTATCAAACGATTCACTGAAGATTCAAGCTTCAAAGATCGTAAGAGGATCAGCCGACCTCGTACAGTTAGGACACCCGCGATCATCAAAACAGTGAAGGCGCGCATCCAACGAAATCCTGTTCGTAAACAAAATATCTTTGCTCTTCAGATGGGCCTAAGCAGAACCACGGTTAAAATAGTGATCAATGAAGACCTAGTACTACCAGCTTATCGTAAGAAGACCTGACATTTTTTGAACGAGCCTTTGAAATAAATTAGGCCGGATACATCCCGCGCTTTGTTACGGCGGTACGCGGGAAAAAAATACCGCAAAATTTTGTTTTCGGATGAAAAAATGTTTAACATTGAAGAAAGTTATAATAAACAAAATCATAAGATATATGCCCACAGCAGTGAAGAAGCCAGCACGCGTATTCCGATGGTTCAACGAGGACTTTATCCTTCGTTACTCATGGTTTGGCTTGGAGTCTAATATTCAGGCTTAACTGAGGTGTTTTTCTGTGAAAAAGGTGTAAAAACTAGTGCCGAGGTGATCCAAAATACCGTCCTAACAAATATAGTGGAACCTCTTTCTCAAACAATATTCAAAAACAGACATTGGATATACCAACAGGACTCTGCACCAGCTCATAGGGCACCAAGCACGCAAAACTAGTTGACCGCCCGTGGAATTGACTTTATCGGACATGAAGACTGGCCCTCTTTTAGTCCAGATTTAAACCCACTGGATTACAAGATATGGCAACATTTGGAGGAGAAAGTCTGCGCTAAACCCCATCAGAATTTGGAATCTCTCCGAGCATCTTTGGCTAAAGCTGCGGCAGAAATAGATATGAATGTGGTGCGTGCTAAGATTGATGATTGGCCGCGTCGATTAAGGGCATGTATTCAAAATAGGGGAGGGCATTTTGAATAATGTAAATAGAATTGTATTCTAAATTAAATTACCTTTCATTTCATATATAAATTCTATATAATTATCAAAAAGTCTATCATTAATTTTATAAAAACTTTTTGACAGAACTTATGAGCTGACTAAGTATGTTTAAGGTTTTTTTTATATAGAAGAGGGTGCAAACGAGCATACGGCTCACCTGATAGTAAGTGACTACCGCCACCCATGAACAACTGCAACACCAAGGGAATTGCAGGTGCGGTGGTAGCCTTTTAAAAAGGAGTATGCTCGGTTCGGAAAAATCGCCGGTGTTAAGCTATTCCATAGAGAGTATGTACGCGGAAGAAAACTCCTAGTGAAACGTACAGATGTGGGCCGCCAAGCATTCAGATGGTGTGGACGGTATCAGGAGTTTTGCCGCGATGTGCGTTCATGAAATTTGGCGGCTGGGATTAATCTGAACAATTCCTCGGAGCACTCCCCGTGGTAAATGCGACAGAAAATGCAAAGGGATGTAATATCTCTTCGCAGCGCCAGTGAATCGAGCCGATCGGAAAGGACTCGGTCGCCGACGATACGAGCCGCTTTGCGCTGGATGCAGTCAACTGGAAGGAGCTGGCATTGGGAAACCCCAACCCAGAGATGAGAATAGTATTCCATGTGACGCCGAACCTGCGCTTTGTAAAGTTGAGGGCGTGTGCTAGCATGAAATACTGTCCCACTCTGCTGAGCATGCCAAGCTTTTTAAACTGAACTTTTGAAACTGAGGGGATACGACAAAGGGGTTCTTTTTAGCGGTAAACGCGCAAACTTGTGTCTTATGAAGATTAAACTGGACTATATTTAGTCGCCCCCAATCCGACACTTTGTTCAGCAAAGACTCGACTTCAGACACAAGTTTGTTTCGGTATTTGGCGACATTTTGCCGAGGAATATTGGCACGGCCGGTGTATAGAGCATTAACAGTGCTGTTATCCGTACATCAATGAATTTTACCGGTTTGCAATATATCACTGATATGCAGAAGAATCAGCGTTGATGATAGCATGCAGCCTTGTGGAACACCAGCGTTAATAGGCTTGTTGTCGGAGCATGCACCATCTACAACTACTTTGATGCTCCAATCTGCAAGAAAGCTGGTGATCCAATTGCATAATTTCTCGGGAAGCCCATAAGAAGGGAGCTTCGAAAGAAGCGCTTTGTGCCAAACCTGATCGAAGACCTTGGACTCTACTGCCTCCGCCCCTCTATGAGTCGGGTAGATCAGAAGATCACCAGCTGATCGACCCCTACGGAAACCGTACTGGCGGTCACTAATCAGCTGGTGATGCTCAAGTTAACGCATGAGCTGGCAGTTTATAATGCATTCCATTATTTTGGAGAACAAGGAGATGATGACGATAGGCCTGTAGTTGGACGGGTTTGAACGGTAATCTTTTTTGGGGATCGGGTGGACAAAAGCCGTTTTCCATGATTTCGGGACTACGCCTAGAGTGTAGAAGTCCCAGAAAAGACGCATTAGAACCGGTGCCAACTCCGTAGCACATGTTCTCAACACAATTGGGGAGATTCCGTCACACCCATTCGACTTGTGGATGTGTTTTTTGTGTACAAGCAGGAGTGATTTGCGAACCGAGCGCTATAAGAACTGCATATCCGGCATGGAGCACTCATACCGCGGGATAGTCGGCGGTGTGTTGACCCCGTTATCGAGAGAAGAGTTGGACGCAAGGAAAGAGCCTAGCAAATCGGCTGTCTCCATCGCGGCACGTGCCAGTAAGTCGTCCTCTCTGTGCAGAGATGGAAGAGATGGCTAACACAAGTTCCCTTGGACGGCCTTAGCGAGAAACCAGAATGCACAGGTTCCCGAAAGATGGCAAACTACTTTCTCGCCAATTCTGCTTTTGGGCTATATGACTTTGCTTCGGAAATGACTCTTTTGAAGAACCTGGAGGCGGAATTATATTTCTTTTTAAGGGTGCTGGTATTTACATCCCAGGACGTTGATGCGTCAGCCCAGGTTCGGTATCACTCCTGCTTGTAGTGTGATGTTATTTTACAGGAGCGACTAAACCATGGCTGAGTTATACTTCCGATGGGTACCAAACAGGAAGGAATAAAAAGTTCCATACCCTGAAGCACCACATCTAAAACAGAATTAACAACAACGTTGGGATCGTCCGGCGAGAAACAAACCCGCACCCAAGGGTAGAATGCAAAGAAAGACCGCATCCCATCCCAATTGGCCGACCAAACACGGCGGCAGCCTGCAGAAAGCAAGCGCGATTTCAGCGTGAGTGGCACCACACTACGGACTAGACAATGGTCCGGGGAGCCAAAAGGGGCGTTGATGGAGACCTGATATATGTCCGGATGAGCGTTCAGCAGAAGGTCTAACAGGGAAGGTGCATGATCCTTCACATCCGGAATCCACGTAGGCGTAATAACCAGTTGTGTCAGAACATATGCCAAGGCAAAATCATGAACAGATATATCGGTATGATCGGTTAAACGTGAATCCAACCATTCGGAGTGGTGGATGTTAAAATCGCCAAGGATCACGATCTCTGCGGATGGGACCTGTTGTAACAAGGAATCTGTAGCCATTTATTTGGACGTGGTCGTGAGTCGGTCTGTTTCGGCATTACCACTATGGGACCCATAGAGGCACGTGGGGATGGTAATCGCTGTCTACGCGTAGCCAAAAGATGAACAGGTCCGAACCTTCAAGACTGCCGAGGCGTAGAGAACAGATGTCCTCTTTGACGTATACGCAAAATCCAGTCCGAGACACAAAGGAGTGTTCCAATTTGTACCCCGGGTAGGAGAGATACGAAGTATCAGCCGGAGAGGACACCTGCGTCGCGGTCAGAAAGATGAGTATCGAGATGGTAGTGGACAGCGTTTAGGTTCAAGTGAAGTCCCCTGATGTTGCAGGAATTCACGGATAGTGTGGCAGGGGTCGCCTTGGTCTTGTTGCTCAGTTCGCCCCGAGCAGTTATTGTTTTGAGTGGGATTTTGCGCCCCTCCCCAGAATACGCGGGGCAGCTTGAGCACGCACGCTCAGGAGTGGAGTAGCTTGTTCGTGGATGCTGAGCGCGGGATTCTCCAAGGGTACTGGTACCCTCTTGGGGTAGTTTTTCATTTAATTCCGCTACCATGTTGATGGCGGGGGGGGGGGGTGAAGTGGGCTTCCGGCCACCTGCACTCGCCAGACGAAACGCAGAAGCAGAGCTTCCACTTCACGCTGGTATAGGCTATATCAATCATTTAAATAAAATAATCACAATTTTAATACACACATCAATAAAATTTATATAACAAATAATAATACTACTTAAAATAAGAAAAAAAACCACTTATTAAATCAATTATCAAACAAACAAATAACTGACAGGAATGAAATATTGAAGTTTTATTAACAAGTAGAAGTGTGTCAAGTAACGACTACAGAAATATAAAATGTTTTATATACTTAAATTAAATAATTTTATTAAAATGCATATTGCGGAATATCTCATAAATCTTAAAAAATGCTAAACATAAAAAGTAAAAGAAAAACAAAATAAAAAGTGAAAAAAAAAACAGTAAATTGAAATGGCAGACAAACAAAGGCTACATAATGTTTTGATAAGTTTTGGAAACATGAAAACAAATAAGAACAGTGAAGATTTGTTATAAAATTTGTTAAAAAGACCGTTATAAATGTTCATGGTATAGTCATTGGTAAAGAATTGATACTTAAACCACAAAGCTTCAATTAAACTAGTATTCATCATCATTTATTACGAGTTCCAATTAAATTCAAATAATTTTTGCTATTGTTCAGTGAAGGAATTTTATGGGAATCAGTTCAATTGTATAATTCTTTTATTTCTATCGACCTACTAATTAAAAATTTAAAACAGTTTATTGAACAGTGGTAGAGCCACGCGGCAGCTTTTGCTGTAGCACGGATGGGCCGGCTCGAACCGGGGTGGTACCACGACCTCACAGAAAACCAGCGTGAAGTAGAGGTTTACCTCCGCGTTTCGCTTGGTGAGTGCAGGTGGCCGGAGGCCCTTTTTACTGGAAATGAGGCATTCCACCTTAGTCCTCACGGGTGTCAACGCATCTGCATTTTGATTCGCAAACGAGGATAGATGTAGATGTCTATGGGCCGCAGCAACCACTTACCATCAGGTGGACTGTGTGCTCGTTTGTCACCCTTATCCTATAAAAAAAAAAAAAATTAAATTAATATACAGGAGTGTCGGCTCGGTCGACATAATTTTTTAAAAAGCATTCTTTCAATGGCTTCTTTTCTTCGCTTACAAACATACAATACGTCATAGCGGTCACACGCCAGCGAGCCATTGACGAAATTGCCAAATACTAATGTTGAGGTTTAGTACATTTATATTAGTAACTATGTAATAATAATAATAGTGTGCTTCAGACTGAATTTTGACGGCGGCCAGCCAAAATGAAGACTAGCCATCTGCGAATGACAAGATTGTAGTGCAGAAGTGTATGCGCAATTTCTCGGGAAGTGTGTACTATATTTTCTATGAAAGAAGCACTTTGTGCCAATCATGGTGAAAGGCCTTCGTTGGGTCCAAACCGGCCAAGGCCTACTCTTAGGACCTTACTGTATTCAACCATTTATGAGTCAGATAAACTAGCAAATTACCAGCTGAGCGACCCTAAAGAAAACCGTATTGGCGGTCACTAACCAGCTGGGTATACAGTAATGTTTATACGCGTTCTGCTTTAAATAAGGGTTATATTATTTAAATCAAAATTAAAACAGAATAATGATGGTTATCGTCTGATTACAGTTTAGGCAGTGCTGAGCAAAAGGTTGCTTGCTACATAAGATATTTTTATGCAATCAAATAATTTTTGTTTAATGTTTCTCCATTACATTAAAAATGGAAGATGTACTATTTATGCAGGAATTAGTCTGGTTGCTTACATTCTGTGGTCTTGTGGTAGTTTAAGATGCAATAGACAGCTTCTGTGATCTCTAGAATGTAACAGAGGAAAAAACAATAGTCGGATAAATTAGGTACTAATATTCTTATAATAAAATTCTCGAACTAGTCTCTTAAAATAATTCTTGTTACTAGTTTTCTTGATATAAATAGGCAAGGCATTCCAGAGCAGTATGGACTGCACAGTAAGAGAGGAATTAATGAAACACCCTCCTGTGTAGTGAAATACGTATTTTAAGACTACTTTTGGAACGGGGAACTCTATCGTGAGTAGAATACAGATACTGAAAATTAATCTTAATATGAGAAGAAGAATTTCCGAAAGCCATTGACGAATAGATGTAACAGTGGTGGGAGCCACGCGGCAGATTTTGCTGCACGTATGGGCTGGATCGAACCGTGGTGGTACCTGCAGAATACCAGCGTGAAGTAGAAGTTTACTTCTGCCATATTGCAGAAATTCATCGGGGGACTTCATTCAAACCTTAACGCCGTCCAGTACCATCTGGAGACAGCAAAGCCTGCCTTGCTCTTCTAACTGAGACACAGGTGTCCTCTCTGGCCGATACTTCATATCTTTACCTGGGGTACAAATTAGAACAATCCTTTGTGCCCCGGGCTGGAGATTACGTGTACGTCAGAGAGGACATCTGTTTTCGACGCCTCGGCAGTCTTGAAGGTACGGACCTATCTTTCATATGGCTGCGCCTAGACAGCGACAACCATCCCCGTATCTACGGGTGCCTCAACAGGTCCCATAGCGGGTCCTCATAATCCCGACACAGACCGACTCATCGACCACATCCAAATGGCTGCACACTCCATACTACAGGTTCATGCTATAGGTCGGCCGATTGGGGTAGATGCGGTATTTTTTTGATTCGATCCTACTCTTGTGGGCGAAATTCCTTCTCGCCGGATGATCACAGCGTTGTTGTTTATGTGGTACTTCAGGGAATGGAACCTTTTATTCCATCATCTGTGGTGCTTATCGGAGGTAGAATTCTGCCATGGTTTGGTCACTCCTGTAAAATTGCATCACGCCATAAGCAGGAGTGCTATCGGGCCTGGGTTGACGCCACAACGTCTCGGGATGCGAACACCAATGCTCTTAAAAAGAAGTATAATTCGGCCTCCAGGCCCTTCAAAAGTTTCATTGCCAAGGCAAAGTTAGAGTATATCGGCAGAATTGGCGAAAATCTAGTTTGACTTCCTTCGGCAACACGTATATTCTCGTCTCTCGACAAGGCTGTCCAAGAGAACTTCTTTCAGCCATCTTTGCCATCTCTGCACAGGGAGGACGATTCACTGGCTCATGCCGCAAAGGAAAAAGCCGATCTGCTAGGCTCTCTTTTTGCGTCCGACTAGACTCTCAATGACGGGGGAACACACTGGCGGCCATCCCGCGGTGTGAGTGTTCCATGCAGGATGTGCTGTTTATACAGTACTCGGTGCGCAAAGCATTCCTCTTCCTTTACGTCAAACAGTCGAGTGGGCCTGATGGAGTCCCAGCTATTGTACTGAAGATGTGTGCTCCGGAGTTGTCACCGCTTTTAACGCGTCTTTTTCGGTACTCCTACTCCCTAGGCGTAACTCATGAAAGACAGCTTTTGTGCACCCGATCCCTATAAAAGTCGACCCCTGATATCCGTCAAACTAATATTTCTCTGGAAAACGTCGCCGAGTACCGGAACAAACTGGTGTCTGAAGTGGAGTCTTTGCTGGACAAAGTCTCGGAATGGGGGCGACTAAATCTAGTCCAGTTTAATCCTCAGAAGACACAAGTTTACCGCTTAAAATAACCCCTTTGTCGTATCTCCTTGGTTTCAAGGCACTCCCCTTCTTGCCTCAGCCAGTATAGGAATCCTCGGAGTCGACATATCGAGTGACGTGCAGTTTCGTGGTCACTTGTAAAAGAGGGCCAAATTAGCCTCTTAAAGGCTTGGCGTGCTCAGCAGAGCGGGACAGTATTTCATGCCGGCACAACGCTTGCAACTTTACAAGGCGTAGGTTCGGCCTCACATGGAATACTGTTCCCATCTCTCGGCAGGGGCTTCCCAGTGCCAGCTCCTTCCACTTGAACGCATCCAGCGCAGAGCGGCTCGAATCGTCGACGACCGAGTCCTTTCTGATCGGCTCGATTCATTGGCACTGCGAAGAGATGTTGCATCCGTTTGCGTTTTCTTTCACATCTACCATGGGGAGTGCTCTGAGGAATTGGTCGCATTAATCCCAGCCGCCAAATTTCACGAACGCACATCGCGGCAGAACTCCCGATACCATCCACATCAACTGGATGATTGGCGGTCCACCACTGTGCAATTTAGAAGATGTTTTCTTCCTCGCACGACTTCCTTGTGGAATCGATTACCATCAGCGATTTTTTTGGACCGATACGACTTAGGGACCTTCAAGAAAAGAGTGTACTCCTTTTTAAAAGGCTGGCAACGCATCTGCAATTCCCTCCCTGTTGTTGCAGTTGTTCATGGGAGGCGGTAGTCACTTACCATTAGGTAGCCGCATGCTCATTTGCCCCCTCTCCTATAAAAAAAAATAAAAAAACTACTGGCCTATCGCTATTACCTCCTTTTTCTCCAAAATATCAGAAACAATTATAAATTACTAGCTCATGAAGTATCTTGAGGATCACCAGCTAATTAGTGACCGCCCGTACGGTTTCCGTCGTGGTCGCTCAGCTAGTGATCTTCTGGGTTACGTAACTCATAGTTCTAAGCGAAGTTCCGAAATCAACTAAATATAGTAAAAGCTGTTTATCAATGTGTGTACGTATATACAAAAAAACACCTGACGAAATTAAAACACATGAATTTATTTAAAAATCAAGGAAGTATCATCAGCAAACAATACTATATCCTGGTTATCCCCTGCAAGGGAAAATAAGTCATTAATATACACTAGAAATAGGAATGGGCCGAGACTTGAGCTTTGAGAGACACCCATTAGTACAGGTGACCCGGAAGAACTTTTACCATTAAAAATAACTTTCTACGTCCTACTACTTAAATATGAAATAATAAGTTTAAGCGCTGTGTTCTTGAATCTTCCCAAGGGATAGGGCGGCCGTACAAGGAAATCCTCCTGGAATCTTTTTTGGTATTGAACTCCGTTAAACGTTTATTGCTACCCTTTTTTTGGGATTTTCCATAGGCGGAGTTATTCCATTAAGCGATTGGTAGCTTCAAAGTGAGACTATTCCTATTGTAATCCAATATATATAGGTAGATTAAAAACATAAGGATCTCATAATCAGCAGTTGCGCATACGGCCACCAGACCAAAAAATCAGTAAATATTACTGATATGTTCATGTCCTGGTTAAATACGACAACGGTATAAGCTTCCGTATTTTATAGAATGCTATCAGCTTCACAGAAAATATTATAACGTTGAAAGTGTATAAGTCAGCACTGAAGTGCTAAATTATCGTAGCCTGGCCCTGTTCCAAGGGCAACTTACCTAATCCTACTCTTATGCGACAAAATCGAGTGTTTAGCACAAATGTTGACTTCGGTTTTGAACCTATGGCCTGCGACGTCATATCGTGGCGGCGCTGTCGTCGTGCCACAAGCGAAACATATCGAAGCCTAAATCGGGCTAACAAAGTTCCGAAGTTAAAGCATTATATATAGAATAGCTCCAAACTACCACTAGGAGTGTTGGTCGCTTCCCGGGCAGAACACCTTGCCCGGCGGGAGATCTCCTCTTTGCCTTCTACCCGCCACAATATCATCTGTTACCTCGCCAGGCTATGTGCTCGATTGTTCTTTCAATTTGAGAGTGGTCTCAGCCTCGGTGTAAATTTTCAGGCAGCCCGTACGAAATACAAGCCGCCATCACCACGTGGATAGTACTGCTACGTAGAGTAGTAGTACTAAATAACTGGCTTATAATAGTTAAAAAATTATAATAACGTTTTAATTTATTATGTTAAAATAAATAAACGAAAGACAATTTAGGCACTAAATTGTTTTTATACTTATCGGTCGCTATAGATTTTATATTAAGAAGACAGCTTAAATATACTTGTTTTTGCATCATATCTTATTAAGAGAAGAAGCACTTACCTTTCTTTTTTCGGTAGGTCTGTGCAAGCCACTTGAGAGCGAACTGACAATGTGCTGTGAGCCATGCTGAAGGTCGATTCGAGCGGAAAAGTGCTATGCTTGCACAGAATGTTTGTGAAAAATAACGCCATAATACTGCCGTTAATAACACAAAGGCAATAGTCTACCAGCGTTCAAGTTGTTGCTTAAAGTCCTGTACAGGTATAATAACATACAATCTAACGAGCATATATAAAAGCCAACTTTAAAATTTTTCAAAATAACCTTTTTAATACGTTGTTCTTTAGCAGCATTATTTCACTTTTGAACAATAAATTGTGTTTCACGAATCACTGACGTTTTTATCAGTTCATTTTTGATGTACCTTAATGAGCCAAGAAGGCTAGGACGAGAGAATTGTTGTGTGACGGTATTAAGGTTGACCATCATCATCATCATGAATACAACCCTTCACAAGTCTACTACTAAACATAGGCCTCCCTCAAGGAATGCCACAAAGCACGGGCCTGAACCACGTGCATCGATCGACTTTCTGAATGTCTCTCCATCTAGTGGGACACCACCCCACACATCGCCTACCAGTACGAGGTTTCTACTTGAGAACCTTGCTACCCCATCGGTTGTCGGTTCTTCGAGCTATATAGCCAGCTTATTGTCACTTCAGCTTACCAATCCGTTGGACTATGTTAGTTACTCTGGTTCTACTGCGGATATCCTCATTTCTAAGTTTATCACGCAGAGAAACCCTGAACATAGCCCTCTCCATAGCTTGCTGAGTGACATTGAGCTTCCTTCCTTCCTTTACCACACGAATGGCAGTGTTATTCGTGTGACAACGTCTGGTTGTACAATCTCGTTTTTAAGTTTTGAGGTATACCCGACGAGAAGATGTGTTGTAATCTCCCGAACGCTGCCCAGTCGAGTTTAATCCTTCAATTGACCTCTCGGTTGAAGTTGGATTTACCTAGTTAAACTATTTGTCCCAGGTAAACATTCCCGTCAACAACTTCGAGCTTAGTGCTCCCAAAAACTGCCGACATAGGTGTGACATGAATGTTGCACATGATCTTTGTTTTTTCCACGTTTATTTTAAAACTTATCCGTTGAGAGGCACTATTGAGGTCATTGACCGGAATCACTAGAGAACTTAGGTTCTGCCATAGGACTATATCGTCGGCAAATCGAAGATGAGTGATGTACACATCATTGATGTTAATACCCTATTATTTCAGTAGTAGCTTGAAAATGTCTTCCAATGTAGCGGTGAAGAGTTTATAGAATATAACGTCACCCTGTCTTACACCTCTCTGCAGTTGGATAGGTTTCGTACTCTGATTCTGTACTCGGATAGCCATCGTAGCCCTACTGTACAAACATTTCAGCACCTCGTTATACCGACAGTCAACTTGGCACCGCCCAAATTTCAACGGAATCAAAGGCTTTATTATAGTCCACGCACGCAAGACAAATGGCAGATTGTAGTCTGCGGAAACCGGCTTGTTCGGGAGGCTAGAAGTCGTTGAGTCTGCGTCATACTATAGCCATACTACTGCTGCTAAATCATTTGTGAACATAATCTATGTTTTAATTGAACTGCGTAATCACATGTGTCATTTATTTGTGACGGATAAATAAGGACTATCATAATATTATTATCAGTTAAGCGCCTAATTATTAACAGTATATTATATAGGTCCTACCTGAGCTGAGGTTAAGGTGTATTTTAAAGACCGACAAAAAAGCGACGGACGAAGATAAAATGCGTTACCTATCCCTAGTTCTTCTAGTTTTATGCCTCGCAGCTATCTCGGGTAAGTCGCGTGTTATTTAATTAATGTTTATATTTTATGGAACAACATTATGAACACACCCTTGTTTACTGTGATGCAAACAACCAGGTTTAGAATGTTATAATATTCTTGTTTAATAATGTTCAAATAATTGGAAGTAAAAACTAGAAATGAGTTAAGGGGTGACTCGAACTTTAGGCCTACTCAGTTTGAATAGCCTATCATGTAGAGGATATTATAGGGGTCATAGTTGAATACGGGCTAAAAGTTATAATTACACTTCTAGGGCGTCAAAATAGCCAATAACAAAAAATTGGGGAGTGCTCGATTTTTAGGCATAGTCAGTTTGAATAGCCTATAATGTAGAGGATACATTGGGGTCATGGTTGAATAGGGGCAATAAAATCTCTTTACACTCCTAGGGGGTCAAAATAACCAAAAAAAAATTTTAAATTCTTATTTCGATTAGAACTCCGCCTGGTTCAGAGGGTCTTATACAGTCTTTACTTGCTGCATCTCACTTGTTAGATTTTTAATTACATAATATTACATTCCATCACGCGCAATTTCTTTGCAACTAATAATGAATTTTTATATTTTTTTTTTCAGGATAGGGTGACAAACGACCACACAGACCACCTGATGGTTAGTGGTTGCTGTGGCCCATAGACATCTACATCTATCCTCGTATGCGAATTAAAATGCAGACGCGTTGTTGTATATACATGGGCACCTGTTAATAACTTTAAATAAAGAAGGCTACAGAAGGAGTATGTTAGGGATGAATCTGAATGACAGAGTGAGAAATTGTTTAATAAGAGAAGAGTGTGGTTTGCAAGATGATGTTGTGACTAGGATTAAGAAAGGAATGCTTCGGTGGTTTGGTCATGTAGAAAGAATGAATGAGGAAAGAGTGACAAAGCAAATTTATGTTGCAGAGGTGAATGGCAGAGTCGGGAAGGGTCGCCCTAGGCGAAAGTTTATCGACCAAATTGGCGATATATTGAAAATGGGCCAAATTAAGAGTACCTTTAACCGACGAGCGTGTATGTGTAGGTATATGGATGTGGAGGAAGCGAGAGAGGTGTGTCAGGATCGTGCCAAATGGAAGTCCATAGTCCCTGCCTACCCCTCAGGGTAACATGCGTGAGTATTTATAAGGCTACAGATGTTTTGCTACATCCGAAGACTAAAATGGAATACCTTCCACCTTGTAATTATTACATTGGAACTGCTATTTGGTGGCAGAAATAGCTAAGAGGGTAGTACCTATCCAGACGGACTCCTAGTCCTATCACCTAGTCATTTACCAGAATAATGTTCCTTATTAGATAGAATTGACTATGTTTATATTCAATATAGCATACAGAATACCAGCGTAAAATAGCTATTCATTGGTGAGAGTAGTGAACCAGAGACCCTTTTTTATTTGAAACGAGGCAGTCTTCAGATGGCAACGCATCTGCATTTTTATTGAGGATAAGTGAAGACGATGGGCAAAGGCATCCACTTACCATCAGGTGTATTGTGTGCTCATTTGTCACCTTTATTTATAAATAACTTCATAGCAGAACGACAAGCGATTTAGTAAATCTTAAAAAGAAATCCTTTAAGTTTAGTGCAATTAACTATGGTCTAAATTAATATGTTATTATGTTGCAGCTGTGTCCGAGAAACAACAAAAGATTGTCGGTGGATCTGCAAAAACAATTGAGCAATATCCTTTTGCTACATCTTTGTTGTACTCGTGGAATGCAGTTAAACAGAGCAATCCTCACAGCAGCTCACTGTTTATTGTACGTCAATTAATTGCCTAGCCATTTAGATAAGCGTAACATTAAAAAATACTAACGGTAAAACTTTTTTTACACAGCAGCGACATACCTAACAGATGGCGTATACGTGTTGGTTCCATAGACAAACAGTGGTGGTACCGTTCACAACTCTGCTCAAATTATCAACCACCCTAACTACGATAGTCGCACAGTTGACAACGACGAGTAGATAAGGAGTTATGTGGTTCGTCTTAGGTATGTCAAAACAATAACTCATACACGCATTTTGAAACCTATGTATTCTTCCTACAGTTTTCTGTGAGAGGCAAGGACCATATTATACCAAGTCGCAATAATTCAAATGTGATAAGACCAGACGGGTGCAAATATAGAGCCGGATATTTGGTTTTAGAAAAGAAATTTTGTAAAGAGATTTTAAAGATCCAAAACATATTCCATTTTTTGCTGTACGTGTTGTGCAAACGTTAAACCTTCATCCATGTTAAGGCCTAAGTTACCATTAAGTAAGTAATCACAAGTAATCATATGGAGGAATAGTTGTGCCACTGATCATGATATTTGGATATTTTTTTTGATAGATGCAACTTGATGACGTGTACCCATAATTATACAAGTGCTTTTTTTAGGATTCAGTAGTTGGCCATGAGACTTTGACCAATGCTCTATTAATTGTAGATCA
The DNA here is from genome assembly GCA_033319125.1 of Parnassius glacialis. Lineage (NCBI taxonomy): Eukaryota > Metazoa > Arthropoda > Insecta > Lepidoptera > Papilionidae > Parnassius > Parnassius glacialis. The sequence continues at coordinate 15,142,058 of JAVANC010000013.1, read as the reverse complement.
TCATTGGTGCTAAATCCTTTACGGAAACCGGCTTGTTCGGGAGGCTGTAAGTCATTGAGTCTCCATGCGAGACGACGCTCTAAAACAGCACATAGACGTGGTTTAGTAGGGACATCAGTCTGTAGTTCTCCAAGAGAGTATTGTCGCCTCTCTTGAAGTATTGCGTACTGCCTCCACCTTCTCTCTCAGCAACAGCGTTCGTGATGCAAGTATTGCTGGTGCCAACTACAACCTCGGGGACAATCAAGCTGTATGTGCTATTGGATGGGGAGCCACTGAGGTAAGAATTAAATAAATTTTTTATCAATAGTCTTCAAAAATGGCTTTAAAATTCTAGCGATTCTATTAAGGTTAAGGCTTCGGTAGATTTCAAAATTTACACATTTAAAGACCTGTGAACCGACAAGCTGATTAAAGGCATTTCAAGCATTCATTATAATTTTTCATATTATTTTATTTTATTATTAACACTTTCACTGTCCGGTTTCCAGACATAATAGTAAGACAATAGCAGTGCCCTATATGTAGTGCACGGGACAGCGAAAGGGTTAACATAGATGTAAACCTCATAATATGTTGATACAATGGATGAACTTACACTGCCTGTAAAGAGAATTTTTAAATTTTAGTTAGTGTTACCGTTAACGTCATTAACAATACGGGCATGAAGGTTCAGGAATACAGAGGGAGAATTGTGGTTTGTACTTGCAGTCTTTCTCTAATCCTCATAATAGAGGCTTAGGTGGCGGACAAGTGTAAGTGATGAGAAGTTCAGTGTGTTCTCTAGGTGGCGCATAGTGTTTTCTAATGTGTTTTGTAAAGAATTCGAGAGCTATAACTCCACTGCCTCAACGTAAAGTAGCATATTACAGGCTACTTATGTCGAAGTTGCGGTAGTGTACGAAAGGACAACGTTGCCGCTGTTGTAGTTTTAGTCGTTAGGAGGCTGGCCCCGGTGCAATAAGTATCCACGAGGATTTTCCTAAAAATGTAATGGTTCATTATTTTCAATCTTTTAAAGCAACTCTAAAGTGTAAAAATCCTGTTAGGAAAATCATAGTTTTCTGGGGATGACCTGAAAAGGCTATGGCTGTCGGATAGAGGCTATTGAACCATGTTTTACAAGGCCGCCTGCCAGTACACACTCCCTCCTACCTGAGTTGAAGCTGCCGGCTTCCATTAATCATTTAATATGGGATGCTTAAAACTCCAGCTCCAAGGTAATTATTTATTCTCCACCAAAAGTGTGAGTATTTCAGTGGTTCCACGCTCGACAGTTTCTACTTGAAAAGTCGAAGGAAAGATTTTCTCAACAAAGAACATGGTGTTTTTTTTTGTTTGTCAATCAAAATATTTTCCTTATTTTCAGTACGGAGGATTAGGTTCTGAGCAACTGCGCCATGTTCAGATCATGACTGTCAATCAAGATACATGCAGAAGGCGTTACAGTTATTTAGACATGACTATCACAGACAACATGTTGCGTTCTTGATGGTTAGATGGCGGCGGTCGTGGCCAGTGCCGTGCTGACTCCGGTGGCCCTCTTATCCACAACAATGTCATTGTTGGTGTATGCTCTTTTAGTCAAGAGTGCGCTCACTCCCTTTACCCTGATGTCAACGCTCGCGTTTCTCGCTACACATCCTGGATTCAATCAAACGCTTAAACTGCGTTGTAAATATGTATAAAATATGAAATATTTATAAATATATGTTAAAATCTAATAATTTTGTAGTTTTTTTTAAAGATAATATAGCTTCAAATATAAGTCATTGCTAATATTAATTTTGAACAGATTTTAAATCGATAATTTAATATTATAGTATTGATATTCTGAATAGTAAACCGGCCAAGGCCTACTCTTAGGACCTCACTGACTCCAACCATCTATGCGTCAGGTAAACTAGCAAATCATCAGCTGAGCGAATTTAAAGAAAACTGTATTGGCGGTTACTAATTAGCTGGGCATACAGTAATTTTTACGCGTTGTAACCATTATTTAAACCAGAATTTAAACAGATTAATGCCAGCTATCGGCACCAATGCTTCCAATGTTTCATTAAAATTCTATTATTTACTTTGAATTATATAATATTCATTTTGAAGTAAAATAAGTTAGTCGCATAAAAAAACATTTTATGGCAATAAATTGATTACCATAAAGAATGCACTAGTGAAATTCTCGTTTCTGAATGTTACCTACCACTAGTACCTGCTTCTTATTAGTATGTGCTACCTACCGATAAAGGACTTGTCGTTTTGAAACTTAATTTGATAGTTCAAACTTCAAAACTATTCACTTAAAAGAAAAAGACCGATTTTCGATTTGATTTGAAACGAGCGCAATATAATCGATTCTCGTAGATTGACTATCCTAGGAAGATTTTCAGCTATGAATTGTTTATATATAAGCTTTCAAATGGTCCCACCTTCATTTTGTTAACATGTGGAGCCAATAATGTATGGAGACGTCTCCTCCTCCTTTGACGGTTTTCTGATGTCGCTAGCCCGATTTAATACTGATCCATGTGTATTTATACTAAAAGTGTTGGCTCGGTGTAAACCCCACGATTCCGTAAATACCAGGATATATTTCCTTACACACAAAAAATAACCTTAATAAAAGTGGAGGTGTCACTGCATATGTTAAAGATTCATGGAGTATAATATCTTATGAACCGTTAAGTGATCAGTGCAATTACTTAAACTTATACTTAAATAATCAAATTACTATTATAGGGATATATAGGTCTCCCTCTACTAAGAATGTAAATAACTTTCTGGCCTTTCTCGATAATTCGTTATGGGAAATTAGCAACAGGCATTCCATGGTGTTGACAGGTGATTGAAATATAAATATATACGGAGATCCACTTGATGATTAGTGGTCCGACTATCTATGCTTGTTAGCAAGTCATCAACTGCTCTCTGCTATCTCGGAGCCAACCAGGGGCTCGGCCTGTCTGGACCACATTTTCTTTAGCATCTGCTGTTGGTACAGTGTGCCATGCAGATCTTACTGATCATGACATTTGTTTACTTGATGATACTATCAACCGGGTGAATGAAACATCTCCTCGAAACCACGGTAAGTTCAAAATAGATTTTAATCAGATTGTTGACAAGTTTGAGTCAACTGATTGGTCTTTGATAATAAATATGGAAGACGCTAATGAGGCAGCTTATAAATTTAACTAAATTCTAGAAATGTTAATAAACGAAAACATAAGTTATGTAGTGCCCAAACAGCCAGAACGGGTTGTAAAGCCATGGATAACCCCAGGAAAATAAAAGATCGAATACGAGAATAACAAAATTCTGTTAAATAAAGATAACCCAAAAAAAACTGTGGAAAATACTCAAAAATATATTATGGATCTCCAACTGAGGCTACTGAATTGTTGATCATAGACAAAGACCCAGATTCTTCTTTAAATTCTTGTGACGAGTACATTTCTAGAGTTGGCAGAGAACTAGCAGATGACACGGTCAGTAGATTAAGCACCCAAGAATATCAGTTATCTGCAGAATACAAACCAAAAGTGCTTTGCAACAACTCGATCTTTTTGCAGCCACCTGATCCTTATGAAGTTCGTATCCTTACAGACAGCTAAAAATGATAGTGCATCGGGTATTGACAGCTGCACCCCAAGGTTAATTAAATATATAAAATACACAGTTCTGCAACTACTTACCCCCATATTTAATCTTAGTATGTCATGTGGCATTTTTCCTAATTGTAGGAAATTAGGAGTCGTTACTCCAATTCACAAAGATGGGAATAAATACTTTCCTTGCAATTACAGGCCCATATCTTTGCTAAGTATATTTTCCAAGTTACTGGAAAAATTTCTAAGCAAGCGCCTTACCAACTTTATAGAAAGTAATAATCTTTCTCACTAAATCAGTTTGGATTCAGGAGGGGAAAGTCCACGGAGGATGCGGTAGTTCTACTAACAGATGCTGTGTCTAGGTATTTGGACAATAAACGCAGCTGTGTAGGTATTTTCCTGGATCTTGCTAGGGCCTTCCTTGTCGGTCCCTATACTGCTGCGGAAGTTTGAAACAAAGGAATGAGTGAAGTGGCGTTGGCTTGTTTCCGTAGCTATCTTTCATATCGTCGTCAATGCATAGGAGTGGGCTCACATACAAGTAAGTAATTAAAAATAAGTATTGGAGTTCCTCAAGAAAGTATACTTCGTTCAATCCTATTCTTCATTAACATTAATGACGTCCTAGAATTACCCATAAAAAGAGCAGATGTCATCTGCTATGCGGATGATATAGATATTATAAAAAAATAAAGTCTTGGTAGTTTTGAATAAATGGTTAAGTTCTAATTTGCTAACTCTAAACTACAAAAAAACTAAGTTCATATTCTTTCACAAAATTCTCGCATCAAAACCACTTTCGCTGGTAAACTTAGTAATTCACACTTGCGAATCTAAAGTACCCTCTGCGGCTGTAATATAATCAATAACGTAATATGTAATACGAGCATTAATGATAAGCTATCATTTAAAAACCACCTAAGCCGCTTGTCGGGTAGTGTTGGGAAAACCAATTACATAATGAAAGTTATGCGACGCTGTGCTACTAAAGACACACTGAAAATGCACCAGCACTAACACAATCCCTACTATACTGCACGCTGGCTTGTGGTGGGGTTATTAAACAAATATGCTCGAAGTCGAGAGGGCCCAGCAAGTAGTACTAGAAGTAATGCTATCTAAAACTTTAGATTTCCTACTGGCGAACTCTACAGGTAATGTAAGGTGCAACGGGTTCGCCAAATCTACAATTTAAAATCAGTGATTCTAACCCACAGAAAAATAATAAATTTCCCAGATTATCATAGCCTGTGCAAGCGTCCGATCTTTCGAAAGTACGGATTCCCAATTCACAAAGCAGTTTTATCAAACGTCACTCCCCATTTCTTCTGCCTAGCATCTACAACAAATTCTGCTGTCTCTCCCTATATTCGAGGTTTTTGTCAAGCACAAACTAACAACCTGGTTAGAGTCAAGTCAGTCAACTTGGCACCGCTGAAAGGATTGCAGCACCGCCCAAATTTTAACGGAATCATAGGCTTTATTATAGTCAACGCACGCAAGACAAAGGCAGATTGTACTCTGCGGAAACCGGCTGGCTCGGCAGGCTAGAAGTCGTTGAGTTTGTGTCATACAATAGCCATACTACTGCTGCTGAATCAATTGTGAACATAATCTATGTTCACTATTGTTTTAATTGAACTGCGTAATCACATGTGTCATTTATTTGTGACGGATAAATAATGACTATCATAATATTATTATCAGTTAAGCGCCTAATTATTAACAGTATATATAGGTCCTACTTGAGCTGAGGTTAAGGTGTATTTTGAAGACCGACAAAGAAGTGACGGACGAAGATAAAATGCGTTCCCTATACCTAGTTCTCTTGGCTTTATGCCTCGCAGCTGTCTCGGGTAAGTCGCGTGTTATTTAATTAATGTTTCTATTTTATGGAACAACATTATGAACACGCCCTTATTAATTGTGATGCAAACAACCAGATTTAGAATGTAATGTTTTTCTTGTTTAATAATGTTTAAATAAATAATTGGAAGTAAAGACTTTAGAAATGAGTTGGGTGGTGACTCGAACTTTAGGCCTACTCAGTTTGAATAGAATATCATGTAGATGATGTCATGGGAGTCATGGTTGAATAGGGGCAAAAAGTTCTCATTACATTACTAGGGCCAAAAACAAAAAAAAATCTTATTTCGGTTATAACTCCGCCTGATTAAGAGGGTCATATACAGTTTTTACTTGGCGTATCCCATTTATTAGATTTTTAATCACATATTACATTCGATCACGCGTTATTTTTTGCAACTAACAATGCATTTTTATGTGTGTAAAACTGAAGTGAGAAACGAACTTATAGTTCACAGGTGAGTTTAGCCTATGGGCACCTGTTACCAACATTAAACAAAGAAAGCTACAGATGTGTTGTCACATCTGAGGACTAAAATGGAATATCTCACAGCTTTTAATTATTATACTGGCTTTCTACACTCTTCACACTGGAAGATAGAAGTGCAAGCACTGCGATTTGGCGGCAGAAATGGGGAGGGTAGTACCTACCCAGACATACTGCTAGTCCTACCACCTAGTCATTTACCAGAATAATGTTCCTTATTAGATAGAATAGACTAAGTTTATATTCAATATAGCATACAGAATACCAGCGTAAAATAGCTGCTCAATGGTGAGTGTAGTGAACCGGAGACCCATTTTTATTTGAAACGAGGTAGTCTTCAGATGGCAATGCATCTGCATCTTTTATTGAGGATAAATGCAGATGATGGGCAAAGGCATCCACTTACCATCAGGTGTATTGCGTGCTCATTTGTCACCTTTATTTATAAATAAGTTCACCGCAGCACGACAAGCGATTTAGTAAATCTCAAAAATAAATCATTTAAGTTTAGTGCAATTAACTATGGTCTAAATTAATATGTTATTATGTTGCAGCTGTGTCCGAGAAGCAACAAAAGATTGTCGGTGGATCTGTAACAACAATTGAGCAATATCCTTTTGCTGCATCTTTGTTGTACTCGTGGAATGCAGTTATATATAATCAAATTTGTGGTGGAACCATTATCAACAACAGAGCAATCCTCACAGCAGCTCACTGTATATTGTACGTCAATAAATTGCCTAGTCATTTAGATAAGCGTAACATTAAAAAATACTAACGGTAAAACTTTTTTTACACAGCAGCGACATACCTAACAAATGGCGTATACGTGTTGGTTCCACATGGGCAAACAGTGGTGGTACCGTTCACAACTCTGCTCAAATTATCAACCACCCTATCTACGATCGTCGCACATATGACAACGACATCGCTGTATTGCGTTCTGCCTCCCCCTTCTCTTTCAGCACCAGCGTTCGTGCTGCCAGTATTGCTGGTTCCAACTACAAACCCGCTGACAATCAGACTGTATGGGCTATTGGATGGGGAGCCACTTCGGTAAGATTTAAATAATTTTTTATCAATAGTCTTTAATAATGGCTTTAAAGTTCTAATGATTCTATTAAGGTTTAGGCTTCGGTAGATTTATAGATTTACACATTTAAAGACCTGTGAAGTGACAAGCCGATTAAAGGCATTTCAATCATTTATTATAATTATTTTCATATTATTTTATTTTATTATTAACATAAATGTAAGCCTCATAATATGTTGGTAAAATGTATGAACTTAGACTGCCTGTAAAAATCCTGTTAGGAAAATCATAGTTTTCTGGGGATGACCTGAAAAGGCTATGGCTGTCGGATAGAGGTTATCGAACCATGTTTTACAAGGCCGCCTGCCAATACACACTCCCTCCTACCTGAGTTGAAGCTGCCGGCTTCCATTAATCATTTAATATGGGATGCTTAAAACTCCAGCTCCAAGGTAATTATTTATTCTCCACCAAAAGTGTGAGTATTTCAGTGGTTCCACGCTCGACAGTTTCTACTTGAAAAGTCGAAGGAAAGATTTTCTCAACAAAGAACATGGTGTTTTTTTTTTGTTTGTCAATCAAAATATTTTCCTTATTTTCAGTACGGAGGATTAGGTTCTGAGCAACTGCGCCATGTTCAGATCATGACTGTCAATCAAGATACATGCAGAAGGCGTTACAGTTATTTAGACATGACTATCACAGACAACATGTTGTGTTCTGGATGGTTAGATGGCGGCGGTCGTGGCCAGTGCCATGCTGACTCCGGTGGCCCTCTTATCCACAACAATGTCATTGTTGGTGTATGCTCTTTTAGTCAAGAGTGCGCTCACTCCCATTATCCTGATGTCAACGCTCGCGTTTCTCGCTACACATCTTGGATTCAATCAAATGCTTAAACTGCGTTGTAAATATGTATAAAATATGAAATATTTATAAATATATGTTAAAATCTAATAATTTTGTAGTTTTTTTAAAGATAATATAGCTTCAAATATAAGTCATTGCTAATATTAATTTTGAACAGATTTTAAATCGATAATTTAATATTATAGTATTGATATTCTGAATAGTAAACCGGCCAAGGCCTACTCTTAGGACCTCACTGACTCCAACCATCTATGCGTCAGGTAAACTAGCAAATCATCAGCTGAGCGAATTTAAAGAAAACTGTATTGGCGGTTACTAATTAGCTGGGCATACAGTAATTTTTACGCGTTGTAACCATTATTTAAACCAGAATTTAAACAGATTAATGCCAGCTATCGGCACCAATGCTTCCAATGTTTCATTAAAATTCTATTATTTACTTTGAATTATATAATATTCATTTTGAAGTAAAATAAGTTAGTCGCATAAAAAAACATTTTATGGCAATAAATTGATTACCATAAAGAATGCACTAGTGAAATTCTCGTTTCTGAATGTTACCTACCACTAGTACCTGCTTCTTATTAGTATGTGCTACCTACCGATAAAGGACTTGTCGTTTTGAAACTTGATTTGATAGTTCAAACTTCAAAACTATTCACTTAAAAGAAAAAGACCGATTTTCGATTCGATTTGAAACGAGCGCAATATAATCGATTCTCGTAGATTGACTATCCTTGGAAGATTTTCAGCTATGAATTGTTTATATATAAGCTTTCAAATGGTCCCACCTTCATTTTGTTAACATGTGGACCCAATAATGTATGGAGACGTCTCCTTCTCCTTTGACGGTTTTCTGATGTCGCTAGCCCGATTTAATACTGATCCATATGTATTTATACTAAGAGTGTTGGCTCGGTGTAAACCCCACGATTCCGTAAATACAGGGTGGGACAGCATAACTTCCTTTTTTTAAAACCTAATAAAACACATTGTATGAATCGGAAAAATTTTATTTGGTTTTTACAATGTAAGTACATACTTAAAGTTTTGTTTTATTTAGTTTTGAAGATCAAATCAGGTAGATGACGTCCCTTATTCTCTATACATTGAGTATACCGATTTCTGGTGTTTGTCATAACTCTTTGAAGCAGAGCAGGCGTTATGTTGGCAATTTCTTCCTGAATGTTGTTCTTTAAATCTTGTAGGGTCCTTGGACGGTTCACATAAACACGGGATTTCAAAAAACCCCATAGAAAAAAGTCACAAGGGGACAAATCGGGAGATCGGGCCGGCCACTGCAAATCGCCCCTGATTGAGATAAGGCGTTCTGGGAAGTGTTCTCTCAAAACAGCCATCGATGCTCTTGCAGTGTGTGCCGTTGCACCGTCTTGTTGGAACCAAATGTCTCCCAAGTCCAACGCATTCAGCCGGGGTAAAAAGAATTCCTGTAACATGTTTACATACCGGCCCGAATTCACTGTTACTGTGACTTCATTTTCCTCAAAGAACCAGGGACCAATAATTGCAGCTGAGGAAATTGCACACCACACTGTGACCTTAGGTGAATGCAAAGGCCTTTCATGCAATTCTCGAGGATTGGTGTCAGCCCAGTAGCGCATGTTTTGTTTGTTCACGGATCCACACAAGTGAAAATGTGCTTCATCACTAAAAAAAACAATAGCGTCCTCAGGAACGACATCCAGAAGAATCTCACATGCGTTCCTGCGAGAATCGTAGTCACGTTTTCACAGTTCCTGTACAGTCGCCATCTTGTATGGATGGAAATGTAAGTCTTCATGGAGAATTCTCCGCACAGAACGACTGGAAAGTCCAAGGGTAGATGCATGTTTGCGCGCAGAACGCCGTGGTGATCGCAACATTGAAGCTCTGACTGCCTCAATGTTCTCAGGTGATCTAATGGGCCGAGGGACTCCAGTTCTTCGTTTTGTCACACTCGCAGTTTGTCTAAACGTAGTGACCCACATAACAATTGATTTTCGGTCTGGAACAGGGGCCAACGGGGCTAAATTAAAGCGATTTCGAAAGGCGCGCTGAGTTGCAATCACAGAACATCCGCGCGAAAAGTAAGCCTCAACAGCAAACGCACGCTCCTCACTGTTCCAACGCATTATGGCGACTGAGCTGTCTCGACTAAACTTTATAGCCCCCCCTCTCGAACGAGACCACTAGCGCTCCACTACGATGTCACCTGACCGAATGGCGCGCATTACAAATAAGGAAGTTATGCTGCCCCACCCTGTACCAGGATATATTTCCTTACACACAAAAAATTACCTTAATAAAAGTGGAGGTGTCACTGCATATGTTAAAGATTCATGGAGTATAATATCTTATGAACCGTTAAGTGATCAGTGCAATTACCTAAACTTATATTTAAATAATCAAATTACTATTATAGGGATATATAGGTCTCCCTTTACTAAGAATGTGAATAACTGTCTGGCCTTTCTTGATAATTCGTTATGGGAAATTAGCAACAGGCATGCCATGGTGTTGACAGGTGATTGAAATATAAATATAAACGGAATCTTGATGATTAGTGGTCCGAGTATCTATGCTTGTTAGGAAGTAATCAACTGCTCTCTGCTATCTCGGAGCCAACCAGGGGCTCGGCCTGTCTGGACCACATTTTCTTTAGCATCTGCTGTTGGTACAGTGTGCCATACAGATCTTACTGATCATGACATTTGTTTACTTGATGTTACTATCAACCGGGTGAATGAAACATCTCCTTGAAACCACGGTAAGTTCAAAATGGATTTTAATCGGATTGTTGACAAGTTTGAGTCAACTGATTGGTCTTTAATAATAAATATGGAAGACGCTAATGAGACAGCTTATAAATTTAACTAAATTCTAGAAATGTTAACAAACGAAAACATAAGTTATGTAGTGCCCAAACAGCCAGAACGGGTTATAAAGCCATGGATAACGCCAGGAAAATAAAAGATCGAATACGAGAATAACAAAATTCTGTTAAATAAAGATAACCCAAATAAACTGTGGAAAATACTCAAAAATATATCATGAATCTCCTACTGAGGCTACTGAATTGTTGATCATAGACAAAGACCCAGATTCTTTTTTAAATACTTGTGACGAGTACATTTCTAGAGTTGGAAGAGAACTGGCAGATGACACGCTCAGTAGATTAAGCACCCAAGAATACCAGTTATCTGCAGAATACAAACCAAAAGTGCTTTACAAGAACTCGATCTTTTTGCAACCACCTGATCCTTATGAAGTTTGTATCCTTACAGACAGCTAAAAATGATAGTGCATCGGGTATTGACAGCTGCACCCCAAGGTTAATTAAATATATAAAATATACAGTTCTGCAACTACTTACCCCCATATTTAATCTTAGTATGTCATGTGGCATTTTTCCTAATTGTAGGAAATTAGGAGTCGTTACTCCAATTCACAAAGATGGAAATAAATACTTTCCTTGCAATTACAGGCCCATATCTTTGCTAAGTATATTTTCCAAGTTACTGGAAAAATTTCTAAGCAAGCGCCTTACCAACTTTATAGAAAGTAATAATCTGTTCTCACTAAATCAGTTTGGATTCAGGAGGGGAAAGTCCACGGAGGATGCGGTAGTTCTACTAACAGATGCTGTGTCTAGGTATTTGGACAATAAACGCAGCTGTGTAGGTATTTTCCTGGATCTTGCTAGGGCCTTCCTTGTCGGTCCCTATACTGCTGCGGAAGTTTGAAACAAAGGAATGAGTGAAGTGGCGTTGGCTTGTTTCCGTAGCTATCTTTCATATCGTTGTCAATGCATAGGAGTGGGCTCACATACAAGTAAGTAATTAAAAATAAGTATTGGAGTTCCTCAAGGAAGTATACTTCGTTCAACCCTATTCTTCATTAACATTAATGACGTCCTAGAATTACCCATAAAAAGAACAGATGTCATCTGCTATGCGGATGATATAGATATTATAAAAAAATAAAGTCTTGGTAGTTTTGAATAAATGGTTAAGTTCTAATTTGCTAACTCTAAACTACAAAAAAACTAAGTTCATATTCTTTCACAAAATTCTCGCATCAAAACCATTTTCGCTGGTAAACTTAGTAATTCACACTTGCGAATCTAAAGTACCCTCTGCGGCTGTAATATAATCAGTAACGTAATATGTAATACGAGCATTAATGATAAGCCATCATTTAAAAACCACCTAAGCCGCTTGTCGGGTAGTGTTGGGAAAACCAATTACATAATGAAAGTTTTGCGACGCTGTGATACTAAAGACACACTGAAAATGCACCAGCACTAACACAATCCCTACTATACTGCACGCTGGCTTGTGGTGGGGTTATTAAAACAAATATGCTCGAAGTCGAGAGGGTCCAGCAAGTAGTACTAGAAGTAATGCTATCTAAAACTTTAGATTTCCTACTGGCGAACTCTACAGGTAATGTAAGGTGCAACGGGTTCGCCAAATCTACATTTTAAAATCAGTGATTCTAACCCACAGAAAAATAATAAATTTCCCAGATTATCATAGCCTGTGCAAGCGTCCGATCTTTCGAAAGTACGGATTCCCAATTCACAAAGTAGTCTTATCAAATGTCACTCCCCATTTCTTCTGCCTAGCATCTACAACAAATTCTGCTGTCTCTCCCTATATTCGAGGTCTTTGTCAAGCACAAACTAACAACCTGGTTAGAGGTCAGAAAACGAAAAACTTACTTTTTCTTCATAGCTGACCCCTACATACGCACGCGTACACTTACACTCACTAACACACACACACAAACGCACGCACGCACACACGCACGCACGCCTAGGCAAAGTTAGTCATTTTGTAGATGCTAAATTCTATTATTTAGCATCCATAATCACTTGCTAGAAAATGTCAAGTCTGAACAAATTCTCTTCTTGTTTACAGCCCAATAGATAATTTAAATACATGAAATGTTTATATTTACTAATAAAAATTTTAGTAGCCATTTTGAGCTTATATAACTTTCAATATGCCCTCTGTAATTAAGGCTGTCAAACCATTCCTGTCAACAACTTCGAGCTTAATGCTCCCAACAACTACTGACATAGGTGTGACATGAATGTTGCACTTGATCTTTATTTTTCCACGTTTATCTTAAAATCTATCCGTTGAGAGGCACTACTGAGGTCATTGACCTTAGAATCGCTGGAGAACTTAGGTTCGGCCATAAGGACTATATCGTTGGCAAATCGAAGGTGAGTGATGTACTCACCATTTATGTTAATACCCTATTATTTCCAGTTTAGTAGCTTGAAAATGTCTTCCAATGCAGCGGTGAAGAGTTTCGGGGATATAACGTCACCCTGTCTTACACCTCTCTGCAGTTGGATAAGTTTCGTACTCTGATTCTGTACTCGGATATCCATCGTAGCCCTACTGTACAAACACGTCAGCACTTCGTTATACCGACAGTCAACTTGACACCGCTGAAAGGATTGCAGCACCGCCCAAATTTTAACGGAATCATAGGCTTTATTATAGTCAACGCACGCAAGACAAAGGCAGATTGTACTCTGCGGGAACCGGCTGGCTCGGCAGGCTAGAAGTCGTTGAGTCTGCGTCATACTATAGCCATACTACTGCTGCTGAATCAATTGTGAACATAATCTATGTTCACTATTGTTTTAATTGAACTGCGTAATCACATGTGTCATTTATTTGTGACGGATAAATAATTACTATCATAATATTATTATCAGTTAAGCACCTAATTATTAACAGTATATATAGGTCCTACCTGAGCTGAGGTGTATTTTAAAGACCGACAAAGAAGTGACGGACGAAGATAAAATGCGTTCCCTATACCTAGTTCTCTTGGCTTTATGCCTCGCAGCTGTCTCGGGTAAGTCGCGTGTTATTTAATTAATGTTTTTATTTTATGGAACAACATTATGAACATGCCCTTATTAATTGTGATGCAAACAACCAGATTTAGAATGTAATGTTTTTCTTGTTTAATAATGTTTAAATAAATAATTGGAAGTAAAGACTTTAGAAATGAGTTGGGTGGTGACTCGAACTTTAGGCCTACTCAGTTTGAATAGAATATCATGTAGAGGATGTCATGGGAGTCATGGTTGAATAGGGGCAAAAAGTTCTCATTACATTACTAGGGCATAGAAAAGGGCCAAAAACAAAAAAAAATCTTATTTCGGTTATAACTCCGCCTGATTAAGAGGGTCATATACAGTTTTTACTTGGCGCATCCCATTTATTAGATTTTTAATCACATATTACATTCGATCACGCGTTATTTTTTCCAAACAACAATGCATTTTTATGTGTGTAAAACTGAAGTGACAAACGAACTTATAGTTCACAGGTGAGTTTAGCCTATGGGCACCTGTAACCAACATTAAACAAAGAAAGCTACAGATGTGTTGTCACATCTGAGGACTAAAATGGAATAACTCACAGCTTTTAATTATTATACTGGCTTTCTACACTCTTAACACTGGAAGATAGAAGTGCAAGCACTGCGATTTGGCGGCAGAAATGGGGAGGGTAGTACCTACCCAGACATACTGCTAGTCCTACCACCTAGTCATTTACCAGAATAATGTTCCTTATTAGATAGAATAGACTAAGTTTATATTCAATATAGCATACAGAATACCAGCGTAAAATAGCTGCTCAATGGTGAGTGTAGTGAACCGGAGACCCATTTTTATTTGAAACGAGGTAGTCTTCAGATGGCAATGCATCTGCATCTTTTATTGAGGATAAATGCAGATGATGGGCAAAGGCATCCACTTACCATCAGGTGTATTGCGTGCTCATTTGTCACCTTTATTTATAAATAAGTTCACCGCAGAACGACAAGCGATTTAGTAAATCTCAAAAATAAATCATTTAAGTTTAGTGCAATTAACTATTGTCTAAATTAATATGTTATTATGTTGCAGCTGTGTCCGAGAAGCAACAAAAGATTGTCGGTGGATCTGTAACAACAATTGAGCAATATCCTTTTGCTACATCTTTGTTGTACTCGTGGAATGCAGTTATATATAACCAAATTTGTGGTGGAACCATTATCAACAACAGAGCAATCCTCACAGCAGCTCACTGTATATTGTACGTCAATAAATTGCCTAGTCATTTAGATAAGCGTAACATTAAATAATACTAACGGTAAAACTTTTTTTACACAGCAGCGACATACCTAACAAATGGCGTATACGTGTTGGTTCCACATGGGCAAACAGTGGTGGTACCGTTCACAACTCTGCTCAAATTATCAACCACCCTAACTACGATCGTCGCACATATGACAACGACATCGCTGTATTGCGTTCTGCCTCCCCCTTCTCTTTCAGCACCAGCGTTCGTGCTGCCAGTATTGCTGGTTCCAACTACAAACCCGCTGACATTCAGACTGTATGGGCTATTGGATGGGGAGCCACTTCGGTAAGATTTAAATAATTTTTTTATCAATAGTCTTTAATAATGGCTTTAAAGTTCTAATGATTCTATTAAGGTTTAGGCTTCGGTAGATTTATAGATTTACACATTTAAAGACCTGTGAAGTGACAAGCCGATTAAAGGCATTTCAATCATTTATTATATTTCATCATCATCATCATCATTACAGCCCTTCACAAGTCCACTGCTGAACATAGGCCTCCCCCAAAGAACTGTTGTTATTATATTTATTTTCATATTATTTTATTTTATTATTAACATAAATGTCTCATAATATGTTGGTAAAATGGATGAACTTAGACTGCCTATAAAGAGCATTTTTAAAATTTATTTTGTATTACCGTTAACTTCATTAACAATACTGGCATGAAGGTTCAGGAGAGCAGAGGCCGAATTGAGATTTGTACTTGCAGGCTTTCTCTAATACTTGTAATGGAGGCTTGGGTGGCGGACAAGTGGAAGTGATGAGAAGTTCAGTGTGCTCTCTAGGTGGCGTATAGTGTTTTCTAATGTGTTTTGTAAAGAATTCGAGAGCTATAGCTCTACTGCCTCAACGTAAAGTAGCATATTACAGGCTACTTATGTCGAAGTTGCGGTATTGTACGAAAGGACAACGTTGCCGCTGTTGTAGTTTTAGGCGTTAGGAGGCTGGCCCCGGTGCAATAAGTATCTACGAGGATTTTCCTAAAAATGTAATGGTTCATTATTTTCAATCTTTTAAAGCAACTCTAAAGTGTAAAAATCCTGTTAGGAAAATCATAGTTTTCTGCGGATGACCTGAAAAGGCTATGGCTGTCGGATAGAGGCTATTGAACCATGTTTTACAAGGCCGCCTGCCAGTACACACTCCCTGAGTTGAGTTCTACCTGAGTTGAAGCTGCCGGCTTCCATTAATCATTTAATATGGGATGTTTAAAACTCCAGCTCCAATGTAATTATTTATTCTCCACCAAAAGTGTGAGTATTTCAGTGGTTCCACGCTCGACAGTTTCTACTTGAAAAGTCGAAGGAAAGATTTTCTCAACAAAGAACATAGTTTTTTTTTTTGTTTGTCAATCAAAATATTTTCCTTATTTTCAGTACGGAGGATTAGGTTCTGAGCAACTGCGCCATGTTCAGATCATGACTGTCAATCAAGATACATGCAGAAGGCGTTACAGTTATTTAGACATGACTATCACAGACAACATGTTGTGTTCTGGATGGTTAGATGGCGGCGGTCGTGGCCAGTGCCATGCTGACTCCGGTGGCCCTCTTATCCACAACAATGTCATTGTTGGTGTATGCTCTTTTAGTCAAGAGTGCGCTCACTCCCATTACCCTGATGTCAACGCTCGCGTTTCTCGCTACACATCTTGGATTCAATCAAATGCTTAAACTGCGTTGTAAATATGTATAAAATTTGAATTATTTATAAATATATGTTAAAATCTAATAATTTTGTAGTTTTTTTTAAAGATAATAGCTTCAAATATAAGTCATTGCTAATATTAATTTTGAACAGATTTTAAATCGATAATTTAATATTATAGTATTGATATTCTGAATAGTAAACCGGCCAAGGCCTACTCTTAGGACCTCACTGACTCCAACCATCTATGCGTCAGGTACTCTAGCAAATCATCAGCTGAGCGAATTTAAAGAAAACTGTATTGGCGGTTACTAATTAGCTGGGTATACAGTAATTTTTACGCGTTGTAACCATTATTTAAACCAGAATTTAAACAGATTAATGCCAGCTATCGGCACCAATGCTTCCAATGTTTCATTAAAATTCTATTATTTACTTTGAATTATATAATATTCATTTTGAAGTAAAATAAGTTAGTCGCATAAAAAAACATTTTATGGCAATAAATTGATTACCATAAAGAATACACTAGTGAGATTCTCGTTTCTGAATGTTACCTACCACTAGTACCTGCTTCTTATTAGTATGTGCTACCTACCGATAAAGGACTTGTCGTTTTGAAACTTGATTTGATAGTTCAAACTTCAAAACTATTCACTTAAAAGAAAAAGACCGATTTTCTGTGTGTGTGTGTGTGTGTGTGATGTGTATTTTAAAGACCGACAAAGAAGTGACGGACGAAGATAAAATGCGTTCCCTATACCTAGTTCTCTTGGCTTTATGCTTAGCAGCTGTTAAGTCACGTGTTATTTAATTAATGTTTTTATTTTATGTAACAACATAATGAACACGCCCTTATTAACTGTGATGCAAACAACCAGATTAAGAATGTAATGTTTTTCTTGTTTAATAATGTTTAAATAAATAATTGGAAGTAAAGACTTTAGAAATGAGTTGGGTGGTGACTCGAACTTTAGGCCTACTCACTTTGAATAGAATACCATGTAGAGGATGTCATGGGGGTTATGGTTGAATAGGGGCAAAACGTTATAATTATACTCCTAGGGGGTCAAAATAGTCAATAACCAAAAATTGGGGGGTGGCTCCAACTTTAGGCGTAGGCAATTTGGATAACCTATCATTTAGAGGATATAATTGGGGTCATGGTTGAATAGGGATAAAAAGTTCTCATTACATTCCTAGGGCATCGAAAAGAGTCAAAAAAAAATCTTATTTTGGTTATAACTCCGCCTGATTAAGACGGTCATATACAGTCTTTACTTGGCGCATCCCATTTATTAGATTTTTAATTACATATTACATTCGATCACGCGTTATTTTTTGCAACTTATTTATGTGTGTAAAACTGAAGTGACGAACGAACTTACAGTTCACAGGTGAGTTTAGCCAATGGTCACCTGTAAACAACATTAAACAAAGAAACCTACAGATGTGTTGTCACATCTGAGGACTAAAATGGAATACCTCACAGCTTTTAATTATTATACTGGCTTTCTACACTCTTCACACTGGAAGATAGAAGTGCAAGCATTGCGATTTGGCGGCAGAAATGGGGAGTGTAGTACCTACCCAGACATACTGCTAGTCCTACCACCTAGTCATTTACCAGAATAATGTTCCTTATTTGATAGAATAGACTAAGTTTATATTCAATATAGCATACAGAATACCAGCGTAAAATAGCTGCTCAATGGTGAGTGTAGTGAACCGGAGACCCATTTTTATTTGAAGCGAGGTAGTCTTCAGATGGCAACGCATCTGCATCTTTTATTGAGGATAAATGCAGATGATGGGCAAAGGCATCCACTTACCATCAGGTGTATTGTGTGCTCATTTATCACCTTTATTTATAAACTAGCTGTGCCCGCGGCGTAGCTCGCGTATATAGATTTTACATAAAGAATTTGTCGTTTAGGTAAGAGAATATTAAACGATTTATATCATTACTGTATCAATAAGTGGTAAGAAAATAAATCATTATCATCAAAGTTCTAAGTAGTTTATGATAGAGCTTCGGTGTAAACGACGTTAGAAGTAGACTTAGCCGGGGTGTACACAAAAAGGTTACCGGGACTACTAACGCGGGAAAAAGCAACATAGAGTTGGCCATGTGCAAAACAGTCAGTACTGAGGTCCACTCCTACAACGCGTAAATTTTGACCTTGCGCTTTATTTACGGTCATCGCATAACACGCTGACTGTAAATGGGAACTGAACGCGCTTAAAACTGAAAGGAAAGTGACTTCTTAATGGAGGGTTGTTTGGCAGTGCTGCCAGATCAAAAAAACTCATTCAACGCTATCACAACACAAAAAGCGCTAGATTTCATGAAAACAGCGCTTTAAAAAAGACCTAGATTTCGCGCTAAATTAACTACAAACAAAGTTTGTGTTTTTTATTATAATTTATAATTCAAGAAAATATAATCATAATAAAGGAAACAACATTAATTTTTTTTCTGGCAATATTTTTTGATGTATCAAGACTTCGCATGACATCGACTTATAATTATGGCAATTGCTGTTAACAGTAGTTAGTACTATTTTAAGTAACTTTTAACTTAGCTGTGCTCTAAACAACTGACTTAAACTGAATAAAGCAAAATAAATGCGTTGCCGAAAAAAAACCATGAACGAAAACTTTAATGAAGGGGATTTCCCCGCTTAAAGTGCATTATTATATTTATTACGAATTATCACTCGTTGCTTAAATATAATTAGACTGAAAAACAAAGTAAACAAAATTAAAATTGGGCTGACGACTTCACAATGGCCATTTTTTTAAACAGTTATAGTTTTTATTTAAAATATGATTCGATTTTACACTTGGAACTGTGATATGTATACGTAATTATAAAGCCCAAATCATCTAGTTTACTATGATGTATAATAATCTAAGAAATATTAAATAAAACTAAATGACTTACGACACTACAAAAAACACAAAACACCGAGTGTAAAGGCGACTGAAGCACTGAAGTTAGCAAAGTTAGATAATTATTTGTTCATTCGTCAAAGTTTGTTACACTGCCATCTCTTATTTAATACGTAAAATAGTTCGTCAGTCATCGATTCCATAACCAAAACTCACAAAAAGAACCGCATATGGCCCCTAGATGTCAGTTTTATAAAATTTGACGCTATGGATACTATAATATCCAGGACGTACAACGCTACTTTTATTTTGGAATTTTGGATACCGTAGTATCCATGGACGTGTGAGTGGTTATAGTCGTCGGTAAAAAAATCAAGTTGATCATCCTAAAGGGGAAGCCGGGAGATCCATAGCACAGGGTATCCTAGTTTGGACTCGTCTCCCATGCTCTTTGTTTTGTGGAAAAAATATGTTTGAAAAAGATAAACTGCAATGTACTATTTGTGGAAAAAAAAATAATAAAGGTCATTATTATTATTATCGGTAATGTGGACTAAAAGTGCTGCTATAAAAGAGTTAATAACCCGCTAGTCGCTACAATTTTGAAATGTGTGCTAAATACACCAAAAAGCGCTGGATGAAGTGCTAGGTGCTAAAATTTCGAAATGCGCGCTATACATTCTAAAAAAGCGCTAAATCTAGTTCCCAAAGCGCTAAAATGGCAGTACTGATTTTGCGTATATTATAAATACAATATCACGACATTTCGTTGCAATTTTGTTATTTTTGGTCGGGTTCCGTTGTATGGCTTCGATAGATACAAATTTCTTCATACGATTCATCGGCGAAAAATCTCAACACAGCAAATCAGAAAAGGTTGTAATTTGTACAACTCCATCTATTACGTCCTTTGTGTGAGAAAACATCCTTTTTTAAATCTCTTTTTATGTTTTAAGTATAAATATATTAATTATTATGGAACGTTTTTTTTACACACAATTACTATTTCTGAGATTTTATGGCGCCATTGAACAAATTCGAATCTACATTTCAAAATATTAATGATTACTTTCGATAGAATTAAACAATTTTAATAAAACAAAGCTTAAATGTAACTCGAAGATACGCTTTATGATTTTCTTAACGATTTCTTTGAAAAAAAAATGTTTACTTTAGACGTGATGCGTTCATATAAAAACAGACAAACAGACAGACAGACAATTCTAAAAATTATAAAAAATTACTTATTTAATTATTTTTAGTTCCTCATAATGATTTTAGTCACCAAAATATATATACAATGTACAGAAAGAGACACAACATGTTGTTATCATCATTTTTATTATATGTATATATTTAAAGAGAGATGGCGCTGCTAACATCAACTTGATGACTCAAACAAAGCCACCGTTGAGCAGATTCCCTACCCATACTTCAGAATATTTATCATAACTTTTGATGGAATGAACCGATTTTAATGAAATAAAGACTAAACGTAACCCGAAGGTACACTTTATAATTTCCTTAACAATTCTTATGATATAAATTAGTACTTTAAACGTGATACGTTAACAAACAAACAGACAGACAGACAGACAGAAAATTCTAAAAATGGTAGAAATGTATTTAATTACTTATTTTTAGTACCCCTCAATCACTTTTATTACAAAAATATAAAATGTACAGACATCTGCTATTTACAGTTTTATTATATGTAGGTATAGATAAGTTCACCGCAGAACGACAAGCGATTTAGTAAATCTCAAAAATAAATCATTTAAGTTTAGTGCAATTAACTATGGTCTAAATTAATATGTTATTATGTTACAGCTGTGTCCGAGAAGCAACAAAGGATTGTCGGTGGATCTGTAACAACAATTGAGCAATATCCTTTTGCTACATCTTTATTGTACTCGTGGAATGCAGTTATATATAACCAAATTTGTGGTGGAACCATTATCAACAACAGAGCAATCCTCACAGCAGCTCACTGTTTATTGTACGTCAATTATTTGCCTAGCGATTTAGATTAGTGTAACACTAAATAATACTAACGGTAAAACTTTTTTTACACAGCAGCGACATACCTAACAGATGGCGTATACGTGTTGGTTCCATGGACAAACAGTGGTGGTACCGTTCACAACTCTGCTCAAATTATCAACCACCCTAACTACGATAGTCGCACAGTTGACAACGACATCGCTGTATTGCGTACAGCCTCCACCTTCTCTCTCAGCAACAGCGTTCGTGCTGCCAGTATTGCTGGTTCCAACTACAAACCCGCTGACAATCAGACTGTATGGGCTATTGGATGGGGATCCACTTCGGTAAGATTTAAATAATTTTTTTATCAATAGTCTTTAATATAGGCTTTAAAATTCTAGCGATTCTATTAAGGTTTAGGCTTCGGTAGATTTATAAATTTACACATTTAAAGACCTGTGAACCGACAAGCCGATTAAAGGCATTTCAATAATTTATTATAATTATTTTCATATTATTTTATTTTATTATTAACATAAATATAAACCTCATAATATGTTGGTAAAATGGATGAACTTAGACTGCCTATAAAGAGCATTTTTAAAATTTATTTTGTGTTACCGTTAACTTCATTAACAATACTGGCATGAAGGTTCAGGAGAGCAGAGGGCGAATTGAGATTTGTATTTGCAGGCTTTCTCTAATCCTCATAATGGATGCTTGGGTGGCGGACAAGTGGAAGTGATGAGAAGTTCAGTGTGCTAAGTGGCGTATAGTGTTTTCTAAAGTGTTTTGTAAAGAATTCGAGAGCTATAGCTCCACTGCCTCAACGTAAAGTAGCATATTACAGGCTACTTATGTCGAAGTTGCGGTAGTGTACGAAAGGACAACGTTGCTGCTGTTGTAGTTTTAGTCGTTAGGAGGCTGGCCCCGGTGCAATAAGTATCCACGAGGATTTTCCTAAAAATGTAATGGTTCATTATTTTCAGTCTCTTAAAGCAACTCTAAAGTGTAAAAATCCTGTTAGGAAAAATCATAGTTTTCTGGGGATGACCTTAAAAGGCAATGACTGTCGGATAGAGGCTATTGAACCATGTCTTACAAGGCTGCCTGCCAGTACACACTCCCTCCTACCTGAGTTGAAGCTCCCGGCTTCCATTAATCATTTAATATGGGATGCTTAAAACTCCAGCTCCAAGGGCATTATTTATTCTCCATCAAAAGTGTGAGTATTTCAGTGGTTCCACGCTCGACAGTTTCTACTTGAAAAGTGGAAGGAAAGTTTTTCTCAACAAAGAACATGGTTTCTTTTGTTTGTCAATCAAAATATTTTGCTTATTTTCAGTTCGGAGGATCTGGTTCTGAGCAACTGCGCCATGTTCAGATCTGGACGGTCAACCAAGATACGTGCAGAAGCCCTGACTATCACAGACAACATGTTGTGTTCTGGATGGCTCGATGTCGGCGGTCGTGACCAGTGCCAGGGTGATTCCGGTGGCCCTCTTATCCACAACAATGTCATTGTTGGTGTATGCTCTTTTAGTCGAGAATGCGCTCACGCCCATTACCCTGGTGTCAACGCTCGCGTTTCTCGCTACAGATCCTGGATTCAATCAAACGCTTAAAGTGGGTTATAAATATGTATAAAATATGAAATATTTATAAATATATGTTAAAATCTAACAATTCTGTAGTTTTTTTAAAGATAATATAGCTTCAAATATAAGTCATCGCTACTATTAATTTTGAACAGATTTTAAATTGATAATGTAATATTATAGTATTGATATTCTGAATAGTAAACCGGCCAAGGCCTACTCTTAGGACTTCACTGACTCCACCCATCTATACGTCAGGTAAACTAGCAAATCATCAGCTGAGCGAATTTAAAGAAAACTGTATTGGCGGTTACTAATTAGCTGGGTATACAGTAATTTTTCTACAGTGGTAGAGCCCCGCGGTAGCATCTGCTGTCGCACGGATGGGCCGGCTCGAACCGGGGTGGTACCACGACCTCACAGAATACCAGCGTGAAGTAGAGGTTTACCTCTGCGTTTTGCTTGGTGAGTGCAGGTGGCCGGAGGCCCTTTTTACTGGGAATGAGGCATTCCATCTTAGTCCTCACGGGTGACAACGCATCTACATTTTGATTTGTAATAGAGGATAGATGTAGATGTCTATGGGCCGCAGCAACCACTTACCATCAGGTGGACTGTGTGCTCGTTTGTCACCCTTATCCTATAAAATAATAATAATAATAATTTTTACGCGTTATAACCCTTATTTAAACCAGAATTTAAACAGATTAATGCCAGTTATCAGCACTAATGCTTCCAATGTTTCATTAAATTCTATTATTTACTTTGAATAATATAATATTCATTTTGAAATAAAATAAATTATCCAAAAAGAAATAAACATTTTATGGCAATAAATTGATTACCATAAAGAGTGAAATTCTCGTTTCTGAACGCTACCTACCACTAGTACCTGCTTCTTATTAGTATGTGCTACCTACCGATAAAGGACTTCTCATTTTGAAACTTGATTTGATAGTTCAAACTTCAAAACTATTCACTTAAAAGAAAAACACCGATTTTCGATTCGATTTGAAACGTGCGCAATATAATCAATTCTCCTAGATTGACTAATCTTGGAAGATTTTCAGCTATGAATTGTTTATATATAAGCTTTCAAATAGTTGATAAACATGCGCTTATCCATCACAATACAATGAGATTTATTTATGGAAAATGTAAGAACATAACATAAATATTATAACATACGATTAGAATTAGTACAAAAAAGTTAATTAATTAAATATTTAATGTAAAAACTATAACATTATTTTAGTGTACCGGACTAAAAAGATGCCCAGGAATTTTAATTACTAATACTTGTGGCTAGAATTGGCACTTATGTTGAAATTTTTATATATTGGTACATATTTTGGCTATCAAACGATAATTGTGTAACTAAATAGTTAAATTCGTACTAGTATTAAAAATTCACACCTGATTTCAGGATTGAATTAATCCAACACAACCTAAAAATTACGTTAATTAGTGAAAAATATTATACTAATATACTCTTAAAGCTTCTTTTCAGTTTTCATATTCATATTTCTACTCACATTGTTTAAAATAAGATTAAAAATATTTTACATCATTAAATTATTCTACCTGAAATACCAAAATTAAGCTCTTGTATTCGTGTTTTGAGAAAAAACTTACGAAACAATAGACCAACGCTAGTTAGGCGTTTAACGAATAAAACTAAAGTAACTAGTGAGCGTTAAATTTAAATAAGCTATTTTTCATTTTGTCAA
The DNA here is from genome assembly GCA_033319125.1 of Parnassius glacialis. NCBI lineage: Eukaryota > Metazoa > Arthropoda > Insecta > Lepidoptera > Papilionidae > Parnassius > Parnassius glacialis. The sequence continues at coordinate 15,117,171 of JAVANC010000013.1, read as the reverse complement.
TGGAAGAACAACGCATATCCTGATACGGTTGCCAAAAGTATTTTGCTTCGCTTAAAGAATATCGTAATACTCCTTAATGTATTATTTCACACTAATTCTTTGCCTTATCGGAAACAGGCTTGAATTTTTTTACTAACTAAGTACACTATTATTTCAGAAACAATTCCTTGTATTGTAGTGAAAAACATGCACTTACAATAATATCGCAGAAAAAAACTTTTTGGTTATAAAAATTATAAAGTTATAGATTTGTGCGTTTTTTTCTTAGTGATTAAGTGGCTATGGTCTAAGAGCCAGTGAGCGGCAGACTTACGGTAATTTAAATAAGCTTTACGTTTTTTCAGTTAATCCCCTATACCATAGTTACATGAAATGGGGACTCTAGTTTGACTGGCAGTTGATATAGAGACGATCAGGTGTTAAAAGTGTAAAAAAATGACCGAAAACAACTATGGAGATGGCTATGCTTGGGGTTTTTACGCATGATAAACTAAAAAATGAGGATATCTGCAGTAGAAACAGAGTAACCGACATAGCCCAACAGATTTGTAAGCTGAAGTGGTAATGGGCTAGCCATATAGCTCGAGGAACCGATAACCGATGGAGAAGAAATGTTCCTGAGTAGCAGCCTCATACCAGTAGGCGAAGTGTAAGGCAGCCCCCCACTAAGTGGGGTGACTAACTAGTAAGACATGCAGGAAGTCGATGGATGCAGGTGGCTCAGGGCCGTACTTTGTGTAATTCTTAGGGGAGGCCTATGTTCAGCAGCAGACTTGTGAACGGCTTTAATGATGACGATAATGATGGTGATGATGACAAGTACTAAAGAACAGTTCAAAACAAGTATTTTAATTTATGTAATAGAAAATTTTATTTAATCTAAACACTGGATTAGAGCGAGTGCTATAGCACGCGCTTATGGACGCCACTGAAGTTTGTCGTCTGCCTGGGTGATAGGTCCACCTGATGGTAAGTGGTTGCTGTGGCCCATAGACATCCACATCTATCCTCAATAAAGAATCAAAATGTAGATACGTTGTCATCCGTGAGGACTATGATGGAATCACTCTTTTCCAGTAAAAAGGGTCTCCGGTTCTCTACACTCACCATACTAAATACACAGCAGTGTTAAGCTGCTATTTTACGCTGGTATTCTGTGAGAGCGTGGTCCTTCCCCGGTTGAGCTGACCCATTCGTGCTACAACTATACTACTAATATAGCTGCAGCATGGCTCTACCACGTAAGAATATATTGAAATAAAGTAAATTATAAAGAAAAATTGTACTTGTCAATCTGTCTGCCATGACATTGGGACCACCATAGGTGTCTGCCAATGTTATTTTTCGGTAACTTTTATTGAATATTTGAAGATATAAAAGCGGTAGACTTATTACTTTCACGTTTTTTTCGGTAATTTTTTTATACCTTTCACACCTGAGCGTCTCTATATATCAACTGCCGGTCAATATAAAATGTCTCCATTTAATGTATCTCAGGTATAGGGAATTAACTGAAAAACGTGAAATTTATTGAAATACCGTAAGTCTGCCACTCAATGGTACTTAAACTATTATAAAATCGCTAAACATTGTATTTGGACTTAGGATCTTCTTCCATTCATGTGTCAAAACATAATCTATGTTCACAATTTTATTCAAATGAACAGCAATGTGTCATTTATTTGTGAAATATGAATAATGATTATCATAAGATTTGTTGAGGACAGCTAGAGACCCGCCGCCCCGTCGCCCCTTCATACCCCGTTGCGCCCCGCACACCCGCACACAGGAGCCGAGCGACGACCAATGGGCGTGCAGCATCGTCGCACGGCACTACTCACAGACTGAGACGCCTTCTTGCGAGATATAAGAAGGGCGTTTTGGTCTGTGAGTCGTTCATTTCTGGAGCGGCACTTGAAGACAACACTAGGAGAAGAAACCTCAAGAAAATCAGGAAGAATCAAGACTCCATAAGCAAGATCTCTCTGTATATATTAGTATAGATAATAATAGTGCCCAATCATTGTAAATAGTTGAATATAGTATAGTCAAGAGTACCATCTTTTCTTCGAGCAGTCCCCTAGTATAGCTAACCCAACGATCAGTCAATCAGTAAAAATACAGTCCACACTTACATCCATTATATTCTTGGTCGATTGTCGCCGGATTCAAGCCAGAAGAAAGAAGTAAGAAGAAATAAGGAAGAAGGCAATTATAGAAGAAAGAACATAATTATAGAAGAGAGAAGATCATTATAGAAGATCTTCAAGGAAGAAAGAAGTTCGTCGACGAAGAGAGAAGATCGTCGGTACTAATTTCTTCCCTGTTTCTTATTAAGCCTACGTCATATACGTCATATTGTCTGTTTCCAGTCAATTTCTTGTTTCTTTAACCGCGATCACGCGGCCAGGTGGTTGCTCCCTAACGGTGCCAAACTGTGACCATCTGGTAACGCCCTTGTGGCGGGAACGACATCCAATACGTGCGTCTTTTTGAAGACGATACGTACGTCTTTTTGAAGACGATCGGAGGTCGCAACGAAGGACGTCATGAGGAAAACACGAAGCCAGAAGACACGGAACGATGACGAAACGCCGGTAGGAATGCGGATATTCGAAGAAGCACCCGCGTCCCCGTCCGATTATCTCGCGATGGCACAAGCGCCCTCCGCCACGCCCCAGGCCCCGCTCGCGCCCGTGTTCGTGTCTGTGTCTACGACCGATCGTTTGGGAGAGGTTAGCACATCCGCGCCGCGCACAGAGACACTCGCCGCGATTATTGAAGATCTTCCGTCTACAGAAATTAGTTCGATAGTACGTACCGGCGCGCCTGTAACAGACGTTGTACATAGGCCCGCGCTCCACGCCCCGTCGGTCCGCTCAGTTCGTTCAGCCCGGTCGACAGCCAGCGCGATATCTAAGTTAAAACAAATCGAATATAACGCCGCGGAGGAACTAGCTGCAATTAGGAGGAAGCAATTGCAACTCGAAGAAGATCTTATTAAGAAGAAAAACGCTAGGGACGTCGCGCAACTGCAAGAAGAAACAGATAGGGAAAGTATTAACGAAGACGAGTTAGTTGAAAATAGGGTACGCGTTGATAGGTGGTTAGAGAACGTAGAGACTGTGCGGGGGGAGTCGCCTTACCGCCCGTCTCAGCCCGCGCCCCGCATCGAGATAGAGCAGGCCCTACCGAATAGGGAAACCGGTTACGACCACGCTGAAGATGCCCAGGAGAGGACGGTAGCGAATGAGGTTCAACCACGTCGCGTAGAAACGATACAGAGGGATAGTGGAGTCGCCGTAGAAATGAACCAGGTGGATCGTCGTCTACGGGTTACGTCGCCGTCGCGCGTCCAACGCCGCACTCTATCGCCTACACATAGATCGCCACATCGCCACGCGGATCGTAGATCACCGTCGCCGTATAGGGATGTAGGTGTACATAGATCGCCATCGCTACATCGCCACGCGGATCGTAGATTATCGTCGCCGTGTCATAGGGATGTAGGTGTACATAGGACGCCAGCGCCACAGCGTAGGCTAGAGGGAGATAGGGATAGAGATAGGTCGCTTACTCCGCGAGGGAAAGAGAGGGGTATAGAGTGACTAGCGGAAGCTCTAGAGAATATGATTAGAGTCAGGCCCGCCGCCGCGAAGCAGACGCAGGACTTGCCTAATTTTAACGGTTCGGCCGCGGAATGGTTAGCCTTCAAAGACGCGATGAAAGAATCCACGCGTTTATATGGATTCACAAATACGGAAAATATGGCAAGGTCTACGCGGTGAAGCTAGGGAGGTAGTATCGGCACTGCTGTTTACCGCGAAGGGTCCAGCAGATATTATGCGAACATTGGAGCAGTGCTTCGGCCGCCCGGAAGTAATTATCGATCGAGCGTTAGAGGAACTGAAACGCCTTCCGCTTCCGGGTCAAACCGCTCAGGAATTGAATTCATTCGCGATTAAGTTACAAAATATAGTGTGTATTTTGCAGAACGTCGACGGCAAAGGATATTTGCAAAATCCAATGCTGACTAGGGAAGTCACTAGTAAACTTAGCCCTCACTTACAGTCACGTTGGTGCGATTATGCGGAGCACTACGGAAGTGCAGACGAACCGGATATCGTCACACTATCTCGGTTCATGATGAGAGAGGCTGACCGTGCATTGAGTCATGCCTATACGTCCGTAGCGCCGACTAAGGAATCGCCCGTAAGACGAGAGGCGCCGCCGTCGAAAAGGATAGTGACACGCCGCGTAGAGGATAGGGCCCGCGACGTAAAGACGTTCACCGCCCAGGAGGACACCGGTAGTGCCTCATGTGTGTGTTGCGGGGGTGAACACGTAATCGCCAAATGTAGGAAGTTAGCGCAAATGGGTGTGGACGACCGGTGGAATTGGGTAAAGGAAGATGGGGTGTGTTTTCTGTGTTTAAATAGTAAACACCGACGATTTAGATGTAAAGCCAAGAAATGCGGCGTCGACGGCTGCAACGCTCCCCACCATGCCCTCCTTCACACCCGCAAGATCCGCGCACCTGAGACATCGGCAAAACCGGATGAGACCGTGCTCGTCGCGTCTAACGTTGGTAGTAATGCGTCCGTATTGTTGAAAGTGTGTCCCATTACGTTACGCGGACCGCGTGGTAGGGAAATAGATACGTATGCGTTGCTTGACGAAGGCTCGACTATTTCGTTAATCGACGACGACTTAGCGCGCGAGTTAGAAGCGGAAGGACCCGTAAAGCCGCTGAATATTAGAGGAGTAAATAATAGCCAGCGCGAGGCCGATAGTAGGCTAGTTAACATAGGCATACGTGGCAAGACGCGCAGTGAGATGTATAGAATAAATGCGCGGACAATAGTAAATTTAAAAATAGGTTCGCAATCCGTAAGTAAGGAGTGTTTACGTTTAAAACACTTACGCGACCTACCGAGTTCGGTTTGTTACGACGACGCAAAACCGAGATTATTATTAGGCGCCGACAACTGGCATTTAATAATCACCCGTAATTTAAGGATAGGACGTCGAAGGCAGCCTATAGCTGCACGTACGTTATTAGGGTGGGTAATACAGGGAACCGTGCCGCGATTCACGTGTAGGGAAGACGGTGAGACCGTATTACACGTCGTAAGCGTTAGCGGACGGTCAGATAGGGACATCCGAACGTTTGCCAGTCAGGACGAGGAGCTAACGGAACTCCTCAAACGGCAGTACGAGATCGATTCCATAGGTATCTCGCTAAAGAGTAGGCCGCGACGAGAAGAGGAACGTGCTGTCGAGATATTCCAGCGCACCGTCAAGAAGGTCGGCGAGCAATACCAAGTTGGACTGCCATGGTAGGACAACAACGTGCGGATGCCACCCAGCTACGAGATGGCCGCTCGAAGATTGCGGACGATCGAGAGAAAAATGGACAAGTCGCCGGAGTTTCGAGACGCCTACACAGCCCAGATAGACAACCTCCTGGCAAAAGGATACGCAAGGGAAGCCGAGGGGACAGAGAGAGAGGACCCCAAGAGCTGGTACCTGCCTCACGTCGCCGTACGGAATCTGAACAAGCCGGGAAAGACAAGAGTGGTTTTCGACGCGGCAGCGCGTGCGTCCGGTAGATGTCTTAACGATTACTTACTCGACGGCCCCGACTTGTTACGAAACCTACCGGGCATACTGTTTAGATTTAGGGAGAACGAAATAGCCGTGTCCGCGGATATTAGGGAGATGTTTTTACGTGTGAAGATCGACCGTCGCGACCAACCCGCGCAATTGTTTCTGTGGCGAGGTAACGAGCGATCCAGCCCACCGCGGGAGTACGTTATGACATCGATGATTTTCGGTGCGAGGAGCTCGCCGTTTCTCGCACATAGTGTTAGGGATCATAACGCGCGTGCACACGCAGAAACACATCCGTTGGCGCTTAACGCTATCGTACGTAGTCATTATATGGACGACTACTTAGACAGTTATGCTACGGTAGAGGAGGCGGTAAATACGGCAAGGCAGGTTACGGAAGTGCACCAGAAGGCCGGTTTCACCTTGGCAGGCTGGAATTCTAACCACGCAGCCCTATTGGAAGACAAGCCGGAGGAACTACTGGCGAGCAAGCCTAAAGAAGTAGGCTTAAGGCAAGACAGTCCAGGTAGGACACTAGGGTTGTTATGGATGGCCGACGAAGACGCCCTGACGTTCAACACCTCTATGAATAGGGTGCCACAGAAAGTAAAGGCGCTATAGCGACCACCGACTAAGAGGGAAGCATTAAGCGCAGTCATGTCAGTGTTTGACCCGCTCGGACTGCTTAGCTACCTCACCATCACCGCCAAGATCCTGCTACAAGACCTATGGCGAATGAAGAAGGTCGGATGGGATGATGAACTACCCGAGGAGGCAGCGGATGAATTCCAGAGGTGGCTGCGAGTCGTCGAGGAGGTGTCACGACTGCGACTGCCTAGGTGCTATGCTCCTACGGGGTGAGTGGTAGAGCGTCAACTTCACGTTTTTAACGACGCAAGCGAACGTGCGTACGCATCCGCGGCATATTGGCGTATACGATATCGCGACGGAACGATTAGGGTACGGTTAGTGGCGGCCAAGGCGAAAGTCGCCCCTATAAAGGCATAAAGCATACCGCGTTTAGAGTTGCAGGCGAACTTGATAGGCGCGCGACTCGCGAAATTCGTGCAAGGCGAGCACAGAGTGGTAGCCGATAAGGTAGTGTATTGCACAGACTCCACTACGGCGCTCCACTGGATACAGAACGATACGGCGCGTTACACTCCATACGTGGCTCATAGGTTAGGGGAGATAGCAGAGAAGACGTCACCCGAGCAATGGAGGTGGATACCGATCGCAGACAACATCGCGGATCAAGCGACGCGTGTGAATTATATGAACAAAGAAGAGAGCGACAGATGGTTCACGGGAACGCCATTCCTGTACGAGGACGAAGACAGATGGCCTCGCCGTCAGAAAGAGAAGGCAGGCGATGATGATGAGGAACTGGAGGAAGTCGTGGCGCACCAGAGCGACGACCAAGGACGCTCCACACCTGCCGGACATAGAGAGATTCTCTTCATACGAGAGATTAATAAGGGCCACTGCACGGATACTACAGTTCGCCGATGCCATAAGAGGAAGGGCGCACGGACTGACATTGCAGCACATCCAGAGAGCAGAGCGGATGCGGATAGAACGCAGTTAACAAGAAAGCTTCGCTGAAGACATCAGTCGACTGCAGCGAGGAAAGAACCTGGCAACCGGCAGCGCGTTAAGGAAGCTCGACCCCATATTGGAGGATGGCATATTACGAGCTAGAGGACGAATCGACGCAGCCAACGTGGACAGCCAGATGAAGAGGCCCATCATATTGAACGGACGCCACCATATTGTAAAGCTGCTTGTGGAAAAGGCGCATCAGGAGGCAAGCCACGCCAACAGGGAGAGGGTGGTAAACGACCTACGCACCAGATATCATATCCTTCGATTGCGACCAACAGTAAGAGAAGCGGAGCGGAAATGTCTGCGATGTAGGGTACGCAAGGCGACACCACGGCCAGCGGTTATCGGGGATCTACCACCTGAACGATTAGGGGCATTCGCGCGACCATTCACCTACACCGGAATCGATTATTTCGGGCCTATAACAGTGACTATAGGACGTTGGCATGAAAAACGGTGGGTAGCGTTATTCACTTGTTTAACGACGCGCGCGGTGCATTTAGAATTAGTTTACTCCCTTACGACGGACTCGGCGAAATTGGCATTGCGGCGTATGGCGGCTAGGCGTGGGTGGCCACGGGTCATCTACTCTGACAACGGAACAAATTTCAATGGGGCGGATACCGAACTACGACGGGCAATGGAAGAGTGGGCACCCCAGCTGAAGGACTACGCGTTGACTCGGCGGACAGATTGGAAGTGCGCAATGTGGAAGCGCGGACCAGGGGCGGATTGCTGCGGCGGCCGGTCAGGAAGATCGCCGTCCTCCCGAGAGAAGATTAGGCTCGCGAGCTACGCCGGGGGGAGGATGTTGAGGACAGCTAGAGACCCGCCGCCTCGTCGCTCCTTCATACCCCGTTGCGCCCCGCACACCCGCACACCGGAGCCGAGCGACGACCAATGGGCGTGCAGCATCGTCGCACAGCACTACTCACAGACTGAGACGCCTTCTTGCGAGATATAAGAAGGGCGTTTTGGTCTGTGAGTCGTTCATTTCTGGAGCGGCACTTGAAGACAACACTAGGAGAAGAAACCTCAAGAAAATCAGGAAGAATCAAGACTCCATAAGCAAGATCTCTCTGTATATATTAGTATAGATAATAATAGTGCCCAATCATTGTAAATAGTTGAATATAGTATAGTCAAGAGTACCATCTTTTCTTCGAGCAGTCCCCTAGTATAGCTAACCCAACGATCAGTCAATCAGTAAAAATACAGTCCACACTTACATCCATTATAAGATTATTATTAGTTAAGCGGCTACTTATTAGCGGTATATATAGGTGGTTTTATTTCAAAGAATGATGCAGTAGCGACAGACGAAGACAAAATGCGTTCCCTATACATAGTTCTCTTGGCTTTATGCCTCGCAGCTGTCTCGAGTAAGTCGCGTGTTATTTAATTAATGTTTTTACTTTTTAGAACAGCATTATGAGCATGCCCTTATGCCCGTAAAGAAGTTGGTTTCTTTACTCATGTGCCCTGATTTACTACGATCCAAACATCTAGATTTAGAACATTTAGAAAGTTATGTTATTTTCGTTTAATAATGTTTACTTATAGTTAGAATTTAAATTATTTCATTCGGATTCGTACAAAATTTTTCATCTACTTTTGTACGGTACGGTCTTTTTATATAAAACTGAAGTAAGCTACCTATTCGTAATGGTAAGTGACTGACTTCAAACAAAGAACATTATGGATGCGTTGTCACTTCTAAGGACTAAAATGGCTCACAGCTCGTAATTATTGTATGTACGGTTTTCTATCTTCTTCAGACTGGAACATAGTAGTACAAGTACTGCTAGCGAAACTAGTCCAAAATATAACTTTGGGATAATCAGCGCCTATGTCAATCCCTTCAGAAGTGTCTGCCATTTTTATTCTTAATTCTGTATCAGCTGACGGATAGTCATTATTATTATTTGAATCAAACACTTTTTGGGCAATTTTTTTGCTTCTTACCTGTATGCGTAGTACCAGGTGTGCCCAGGTAGGGTCATATACCTGCTTATTGAGTCGACTGATACTTTTCAACAAAGTTGCATGACACATCACACTTCATGAAAAATGCGTCATGAGCTCTCGGACCACTACAAATAGTATTATAATATATATTTTTAAGATTTAAATATGAATTTCAATTACGATAATTTTAAATATTATATAATGATTCCTTTTTAACGAAAATAAATGTATGATTGAAGTTGACATTTAAAGGGTTCATAGATAGATCAAACAGTCCACCTGATGGTAAGTAAACACTACAGCCAATAGACAATTACAATTTGTTTGAAACAAAAAAGGCTACAGATGAGATGTTATCTAAGGATTTAGACGGAGACCCTCACAGCTTGTACACCCTTCATATGTTCCAGACACAGCAGGGCACGCACTTCAGGTTGGCAGCAGAACTAAGAAGATCCAGATGGATTCCTAGGCGGAAAAGTACTCTTTCCATATAGGAAACTACTTCTCGGAATTTCTAGTATTCAAAATGTGTCTTAAAAGAGCTTAAACTTTCAGAATCAGTAGATAATTACGTCATAAATTAAATAAGCGAATTAAGTATATATTGGATAACTGTATGAATTATTATGCATATCAAATTGTACAATGTAAGCGCGACGTAGGTATAATGTTGTCTATATTGCGAGCACAGTAACTTTACATAATATAAGATAGATATCATTGCCAGTAAGTAATTTAGCGACGAACGTGCTATCAAGGCTGATTGAAGTAAGAACTAGCTGAAAAATTAAAACATAACTTGTTTAATTTTTTAACTCACGTCAAAGTTTCGAATCAGCGTAGGTAATTACAAAGTAATTGAATAATAAAATTTGTCAAATGCGAAATATATCTTTTCACATATAATTTAATTGTGGATAACATGGTCCCACATCAAATCAGTATTATACTTAATTATAACCATCAATTGTATAATAAACTACATTTTAATTTTATAATAATATATAATAATATAAATTGTAGATGAAATCCTTACAAACTCTTGAGAAAACCGGGTTTTCCCAGTAGTCTTACTGTTAAGACTACTGAGAAATTGTCTAACCAAATAGTCTCAGGGAATTTTTCCTTTACATAGGTCTACCACATAGATTTTTTCATAGGGGGGATATTTGCCATAGTTGCCACGCTTAGCAGACGGCTTGGCAACCGTTGTTATGAACACAATACTGTCCATCTCCTGGTTTGTTTCCGTCTGTCGCCCCATACGACACCAAAGGTATGAAATGGGATAGTGCATATTCCACCGCGAGTACGCGGTTCGAGTATTATTATATAATGTTATTGTTGATTCGTTAATGAGATACCTCCAAAATTAACCATTTTGGTCGACTAAAAATAACTGTCAATATACAGTCCATTGCAGACCGACAACCAATAGAAATGAGTAAATTTCAAAAATAAAGGCTTTAAAATTTAGTGGAATTAATGATGTTCAAATTTAATATGTTATTATGTTTCAGCTGTGCCCAAGAAACAACAAAAGATTGTCGGTGGATCAGTTACAAATATTCAGCAATATCCTTTTGCTGCACCTTTGTTGTACTCGTGGAATTCAGTTTCCTATAGGCAAGCTTGTGGTGGTACCATTATCAACAACAGAGCTATCCTCACTGCGGGTCACTGCACGGTGTACCTTTATTAATTGCCTTACGATCTAGAAAAAAATTCATTAAAAATAAATACTGATGGCAAAACTATTCTCCACAGGGGTGACACACCGAACAGATGGCGTATACGTGTTGGTTCCACATGGGCCAACAGTGGTGGTAGCCTTTACAATACTGCTCAAATCATCAACAACCCTAACTACAATGGTCGTACACTTGACAACGACGTTGCTGTAATACGTGCTGCTTCCACCTTCTCTTTCAGCACCAGCGTTCGTGCTGCCAGTATTGCTGGTGCCAACTACAACCTCGGTGACAATCAGGCTGTATGGGCTATTGGATGGTGAACCAGTTCGGTAAGATTTAAATAACAATTTAAAAGGTAGTTTTCACAAATGATTTAAAAGTACTAGTAATCCTATAGGTGAAGACTTCGGTCGATTCATCGATTTACGCATTAAAACAGCTGTAATACGTTGAATTAATTAAAGACATTCTAATCACTTATTTTAACTATTTTTAATATTAATTTATTTTATTACAAACATAGCTGTTAGCCTCTAAGTCCCTAAAATGGATTAACTTAGTCTGACTGTATTTAAATTTAATGTTGCCGCTAAAGCTAACACAAAGGTTCAAATATGTAGAGAACGAATCACGAATTGTACTCTGCTAATCGCAGTCAGAGAAGCTGGCTTACTCCAGCCCCCATAATGGAAGCCTGTGTGGCAGACTAGGGGGCGATGAATCGTTTAGTGTGGTCTTTAGGTGATGTACAGTTTTCTAATTGTGAATGGTTCGAAAGCTACAACTGTCAATTAATCAATCCATCAATTTATTTATTCGTTTTCGCAGGTAACGAGTTTGAAAATGTTATAATTTTTTAAGTACCACCGTGAAATTCTAACACACTCTAATATACAAAACACTACTGCCTCAACGTTAAAAAGCTTATTACAGGCTACCCATGCCGAAGTTGCGGTAGTTGCAATTAAAATCACTGCTGTGATTTTAGTCGTTAGGAGGCTAGCGTTAGCTCCTGGGCAAAAAACACAGTTTTCTAGGGATGGCCTTAAGGTCTTTAAGGGCAATGGCCATCGGATAGAGGCAATTGAACCATCTCTTACGAGGCTGCGTGTGCATTGGCGGAGTTCGCTCTTGAGTTGAAGTTCCTGGAGTTCATGTATCATTGATGCTCAAAGCTTCCGCTCTAAGATAATAAATTAACCTCCACCTAAAGTGTGACGATTTGAGCGGTTCTACTTTCGACAGTCTCTGCTTGAAATTGGAAGGAAGAACTTGTTCAACAGAGGCTATGGTCTTTTTTGTTGCACAATAAAGAAATTTCGTTATTTTAAGGTCGGGGGATCTGGTTCTGAGCAACTGCGCCATGTTCAGATCTGGACTGTCAACCAAGCTACATGCAGAAGCCGTTACGCTGAAGTAGGCATGACAGTCACTGAAAACATGTTGTGTTCTGGATGGCTCGATGTCGGCGGTCGTGACCAGTGCCAGGGTGACTCCGACGGCACTCTTATCCACAACAATGTCATTGTCGGTGTATGCTATTGGGGTGAACAGTGCGCACTCGCCTGATTCCCTGGTGTCAACGCTCGCGTTTCTCGCTTCACATCCTGGATTCAATCAAACGCTTAAACTGCGTTTAAATATATATATATATATATATCTATCTATATATATATATATATATATATATATATATATATATATATATATATATATATATATAATATTTATAAATATATGTTGAAACGTAAAAATTCTGTGTTTTATTTTAAAATTACACACATTAACAAACGCTTAAATTTTATTTAAAAGTATTTATAAAATATTTATAAATATAGGTATGTTAAAATCTAACAATTATGTGTTTCTTTGCTTAGATATTATAGCTTCAAATATAAGTAATTACTACTATTGCAGATTTTATATTGATAACGTAATATTATAGTATTGATATTCTGAACAATGAATATTTAAAAAAAATAATTTTCGAAAAATTTTTAGGTTAATGATTTTCTATCACATTTTAATCATAATTATGTTTTAGACTACATCAATCATTTAATTAAAATATATTTTAGATATTTAGACCTGTAATAATTAAGTAATTAAATTAGTATTCATTAATTATAATTAATGCTCTACTTAAAAAAAAAACTTTGAATAAAAAAGAGGAAAAGTAGTGGTGATGGATAAGCCCTTTAACTGTAATTGTAAGCTGAAATGACAGAGAAACAAAAGCTACAATGTTTTGTTAAGTTTTGGAAGCAAATAAGAACTATAGTGATTTGTTGCAAAATCATTCAAAACAGCAATTTGTAAAGAATGGTCATTTTATAGACATTTGTGAAGAATTGATGCTGAAACCACAAAGCTCCAATGAAACTAGTATTCATTGGAGCTGTATTCATTATTCATCATCATTTTTTACGAGCTCCGATTAAATTCAAATACTTTTTGCTACTGCTATTATATTGCAACTTTATTAACGAAATTTTTTGAGAATCAATCTTATAATTCTTTTATTTCTAATAACCTAATAATAATTAACTAAATGAACCTATAGAAGCGTTGGCTAGTAATCGCGAAAAGGTAATGCCAGGATTTATTACAAAGCCTTCTTTCAACGGTTTCTTTCCTTCGCTTTCAAACATGAAATGCGTTATTTAGCGTGCGCACGGCAGAGAGCCACTGAGAACATCGCCAAATATGTCGAGGCTTAGTCCACTTATATAAGTAATCAATAGTGTTTAGCACTCTTGCTGTAAGTGGAAAAATAGACACATTTTTCCATCCAGTATTAGACTTTAATGCTGTACAGAAAGGTTTTTGGGCGAGACATACAAATCATAGGTCTGTATTAAAAGATGACATCAGAAGTTTGTGCCCGTGGAATCACATTTAATTTCTTCTTTAAGAGAAAATTATTGACACAGAAAAATATTTCTTCATACTCAAAATATTTATTGTAAGTTAAGCTAAGAAAAAAATAAAACAAGTTTGTCTAGGTCAGTTCTAACGCATTCCGCAGATGGTGGAGAGATGTTTAGCCCTCCCCCCTGGCATCGGCGGTTAATAATCGATTTGACTTTAAAATATCGAAAGCGAATACTTGGACAATGTGTTTGATAGCCTTAGTCATGTGTGTAACGACATAAAACGTGTACATAAAATCAGACTGGTTTAATCAAATTCGATAGGACTATAAAAAAGTAATTACGTTGATAACCTATCATGAGATATTATTTCTTATCTAAAATCCATAATTAATTTTATAGTGTACTAGCTCTGCCCCCACGGTTTCACTCGCGTCATCACGTGTCCCAGGTGCGCGACATGACATGACACCTAGTTCAAGCATTTTATAATTGTAATTAAATATTTTATTTGATAGCAATGTATGGAAAACTTGGCATAATTAATGGAATACTTTTATTTGTCAGCACATATATGATGTAGAGCGAAGTTAAGTTTTATCCACTTTCCCTCCCCCTCCCGGTTGAGCATCCCGTCCCCCCCCCTCCCTCTCACGTCCCAGAAAGTGTCCCAAAGCTCGGTTTTTTCCAGTTTTAAAGAAAACCGTACACGATACATGAAAAGTGTGTCATAGAAGCTTTCAATACTGGCTTCTCGCAGTTCTCACCGGACGGCTAGGGTTTATGCGTCGTTCGCGCGCCCAGCTAAGTATTGAATTATTTTAATTTTACATTGTCTCTTAAACTATGCGTCCAAATAACATGGTATAAAGAACAAAGTTTATCTTCATAAAACTGTCTTGATGATGAAGTTACTATCGTTCGTAAGGATAAATAGGCCATGCCTAATAATAACGCTTATATATCACTTTTTAATTTTCAATACTTTTTTGTCACTAAATACCTAATTATGGCTTATGTATAAGAAATAGACATATGGTATCTCGGACATTTTTTAGACGGAGTAAAGATCTATATTTTTCTAGAACATTGTATTTACGTATCCCTAACCATAACACCAGCGTACGCGGATAAATCATTTCGGGAGCGCTTTTTCTTCTGACTTGCTTAACAAATATCCATATTTAAGGCTAGCTGAGTGATGTACGAGGGTGGATTGAAAAGTACTCGGCCTAACCAAGAAAATAAACACACACTAAATCAGTTATATTTTTATTTTTCCACATAATCACCATCAAGTTCAATACACTTTTGCCACCTCCCCTTCCAAGCATTTAGACCGTTGAAAAAAAATGATTCTTCCTTAGAGTCAAAATATGCATCTACAGCTGCTTTGACCTCGTCGTTTGTCGAAAATCTTTGACCTCTCAAGTGCTTTTTTAGGTTAGGGAACAGAAAGAAGTCTGATGGTGCCAGATCAGGTGAATACGGCGGATGCGGTAACAGTTCAAAGCCACAGTTGTGAATTTCAGCCATTGACTGTACTGACGTGTGCTTGATGAAACAGGACTTTTCTTCTGAGCATTCCTCGACGTTTTTCTTTTATTTCCTCTCGTAAACGACGTAGTAAGGTGCAGTAGTAATCAGAGTTTATAGTCTGACCCCTTTCAAGATAATCAATCATATTCACACCTTTCGAGTCCCAGAATACTGAAGCCATCACCTTATTTGCCGACAAAATCGACTTAGCCTTTTTAGGGGGTGGTGAAAAGACCTGGTGGTCTTCTCCACTGTTTTGATTGTTGTTTTGTTTCCGGTGTACAGTACTGAACCCATGTTTCGTCTATAGTAACAAAACGATTCAAAAAATCATCTGTATCGGCTTCAAATAACTCCAAACAGTCGTGTGAAATAGTCAATCGCGTCCTTTTTTGTTCAACTGAAAGCAGTCGCGGAACCCACCTCGCAGACACCTTGTGGAAACCCAACTCGTTGACAATGATGTTTTCAGTTCGTTCATAAGAGATGCCTATAATCTCGGCTATCTCTCTAATTTTTAATCTGCGGTCTCCCATTATTAAATCAAGTACTTTTTTAATATTTTCGTCAGTAGTTGACGTCGAAGGCCTTCCAGAGCGGGGTTCATCTTTCACACTCTCTCTACCATGCTTAAATTCTGCTATCCATTTTTTGACGGATGAATATGACAGAGCACAATCACCTAATGTACTGACCATGTCATCATGGATGGCTTTTGATGATAGCCCCTTCTTATGGAGGTACTTAATGACGGCACGCTGCTCGATTTGCTCCATTCGCGGAAATTATGTCCGATTACTTTGTTAATAAATTTATAAAATCACAACTAATTATCGCACACGTTTCGAACTTCACACAATGAACTAGTCTGAACTAAACTAAATAATGTGGGTAGATTTGATTTTTAGAATTGAATGGATCTGTGTTAGGCCGAGTACTTTTCAATCCACCCTCGTAGCTTAATGCTAGATAAGCTATACTATTTCACATTAATCTAGCTATAATATACAAAAATATTTTTTTAAATCGGACTGGTAGTTCCAGAGATTAGCGCGTTTAAACAAACAAAAAAACAAACAAACTCTTTCGCTTTATTATATTATTAGTATAGATTATATTATATTACATTAGTATAGATAGGTAATATTGCAAAAAAATATGAGCAAATCATATAGCGAAGGTAATAATTAACAAAGATCTACCAAAGTCGGAGACACAGATGATTTGACTTTGCTACAAAATAAAAAGCACCTAAAAATTGCTTTGTGGGTAGAAATGGTACAGTAGACATCCAGTCAGATTGTAAATTCAAACTGGCTAATAAAGAGGCAAAATAACTATGAAACAACAGTTTCCGCTGCATATAATTTTTGAATTTCTCAGGATGAATTGAGTTTGTTTATGAATAAGAGTCTGTCGTAAAATGGAATCTCATATCGCAAATTTATTCAGTCTAATAAGAGATTAGATATTAGTAAGTAATTACAAGCGAGTCACCACCTTCCTAAGAATTCGTGATAGATAGCCTAAATGGGTATAGGAATAAAGATGTAAAAAAAAAATATTTCTTTAACTGCAGGCTTCTATACAGATCTATAGACTATTTGCGACTGAGTATTAAAGACCTCATGAGATTCCCGAGTTAGAAAATATAAATAAAGATTTTGGGTGCTTCGACAAGTCAGCATTGGATAAAACGAAAGGTACATTACGCGGTCACAATCGGTCGGAAAAATAATAAATTTGATAATGAGTCTATGATTCCGTGTAATTGCGGTAAAATGTATGCGTTGGGACCGTGGTTTCTATATTGGTGGCCTATATTCAATAGTGGACTTGTGAAGAGCTGTAATAATGACGATGATGCTGATGTATGCGTTAGGGCAGTAAGTGCTAGTATACGAGTACAATATATTATGTTTATACGAAAAAATAAAAGTGGAGTAAATAATAAAGTGAAGTCTGTTTTTGTTGAAGACGAATTTAATCAGTACTAAGGGGAACTTTTTGTCACAGAAAAAATAAATTTTTATTTTGAAAAAAATTGGTTATGTCCGGTCTACAAAAATTTTGGTAAAGTTCAGGCACGAGCTTGTGGCTCATCTGATAGTAAGTGACTACCGCCGCCCATAAACAACCGCAACACCTTAGGAATTGCAGATGCCATGCCGGCCTTTTAGAAAGGTGTAAGCTCTTTTCTTGAAAGTCCATAAATAATATCGGCCCGGAAAAATCGCCGGTGGTAACCAATCCCACAGAGAAGTTGTATAAGGAAGAAAACTCCTAGTAAAACATACAGTCGTGGACCGCCAAGCATCCAGATGGTGAGGATGGTATCGTGAATTTTGATGCGATGTGCGTTCGTGAAATTTAGCGGCTGGAATTAATCCGAACAATTCCTCAGAGCATTCCCCGTGGTAAATTCGATAGAAAATGCAAATGGATGCAACATCCCTAAGCAGTGCCAGTGTATCGAGCCGATCAGAAATAACTCGGTCGTCGACGATTTGAACCGCTCTGTCCTGGATGATGCCTGCATGATGGATACGCCGTACGCTCCGATAAATAACGTTATATGGGGTATTTTCTATAGGATAAGGGTGACAAACGAGCACACAGTCTACCTGATTGTGAGTGGTTGCTGTGGCCCTTAGACATCTACATCTATCCTCGATTACGGATCAAAATGCAGATGCATTGTCACACGTGAGGAGTAAAATGGAATGCCTCGTTTCCAGTAAAAATGTATCTTCGGTTCTCTTCACTTACCATACGAAACGCAGCAGCCTTGAGCTGCTATTTTACGCAGGTATTCTGTGAGAGCGTAGACCTTCCCCGGTCGAGCCGACCCTTTTGTGCTACAACTATACCAGTAATAATATAGCTGCAGCATGGCTCTACCACGTAAACCAGGGGTGACATTCAAAATTACAATAAACGGTGTAACGATAAACTTAAATTAAAGAGTTTACCGCTAAAAAGAACCTCTTTGTCGTATTTCCTCAGTTTCGTATTTTGATTCTCAGCATCCAATTACCGTCAGGTATACTACTTTATATATATATATATATATATATATATATATATATATATATATATATATATATATATATATATATATATATATATATAGGTATATACTTATTATACAAAAAAATCTTTAAACCGGTATTCCTACGGGACGCACATAAAGACAGCCAGCGCAAGTGAAAAACGAATATCTCACGCCAACAAACCCGTCATCTATAGCGCTTTTTGAAACGTTGGGAAAATTACAGCGTGTTTAGGTGTCTAGACTAGTACGGTACTCACGGCCTTTAATTGAATTCTCTCTTCATAGTAACCTGTGTTTAGAAGTAGCGATTTATACGTATATTCTTGGCCCGTGAACAAAAAGATATCTTATGAAAATCTATAGCGACTGTCAAATTCATCGGCACTGTAATAATCGAAAGGATTAGATAGTCACGCACGACTTCTCTTGTGTTGATCGTGCTTGGCAGGTATATTCTCTCAAAGATGTTATATTTAATATATTATTTTTCGCTTCGATATTTTTGAAACATACGGCAAAAACATAGTATGTAAATAAACAAGAATGAGAAGGTCATTATTCGAAGAAACAAAAATTGATAACTTAAGTTGAATTGGATTATCTTAAATTTCCATAACGCTACAATAATAGGTACTACCCAGACGAAGCTGGGGGAATATTGAAATTCAAATTTCTATCTATTAACATTTATTCTTTATATATTATTTATTTATTCTCTTCCGGACTGAAACGGACTTCCAAGAGTACATTGTTACCACTTTCTTCATCTTACCATCAATTATATCATTGAATTTGATAAAAATAACATAATTGCATTAAAAAATAAAGGCCCTGTAGTTTCTAGCCTGTTTCAACCTTTTAAAAATGTGAGAGCGTATGTTCATCAATAGAATATGCTAGGTATTTTATATGCCGATTTTACATTTCACGTTTTTGTTTATACTCCTTAAAAGATGCTTATAAATTACAACACAAAACAAAAATAATATTATTGTAAAATAATCAATTGCAATAAATATTAAGCTAAGTAAGATATGTTATGGTCTTTTCCTCAACACTTCGTTGACTGTATAATTTTATTTTAAGTATTATTGACATAATTTTTCGAATTTATATATGGTAGACATATAAAACATCATCTACAAAATGCTGTAATTTTGATTTTAAAGGTAAAGAACTTCAACATAGTTCTCTTTCTAATACAATAAATAATAATAATTATTATCTTTCTAATATAAATAAACACTATTTAGCACTATTTTAATTAGATATAATCTATTTTCACAATTTATTTGAATTCAAGACTATAATGAAATATTGTAGTTGGAAAATGATTACAGAATAAAATCAGTGTGTTACTTTTATAAAAATAATTATAGGTATATAACGTGTCATTTATTTATGACGTAAAAATTAGAATTATCGTAAGGTATTTATCAGTTTAGGGATTAATTATTAGCGGTATATATAGGCGTCTTTTTAAGAGCAATGCAGTAGCGACCGACGAAGACAAAATGCGTTCCCTATCCATAGTTCTCTTGGCTTTATGCCTCGCAGCTGTCTTGGGTAAGTGGCATAAAATTTTTATAATTTTTTTTAATTAAGTTCAGTTCCCCAGTTTTACTGTGGTTCAAATGTTAGTAGAAATATTTTAATAATAAGAATTTCAATAATTTTATGTGAATTTAAACATACTTTTTTAGTAACTAACAACGGAATGCGTTTAATTCCTCCTTTATTAACAATTTTCTGAATGTGAAACCATTTGTAATATTTGTAAATATAATTTTTGTAAATTGTGGACCACGTTACCCCATTGCTTGACATGGGCCTGTCCCATTGTTTAAAGGATTTGCCGCTAATATAATAGTATATATTTTATGTTAACAAAAATAAAGTTACCTCCAACACTAGGAATTTCTCCCGTATCGTGAAGACAGTTTACATACATACATTTCACAAGGGTTAACATCAATACCCGGAAAAATTATTTATAAGCCATACAAATGCGTCTCCTGTGCGGGATTCGAACCCGTGGCCTTCAAAGCTGCAGTTCATTACTAAGCCACTGCGCCACGGAGCCGTCGTCCACTATTATCACTCTTTGTAAGGTGATTTGCAATCGCAGTATCATTTCTTTTATTTTTACTACTCACTAGATGGTATACTGTCGAACAAAAGTCATGCGGCTTTTTTGATCTTATTAATACGCTGGCCATACATCATATACATACTTTTTTTTATAAAACTGAAGTTATAGAGAACTAATACTCCACTTGATATTAAGTGGATACCAACTTTAAACAAAGAAGGCTTCAGATGCGTTGTCATCTCTGAGCACTAAGATAGAATGCCTCAGAGCTTGTAATTAGACTGGCTCTCTATACACTTTTTTATAGGATAGAATGACAAACGAGCACACAGTCCACCTGATGGTAAGTGGTGGCCCATAGACATCTACATCTATCCTCGTTTGCGAATCAAAATACAGATGCCTGTCACCTGTGAGGACTAAGATGGAATGCCTATTTTCTAGTAAAATGGGTCTCCGGTTCTCTACATTCACGATACGAAACACAGCAGTGTTAATTATGTTTATTATGTTTCACTTCAGTCCGTCAAAAATTGGTAGTATAGGCAGGATAGTACCTGTCAAAGACGAACTCTTACGCAGAAATGGACTACGATCTAATAATTTATCAGCATAGTGCACTGTTACGTCTGTCTGTGGCTGACTGTAACTATAAAGCATTTTCCCGAAGTATGTGAAATAAAATTAGACACAAAATGATGGTTTAATAAATAGTTGGAAGACGTTTTCGGAAGAAGTTTTATTTGACATTTTAGATAGTTTTTATTTTTTTAGTTTCCATATTAAGGCAACTTATTATAATTACGCCCGTAGACAGAAAATCCAAAAAATCTCTGTCTACGATTACGCCAAACTAATTTTGATGACTGCGGCAGTGAGATATATATGTGTGATGATAGATGGATGTGTATGCGATTAAAATAATCTCTGAGAATAACATTTGTGACAGATAGATACCGAGATGATTCCATAAGGGCTCCGTTTTTGTTTTTCTAAATTAGGTAAAACGAATTCTACGCGAGCAAAGCTGCAAAAGAAGCTAGTATTACTATATATTCTAATTGTTGATGTATTTTTCGCTAATGAGATTCCTTAATAGTTAACCGTTTTGTTCAAGTAAAATAGTTAAAAGCAATCGTTCACTCCAGAACGATAATCAACGGGAATTGGGAAAACATGATATAATTACATTTAGTTATTATTCGCGTAATATTAGAAATTTAAAACTATATATATTTATATTATAATAGAATATTAGAAAACTCTAAAATTAATGGTAATTTATGGCGGTCTAACGTAAATGACAACTACGAC
Source organism: Parnassius glacialis (assembly GCA_033319125.1). Taxonomy (NCBI): domain Eukaryota; kingdom Metazoa; phylum Arthropoda; class Insecta; order Lepidoptera; family Papilionidae; genus Parnassius; species Parnassius glacialis. Next base: position 15,095,415 of record JAVANC010000013.1, on the reverse strand, counting down.
TTTTTCTGCCACCAGGGCGGTGCCACTAGAAAGTGAGGTATAATATTTGACAGATTTTATGGCGGGGAAGTTAATTTGTGTAAAATGTAAAAGTTATTGTTTATTTTTGTACTATTATCTATATTTTATATTAATAACATTAAAAATAAATAAATCAAACCACAGATATTCATAAAAGTAGAAAAATTTAAAAAAGTAAATATTGTGCAAAAAATTAAAGAGCAGGCAATGTTTTGTGTATTAATATAATACGCTAGAAACTGATAAACTTTTATTAAAAAACAAGTTCTCAATTAAATTACATTGTGTAACAAAAAACTTTACCTCAGTGTCAACTAGACATCTGGTGAGCAGAAAATTACTAGCACTCATTGAAATTTAATGTTTACTATGTTTCAGCTGTGCCCGTGAAGGAAGAGAAGATCATCGGTGGATCCGTTACAACAATCGAGCAATATCCGTTTGCTGCATCTTTGTTGTACACGTGGAATTTATCTACCTACAGGCACGCATGTGGTGGTACCATCATTAACAACAGATCAATACTCACTGCGAGTCACTGTTTCGGGTAGGTATATTTTTAACGTCTTTCACAATGTTTTTTGTCACCAGGACGACGCCACTTTGAAATGGAATAATTGATGAACTATTTGACTGGCAATGAAGGCCGAAAATTTAAATTGTAATAAAGTTAGAAGTTAGTCCTATTTCTTTCTGAATTTTTAGTTATAGTATATTATATTAATTAGATTAAAAATTAATAAACTGAATTAAGGAGATTCCTAAAAAAATAAAAATTAAAAACAGTTAAAATGTGTAAAAATAAATTAACACAAAAAAAATTAAGAGTTTTGTGTATATATATACAATAGGTCTGTACCAATTTTTTTTCTTTAAAACGTAACTTTTCAATAAGGATGATACTGTGTGACAAATAACTTCACGTCAGTACCATTTGGCGACATCTGGTGAGCGGAAGATTATCCTAAATATATATAGATAAAAGTTTCATAAAGAAACAATACCGATGGTAAATCTTTTCTTTACAGCGGTAACTCACCTAGCAGATGGCGTATGCGCCTTGGTTCTACATATACCAGCAGCGGTGGTACGGTTTACAATTCTGCTCAGATCATCAGACACCCTAACTACGACAGTAAGATAATTGACAACGATGTCGCTGTATTGCGTGCTGCGTCCACGTTCTCTTTCAGCACCAGTGTAAGAGCTGCCGGTATAGCTGGTGCCAATTACAACCTCGCTGACAATCAAGCTGTATGGGCTATTGGATGGGGAGCCACTCAGGTAAGTTTTTAAAACCAATTTAATCGGTTATCTTTTAAAATGTCCAAAATAGTAGTAATCGTAATTTATTAAGGCTTAGGCTTTGGTCATTTAATCGATTTACACGTTAAACGAGGCGTGAAGCGATTAGCCGATCAAAGGCTAATCTTAAAAAATCATTTAATACCTATATTTTCAAATTATTTTATTTTATAACTAACAAGTAAGTCTCTTAAGTTAGTAAAATGGGCGAACTTAGTCTGACCGTAAACAGTTTTTTTTTAATTATAATTTAGTGTTGCCGTTAAAGCTAGGAAAGGTGTACAGAGCGCATATTGGGAATTGCACACTGCTGCTGTCAGAGAGCATATCAGGCCTCCTCCGACTCCCACGTATAAAAATGAAGTCCTGATGGGAAAAATCATAGTTTTCTCGGGATGACTTTAAAAGGCAATGGCTGTCGGATAGAGGCTATTGAACCATCGTGCGTATTGACGGCGTTCCCTCTGGCGTTCGACTTTCTGGTGTCTATGTATTTATAAAAGTAATCATTTATTCTTCAATAAAAGTATGAGGATTTCAGTAGCTCTACGCTTGACAGTCTGTGCTTAAAAAGTGAAAGGATAGACTTGCTCAACAGAGGCCACGGCTATTTTAGTTGCGCAATAAAGAGACTTTGGCTATTTTCAGATTGGAGGATCGGTTTCTGATCAACTGCGCCATGTTCAGATCTGGACTGTCAACCAAGCTACATGCAGAAGCCGTTACGCTGAAGTAGGCATGACTATCACAGACAACATGTTGTGTTCTGGATGGCTCGATGTCGGCGGTCGTGACCAGTGCCAGGGTGACTCCGGTGGCCCTCTTATCCACAACAATGTCATTGTCGGTGTGTGCTCTTTTGGTGAACAGTGCGCTCTTGCCCGATACCCTGGTGTCAACGCTCGCGTTTCTCGCTACACATCCTGGATTCAAGCAAACGCTTAAATTGCGTTTAAAAAATATGTATAAAATAATTATAAATATATGTTGAAACGTAACAATTCTGTGTTTTATTTTAATACTTATGTGTTACTTTTTGGATAGAAAAGAAAACGCGACTCCTTTAAATATTAATTTTGAACAGATGTTCTATTGGTTATTTAATATAATATTGATACTGATATTCTAAATAGTCATTACTTTAATAAATTCAAGTCTTGATCGGCAGGTTAATGATTATTAATAATCTATTTAAGACTTTATCAATCAATTAATTAAAATATTATTTTTCATAGTTACCTATAGGTTTTAGCGTTTTGAAATTTGAATAGACTCGCCAATAAACAAATAATTGTAATAAATTATAATAAATCCTTAATTGATTGATAAAATTATAAAATCACTACACTTAGCAGTAAGGGCCAGCTCACACCAAAATGCGATAGATAGTGATACAAAATATAACTTTATGTACTACACAAAAATATTTTATTAAGATAATTTGAAAAAGAAAGATTTTATTGAGATAGTTCGAAAATGCCTCTTGGCGTGGCGCTGCGCCGCGCTGCGCTTCGAGATGCCTCGCGACGTGGCGCTGCGCCGCGCTGCGCTTCGAGATGCCTCGCGGCGTGGCGCTGCGCCGCGCTGCGCTTCGAGATGCCTCGCGACGTGGCGCTTCGCCGCGCTGCGCTTCGAGATGCCTCGCGACGGACGGTAGATGCAGCTTAAATCTATTAAGCTAAGCAACGGACTTTGATGCGGTTTTAATCAATAGACATAATGATTCAAGAGGAAGGTTTGGATGTATAATACAGGCATATTTTATATTATTCTTCTTTCGTTTGTATGTGACTGAACTCCTCCTAAACGGCTAGAGCGAAATTGTGTGTAAGTTGATTAGAGAATGGCTTAGATTCACAATTGTACCCGGTAGGAGGCGTTGTTGGCGAGATTCATAAATCAATCGTGCGAAGCCGGCGTGGATCGCTTTTACAAATATATACAGCTTAAAATTTAATTTATTGACACGTATAAAGTAATTTATAAAACAAACCAGTAACATCTAACAGGAATGAAATACTTAGTATTGTAATAATTATTATTTAGAATGTCCAGAATCACCAAGCGACTTGACAAAAATGTTCACAGAAAATATTCAAATAAAATTTAACATCAACTACTCTGAAATTTTTATTTCATTACGATATATAATTTTATTACAATGCTTAATCAAAGAATAAAAACACTTTTTTTGCTTTTGCTTTTTTTTTTGCTTTTTTTGCTTTTCAACTGAAAAATATTTCTCTTAAAACGTACAACGGAACGCAAATATTGAAAAAAGTTATGTGTCAAAAAGAGAAAACTAGTGGACAACAATTTGGTAGATAAGCATTTTAATAATGCAAATGCTTTTTTTTATATAGAATAAGGTTGACAAACGAACACACAGTCCACCTGATGTTAAAAGGATACATACTGTGGCCGAGAATCAATATACAGATGCGCTCTCACCCCTGAGGACTACGATGGAATGCCTTATTTCCAGTAAAAAGGGTCCTCGGTTCTCTACACTCACCATACGAAACGGTACCATACCATACGGTACGTTGGTATTCTGTGAGAGCGTGGTCCTACCCCGGTCGAGCCGACCCATTCGTGCTACAAGCATACCAACATACCAACTTTGCTGTACTGTGCTGAGTGAAGAGCGCTGTTTTGTTGGTGATAATGATCGTTTTTTTTATATAGGATAAGGGTGACAAACGAGCACACAGTCCACCTGATGGTAAGTGGTTGCTGCGGCCCATAGACATCTACATCTATCCTCGTTTGCGAATCAAAATGCAGATGCGTTGTCACCCGTGAGGACTAAGATGGAATGCCTCATTTCCAGTAAAAAGGGCCTCGTATGATTGGTTTCTAACATTAAGGAGGGTTTGTTACCGAGTAGTGTTATTTTATTTAAATAATTTTGAGGATGATTTTTAATATCAAAAGTAGGATTAAAGCTTTTTCTTGTAGCTCTACGTTTTAATTTTTAACAAAAGGCTATTTCAGTCAATTAATTAAAATATATTGGAACAGAAGTTCCTCATCAAACGGTTCGATTTTGGCGGATGGGGGTTAGGCAACAAAAAATGTAAGATTTTTCCGTTATGACCCCTTCTGACGTAATGTAGACGGCCTTGGCGGCTATAAGGAAGCGAGATGGAATAATATCCATCTCCCTTTCACTTTTTTTATCTTGTCATGAAAGAAATATTATTTTATTTCAAATAACGCTTCATTTTAATAGACGCTAGTAATTAATTTATTTGTATTTGTTAATCAATAATATATTACGTTTATCTATAATAATATACTACAAAAGGGACTTCGTTCCAACCGAGTGTTCCACGTTTTTATTTGTTGTATATTTGGAACTTATAGTCTGCACGTTTTGGACGTACCATTTCATCTTTACCGATACTTCTACTTGTAAATTATTACTTAATAATTTTAATTGACTAGCAACCTGACCCGGTTTTCTCCTAGACTCATCAGAGAATATGTTAGGAAGACAACTTTGATTATTCATTACCCTATCATTACTGTGTTTGCTAACACAAACTTCTCATTCTAACGTATTAAAGTTAGCTGACAACTAAATTGCTCGTTTGTCAACGACATTGATAATAAAGCAACAATAATTTATTGTTTTTTTATCTGTGTCGCTAGTAACTTGATAATTAAGATGTATATTACCTTGCATAATTGCAAATAAACATTTGTAGATATATGGTATTTGTAGGTAGTATATATTGGTCCTTGGCGCTGCTCTCCAGGGCATGTTGACCGACTTTACATGTCTTTGAAATATGTTTATTCCTCAGACATGCAGGTTTTCTAATTGTGCTTTTGCTTCACCGTCCATCATGTGGTAAATAAGCATTGAAAATTGCAATAAACTAAAATAGGTAAATCTTTCCCTCCAATGTTCTGTGCACTCCTTCACATTTTATGATAAATCATTCTCTATTCTTGGAGTAAGACTTTGGATTTTCTTATCCCAGTCGATTAAAAATGTTCAATCCTTACATGTGTTCCAGAAACAAGTTAAAGAACACTATTTGTCTTTCTAGCTCCTCTCTCTTCCTCCTTTTATTTACAGTCATTTATTTACCTAAACTACGTTGTCTTTTTAGTACACAAATTGTTATCTTTTCTTAGTTTTAGTCCAGCCACTAGTTGTCTGAAAGAGACAACATAGCCAATAAAATCATACATACAGCAATAAAACCGCGTTTTCCCATCTATATTTGTTTGATTTTTCGTATTTTTATTTTCGTTGGTGTTCAATAAAGTGTATTGTATTGGATAAACAATTACATCGTGCTGGCAAGGATCGAACCCGTGTTGTGTGCATACTGTAAAATTTACAGCGAGTGCTTAGTTCCTGAGCTACCAATGCGGAGTCAATCGTCTATTTGTATTATTGTAATTTTTAATTTGGTACTGTTTTGCATTACATCAACAAGCAACAAGGAAACGCAGCACCTAGTTTTAGCCTGTGGTAATAAGAGTTACTTTAGTAAAATCAAATTACTTAATTTATTTTTTAATTATTTGCAAAACTCTGATTTTGATATTATAAACACATAGCCTGAAACTTGAATTCTAAATACTATTTATGAAGCATAACTATTTGATTGCTGTTGCAATGGATATTAGAAGTTATCGTTACTATGAACGAAAAGGTTGAAGAGTCTATGAGACGCGGGCGTAGTTTAATAGTGAACGTTCGAAGTACACGCGACCACACTTTTCCTCGGCTGCCTAATGCAGGTGTAACTTCTCTTATTGACACTGCATTTGGTTCGTAAACAATACAATTTTTTTTCGCGGCTTGATTCATATTTTTTTCCTTTTTTGTAATAAAACTTTAGAATTTATCGAATTTCTTCGTTAGATTCACTCATTTTGGCAAACAGAAAAACAATTGAAAATGGCGGGAAAGTGTTTTTTTTTTCTTTTTCTTTTTCTGAATGTCCTATAAGTGTTGTTAAAACCAGACAAATACAAACAGCACAACAAAAGAGATTTTTCTTAAATTTTATACAATTGAAATACGAAAAGCTTTTCCTCACCCTATTATTATTTTATTCCGCCTGCAATCTCCTAAATCACACAGTAGATGATAAAACATTTTAAAAGGTTATGCCAGATCGTGCCCCACTAATTTTTTATAGGATAGGTTATAAATCATAAAATCTGGCCACATATATTTCTAGCTTTATTTCGATATTTAATATGTTAATATTGGAAATAGTTTAATTTTTTATTTGAATTTTTAACCTCCATTTTTTCTCTCTACGTCATTGATTCGTCAATGCTTCGCGCGGTCTCTCGCTATCTTGAAAGTTTTTGTGTTATTGGTTATTATTATATTTTCGGATTCGGCTATCATTCTTGCACTGTTTCTGCTATATTCGTTACATTGGCTTGCTAATTTCGTATTTTTCGGACGCATTACGTGATTTTGGTGTTATCGACTTTTTACTGGAAATGAGGCATTTCCAGTAAAAAGTGCCTCCGGCCACCTGCACTCACCAAGCGAAACGCAGAGGTAAACATCTACTTCACGCTGGTATTCTGTGAGGTCGTGGTACCACCCCGGGTCGAGCCGGTCCATCCGTGCGGCAGCAAAAGCTGCCGCGTGGCTCTACCACTGTTAAAAATATCTCTGTTTAAACCAATGGTTGACTGGGAGAGAATGCCCTATGGCATTAAGTCCGCCATATGTACAACTTTTACTTACAATTAAATAAATAAATAAAATATACTTATTGATGAGACATGGTTAAATGCTAATCATACTGTGCCACAATCTTGCACGGATGCAAGCATCCAGTTCAAAAGTTCCAATGGGAAAGGATGGACGCCTCATTATTTGTCATGCTGGATCTGCCGGAGAAGGATTTATAAAAATTGTTTGTTGGCATTAAGATAAGAATTGAGAATAAAAATGTTACGAATTCAGTGAATTTATTTATTTACCTGACCCAACCACACTTATTTATTGTTAATTTTATTCTTGACTAGCGACCCGCCTTGACCTCGTACGGGTGCATATTAGTGGCGTGCCTACATAATATACAATGTATGTCGGATTTTAGTTTACGTCTTGACTTTGAAACTGGCCCCAATTTAAACTGAGTTTATATTTATGTAATAACTGTTAAATATTATAAACTCGTACATGTATTAAAACGATATGCCTTGAGAATCAATTTTAAACGATGTAGATATATTGTCCATTACAAACTCTAAATAATCGATATGTCTCGAGAATCGGTTTTAAAAGCAACCAATTTTTATTCCCATCATTACGCAAAGTATTTTTATAGCTGTCAAATCGGGCTTCTTAGATTGTCACGAGTATAAAGTGGAAGGTCGTAAATATTTTAGGATTAAGGTATCCCTAGCTTCTGTTGATGTGTGAATATATACACACATCAAAAGAAGATGTTCTGTGTGACTGACTTATTAACGCACAGCCAAGGCGCTAAACATAAAAATTTGCATTTAAACATGGGTTTCGAAATAATGTCGCTTTCAGACCTTCACTTGAGACGATTGAGACGCACACTCTTTGGCAAACCAGGTATGAGAGCTCTGAAACAGGCAGACATACCAGATAATTACTACCGACACTGGATCTCATACAGGAACTTAGAGCGGCTACCAATATGAGTTTCCACTTGACTCAGGTTCTCACCGGCCACAGATATCATAAAAGTTATTTGTTCAGATTTAAAATCACCGCGGATGACAAATGCCCTTGCGATTATTCAGTTACGCAAACTATTGAACATCTACTCCAACAATGTCCCGCGTTTAGTGCCGCGAGAAATGATCATGAATTAATCTGTAACATTTCTGGTGTGTCTCCTTTTAAAATAGCCGAACTCATTAAGAAAGAATCAACCCTGAACTCCTTTGTTAAATTTGTTAAAACAATTGTATACAGACTTAAAACATTTAATAATACCTAGATGTAACTTAGGCACAATATAGATAAAACTTTTGATTTTATGGTACCTATTACAATTCAAGTTTGATTTTGTTAGTAATTTCATCAGTTTATATCAACTAGTTTCCAGAAAAATGTAACTAATTGGGAGTTTTCTTTCGTTTTAATGATTTTATATTAACAACATTTTCTTTAAGGCTTTAACTAGCCTGAATGACTGAATGAATGGAAACGGCTATCGCAGAGATTTTAGTCAACATCAACACCGTCTAGCAACTACGTTCTGTATTACTTATAAAAGTGCAAAGATTAATAGACTGCAGAGATGACAATTATAAAAGTAACGTGCCTGTTATGCTTGCGCATCACTGAGAATTATCTGGTTACGCATCTTCAATAATGTAAAAATATGTAATTATTACATTGTGCTGTAGCTTTGTCCGGTAGGCATCACGAGCTATTAAGTGTTCAAGTTTCAAGTACGTAAGAATTCTTTTATTATATATGTTAAATCGTATTTATTTGTATTGTATTAGTAGATCTGGGTCAAAGCGTTCGCTGTAAATTATTCCCGGGTTTGATCCCCGATAGCACGAATGCAATTTGTAATTTCAATTTTCGTCAACACGCATTGGGGCAGTTCGGCGGGCATTTCCTTCCCCTAAAACCCTCTCAGAAATAAAAAAAGAGTTCTGTGACCAGTAGAGGGACTTGTATAGCCTTTTACTTTACTTTGTAGCAATATTTATATTCGTTTCAGCTACAGAAGGGTACCTTATGCTGACAAAAATATCATGTGGAGGCGACGAAAACGTAAAACATCTTTGTACCTAGATAAAACGTTCGAAAGATTGTCAGTCATGTCATACGCCACATTTTCTATAGGGCGTAGAACATTGCAGATAGGGCAAAATAAAAAATAATCCAAAATATTATGGGAACTATTTATTAATAATATATACATTTATAAGTATTTATAATAAAAATAATGAACAAGCTGCAAGGTTCAACTGATAATGTTTCTTGTAAACACAATTGTAAAATTCGTGTTTTAATTTTTGCCAATGGTTAATTGATGAAACGTAGTCAAGATCACTTCATATAAAATATATTTAATTAAAATTGACACATGACCTATTTGGCCTTCTACTTACAAGTTACAACTGGGCGGAAATTTGAAAAGAAGATTTTGTCTTTTCACACAAGTATTGTTTACAACTGGCGTGGTTTCGAAAAGCGTGATTAAGTGTCAGCGGTATATAATCAATTAAATACTGAACTTTTTTGTAATTTATTTTTTTGTTTATTTTTGTTATATCTTCTTAAAAACTGACGCCATCTCACTATTTTATTATTATTATTTTTTATAGGATAAGGGTGACAAACGAGCACACAGTCCACCTGATGGTAAGTGGTTGCTGCGGCCCATAGACATCTACATCTATCCCCTATTACAAATCAAAATGTAGATGCGTTGTCACCCGTGAGGACTAAGATGGAATGCCTCATTTCCAGTAAAAAGGGCCACCGGCCACCTGCACTCACCAAGCGAAACGCAGAGGTAAACCGCTACTTCACGCTGGTTTTCTATGAGGTTGTGGTACCACCCCGGTTCGAGCCGGCCCATCCGTGCGACAGCAAAAGCTGCCGCGTGGCTCTACCACTATTTGTTTTATTGTAACGCATAAGGATAAGTTAGACTAAGTTAGATTAACTTGGATAAGTTTGTAATTTTTTTAATTTTATCACAAACTTTCCGCAATAAATTATTACCTTTTCTACAGTGATTCTCTCCTCTTAGTTTCGGCGTGACTGTAGGATGTTATACTGAGTCACCGTCAGTTACTAAGCGGCCATAAATCATTATATGTATGTATAGACATACATATATTAATTTTTTGATTTTAATATTTATGTTTTTTTGAATTTTGATTGATTTTTTAAGTCTGTTAAAATTATTTTTTCCATACCAATTGATGGTCCTGAGTATAATGCCAGTTATGCTCTTTGGCTGAAATTATTTTTTATTTTATGCTCAATTGCAGACAAAACAATATTGATTGCGCAATTCTAAAACAAAATTTTACCTTTTTTCCTTCTAATGGAGCTATTATTAGTGTGCATTTAACACGGCGGAATAGTTATTATTATCTATAAGACCAGTTGCAGAAACAGTTTTTGTTAACAGTTATGAGTATAATATTTTATCAGCTGCTTTGTTTATAGTGCCTTGAGCAACACTTTGCCGGCCTCTGTACAGAAAATGATGCTTGCTTTGCAAATATAGATGGCCGCTACTTTTGAATATAATACTCGATATGTTACACTTATTTACATAGAAACTTTAATTATCATTTGCATAAAATTCTAAATAGCACTTTTTACACAAGAAAGTAAACTTTTAGATCAGTCCATCTTGTTTTTCACTAATTAAGTGAAAAGTCAAACAAACCAATAGGTGCCGTGATTTAAAAATTCTTGCAACTTGTTATAGAAAAGTATGACCTTATCATAATATAATAGTTAATCATTTAGCCATGTGATATAACTTTTATGTGTGCCAGTCAAACATTAATGATGATATCCGGGTCATTATACTGGAAATAGTCTTTTAAATATTTTGTAGTACAATTGATAATCTTCAGTGTGATTGACCGTGTATATGACTTTTATAAGTCTATGTTATTTTTGATGTAAATTATTATTGCAGATAAAAGCCCTTTCACATTTATTGTATTCTCGAATTAAATTAATCAAAATGAAAATAAGAATTTTGGCTCTTTATAACTGATCTTTAAATGTGAAACACTGACTTGAAATTATATAATTATCGGCATTTTTTAATTAATTGAACTTTTTTAAGATTGTGTTGAAACTCTACCGGTAAAAAAAAAAACAAATATATATATATATTATAGTTCTCGATGAAAATAAAGTATGCGCGTTACATCGCATCCCATCAAGAATTTCTAATGTAATTCTTGGTGTAAAGCTAAGACGTGATAATAACTGTAAACAATAGAATAACAAAGCAATGAAAATATTTGTAAATACTTACTTTATAACCTAATAAATATTATTTGACCGTAATAAAATAAAACAAGGTAGTCTTCGGCATGAAAGTAAAAATATATATTTTCGATTATTTTTGCAATATCTAACAGACGGATCAGCGCGCGATTCTTATCCATCTAAAGATGCTAAATTGCAGCAAGTACTGTTAAATTCAATAGGAGTGACAGAAAAACGGTTCTTGATATAGAAGGGTAAATAAATTATTTAACCTATAAAGTAAAATCACTTTATTAAAAATCAAAATAGCCCAATAGCTTTATTAACATGAGATATATAATTGTAGGAGTGCTTACAATACTTAACATTATTTTACTGAAATCTCAGAAAGTTTTTTTTAATAGAATAAGGGTGACAAACGAGCACACAGTCCACCTGATGGTAAGTGGTTGCTACGGCCCATAGACATCTACATCTATTCTCGATTACGTATCAAAATGTAGATGCGTTGTCACCCGTGAGAACTAAGTTGTAATGCCTCGTTTCCAGTAAAAAGGTTCTCCGGTTCTCTACACTCACCATACCAAACACATTAGGGTTAAACTGCTATTTTACATGGTATGCCGTGAGAGCGTGGTCCTTCCCCGGTCGAGCCGACCCATTCGTGCTACAACTATACCTACTACTAATATAGCTGCAGCATGGCTCTACCACGTAAGAAAAAATTGACGTTGAAAATCTAGGGGCACGGTAGTGCCCCCGCCAAGTCGAGCAAAAAAACGGGACGGCCGTACCATCCTTTTCTCGAAGCAGTTCAGGCCATTTATGAAACCCTATAATTTCGTTATAGATAAAACTAGAAGCCTGAGCCTTTTTACTAAACAAGTAGGCATTGTATATACTCGGCATATTCCAAATTTTATTAAATTTAAACCAGTAGTTTAAGAATTAGAACTAGTCAAATTATCTTAATTTTGTCACTCACTGACTGACCGATCATCAAAACTCTGAGGCACTTCTAGCAGACAGAAACTTCAAATTTGGAATAAAATTATTGTTTAATATATAAATCAAGGAAAAATTAAAATATTTTACAATTTCGGTCCAATTTTCGAGATATATCAACTGCATAAATAACTTTGTAATCCCATATAAACATTTAGTATTACGCAGTTACATTTGCAGTGAATGAATCAGTGTACTTATATATGTATAATGGAATAATAGGTGTAAATAGCTACCTAGATATAACTATCTACAAAAAGAAATGAGATGCCATTAAAAACATAACTTGTAAAAAAAAGCCAAGTCTCGCAACTCAGTTCTTCTACCGTAAAAAGTTGTGAGATCCATGTAATACCAAGTCGGTTAATTTATTCAGTTCATAGATTGATACATAGACTTGGCAATCGCACTAAACAATCTAATTTAATATAATATGTATTACTTGTGAGATATATTGTGTTTTCATGCGATTGCCAAGTCAATCTATGTATCAATCTATGGACTGAATAAATTAACCGACTTGGTATTACATGGATCTCACAACTTTTTACGGTAGAAGAACTGAGTTGCAAGACTTGGCTTTTTTTACAAGTTATGTTTTTAATGGCATTTAAGTATTTTCGGAAGCAACTTTGCAATTATTTTCTATTGAGTGAATTTTTGTGGAATCGTGTTTTGCAAACCGCCACCTGAAATACGTACAATGTTTTTACGATAACGATGTGAAATTACAAAACGATCCCCATGCATATCAATGTGGCGCTATTCAGCCTCTTAATATGAACATACCTCGGGATTCAGAGATTTTAAAAGTTTTCATGCGTAGATAATAGAAGATATAATATTATATTATTACTGTCCCGTGTGAGGCAACCTTTATACTAATATACATATTCTCATCATATTTTTATGGTTAGTTAGAAAAATTATATCTAAATGCAAACTTTCTCAAGGTAATTTTTTTTACTATTTTTATCCAGCAAGTAGTAAAGCAACTACAATCCCATCGGTAAGTGGTTATGTAGCCTAAGATGGTGAATTGCACTGACTTAAACCTATTCAGTCTTGGTAAGTATTATTTGCGACCTATTTGTGTATGTGTGTGTGTGTGTGTGTGTGTGTGTGTGTGTGTGTGTGTGTGTGTGTGTGTGTGTGTGTGTGTGTGTGTTGTGTTGTGTGTGTGTGTGTGTGTGTGTGTGTGTGCGCGAAGAAAAGCGTATGAGAATACGTGAAGAGGAATAAAGGTTGAGTACTACTTCGCTTACCTGTACGAGGTTTGCCACTCGAGAACCTTTCTTCCTATTTTTTATCTATTTTCCAAGTTATATAGCCATCCCATTGCCATTTCACTGTAATATTCCGTTGGGCTATGTCAGTTACTCTGGTTCTACTGCGAATATCTTCATTTCTAACTTTATCACGTAGAGAAACCGAAAACGGACTGTGACAGGCTGACAGGGCGACAGAGCATGCGCGCTCGCGTAAATATATTCAATTTCAGGGAAAAATGATATTTTCTCTTATAAAACGGGGAATAAAAATAAAACTCTCAATTAAAAATATTAATATTTTTAAGGCCTTTTTTTTAGTGTAAGAACTATTTAAAAAGCTTGCCGTTTTGGAGAAATTTTGCAAAATATGACAAAGATAGGTACTCTTTGGGGATTTTTTTTCTAATAAGGGGTTGATAAAAATACAATTTTGTTCAATTAAAAACATTTACCAAATCCTCTTCTGTTACCCTGTATTTTTTCTTTGTGAATTAAATGTACAGTTATGGAGATTTTTTTACTTAAATATCCAAGATTTAGGCATTTCAACCACTGTTAAGGCCTTAATAGTCCTAAAACGTTAAATTTTTCTAGTGTATATACAGTGTATATAAACAGAAAATTTGTAAATAGAAACTCGTAAATTTTATAATTATTTACTCGTACGGTCAAAGCAACACCACTGTATCAAATCGCAGTGCTGTTTGTAATTAGCCGTCTTTGTATATAACCTTGCACTTGTTTACAAAATTATATTAAAAATAAAAACGACTACTAGGGATGGTGTAATCTCTGGTAGAAAAAAAAAAGACCTTCACGCGGGCAAAGTCAGAAGCAATAGTTAGCATTTACTAATTTATAAGACTTCAATTTTAGGTCAGTAATAACAAATGTACACACAATCTTGTTAAGTTAAATTATTCATATCTTCTGCTAAGATAAGCATATCGAGGTTGCTTTAGGCATATAATCGAATTTGCTTTAATCATGATTCAGTTTAATATACGGTTATCTTCAGATTAAAAACATGAAGCGGATTAGCAGTCATTTATTATAAAAGAATTGGAGCAAATTCAACAGATATTCAGAATAATTGCAGCAAAATGCGTGCACTTTCTATTATAATTTTTTTAACCTTTGCTGCTGGCTTAGGTAAGTTTATTCCTATTGCTTCGATCACTAACTGTAACATGGAAAATCATTTATGTACACTTTGTGCCAGTCGTGTATTGTTACAAAATATTACATTATTTATATAATACCTAACATTTCAAATAGAAGACACGGTTTACGAAAGTACAACCATCATGAGCAGTATAATATGTTTATTGCTACAGTAAAATACCAGTATATTTTAAATTGTGCCCGCCAAACGGTTAGCCATTCGTGAAAACTGTATGTGCGTTACACAAGATTTCTCAGAGGGATATCTAGGAGAAATCTATAAGGGAGGCTTATGCCCAGCAGTCAACAGAAATGGGTTTTAACTTTTGTAATTTTTTCGGTGTCACGACTTATTAGATATTTTTCTTAATAGTATTTAATACTCTGTACCCACTGTAATATAATGTTATGTTTCAATTGCTTCTCGTTCGCACTTCATACTTATGGCATTCCAATTTAGAATCTCTTGATTGAAATGAATTTAGAAAGGCAGATAATGATATGCAGTTGTATTTTGACATTTAAAATATTTTAAGCGTACCATTTAAAACATGATTGATTGTGTTATGGGAAAGCTTTGTATAATTCAACATATCACTAATCAAAATATAATATCCACATAGCGCTATCTGAGACGCAACGAGGAATTGTTGGAGGCTCTTCCACATCTATTCAGAACTATCCGTACGTTGCTGCGCTACTACGATCCTCAAGCCAAGCCTACGTTCAGTCATGTGTTGGAACAATCATCAATAACAGGGCTATTCTTTCTGCTGCTCATTGCTTTTAGTAAGATTATTTCATTTTAAAAAATATATTAAATTTTCCTTTTATTTTAAACGCTTTTATGAACCAAATTAACTGGTCATATTTTTTACAGTCGTGATTCAGCAAATAGATGGCGCATTCGTGTTGGTTCCTCGTACGCTAACAGCGGTGGTACCGTTTTTACTACAGCACGAATTATTATTCATCCCAGCTTCGGCGAATACTCTAACGACCATGATGTAGCAGTAATGCACTCTAGCCGGGGTTTTTCGTTCAGCAACAGTGTACGCGCCGCCAGCATTGCCGGCTCAAACTACAATGTCGCAGATAATCAAGCTCTTTGGGCTGTTGGTTGGGGCAAGCCTTCGGTAAGACATAGATTTTAAAATTGGTATACTTTATAATTTTTCTATGCTTTTTATCATCAACGAAAAAAAATGTTATTAGTAATAATTATTATTTATAATAATTGTTAATATATTAATAATATTAAATAATAATCGTCATTCATTTGGATCTTTTTTAATTCAGGCCGGCGGTTCGTTCTCGGAGCAAGTGCGGCGTTTTGAAGTTAGGAGTATAAATCTGAGAACTTGCCGAAGTATTTACAATGAGATAGCAATGACTATTACCGACAATATGATGTGCTCAGGTTGGATCAATGCTAGCGGTAAGGAGTGCCAAGGCACTTCTGGAGGTCCTCTCATCCACAACAACGTCATCGTGGGTGTACGTGCATGGGGAGAGCAATGTAGTCTTGCTCGTTACCCTGGTATCAGTACTCTGGTTTCACGCTACACGTCCTGGATTCAGTCAAATGCATAATGTAAATATATTAAATAAAAATAAAAAAGCTATTAAATTGTGAAATTTATTCTTTTTTTTTAAAAACACGTTACTCCCACACTAGGATTTTCTCCTGTGTCGTGGAGGCAGTTTACAAACATAAATTGCACAAGGACAAACATCCAGACCCAGAACAATTATTCGTAGGCCATACAAATACTTGATCCGTGTGGGATTCGAACCCGCGCCCCCCAGCGCGATAACTGATTGCTAAGCCACTGCCCCACGGAGCCGTTTTTTTATTAGTAGTAATAAATTTATTTATTCTCCGTTTAAATAACACCCGATTTTAGAGAAAACTACAATTGTGTATGGTCCTGCAGCCTGCAGCTAAAGACCGAACTTTAGGTCTTCAGCCTCAACGGATACTATTCATCAGGAGAGAATCATAACGCATAAGTGTAGCGCAAGCACATGTGCACTTTCTATTTCCTTAATCTAATAGTGGATGGAATGGCAATCCGATAAGACCGGAGAGAGATCAGGGGCAAGATTAACGAATCAACGAGCTTTCTTACTCCAGGCTGCTGCTGAGAATTTATAGCCGGAAAAACCCGGACCACATGTTCAATCTGGGATCCGTTGTTACATGGTAAAGCCATTCTGCAGCTATATTAGTAGCATAGTTGTGGGTCGGATAGACCGGGGAAGGACCACGATCTCACAGAATACCAGAGTGAAATGGCAGCTTGACACTGCTGTGTTTCGTTTGGGGAGTGTAGAGAACCGGAGACCGATTTTACTGGGGAATAGGCATTCCATCTTAGTCCTCACGGGTGACGACGCACCTGCATTTTGATTCTTTATTGAGGATAAATGTAGACGTTTATGGGTCACAGCAACCACTTACCATTACGTGGGCTGGGTGCTTCTTTGTCAGCCTATACTATAAAAAAGACAATCTATGGGAATGTCAATGTTCAGCAGTGAACTTTTAATA
Organism: Parnassius glacialis; assembly: GCA_033319125.1. Lineage (NCBI taxonomy): Eukaryota > Metazoa > Arthropoda > Insecta > Lepidoptera > Papilionidae > Parnassius > Parnassius glacialis. Next base: position 15,078,131 of record JAVANC010000013.1, on the reverse strand, counting down.
GGCTGTAATTGTAATCTATATAAAAAATAACTAATATTTCAAAATATATATGACGTGATTCATTTTGAGGTACTTTTTTCAAAAATGGATTAAATACAATTAGATCGGGTAATCTTTATTATCATAAGAAAGGACCATTCTTTACATTCATCTTATAAAGATTATGTCTTTCAAAAGTTGGACATAGCTGCAGCTAAAGTAGTCCATTCTGAAGTCTCAACTTTTCAGCCTAAATATGACAATTTTGCTTGTAGCCTTTCCTATTAAGCTAAAAATGGGTCTCATTGCTCAACAAACATTTTTAAACTTTTTTTTTTCATTAGGTCCTTCTCCAGTTTTTCAAGAGCGCAAATACTGAAACGTTGATGATTCGGTAGGTCCGCGGACTTTGATTATTGTTCTAGTTGAGTATTGTATGCTTTAAACCCAGATCCTTATGTAAAATATGCTAAGTTGTTGCATACGACAATCTAAGTTGCTGAGAATGACGCCGAATTCATTCATCACTATCAACGCGTAGACTCATAGCTACCGCTGCTATGTTTTCTTTACTACGTGTTGGATGATGACTATTTGGTCGCGAATTATTAAATAATGTAAATTGTGTTTCAGACTTTTCGATCGTATAGCGAATTGTGCGTTCGGTAACTCGGTAATTCGATTATGGGAAGAAAAAGTTGCTCTAAGCGCACGAAACACATCCCTCATATTTTTGTTTATAGTACAACGATGACAAACGAGCACACAGTCTACCTGATGGTAAGTAGTTTCTGTGGTCCATAGATATCTACATCTATCTTCGATTACGAATGAAAATGCAGATGCGTTGTCACCCGTGAGGACTAAGATGGAATTCCTCGTTTCCAGTAAAAAGGGTATCCGGTTCTCTACACTCACCATACGAAACACAGCAGCGTTAAGCTGCTATTTTACGCTGGTATTCTGTGAGAGCGTGGTCCTTCCCCGGTCGAGCTGACCCATTCGTGCTACAACCATAATATAGCTGCAGCATGACTCTACCACGTATAAAATCCCTCATATAACACTGATTTTCGTAATACAATTTATATACGCTGTGCCGGGCTAAGTCTTTCCATGATAAAATGTCAAACAATACTGAAGAAAAATACCATGACACGGCTCACGCATCAGAATCCAAATACAAAAAAGTATTGATATACTTTAACATAGAAACGGGGTAGGACCACGCACTCACAGATTGCCACCGTAAAATAGCACCTTATCAATGATGATGTGATTAATGTGGTGCGTGTAGAGATCCCGCAAAGAAATGAATTAAATTTAAATGTCCCATTAGAACCCGTACATTTTCCAAACAACTTAATTTCCTCGACAAATCTGTCAAATATTAATTCACACCATTCCACGTGGCGCTACCCTTGTGGCAGAAAAAGTCGTGGAAGCCCTCTTTAACAAGACCGTGAAAGTTATAAATATTCTATACATATAATAAATCTGTAGAAAAGTCGTGTCTGTAATTCTAATATATTCTTTAAATAACAAGTCCAGGAACTAAATGAAGGGTTCTGAAGCCAAATTAGTGGTATTTAGAATTTTTGTCTGTCTGTCTTTCTGTCCGTCTGTCTGTGTATTCCGGATTCACGCAAAAACTACTGAACCGATTGAAATGAAATTTTTAATGTAGGTAGTGAGTAACCCAGGGCAACTTATAGGCTACTTTTTATCCGATTAAGGAACTTGAAAAAAAGTAAGGTTAAGCACTTTATTTCCTTTAGATGTTAATTTTCTGTTGTATCTTAGTTACAGGCGGGATGACGGGTGTTTTTCAAATACGAGTAAATACCATATTTGTAAAAAAAGTTTAAAATATAGTTATAATCTTGGTAAAATAATTTAAAACTATACCGATTTCGTATTCAAAACAGCGCCATCTATCATCAAATGGAAAAAGTGGTATATTTTGCCAGGCCTCTGCCACTCTTGCTACCTGTGTGGAATAATTACCTACAATCGCGAGCTGCCCCAGGGGTAGATCGCAGTCGGGACTAGCGCGCTCTATACGATTGAATGTTAAAGTTTTTTTGTTTGTTTGTTTACGTAAATATTTTTTAAAAAATACTTGTTAAATTCTCGTCTAAATAGTTATTGTTTAGTGTTTAGTATATTTAATTGTAGGATAAAATAGTTGAATTTTTTTAATGTAATTTAAGAATAATATACAATATGTATATGACGGGACCAGCACCATTGCACGTGCGGCGCGGTAGCCGTCGGTGCAATTAGACAGAATTCTTGTAAATAACACGTGTTCCGCGCACCTGCACCATTGCACCTGCAGTGGCGCCCGTTTTGCTTGTATAAAACGGGCGGCGCGGCCGCCGTTAGGACAGTCTTGGCTCTGACGTGGAGCGGTGCGCTTGTCGTATTCCGTTACTAGCTTTTCCTCGACTCGTTGGATAATTAATTCGTGTAAACGAATTAATTAGTATTCCTAACTACAAAATTAGTCTCTGTACTTTACTCAATTACACTTTCTACATCAGAAGTAGGATAAAGTCCCCATTTTTGCCCACATTTAATCTTCGAATAGTATGAGGTTTATTACATTTGTGGAAAACTGTAATGCATTCCGCATTGATGAATCTGTTTTTATGTTAAATACCGTAATGAAATTTGCTATGCTACTTGCGATATTTTCGTATCATTAAAGTGTAGAGAAAAGATAAAGTGAAATTATTTATGCCATTTTTTTAATATGTTCGATTTGTATTAAAAGTACCCCGCAAATATTTTCATTATTTCTTGATGTACCTAAATATGTTAACAAATGTCGAAAGAAGTTGGAGGCTTTCTAATTAACTTATTCAAGTTATGTTGTAATTTGATAGTTCACGCGAAACATGATTATCATTTGCTATATTTTGAAGTTCAAAACGTTTAAGGGTGTACCAAAATAAAGGATTAATTTTAACACTATGAATTGAAAATAATAAGTGACATTTTTGTGTTCTAATGTGTTGATTAGTGTTGCAGTTTGCTCCGAATATTGTGTCGTCGACAAGATTGGGGTTTGATGTCGAGGGATTCGTAGAAGTCTCTACAACAATGATCAATGAGGAAGATGTTGTGACGGCTAATCGAACATGGTCAGGTACGGCCGAGCGCTGGTAAGATTGAGCCTACACCGCTACTGTGTAAATACCACAACATTTGAAATGTTGTGGTATTTGCCTCTACACATAGTTTCTGTTATTTTTTGCAATGTTTTCAAATGTCATACTGTTGCCGTTTCTTAAGAGAATATGTGATGAATTTTGGAAGCTCTGAATTCCATGGTTCGCAATACATTTATCTCAATTTCTTTTAATTTTACAAAGCAGTGCAACGATTCGCTAGAGCTAGTACGGCTACGACGCGACGGCTCGCGGGCGCGAATGTGGCACGAACGCAGCAGAACGGAAAGCTGGAGTGCGTCTGCCTGGAGGTAGCCATATTGGCGCGTCCATGACTTAAATGAAGTCTGGGATGGTCGACCGTTGTAATATGAGTGAATATCTGTTAGCAGGTGGTGATAACTGATAGACCGTATGCTGTTCACTGTCAACCGCACGAGGACGTGCGACAGTCAGAGGTAGCCGTGTCTGCATCTAGAAAATACTAAGAGACGTTGCAACACTCTAGCGAAGTAATTATTCTTGTGCAGGAAAGGAACATGGAGTTGCAGGAAGGCTGCTCTGTGCTGCACTGGGATGTGTCGTGTTGCTGTTGGTTTACATACTTAGGTGTTATCATGTCACTACGTCCCTCACGATACACTTTTGTGTGATTGTGAAAGGTACATGTTTGCGGTATGGTTGGTCTGTACCTGTTCTATATTGAATTGAAAAAAAAGAGAGTAAGAAAAAAAATTGTTCTTACTATCATTGCAGAGCTTTGTGCCGGTCCAATGATATGGCTATAGGGAAGTGATTCCGGACTAGCGAAAACAGTACTTGAAAAAAAAGGAGAAAATAGAAAAGCTACAGACTAATCATTCCGATCTCGCATAAAGTTGATTAAAGTTTTGTGGGGCTTACTGCCGGAACAAAACTGATTGTCACCCAAGTCTGAAGGGTCAATATAGACCGGACCAGACGCTGTTATGTCAGGATAGTTGAACGATGTTTTTTGTCTACAGATAACTAAAATTGTGATGGAGCGCGTGCGAGGACGCACGCATGTCAGTATGGCCGTGACGGGACCAGCACCATTGCACGTGCGGCGCGGTAGCCGTCGGTGCAATTAGACAGAATTCTTGTAAATAACACGTGTTCCGCGCACCTGCACCATTGCACCTGCAGTGGCGCCCGTTTTGCTTGTATAAAACGGGCGGCGCGGCCGCCGTTAGGACAGTCTTGGCTCTGACGTGGAGCGGTGCGCTTGTCGTATTCCGTTACTAGCTTTTCCTCGACTCGTTGGATAATTAATTCGTGTAAACGAATTAATTAGTATTCCTAACTACAAAATTAGTCTCTGTACTATACTCAATTACCTTTTCTACATATATTATATTACCTATCTATTTGATAAATTATAATGGCAAAACGTCGTTCATCGTCGGGGATGGATGCTTAATGAGCAATTAAAAGGATTCAGATATATCATTTTTTGAGTTACCGAAGGATAATGAAAGGTAAATTTATTTCATTTTTTTTGGTAGATAGGTACTTATAGCGAAAAAATAAATAAATAATAATTTAACTACAGAAGTAATACCTAAGTACTTTATTACAAAACTTAGTTGTAATTTACTTCACCAGCCAAGTACCTACTTACATATCTATACTCGTCTTTGTAATTAAAATATTTTAAGTTATAATAGCACAAAATACTGAAATTAAAACTTTGTTTACATGATTTTCAACTAAGTAGATTACGATCATATTTCTGTTAGGAATCGTATTTCGGGTTTATTTGTTGTTTACACTATCTACCTATACGAACCAAGCATCGCGATTCCCGACGAATGGCCTTGCAAGTTGCATGCGTTTGGCAACACAGAACTCACATAGTAGATAATATGGTCGATTATAGTCAAACTTACCATTTCACAATGTATTTTTATACTCTTTAATAACAGCCCTTGGTAACCACGGAAAGTCCGTTGTGACATAGTAAGAAGAAAAGATGCAAAGTAATACGGACACTCGCGCGGAGCGATAAAGTTTTATTTAGCTTGCGTGTGCGATTTATCTGATTAATAATAACTATGTAGGCTATTAAAACGTCGGCAAGCAGTAAACATCAAAAGTGTGCAACTTCTGTACGTAGTACTATTATTTATGTTGTGATTTTGCCGTCAGTTACTAATAAATGAAATAATATAAATAACTTACACTTATAAATATTTATATGATTAAATTATTAGATTTTTAAAATTATTCAAAATTCTAACGTTCAGTTTTTTAGAATTTTTGTTGTTTTATTTTAAAAGTGTAATAATTTCAATAGATAATAGTGACGTCTATCAAAGATATGAAAATTGATAAGGTATTTATTTCAATTACTAATTACTAATATATATGTAAAGTGATAAAAACTGGTTTGTCTGCAATTGTTGCAAAATTTTCATTATCATCATAGCTTTATTAAAGAGATTTTTATGTATGGCGTGGCCAGATCGTAGAATTGATATAAAATAGTCTATCATTTCGTGAAATGGTGTGTTCATTTAATGATATTTAACAATATTTGTTGACCATGCCGTGATATAGCTTGACCAAATCAAAGAACAGAAATCGTTTGAAGATATTAGTATCTAAACACAACGTTGCTATTTCATAATATGGTCATATGACGATATCATTATATCGTTTTTCACCGCTAGCGGCGCTGATAGCTTATTTTTTAACAGAAACAGAACTTTTAAGAGAATTGACATCACTTTATCCCTTATTGATATAATAAATAAATGTTCGCTTCTATTGCTGATATTACTAGATGGTATAGTTTTGGCTTTCATTATTTCATGTAATATTAGCGCCACCTATTTACTTCTAAATAAACTAAAATGGCAAGTCATTGATAAAATGAAATAATACAATGCTACTGAATATACGATGTAAATAATTGAATCATTTACATTACATTCATCCCGCGTTGGAATCAGTGCAGCGAACTCTTCTTTGGTCAAAAACTCTGCGGCCTTTGTAAGTACATCCCCTTCATATTCTTCATACAATTGCCTTTTTAAATTAATTTTATGAATCCAGAATCTTCTTTTTCTCCGAAAATTTTTTCTTCTTCCTCTAGCTCTCAGCAAGCTATACCGCTTCACACCAGTGGTTGGAGAAAACTACAAAAGTTATTGGTAAAAAAAAAAAACATTTGCGTACGGGCAAACGTGCGAGACCATCAGTAAAACTCGGCGCGTACGATGCGTACGGTGCGGACAAATGTGCGTTCAGCTTTACTCGAAACTTTCATCCAAGATGCGTAAAAAACCCGTAACATTAGTTTTGATCCATGTGTGGTATTCATTATTATAGAACTGTATTTATGAAATTTTCAAGTCTACTCGAAGTAAAAAAAATATCTATATCTTTTTTATGGTGCTAATCAATATTAAATAGGACCAATGATATGAATAAAATGTCTCAAATAAACATTATATAACTTTGTTAAAACTAAATTTACTTTAACTATGAATAAATGTAAAGAGTAAAATGGAAATAATAATAATACATTTTGATTTCAAGACTATTACCCTTTCTTATGGATACATCGGAATCGGAAGACACGCCCGATATAAAAAATAGTAGTTTTTTTTATTCACGTGTTTCTGAAGCATGTTACGAATCATCTACGTCTAATAGTATTTTAGAATGAAAAAAATCTCTGACAGACATAGAGACATAGACATCAAGGTGACTCTAATGTGAAAAAAGTGATCCCATTTTTCTAAATTTTGCCCGGAACAGCATTTAATGATGTCCCAAGATTGAAACGCACGCGAACGAAGCCGCGGGTAAAAAGCTAGTAGTAAATATAATAATAAGGAAGGCGAAAAAACCTTTAATTTACAACGGACTTTATTGTAAGATTATAAAAAATTTGTTAATTTGACAGTAGCAGCAAATTAGCGTAGTGATTTGCTTTTTTTAGCAGCGGGGAGTGATTTGCCTTTTTCCAAGTTGCGAAATCTATAAGAGCAAAACCACGAGCAATAGTCAGTTTATAGTACTTCAAAAACGAATTCCGATAAGAAGTTGTTTGTGTGATCTATAACACTCTTGAAACACTATTTACAAGTGGATGAGTTATTGATATAAATACTAAGACCACACGTAGTCATTAATAGTTGCATCGAGCAGGTTAAAATGAGCTGTTTTTTCATGACATTACTTCTGGCCGTGGGCTTTTCAACTGTTTCGGGTGAGTATCCTTCGTAGTCTAAATTTTGGGAGCGATGACTTCTTTTCTGCTACTACGGCTCACGGCTTTGCACAAACCTCCTTTATTTTCGGAAAGGGATTCTATAGATTCTATAGCAAGGAAGTGTGGGCGCAATGTTTGTTAGTAGACTTCACAAGTTGAATGAAACAAATTTTATGGATTTTATCGCGTTTAATTTAACTGGTTTTACTCATTTTTAGGTTCCACAGTTTTGGGTGATTTACAGCATAGTTTTCATTATAGTCTAGTCTTACCCCTTTTTATCTAAGGTTCTGTAAAAACCCGAAATGTGGGAATTAAAAATAAGTAAAATCAGTTAAAATAAGCGCGATAAAATCCGTAAAATTAGTATTATATTTAATGTCAAGTATAAGAAATCATTATGTGGACTTCATAAATCATAGGTCTCTGTAAATAATAGGTATTTACCCATGGAATTGCCATTCTACAGCACTGGTCTTTCACATCAAAATAATTTTAGTATGGCTAAGAATTTTAATTTCAAATAAATTTTATTTTAAAAACATTGAATTCTTTTTTAAAAAGTGATCATTTGTTTATTGATCGCATTTGAATCCTTTTCATCATCATGGATACGTAAAAAATTCGAGTAATCATAGAATATGAGTCGTGTCAGCAACGCGGCACTAGCGTCACACAACATCAACAACGTTTACGGAGCGAATACAACAAACGAACGCACCACCTCTTATTGGTTTGCCTGCTTCCATTCTGGAAATTCCGACCTATAAATCGAACCCCGTGATCGTCTGAAAACTTTTGTCGATAAAGACGAATTAAAGGCGATTGAGGAAGCTGATGGTACTCAATCTACGGCTGAAATAGTAGCAGCTTTCGACGTAAGAATCAAAATAATATTGGTGGTATTATTCACAATGTTTTCCTCCACCGTTGAGTACATGATAACTTAACACTTCTTTATTTATTTATGAAAACAAAAATACAATTCATAATGATTGTGCAACATAAACCTATATTAGAATTTTTGCACACTGAGTTTCGCCGTCTTTAGAGCGTAAACATTTTTACTATATATTATGTAGCGTAAGAAGGTAGTTCACTCGCTTCTATAAAAATAACGTGTGGATGAGTTTTAAAATTGTGATGCGATTGGAGATTGTGAGAACGAATGGCAGTGAGTGAATATTTGGTAAGAGAGATATAATCAACAGTATTTTAGGAAGTATTTGCCTTTTTTCAATACGTGCAAATTATGAGCTAAGGTTACCAATATTTTGCCTAATATATATTACTATTATTTATTATATGTTTCTTATCTATTGCTCGTATTTTGTCTATACCTGATGCTTTATTAATGTTAGTAGTTTTAATATTTTAGCTACTGAGCTTGGAGTAGCATTTTGATATAGGAGTGTTAGATTCACAGGCAATTTCAGGAATGTACGATGCTTAAAATAGAGATCTCAAGTGGCTTCACTTTTTCATTTTCGAATGAACTTGATATAATATTACCAATGGAATATTTTGTCTATCCCGTGATCTTTTTTGTGTTTGGCTTATCTGATTATTTTTGTTATTATGTATATCCATTTTGATTTGCTAATTATTTAGTTTTTGTATCATTGGTTAGCAGATTAGGATTTTATTAATTTAGCTATAAAGAAAACCAACAAATTTTTTAATTATGAGTTTTTAGTCGTCTGAGTCACCAATTCATTTTATACTAGTTAACGTTTTAATTTTTATTCAAATTGTTGTTGCTTCTCAAGGATTCGTTGTAGCATCTGTTTAACTAAAGGAGCCAGTCATAACTTCGATAGAATCCGAATCTTTTTTAATAAATCAGAAACTGTTTTCTGGTCAATTTACCCTTTCAATTTAGGAGCTTCCTAAGTAGCTAAGATCAAACACAAGCAACCAGCGCATAATTGTCGAAGTATGATATGTCTTGCGAGCGGCAGAATGCTTATATGTATTATGTTTAATACAGAATTATTTTATTCCTGGTACGATTCTTGTATATTCCAAGAGTGAGTAAGTAAGAGAGTTCCCCACAAACTCGAAAACATTGTTGTGTATAAATCTACCTATGATCAAAAGTCTTCGCGTTTATTTATTTCGTGTAAAATAATCGTGCAGAAATAGGTGTTTGTTTGAGCTAGGCGGATGGTGTACCAAGCAATGGCGATATAAGAATATCTACTATCTCATGTCTTCTGTCGTTCTGTGGGTGTCCTAAAAGGTGACATAGGGAAACTGAAACAGGAGATGGGCAGCAGAATTTTCCTGATAACAAGTTAAAATAAAAAAAAAACTGGCTTTGCAAACCCACCTGTCAAGCGTAGCAACTATTGCAAAATCACCTATAAGAGGAAATCTTTGGGGCAGGCCTATATTGAGCAGTGGACTTTTATAAGCTATAACGGATGGAGGCGGACGGTGAATAAGAAGAAGATTGCAAGATTAATTTTGTTAGTATTTCACAATATTTTTGTGATTGAAGTCGACATATGGTGTTCTTTTAGTTGGAAGAGATTGCCTAAAATTTTGAGATCTTCACTTCTGATAGAATATTTGCTAGAAGGATCTGAAATTAGTGACTTTGTTATGAAAACTTATACACGTGAGATTATTTTTTTGGGGAACTCTGTAGACAAAATCAATTTAGTTCAGTTTTCAACTCAATAACGTTACCAGCTGAATCCACTATAAGTAAATAAATATGTAGGCATATAAACGTATTAAACTAAAAAATAAATCGATATTATACTAGTCTTTAATATTATTCTATATAAGATCGATATTATAAACGAATTACTCACTAGATTATGAGCATATAACTTTGAATTCTTTGCTTCAGCGATCCGTTTTGCCGATGCCGTTATATTTTAAATTTTTATATTATATCCTAGCTTTTCTTTTTGTTTTGGTAGAGTTTTTGTACATCGATGTTATCAACTGATACTGATCATATGTTTACACTTTTTTGACAATTTCGCTAATTATTTCTGAGTTATTATGAGGAATATTTGGTATTTTTATATGTATATTTTTATAGTGGTAATTAAATCAGCTGTGATTGCTTTTGTATCCCTCCTGCATTGCTATAACGCATCAAAGAGCGTTTATAAATATTTTTTCCTTTTAGCAAATTCTGTTTCAATTCTCTATTTCTTTCATTATTAAGGTTAAGGCATTCATCGCTTCAGTTGGTTAGTTTTACGAGTATCTTAGATTTCCGTGGAGAACTTTCGACATCTCTTTTGAGATATCTTTTAACAAATGCTTGGTATGATTTTTTATGCTTTTGTAGTATTTTACTATATCTTGAGAACTATCCCGCCCCTTCACTTCTCCGTTATCGGTTTCGTAGACCGAGCTTCGTCTCGGGAGATATCCAAGACATTCCTGGCATGACTATCCCAGATTCACAGTTCTTCCAGTGAGTTTCTCTGTTTGCTAGGTAGTTGTTTGCTTGCTTAAGTGCTTGCCAGAGTAGTTCCTTTTTAACGTTACTTTTGATTATGCCTATTTTTTTCGCACTTATAACATTTTGTCAGTCGAGAGTAGATTTATAACAACCCCGGTCAAGCGAGCGACTATAAATACTAACTTCGTGCCGGCGGTAAAATAACTCTGTTTGCTCACATACTAAGAGATTTTTCGGTTATTCTTTATCGCCATAATTTTGTTCGTTTAAATGTAAGATATGATTTGACTACGATTCTCTAGATAAATCCTGTAGCATGAAATAGATTTCGACAGCCAAACGATATAATCAATTCATCTATTTCAGCCTTTCCGAAGAAACAGCAAAGGATAGTAGGTGGTGTGGCTACCAATATTGAAGTGTATCCTTATGCTTCGTCGTTGTTATACTCTTGGAACTTAGTAAATTATGGGCAAGCCTGCGGCGGTGCAATACTAACTAATAGAGCTATTCTATCTGCAGCCCATTGTTTTTTGTAAGTTTTCATGTATATAAGTATAATAAATGCTATAATTTAATAAAATTTGAGCATTATTTTCTCTTAGGATTGTTTAATTAATTATTATTTTTCAGAGGTGATACCGCTGCAAATTGGCGTATTCGTGTTGGTTCCACATGGGCAAATAGTGGCGGTACGGTACACAATACGGCATTGATCATAAACCATCCAAAATACAATAGCGGCACTTTTGACAACGACATTGCTATTCTCCACTCTGCCACGGCTTTTTCGTACAGTAACAGTGTACGATCCGGCAGAATCGCTGGCTCCAACTACAATCTTGCCGACAATCAACCAGTATGGGCGATTGGATGGGGAGCTACTTCGGTCAGTCATAGATACAACTGAGCTAAACTGAGTATTTTTATTTTATTGGAAAAGTAAGGTAACGCACAGGCCTCCTCAGATTTTAGAGAGGGTTTCAAGGCGAAGAGTTCCCTGAACTACGCTAATGCGTGTTGGCAGACTTTAAGTATTCTAGAAATAATTTTTAAATTTTCAGATATGCAGGTTTTTTTACGATGTTTTCTGCCGACTTCCAAAAAGGAGACGGTACTCAATTCGAGTGTATGTTTTTTTTTTTTTTTTATGTGTGTTACCTCATAACTTTGTACTGGGCGAACCGATTTCGATGATTCTTTTTTTATATGAAAGCTGATAGTGCTCGTGTGGTCCCATATGAATTTGATCAAGGTCAGACCAATGGTTATTGAGTTATTCTCAAATAACCTATATTGAAGTCGGCTGTACAAAATTTTTAATTTTAAATTAATCTTCACTGTCGAGTACGTAGTAAAACGTCGCTTAAAATTGCAATTGAATTTTAACAGTGCCGGTGTAAAATGAACTCGGATTGCTCATATAAAATTATAAGACGATATTCTAATTGTTACCTTGATCTTGTAATATTTCAAAGTCCATTTAAATGTGTTAAAATTTTACTTTCAATAGTTAAGCCGACCAAGTGCGAGTCAGACTCGCGACCCTACGCGTTCCGTACCATAATAGTAAAACACGTTTCTAGTAGAGGAGCCCCCTTTAATTTTTAGTTTATTTTTATTATTTGTTGTTATATCGGCAACAGAAATATACATTGCCTGAAAATTGCAACTATCTACCTATTACAGATCATGAGATACAGCCCGCTGACAGACAGACGGACGGACAGATAGTGGAGGCTTAGTAATAGGGTGTTGTTGGTTACCCTCTGAGTACGGAACCCTAAAAAGTGGAAACCGACTTCAGAAAACTAAAATGAACAAAATGTTGGTTAAAACTAATTTTACGAATTTTATGGCGTTTAATTTTAACTTTTCATTTAAAATTCCCAACGTCGCGAGTGTGTAGTATGTATTTGTGTAAATTTAAAAAATCATTAAGAATAAAATGATTTCACATAATATTTGGGCTTGTTTGTCTTTTTAGTTATTTGAATAGGGTTTTTACAATTCATTAAAATTTTGATTTTAATATCTTTCTTAAAAAACAAACATAAAAAAGGAAATAATTAGTCCAGAGAAATAAAAATATAATTACTAAATAGTATATAATTACTAAATTAAAATATAATTAAAAGAGGCGTATATTTCTTAATACTTTTCTTTCAGGTCGGTGGTTCAGCTTCTGAACAACTACGTCAGGTTATGATCTGGACAATAAATCAGAACATTTGCAGAAGCCGCTATGCTGAATTAGGCTTTACTATCACCGATAACATGCTATGTTCGGGATGGCTTGATGTTGGGGGTCGTGATCAATGTCAGGGCGATTCAGGCGGTCCGCTTATTCATAATGATGTCATCGTGGGGATATGCTCCTGGGGACAACAGTGTGCTCTTGCTCGCTATCCTGGTGTTAATACGCGTGTTTCACGTTTTACTTCATGGATTCAAGCTAATGCGCAGTAAATTGATTTTCCATTAAATTTCAATAAATAAATATTTTTTTCGTACACGTATTTTTGATTTTCCAATAAGGACGTCAATTAAAAAACTAAAGTGGAATTTTGTGCATGCAAAAAAGATTTCAAATAAAAATCCTACAAAATATTTTTATAATTATTTTGCAAAAAATATTCATTCGTTTAAATATTCTATCAAGTGTCTCACGCTAGACTCTGTTTCCTTTTTCGTTGATACTTTAAATGAAACACTTACAATTCGTTATTGGTTAAAAAATAACCAGTGGATATTCTAAAAACACGGATTATTGTGATTTACAAGCAACTCACCAGAATTTGCTATGCAAAGGCCGTTTTAACTGAAACTGGAAATTATGAGACATTAACTTTAATTCCTGAAAAAAAAAACCCTTTGCTATTTGCATCACAATCAGTGGCAATCTCGGAGACTGTCATGATCTTTTAAGAAGCAACAAATGTTAACCAAGTGCCATTATAAAAATATGGAACTGTTTTATTAAAAGCGTGAGCAGTGACATTATTCGGCAAAACTTAATCTACGGATAATTTATAATTTCCTAAAATTAATACAGCTACGGTAAAAATATATAACCTCAATAACTCCTATGGGTTCCTTCGGCAAACCCACTTTATAAGAGGCCAATGCACCAGCGGTAGAATTTTTTATTCTTGAACATGAAGAAATGTAAAAGAGTAGATTCACACACACACACACACACACACACACACACACACACACACACACACACGCACGCACGCACGCACGCACGCACGCACGCACGCACGCACGCACGCACACACGCACGCACGCACGCACGCACGCACGCACGCACGCACGCACTCACTCACTCAGATTAATTGCTGCATTGAAATTACAATTAACTGAAGCTAATGAGCAGATTTCACAATTTAAACAATACATTGATAACGTGCAAGCATTTCAAACTCAGAGTCTGTTCGATGAGCTCGTAGAATGTAAATCTCATGAAACATTGCAACCCTCCACAACAATAGATTTGACTAAAGATTCTACCTCATCAAGAACAGCAGAAAGGATTACAAGCAGCAGAAGGAAATTAAGAAAATATATAAAAATCAATAAATATATTAGGAAAGTTCAAAAATTAGTTAAAACTAAAATTAATATTAAAAATTATACAAATGTATGTGAGAAAAAGCAAGAGTTAATTAGTAAAATTAAATTATATTCAATTGAGGTGGAAAACATGAACAATTGTTATGAGACTGAAATAGAGTGTCTTAATTCAGAAATTTTATCACTTCAAACTTCATTACAAATTATGTCAAATAAGTATAAATCAGCAGGGAATGAGATGAAAGAACACATACTGGCCATGGATAATCTGGTAAAGTCATGTAAATATAACGAGGAACGTTTTTGATTCCTTATCAAAATATCAAAATGAATATCAGCGCTCAATGCCAGGTTCTTTAGGGACAGTGTGTGTTAATAATATGACAAGCAGTAATACTTCATTTTCTTTACCTGCACTCTATGATAGTACCATAACAAAGCAGATAAATTTAAAAAGTAATGAAAAAAATAATGTAATTGTGTATAGTGATGATATAGGCGAAAATTTGGGTATATCATTGAATAACTGTTTAAAAAGGCAATAGATAAGTAATTACTGCATGCCTGGAGCATCATTCAGTGATATTATGAATAAAATTTTAACTAGTAAATTTAACCCTTATAGTATATTAATAATTTTTGTTGGGAGAAGAGGCAATATGAACAAGAATCAATTATTAAAATATATTGAATATCTCAATAACATAAATGTGGTTAAAGTTATCTTGTTTACATTGCCTTACATAGAGGGGTGGCCACAGGAAAATAAACTAAGATATAATTTAAATTTAATGATGCATAATTTGACATGTAACAATAACTTAAATTTGACATTTAATTGTAAGAATAATAATGATAAATTTCATTTAGTTGATATTAATAATTTAATTAAGAAGTTTTTGACAAGAGATAGGTATTACCTATCAAAGTTTAGTTTGAGACTGGTAGCAAATACGCTATCTCATTATTTATATTTTAACCCAGCCAAATTATTGGCTACCTTAACACCTGCTTTTATTGAGCAGAAAAATAATTTCACAAATGATTTGAAATTAGTTCCAAGTAATTTAAATTAGATAATAAGACAATAGAGGTAATCTCTAGTAAAGATAATTTAAATACCTTAGAATACAATTCAACAATACCTCCTTGTGTAATTTCACAAAATAGCAAAATAAAAACTGTATTAACCTGGTGCATCAAAATATATGTTAGGCAAAAAACTAGAAATTGAATTATTTTTAAATAGTAACCTTATTTATATTTTATGTATTACTGAACATTGGTTAAAAATTACAACTCCATATTTAATTTCAATAATCACCAGGTGGTCAGTTCATTCAATAGAGATACTAAATTACGTGGTGGCTCCTTAATATTAGCTAATAAATCCTTATCATGTAAAGAACGTAAAGACATTGTGAGCTTCTCTGTTGAGCGTCCTGTAGAAATGGCATGTGTTGAGCTTGAGCACCTTATTGTTGTCAGTGTTTATAGACCCCCATGTTCAAATTATGATACCTTTGAAAAAATTATGGAAGAAGTTTTAGTTAAGCTTAATAAACAGATTAAATCTCTTGTAGTGTGTGTAGACTTTAATATCAATCTCCTGGAAACTTCTTCCATCAGTATTAAATTTTGCTCTTTGTTCAAATCCTATAATCTTGATAATTTATTCTTTGAAGCTACACGTATTGCAGGGTGTAGTGCAAATTGTATTGATAATATTTTTACAGGTATTCTACCGAACAACAAGTCAATAATTCAAAAACTTAGTTCAGATCACTGTGGACAACTGGTTTCATTACCTCATATGCACAAAAAACAGGAAATTGAGAAAATTGTGTTTGTTCCTATTAATGCAAAACGCCTGGAGAGATTTAGAAGTAATATGGTAAAAAACCTTCCATCGCTTTTTTATAAGAACAATGCAGACTATTTAAATGGAGAATTATTTACCCTTATAAGAATATGATGAATAAAAAAAAACATTTACTTCTAAAACATTCTCCAGAAACAGTCGCAAGACATTTAATGAGTGGGCGACAGTGGGAATTCATAAAAGCAGACGAAGGTTATATGACCTTTACCATGAAAGATCATATAATCCTTCCGATGCTTTTAAAGAATATGTCAAAAATTATTCTAAAATGTTTAAAAAAGTTTGCTCCACAGCCAAATCGTTACATATTAGCAACAAAATTAAGACGGCTAAGAATAAAATTAAAATGACGTGGAGTGTAATTAACAGCAAAACCGGTAACAAAAAACCTCGTAACTCAAACTATCAATTAAAAATTAACAATGAATTAACTAAATCAAATCAAGAAGTCGCAGTGGTGTTTGAGAAATATTTCACTGATATTCCTATTTTGACAACAGTCTTTGAATACTTCTCCAACTGTCGCCGAGTCATTACTCAAACAGAATGTTAATACCAGTTTAAAAGAATTTAGATTTGAAAAATTATTACCGCAAGATATTGTAAAATACTTCAAAACTATTGATGTAAAGAAAACCGCAGATTTGTGGGGGATTTCCGTAACAGTTATTGCGTCCATAATAGATTTAATTGCACCTCATCTTGCTATTATTTTTAATACTTGTATCGATTCTGGTGTGTTTCCTGATTTAATGATGTATAGTAAAGTAATACCTTTATTTAAATCTGGTAGTACATTGGACTCTGCTAATTTTAGCACTATTTCTGTACTACCAACTCTCAGTAAAATTTTTGAAAAAATAATCTGTTAATTTTTTTAATACAAATAAATTACTTCATAAAAACCAATTCGGTTTTACAAGGGGTCGCTCGACGTCTGACGCCGGTGTTGAGCTTATGAAATATATTTTTAATGTCTGGGAGAATTCACAAGATGCCTTAGGTGTTTTCTGTGATATTTCCAAGGCTTTCGATTGTGTTCATCATGAAACATTAATCAGGAAACTACAACATTACGGTGTAAAAAATTTGGCGCTTAGACTTATTACTTCATATTTAAGTAACAGAACTCAAAAAATCGTAATCAAAGGTAAAGGTTCCTCCGGATTGGTAGTATCAATGGGCGTTCCTCAGGGCTCGATTCTTGATCCATTCCTGTTTTTAATTTATATTAATGACTTACCTTATCTTGTAGGGGACAATCACGATATAGTATTATTTGCTGACGATACCTCTTTAATTTTCAAACTCAAACGGCAGTTAATTAATTATGACGATGTAAATAATGCTCTATCGAAATTAGAACATTGGTTTAACGCTAACAATATGCTCTTAAATGGCAATGAGACAAAGTGTATTAAATTTACAATACCTAATGTAAAACATTCGAATACCAATGTCCTATTAAATGGGGAGGAGTTGAGTCTTGTGGATACCACTGTTTTTCTCGGTATTACTATTGACGCGAAACTTCAATGGGGCCCCCATATATCTAAATTAGCAAGCAGACTTAGTTCTGCAGCATATGCTGTAAGAAAGATTAGAAGTCTCACAGATGTTGAGACAGCTAGATTAGTGTATTTTAGTTACTTTTATAGCGTAATGTCTTATGGAATTTTGCTATGGGGTAATGCGACTGATATTGAAACTATATTTGTTTTGCGAAAGAGAGCCGTTCGGGCAATTTATAACCTAAATTGTAAAGAGTCCCTCAGACAAAAATTTAAAGAAATAAACATATTAATTTTGGCATCGCAATATATTTATGAAAATGTAATGTATGTACATAAAAACATAAATAGCTTTAATAAGAATAAGGATGTGCATATTTTAAACACTAGGAACAAACATAAGCTTGTAATACCAGTTACTAGACTCCACAGAATCAGCAATTCATTTATGGGGCAATGTATACGCTTTTTCAACAAAATCCCAGAACATATTCAAAGTTTATCAATAAACAAGTTCATGGTTTTATTAAAAAAAAACTGTACAAAAAGGGTTATTATAATATCAACGAATACATGAATGAAAATAACCCCTGGGAATAAGGTGATCGCCGCCATGCTGGTTCTATTAAAAATCATTTAAAAATAGTATAAATGAAATTAATGTTAAGTGAAATATGTTTGAAAAAAAAAATTCCCGCTGGGTTTCTTGCTGGTTCTTCCCAGGACAGAGGTATTTTCCGAACCAGTGGTAAATAAAAAATGACTTTCAATAAGAATTATGTAATAATCAATATTGAATAAAAAATATTCTATTCTATTCTATTCTATGGTAAAAACATTAAATTAAAAAAAATCTCTCAATACGCTGACAATTTTATTTTTCAATTCAATTTTATTTAGCTTGTATATGGTTATAATTTTACCTTAATATATACCGTGTGGTGACAAAACTGTTCAAGTGATATACCTGAAAGAGAGAAAAATAATATAAGTGAAGGAATTTTACTAATAATATAATTTGCGTAAACTTCTCTGTTGAGCGTCCTGTAGAAATGGCATGTGTTGAGCTTGAGCACCTTATTGTTGTCAGTGTTTATAGACCCCCATGTTCAAATTATGATACCTTTGAAAAAATTATGGAAGAAGTTTTAGTTAAGCTTAATAAACAGATTAAATCTCTTGTAGTGTGTGTAGACTTTAATATCAATCTCCTGGAAACTTCTTCCATCAGTATTAAATTTTGCTCTTTGTTCAAATCCTATAATCTTGATAATTTATTCTTTGAAGCTACACGTATTGCAGGGTGTAGTGCAAATTGTATTGATAATATTTTTACAGGTATTCTACCGAACAACAAGTCAATAATTCAAAAACTTAGTTCAGATCACTGTGGACAACTGGTTTCATTACCTCATATGCACAAAAAACAGGAAATTGAGAAAATTGTGTTTGTTCCTATTAATGCAAAACGCCTGGAGAGATTTAGAAGTAATATGGTAAAAAACCTTCCATCGCTTTTTTATAAGAACAATGCAGACTATTTAAATGGAGAATTATTTACCCTTATAAGAATATGATGAATAAAAAAAAACATTTACTTCTAAAACATTCTCCAGAAACAGTCGCAAGACATTTAATGAGTGGGCGACAGTGGGAATTCATAAAAGCAGACGAAGGTTATATGACCTTTACCATGAAAGATCATATAATCCTTCCGATGCTTTTAAAGAATATGTCAAAAATTATTCTAAAATGTTTAAAAAAGTTTGCTCCACAGCCAAATCGTTACATATTAGCAACAAAATTAAGACGGCTAAGAATAAAATTAAAATGACGTGGAGTGTAATTAACAGCAAAACCGGTAACAAAAAACCTCGTAACTCAAACTATCAATTAAAAATTAACAATGAATTAACTAAATCAAATCAAGAAGTCGCAGTGGTGTTTGAGAAATATTTCACTGATATTCCTATTTTGACAACAGTCTTTGAATACTTCTCCAACTGTCGCCGAGTCATTACTCAAACAGAATGTTAATACCAGTTTAAAAGAATTTAGATTTGAAAAATTATTACCGCAAGATATTGTAAAATACTTCAAAACTATTGATGTAAAGAAAACCGCAGATTTGTGGGGGATTTCCGTAACAGTTATTGCGTCCATAATAGATTTAATTGCACCTCATCTTGCTATTATTTTTAATACTTGTATCGATTCTGGTGTGTTTCCTGATTTAATGATGTATAGTAAAGTAATACCTTTATTTAAATCTGGTAGTACATTGGACTCTGCTAATTTTAGCACTATTTCTGTACTACCAACTCTCAGTAAAATTTTTGAAAAAATAATCTGTTAATTTTTTTAATACAAATAAATTACTTCATAAAAACCAATTCGGTTTTACAAGGGGTCGCTCGACGTCTGACGCCGGTGTTGAGCTTATGAAATATATTTTTAATGTCTGGGAGAATTCACAAGATGCCTTAGGTGTTTTCTGTGATATTTCCAAGGCTTTCGATTGTGTTCATCATGAAACATTAATCAGGAAACTACAACATTACGGTGTAAAAAATTTGGCGCTTAGACTTATTACTTCATATTTAAGTAACAGAACTCAAAAAATCGTAATCAAAGGTAAAGGTTCCTCCGGATTGGTAGTATCAATGGGCGTTCCTCAGGGCTCGATTCTTGATCCATTCCTGTTTTTAATTTATATTAATGACTTACCTTATCTTGTAGGGGACAATCACGATATAGTATTATTTGCTGACGATACCTCTTTAATTTTCAAACTCAAACGGCAGTTAATTAATTATGACGATGTAAATAATGCTCTATCGAAATTAGAACATTGGTTTAACGCTAACAATATGCTCTTAAATGGCAATGAGACAAAGTGTATTAAATTTACAATACCTAATGTAAAACATTCGAATACCAATGTCCTATTAAATGGGGAGGAGTTGAGTCTTGTGGATACCACTGTTTTTCTCGGTATTACTATTGACGCGAAACTTCAATGGGGCCCCCATATATCTAAATTAGCAAGCAGACTTAGTTCTGCAGCATATGCTGTAAGAAAGATTAGAAGTCTCACAGATGTTGAGACAGCTAGATTAGTGTATTTTAGTTACTTTTATAGCGTAATGTCTTATGGAATTTTGCTATGGGGTAATGCGACTGATATTGAAACTATATTTGTTTTGCGAAAGAGAGCCGTTCGGGCAATTTATAACCTAAATTGTAAAGAAGCTTCATGCTGCTGTGTTTCGTATGGTGAGTGTAGAGAACCGGAGACCCTTTTTACTGGAAAGGAGGCATTCTATCTTAGGCCTCATGGGTGACAACGCATCTGCATTTTGATTCGCAAACGAGGATAAATGTAGATGTCTATGGGCCACAGCAACTACTTACCATCAGGTGGACTGTGTGCTCGTTTGTCACCCTATCCTATAAAAAAAAAAAAAAAAAAAGACAAAAATTTAAAGAAATAAACATATTAATTTTGGCATCGCAATATATTTATGAAAATGTAATGTATGTACATAAAAACATAAATAGCTTTAATAAGAATAAGGATGTGCATATTTTAAACACTAGGAACAAACATAAGCTTGTAATACCAGTTACTAGACTCCACAGAATCAGCAATTCATTTATGGGGCAATGTATACGCTTTTTCAACAAAATCCCAGAACATATTCAAAGTTTATCAATAAACAAGTTCATGGTTTTATTAAAAAAAAACTGTACAAAAAGGGTTATTATAATATCAACGAATACATGAATGAAAATAACCCCTGGGAATAAGGTGATCGCCGCCATGCTGGTTCTATTAAAAATCATTTAAAAATAGTATAAATGAAATTAATGTTAAGTGAAATATGTTTGAAAAAAAAAATTCCCGCTGGGTTTCTTGCTGGTTCTTCCCAGGACAGAGGTATTTTCCGAACCAGTGGTAAATAAAAAATGACTTTCAATAAGAATTATGTAATAATCAATATTGAATAAAAAATATTCTATTCTATTCTATTCTATGGTAAAAACATTAAATTAAAAAAAATCTCTCAATACGCTGACAATTTTATTTTTCAATTCAATTTTATTTAGCTTGTATATGGTTATAATTTTACCTTAATATATACCGTGTGGTGACAAAACTGTTCAAGTGATATACCTGAAAGAGAGAAAAATAATATAAGTGAAGGAATTTTACTAATAATATAATTTGCATTATATTTCCCATATGTGAACCTTTGAAAAACGCCTCTTCAATCTATTGATTTAATTAGGTCAGTAGTGGTTTCGGACTTATAGCCGCAGTATCTACTTACCATCAGATGGATTTGTGCATTTCTCTCTTATCGAAGTAATGGAGGCGTTGAAACCGTGAGACATTTCGTACTGTTTTCACCAATCAGCCTGGCGTTGGCAGTTGGCAATCAACGTGGCGATTAAGGCGATACTTTTCTAAAATAAGAGAGATCACGTTTCGCTCGATAACAAGTTTCAAATCCTGCGCCAATGTTACCATGACCGATTGAATCCGGCTGGAAAATAATACAAGCGGCTGGGGAAGATTATTCGATTCCTACCATCTGTTAAGTGTTACATCCCTCTACAAAACGCAAAAGTATATTAACAGTACAATTTATTACAAGCAGTAAATACATCAGTAATTTATTGCAATACAACAAAATGGGATCCGGCAATCCCGTGGGATCTGGTATCATTAGTAGGCCTGGTGGAGTGAATTGTGAATAGATTTTGGCGCATTTCATCGATGAGATTACAACTCACGACGAATTGCACAAAAACTCCTCACCATATACCGCTTTAATGAGACATTGCTATTTTGTCACTTTGCGTTTCGCATGATTTGCCACAGCCTGTTACGAGCCGTGATGACGTCACTGCCCATCTGTTGAAATTTGACGTAATTAATAAAAATACTGCTTTTACCTTAATCCATGACAATTTTATTGTATTGATGTGCCTTTTTAAAATAATTTTTTTAGCATGATACTTTCAACTAACAAGAGACTACGAAATTGTTTTATAGGTTCTATTCAAGTATGTGTCTTTCTAAACCATATTTGAGCAATATTGGTGAGAATTATTAAACAAGTTTGTAGCACTATTACAAAAATAATGAAGGGATGAGAATTTTTTGTTTCTCGCTTTCTACGCCATGTTTTGAATTATCTCTCGTTCAAAATAAAACCTCCCAAACATAAATCTGTTATGTTGCAAGTTACGGGTTGAAATATTGTATCTGAGCCATTATTAAATAATATCTGATCCCATCTAACCTTCAATGTCCGGTATTGGGTACCGATCACCATTGAAAAACACCTAATCTACATAACGTAACATTCTTTATACGTCTCACGGCTGGGCACAGCGCTGCTCTGATTTTGAAGGTTTTACAAGGGGAACGCTTTTTAATAAATACATAACTAAGGTAATAAATACGCCTAACTCTACTGTAAAAAAAGTTTGATCACAACCTCCTACTAGAAGAAAAAGGGAGAAAACCTAATTAAATACTTTTAAAACGGAAACGGGAATTAGTCGTGCACGTTTGTGGCGTTAATAAACATTTACTATATTATAAACCTAGATAACCTTATCCAAAGATTAAAGCCTGAAATATTATCTCTTAGTATAAAATTTTGTGTTGTGAACACTAAATGCTTCTTAACTAAAACTATTGTTTATTTAAAATAAAAATGCGAAAATCCTCGATACCTACTTTTTTAGCTATAGGCTTGGCGGTTGCTTCGGGTACTTTTTTCATTATTACCTAATTGATGTATGTACTATAACAATTAAAAACAATGTATAGTAAAAGATATATTATGTTTTATAATTTATATTTCCATCTTATTCTTGTTAGAGGTATGAAGTGATAATTTGAGAATTCAATATCATAAATGTGCATTAATTAAGCTATATTTGTCATTTTATTAAACTACATTTGTGTTTGTCGAATCAAGTGCAGTCTCCTCGTGTGTAAAAGAACACGTCACTAATTAATATATTACGCCTTTTGCTATCGTAAGACTATTATGAAAAAGCCAAGACTATGTCCATATAAAATTTATGTATTTAAAATGCCTCCACGATATAGTGTAAATTCCTAGTGCAGTGGTAACATTTTATTACAAAGAAAAGCAATTGAATCTTAAGGTTTCCTTTAGTTGATAATATATTTTTTCTATTATTTATACTATCATTTTTGATCTTAGTCAAAAGTGATAGTATAAGTAATATTTAGTTATAATAGTTAGTCAAGCGATTTATATGCATGCACGTATGCACTGCTAACAATGAGCCTCATCAGATAACCACAAAGCACGGCTCTAAGCTATCTGCATTGCTAAATTTCCTGCATGATAGAACATGTTCTCACTAATGGCGGAAACAGTGACAAATATATGAAAGAATAATTCTGCAATGGCAGATGGTCCCATCAATGGGAAGTGATTTTTCATACATTACTAAAATGATTTTTAAACCACCAAAGTTTCATCATAATTAATTCATTTTTCTACATAATTACACAATATATAAGTATGTATGAGAAATATATAAACTTTATACAATGTCTTATTTATTTCTCACAAAAGAGAGCTGAAAGTTTTCGGGGTTTGGATCAGAGCACGAGAGAGACGGAGTGTTAACTTTATTAGACGTGACCCATCCAACTTACGTTACTTTAGTTAGTGCGTCAAGACAAGGTTCAGTGAGCCTATTACGATTTGATAATTGCTGCTAATTTTCATCCTTGCGATGACTGGGACATCACTGTACAGTTTCTGTCTAGGCGTCAATATTACTTTTCGTTGAACCGCCGAGGCTAGACCACTTATAGGCAGAAAAAGTTCATCATAAAGAGTGCCCCCTTCTACATAAAGTCAGCAAATGGCAATATAGCTCATATTATTGCCATAATTGCTACGATTGGTGGGCGGGTTGGGATATTGGATATTCTTACACTTCTAAGCGATTAAAGTTATTATGAATAGCTAACATAAAGTGAGTATAAAATACGTTATACGAGTATATGTTACATTCATTGGAGTATAAAACCCAACCTATTTTTTTGTCGATCTCCAACCAACAACACTGTAAGAAATTGCTTTTTAGGTTCTATTTAAGTATGTCTCTTTCAAAAGTACATGTGAAAAACATTGGTGAAAATAATCAAAAAAAGTTTATGGCATCATTACAAAAAATGCGAAAGGTGAGAATGCTAAATGACTATTGTGTTCTAATTTGTTGAAAAATAGTTAATTCTATAGAAATACATAGTAATACATAGTCAACTTGTCAATTACGCCGAAATACAAATTAAGTCCACCATAGGACGTTTGCTGTAAACAAGTAAACAAGTTTCTCCCCCATCGGTTGACGGTTCTTCGAGTTATATGGCAGACCTATAGCCACTTTAGTTTGATGATGCATTGGGCTGTGTTGGTTACTCTGATTTAATTGCGGATATTTTTTTTATAGGATAAGGGCTACAAACGAGCACACAGTCCACCTGATGGTAAGTGGTTGTTGCGGCCCATAGACATCTACATCTATCCTCTATTAAAATTCAAAATGCAGATGCGTTGTCACCCGTGAGGACTAAGATGGAATGCCTCATTTCCAGTAAAAAGGGCCTCCGGCCACCTGCACTCACCAAGCGAAACGCAAAGTTAAACCTCTACTTCACGCTGGTATTCTGTGAGGTCGTGGTACCACCCCGGTTCGAGCCGGCCCATCCGTGCGACAGCAGTAAGCTGCCGCGTGGCTCTACCACTATTAAGCTGCCTGCCTGCTAGGATATCCTATTGTGTCAGCCTATTACACAGATAAACTCCGAGGATAGCCTTCTCCATAGCCCCATGGGCTTCCACATACGGCCAGTAGTGAATGACCACGTCTCAGATTCATATCTCATTACTGACTACATGCACTGGAACTTAACTAGTCGGACAATTTGTACTAGGTAAACGTACTCGTCGTCAACTTCGAGCGTAGTGCTCCTAACAACTACTGGCATACGTCACATACGTGTGGCATGAACATTACACATGAAATTTGTTTTGTCCATTTTCATAATAAGACAAATCGTTTGGAAACGTTATTGAGGTTATTGAACATAGTGCTGAGAACCTCCAGCAATTCTGTCATAAGGACTATATCCTCGCCAAATCAGTGTGAGTGATCTACTTGCTATTGATATTGATACCTTATCCTTTCCAATCCATTAGCTTAAAAAAGATTGTTCTGTTCGGTCATCTGTACAATTTATCGAAAGGTATGTATGTATGTAGTCCGTGATACAAAAGCCTTTTTAAAAACTGGCTTGTTCGAGAGGCTGGATTTGACGATTTGACGTTTCGAACTGAATCTCGAAAAAATCACGTATATGAAGCATTTCTTAAAGAACAAAAGCACCACACTTCTGCTCTATGTCTCCGGAGTAGTGCTACTACTGGGGACGGAATTGAAGATCTGTAGGATTTTAAGTACCGGTTTTTTTACCCGCTTTCAGAAGCTCCACTGTTATACCATCCATTCTAATTTTGCTCAGACTGATGTCCAGGATGTCATTAGAATAGTGTCATTAGAATAGAAGTCATTAGATAAATTAGAATAGTAGTCATTAGAATAGCTAGAATTTACAAATTTATTAAATTTTTAAATTTTTAGGTCAGTAATTCACAAATGCACACACAATCTTGTTAAGTTAAATTATTCATATCTTCTGGTAAGATAAGCATATCGAGGTTGCTTTAGGCGGCATATAATCGAATTTGCTTTAACCCTTAATTAGGCGCATGGGGTTCAAACAACTTCAAATTAAAAAAAAAACACAAATACTCACGCCTGTCACCCAGAGGGGTAGGCAGACACTACGGACTTCTATTTGGCGCGATCCTGATACACCCCTCCCGCCTCCTTTACATCCATATATCTACGCATACACGCTCGTCGGTTAAGGGTACTCCTAATCTGGTGCATTTTCAATGTATCGTCGATTTGGTCGATTAATCTTCGCCTAGGCCCTTCCCGACTCTACCGTTAACTTTTGAAACATAAATTTGCTTTGTCACTCTTTCCTCGTTCATTCTTTCTACATGACCAAACCACCGAACCATTCCTTTCTTAATCCTGGTCACAACGTCATCTTGCAAACTACACTTTTCTCTTATCACACTATTTCTCAACCTGTCATTCAGATTCAGCCCTAGCATACCTCATGGCCGCATTTCTACAGCATTTATTCTACTCTCATGCTTCTTCTGCCAGACCCAACTTCCACTACCACACATTTAAATAGGGACTAACACAGCATTATGAATTGCCATAAGTGCCTTATTTGACACATTCTGACTCTTCGTAATAGCGTGTAGAGCCCCATTCACTCTATTTCCTGCGTTTACTCGTCGTTCTATATCCTTATCATGTCTACCATCCCTGCTAATTTAGCAGGAAATTAAAAAAACGTTTTCGAATATTTGGAGCACAATAGTGCTGTTTCTAGCTTCCTAACTCCCCGTGGGGTGCGCAAATTAGTCGCGGCCAGAACTTCAACGCGTACACACAAGTCTCTACTCTCTTGGGTGCTGACCCCGTGTTGCACCCACCTAGGGTGCCCATGAGACCACTTACGTAACATTTTTTGGCGGAGGTATGTTTTAATTTTTGTGTTTTTAGTTAGTTTCTATGCGTATGTTGTTATTTATTGTTATTAGTATAATATGTGTATTGTTAAAGTGGATTTTCTTGTTCCCTATATTTGTATTTATTTTAATTGATTTCATTTTTTTCAGTTTGCAGTTTTGAGATGATTTGCGTAAGAAATATACTGCAATGGCTGACGGATGTGTCCGGCGATGAGCAAAATGTTGTTGGTTCTGCTAATGCTATCAGTAATGTTGAGTACTGATAGGTGCAACATACACATAAGGCGGATTTTTTTGAAGAAATTAGCGGTAGTACTTGTAGAAGATCACCAGGAACGTAACATTCAATAGCGTGCAGTCCCTATTTCAACATAAAATTGGTAATGCAATAAGTGGGGTAAGTTTATTTCTCAACAACACTTTAGCGTATACTGCATCGGATGCAGAATATAAGAATCTGCTGATGAATCGGATTAATTTTTATTGAATGTTGAGCACGGCTACGCCTAATATTAGTAGTTTTATGAGAGATTAGAAGATTATTATTTTTTAAAAATTGTTTAAAATTAAAGTTATATTTTTTTTAGTTTTTTAAAATTAATTATTATAAAGAATTTTAATATTTTTGATAATACATACTTTGTTTTATTTATTTCTAACACTCTATTTTCAACTTTTTATTTGGGGTTATTAGACCCCATGCGACTAGTTGTCTGATTTTCTTCATGCGCCTAATTAAGGGTTAATCATGATACAGCTTGATATACGCTTATCTTCAGATTAAAAACTTATTTATTATAAAAGAATTAGAGCAAATTCAACAGATATTCAGAACAATTGCAGCAAAATGCGTGCACTTTCTATTATAATTTTTTTAGCCGTTGCCGCTGACTCAGGTAAGTTTTTTCCTTTTGCTTCGATCACTAATTATAACGGAGGAAATAGTTTATGTATGTTTTGCGCCAGTTATTGAATACACACATATTATCCGTCTATCATTACATAATATTATAGCATTTATATAATACCTAACATTTTAAATAGAAGAAACGGTTTACGAAAGTGCGACCACAAGGAGTAGCATAACATGTTCATTGCTACAGTAAAATACGTACAGTCGTGAAAACTTTGGCATAGTATAATTAACAAAACGCATCAGACATGTTTCGTCAGAGGGATCTCTAGGAGAAATCTATGAGATGGGATTATGTTCAGCAGTCAACAGAAAAGTGTTCTAACTTTTGTCATATTATCGGTGTTACCGACATATGAGATTTTTCTTCATAGTTTAATGTTCTGTACTACTGTAAAATAATGTTGTGTTTCGAGGGGAGTTTTGGCGGGAACTTGATCGGCGGCGGTTTGCTGCTCCTGTATTATAGTTTAAATAATAGTTTGAAGTGGATTTTGATTTGTAAAAGTGGTGCGATTTTATGTATTAACTGTCTACGCATGTGAACTATTAGTGGAAACGGTGAAACAAGTGCTCTGATGGTGATGGATTCTCAAGATAAGTTGTTTGCATAGGCGCCTTTAGATACCATCGCCAACTGTGAGCTGCCTGCTGGCTCAAGTTGCCGTCAAAATCTCTCAAGAGCTGCAAAATGTGACGCATCAACATATTGTGAAGCAGTGAACTATGAAGGATAATAATACATAAAGACAAGGCTTGGGGAAATTATAATAAACCGAATAAAAATACTCAAGACTTGGCCTAAAGGTCTACATACCAGGCCATAAACTCAAAAAAAATGTTGTGTTTCAATTATGTTTGGTTCATACTTCATATTATTTATGTCATTCCAATTTCGAATCTGTACATTGAATTGAATTTAGAAAAGACAGATAATGATAGTCATCTGTATTTTCATATTTAAATATTTTTTAACGAACTTTTACTGTAGGTTTTCTAGTTCATGCGTAACATTTAAAACATGTTTGATCATCTTATGGGAAAGCTTTGCTTTCTGATAAATGTATACAATACGAGTACAACAGTATAAAGTAAATTTAAGTGTAGAATGATTTATGCGAAAGCATGCTCCTTAGATGTTATTACACTGGCCTCATATACTCATATACAAGTTGGTTAAATCAGGGTATACTCGTACTTTTGAAAAGCAATTTTCTCTAAAAGAACGAAAAATTATAGAACCAGGAGTTATATTTAGGAGATACATTTTTTTGTTTTAGAGAAAAACAGTCTGTAAACACTAGGAACTGATATAAGCTAGTAATTCCAGTTACTCAACTCCACAGAGTCGGTAATTCAGTCATGGGGGTAAAGTTGTATTGCATAGTTTAAAATATTTTATTAAACAAATATTGAACTATGAGTTATTATAATAATAAGAAATACATTGTGTATAATAATAAAATCTGAGATTAAGTGATCTTTACTGAGCTATTTTTATATTTCTTGCATAATTAATTGTACAATGTTCAAAAAAAGTCCCGTTGGGTTCCTGGTACTTCCAAGAACAAAGGTATTTTCCGAACCAGTGTTCTATAATAAATAAAAATGTCTTGACAAACGCAGTACCAGATATTTCGCACTTTGACGCTACTCCCGTCGCCGATCTGGGATTTTACGCTTGGAGTTGAGAGGTAATATATTATGCTGCCATCTGTCGGGAGCCATAAGATCTTTTGGCATTTCTCATTGTTTCTCCAACGATACCCACGGGACTAAATGTTGTGATAAATTTTATTAAACCGTCACTACACTATATAAATATAAAAATATGTACCTTATAAAAAATATCCCTGCATAATCTATATACATATGCACACATATATAGGTATATATATATATATATATATATATATATATATATATATATATATATATATATATATATATATATATATATATATATATCGTAGAATTCAACAGAAGATACCAATTTTGATCTCGGAAATACATCAGGATAGCCTAACTAGATTAAAAATAATTAAAGTGTGAGAGCGGATGTTCAACTTGCTCTCTTGCTTACGGAAATAATTATTATCAGTAATAAGACAATGTAACGCACTATACATTCAGTATAGTGAAATTAATAGTTCGACCGCACCGTAAGACGCCCATTACACGGTAGGTTTTGCTGTCAGTTTTACAACAATCACGATTGTGATTGACAAATATCTGGATATTTTGATTTTTACGTCAATCAACTATCAGTCACGAATTTTGTTTGAACGTGTAATAGCATTTCGTCAATCACGCGTCAGTCAACGCTCAGACAGCAATAGAGGCGGACGCAGAATATATTGAAGAGGCGGCTTCCACGCGTTTGCGCAGCCCGGCACCACTCCCGCCAAACGTGCTTCAGCCAGAAA
Organism: Parnassius glacialis; assembly: GCA_033319125.1. Lineage (NCBI taxonomy): Eukaryota > Metazoa > Arthropoda > Insecta > Lepidoptera > Papilionidae > Parnassius > Parnassius glacialis. Next base: position 15,047,306 of record JAVANC010000013.1, on the reverse strand, counting down.
AAGATTTTATTTTAAATTTTGAGGCTCTCCCCGAGTTGTGGCACACGAGAAATCCCGGGTAGGGTGGATGCTCCTAATGCCAGCCACGCCCATAATTCCAGCCTTTCCGTCTTTTTACTTCGTAAATAAGATTTCTAGTAGTCTTAACTACAAATATTGTCGGCTAAAAATTCTTCGTTACTAGAGGAAAATATATTTAAAATATTACCTCACAGTTTTAAACCTAACAGTGTTAAATTAAAAATCAAAACACGTACGTAACGAAAAACGCACTTTGCCCTAAGTTTTTGACAAGTTATGGTCCCGATACAATAAAGCATATTTTACATTAGATCATCTTTAGGATTTTTGATTTGTATGAATGTGACTATAGACATAAAAATGCAGCTATTTTTGTTTAAATGTATAAGTTTTTTATTTTATTTTAATGGAAATTAATGGGTCTGTAATTAGATATAAGAAATGTATGGAGTGCATAATATCAGCCGCCCGTCTGTTATTTGCTTTGACGTACATAATAAGAAGTACCTAATTTCAGCCACGTAATATAAATTAGGGCTATTATAAACTGGAATAAGTACCATTAATTAGATCATAACTTATTTTATAGTTAAGGAAGTTATGATCAATTCGTCTATATTTTAAAATTGGTTTTTGATTTAAAAGTTTAGCAAATGATACGTACTTGCTTTTCAGACATTTGGTGTATATTAAGAACACCATACAATATTTAATTATTTTTTGAGAAAGACAAAAAGAAACAATAAATGTAATTAACTACAACTTAGTAATACTAATTTTACTATAACTTAAGCACATAAATGAAAAAGTCATAACAAGGAAAGTGGTTCAGGACCATGCTTTGCGGCAGTCTATGGAGGATGATGTTCTTTAGTGGAATTGTGAAGGGCTGAAATGATGATGAAGATTCAAAAACTTGGATGATTAAATTATAAGAAATCAATGTACTATAATACACAATTTTTATTATAATTTTGATTTAATTAATCGTTTAGTGTTAAAAGAAAAATAGAACTGCTTAAAGCTAAACCGCAGTAAGGTAAGAAGTAAAACATTAAAATAAAATAATTGTTGTCGTCTGTCTTAATACATATTCCATGCTTGTGACATGCATGATTTAAAATTGAAAGTTGTTATGAATTTGTTTCAGTGCCCCTAAAACTTAGATACAATAGGTACCTACCAAAAACTCAAAAGGCATAGCCCTATGTTATGCTGGCATTAGGTACACAAAAGGAAATTGAAATTGGCACTAAAGGGCTGGTAATAGGGGCATCTACCCTATATGAATAAATATAAAAGGTAAGCTAATTTTTGGTCCATAAATACGTTTCAAATAAAGCCGCGTATCGGTTATGCGCTCCAAGAGATCGAACATTAGCGCGCGTTAAATTAAAATGGGTAAAATGATATTATATATTACAATTTTTCCTATTCGTATTTTTTCTTTTTCTTTCAAGATATTAAATAACAGTTAAATGGTGAATCGAAAATGAACTTAGTTTATAGGTAGGTCTTCTCCCTGTGAAAATTTGGGTTTGACTGACATCAGTCAGCACGAGCGTGTAATGTCGAAATTATTCTTTCATTCAAACGTCAATTATGATTTATCGAAATGATTGACACTTGCCTAGGCGTGTAATGTGCGTCTAACACGTCTGCCACAATCACGCACGGTTGTAACGTGAGGTGATAACACCAAAATATGTAAACCAACAGCAACACTACTTATCTCATTATAATTCAGGGCAGCCTCTCAGCTAGAAGAATTACAACAACGAACAGAATATATAAATATATCGTGTAACTTTGGCTAGTTTTATTTTAGAAAAAGAATTAGGGTTCCTCGCAAAAAAAAAAAATGAAATTACACACGGGCGAATTCGCGGGGAACAGCTAGTTTAACATATGACTAATAATAATATAATATCTGTATAGTGCTGTCTGAGACGTCAGGAATTGTTGGAGGCTCTTCCACATCTATTCAGAACTATCCGTACGTTGCTGCGCTACTACGATCCTCAAGCCAAGCCTACGTTCAGTCATGCGTTGGGACAATCATCAATAACAGGGCTATTCTTTCTGCTGCTCATTGCTTTTAGTAAGATTATTTCATTTTATAAAATATATTGATTTTAATTTTATTCAACGCTTCTTATGAACCAAAATTAACTGGTCATATTTTTTACAGTCGTGATTCAGCAAATAGATGGCGCATTCGTGTTGGTTCCTCGTACGCTAACAGCGGTGGTACCGTTTTTACTACAGCACGCATTATTAGTCATCCCAGCTATAACGAATTCTCTTACGACCATGATGTGGCAGTAATGCACTCTAGCCGGAGTTTTTCGTTCAGCAACAGTGTACGCGCCGCCAGTATTGCTGGCTCAAACTACAATGTCGCAGATAATCAAGCTCTTTGGGCTGTTGGGTGGGGCACAGTTTCGGTAAGATATAGTCTTTTAAATAAATAGTATTCTTTATAAACTTCTACTTACCACTGAAAAAACTTAATAATATTATCTTTCTGTTTCTTTTCTATTCAGTACGGCGGTTCATTTTCGGAGCAACTGCGGCGTATTGAAGTTAGGAGTATAAACCTGAGAACTTGCCAAAACATTTACGTTGAGTTGGCAATGTATCTTACTGATAATATGATGTGCTCAGGTTGGCTCAATTCAAGCGGAAAAGATTGCCAAGGCACTACTGGAGGTCCCCTTATCCACAACAACGTCATTGTGGGTGTATGTACATGGGGAGAGCAATGTGGGCTTGCTCGTTACCCTGGTATCAGTACTCGGGTTTCGCGCTACACGTCTTGGATCCAATCAAATGCATAATGTAGTCACTGGTAGATGTTTTTGATAAAAATAAAACTATACTATAATGTGAAATTTATTCATTTATTATTAATCTATATATTTTCCCCTTATAAAAAGCTATTTTAGAGAAAACTACAGCTGTGCATGGTCTAGTCTACATGAGAGGATTATAGAGCGTAACGCAAGCGCAGGTGCACTGTCTATTCCCTCAATCTTATAGTTAACGGGAGAGAGATCAGGTGCAAGATGAACGACTTTACGAGCTTCCTAACACTGGGCTGCTCCTGAGAATTATAAGGCGGACAAACCCCAGAATTCGAACCCCAAACCACATGACCACCAGTCGCATTAACTACCACTATACCAACGAGGCACTCAATAGGCAAAACAGTAAATAAACCGATACTGTATTATTTCTAGAGTCTAAAATAGATTCGTCGTTAAGATAGAGTCGTTACTAGGATCTAAAATCTGACAAATCCAGCATCAAGTAATTAAAGAAAATTCTTTGGGTTTGTAAAACAATTCATTGTCTTGAAAATAAGAACTCGATGTCTGGAATAATTTAGAACATAATAATATAATGGTGTGTATACTTTCCTGTAAATTAGATTTGAGCTTATGAATTCAATCGAGTCAACGAGAAAGAGCCAACTATAAAGGATTTTCTCGACTTCCTTGAGAAGATAGCATCGATGCTGGAAAATGCTGATGGCGTATGAATATGCTGACCCAGGATTAGGTAGGATAGCTTGATGTTTCTGACTAAATTAAACATTAGGATAGTGTAATCTTCTACCAACTCGTAAAATGCTTTGACTATTAAGGAAAGTATGTATAACACACTATACGTTCATTTTTTTCTAACTATCTGTTTCTTCTTTAAAATAAACTACTTAATAATTTTTTGAATAACATTATAATTGTATTGCACGCACCGTACATTAATATTCATTTTGCTAAGATCTTTGAAATAGTAAGCGTTTAATAAATGTAATTCAGTTATCATTACTATAAGTGATTTAATAACGCTAATAAACAAAAGATAAACAGTGTTTAAGTGATTAAATAATTACTTTTCTATCTATAAAACAGTGCAGTGGGTGTACATTAGCTGGCGAATCATCGGTCCTCAAGTCGCTATGAATGGTCTAATAACCAACTAGCGAAGATTTCCTTATATGGCAATAATATAAGTTGCATGATCGACGCCTAACACTATTGTCAGATCGCTTGACAAATTTCGTCGTCTAAACGTAAATCGCCGTGGTACAACGGATAAGGATTACGAAGACCGCTTCACCGGACTCGGGATCGAATCCTACAAACGCAGTTGATTTTCAATTTCTTCTCAAAACAAATTTTTAAAATTCGGAGTTTTCGATTTGGAATATTTCATTAAAAATTATAAATAATATAAACATAAACAGAATGGCAGACTCAAATAAATGTAACGCCTGTTTGAATGAATTAGCAAACATTCCCTCAATATACTGTACACGTTGTAAGGCGGGTTATCATCACTCCTGCATAAATTATTAATAAATTATACATTAACTGAGTATAAGGCGCTATCAGTTGAGTTAAAATCTAAGTGGATCTGCGTGCAATGTCAAAGTAGAGAACGCTAAGGAGGCGATAATGCAAACACTCCGGTTCATAACAAAACTGGCAACGCCCCTGGCAATGCACAGGCAGCAGTTGTTCTTGTTTAATGGCCAACAACATACGATATATAATTCGGGAAGAACTACAACTTCATTTCACTCACAAAATTTACCCCGAAATACAGGAGGTACGCATTACGATGTCTTCTCTCGAAGCGTTGGTAGCTCACTTCAATGTAGAACTTGAGAAAGTGAAGGCTGATTGTGTGGAGCAGGCGAAAATTATTGATGTTTTAAAATCAGAGACCGAGCTACTGAATGCTACCAATGAAACGCTTTCATCTCGCCTGGCATAACTGGATCAGCATGCGCGTTCTTCTAACGTGGAAATTCAATGCGTCCCTGATAATAAACAGGAAAATTTGATAAATACCGTAATGCAGCTAGGAAAAGTAATCAAGTGTCCAATCAACGACACACAAATTCATTACTGCTCGCGACTAGCTAAGTTGAATAACTCTAGTCCTCGCCCTCGCTGTCACAGTCCGCGTCTACGCGACGAATTCCTTGCGGCATCTAGTAAGTTTAACAGAAACAATCGAGAAGACAAGTTGGAGACCAGCCACTTAGGTATCGGTGGGACTAAGAAAACAGCTGTATATGTAGTGGAACATTTTACACGCGAGAACAAGCACTTGCATGCTGCAACACGTTCGAAAGCCAAAGAACTTGGGTATAAATTCGTTTGGGTGCGGGATTCTAAGATATACATGCGGAAGGATGAGCAGTCAGGCCATATATATGTAAAAGACTTTATAAAATACTAGATTTATTAAATAAGTTGTCATAATGCCGCTAAATTTGAATTTATTTGTAAGAGGCTTAAAAACCAAAACAATTGAGCTATTTAATAAGGTTGTGTGCAGCAATTATGATGTTATAGTTTTTACAGAGACAAGGCTAAATAGTAGTGTTTCGAATACGGAATTGTTTGACGATCGTTATATAGTTTACAGACGAGATAGGGAAAGCAGTGGATTTGGACAGCAATAAACTGGGGGGTGGAGTTTTGATAGCTGTCTCTAAGCGTTTTATATCCTACAGAATGTATGATTGTCAGTCGGACTGTGAGGATATCTGGGTTAAAATCGAAATACTCGATAATGAAAAAAAAAATTTATTGGGTAAGAAGGGTGTAATTGATTATTTTTATATATGTGGCGTTTATATTCCTCCCCCTGTACAGAAGCATATTTTGGAACATTTTGTTACAAACACCAACTGTGTGTTACAAAAGCTCAGTTCTAACATTATTGTTCTTGGGGATTTTAATTTGAGCAGTCTTTGTTGGAACAAGACGCCTACTCTGGCACTAACGCCTATAACTACAAATAGTTTGTTAAACAATGTGATAGTGGATTTCATGTCATTTAATAATTTATTACAATATAATTCATGTCTAAATATATAAAATCGAATTCTAGACCTAATAATGAGCTCTTTGACAATCTCACACATTTGTGAAAGTACTGACCCTCTATCCAAAATTGACCCGCTGCATCCTCCCATTGAATTTTGTGTTGAAATCGACCACAAAGAAAATTTAAAATCCCAAGATGTAGCCAGATACCGCTTCCACAAAGCAGACTATGAAAAGATAATAAGCGAACTAAATAACATCCAATGGGTAAAAGAATTATCTAACTATACTAGCGTGGACGACATGGTGACATATTTCTATAAAATTCTTAACCTCCTCATTATCAAACATGTATCCAAAATACAAATCGCGCTCTGCTAAATATCCATTGTGGTTTTCCACTGCATTAGTAAAAGTTATCAACGAGAAACTGAAATACCGAATTAAATACCGCAAATTTGGCAATCCCCGAGATTTAATCACCTTTGAAGTACAAAGGGACAGATGTACAAAACTTCACAACATAAGCTACAAATTATATATAAAGCGCCTAGAGTCATCATTGTCTTCTAACCCTAAACTTATGTGGAGCTTTATTAAACATAAAAGAGGTGGGACCAACACTTACCCTGCACAAATGTCTTTCGGCACAAAAGTCGCTTTATCAGGAACAGGCATTTGCGATCTATTTGCATCTCAGTTTTCCTCGGCTTTTATTACTGAAAACTTACCCATCCCAGGGCAATCTCATTTGACACTAGGTGCTAATTATTTAACTACAATATCTGTTACTATCGACCAAGTTTTCAGAGTTTTAAAAAGACTTGACCCTGCTAAGGGTGCCGGCTCCGATGGAATACCTTCTATTTTTGCCATAAGATGTGCTGCAGCACTCGCACTGCCACTTAGTATTATTATTTATAGCTCCTTAAGTTCTGGCATATTCCCAACAGCTTGGAAAAGTGCTCTTGTAATACCTTTATTTAAGGCAGGTGACACGAGTGCAGTAAAAAATTATAGGCCTATATCTATACTTCCAACATTTGCGAAAGTTTTTGAATTCCTTTTGTGCCCTATAATATCTTGTCACTTAAAACAGGTTATCGCACCCCAACAACATGGCTTCGTAAAGTCACGTTCCACCTCAACTAACTTAGTTTCCTTCGTCGAGGACCTTGCTGAGGGGGTCGATCACGGGACATCATACGATGCAATATACACCGATTTCAGTAAGGCTTTCGACAGGGTAAATCATGAAATACTGTTGCACAAACTTTCCTCCATCGGAATAGCCGGTATGTTTTTAAACTGGTGTAGATCATACCTTTCAGATAGACAGTCAATAGTTGTGGCTGGAGGGTATAAATCCAAAGGTTTTACTGCTATATCTGGAGTACCTCAAGGGTCTCACTTAGGTCCTTTATTTTTCAACATTTTCATCAACGACATTGGAAAATGTTTTCAGAACTATAAATTCTCAATGTTCGCTGACGACTTAAAATGATATAGAATAGTTAACTCATCTGAGGATGCATTATTACTGCAGAGGGATTTAAATAATTTATCGATGTGGTGTACTGAGAACGGAATGAGCATGAATCCTGATAAATGCCAAGTAGTGCGATTCAGCAGAAAAAGACATTTACTAACCAGACTCTATCATATCAATGATGTGCCACTAACAGTGGTAGAGCCACGCGGCAGCTTTTGCTGTCGCACGGATGGGCCGGCTCGAACCAGGGTGGTACCACGACCTCACAGAATACCAGCGTGAAGTAGAGGTTTACCTCTGCGTTTCGCTTGGTGAGTGCAGGTGGCCGGAGGCCCTTTTTACTGGAAATGAGGCATTCCATCTTAGTCCTCACGGGTGACAACGCATCTGCATTGTATGATATGATAGATGTAGATGTCTATGGGCCGCAGCGGCCACTTACCATCAGGTGGACTGTGTGCTCGTTTGTCACCCTTATCCTATAAAAAAAGAGAGGTTAGCCACATTCGAGACCTAGGAGTCATCATTGACAGCAAACTACGCTTCAATATTCATATTGACAATATTATAAATAAGGCTCTTAGAATGCTGGGCTTTGTCATTAGAAACTGTAAAAAATTTAGGAATCCCATGACAAAAATTTCAGTATATAACTGCCTTGTACGTAGTATGTTAGAATATGGCAGTACTGTGTGGAATCCGCACTACGGTACATATATCAAACACTTAGAGAGTGGACAAAAGCGATTTTTATGGCATTTGTCCTATAGTTCCAACTTAGCCAAGAAACTTCCAAGCTACAACGATCGACTACTACATTTTCGCCTCAAATCACTCCGACACCGTAGGAAGCTACTTGACGTCATGTTTCTGTATAAGCTAATAAATGGAAATTTTGACACCCCTGATCTTTTATCTAGAGTAAATATTGCTGTACCTAGAAAGCCATACAAACTTAAGAAACCTCCCTTTAAAAATTATCCAGGTACGTCAAATTTGGGTCATTATGCTCCATTAAACAGAGCGTTGAGGAGTTACAATCTCATTCACAAGTCTATATCCAATGAAACTGAAAAAGGATCTTCTCAGCTAGATATTTTTTCAAACTCCTTAACACAATTTAAAAATTTTGCGCCTCAATTAATAACAGAATAATTTGATTATTATGTACGATAGGTAATTTTAATTTAAAATATTTGTGAGCGTTATTTTATTTTTATTTTCAATTTTTAATTTTGACTTATACTTACTTACTTACTTATCTTCACGCACAATCCCCGACGGGGTAGCCAGAGAGAACAGATCGCCAAGTGTCACGATCCTTACATACCTCTTTCGCTTCTTTCAGATTCATTATCTTCTTCATACATGCACGTCTAGGTATCCGAGTACTCTTGACCCTCCCCTCTTCGAGCAGTTTGTTCACATGGTCTTCGAAAGTTAGTCTCGGTCTACCTCGACACCTTTTAATATTAACTTTCGTGCTATATATTTTCTTCACCATTCGGTCTTCACTCATTCGCTCAACGTGCCCAAACCATCGAAGCACGCCCTTATCAATTTTTGTGATAAGGTCATCTCTCAAACCTGCCATATTGCGAATCTCTTCGTTTCGCTTTCGGTCGGCCATGGTAACGCCGCACATTTTACGAAGAGATCGCATCTCCACTGCATTCAACTTGCTTTTATGCTTCTTCTGGCACACCCAGGTTTCGCTGCCATATAACAAAGTCGGTACCAACACTGCGTTATGTATTGCAAGGCGTGCACTCTTCACTACGCCTTGCCTTTTGACTAACGCAGTCAGGGCACCATTGACTTTGTTCCCGGCAGCGACACGCCTCTCCACATCTAAATCACATCTTCCATCCCGGCTAAAAGCACTCCCCAAGTAAACAATTTTATTTACCTGTTCTAGACATTCCTGATTTACCCATATTTCACACTTCGTTCTCTCTTCGTCCCTTTCAAATACCAGAACCTTAGTTTTATTAGCATTCAAACGGAGACCTTTAATTTCACATTCCTCTTTCATACACGTGACTAATGCCTGCAGTTCTGCCTCTGATGGTGCAATAAGCACTGCATCATCAGCATACAGCAGACAATTTACTTTTATGTCACCCAATTTCACACCCAAACAGCTATCTTTCAGCTTCTGTAAACAGCTGTCGAGATACAGTATGAACAGCCAGGAAGACATGACACAACCCTGTTTTACGCCCGTTTGGACGCTAAACATGGGTGACAGGTCATGCCCTACCCGCACACAGGCTTTACAGTTACAGTAAAGTGACTGCAGAGCCCTTAGCAATCGACCATCCACACCGTACCCCGGCAACAGTTCCCACATTTTCTTCCTTACAACCTTATCAAATGCTTTCTCAAGATCCACAAAAGCACAGAAAATCTTCTGGTTAGCAGCCAGAAGCTTTTCCGTGATCATGCGTAGAGAAAAAATTTGATCCGTGCATCCTCTTCCAGATCTAAATCCGCATTGTGCCTCCCATAGAAATCTTTCCGATTTCTCTTGCATCCTACGTGTCAAAACCTTCGAGTAAACTTTACTTGCTAAACTGGTCAAGCTGATCGCCCGATAGCACCCGCAGTCAAAATGTGAATCTTTACCTTTATATAAAGGCACAATGACTGCGGATCGCCAATCATCCGAGACATCCCCCGTCCGCCAGCACAAATTGCACAGCAGATAAAAGCTGTCCCAGACACGAGGCCCACCATACTTGACCATTTCAGCAGTAACTCTGTCTAGTCCCGCAGCCTTACCACATTTCAAACTTCGAATCGCACGTTCAATCTCTTTCATACTAATGACCTCAGTGTCATCGAGGTCCAGGTATGGCGTACCAGTCACGGCGTCATCCCCGGATCCCTCACTAAGATCATCACACGCATACATTTCTCTATAAAATTCGCTCCATCGCTGCATGACGTCCGATTTTTCTGTGAGGACGTCATTAGTTCTCGAAAGCACTTTGTTCATTCTTCAGGCCGTCGCACCACTTCGGGTCCTTCCAACCTCTTTCCAGAAGAGTTTGGAGTTCTCCTTAAAGTTGTGCGACAACCTTTCGTCCGCCATCCTTTCACCCGTCGTCCATTCTACACCTTTCACGCATTTCCTCAATCAATGCTTTCGTGTGAACTTTCTGCAGCTTATATCTTTCTTTCATCTTCTCTCTCAGATCCTTATCATTACTAGAGGCCAAGTAGTCTAACCATGCTTTCTTCTTCTTCTCTACAGCTTCTTTTACTTCATCATTCCACCATGCATCTCTTCTTTTACTACTGCCTCTTTTTATTGTTCCACACACTTCTTCCGCTGCACTTACCATTCCATCCCTAAGGTTCTGCCATGTTCTTGCCATACATTCATTTCTGCCATCGATGGTGTCAAGCTTTTCGGCTACCCTCGCATGATATTTGTCCCCAGTATCCGCTTCCTGAAGCTTCCAGCTTCGGATGCGACAGACCGACTGTGGTTCTGTTACCGCCGTCCAGTAGCGCCAACCCGCGAACAGATCCCTAAATCTAGTAATCACTAGATATTGATCCGTTCCCAGGTCAGCACCCCTGAACACTCGCGTATCTATCACCTGTTTTCGCAGTCGGTCATCCACCAGAAACAAATCGATCATACTTCTCTCATTCTTTCTTTCTCTAGTATACATATGGATTTTCTTGTGATTAAACATAGTGTTTGTCACAAGAAGACCCTTTTCCTTGCATACCGCCAGTATAAGCTTGCCAGCATCATTAACCCTTTTATCGCCAAACTTTCCAAGCACCGACTCGTACCCTGGTCGAGCGGTACCAACCCATCCATTCAAATCACCACACACAACAATTCTTTCGTTTCCCCTAGCCAAATCTAGAGCTTCTCTTACATTCTCCCAAAACTCCTCCAGCTCAGCCCTGGACGACGAAGCTACCGGCGCATAAACAGCCAAAAGGAATAACTTCGTCAGTCCCAATTTAAAGCGAACCCAGAGAAGTCTTGAGTTCACAACCTTATATTCAATCATAACATCGACCAACCGAGACGACAGCAGCACCCCCACTCCCTGGCGGGCGCTCGCGCTCTCCGGGACTCCGGACCATAGAGCTAACGCCCCGCCAGGGAGCTCTTCAGTACCACTGCCCTTCCGTTTGGTCTCCGACATACACACGACACCTAATTCTCTTTCTTTCATTATTTCAATCAACTCATTCATCTTATCTTTCATGCCTCCTCTAACATTCCACGTGCCAACTCTGCACTCTGTCCTCCACCTTCCGCCGTGTCGGGCTGTGCGTGACGGGTGGCGGTCCCCATCGCCGCTTTGCGCGCTGCATTCCACACCAACGGGGACTAGCTGGTGTGCGTCGCCTTGGGCGGGACGCCCTAACCCTCGTTGGCATGGGTGCGCAGCTGAGTAGAATTGCAGCCCTGAAAAGGGCTGGCAGGGGTCGCGACGAGCACGCTTCCACAATGACCCCCTAATTTTGACTTATAATATGAATTTTTATTTCAATGACATTTCGACTTGTTTAAATTTTAATTGAAGTTTTTTATTTTTATTAGTTTTTGAATGATTTATTGTTTTGACATAGTTAAGTGTAATGCAATGATTAAATTTTATTATTAATGTTGTTAATATTGTTAATAAGTTAATTAATTGTATAATAACTTCCTTATAAAAATGTATACATTTTAACATAAATAAATTAAATTACTTCACAACATAAGTTAAGGTACGTGACTTTCAGAGAATGCTGTTTGCGCCTATAATTGAAGTAGCACTTTATATATATTTTTTGTATTTCTGATATTTTTGTATGTAACAGTGTGTACTTTGTTGGTGCAATAAATAAACAAATAAATGAAAACTCCCGAAAAAATTAACATATCGAGACCGATTTTTTTATTAGCTTCAGAATTTTATCAACTGATTCTCTATTTGATATCGATAGCCTAGTACGCGTTGTTTTTTATTAAAAATGATTATCAAGTTTCATAAGTTTTATTGATATTAAAAATTTAAAGGCGCTTTAATTTTTTACTTTAGCCCTTGATAGACAAAGAAAAAATGTACCACATAGCCTATATCAATTTTAAACTTTGTGTAATCGATTTAATATGTAAATTAATTTTTTCATCAATACTAAATGAAACGTTCATGAGGCGTGCAATTTTGGATTTTCCAAACTATTTTACTCTTTACTTAAAATTAAGTTTTTTTATAAAACTGAAGTGAAAAACGAACTAACAGTCCATCTAATATTAATTGGCTACTGCAGTCCAAAAAATCTGCAATACACTTTAAACAAAGAAGGCTACAGATGCGTTGTCACACCTGAAGACTAAGATGAAATTTTTCACAACCTGGAGCTATACTGGGTCTCTATATCCTTCAGATGGGAACACAGCAGTGCAAGCAATTTGAACAAATAGCTATTTGCACAAAAACAGAAATACGTTAGAGAGTAGTACATACCCAGATGGATACCCAAACAGAAAAAATAGAACAAATACATTTTTAGTGTCTCTCTGTAATATTGAAATAACTGGCTTCTATTTAGATTGTCCAGGCGAAATCAGGCGGGTCAATAGTATACAGGTCCTGCATGCTGGTAAGTTTAAAGGAAATTCTTCAGAGGGAACAAAGTTATACAGATAATCGTTTAGGATAACAGGTCCATGCCAACATATACTCGTATTAGGGGCTCTAGACTCGCGTGGGCCAAGGCCTAAAGCTGAAACAGTCTGCGGAGTTTTGCTTTGGGTTAACGTAAAGACAATTAAATTTAGACGAAATTATTGCGATTACATTCACCTGTTTTCAATGCAATCTCTTAATTTTATATGCTCGAAATGCAACAAGTACAATTTTTGAATATATAAATAAATAAATCGAAAATTGTAATTGAACGGTTATGTGTTGTTGCATGTGATATTAGTGGTATATTTTCTAGTTTCTTAGTTATTTGGGGTTTTTGAAAAATATCATCATCATCATCATCATCATTACAGCCTTACACAAGTCAACTGCTGAATATAGGCCCAACTCAAGGGACGCCACAAAGCACGGTCCCGAGCAACCGGCATCCATCGACTTCCTGCATGTCTCACCAGGTCGCCACTCCATCTAGTGGGGACGCCCTATACTTCACCTTCACGGCTGCCACTCGAAAACCGTTCTTCCCCATCGGTTGTCAGTTCTTCACAATACAAGTTAAAGCTATATGGCCAGCTCATTTCCGCTTCAGCTAACTAATTCGTTGAGCTATGTCGGGAACCCTGGTTCTACTGCGGATATCCTCGTTTTTAAGTCTTTCACGCAGAGTAACCCTGAGCATAGCCCTCTCAATAGCTCGCTGAGTGACTTTGAACTTCATTATACGGCCAGCGTGAAGGACCACGTCTCAAAGCATAGGTCATTACTGGCAACACGCACTGGTTGTACATTTTTGTTTTCAACTTTTGAAGTATACCTGACGAGAAGATGTATCGTTATTTTCCAAACGCTGCCCAGCCGTGTTGAATCCGTCGATTGACCTCTCGGTTGAAGTTGGACTCACCTAGTCGGACTATTTGTCCCAGGTAAACATACTCGTCAACAACTTCGCGCTTAGTGCTCCCAACAACTACCGGCATAGGTGTGACATGATCGTTACACATGACTTTTATTTTGTTCATGTTCATCTTAAGATCTATCCGTTGGGAGACACTACTGAGGTCATTGAACATTGATCCTTCAGCGATTCTGCTATAAGGACTATATCGTATGCAAATCTTTTCAATCCAGTAGCTTGAAAACGTCTTCTAATGTAGCGGTGAAGAGTTTCGAGGATATTACGTCACCCTATCTTACACCTCTCTGCAAATATATAAGTTTCGTACTCTGGTTCTGTACTCGGATAGCCATCGTGGCCCTCCTGTACAAACACTTCAGCACTTGGATAGACCGATAGTCTCAATATACCAGCAATCACCTCGGTACAGCTGAAGGGACTGCAGCACCGCCCAAATTTCGACGGAATCAAAGGCTTTCTCATAGTTCACATACGCAAGACAAAGTGGAAAATTGTACTCTTTGATCTTCTGTAAAATTTAACAAAGTGTATGTATGTGGTCTGGGGTACTAAAACCTTTTCAGAAACCAGCTTGTTCGGGCGGATGGAAGTCGTCGAGTCTGCGTGCGAGATGATTCGTATTGACTCTCGAAAACAGGACGAAGCAGCGGCTCAGAAGGGAAATCGGTCTGTATTTCTTTAAGAGAGCGTTGTCGCCTTTTTTGAAGAGCAAGACCACCACACTTCTGCTGAGTGGTGCCACCATTGAGGACAGAATGAAAGAGCTTCTGAAGGACTTCAAGTACTGGTTTTCCATCCGCTTTTACAAACTTCGCTGTAATTCCACCCTCGCCTGGTACGTTGCAGTTTTTAAAGCGCTGGAGAGCTATTCTAATCTCGCTCAGACTGACGTCCAGAATATCATCACACATTCGGTCTTCAGGACAAACGAGGATAAATGTAGATGTCTATGGGCCACAGCAACCACTTACCATTAAGTGGACTGTGTGCTCGTTTGTCACCCTATCATATATAAAAAAAAGCTTCGACAGTTGGCTCTTTCTGGCAGACAAATCTCTGGCAAAGACTTTGGAGCCCTGGTTCCACTCGAATGCTTCTTCAATAGGAGCTGTATTGAAGTTGCATAAGTCCCGCCACATGCATTTGTAGATCTGTCTGTTCAGTGGTCTGTATTCTGTCAAATCTGCTGAAGACTGCAGCTACATCTCGCGCTCCCGTTGATAGAACAAGTTGCCGGATTCGAGGATTACCGTGTCCTCCCCTATCTTCAGACCTAAGATAATCCTATAATATCCCAGCGCAACTTGTCTATCTCTTTTTTCAGCTCCATGATCTTCACGTCAGTCCTCAGGGTGCGTACGTTTTATGCTGCCAGGTCGAGTCGTCTTATAGTGGCAACCGAACTTACGCCGGAGATTCTCAGCACTCCCTGTCCGCTGTTACCACGCTCGTCACCGTGGCCAGGAATAGCGGGGCCGCCATCGACTGGGGACCGTTTATTTATATCGTTGGGGGGTATATTGCCTTAGTATCCAAGTTGGACGAGGGATTGGCAACCACAGAGTTTTATTACTTTTTGCTGTTATCAGAAAGATGCTTTTTCCCATCTTCTTCTTCAGTTTACCTCAGTCGCCTCTTACGACACCCACGGGAAAATATGGGGTAGTCAGTATTCTTATCCGCCACTACAGGGGGCGGGAAAAATATTATAATTACTTCATTATCAATATTATTTTAAGATTTGTTATTAAACGTAATCGCTATACTATAGTTTTGCATTTAGTACCGGTCAAACACAATATCTTATCGCAAATCGGAGAAGATTGGCTCCTTTCTAATGAGGGCTGATAATCCTTCACTTACCAGATGCCGTTAGTTGGGATTAAGGTAAATTTATTTGTTAAATAGTTTTGATATAAATGAAAAGTTGCATATCAAATTTAAAAAAATCAGTTTCTAGTGTATGTGTACAATATATATATATATATATATATATATATATATATATATATATATATATATATATATATATATTGTACACATACACTAGAAATGTGTGTGTGTGTGTGTGTGTGTGTGTGTGTGTGTGTGTGTGTGTGTGTGTGTGTGTGTGTGTGTGTGTGTGTGTGTGTGTGGATATAAAAAAAACCTCATGGCGAAAGTTACAAAGAGACGGGCTCCAGTCGCCGGTGGCCCCGTTATTCCTGGCTACGGGGTACAGGGGGTGCTAAGAATCTACGATAGAGGTGGCGCATCTCTACAGCCAATAAGTGCACTGTTGACAATGGCTCTCACCACCAGATTACCACAAAACACGGTCTTAAGCCATCTGCATCTCTAGATTCCCTGTATGTTAGAACATGTTTTCAATAATGGCGGCGACAAGAAACTGCGACAAATATACGAAAAAATAATACTGAAATGGCAAATCGTCCAACCAATGGGAAACCCATGTCCAGCGATTTCTCATACATAACTGAAAGGTTTTTAATTTCGTATACTGTTATTTAATTCAATTTTATCTTCACAGCACTACCCGAAAACCAAAAAAGAATGTTAGTGCTATCTTTTTTACCCCAAATTATTCGCACAATATGCAAGATTGCGTTGGGAACATTCTTAATAATAGAGCGATACTTTCTGTTGCTGACTGTTTCTAGTGAGTTATTTTCTACCGACTTCAAAAAGGAGAAGGTACTCCAATCGACTGTATGTTTATTTTAATGTGTGTTACCTCACAACTTTGTTCCATGTGAACCGATTTCAATGATTCTTATTTGAAAGCTGGTGCTTCTCTTGTCCCATAGAAATTTGATCAAGGTCTGACCAATAATTTTGGAGTTATCCTTAACAATATTACATTTAAGTCGGTTATACAATTTTTTTATTTTAAATTATTACTTAAAATTTCTTGATTGGGAATTATTTAATCTATAAGGTTAAATAATTCCTAATAATTCATAACTAGTTTTAATTAGCTTTTTGATTTTGCAGTCTTATAGATCTTGATAGTAGGTGGCGTGTCCGTGTAGTTCTTCTTACGCAAATAGCGGTGGCACCGTCCACCTCCTCAGCCGCATCATTGTCCACCCCAATTTAGTAGATTCCAGAGAAGATAAGAATATTGCAATCCTGCATACTGCTTATTCCTTCTCATTTGGCGATAGTGTCAGCGCTGCCCAAATTCCAGGCAAAAACTATAATCCGGGAGATGACCAAGTCGTTTGAAATATCGGATAGGGCAAAGAATCCGTAAGTTTAATCTAAATATTTTGTTTAGACAAGCGATATTTTATCGATAACTAGGTTAATTTAACTGATTGTGATGATTTCTTGCAGGAAGAGGGACCACACAGACATATAACAGAGGGCCTAGGCTACATCAGTTCCCGTGTTATTTTGAGTTTAAAAATATATTCAGTTACAATTTCTTTACTATTTTTGTATTAAATCAGTCATTAAAACCTAAACTATAAGTGCAAGTGTTATCTTAAAGAAATATTACTGTGACTCATAAACAAAAATATAATTTCATTAAAAAAAAACATTTATCTAATTTAATTTATAACCCGTATCAATATAAACATTTAAATTAAAAAAACTACTTAATGCAAACCTTATTGCGGCAATAGTAAATGGTAGAGGAGATCATAAATTTTTCATGATTTGTTGAACGTACTATAGAAATGGCATGTGTTGAGCTTGAGCACCTTATTGTTGTCAGTGTTTACAGACACCCATGTTCAAATTATGATACCTTTGAAAAAATTATGGAAGAAGTTTTAGTTAAGCTTAATAAACAGAATTAATCTCTTGTAGTGTGTGGAGACTTCAATATCAATCTCCTGGAAACTTCTTCCATCAGTATTAAATTTTGCTCTTTGTTTAAATCCTATAATCTTGATAGTATATTCTTTGAAGCTACACGAATTGCAGGGTGTAGTGCAACTTGTATTGATAATATTTTTACAGGTGTTGTACCAATCAACAAATCAATAATTCAAAAACTTAGTTCAGATCACTGTGGACAACTGGTTTCATTACCTTATATGCACAAAAAACAGGAAATTGAGAAAATTGTGTTTGTTCCTATTAATGCAAAACGCCTGGAGAGATTTAGAAGTAATATGGTAAAAAACCTTCCATCGCTTTCTTATAAGAACAATGCAGACTTTTTATATGGAGAATTATTTACCCTTATAAGCAATGAATTTAAAAAAATATTTACTTCTAAAACATTCTCCGGAAACAGTCGCAAGGCATTTAATGAGTGGGCGACAGTGGGAATTCATAAAAGCAGACGTAGGTTATATGACCTTTACCATGAAAGATCATAAAATCCTTCTGATGCTTTTAAAGAATATGTCAAAAATTATTCTAAAATGTTTAAAAAAGTTTGCTCCACAGCCAAATCATTACATATTAGCAACAAAATTAAGACGGCTAAGAATAAAATTAAAATGACGTGGAGTATAATTAACAGCGAAACCGATAAAGAAAAACCTCGTAACTCGAACTATCAATTAAAAATTAACAATGAATTGACTAAATCAAATTAAGAAGTCGCAGCGGTATTTGAGAAATATTTCACTGATATTCCTATTTTGACAACAGAGTCTTTGAATACTTCTCCAACTGTCGCCGAGTCATTACTCAAACAGAATGTTAATATCTGTTTAAAAGAATTTAGATTCGAAAAAGTATTACCGCAAGATATTGTAAAATACTTTAAAACCATTGATGTAAAGAAAACCGCAGATTTGTGGGGGATTTCCGTGACAGTTATTGCGTCCATAATAGATTTAATTGCACCTCATCTTGCTATTATTTTTAATACTTGTATCGATTCTGGTGTGTTTCCTGATTTAATGAAGTATAGTAAAGTAATACCTTTATTTAAATCTGGTAGTACATTGGACCCCGCTAATTTTAGACCTATTTCTGTACTACCAACTCTTAGTAAAATTTTTTAAAAAAATAATTTTGAATCAATTGTTAATTTTTTTTAATACAAATAAATTACTTCATAAAAACCAATTTGGATTTACAAGGGGTCGCTCGACGTCTGACGCCGGTGTTGAGCTTATGAAATATATTTTTAATGCCTGGGAGAATTCACAGGATGCCTTAGGTGTTTTCTGTGATCTTTCCAAGGCTTTTGATTGTGTTCATCATGAAACATTAATCAGGAAACTACAACATTACGGTGTAAAAAATTTGGCGCTTAGACTTATTACTTCATATTTAAGTAACAGAACTCAAAAAGTCTTGATAAATGGTAAAGGTTCCTCCGGATCGGTAGTATCAATTGGCGTTCCTCAGGGCTCGATTCTTGGCCCATTCCTGTTTTTAATCTATATTAATGACTTACCTTATCTTGTAGGGGACAATCACGATATAGTATTATTTGCTGACGATACCTCTTTAATTTTCAAACTCAAACGGCAGTTAATTAATTATGACGATGTAAATAATGCTCTATCGAAATTAGTACATTGGTTTAACGCCAACAATATGCTCTTAAACGGCAATAAGACTAAGTGTATTAAATTCACAATACCTAATGTAAAACATTCGAATACCAATGTGCTATTAAATGGGGAGGAGTTGAGTCTTGTGGATACCACTGTTTTTCTCGGTATTACTATTGACGCGAAACTTCAATGGGGCCCCCATATATCTAAATTAGCAAGCAGACTTAGTTCTGCAGCATATGCAGTAAGAAAGATTAGAAGTCTCACAGATGTTGAGACAGCTAGATTAGTGTATTTTAGTTACTTTCATAGCGTAATGTCTTATGGAATTTTGCTATGGGGTAATGCGACTGATATTGAAGCTATATTTGTTTTGCAAAAGAGAGCCGTTCGGGCGATTTATAACCTAAATTGTAAAGAGTCCCTCAGACAAAAATTTAAAGAAATAAACATATTAACTTTGGCATCGCAATATATTTATGAAAATCTAATGTATGTACATAAAAACATAAATAGCTTTAATAAGAATAAGGATGTGCATTCTTTAAACACTAGGAACAAACATAAGCTTGTAATACCAGTTACTAGACTCCACATAATCAGCAATTCATTTATGGGGCAATGTATACGCTTTTACAACAAAATCCCAGAACATATTCAAAGTTTATCAATAAACAAGTTTAAAAGTTTTATTAAAGAAAAACTGTACAAAAAGGGTTATTATAATATCAAGGAATACATGAATGAAAATAACCCCTGGGAATAAGGTGATCGCCACCATGCTGGTTCTATTAAAAATCATTTAAAAATTGTATAAATGAAATTATTGTTAAATGAAATATGTTTGAAAAAAAAAGTCCCGCTGGGTTTCTTGCTGGTTCTTCCCAGGACAGAGGTATTTTCCGAACCAGTGGTAAATAAAAAATGACTTTCAATAAGAATTATGTAATAATCGATATTGAATAAAAAATTATTCTATTCTATTCTATTCTATTCTATTACTAGAGGGCTCTGGAAATATAATTACAGTTTAAATATTTAACTATGAAAATGAACTTAACACCCAAGGTGACCTGCTGTGCTAAATGCAATAAACAAAATAAAAACAAATCTAAAATATATTTGTCTAAATGCTACATAAAAATATAATTCAGTGTCGAAAGGAAACACAGAAAAGTGGAATTGTAGCCATTGTTCCATCAAACTAATATTAAACAAAACACAGCTCCTCTCTCTGAAAAGTATATAGAAAATAGACCATGTTTTAATAGTTCTGAACATAAAACAAATAGTGACAATGAAGAATTTAACAACGGGTTGTAATACGTCATGCGTTTCATCATTCTTGTTGCTCCAGACTTTCTTAGTAGAAGCATACCAGATTTTTTTTGGGCGGACGAGGCTGCTCGCCTCCGTAGGAAATACTTGAAATCTGACTCCCGGAATCCTCCTAAAACTCCCGTCAATCGACGGATTCAACTCGTCTGGGCAGCGTTCGGGAAGCTACGACATATCTTCTCGTCAGACATACCTCAAAACCTTAAAACAAAATTGTACAAACAGTGTGTGTTGCCAGTGATGACTTACGGATCTGATACGTGGTCCTTCACTGCTGGCCGTATGAGGAAGCTCAAGGTCGATCAGCGAGCTATGGAGAGGGCTATGCTCGGAGTTCCTCTGCGTGATAAACTTAGAAATGAGGATATCCGCAGCAGAACCAGAGTAACCGACATAGCCTAACGGATTAGTAAGCTGAAGTCGCAGTGGGCCGGCCATATAGCTCGAAGAGCCGACAACCCATAGGGAAGAAAGGTTCTTGAGTGGCAGCCTCGTACCGGTAGGTGAAGTGTAAGGCGACCCCCCACGAGATGGAGTGACGACCTGGTAAGACATGCAGGAAGTCGATGGATGCAGGTGGCTCATGATCGTGCTTAATAATAATATTTTTTAAGTAAAATTATTTTTTAAGCTTTATTATAATAATAAACTCCACGCGGACGAAGTCGCGGGGATCAGCTAGTGTTATTATATAAAACATCATGGAGGTCAGACAGTCTGTAGCCCCGTCATGAAGAGACCCGACTTGGGCAAACTTACTTAGGTGTGAGTCAAACCAAGACGCAGGCCTTTATATTATTTCATGATCTTACATAGGCTGCACTAAAAGTATCGGGAATGGAATATTTTCACTGTTCCTGTCATATTAAAATATTTTTAATTGAAAACTCTTTGGTTTTAAAAATCGAATACCATTTATTTATTTAAAAAAAGATTCTCGGTCTTGTCACAAGGTTTTGTCAAACTTGTTTAGTCGTTGAGAAAATGGAATTGACTCGAGAAAATTTAAGAGCGATGATTTATTATGACTTTCAAAGTGGTTTAACACAAAAACAGTGTGTTGACCGGATGATTTCTGCATTTGCTGATGAAGCCCCATCCAAAACCACAATTTATCGCTGATAATGATGAGGAACATTGACATGTGACATACCGCGAAATTCAGGCAACTTTAGACATTGGCATGAGTCAAATACAAATAATCTTGCATGAACAATTAGGTTTAAAAAAGTTGTTTTCCCGATAGATACCGCATTCCCTCTGTGAAGAGCAAAAACCGGCTCGCGTTACTTGGTGCGTCAGAACTCTTGAAAGATTCCACACAGGATCCTCAAATGCTGTATACAACATTGTATCAGGTTACGAATCCTGGATATATGCGTACGAACCCGAAACAAAAAACCAGTCACAAGTTTGGGTGTTCGAAAATGAGTTAAAGCCAACAAAAATTGTTCGTTCACGGAGTGTTGCAAAAAAAATGATGGCCACGTTTGTCCCCAAAACCGGCCATGTTACGACTATTCCTCTTGAGGGACAAAGAACGGTTAATGCAAAATGGTATGCTAGCATTTGTTTGCCACAGGTCGTTTCTGAACTCCGTAAAGAGAACTGCGACCGCCGCATCATACTCCATCACGACAATGCGAGTTCTCACACCGCACACAGAACAAAAGAGTTTTTAGAGCAAAAAAACATAGAATTATTAGACCATCCGCAGTACAGCCTCGACCTAAGCTCTAAAGATTTCTATACTTTCCCTAAAATAAAGAATAAATTGCGTGGACAAAGATTTTCATCACCTGAAGAAGCTGTGGACGCCTACAAAACGGCCATTTTGGAGACTCCAACTTCCGAATGGAATGGTTGCTTCAATTATTGGTTCCATCGTATGGAAAAATGTGTCAAATTTTGCGGAGAATACTTCGAAAAGCAATAAATACATTTTTAAATAATAATGATGAGACTTTCTTGATTCTTGAAATTTTCCTCGTAGTAGGTACATTCCTTCCGTAACCATGGGCGATTTTTTCAATGCTGATTTACTAAAATATACTTCTCGCGCTCAAAAATTCGACGTTCAATCATATATTCAATCTCTTTTTCCTCTCTTTAGCAAGAACACATCCTATTGTAGACGCTTATGATTTTTTGATTGACATTATTGTAGCTTATCCTGTATGTGTTCATACGCATGGACATCTTTCTGTAACCTTCCTTAAGGCTGCTCTTCACGTTGGCCAACATACTGGCGATTGAGTTGGCCAATAACGATGGCCATCGTGTGGAGCGGGTGTTTATGCTTACGTTGGTATGTACTGGAACGATGACCCACAAGTTGGTGCGAGATCCGTGTGGTGTCGGTTTTTTGCAAAAGATCAAAGGGATGTGGCAGAGTATTGGCCGCCGCGTCCACACGTTGGGCGCACGTTCAGTTTGCTACGAGCTCCCAGAGTGATCGCACGCACCTGATTTAAATTTTATATGTACGCATCGTAACTAGTATCTACATAATGTCAGTAACAATAACCAATGAAAAAACTTTTCGCTTTATAGAGCCACCAACCAAGTCGGAAATTGTTTTTGAAACACAAGTTCTTCAAGACTTTTTTTAAAAAAAGTTTATCCCTTACACTAGGATTTTCTCCTGTATCGTGGAGATAGTTTACAAACATCAACAATAAATTGCATAATGACAAACATCCAGAACCGGAGCATTATTTTCAGGCCATACAACTACTTGTTCCGTGCGGGATTAATACCCGCGGCCCCCAACGCAGCAACTCATTGCTAAGCCACTACGCCATGGAGCCATCAAGAAATAAAATTTCTTTTTTTCCATTTCTTTTTGATCACCCTTTTCTTATACACATTCACGTAGTAGCTAGCGGTATGCTGTGAATAAATAAACCGCAGCAGCCGTTAGCGCATCGATAATCATTTTAATAAATTCGTGCGCATATTGGCCTGAACCGAAGCAAACTGAACAACCTTCCAACGTGTGGACGCGATCACAAATTCTTAGCAAATACCTTTGCCAACACATTCGCCACTATGTTGGCTAACGTGAAGAGCTACCATTACATATTCATTTGTACAGATTAAAACCTCCGAAACATGATTATTTTCAATGCATGCGCTTACACAATTCCTTGAGAACAAAAACTGTCGGTCAAAATGTCATCCAGTCAAAATGCATTCGATCCATTTTCGGTAACACCTGATCCCACCTAATACTTGGATTAAGTGCGGATTACCGTTGAAAAATACCTAATTAATACATATGCCTAAACTAATTTAATAAAGCTGTAACTGTAATTAATTTACAGTTATAGATTGCAATTATAGTTTTATTATATTGGGAGTATTATTTATACAAATAAATAAAATTGAAGTGTCTGTTTGTAATGTCAAAATTACGGCTTTTTACTAAATGCATATGAAAGTATATACGATACTTATAACAAAAACACAATTTTTAAAATGTTTGTCTATGTGTCTGTCTGTTTGTTCCGGCTAATCTCTGAAACGGCTAGACCAATTTTAACGAGACTTTCACTGGCAGATAGCTGATGTCATAAGGAGTAACTAAGGATACTTTTATTTTAGAAAAATAATTAGGGTTCCGCGCAAAAAATAAAACCCCAAATAACACGCGGGCGAAGTCGCGAGAAACAGCTAGTTATATTATATTATTGTAATAGTTTTATTTCCCCGTGTAGTGGCGGGTAAGAATACTTAATACCCCATATCTTCCCGTGGGTGTCGTAAAAGAAGACAAAGGGAAACTGAGGCAGAGGATGGGCAGCAGCATCTTTCTGATAACAGCAAAACAACAATAAAAAAACTGCGGTTGCCAACCCGCTCGCCAAGCGACCATCTGTCCCAAGGAGGTGTCGGATTTATCGTCCACAAGTCTCATACAGTCAAGTCAAGGTCATACAGGTTTACGCACCAACTTCGGCACACCCCGATGAGGAGGTGGAGGAAATGTATGAGGATATCTCTAGAGCCATGCATTCCTCCAAAAACCACTATACGGTGTTAATGGGAGACTTCAACGCAAAACTAGGCACAAGAGAGAACGGTAAGCTGAAAGTAGGGAATTTCGGAATAGGCCAACGGAACCCAAGGGACCAGCAGCTGGCCGACTTCATGGAGAAAGAGGGACTCTTTATGATGAACTCTTTCTTCCAGAAGCGGCCCCACAGGAAGTGGACTTGGTCGAGCCCCGACAGTTCGACAAAAATTGAGATTGACTTCATTATGACGACCAGACGACAACTGTTCAGTGATGTCTCAGTGATCGCGAGGGTGAAAACCGACAGCGATCACCGAATGGTGAGAGGCACACTGAACCTAAATGTTAAGTTGGAGAGGTCACGTCTAATGAAGTCAACGTTCCGTCCCCCTCGTGCTCTAATCCAAAGTCCCGAAACCTTTCAGCTCGAGCTATGAAACCGTTTTCAGTGACTGGAAGCTTGCAATGCAGTGGACGATATGAATGACAAGCTCGTGGAAACTGTCATTGCGGTCGGAGCTAAGTTCTGCAAGACCCGCCGCAGAAGAACACAAAAACTCTCCGATCACACTCTTAATCTCATGGCTGTTGGACGGGAGATGAAGCTACATTCTTCAACAGATTTGACAGCATACAGGCAACTGAACAGACAGATCTCCAAATGCATGCGACGGAACTTTCGTAACTTTAATACTGCTCGTATTAAAGAAGCGATCGAGCGGAACCAGGGCTCCAAAGTCTTTGCTAGAGATCTGTCTGCCAGAAAGAGCCAACTGTCGGAGCTGAAGACCGAGTGTGGCAGCATCGTTTCCGAAGCACCTGAGATTTTGAGTGAGATTGAGGGGTTCTATGGGCAGCTGTACACATCATCGTTGGAGCCACACGTAAGTGTGAGTAACGATCCAAGAGCGAGTCTTATCCGACACTATTCCGATGACATCCCGGACGTCAGTCTGAGCGAGATTAGAATGGCTCTTCAACACCTTAAAAACGGTAAGGCCCCAGGCGAGGATGGAATTACAGCGGAGCTTCTGAAAGCGGGTGGAAAACCGGTACTTGAAGTCCTTCAGTAGGTCTTTAATTCCGTTCTACATGGTGGCACTACTCCGGAGGCGTGGAGCAGAAGTGTAATGGTGTTGTTCTTCAAGAAAGGCGACAACGCTCTCTTGAAGAACTACAGACCAATTTCCCTTCTGAGCCGCGTCTACGTGCTGTTTTCGAGAGTCATTACAAATCGTCTCGCACGCAGTCTTGACGATTTCCAGCCTCCCGAACAAGCCGGTTTTCGATAGGGCTTTAGCACCATAGACCACATACATACCCTTCGGCAAATTGTACAGAAGTCCGAAGAGTACAATTTGCCACTATGTCTGGCGTATGTGGACTATGAGAAAGCCTTTGATTCCGTCGAAATTTGGGCGGTGCTGCAGTCTCTTCAGCGATGCCAAGTTGACTGTCGGTATATCGAAGTGTTGACGTGCTTGTACAGTAGGGCTACGATGGCTATCCGAGTACAGAATAAGAGTACGAAACCTATCCAATTGCAGAGAGGTGTAAGACAGGGTGATGTTTTATCCCCGAAACTCTTCACCGCTGCATTGGAAGACGTTTTCAAGCTTCTGGACTGGAAAGGATACGGTATTAACATCAATGGCCAGTACATCACTCACCTTCGATTTTCCGACGATATATTCCTTATGGTAGAATCGCTGGAGGACCTAAGTACTATGCTCAATGACCTCAATAGTGTTTCCCAATGGATAGATCTTAAGATGAACATGGACAAAACAAAGATCATGTTTAATGTCCATGTCACACCTATGCCGGTAGTTATTGGGAGCACTAAGCTCGAAGTTGTTGACGAGTATGTTTACCTGGGACAAATAGTCCGACTAGGTAAGTCCAACTTCGACCGATAGGTCAATCGACGGATTCAACTCGGTTGGGCAGCGTTCGGGAAATTACGGCACATCTTCTCGTCAGGTATACCTCAAAACTTAAAAACAAGACTTTACAACCAGTGCGTGTTGCGAGTGATGACCTATGGTACTTAGACGTGGTCTTTCACTGCTCGGCCAGCAGTGAAAGACCACGTCTCGTATGAGGAAGCTCAAGGTCGCTCAGCGAGCTATGGAGAGGGCTATGCTCGGAGTTTCTCTGCGTGATAAACTTAGAAATGAAGATATCCGCAGTAGAACCAGAGTGACCAACATAGCCCAACGGATTAGTAAGCTGAAGTGGCAATGGGCCGGCCATATAGCTCGAAAAACCGACAGCCGATGGGGAAAAAAGGTTCTCGAGTGGTGGCCTCGTACCGGCGGACGAAGTGCAGGGCGTCCCCCCACTAGATGGAGTGACGACCTGGTAAGATATGCAGGAAGTCAATGGATGCAGGTGACTCAGGACCGTGCTTTGTGGCACTCTTTGGGGGAGGCCTCTGTTCAGCATTAGACTGGTTAAGGGCTGTAATGATGATGATGAGTTTTATTTTACAAACTTTTAGTATTATGATTAAGTATTTTTAGTGAAAGTGAAATTAATGTTAATTCTTTAAAACAGTAACTGAGCCTCAGTCACGAACGTTTGTGATGTTAATCAACATTTATTATAATATTTGCACCTTATCTAAAGATTATAGCCTAAAATCGGATTATCTATTAGTATAAAAGTTTGCGATGTAAACACTTATGCAATAGTTTTTAAAAATAAAAATGCGAACATCGTCGATACCTACTCTTTTAGCCATAGGCTTGGCGATTGCCACGGGTAATATTTTAATTATTTCATTGATTTTTAGTGTAAAAATAATTAAAAAAAAAGTATGAAAATCGTTTTTATGTTTTGTTATTTATATTTCCTGCGTTTTTTACAAAGAATGTATGAAGTAATTTTTGAGAAATAAATCTCATAAATGTGCTAATGTGATGTTTCCCCGTGTGTAATTGCATTACCGAAATTATCACCTTATTTAAGCCTACTGCTATCGCAAGGCTATAAAAAAAAACAATTTAATTATGCCAAACTATAGTACATCCTGCGATTATTCATACTTATCTCCTTGAAGAAATTTTATCTCTCCTGAAAAATTTTACACCATGACATAAAATAGTTGTGAGATATGTGTTAATTTTAACTATTTTTTTTAACTTCACAGCACTACCTCAAAACGAAGAAAGAGTTGTTGGTGGCTCTGAAACTACAATTCAAAAGTACCCCTATGTTAGTGCTCTCTTGTATAGCACAAATCATGTCGACTACATGCAAACTTGCGTTGGAAACGTACTCAATAACAGAGCCATCCTTACTGTTGCTCAATGTTTCTAGTAAGTTGCTTTATTTTGATATATTATTTCTGATTTTTTTTTAAATCCTCTTGATTCTTTCAGGTGAAATATTGAACCTCATGAGTACAATCAATGTAAATCATAAAAGCGACCTTAGTTTTGATTACCTTATTTTAAATTCCCGGCATTTACAGCACCCAAGGTCACGGGAGGGGAGGGGGGGGGGGGATACGGAGGTGTTCGGACGTCCAAATCTTATTTAGTTTAAATTAATGGTTTTTTGTTTTTAATTAATAAAAAAATCATTATGACATCGAACACCTTAATCCCCCCACGTGACTTTGAGTGTTGTAAAGAACTAGTAACGTCAGAAATTTAAAATAAGTTAATATACACGTTAAAATCCACAAACTAGGTTTCATTTCAATGTTTAGTATTCACGTAAACATAAGACATCATTTTCATTCGCTTTTTGTTTTTACAGTCGTTTACAAACTCCTAGTAGGTGGCGAATCCGTATAGGCTCTTCTTATGCAAATAGCGGTGGTACCGTCCACGACCTCAGCCGCATCATCATTCATCCCAATTATAGTGATGCCGGAGTAGACAGCGACATTGCAATCCTGCACTCCGTTAATGCCTTTTCATTTGGGGATAGTGTCAGCGCTGCCCGGATAGCAGGCGTAAACTATAATCCTGGAGATGACCAAGTCGTTTGGAACATTGGATGGGGCAAAGAATCCGTAAGTTTAATCTAATCTTTTTGTAAAGCGATAATATTCATCTATCCTGTGAAAGCTTATAAAACTGCTGAACACAGGTCTTCCCCATAGGTTGCCCCATTGGTTGATGTTTTAGCTTTAGTTTTAGTTTTTGAATAGTTATCAGGAAGATTTTAAGCGTGGTACTGGTACAGCCATGCTATGCTGCAGCTATATCGTTGTTGTAGTACGAATGGGTCAGCTCGACCGAGTAAGGACTACGTTCTCACAGAATAACAGCGTAAAATAGCAGATTAATGCTGATTTCTTTCGTATGGCGAGTATAAAGAACAGGAGACCCTTTTTACTGGAAACGAGGCATTCCATTATAGTCAGTCGTTAGGGGTGTTTATATAATTTAACTGATATTATTAATTTTGTAGGATGAGAAACCACTTTCCGAACAACTGCGACATCTTCAAGTCTTGATTATTAACTATAACACATGCAAGAGAATTTATAGTATCATTGCCATAGACTTAACTGAGAATACGATGTGTTCCGGCTGGCATGATGCAAGCAGTGCAGCAAAGCAGTGGCAAGGCAGCTTAGGTACTCCTGTTGTACACAATGATGTTATCGTGGGCCTAAACGCACTTGAACCATATTTTGAAGGCTACCGCCACCTTAGTATCAACACTAAAGTCTCGCGCTTCACACCCTGGATCGTATCGAATGCCTAATAACACTATTTTAATCTGAACATAATTAAAAACGTTTTACAAATCCTAATTTTTATTCACTACAACAATTTTCATCGATTTAAGGAAGTTACTCTAAAAATAATTTATTTATTTTATAGATAAAAAGACAACTATTTTTCTAACAGTGGTAGAGCCACGCGGCAGCTTGTGCTGTCGCACGGATAGGCCGACTCGAACCGGGGTGGTACCACGACCTCACAGAATACCAGCGTGAAGTAGAGGTTTACCTCTGCGTTACGCTTGGTTAGCGCTGGTGGCCGGAGGCCCTTTTTACTGAAAATGAGGCATTCCATCTTAGTCCTTACGGGTGACAACGCATCTGCATTTTGATTCGCAAACGCGGATAGATGTAGATGTCTATGGGCCGCAGCAATCACTTACCATTAGGTGGACAGGTGTGTCCTCGTTTGTCACCCTTATCAAAAAAAAACTATTGTATGATAAGTGCATAATGATTTTTAGCATGATGGAATTATTCCCCCTCTATTTTAACATTGTTTGAATCAGTCTTCTACGCAAGTGACGTCCGGAAGAGATCACTTTCAGAGTGATAAGACCGCTTGTTGTAAATATACTTTAAAATGTACTCTACTATTTTTCTGTATTTTGTTGTACAATAAAGAATAAGTAAATAATAAATTACGATACTAAACATGAATGACCTTAATTATTATAGTAGATTTACTAAGATTGTCATTACAACATTAAAATTGACTTTGATTTATGTTTCGACTGTTCATTGCTGTAAATACATATGTGGAGAGAATTGTGAACTATACAATTATATTGATATTGGAAACTTTGAAACAAACCACTGGATAAACTGTTTTTAATATCAACTACATCGTTCTCGGGTGAGTGGTGTATTAATGATTAAACAAAGAAATATTATTTTTGTGTTTTTTTTATAGGATAGGGGTGACAAACGAGCACACAGTCCACCTGATGGTAAGTGGTTGCTGTGGCCCATAGACATCTACATTTATCCTCAATTATAAATCATAATGCAGATGCGTTGTTACCTGTGAGGACTAAGATGAAATGCCTCGTTTCCAGTAAAAAGGGTCTCCGGTTCTCTACACTCACCATACGAAACACTAACAAAACACTAGAAAAACAGCATTAAGCTGTTATTTTACGCTGGTGTTCTGTGAGAGCGTGGTCCTTCCCCGGTCGAGCCGACGCATTCGTATTACAACTATACCAGAAATATAGCTGTAGCATGGCTCAACCACGTATTAATAATAATAATAATAATAAGGAGAAGAAGAACAATAGTAAAGAAGAACAATAGTAAGAAATAAACTTTTACCTCAAGAAGTAATAGATCAACTAAAAGAAGAAGTACGTGCACAGTTACAAGATTTAAACCAAAATCCTATTCCAAAAACGCATACACCAAATGCTCTACAAATACCAACACAATCACTCTCTCAAATGTAACATAACACACAATCTCAATCTTACAATCAATCACAAGCATACTCACAAAGTATACATAGATCAAACATATCCACACAAACCGAGAGCATAACTCTTATGCTAGAAAATGATATTGAGACTTTAGAAAATCTCGATCAAAATCAGTTATCAGAAACGCACATCCAAGAAATACACGACAAACTGAAAACCGCTCTAATTTAATATTCAGGTATGGATCCAGCAGCTCGCCCAAAACTACCCAAGCTTAAATATACCCCAAAACTCTCTTACCTAGTACATTTATTTAATCGTATCAAACTAAACCAATATATATCCGAAGGCACACAACTTTTAGATGTACACACATTGATATATTGCACAGCGTTAGTCATTTCTGAAGAACTTAATTATAAAGTAACAGAATACACAGGTAGCACAAGACCAAAAGTCATAAGCAAACCAGCTTGGCAACAGAGACTCGAAAGAGATATAGAAAAATTGCGAGCTGACTGCGGTAGACTAACACAATATATCAACAATAACAGATCTAACAAAGTAGTCAAAAGAGTCGAGGCAATATTTAAGAACATGGCCACTCACACGAGACATGAAAACGACTATAGAAAACCCGAAGAATTCTTAGACACTTCTTAAACAGAAGCTCGCGCTAAAAGTCCATAGTCTGAGAAGATACAAGAGGGCAGAAGAACGCAAAAATGATAATGCCATGTTTGCTACTAACGAAAAGCACTTTTACAGAAATTTACAGAAACCACAAATAGATGTAATAACCGACACCAACACCGAACTACCAACATCAGAACAATTGGAAACATTCTGGTCAAGTGTATGGGAAGAACAAGTGGAGCATAATGATAAAGCTGGTTGGATAGCAGATGAATAATCTAAGCGGAGCGCACTAGAAGAAATGGAATTCGTCGAGATATCTGAATCTGATATAAATAGTATTACAGCAAAACTACACAACTGGAAATCCCCTGGCATTGATAAAGTTCATAATTACTGGTACAAAAAACTAGACTCATTACACAAAATTATCGCTAAAAACAGACATAATTTTAGGACAACAAAATGTACCTGAATTTATTGCAACAGGAATAACTTACATGTTACCGAAGTCTCAATACTCTCAACAACCGTCCCAATACAAACCAATTACTTGCCTACCGACAATATACAATATTCTAAGCTCAGAAATCACAGCTAAAATCAATAAACACATAGAACACCACAACATAATAGC
The DNA here is from genome assembly GCA_033319125.1 of Parnassius glacialis. Lineage (NCBI taxonomy): Eukaryota > Metazoa > Arthropoda > Insecta > Lepidoptera > Papilionidae > Parnassius > Parnassius glacialis. Next base: position 15,015,088 of record JAVANC010000013.1, on the reverse strand, counting down.
GGAAGAACAAAAAGGGTGCAGACGAGGCCACATGGGGTGCAAGGAACAATTAATTATAGAATCAACAGTCCATAAATATGCCGCCACAAAAAAAAACCTTCATTGTACCTACATAGATTACAAAAAAGCTTTTGATAATATTCCACACTCTTGGTTAATTCAAGTATTACGAATATACAAAATAAACCCAAAAATAATAGACTTCTTACATCATATCATGTCCCGCTGGAAAACTACCAATTGAATTACCACGACAATATCGTAAGAACTCGGCAGATATTTATTAGGAAAGGTATTTATCAAAGTGACTCCCTGAGTCCTTTATGGTGCTGCCTCACATTGAACCCTTTATCTCACCTACTGCATCAGTGACAAGCCGGATATATACTCAATACCACAGAAGATATCACTATCTCACACCTCATATATATGGATGACATTAAATTATACCCAAAAACAGAAAAAGAAATGAAAAAATTAATTGACACTATAACAGAATTTAGTAAAGACATCAACATGCAGTTTGGACTAGATAAATGCAAAACACTACACATAATAAGAGGCAAAATAAAACCATGCGACTACACAATTAACACTACTGATACAATCACAGCTATGGAACCGAAAGATCTATATAAATATTTAGGATACAAACAACACAAAGGACTAGACCATACAGCAATTAAACACACAATGAATACGGAATATAAACGGTGAGTAACCGCAGTATGCAAAACACATCTCGCTGGAAAACATCTTATTAAAGCATTAAATAGCTACGCAATCCCAATATTACCCTACTCGTTTGGAGTGATTAAATAGTCTAAAACTGACATCCAGCAAATGGAAAGAACCACACGCACCACACTTACAAAACGCAATAATCTACACCCTAAATCCGCAATAGAAAGACAAACAATAAAATGACAAAATAGAGGGAAAGGCCTAATAGACATTCATCACCTTTGGCAGAAACAAATTAGTAGCCTCAAAACATTTTTTCACAATAAATCTCATACTAGTGACATCCATAAAGCCGTAGCCCTAAATTATTATAACTACACTCCACTTAACCTAAATGAACAAACAGATACACAACACAATAACACTAATGACCCACAGAAACAAAAGTTAGAGGACTGGAAAAAGAAAGTCCTACACGGACGATACTCACATGACCTGGAACAACCACATGTAAATACAGTAGCATCAAATAAATCGCTTAAAATTGGCAACCTATTACTGGAAACTGAAGGGTCTATCATCGCTATACAAGACCAGATCATCAACACTAAAAACTACAGGAAATATGTCATTAAAGACCCCACAGTAACCAACGACAAATGCCGCAAGTGCTTCACCCAACCAGAGACAATACAACACATAACAGGGGCATGTACAACTCTCACACAGACAGACTACACTCACAGACACAACCAAGTAGCAAACACCATTCATCAAAAACTAGCACTCAAACATAAACTTATACAAGACACAAACCTACTACAAATATATGCCACACACTCTTAGAAAATCCTACACACAATCTCTACTATGACCGCGCCATACTTACCGATAGGACCATTCACTATAATAGACCAGACATAACACTACACGATAAAGTAAGTAAAATCACCTACCTAATAGATATTGCAATACCCAACATACATAACTTACAAAAAACAATGGGCGAGAAGATAAGCAAATATGCAGAGCTTAAAGAAGAAGTGACCAGAATTTGGAGACAACGCCTTTATCCCCTTTTCTTCCCTACATGAAATATTGAAGTATGTAGATGACCACAAGGGAAAATAGCCCTAGATCTAAAAGGACCCTTTCAGAGGCTGAAGGATACCGTTCCCTGGGTATATCACAGAACGTAGGTATCGATGAGAAACAATTCACGAAATGTATTTTGCCCGCTTTTGCCGAAAGTGTTTAACTGCCTTTTGTCGGGCATGAACAAGGCACACGAATGTTACAATGGATTGAAGGGAACCCGACATAGCCCATTTGATCAATAATCTGAAGCGGCAACGGGCTGGCCATAAAGTCAACCGATGAGGTACTAGAGTGACAAACTCATACCCGCAAGCGGTGTCGATAACCCCCCCCCCCCCCCCCCCCCATCCACTAGATGGAGTGATGACTTAATAAAACAAGCCGGAAGTCAATGAACGCAAGTGGCTCAGGGCTGTGCTTTGTGGTATTACTTGGATGAGACTTAATTTTAACATTATGAATATAATAATATTCTATATATATTATATGAATAATATAATATTCTATATATACTATAATCAGAGGATTCTGCCTGCCCTAATGCATACCTTTGGCATAATCAATTGGACCGAAACGAACCTAACTTGGACAGAAATTATCGCATTATGTTATAAATTATGGGGTACCACAGAACGCATCATCCGAGATCATCGTTTGAGGGGGTGGACTTGCCGCAGAAACATAGTGGGCATGGCTTTCTAAGATTTTATTATTTATTTAGAGAATATTTATTTATTTATTTAAAAACTTAAATGTAACACCTTTCAGTAAAGGGTACATAGGGCGGACTTAATTCCATGTGGTATTCTCGGCCAGTCATCTCTGGGTGCCAAAGACAATTGTTGGCAGATGGGATGAGCCATTTTACACGGACACCATTACCTATCGTAAAAGACTAAAAGATACCTAAATAAAACTTACCTAAATAAAACTTAAAGATACCTAAATCCTTATCTAACAAGCAATTGCAGGAATCGTCTGTACAGAGCATTTTCGACCAAGTCGGTGTGGAAGAAGAACCCCAAAGGAGATTTTCCAAGACTTTTCACGAGCCTTTGGTAGACACAGTTGCATCGGGCCGGCACTACTCCGGAGGCGTGGAGCAGAAGTGTGGTGGTCTTGTTCTTCAAGAAAGGCGACTACGCTCTCTTGAAGAACTACAGACCGATTTTCCTTCTGAGACGCGTCTACGTGCTGTTTTCGACAGTCATTATGAATCGTCTCGCACGCAGACTTGACGACTTCCAGCCTCCCGAACAAGCCGGTTTCCGAAAAGGCTTTAGTACCATAGACCACATGCATACCCTGCGGCAGATTGTACAGATGACAGAGGAGTATAATCGGCCACTTTGCCTTGCGTATGTGGACTATGAGAAAGCCTTTGATTCCGTCGAAATTTGGGCGGTGCTGCAGTCCCTTCAGCGGTGCCAAGTTGTCTGTCGGTATATCGAAGTGCTGAAGTGTTTGTACAGTAGAGCTACGATGGCTATCCGAGTACAGAATCAGAGTAGGAAACCTATCCAAGAGAGGTGTAAGACAGGGTGACGTTATATCCCCGAAACTCTTCACCGCTGCATTGGAAGACGTTTTCAAGCTACTGGACTGGAAAGGATGCGGTATTAACATCAATGGCGAGTACATCACTCACCTTCGATTTGCCGACGATATAGTCCTTATGGCAGAATCGCTGGAGGACCTAAGCACTATGCTTAATGACCTCAATAGTGTCTCCCAACGGATAGGTCTTAAGATGAACATGGACAAAACAAAACTCTTGTTTAACGTCCATGTTACACCTATGCCGGTAGTTGTTGGGAGCACTAAGCTCGAAGTTGTTGACGAGTATGTTTACCTGGGACAAATAGTCCGACTAGGTAAGTCCAACTTCGACCGAGAGGTCAATCGATGGATTCAACTCGGCCGGGCAGCGTTCGGGAAACTATGACACATCTTCTCGATAGACATACCTCAAAACCTGAAAACGAAATTGTACAACCAGTGCGTGTTGCCCCAGTGATGACTTACGGATCTGAGACGTGTTCCTTCACTGCTGGCTGGATGAGGAAGCTCAAGGTCGCTCAGCGAGCTATGGAGAGGGCTATGCTCGGGGTGTCTCTGCGTGATAAACTTAGAAATGAGGATATCCGCAGTAGAACCAGATTAACCGACATAGCCCAACGGATTAGTAAGCTGAAGTGGCAGTGGGCCGGCCATATAGCTCGAATAACCGACAACTGATGGAGAAGAAAGGTTCTCGAGTGGCAGCCTCGTATCGGTAAGCGAAGTGTAGGGCGACCCCCCACTAGATGGAGTGACGACCTGTTGAGACATGCAGGAAGTCAATGGATGCCTGTGGCTCAGGACCGTGCTTTGTGACTTTCCTTGGTGGAGGCCTATGTTCAGCAGTGGACTTGTGAAGGGCTGTAATGATGATAATGATGAGGCAGTACTGCTAAAACTTGTCATTGCAGTATCCATCGATGAGTAAAAGTTTTAACGCGCCAGCTTTCACTTCTTTTTTATTTATTTTATAAACATATTAATTTTTTGGCTACAGTACTGCACTTTCACATAACCAATCTTACGAGTAATTAAATATATCATCCATTAAATTTGGAAAAACGTGTGCAATTAGTTCACCTTCTGTCGCCACTGGATATAAAAATTCATGAGAAATCTAAATTTGTCGTTTGCGTCCGTTTCCAGTCGACTTCCACAGATTCATAGCAGTTTAAGCACTTCATTCTTGGTAATTATTAAGTTGAAGCGCATTTTGCACGTGCGCCTTGAGATATGCGTACATTTTATCAGATCACTAAACATTTGCTAATTTTACCTTCAATTAACTTTAACGATTTATTGATGATTAAATCATAATGCGTATCTTGTAGTATGTGCTGGACATCTTTACTTAATAGCTATTCTACAGGATAGCTATTAAGTAAAGACGTCGCAACTATGCATATTTCTGAGATAAAAAGTTTCCTTCTACTAAGTACTATACGTTATCCTCTTGTGACTAATCATTAGCAGTTATTATGAATAATATTAACTTCTAAGGAAAGGCAAAACATCACCATGCTTTTGCATGCCATGCTGCATCTATATTAGTAGTAGTTGTAGCACGAATGGGTCGGCTCGACCGGGGAAGGACCTCGCTCTCACAGAATACCAGCGTAAAATAGCAGCTTAAAACTGCTGTGTTTCGTATGGTGAATGTACCGGAGACTCCTTTTTCTGGAAAACAGGCATTCCATCTTAGTCCTCACGTGTGACAAAGCGTCTGCATTTTGATTCGTAAACGAGGATAGATGTAGATGTCTATGGGCCACAGCAACTACTTACCATCAGGTGGACTTTGTGCTCGTTTATCACCCTATCCTATAAAAAAAATCATTTAGCGTTTTATATTACCTACATTCCAAAATGTACGGAATAAAAATATATTCTAAAAATAACGTCTGCTAGTTTTTATCTGAATCGAGAAAATGTAGATTTCCTACAGATTTATTATATTACTAGTTTTTTACCCGCGGTTTCGCTCGCGTTGGCTTCAATTTAGAAATATCATTAAAACTATATCAATTAAAATTTCATAAATGTAGTTCTATTCACGATGAACGTGTGACAGGGACTATATTCATGCACGGGAGTAGAAATGTACAGAAGATGGGCAGCAGCGTCTTTCTGATTACTACTACTATTACTCAAAATAATAAAAAGATGCAGTTAGCTACCCGCCTGCAAGGGTAGCAACAACGGGTAGGTATTCAACTTATTTCGTAATCTATGGAGGGAATCGATATGATGAACGGCAGTAGAAATATATTAGCAATTAGGCGTCGAAATTTATTTATGTATTTATTTACGTCCAACTTATATCTAACATTACAGGTGTCTACCCAATGCGATAGATAAAGCACTACTTACAATCATATATTACCTATATTACTATACTGCCTTATAATTAATTATCCATAAAGCAAGTTTTGTGAATTCGTTCAGAGTACAAAATAATAAATCTGATTCTCTGTCGATCAGGTTTAATGTTCGAAAAGCTCGCTAGTTAAAGTTAGTGCGACATCTAGGGACGGCCAGTAGGTCTGGCTGACGCCGCCGCCATATATATCTATCCGCAAATGGAAATCAATACCTCATTTCGTCTCGTGGGTGTCGTAAGAGGCGACAGATAGTAAACTGAAACAGGAGATGGATGGCAGTATCTTCCTGATAACAGTGAAGAGTAATAAAAAGCTGCGGATGCCAACCCACTCGCTAAGCGTGGTTGCTACTGCAAAAATCTTTGACAAACAATGGAAGAAGCCTATGATCAACAGTGGATAGGCCTATTAAAAGTAAAAAAGTAGCTACGGGACAAAAAAGAGTTGATTGAGTTGACTACAATGCAGGTTGACTGACTTGACATAAGTATACCTAAAATTATTTCCGAAATATTTCTTTTACTTCTCAAATAGTTTAATAGTTTTCTCGCGATATTTTACTTCACCACCGAGAACGTGGTAAGTCGAAACTTCAAATTGTAATTAAAATATAATTGGCGTCGGTGCAGATCGAATTTGGGTTGCTTACAATCAATTCGATTACCGAATAACTTTCAAGATTCTATCAATGTAGTTTTACTCACATCAATATGCGTTTAAAATTTGCTGTCTCTAATATTTATAGTACTTTTTCACAAGAGCCTGTTCATATACTCATGTCAGCTATGAAACCGGGACTGTAACAAAAATCTCAATAGGTAGGCAGTAGTAGTAGTTTCATTGGGCCTCGCGGGAATCGAACTCTTTTGTTCCTGTGCTTTGAAATCTTACGGCGGGCTTTCGTACTCGTATTTGCTTAAGTAAACTCATAAACACTGAAAATAAGCTTTTGCACTATTATGGACCCCATCTACATTATAATGAGCCAATCAAACTATTCCATCATTTAGATATGAAAATCTTATAGTCCACTTATTTTTCAATTACTTACATCGGTTTTGATACAAAAAGAAGTTGGTGAAATATTGCTATGCTGATAGACACCCAAAATATTCAACTAAAGACATTTTTTATATTTTATTTTTTTATATTTTGTCATAATCACAGTTTTGTGTACATAGTTCTGTTAGTCATTTTGACAATAACGATAAATCGTCCCGACACCGGTTTGAATATTTTAAGTCTGACATTTTTGATGCTGGAAGAAAAATAGGTATTGCATAGACTTCTCATTAATTTCATCACTTATTATTAGTTTATTTAGTTGTAGGTAGATGCCGGTACTAGGAGATTAAAACTATGAAAACAAAAACTTTACCCAATAGTACCTACTCAGCGACAATAAGTTGAGGTGCGAGTGGGGTGCCGTATCACACAACAAAGCCGCTAACATTTATATAATACATAAATTAGGAATAAATTATATTCTATTAAAAATTCTGCTTCTGTCAAAAATACGCTATCAGCGCTGCTAGCGGTGTGTAATGAAATTATTTTACGATATAACAATATTATGAAGAAATAGTAATGTTGTGTTTAGTCGTTAATATCGCCAAACGATTTCTACCTATTCATTGATTTGGTCAGGCTATATCATGATATAATCAAAAAACAATGTTAAATTTAATTAAGTAAATGCCACCATTTCGTGCTACTCGTATAATTAACTACTTTATGATATTATTAATTCTAAGATCTGGCTAATAAATATATAATAATCTATTTATTTAAAATATATGGATAGTGAGTTTTGCAATAATTACAGTTTTATCAGTTAATTTATAGATAATCAAAACTCTTTTATAAATTAGAAATTAAACTTAGAAATATCTCACATGTTATGAATTTCGTTAGATGTTAAAAAGGCGACCGCTCAGACCCGTCCAACTATAGGCCTATCGCGATCACCTCCTTGTTCTCCAAAATAATGGAATCCATTATCAACTGCCAGCTCATCCGGTACCTTGAGGATCACCAGCTGATTAGTGACCGCCAATACGGTTTTCGTCGGGGTCGATCAGCTGGTGATCTTCTGGTCTACCTGACCCATAGATGGGCGGAGGCAGTAGAGTCCAAGGGGGAGGCGTTGGCCGTTAGTCTGGACATTGCGAAGGCCTTCGATCGGGTTTGGCACAAAGCGCTTCTTTCGAAGCTCCCTTCCTATGGGCTTCCCGAGAAATTGTGCAATTGGATCACCAGCTTCCTTGCAGATCGGAGCATCAAGGTCGTTGTAGACGGTGCATGTTCTGACTACAAGCCTATTAACGCTGGTGTTTCACAAGGCTGTGTGCTATCACCAACGCTGTTTCTTCTGCATATCAATGATATGTTGCTAACTGGTAACATTCATTGCTATGCGGATGACAGCACTGGTGATGCTCTATACACCGGCCGTGCTAATATTTCTCGGGAAAACGTCTCCGAGTACCGGAACAAACTTGTGTCTGAAGTCGAGTCTTTGCTGGACAAAGTCTCGAACTGGGGGCGACTAAATCTAGTCCAGTTTAATCCTCAGAAGACACAAGTTTGCGCGTTTACCGCTAAAAAGAACCCCTTTGTCGTATCTCCTCAGTTTCAAGGCACTCCCCTGGTTGCCTCAGCCAGTATCGGAATCCTCGGCGTCGACATATCGAGTGACGTGCAGTTTCGTGGTCACTTGGAGGAGAAGGCCAAATTGGCCTCTAAAAAGCTTGGCGTGCTCAGCAGAGCGGGACAGTATTTCATGCCGGCACACCACCTGCAACTTTACAAGGCGCAGGTTCGGCCTCACATGGAATACTGTTCCCATCTCTGGGCAGGGGCTCCCCAGTGCCAGCTCCTTCCACTTGACCGCATCCAGCGCAGAGCGGCTCGAATCGTCGACGACTGAGTCCTTTCCGATCGGCTCGACTCATTGGCGCTGCGAAGAGATGTTGCATCTCTTTGCATTTTCTTTCGTATCTACCATGGGGAGTGCTCTGAGGAATTGTTCGGATTAATCCCAGCCGCCAAATTTCACGAACGCACATCGTGGCAGAACTCCCGATACCATCCACACCATCTGGATGATTGGCGGTCCACCACTGTGCGATTTAGAAGATGTTTTCTTCCTCGCACGACTTCCTTGTGGAATCGATTACCATCAGCGATTTTTCCGGACCGATACGACTTAGGGACCTTCAAGAAAAGAGCGTACTCCTTTTTAAAAGGCCGGCAACGCATCTGTAATTCCCTCCCTGGTGTTGCAGTTGTTCATGGGCGGCGGTAGTCACTTACTATCAGGTGAGCCGCATGCTCGTTTGCCTACCTCCTATAAAAAAAATGTCACTATTATCTACTATTTAAATAGTAATTAGTTACTATAAACTTTATTAATTCCTACTAAAATGAAATAAGGAAAGAACTGAAAAGTGAACATTAGAATTTCCAAATAATTATGAAGTAAATTAATAAACATATAAAATAAATGTAAGTTATATATTTTATTTTATTCATTAGTAACTGGAGATAAAATGTTACTACTTTTTGGATTTCACGTTAGATGGCACTGTTTTGATAAAGTGAAATTTAGATTGTCGGCGTAGTTAAAATTATAACGGTTAAAACTCATTTTAGGCTTTATTTATAAATGTTATTTATTTAAAAAAAAACATCAATAATCAATAATATAAAATACAAGTTAACATCTTCAGGAAGGAAAATACTTAACCCTCTTTTTTTTTTGATGATCCGTAATCGGATAAAAAGTAGCCTATAAGTTGCCCCGGGTCCCTAACTATCTATACACAAAATTTCATGGAAATCAGTCGAGTAGTTTTTGCGTGAAACGGTAATACACAGACAGACAGACAGACAGACAGAAAGACAGACAGACAAAAATTCTAAAAACCGCTAATTCAACCTCAGTGCCCTTTATTTAGTCCCCTGGAATTGTATTTTCCAGAAAATATTAGAATTACAGACACGACTTTTCTACAGATTTATTATTTGTATAGATTACAGACACGACTTTTCTACAGATTTATTATTTGTATAGATAAGTATAGAAGCTAAAAATTGTTTGTTAAAATAGCTATATTATTTTTTAAAAAAAATAAACATAAACTTAGTCATGGACGTGTGTGACGGCTGTTGACTGAGTTTCCACCAAAGATGTGTGACTTCGTGGTGCAAGGAGGCATAGCGGAGCAAGGAAACGTTGTAACCCTTTTTTCTAATGTAATGTAAGGTAGAAGGAGGAATATGTGCTTTCTTCTACGACTCAAATATAAATTGGTAATTGGTTCTGTATCTTGTACCTCCATTTCTTCATCGCGCATCTATATAACACACACTTGCACTACAATTCAGTACATGTCCACTGCTGAACATAGGCATCCCCCCTGGATTGACACAAATTATGGTCCTAAGGCACTTGTAATCATTGACTACTACGTGTTTCATCAGGTCTTCACTCAATCTAGTGGGGGTCAAAAACATTGCGCTTGTGTTATACTGGACTGCCACTAGAGAACCCTATCGATTATCGGTTGTTCGAGCTATATCTATATAGTTATAGCTATATCGCCATCCGATAGCCACTTCGGCTTACTTATACACATAGTCTAACGGAGCCAGACTCTAAGCTTGCAGAAGAATTAACACTCCATTACACGCTCGAGGCACCGAAGCGCCCTAGGCATATATTTTTGCCTATTATTACGTAAATAATGCAATGAAAGTCTTGCCACCTTCAGTACCTGTTGTTGGTACCCTTGAGTATTCTGTGGTGAAGTGTCAACGGCGCCGGTGCGCTTATGTCGCCTAAATAGAATTACAGTTGATTTTGGGGCACCCCTATACCCCTTGCGTATTTTCACATTTTTGACGCGCAACTGAGGTAAGAAATTTAAACTATTTTCCTCAATAATTATTATTTGTGGAAAATATTGAATGTTAGTGCACGTGAGAATTACTAATTTTTATTATTTTGTGACAATATTTATATTTTTCTCATTATATGTCAAATCTAACAATAAATCAAAATGGACTATTTCAATGGCTTATTGATAGACACGGTAATCCTCGAATCCGGCAACTTGATCTATCACCGGGAGGGGACCATCTGTCCCAAGGAGGTGGTGGATTTATCGTCCACAAGTCTCTCGTTAATAACGTTGTAAAGATCGGGAGTGTGTCGATGAGGGTTGCGTACCTTATACTCAGAATCACCAAAGGGTAATCGCTGAAGGTCATACAGTAAACCTTTACGCACCAACCTCGGCACACCCTGATGAGGAGGTGGAGAAAATGTATGAGGATATCTCTAGAGTCATGCATTCCTCCAAAACCCAATATACGGTGTTAATGGGAGACTTCAATGCAAAACTAGGCACAAGAGAGAACGGTGAGTTGAAAGTAGGGAAATTTGGAATAGGGCAATGGAACCCAGTAGCTGGCCGACTTCATGGAGAAAGAGGGACTCTTTATGATGAACTCTTTCTTCAAGAAGCGGCCCCATAGGAAGTGTACCTGGTCCTGGTGGACGGTCCGAAAAAAAATGAGATTGACTTCATTATGACGATCAGACGACAACTGTTCAGTGATGTCTCAGTAATCGCAAGGGTGAAAACCGGCAGCGGTCACCGAATGGTTAGAGGCACACTGAACTTAAATGTTAAGTTGGGCAGGTCTCGTCTGATGAAGTCAACGCTCCGTTCCCCTCGTGCTCTAATCCAAAGTCCCGAAACCTTTCAGCTCGAGTTAAAAACCGTTTTCAGTGCCTAGAAGACTGCAATGAAGTGCACGATATGAATGACAAGCTCGTGGAAACTGTCCATGCGGTCGGAGCTAAGTTCTGCAAGACCCGCCGCAGAAGAACACAAAAACTCTCCGATCACACTCTTAATCTCATGGCTGTTAGACGGGACATGAAGCTACATTCTTCAACAGATTTGATAGCATACAGGCAACTGAACAGACAGATCTCCAAATGCATGCGGCGGGACTTACACAACCTCAATACAGCTCGTATTGAAGAAGCGGTCTAGCGGAACCAAGGCTCCAAAGTCTTTGCCAGAGATCTGTCTGCCAGAAAGAGCCAACTGTCAAAGCTGAAGACCCAATGTGGCAGCATCGTTACCGGATTACCTGAGATTTTTTAGTGAGATTGAGAGGTTCTATGGGCAGCTGTATCGTTGGAGCCACACGCAAGTTTGAGTAACGATCCAAGAGCGAGTCTTATCCGACACTATTTCAAAGATATCCCGGACGTCAGTCTGAGCGAGATTAGAATGGCTCTCCAGCACCTTAAAAACGGCAAGGTCCCAAGCGAGGATGGAATTACAGCGGAGCTTCTGAAAGCGGGTGGAAAACCGGTACTTGAAGTCCTTCAAAAGGTCTTTAATTCCGTCCTCCATGGTGGCATTACACCGGAGGCGTGGAGCAGAAGTACGGTGGTCTTGTTCTTCAAGAAAGGTGACAACGCTCTCTTGAAGAACTACAGACCGATTTCCCTTCTGAGCCGCGTCTACGTGCTGTTTTCGAGAGTCATTACGAATCGTCTCGCGCGCAGACTTGACGACTTCCAGCCTCCCGAACAAGCCGGTTTCCGAAAAGGCTTTAGCACCATAGACCACATACATACCCTACGGCAAATTTTACAGAAGTCCGAAGAGTACAATTTGCCACTATGTCTGGCATATGTGGACTATGACAAAGCCTTTGATTCCGTCGAAATTTGGGCGGTGCTGCAGTCCCTTCAGCGGTGCCAAGTTGACTGTCGGTATATCGAAGTGCTGAAATATTTGTACAGTAGAGCTACGATGGCTATCCGAGTACAGAACCAGAGTACGAAACCTATCCTATTGCAGAGAGGTGTAAGACAGGGTGATGTTATATCCCCGAAACTCTTCACCGCTGCATTGGAAGACGTTTTCAAGCTTCTGGACTGGAAAGGATACGGTATTAACATCAATGGCGAGTACATCACTCACCTTCGATTTGCCGACGATATAGTCCTTATGGCAGAATCGCTGGAGGACCTAAGCACTATGCTCAATAACCTCAATAGTGTCTCCCAACGGATAGGTGTTAAGATGAACATGGACAAAACAAAGATTATGTTTAATGTCCATGTCACACCTATGCCGGTAGTTGTTGGGAGCACTAAGCTCGAAGTTGTAGACGAGTATGTTTACCTAGGACAAATAGTCCTACTAGGTAAGTCCAACTTCGACCGAGAGGTCAATCGACGGATTCAACTCGGCCGGGCAGCGTTCGGGAAACTATGACACATCTTCTTGATAGACATACCTCAAAATCTGAAAACGAAATTGTACAACCAGTGCGTGTTGCCCCAGTGATGACTTACGGATCTGAGACGTGGTCCTTCACTCCTGGCCGTATGAGGAAGCTCAAGGTCGTTCAGCGAGCTATGGAGAGGGCTATGCTCGGAGTTTCTCTGCGTGATAAACTTAGGAATGCGGATATCCGCAATAGAACCAGAGTAACCGACATAGCCCAACGGATAAGTAAGCTGAAGTGGCAGTGGGCCAGCCATATAGCTCGAAGAACCGACAACCGATGGGGAAGAAAGGTTCTCGAGTGGCAGCCTCGTACCGGTAGGCGGAGTGTAGGGCGTCCCTCCACGAATTGGAGTGACGACCTGGTAAGACATGCAGGAAGTCGATGGATGCAGGTGGCTCAGGACCGTGCTTTGTGGCATTCTTTGGGGGAGGCCTATATTCAGCAGTGGACTTATGAAGGGTTGTAATGATGATGGTTGATTGGCTTGCAAAATCTGACTAAAACTAAGAAAGCCTTACAGAATATTCGACCCATACACTTTTCTTTTACCTCGCGATTCCACTATGACTGTCGCGGGCAGGGGTAAAGCCCACCCTTCATTATTAGTGGGCTTGCCGAACACACTAACAGTAACTACCTCGGATATACTTCTAACCTTGGACCAGCGATATGGGTCAGCTTTGTCCGCAATCGGTGACGAAGCTGCTGAGACATTTTTTTCTTAGCTGTGTAAATTCAATGATTATTTAGTCTTAATTTTTGTTTTTCATAATATGAACTTCAATAAATATACATTTTTCTTTATGAAAATGTTTATTTTTAATTTTTCTCGTTGACCATAAAACCCAAATTTATTATGGCGAATGATAATGTATACATCCGTCTTATCTAAAGATTAAAACCTGAAAATCTGATTAACATCAGTATAAAAGTTTGCGTTGTAAACCCTGATACATTAGTCTGTAAAAAATTAAAAATGCTAACATCGTCGATACCTATTCTTTTAGCCGTAGGCTTGGCGCTTGCCGCAGGTAATATTTTTTAATATTAATTAATTATTATTGTCATGATATTAAAAAAGGATGCATCAAAAATCTCGTTTTCTTGTTTTATTATGTATTTATATTTATTGTGTTACTGTGCTTTATGGCAGGTCATTTAAGTGCATTTAATATACTACACAAACATGTGGCGTTTAAAATGCTTCCGTTCATTATAGACAAAATTCTCAGTGCAGTGGTAATATTTTATAATAAATAATTTAAAATTAAAAATTTTGTACAACCGACTTCAATATAAGTTATTAAGAATAACTCAATAACTATTGGTTTGAACTTGATCAAATTCATATGGGTCCACACGAGTACCAGCTTTCAAATAATAAAAGAATCATCGAAATTGTTTCACCCAGTAAAAATTTATGAGGTAACACACATAAAAAAACATACAGTCGAATTGATTACCGACTCCTTTTAGGAAGTCAGCAGAAAAAAGAAACGATCATGTCTTAAAGCCTTCATAAGTTGACAATATCATAATTTTTTGTACCATTATAATATTTAGCATCATTTTAGCCCATCTCAGATGCACTATAATGGCCCTAAGCTATCTGCATGTCCCGAAACTTTCATATTAGATTATGCTTTCGCTAGTGGCGGCGGTGGCAAATCGGTCCTTCTATGGGAGATCCAGCAATTTTGCACACATTACTTAAGGGTGTCTTATTTGATGTCTTACACTTTTGTTAAACTTAAATATTACGTTAGACGTATCAATACCTAGTCATAATAAAGTTATTATGAGTTTCTTTTGAGTAATTAATAACGTTGTATCTTCACAGCACTGCCCGAGAAACAAGAAAGAATTGTAGGTGGCTCCAACACTACGATTCAAAACTATCCTTATGTTAGCGCAATCTTGTTTAGCCCTAATAATGTCGACTATGTACAAGTTTGCATGGGGAACGTACTCAATAGTAGAGCCATCCTTACTGTTGCTCACTGTTTCTAGTAAGTTGCTTTATTTTGATATATTATTTTTCTTAAATTCTCTTGATTATACCAGATTGTGGATTAATTTATCAAACTTTATGCACAGAATTAATGTTAAACATTTATGATTCGCATAGGTTCTAAATTATTTATGATTAACATTAATTCTAATGCATGCCACTTTAATCGACTTTGGTTTTGATCAGCTTTTTGTTTTTGCAGTGGCATAGAAGCTCCTATTAGGTGGCGAATCCGTGTAGGATCTTCTTACGCAAATAGCGGTGGTAGCGTCCACGATACCAGCCGCATCATAATCCATCCCAATTTCGATCAGGCCGGATATGACAACGATATTGCAATCCTACACTCCGTCTATCCCTTTTCATTTAGCAGCAGTGTTAGCACTGCTCTAATATCAGGAGTAAACTATAATCCTGGAGATGACCAAGTCGTTTGGAACGTCGGATGGGGATCAGTAAGTTAAATCTATACTTTTCCTTTAATAAGTGATATTATCTCGAGAACTTAATAATTATAACTAATACTGATGGTTTTTCAGATCGGCAAACCAAACTCTGAGCAATTGCAACACTTACAAGTTTTGACTATTAATGATGACACTTGCAGGAATATTTATATTCCGATTGCCATTTACCCAACTGAGAATATGATCTGTTCTGGCTGGAATAATTCAAGCAGTATAGGGAGCCCGTGCCAAGGGCCCTCTGGTAGTCCTCTTGTACACAATGGTGTTATAGTGGGTTTATACTCATTTGGACAGCAATGTAATTCTGCTAACTACCCTGCCATCAACACTAAAGTCTCGCGGTTCTCATCCTGGATCGTATCGAATGCCTAATTATTTTTAAACTATTTTACTGTATTTATAACTGGTAGGGCCAACGACTTTGTTAACATGGACTATTTTTCTTCGGTTGTTTTAAGGCCGAGTAATATGGTAATTTATATGCTTTGCAGCTTTATAACTATGAAGCATTACTTTATTTTAATTTTATTAACTGCACTACAGTTCTATCAAATAGTTACATGTTTCTCTTTTAGTTTTACTCATTCTTTTATATAGTACGTGTTTTTATAATTCTGACAAATAAATTCATTTCTTTTCTGTCTTTCATCTTTCTTTACACATGTAAGACCTAATTTTATTGTTAAAAAACATATCAGTTGCGTGGATGACTCCAACGCCAAGAGTTCCGTTAAATATTAAACAAATTTTAATGTAGATATTAAATCAAACATATGAAAAAGGAATTTAGAAAGGGGGTTAACAATTAATCTCTATTTTAAAAATGAAGAGCTTCTTGGGTTGCACTTCAATTTTAAGGACTTGATTTGATAAAGTATTCATTGCGCCTTTTATAAGATTTGCAGATTCTGGTGTTTTATTCTTTTTAATAAAAATAATATAGCAAAAATTAATTAAATTATTAATCGCCATATAGCTCGAAGAACCGACAACCGATGGGGAAAAAAGGTTCTCGAGTGGCAGCCTCGTACCGGCAGGCGAAGTGTAGGGCGTTCCCCCACTAGATGAAGTGACGACATGGTAAGATATGCAGGAAGTCGATGGATGTAGGTGGCTCAGGACCGTGCTTTGTGGCATTCGTTGGGGGAGGCCTATGTTCAGCAGTGGAATAGTGAAGGGCTGTAATGATGATGATGACTTTTAAATAGAATAAAGGGTTGATTATTAAATCTTGCTATGAATTCAAATTAAATTGAGTATAAAAAATCCAAGGCACCTTATTCCGATGTTAAAATTTATATTCCAATGTATTTGGTTTATTCCAAGTGTACAAAATGCAAAGTGAAAAAGGTAGAATTATTATACATGAAGTTCCAAATTCAGCTCTAATTATATACTTTGGGTTAATTCGTTCTTAAATCTTAGTCTCCCTTCTGCCTACCACAGGCCTATCGTACCAATAATTATCTACCAATAATTCTTCCTTTCTTATCTTTTTTCTTAATGAACAGTAGTAGTACATTGAAAATCTTGGTAAAAAATAAAATAACGTAAACGACGACGAGCGTTGTTGTGGGAATACGAATTTGAATTTTTCTTGTAGGAGTGGCGTGACTGAAAGGGACGTAAAGGGAATAATTCAGAATATTTCTATCAAACTATAAAATCCACACGAGGTTAGCCGCGTGTAACAGTTAATAAAGTATTGCAAGAAACAATTCCAATAATAAGTGATTTGTGCGATTGCAAACAGTCTTGAATTTAATTCTACAAGTGGGTGAGCTATTGATATAAATATTGATACCGCAAGTAGTTATTACGAGTAGCAGTAGCATTGATTAGGTTTATCAATCGTAAAAGCAATCGTATTTTATAATATTTTTGTCGTGAGCCTAAGTCTGAGATCTATAGACCGTACTTTGTCTTTCCTCAGACTTTACTCACGAAAAACTTAGCTGAGTATACGCTTAGCTTATGCTAATATATTTACAGTTGTATCGGGTTAAAATTAAGCTAAGCTTATGCTAAGGCCCAGATAGTCAAAAAATTAGTTGATGTTTTATTCCACGCATTATATTCTTGATTTTACTGTATAAAATGTATCATAATATAACGCAAAACATATCATCTTTATATATAAAAATTACGTGTCACGTTGTTTGTCCGCGATGAACTCCTAAACTATTGAACTGGTTTCAATGAAATTTGCACACTCTGTTTGCAATTTGGTCCAACCTGAGACATAGTTTTTATCCCGATAAGTGACACTCAATATTTTTTTATTGCAAATTTAAGGATTTTTTTCATATGTCGGGTCGTCGAAAAGGGCAGAACAACATCTGTTTGGCCAGCTAGTATATAATATATCATATTATAACGCCGCATTAATAGATCTTATCCAGGCGTAGCCAGGGCGAGTTGCTATTAATAAATAATAACTATTTGCAGCTCATTGGCTTTGTAAGTTTTATTTTTGTAGTATTTTAAGTACGATATATTTTGATACGCCACTACATCTAAATAAATAGTATTTTATATGTTTATCCTAGGTATTATGTCTATTTATACCAATTATGTTTTATTTTATCAACTCATTATATTACGAAGGCGACACTGAAAGTTTTTAGAACTGGCCACTTGTAAACTATATAATAAAAAAAAAGTTCAATGTTTGAAAATGGAACTCTTTGCTAATATTATTGTGTATGCATTTTATTAATTTGTCAATTCATTACAATTTGGGGGCAAATTGAAAATTGTCTGTGTCACGTCAGCATGAATTTAACGCGAGAAAATTTTCGTACAATGATATTTTATGACTTTCGATGTCATTTAAGTCATTAAGAAAGTTGTGATATATACTTCGATTGGCCTTTCACGATGAAGCCCCATCTCGTGCCACCGTTTACAACTGGTTTAATGAGCTTAAACCTGGTCGCACTAATCTTACCGATGATCTGCGTGAGGGACGGCCTTCTACGGGGACGACTGAAGATAACATCATTGTTGTGCGGCGTATGATAGAGACTGACAAAAGAGAGATTTATCAGCAGATTTGGACAAGCTTAGGCATCGGTATGAGTCAAGTGCACAAAATAGCCCATGAAAATTTAGCGATTAGGAAACTTTGTGGCCGGTGGATTCCTCATAATTTGACAGAGGCCCAAAAACTCCGTCGTCTTGGTTGGTGTCGTATAATGATTTAAATATTTAACGGAGGTGACTTAAATGCTGTGTTCGACATACTTACGGGTGACGAAAGCTGAATGTATTGTTAGGATCCTGAAACTAAGAGACAGTCTGCCGTCTGGGTGTTTTTTTTTATAGAAATAGGGTGACAACCGAGCACACAGTCCACATGATGGTAAGTGGTTGTTGTGGCCCATAGACATCTACATCTATCCTCGTTTGCGAATCAAAATGCAGATGCGTGGTCAGCCTTAACGACTAAGATGGAATGCTTCGTTTCCAGTAAAAAGGGTCACCGGTTCTCTGCGCTCACCATATGAAACACAGCAGCATTAAGCTGCTATTTTACGCTGGTATTCTGTGAGAGCGTGGGCCTTCCCCAGTCGAGCTGACCCATTCGTGCTACAACTATACTATAAATATAGCTGCATCTTGGCTCTACCAATGCTCTTGGGTTTACTTCCGAGGCGTTGCCACGTAAAGTGAACAGAGGTCAAAGCGTGGGGAAAAAGGTAGCCTCGTTTTTCGGAAGGACAGGTCATTACGCAACAATTGTTTTAGAGGATTGAAAAACATTAACTGCAGAGTGGTACACTAATAATTGTTTGCCACTTGTCTTGGAAAAGTTCCGGAGAAACGACCTCGCAGTAGGATCCTCCTTCACCACGACAACGCCTCGTCGCACATCGCTAGGCAAACAATCGACTACTTGGCGACGTCAGACGTGGAATTACTAAGTCAACCGCCCCATAGCCCCGATCTCGCACCTTGCGATTTTTATTTATTTCAGAAAATAAAAGAAAACTTTGAGGAAAACGTTTTATGGACGCCGAGGAAGCAGTGGCTGCATTTCAAAATGCCGTCGAAGAGACCACTAAGGACGAGTGGGCAAAGTGCTTTTCTCAGTAGTTTCATCGGTTGCAGCGATGTATTGATGTAAATGAATGAAAAGATATAATAAAACTAATAACTTGCTAGTTTGTTCAGTTTTTGATCTTCTAAGAACTTTCAGTGTCACCTTCGTATCTAACTAGCAACGCGCCTCGACTTCGCTTGCGAGGGATTTATTAATGAGGCGTTATTTAGAATTAAGACAATGAAAAACCATTTATTTTATCAGTTATACTTCTACAAATATTAATGACTGACCGAAATAACTCTCCATTCAATCGCCCTTACATGTTAATCTTACCTTATTAAATGAAAGTGAGGCGTCAAATGCTATGTTCAAGTGACATGTTACCTGAAACAGAAGAAAATCAGATAAAGCATTTACACTTACACACACTTTAAAACTTTACATATAATTTTACTACTATTTGTTCATACTTGTGGTGGAAATTCGACCGTAATTCTAAAATTAAAAAAAAATCTTAACATACACACTATTGAAAAAGGAATATTTGAAATCACACAAAACTCAAAGATTATTCAGCTAATCAGTTTGTAATAACTCGCACTCCTCCATGTGAGCCTGTAAAGGGGTACCAAGATTTCATAGGGAAGAAATAAAATGCGTTAAAAAAATAATTCATTTGAATTTAGAACTCGAAACCATAATACCGTAATACTATAGGTAAATAACTAACGTTTCCCATCTGCAAACTGATGAGCGAATCTTTATGATCGAATCCCACTGGTTAATTCATTCAAATATGGACAGCTATTTTAAGATATGTACTTGTGCTTACAAATTTTTTAAAAACATTTTTCCATCTGGTGATTGGAAAAAGATTGATAGAGACTTCGTATACGGTAGAACCTCGCCGTAGCGTATCATGGCTACAGCATGAATGGGTCGGCTTAATCGGAGAAATATTGCGCTCAAATTTAATATCAGCATAAAAATCTGCTTATGCTGTTGTGTTTCTTCTAAGAAGTGACTTCCTGCATCTCTTACCAGGTCGTCCGAGTGGCAGCCTCGCACCGACAGGCTCGTAACAGTTGATACGAGGCTGCCACTCGAGAAAACGGTGAAGCGAATGTCTTTCCTCCCCGTCGATTGTCGGTATTTCAGTTTACTGACCCGTATAAATAAAAATAAAAAATAAATTAGAAACCAAATAATAATTGTAGTAGGTTCCAAAAGAAAGAACTAAAGTTATAGATGCGTTAATTGCTACTAGTGGGTCATAATAAATTATGCCACTGCACGGTCCTGTCGTACTATGTTATCATACTGTAATTACGGAGGGGCACACTGAAATGATCGTGAATAGAATATTTCGGATTCAGTTACAATAAAACCTTTTTTAGAATTTGAATACTGGCCTCTTAGAATCTTAATGACATTCAAACAATAAAAAAAAACGTTTTAAAACAAAAACTATGTTGGTTTAAAGTTGAAACGTCGTTAACAGAAATGGAGCTGTGACATAATTTATCACAATTTTACGTCGCGGCTTATCTCAAGATAAATGTCTCAGCGAACTTGTTTCAATTTATGATGTTGAAGTACCGAGTCAAACGACAATATACCGCTGGTATGCCGAGTTCCGACGCGGTCGTGTGTCGCTCAGCACTGTTTCTTCTGCAGGTCGACCAAGAACGGCGGTCACGCCTGAAAACATCGCAGCTGTACGAACTATTATATTAGATGACCGTCATATGACATACGAGCAGATTCGGGCTGTTATCAGTATCGGGATGACTGCAATTCAGTCGATATTACATAATGAGCTGTGTGTAAGAAAGCTAGTTTCCCGCAACTTGTCCTAAGAGCAAAAGACGGCTCGTGTAGATTGATGCCGGAATACTCTGCATCGCTTCAACGGAGGGAAGTCGCCGTTTATAATATCGTCTCAGGTGGCGTTTGTCTCGAAAAAGGGGCATGTTGTTACAATTCCTTTACAGGAACGCAGAATGGTTACCGCTGAGTGGTATATCACGGTTTGTTTGCCAGAAATGATAGCCGAACTCCGAAAAAATAACCCGAAACGTCGCATCATCTTACATCACGATAATGCGAGCTCCCATACGACTCGGAAGACAAATGATTTTTTGAAGCAGGAAAACGTTGAGCTGATGAGCTATCCTCCGTACAGTCCTGAACTGAGCCCTAACGATTTCTTTACATTCCCTAGAATGAAAGATTTATTACGCGGTCAACGGTTTGAAGACCCCGAAGCAGCTGTGGAAGCGTACAAATCAGCCATTTTGTCAACATCAACTTCAGACTGAATTTACTGTTTTAATGATCGGTTTGCACGAATGGAAAAGTGCATTAAGTTGAACGGAGAATACTTCGAAAAACAATAAAATACAATTTAGCTATACCGTGCATGTGGTTTTTCTTATTCCCGATCATTTCAGTGTGTCCTTCGTATGATTATCATAAAGTTAAATTAACTTCATATATAATTCCAGCGTGATAATCAAGATGAAAGTAAGTCAGAAAAGCGTTTTTTTATAGGATAGGGTGACAAACGAACACAGAGTCCACCTGATGCTAAGTGGTTGCTGTGACTCATAGACATCTACATTTATCCTCTCGATGCGTCGTCACCCGTGAGGACTAAGATGGAATGCCTCTTTTCCAGTAAAATGCGGCTCCGGTTCTCTGCACTCGCCATACGAAACAACAGTTTTGTGTGTTCTGTATATCAAAAGAAAGGAAAAGATATGAGTGTTGAAATGTAATAAAACCATTTGAACGATTTTGCTTAGTTTGTAGTAAAATATAAAATAACCTGTCTTCTTTAGTATATTCTTAACAGATGTTAATTATTATTAAGGTAAGAGAGCAGTAACTACCACAGATACTGTTCTTTTGCTTAGAATTATTTCATACCGTATTATTGCTTACTAAATTTAAAATAATACACTTGAGTAGTTACTTAAAACAGTAGTAAGCTAGTGCCATACTGGCCTTTAGCTAAGGTATTGAAAACGTTTCAAGTTATTTGATTGCACAGTAAAGAACGTTACTACTTTCGATATTTATGATATTTATTTCACTTTTTATTATGTATATATATCTTTTTTTAATGACGTATGTACATAATATGTAGAATTAGATTAGATAGTAGATTTAAAAAATATATACATATACAAAATATACATACTTTTATATATATATATATATATATATATATATATATATATATATATACATATACATATATACATATATAAATGTTATTTTATTTTTTTTGTAGCAGAAAATAAACATATTCAATATCATTTAAAGCTTGTAAGTTTGTTTTAAAAACGAAAATTTTGTTTTTGTACAATTTTACATGTGTCTAGTAGGTAGAGAACTAAGAAATGATTAGTCCTTCACTCATTTGCAAAAATGTACGATTATTTAATTACATGTGGTGTTATAGAGCCCATATGGGGAAATAATGTAATAGTATTTACGTATTAATGCGAAATTCGTTAGAATGATTAGCTAAAAAGTACCATACTGCGGATTTTACTAGCAAAATTAATTTGGTGTAGTGGTTTACACTAACTTTTCATTTGAATTTCTTAATTCAAATGAAAAGGGCAGTATGGTAATGATATACTGCTTTTTTTTTCTAGTGAAATAATATTTTTTACAGTTTTTATTGCTCTTTATCAAACAAGAAAATACATTATTTACATTGAAGTATGAAACCTAGATAGAAACAAAGACCATAATGATTTCTTATATTTACGCGAACACTACACATTGAATAAAAACTACTTTTACGGATTTTATCGCGTTTAATTAGGTTATTTTATATTCCCGACGTTTCGGTTGCTTTCCAGCAACCGTGGTCACGGGGGACTGAGGTGAAAAATGACCTAATTAAACGCGATGAAATCCGTAAAAGTAGTTTTTATTCAAGAAACAAAGACGGTCTGACGATCATTCCAAATCGGTAATAATAAAAAAATTAAAAAATCTGACATCCTACTCTTTCGAATACCACGGCACAATTTACTATACTAGTAAATTCATACTGTTATTTTGTACTCATACAAATTGTTAACAGGGGCCTTGAAAACAACCCTGACCGTACCTTAATACGCGTTTTAAAATTAACCTCAATGTCGAAGCACACACAAACCGTGGCAAGTTCAAGTGAAAATCGATCCAGGTGTTCGGGCGTTTCCGTCACCATTCGGCCGAGTTGCCTTGCATTAACATCGTTCGAAACAGCTGCGGACTTGCTTGTAGGTACAGTAACAAGCTAAATAATTCATCGCGTACACACCTTTCTTAAACTGTGATAAATGCTTTGAATTTCAAGGTACGGAATTTAAAAAATTCATTCATTCGTTCATTTTTTTAACACTATTATTTTCTTTATTTATTTTATTATTATAGTCTATATATGACTAAAATCGCAAAAAATGATTTCGTTTTCTCAATTCAGGTCTTTTTTTTACACCGTAATCCGCTGCTTAACCCATTAAAAGAAGCTACGACTTAATCACTAGCCATGGCAATCGTTTTGACGATCGCAGTACCAAATGTTTCGCACTATTAACGATGCTACTGTTACCCGTTAGTGCCGCCAGTCTGACAATTTTACTTCTGGCATATTTAGCCTCACTCATTGATGTAACGGGTTCTCTAACACCGTCGCTGCATGGAAATCTGAGAGATGAGAACGCACCTATAAACCTTGTTCGTTTTAGTTGATTTCAAGTGTTCAATCAAGAAGACTGTTAACTTTTTATCACTTAATTTTATTTAAAACAGATACCCGTATTCTTCACACTGGGTAGATGGGTTGATGGTATATGTATTTAGTCAGAGAAAGAGGCAGTCACTACTTCTTAAGTATCAAATACGACATGGGTGCATTTCTTTAGGTATATTCCACCAAAACCGCGATATGATGCAGTTAAAGCTATTTTTGACAAATATTTTAAAGAATCAATGGTTGTTTCTCTCAATCAACGCATCTCTCACAAAAAATAAAATGCAATATTTGTTTATTGTTATCGTTTGAGAGTACAATAGAGCTGACATAAAAACCTCAAAGTAATTAAAAAAGAAAAGTATAATATGTATCATAAACATCGTGCAATTGGATCGTTGACTTCAAATTGGTGTTTTATGTAAAAAAAATATCGAACATTCTTTACTATATTCCAGATATTTAATTAAGTAAAATATCGATCGTTACCATCGATATACTTTTGCCCTTTTAATGGAAGTTCCTTGATGCCTTTCCTACCTAATTCTAATGACTACCGTCAATCATACATAAATGATATTTTCAAAAGAAATTTCTTTCGTATAATTCATCACCCGTATGCCGAACACAGCATTTGAGTGACCTCCGTTAAATCTTTGAACCATTGCCCGACACTAATCAAGACGACTGAGTTTTTGGGCCTCTGTCAAATTATGAGGTATCCACCGGGCACAAAGCTTCCTGACCGCTAAATGTTCATGGAAGATTTTGTGCACTTGACTCATACCGATGCCTAAGCTTGTCCGAATCTGCTGATAAGTCACTTTTGTCAGTCTCTATCATACACCGCACAACACTGATGTTATCTTCAGTCGTCGCCGTAGAAGGCCGTCCCTCACGCAGATCATCGGTGAGATTAGCACGACCAGGTTTAAACTCATTATACCAGTTGTAAACAGTGGCACGAGATGGGGCTTCATCGTGAAAGGCCAATATAAGTCTATCATAACTTTCTTGTTGACATAGAAAGTCATAAAAAAACATTGTACGAAAATTTTCTCGCGTTAAATTCATACTGACGTGACACAGACATTTTTCAATTTGCCGCCTAATCGTAAACAAATGACAAATTTATAAAATATATAGTACACAATAATATTAGCAGAGTTCCATTTTTAAAATTTGAACTTATTGTTTTATTATATCGTTTGCAAGTGGCCAGTTCTAAAAACTTTAAGTGACGCCCTCGTATCCTCATTTAAGAATCAGTATGCAGATGCGTGGTCACCCCGGAAGACTAAGATGGAATGCCTCGTTTCCAGCAAGAAAGGTCTCCTGTTCTCTACATTCAGCATATGACCAGCCTAAATTAGCAAGTTAATGCAGCTATGTTAGCTGCATTAAGTTGCTAATTTAGGCTGGTATTCTGTAAGAGCGTAGTCCTTCCCGATCGTCCCGACACATTCGTGCTACTACTATATCTGCAGTATTGTATAGTATAGTAATTGTTAACTTTAATTGCTCTTAATTTTACAGAATTAAGGTTTGAAACGAGCACACAGTCCACCCAGTTATCATCATAACTGGATGCTGTGGCCCATAGACATCTACATCAATCATCGGTGGAAAGTTAAAGTGTAGATGCGATGTCACCCATGAGAGCTAAGATAGAATGCCTCGTTAACAGTAAAAAAAGGTTCCCTGGTTCTCTACACTCACCATACGAAACAGAACTGGTACTCTATATGTCGTGCCGAGCCATTTGTGCTACAACCATAATATAGCTGCAGGTGTTTCTACCACGATAAAATTATTTACTAAGTGCTCATTGGTGTATGGCACTGCGGGAACGACGTTTCGAATCCCGCACGAAACAAGTGTTTGCATGGCCAACATTGTTCCGGGTTTGGATGTTTGTTCATCTATAACGAAATAACTTCCTTATTTTTATTATTGACTAGCTGTACCCCGCGGCTTCGCCCGCGTGTAATTTATGGTTTTAATTATATTTCTCAGAACTAGGGTTCTAATTCTTTTTCTCAAATATAAGTAGCCTAAGTTACTCCAATATATACATTCATATGCATTTAGTAAAAAGCTGTTATTTTAATATAACAAACAGACACTACAAATTTATTTATTTGTATAGATATAGTTCTGAGGGGGTTATTTGCATACCATTAAAATATGAATAACTATTTTAAATATCTTGTATTTAAAGATATATATATATATATTAGTATCTTAGGTACACTTTTAATGGAAGTGCCCTTAATAAATTTTTAAGTATACTTTCCCGTGACTTTTATTAAGGTCGCGTCCTTGGTCTGCTTGTTATATTTACCTGAACATGTTTGACCTCTCCCTTGTGCGTTTTTACTCGTAAATAATAAAACATCATACAGTATGTATGACATGTTTCAAATTTAATTTATAGATAGATGATAAGTGCCTTAGGTGTGTTTTCTTAGTCATTTAAAAACGTTCTAAAGTTAATAAGCTGCCAAACATCAAAACAAAGTTATAAAATTTAATAGAAGTATAGAAGATGAAAATAATAAATAAGCATGCTTGGATTGACTCCGAATGATATGGTCAGTATTTGTGTAAAGGGTGAAAAAGCAAATTCATCCCGCAAATATGAGTAGCACAGTCACGTATATTAACTTATTTTATATACCCGATGTATCGAGCACTGTACAGTACAACACCCACGGTCACGGGGGAAGACTGAGGTGTTCGACGTCACAATGTCATAGTTAACCACGGCTACGTACAGATAAAAATTATTACAATATTTTATAAATATTGATAGAATTTCAGATGGCATACCATAGCGTGAAGCCAATGTACGACTGTTAGTATGTAGAGTCATAATAAAAACCCTACTTAATCTCTGTCCAAGAGAAAAACTACTAGGACTTCTATTTCACTTAATACAGAACTATTCAAAACGTGAAGCATTTGATATGTGGGTATACAGACGTATGCTCCGAATATCCTGGATTGTGAGAGTAACAAATGTTGAGGTTCTGCATCGAATGAATAAGAAGTTGGAAATAATGAGGACCGCGAAGGAGAGGAAGCTGCAGTATTTTGGACAAATAATGAGAGTACACAAATATCGTATTCTTTAGCTTACGATTCAAGGAAAAATCGAGGGAAAACGCCCACCTGGCAGCAGAAAAACATCTTGGCTGAAGAACCTTCGTAATTGGTTTAACCTCAGCACTCGCTCTCTCTTCCGTGCTGCAGCTTCGAAGATAAAGAACAGAAGCCACGATGGTCGCCCACCTTGGCAGAGAAGTGGCACCCTAAGAAGAAAAAGAACTAGGGATGTTTAGGTTTACTTACTTCTGGTTTAAGTAAGTAACGCAGTAGACTCTTAGACCATAAATTCTACTACTTCCCAATGAGAATTTGAAAAGTACACGACAAGACAAGATACTCTCGTGGTAACGGTTAGCTGAATTACGCTTGGCACTTAGAGTGAGGGCCGTAGCTCCGCATATTTGATGCTGCTATCCGTTATAATCAGATTGTTTGACGTCTACTATGAATACCTTATAACTATACCGACATTTATCAGATATAAATCTACATGCTATTTGTCCTGTAAATCGCCTCAAAGACACGAAGGAGATGACATGATTCTATTACGGGTGCACCATAAATATTATTGTTTTGTAACTTCTTACTAGGAAGTTATAGTAATTGTTCCGATTTTCCCAAGTTCGAATTTTGACACATCTCCACATTATAAGGTCTCTAGAATCGGACGATATAGTTTCTTACTGGCAGATTTATAGGAAGTAGTGTGGAGTTCCTAGGAGTTTCGGGGTTGCACATTTTTCTTTTTTGCGACGATTTAATTGCAGTTAATTCAAATCCTACCTAGAATGGGAAAAAGTTGCCCGTTTGAGAATTCCATAGAAAATGTATATATAATAAAAATATACGAGTATAGTATTTATATATATAATTCTAACACACACACACACACATATATATATATATATATATATATATATATATATATATATATATATATATATATATATATAATTTTAAGATATTTAACGGTAAATGTTGATCCAGTGAAGAAGAAGTTAGAAGAATTATTGATCTGTCTATTTTACGTGTATACTGAAAATCGGTCCAGCCGTTTCGGAGATTAGCCGGAACAAACAGACAGACAGACGGAAAGACAGACAGACAAAAATTTAAAAAATTGTATTTTTGTTATTAGTACCGTATAAACTTTCATATTATGCATTTAGTAAAAAGCTGTAATTTTAATTGTATAGATTTTAAATTAAACGGAAGCCTAATAACTAGAGGATTTTGCAAGTTTAAATGTGCCCCTCGGCTATTGTACCAAACTATTCTTGCACACAGCTTAACAAATAATGGGTTTTGCAAGTTTAAATAGGCCACTACGCTATTGTCGTGAACTGTCCCACAACAGGTCAGAGGAGTGGTTATTACATTGGTGCTAAGTATTATTTTCTTTTTATCATTTGATATAGAAAGGTGATTAAAGTTAGTGCCATTATTCCATCAAAAGTAATAAGTGGTTTGATTTATAATGTAGGCCAGACAAAGCAATTTTTACCTTTTTAATGGTTCTAACATATGTCTCCAGTGGTTATTGACAGTGATTAGTGCTGGATGAAAGTGACTTTGAAATTGAATTATGTATTTATCTTTAAACTAATTAGAATAATAATTTAAAATTTAAAATTTTGTACAGCCGACTTCAATATTAAATATTAAGAATAACTAAAAACTATTGGTCTGACCTTGATCAATTCATTTTGAAATTGATCATTCATATGGGACCATAAGAGAATTACCAACTTTCAAATAAAAAAAAAGAATCATCGAAATCGGTTCACCCAGTAAAAAGTTATGAGGTGACACATATAAAAAAACATGCAGTCGATTTGAGTACCGTCTCCTTTTTGGAAGTCGGCAGAAAATAAAAAAGCATGAAAAGAGGGAAAAAAGAAATATAAACATAATTAAAGCTATACGACTGAGGATAGATATGATCCAGGTCTTTCAAAGTGAAACATTTTCCGAACTGAAATCTTTTATACAAGTAAATGTTTGGAAACGGGGAAAAGGACTTAATGGAGCTCAACATGAAAACAGCACTTAGTACCTTTCTGAAGAAATTGATCACTGAAGGACTTTTCTAAAATTTGTTGTATATACTAAGGTGAACTATATTTAATACTAGACGTGCCGTGGAGTGGTGGTGTAAGAATAACCACTACCCCATATAATCCGGAGGGTGTCTTAAGAGGCGACAGAGGGAAACAAATCCGGAGATGAGCAGCAGCGTCTTCCTAATAACGACTAAAATTTAAAAAAAACTGCGGTTGCTAACCCGCTTGCTAAGCGTGGCAACTATAGCAAATATCCCCCCTATGATGCAGTCCATGGGGGAGGCCTATGTTCAGCAGTGAGCTTTAATAGGTTGTAACGATAACGGTAATATATGCGACCCGCCCTGGGCAGAATCTGTTAATGTTTATTTAGATTTAGGATAATCAAAGACCGTTCATTTTAATACTAAGATTAAAGAAATCCAAGTATTTCGGATAAAATATAGTCTAGATCACTCTTGGTATTCCTCACTATTTCTTTGTAAGTAAGTTTCAATGCAATTGGTTCAACTATTCCGAAAACTCGACAGACAGACAGTCAGATAATATTTTTCAAATTATTAGATTATTTCTGTGTTAATGCATTTTATACGTGGTAGAACCATGCTGCAGCTATATTAGGAGTATAGTTGTAGCACGAATGGTTCGGCTCGATCGGGGTAGGACCACGCTTTCACAGAATACCAGCGTAAAATGGCAGCTTAACACTGCTATGTTTCGTATGGTGAGTGTAGAGATCTGGAGACCCTTTTTACTGGAAAAGAGGCATTCCATCTTAGTCCTCACGGGTGACAACGCATCTGCATTTTGATTCGAACAGAATAGATGTAGATGTCTATGGGCCACAGCAACCCCTTACCATCAGGTGGACTGTGCTCGTTTGTCACCCTATCCTATAAAAAAAATGCAAATAACCCAGTAAGGCGGTTATTTCGATATTACAGACAGACACTTCAATTTTATTTTTATGTAGGTATAGATGGATATTCGTATATTAATAGAATGCAAATAAGCGCTTGAGCTATATGCACTTCAATTTTATTTATATTGATAAAATAGCTGTACCCCGCGACTTCGCCCGCGTGTAATATAATATTTTAATTATATAGCTCAGAACCCTAATTCTTTTTCGCAAACATAAGTAGCCTAAGTTACTCCTTAGAACATCAGCTGTCTGCCAGTGAAAGTCCCACCAAAATCGGTCCAGCCGTTTCGGAGATTAGCCGGAACAAACAGGCAGACAGACAGACAGATCGACAGACGGAGAGACAAAAAATTTAAAAATTGTGTATTTGTTATAAGTACCGTATATATATATATATATATATATATATATATATATATATATATATATATATATATATATATATATATATATATATGGCAGAATCGCTGGAGGAACTAAGCACTATGCTCAATGACCTCAATAGTGTCTCCCAACGGATAGGTCTTAAGATGAACATGGACAAAACAAAGATTATGTTTAATGTCCATGTCACACCTATGCCGGTAGTTGTTGGGAGCACTAAGCTCGAAGTTGTTGACGAGTATGTTTACCTGGGACAAATAGTCCGACTAGGTAAGTTCAACTTCGACCGAGAGGTCAATCGACGGATTCAACTCGGCTGGGCAGCGTTCGGGAAGCTACGACACATCTTCTCGTCAGAAATACCTCAAAACCTTAAAACAAAATTGTACAACCAGTGCGTGTTGCCAGTGATGACTTACGGAACTGAGACGTGGTCCTTCACTGCTGGCCGTATGAGGAAGCCCAAGGTCGCTCAGCGAGCTCAGAAGGCTATGCTCGGAGTTTCTCTGCGTGATCAACTTAGGAATGAGGATATCCGCAGTAGAACCAGAGTAACCGACATAGCCCAACGGATTAGTAAGCTGAAGTGGCAGTGGGCCGGCCATATAGCTCGAAGAACCGACAACCGATGGGGAAGAAAGGTTCTCAAGTGGCAGCCTCGTACCGGTAGGCGAAGTGTAGGGCGTCCTCCCACAAGATGGAGTGACGACCTGGTAAGACATGCAGGAAGTCGATGGATGCAGGTGGCTCAGGATCGTGCTTTGTGGCATTCTTTGGGGGAGGCCTATGTTCAGCAGTGGACTTGTGAAGGGCTGTAATGATGATGATGATGATGATATATATATATATATATATATATATATATATATACACATATATATGCATTCAGTAAAAATCTGTTATTTTAACATTACAAACAGACACTTCAATTTTATTTATTTGATAGAATGTACTAATACATTCTATATATATCATCTATTCTATAGATAATAGCAAAATAATAACATGCATGTAGGCAGTTCAATGTTAATATTTTTTATGTTAGTTCATTTAGCACTATTGTAATATCCACTCCCTAAATAATGGATTTTGCCAGTTCGAAAACCCGCCACTCTAACTCTGTCTTGAAATATGCTAGCACAATTATTTAAACTTGGTCGAAATAGTTTTTCGCTGAAACCTAATTACGCCGTGACTTCATTAACGTGATGATAATATTGAAGTGGTCTCTTAATTTAAGGATAGAACCACGATAGAGAACAATGTGAATACTCATTGTTATCTTGAAAACAAAGGTTTAAATTGTCAACTTGAAAGAGGCCCTAATTACTAACTTTTGTAATAGAATGTGATGCGCTATTTCTCTTATTTTAACCTCAGTCCTTTTTACCCGACTGCCCCAGAAGTAGGGGTAAATGATTTTCGAGAATATGTATTGTTAGGAATGAGGGTAAAATAATAAAAGAAAATAAGAAGAATTGAAGGTGCACCTATAATCTCCCACTTGTTTTAGCAGTATAAATTATCACGCAGTGGACTAAGAGGGATCAGTCTGTAATTCTACGAGTCTCCTGTTGTTATTATGCCCGTTGGGCTAAAACATTACCTCCACACCGAGATTCTGCCTAATTAAGACAAGTGATGCGGTTCTGTTCGTGAAGTAGTTCTTCTAGTGTAAGCAAGGAAGGTGGTGTTGCTGAGAGGCTGCTCTGCGTTACATCGGGAGGAGTAGTATAGCTGTTACTTTGCATACTTTGGTGTTATCATGTAGTTGTGTCCTTGACGTTACACCAATGTGTGATTATGACTGGTATCTAATACCTATTACGGTTGGTCGAACTGTATTTGCTCTATACTGAATATGTAGCGCTGTACGCTGTCTTATTCCTGATAATGATTAATTGCGTAAGCTTGAGTTAATTATAATATATATAATGGCAGCCTCGTACCGGTAGGCGAAGTGTAGGGCGTCCCCCCACAAGATGGAGTGACGACCTGGTAAGACATGCAGGAAGTCGATGGATGCAGGTGGCTCAGGACCGTGCTTTGTGGTATTCTTTGGGGGAGGCCTATGTTCAGCAGTGGACTTGTGAAGGGCTGTAATGATGATGATGAATGATGAGTTAATTAAGTAAGATGAACATTCGCTCTCACACTTTTATTATTTTTAACAATGAACCTTCAGAGTAAATTCTAATACGAGTAACATTATTTTATTTCAATAATTTTGAGAATAATTTCAAATATCAGAAGTGAAATAATTTCTAAATGTATGTATAATGTATATAGGTCTATTTCTTTGGCACGCTCTGTAACCTCAAAGGATTGATGTATTTAGAGGTGTCATTAGATTCATCATAACTGTGAATATAATACTGGCTATATAATATTTATGTATTGCATCTGGAAAGGTTTTTTTCTGTAATTTGCACATGAACAAAAATCTAGACCAAAAACAATTACTTATAAGCCATACGAACGCTTGTTCTGTGCGGGATTCCAAACCCCAGCCGTCGCTGTCAAATGCTAAGTCACTGCGCCACTGAGACGTCAAACATTCAAACATTAGTACATTCACTAACACTCACTACATCCCATCGCAAGTCCACTGCTGAATATAAGCCTTCTCCATAGATTGCCCCAAAGTACGGTCCTAAGTCACCTGCATCAATAATGCTGGGCAACTATGGCATATATCCCTTCCATGTAAGCTATAAATCTTACATTGAAACGGAAACACTGCAGCTACTAAGACTACATAAGACTCTAGACTCAAACTCTTTCAGTGCCCTATGAAGGCCTTCTAATGAGGACTGGTGTAGGGCTGTAAAAATTATAGGGCCAAACCTGGTGCAGTGGACTGTTGACTCCTTTAAACCATATAAGGCAAGTGGGCAGGATGGAATAATGCCCATCCATTTACAGAGTGGTATCGATATTCTTCTTCCTTATCTGGTGAAAATCTTCAGTGCAAGTTTTGCATGGGGATATATTCCAGAACGATGGACAATTATCAAAGTTCTATTTATACCTAAGGCTGGTAGAAAGGACTAAGTTTTACCATAGTCCTTTAGGCCTATAAGCTTTTCTTCCTTTCTTCATTGGAAAAGGTTATAGATAGATATATTAGGGATGTAGCTCTAGCTACGAGACCTATACACTACAACCGGCATGTTTACTGCATTATCTACGGAAATAGCTCTGATCAGTGTTATTGACAGGGTTGAAAAAGCGCTGGAAAATAAAGAAATAGCTCTTTGTGCCTTTCTAGATATTGAGGACACTTTCGACAGTAGCTCTATATCACTGCTGGTTGGGGCCTGATATCTAAAAATATTGACCCTATAACCATCAGGTAGGTGAAGTTGATGCTCTCAAACAGAAATGCAAAAATAGAGCTCTTTCAAACTTCGATTGAGGTTGCAACTACAAGAGGCTGTCCACAAGGAGGTGTTTTATCACCCCTCCTATGGACTCTTCCGGTTGACCAATTATTGTACAAGATTTATTATTGTGATCATTGCGAGAGGCTTTTGTCAAAGTACTTTATCATTAATTATACAACGAGCCCTAAACACAATAAACAACTGGTGCAGGGTAACAGTTTATCAGTTTATGCTGATAAAACTCTTATAATACTCTTTACTAAAACGAGACGGTTGTTCAAATTGGTCACACGAAAACTTAATGGTAAAGAAGTACCATTCTCCACCGAATTTAAGTACTTGGGCCATGCTGCTGTAAAACAATATTAACTTTTACTTGAAGCCTTCACTTGTGCATACAAAGACCATCATGGTATTACGGAAAGTAGGTCCTTTTTAGAATAGTTAAAAAAACCTAACTTGCTTATTGATTATACTTAAGTAAGATTACATACAAGTATTTGGGATTATGCATTGTACATACATACATATAATCACGCCTCTTTCCCGTAGGGGTAGGCAGAGACCACTTCTTTCCACTTGCTACGATCCTTACATACTTGTTTCGCTTCGTTCACTTTCATTATTCCCTTCATACATGCTCTACGGTTTAGGGTACTCTTAACCTGGCCTTTTTTCAAGACGTCCCTAATTTGGTCTAGAAATGTCCGCCTAGGTCTACCCCTTCCAACACTTTCATTCACACTCGCCTTATACACTTTTTTCGTCAATCGTTCTTCATTCATTCTCTCGACGTGGCCAAACCATCTCAGCATACCTTTCTCAATTTTTGTCACTACATCTTCTTTCACATTTATGCATTGTGATCACTCAATAAAGTAGATAAGCAGGGCGCAGCTGGCCATCGTTAAAACATAATTACTATGTACTAGCTCGCCAGGCAGACGTTGTTCTGCCCTTTCTAATATCCTATAAAAATCCTCAAATTCGCAATAAAAAATTTTGAGCGTCATTTATCGGGATAAAAACTATCCTATCTCCCAAGTTGTACCAAAATGCACATAATGTGCAAAATTTCATTGAAATCAGTTCAGTAGTTTAGAAGTCCATCGCGGACAAACAACGTGACACGTAATTTTTATATATAAAGATTTAAATAAGACTTAACGTGACGGTTTGGGTTTCAAAACCAAGTACAAAAACAATTTTTGTATCACCTAGACTGTAAGTTGTGTTTTAAATCTCTATTGATACATCTGTTATTTTGATATTTAGTTTAATGCTTTTATTTGATTTGATACTGACTACCAAGAACTATGAATCACATTTCAGTGGATTAAGAAATAGTGAATTTTGCTCGGACCAACCGACCACTCTTTCCAGGTCCCTCCTGTTAATTTGTTTAACTGCTTTGAATATGTACTTAAGACTGAAGGGGTTACAATTATCTTCTATATTTATGTTTCACTTAAAATATCGCCTACAGTTCATTACATCAGCACTATACTATATAAATAAAAGAAGTCCCAAAATCGATCCTTGAGAGGCACTCCTCCTGCAAGGCTCATAGGTTTAACATATTTAATGTTCCATAACTTTTACGTATGTTTCAACCTGCTACTTGCCGTCATTCAAATAACTTCATCGGATAGTCTTCATATAAAAACCATACTATGCACAAGAGCAGTCTAACGGCACAAGGATCGATCAATGATCTTGATCACGTTGAACACATACTCGTAATTTAAATACAACTAATTTTACGGATTTTATCGCGTATATTAACTTTGTTTCAGAGAGCACGAGGGATCTGTGACAGTAAACACCTGGCCGCTGAGCTCCAACTCATCTAGCAAGTTTTGCACGACATTAAGCTTCGGGTCCCGCGCCTACGTCACAGTGAACGAGTGAAGCCGGCCACAGTCGAGCGAGTGCCTGCTGTATTGCCATATGTCAGAAGTGTCACTGACAAGATTGGCTACATCTTGAAGCGTGCTTCCATTAAAACATACTTCAAGCCGCCGAAGAAGATTTTTTTTAATAGGATAAGGGTGAAAAACGAGCACACAGTCCACCTGATGGTAAGTGGTTGCATCTACATCTACATCTATCCTCTATTACAAATCAAAATGTAGATGCGTTGTCACCCGTGAGGACTAAGATGGAATGCCTCATTTCTAGTAAAAAGGGCCTCCGGCCACCTGCACTCACCAAGCGAAACGCAGAGGTAAACGTCTACTTCACGCTGGTTTTCTGTGAGGTCGTGGTACCACCCCGGTTCGAGCCGGCCCATCCGTGCGACCGCAAAAGCTGCCGCGTGGCTCTACCACTGTTAAAGTCAGTCAAAGTAAAGTAAGTCAGTTTTTACCATCAGTCAAGTGTAATATTCCTCTGCAAGATGCAGGAGTGTACAAGCTTCATTATGAATGTGGTCTCTCTTATATAGGACAAACTAAAATATCCATAAAAACCCGCGTTAAAGAACACATAGCTGATGTGAAGATTCGACGCTCCGGGAAGCCTGCAGTCTGTGAACACGTACAGGATTGCCCCTGTCACTACATTAGATTTGATAGACCACAAATCTTCGCTAAAGAACACCGATTCCTTCCAAGGATGATTCGTGAGGCTATTGAAATCAAAAAAACATTCTAATTTCAATAGAGAAGATGGCTGGGTGCTACCATCTGCTTGGGATCCCATAATTAATAAAATTAAATCCCAAGCCAAGCATACAACTGCAAGACTTCATGATACTGTAAGTTCATACTGCGTAGATCGGAACAAAAATTAATAATTTTAATCTGGAGCCGTGGCTAACTATGACATTGAAATGTCATACACCTCAGTCCCCCCCGTGACCATAAGTGCTGGAAAGTGCTCGAAACATCGGGAATATAAAATAAGTTAATATACGCGATAAAATCTGTAAAATTAGTTTTATTTAAATGTGTAGTGTTCGCGTAAATATAAGAAATAATTACATACTCGTAATGATTTGACTGTGCTGTGCCCCTTTCTAAATCCTGATTGCATTAATAATCAGTTGCTTGTGAGTACCAGAGCCGTCTTAATATCTTAAGGCAATATACTCACCGGACGAAGATATTTGTACCTCACTTGCTATTTGCTATTATTAGTTATTTTCAGTTATAGGTTGGTCAATAGTATGTCGCCAAAAATCTGGGAATATACATGAAGATATAGATTTTTTGTAAATTATGATTACTAAGCATATAGAATATGGAAAAGTCTGTTTTATCATATCAATATCCTCTTATAAAAGATCCTCTGTGATGATGAAAGATCAATATTTTTTAAGAGTGACCTCTTAAAAAAGATTAATCTTTTCT
Source organism: Parnassius glacialis (assembly GCA_033319125.1). Classification (NCBI taxonomy): domain Eukaryota; kingdom Metazoa; phylum Arthropoda; class Insecta; order Lepidoptera; family Papilionidae; genus Parnassius; species Parnassius glacialis. The sequence continues at coordinate 14,977,532 of JAVANC010000013.1, read as the reverse complement.
GTGTCAGTTAAGTGCATCGTAAGCGTATTGTTCTTGTGTTTTCCATAGCAGTTTAGAATTTTTTATGTGTTTGTTGATGTGCTGGGGTAAATAATCCCTTTTTTCATTAAGTAAAGCAAAGGGGCTTGATGTTGAAGATCCAAGTAACATTTTTATGGGTCTCTAATCTCGTCTTATGAAATCTGCATCTAGCTTAAGCACCAGTTTAATATTTTTTGTAATACAGGGTGTTTTTTACATTTTAAATATTTCACCTTAATCTGGCGTATCCAAGTCACACAGCTGTATAATATGTAAAAAGGAGTCCTACTATCTAATAACTCTTAAATAAATAGTAAAAAAGTTTTAACGAGAACGAGAAATACGGGCACTATATAATTATATGTATTTATAATATAGTTATAATATTAATTACATTAGTGTAACCTGTACCTTGTGAGATACTGCTATATCCATCAGGCGTCATTAGTGGAGTACTGCCATCCGTGAACATGGCGAAGTTTTTATGTGAAAATACACAGTTCTGAATAAAACATTAACATTGCTAAATAGTAAATGTTTTAATACGTACACTAGCTTTTTTCAATTTATACTTCTGAATAACCTTCACATAATTGCATTATACCACTGCTGACACTGAAAAAGCTTTGTATATTCACTTCTTTATATCTTGTTAATTTCATTTAATTTTCATAAAGTAATTTTTACAATAATTGTGGCACAGAAAAATATTAACGAAAAATGTGAGTACAGTTTCATCACGAAATTATTATTTAATAATGCTTAAATATTTAAATTAAATTTAATGAAACACGGAGTGAGGTATTCAACCCGAAAATATTTATATTTTTTTATCGATTCGGTAGTCGATTACGAGATATCTTACAAAGTTTCAAAATGATCAAAGGCTATAAATTGGATTTACTTACACAAAAAGAATCCAACACATAAAAGCCTACTTTTGTTAAACTTATTGACATTTGTTAAATACAGTGGTTATCTAACATCTGTCAGATTTACAATATTGCGTTTGCGTTATTGGTTTGTATGAACTTGTATATACACATGTTATAATTATATTATACGTGTGCAGCAGGTATTCTTACAAAGTAATTAATCCTAACACAATTTGTTAGCACTACTAACTGCATTAATAGAATAGTAAAACACATTTATTTAGTAAATTACATTTTTTTAAATTGAAACTATCGTATTTTTTTTAAAACCTAACACATTATACGAATAGTATCATAATTTGATAGCACTTATAACTGATCGAGCTTCGCTCTTGTCGTTTTACTCGAGTTCACGCACGTCGAATCGAGCAAGGTGGTGCGACGCCACTGCCACCACCCCGTACCACCACCGTGCCCATGTTTTCGCTAACAACATTGATCACGAAAGCATGACGTTTATATGTAGCTATATATAGACAACATTGTGCTTTTATTCGTATTACTTTTGCGTGACCTTAGTTGTAATATATTATGTAGTTCATGCAGCGTTTGTGTCGTTGGAATAGTTTATATGTTACCTGATAATCTGAATTCATCAAAATGACCGTCGGAAAAGAAGCTATAAAATTAAACCGGTATACATTATTATGAATTAATTCAAAAGTTTTCCACCTATTAAGTATAGGTGGGCTCCGGTTTATATAATGGATTTAATTTTAATATTAACGATTTGGCCTGGTATTTTCATATGGTAATGATTTTAAAGTCCTTTTTATTCAGAATTGTTTCAGTACGATAAAATAACAGTACATAATAATCAGTGTGTAAAATATCTAAACCATAGTAATAGCTATATATGTCTCTAATGTAAAGGTTTGTGTTTAATTATAGCGGTTATAGATATTCTTACATAATAGATATTCTTAAGAGGTGACGGAAGAAAACTAGAACAGAAGATTAGCAGCGGCATTTTTCTAATAACAACATTTTAGATCACTGTTACTTCACCCCGTGCCCCATGTTAGATCACTTGTTGCTAATAACACTGATCACACCTGGCAAGCATTTGGTGGTACCATTTGGCGTTGGTGCTATTTCGATTTCACCCGAAACTATTCTTGTCACGCGAAGGTGTTCGGGAAAATGTTCGTGAACGCATACCAATCCAATTGGCAATATAGCACATTTTGCAGATTGGATTGGATCTACTCGACGCGTTAATATTTAGGTTTAAGATAATCAAGTACCATTTATTTTATCAATTTTCCGTTTTTTTTTATTCTTGAGGTTTTCGGATAAAATATATAGTCTACATTGCTTTCTATATCTTCGTAAAGTTTTATCACTATCGGTTCAGCTATTCCGAATATTAGCCCGGACAAACAAAAGGACAAAAATTCTAAAAATGGTCTTTTTTGTTTTAATAGCATGCAAATAACTCCTTGAGTTAAAAGAAGCCAGTTATTTCAATATTACAGATAAACTTCAATTTTATTTATATGTATAGATAACACATTTTCAGAATATTTTTTGCTATCTGAAGTAATTATTAAGAAGTGAATGAAGTAATTATTAGTAAGAATATTTTTATTTTGTATTTTTATATGAAGGTCGATTGTCAATTAAGGTTGAAAATTGTTTTATTTGTTAATTGATAAAGCGCACGACAAAAGGACTTATTTCCTATAGAGGCACGCGGGTGCAATACTAACAATTTCTTGACACCTGGCTGTTACTGAGAACGTCTTGATAGACAAACCTAATAACTGATTTGACACGACCCGGGACACGAACTCGAGACCACATTATCAACAGTCGCGCTCACGAACACTCGACCAGCGAGCCAGGCAATGCATTATAAGTTATAACATATTGTTCTGTAAATGTTCCTGTTTCTCAAGGACGGACGTAGAGAAGGATTAGTGCGCATCGCCAAATTTTAAGTTCTTCTTTCGTGAAAGAATTTTTAACGAAAACAAAACTGTTAAAGGTAATGCTATATTTTAATTACTTTTAAACACTGAAAAAATATATCAATTACAATAATATAGCACTTTTTAAGCTTTACCTGACTTAGCGCTCTTAGGTGGAAACTAGTTGGATTTGATAAATTTGTTTCACATGTAAAAAAATATTTCGTACGGAAATAGCCGCGTCGTTTCTCAGCACATCTAATGACCGGTGTACATTATCTTAATGGTTTGGGATGTTCATTAGAAGCACTCGAATGCGAATGCTCGAAACATAAATAAAAAGCTATTCTATTTGGTTTTAGTAGAAGAGCAACCGTTGGACGTAGAATCATAAAAAGGGGATTAGTACTAATCACTTACAACTATCGCTTACACGTTTCTCATAATTTACTCTTCTAAATCACTCTGCTGAAGACAAAGATGATGTAAATCGACCATAAGCGATACACACAGACAACTAAGTGATTCTCAGACTAGATTTCCGGTGTTATATAGGAATTTAAAAAGAAAAGAATAATCATCACAGTTAAAAAGTGAAGTTGCTTAATGTATATTTCCTTGCCGTAAAAAACTCTCTCATAAACGTTATTCTACTCTTTCCGATTCACACTCTAGATTTAAAGTGTAAATACTACCGTTTGTGTAACAGCCTATCAAAAGTACAATGCTGTACTTTGGCCTCCTCCATAGATTGCCTCATAGATCGATATTTGCCATTGTTACCACGTTTGGCAGGCGGGTTTTAGTTTTCATTAAACAGACGCTGATTCGTGGTAGTGAAAATTCATACACCGCCACTACAACCTCCTTTCATTTCTGAGAGGATTTTTAGGTCAAGTAATTGTCCGCCGCGCTGCCGTCATGCGTTGGTTAATTGGTTGGTTGGCGAACTTTATATGTCTACGAAATATTTTTTTTCTTACTTCTCATACATGTAGGTATCCTCGCCGATGTTTTCTATCACCGCCGAGCACGTGGTAAATCAGCACTTAAAAATGCAGTTAACAATTTCACATTTGGGCAAATCAATATTGTTTTGATGGTAACGCCAAAAGCTGCTGCTAATTCAGCCGTGGATTGAGTATCATCATCTTCCACAATCGCCTTTAATTCGTCATTGTCATTGTCACACAGTTTACGGATGACCACGGGGTTCATTTCTCAGATCAAAATTTCCAGAACGGAAGCAGGCAAACTAATAACAGGTGGTGCATTTCGTTTGTATTATTCACTCCGTAAACGTCGTTGATGTTGTCCGCTTGTGCAGCGTTGCTATCACGATGGTACTCATATTCCATAATTAATCAAATTTTTAACGTTTCCATGATGACGAAAAAGATTCAAATGCGATAAAATCATAACGCTTATCAATAAACAAATTACTAATTTTGAAAAAAGAATTCCAGGTTTTCAAAATAAAATTAATTAGAAATTAAAACTCTTAGCCAAACCAAAATTATTAAGTGGCGAAGCTTGCGAAGTCACTTATTGATTTCACGATGTCTGTCCGTCTGTCCGTCTGTCCGTCTGTCCGTCTGTCCGTCCGTCTGTCCGTCTGTCCCACGATTATCTCGAGAACGGTTTCGAATTTTCAAATTCTGTTTTCAGCAATCGATTACTGATCACCCAGGCATCTGAACCTCCTATTTTGAAATTTTTTTTCCGTTAGAAACTGCTACAAATCTGATTGCTTCGCCTCTTTGCTATGCTGTTAGCTTGCTAGGTTTATTTCGATATGAAATGATCAGTACTGCAAAACGGCAATTTCATAGGTAAAAACTTATTATGTATATGCAACAACGTGGCTATGGGCTATATAGTAAGAAAAGTTTATACTTAAATTCCATATAATATGGCATATCGAAAATAAAAGAAATAGAGAAGAAAGAGAAGAAAGACGACAAAATCGTTCATATTTGTTGAAGGTATTCCTCGTGTAACTGCTTATCTATAATATTTTAATTGGCACTTCCCACACTATGTTGTGAGAAGTGATGAACTACTTATTTATTTTTGCGATATTTTTTAAATATATAATATTGTTATCGTCTCATGGGGATAAATTAATAATAAGTATTACTTGATATTAATTTAATTCTTCTAGTCTTAATTTTATCTTTCTATATCTTCTATCATATGAAATAATTTTAATTGACTATTAAATCATTTACAATAAGCATATAACGACTGCGACATGTTTTTATTTGCTTTGAACTAAAGAATATACATTACAATAATAAGAAACAAATTAATTCGGATCAAATGGAAAAGAGACAATATAGACTGCTATTGGATACTTATAGCTTTGGGGTAGTTGGAATAAAGAAACTAGGTCAAGTACACTTACCTTTCATTAAAATTCATGGATCTGTTGTTTGGCATTGTTCCCTTGAACGTTCTTTGAAATTCGAAACGAGGCATGTAAATATTGCTATAATATTATATCATCTCTACACACATTTCAATAAAATTTAATTTTCTGTCTGTAAAATGTTTAAATAACTGCCTTTTTAATAAAATGCAGTTATTTTAATATGCTTTGCAGTTATGCAATATGCATGCGGCAATATACGATATATATGCAGTTATTTGCATGGCATTAAGACAATATGAATAACCATTTTTAAAATGTTTGTTTCTCCGTCTTTCTCTGTGTGTCCATCTTCGGAATGGCTGAATCAGTCTTAATGAAACTTTAGAAACATATAGAGAGCAATGTCAATATTTGATCAATAACTGATAAAATAAATGGTCTTTGATGGATTATCTAAAGTCTAAAAGGCAAAGCCAGATGGGCTAGTTGTTCATTTATAAATAACCAAATGTATTTTCTTAATTTTGAACAAACTATGCTCAACAATTCATAGAAAGTTGACTGAGTGTGTGTGTGACTGTCGAGGAAATGTCTGTAGTAGGGCTCCGCAGATGGTAATAAATATTTTTAAATTTTAACAGTTACAGTGTTCGTATAATTTTAAACATAAGTACGACATTTGTGTAAGCTTTTTCTTGTTCTTTGTGTAAAATGCTACACAAAGAACAAGAAACAGCTTGTGGAAACACCTGTGGGCTAGAGCGTCTACTGCCCATCATGTAGGCTATGTTCTCATCTGTTACCCTTACTTTACCTGAGTAAAGAAAGTGTTTATTCTAAACAAAATAAATCATGAAAGGGATTTTTATTTATAGTAGATGATGTAATGGCCTACAGTAAACAACCTAAAATATTTGTCTAAAACTGAGCACTGGCGAGACAACGGCGATATGTAACTTCCATATCACACCTATGCCATAATTATTAGGAGAACTATGCTCGAAGTTGTTGACGGGTATATATACCTAGGATAATTTGTCCGACTAGGTAAATCCAATTTCGAACAAGAGGTCAATCGGTGGATTCAACTTGGCTGGGTGAACGTTCGGGAGATTACGACACCTCTCCTGGTCACGTATGCCTTAAACTTGAAAACAGGAGCATACAACTAGTGCGTGTTGTCAGTGATGACATATGGAGCTGAGACGTGGCCGTTCATCGCTGGCCGTATGAGGAAGCTCAAGACCAATCAGTGACCAATCAGTTTTAACAGTGGTAGAGCCACGCGGCAGGTTTTGCTGTCGCACGGATGGGCCGGCTCGAACCGGGGTGGTACCACGACCTCACAGAAAACCAGTGTGTAGTAGAGGTTTACCTCTGCGTTTCGCTTGGTGAGTGCAAGTGGCCGGAGGCCCTTTTTACTGGCAACGAGGCATTCCATCTTAGTCCTCACGGGTGACAACGCATCTACATTTTGATTCTTTATCGAGGATAGATGTAGATGTCTATGGGCCGCAGTAACTACTTACCATCAGGTGGACTGTGTGCTCGTTTGTAACCCTTATCCTATAAAAAAAAAAGTGAGCTATGGAGAAAGCTCTACTTGGAGTTTCTCTGCGTGAGCGGCTTCGAAATGGGATCTTGAAGACCCGACGTATTTTGTAAAGATTCCTCGGTCGCTGTAGCCTGAATTTATTTAAACCCCGAGGCACTCCTGTATTGGAAGAGCAGTGACATCGCTACCGTCCCAAGATCTTCTTATAAAATCCATTAACAGAATGTTACAGCGGATAGAATCGTTGTGACAGATTTTTGGAATCATTAGGAAGTAGTAAGCACGTCGCTGAGTTGCAACAGATAAGATATTTAATGTTATTAAAGGAATGCCAACGCACTGGAAGCTGAAAAGGATGGTTTCTTTGTTCCCACGAAAGAATGATGTAGGAAGAGTTTGTTTTAGCTTTGAATTTAAAGTGAAAACAATATTATAAATATATTTTAACTGAAATTAAAACTTATTCATTAGGAAAAATATTTATTGGTTAATTACGAGTACTCTTAGTCACAGTCGAGGTAGAAGTGCCTAAATTACAGATTGTCTGACTTGTAATAATAATAATAAAGCAATAATAATTCATTGACACAAATAAAAAGAAAAATTACACAAATCACAATTTTACAATTTGATTACCTTTGGTACAGAATACAAAATGTGCAAACAGTAATCTCTGTGCTAGGAAAACCTGTGTTACAGGAGTCAATGCTCTTCTTTTTGCTTGCCTATATTAGCCTTACCGTGTATAATAATTGTGTGCGTGCTCTTATGTTGTGCGTGCGTGCTCTCATGTTGGGTGTGCGTGCTTTCATGTTGTGTGTGCGTGCTCTCATGTTGTGTGTGCGTTCTCTCATATTGTGTGTGCGTGCTCTGCTCTCATGTTGTGTGTGCGTGCTCTCATGTTGTGTGTGCGTGCTCTCATGTTGTTTGTGCGTGCTCTCATGTTGTGTGTGCGAACTCTCATGTTGTGTGTGCGTGCGTGCGTGCGCGCGCGCGCGTTTGTGTGTGTGTGTGTGTGTGTGTGTGTGTTTGTATGTGTGTGTGTCAAACAAATTAAACTTTCCATGTGTTCAGTATGTTTGTAGTTTAATTTAATCATGAAGTCCTCCACATATTTCTTTAATTTATAAGTATAAAATTTTCATAGTCGTTGAATATCACCTAGTTCATTATACATCCGAGAGGACAAAGAGTAATACAGGTGCTTGGTTAACTCTGTAAGAGTCCGTACCATGTCTCTCTCCTTCGCTGAGACGTTGGCAAAGACGGTATAACATTCCTATGATTTCAGAGAACTATAGATTTGTAGTATAATTGTCTCAGTTCGTACCCTACAGTATGGATACAAAGCTAGTGAGCCATATTTAAAACGGAGAATATATAGCCTTTTTAGAATGGCTCTATGAGCCCTTTCCAGTCTCGACATATGAGTTTTCGCTGCACACCCCCACACTGACATATAATATGTTATGATAGATTGGCAAAGAGATTTTTGTACATATAAGAGGAGGTCACTGTCTGCAATTTCTCTTTAATTCTTAAAAATATAAATCAGCTTTCTTATTCTACTCGAGACATTTTAAATACGAGGGTTCCAAGTAACTTTCTCGTCAATCCTCACTTCAAGATATTGCACGTGTTTAACCGTTTCTAGCTCTTTACAATCACATTGGCTGTCAGGAAGTAAGGGTATTGAATTCCATGGGAAAGTGTACATGTTAAATTTATAACTGCTAATAGGATTTGTGGCCTCTCTTATCCTAAAGCATAGATATTTCGTCTTTTCTATGTTCAACGATAGCAAATTATTTTCCACAGCTTTCCTAATCTCACACAGTCCTATTTCTATAAGAGTTTGCATACCATCCCAAGTCTGATGATGAAATAATAGGACAGTGTCATTTGAGTACACTAAAAAATCAGCGTCTTCTAATAATAATAATTGTATGTTACAGAGATCGCTAAGGTACACCAGGAAAAGAGTTGGTCCAAGAGTGCTTCCTTGTAGAACTCCGTAATTACAGTTTGTTTCGTCACTGATCGAATTCGATTACTTAACTAATATTTAAACTAATCATAGGGATTTTCATGTATTCCCATTCGGTCAATTCGCTTCAGTAGTATCCTCAGTGACACGGTATTAAAAGCCTTTCGTAAGTTCAAAAAGACCCCAATACAGTAAAGAATAGAATACAATAGAATGATTTTTATTCAATATTGATTATTACATAATACTTATTGAAAGTGGTTTTTTATTTACCACTGGTTCGGAAAACACCTCTGCCCTGGGAATAACCAGCAAGAAACCCAGCGGGACTTTTTTTAAAGATAATTTCACTTAAAAATAATTTTGTTTATACAATTTAAAGTATTTTTTCATAGAACCAGCATGGTGGCGATCACCTTATTCCCAGGGGTTATTTTCATTCATGTATTCCTTGATATTATTATTACCCTTTTTGTACAATTTTTCTTTAATAAAACTTTTAAACTTGTTTATTGACAAACTGAACATGTTCTGGAATTTTGTTGTAAAAGCGTATACATTGTCCTATAAATGAATTACTAATTCTGTGGAGTCTAGTAACTGGCATTACAAGCTTATGTTTGTTTCTAGCGTTTAAGGTATGAACATCCTTATTCTTATTAAAGCTATTTATGCTTTTATGTACATACATTACATTTTCATAAATATATTGCGATGCCAAAATTAATATGTTTATTTCTTTAAATTTTCTCTGAGCGACTCTTTACATTTTAGGTTATAAATCGGCCGTACGGCTCTCTTTTGCAAAACAAATATAGCTTCAATATCAGTCGCATTACCCCATAGCGAAATTCCATAAGACATTACGCTATGAAAGTAAAAAAAATAAAATACACTAATCTAGCTGTCTCAACATCTGTGAGACTTCTAATCTTTCTTAAAACATATGCTGCAGAAGTCTGCTTACTAATTTAGATAATATATGGGGGCCCTATTGAAGTTTCGCGTCGATAGTAATACCACGAAAAACAGTGGTATCTGCAAGACTCAACTTCTCCACATTTAAGAGTGATTATTATTATCTTTAGTGTTAGTAGCCTTTAGTGTAGTTAGTTTTAAAACAACATCTTCTGGTGATTCTTGTGTGAATCACCAGATGCGTCTACGTCGATTTGATTTGTGTGAACTATGGACGCTAAAAATTTTTATGTCCACCTTTTATGGAACAATGAAACAATGGGTTGTATTTTAAAATTTTATGTAAAATATAATAATTATTATAACATGAGACTTTAAATGAATGAAATATAAATAGTATCTTTGTAAAGTTTCTTTCAACGTTTCTGCATCGGTCAGGAAACCTCATTTCGAAAAGACTTTAAAAGAAGTTGATTTAAATATGTAATGTTACTAGACAAACAAAGCTTTAGTTACTTTAGTCAAAGTGATAAATATATTTTATTTCATTTTGAATAAATATATATCTAAATATCTAAAGACTTTTACGTTATCTTATTATTAAACATTAGAAAACAAGATACAAGTGAATAATTTACAAGTAGTGATAACTAATGTTGCGTAATGTTTTTAGTCTGTAGTCATTAAGTCAGTAGATTCATAATCAGTTAAGAAATGTTACTGATTATAATAACGTCAAACATCACGTGTTCACACAATACGCTTTAATTAATGTAAAAAAGGAACTGATTAAATGAAACTGATAATACAATGGTATTTGGTATTTGTGGAGTTTAGATAGTCTAATTGCATCAACATATTTTTAAATTCTTAAATTCAATTCGAAATGAAGTTAGAAGCAAATAAATCTTAAGCAGTTGAAGATATATTTGCAATTAGAAAATTTAAAAACACCTTTTTACCGTTTGGGTAAGAAGGTGCCTGTTACTACTCAAGATTTCATGTTACTTTAAGTTTATTCTACATAGATCGAACTTTGTATTAATAATTATAAGATGAAGGTAGCCTGGGTTAATCATGGCATCAGGACATTGAACACCACATCCCGTAAGCCTGGAACTACATATACAAAATAAGTAAATTAATCGATAATTATCCTATACTTTAAGTAAGAATTGCCTGTAGATTTGATATATGTATATAATATGTTTGTATGATATGACATATTAATTTTCTGTAAAAAACGTTTTAGTACCTTCTATAACACTCATCATTATGTTGTAAAATTTGTTGAAATAAAAAAATCAGACCAAAGACATGGAAAATAAATAGTTATGACCGTTTTTGTGTGAAATGGCAAACCAAAAAACTTTTGTGTAAAACTTTATTTTATATCTCCCATAGTTTATTTATATATATAATATATTCCATTTATTTTATCACTTTTTGATTACACAAAAATATCATGAATATTTTTGGATAAGCTTCGGGTTCCGCGCCTACGTCAAAGTGAACGAGTGAAGCCGGCCACATTCGAGCATGTGCCTGCTGCACTGCTATATTATGACAGAGGTATCACAGGCAAGATTGGCTACATCTTGAAGCGAGCTTTTATTAGAAAAATCATACCGCCGAAGAAGATTAGTCAGTTCTTACCATCCGTCAAGTATAATCCCTCTACAAGATGCAAGAGTCTACAAGCTGATGTATGTGAATGTAGTCTCTCTTATATAGAGCAAATAAAAAGATCTATAAAAACGCAAATATACATATAAATATATATATATATATATATATATATATATATATATCCGATTTGATAGAACATAGTTCCTCAAACAATATCGATTTCTAACAAGGATGATACGTGAGGCTATTAAAATTAGTAATAACTAAAAAGCTGAAGGTACTTCGAGTTAACTTTGACATCGGTATGTCAATCACCTCAGCCTCATGGGTGGAGTAAAGCAGCCGAAACGTCGAGAATTAAAAATAAGTAGAACCAAATGCAATGAAATCCGTAAATGTAGTTTTATTCAATTTGTAGTATTCACGAAAATATAAGAAATCATTATAGGTACTTCAGTTTTATTTATATGTAACGTATAGATTATAATACAATAGTATCAAGATAGTACGAGTGGATGTCATAGTGTAATTGATGTAGTATGTTTATACGTGGAGGCTCTACCACGCTGCAGAACCGAAGCACCTTTTTACTAGATACGAGGCATTAAATAAACAAGTACATATTATATAATATGATGTAATTTGTATGTATAATTAAATTCACAACAATTAATTAAATTAATTCACACAAAGGGACACAGGCAGGAGATGGGCAGCAGCATCTTCCTGATAATAGCCAAAATTTCAATAAAAAACTGCGGTTGCCAACCCGCTCGCCAAGCGTGGCAACTATGGCAAATACCCCCCTATGATAAGAGTAACAAAGAAACGGCCCCCAGTCCCCGGCGGCCCCGCTATTCCTGGCTACGGTGGCGACCATGGTAACGGCGGGGCAGGGGGTGCTAAGAATCTCCGGTGGAGGTTCGGTTGCCACCTTAGACGACTCGACCTGGCAACGTACAACGCACGCACCCTGAGGACTGACGAGAAGATCGTGGAGCTGGAAGAAGAGATAGACAAGTTGCGCTGGCATATTATAGGATTATCCGAAGTCCGAAGAGAGGGGGAGGACACGGTAATCCTCTAATCCGGCAACTTGCTCTATCACCGGGAGGGCGACCATCTGTCCCAAGGAGGTGTCGGATTTATCGTCCACAAGTCTCTCGTTAACAACGTTGTAAAGATCGGGAGTGTGTCGACGAGGGTTGCGTACCTTATACTCAGAATCACCAAACGGTATTCGCTGAAGGTTTTACAGGTTTACGCACCAACCTCGGCACACCCCGATGAGGAGGTGGAGGAAATGTATGAGGATATCTCTAGAGCCATGCATTCCTCCAAAACCCAATATACGGTGTTAATGGGAGACTTCAATGCAAAACTAGGCACAAGAGAGAACGGTGAGCTGAAAGTAGGGACATTTGGAATAGGGCAACGGAACCCGAGGGGCCAGCAGCTGGCCGACTTCATGGAGAAAGAGGGACTCTTTATGATGAACTCTTTCTTCCAGAAGCGGCCCTACAGGAAGTGGACCTGGTCGAGCCCCGACGGTTCGACAAAAAATGAGATTGACTTCATTATGACGACCAGACGACAACTGTTCAGTGATGTCTCCGTGATCGCGAGGGTGAAAACTGGTAGCGATCACCGAATGGTTAGAGGCACACTCAACCTAAACGTAAAGTTGGAGAGGTCTTGTCTAATGAAGTCAACGCTCCGTCCCCCTCGTGCTCTATTCCGAAGTCCCGAAACCTTTCAGCTCGAGTTACAAAACCGTTTTCAGTGCCTAGAAGACTGCAATGAAGTGGACGATATGAATGACAAGCTCGTGGAAACTGTCCATGCGGTCGGAGCTAAGTTCTGCAAGACCCGCCGCAGAAGAACACAAAAACTCTCCGATCACACTCTTAATCTCATGGCTGTTAGACGGGAGATGAAGCTACATTCTTCAACAGACTTGACAGCATACAGGCAACTGAACAGACAGATCTCCAAATACATGCGGCGGGACTTAAGCAACTTCAATACAGCTCGTATTGAAGAAGCGATCGAGCGGAACCAAGGCTCCAAAGTCTTTGCCAGAGATCTGTCTGCCAGAAAGAGCCAACTGTCAAAGCTGAAGACAGAGTGTGGCAGCATCGTTTCCGGGACACCTGAGATTTTGAGTGAGATTGAGAGGTTCTATGGGCAGCTGTACACGTCATCGTTGGAGCCACATGCAAGTGTGAGTAACGATCCAAGAGCTAGTCTCATCCGACACTATTCCGAAGATATCCCGGACGTCAGTCTGAGCGAGATTAGAATGGCTCTCCAGCTCCTTAAAAACGGTAAGGCCCCAGGCGAGGATGGAATTACAGCGGAGCTTCTGAAAGCGGGTGGAAGACCGGTACTTGAAGTCCTTCAGAAGCTCTTTAATTCCGTCCTCCATGGAGGCATTACACAGGAGGCGTGGAGCGGAAGTGCGGTGGTCTTGTTCTTCAAGAAGGGTGACAACGCTCTCTTGAAGAACTACAGACCGATTTCCCTTCTGAGCTGCGTCTACGTGCTGTTTTCGAGAGTCATTACGAATCGTCTCGCGCGCAGACATGACGACTTCCAGCCTCCCGAACAAGCCGGTTTCCGAAAGGGCTTTAACACCATAGACCACATACATACCCTTCGGCAAATTGTACAGAAGTCCGAAGAGTACAATTTGCCACTATGTCTGGCGTATGTGGACTATGAGAAAGCCTTTGATTCCGTCGAAATTTGGGCGGTGCTGCAGTCCCTTCAGTGGTGCCAAGTTGACTGTCGGTATATCGAAGTGCTGAAGTGTTTGTACAGTAGAGCTACGATGGCTATCCGAGTACAGAACCAGAGTACGAAACCTATCCAACTGCAGAGAGGTGTAAGACAGGGTGACGTCATATCCCCGAAACTCTTCACCGCTGCATTGGAAGACATTTTCAAGCTTCTGGACTGGAAAGGATACGGTATCAAAATCAATGGCGAGTACATCACTCACCTTCGATTTGCCGACGATATAGTCCTTATGGCAGAATCGCTGGAGGACCTAAGCACTATGCTCAATGACCTCAATAGTGTTTCCCAACGGATAGGTCTTAAGATGAACATGGACAAAACAATGATCATGTTTAATGTCCATGTCACACCTATGCCGGTAGTTGTTGGGAACACTAAGCTCGAAGGAGAAAGCCGATCTGTTGAGCTCTCTTTTTGCGTCCAACTCGACTCTAGATGACGGGGGGAACACACCGCCGACCATCCCGCGATGTGAGTGCTCCATGCCGGATGTGCGATTTACACAGCGCTCGGTCCGCAAAGCACTCTTCTCCCTGGACGTCAACAAGTCGAGTGGGCCCGATGGAGTCCCTCCCATTCTGCTGAAGACGTGTGCTCCGGAGTTGGCACCGGTTTTAACGCGTCTTTTCCGGTACTCCTACTCCCAAGGCGTAGTCCCGAACTCATGGAAGACAGCTTTGGTGCACCCGATCCCTAAAAAAGGCGACCGCTCAGACCCGTCCAACTACAGGCCTATCGCCATCACCTCCTTGTTCTCCAAAATAATGGAAGCCATTATAAACTGCCAGCTTATGAGGTACCTTGAGGATCACCAGCTGATTAGTGACCGCCAGTACGGTTTTCGTCGGGGTCGATCAGCTGGTGATCTTCTAGTCTACTTAACTCATAGATGGGCGGAGGCAGTAGAGTCCAAGGGGGAGGCATTAGCCGTTAGTTTGGACGTAGCGAAGGCCTTTGATCGGGTCTGGCACAAAGCGCTTCTTTCGAAGCTTCCTTCCTATGGGCTTCCCGAGAAATTGTGCAAATGGATCACCAGTTTCCTTGCTGATCGGAGCATCAAGGTCGTAGTAGACGGTGAATGCTCTGATTTCAAGCCTATCAACGCTGGTGTTCCACAAGGCTGCGTGCTATCACCAACGCTGTTTCTCCTGCATATCAATGATATGTTGCTAACTGGCAGCATTCATTGCTATGCGGACGACAGCACTGGTGATGCCTTATATACCGGCCGTGCCAATATTTCTCGGGAAAACGTCGCCGAGTACCGGGACAAACTTGTGTCTGAAGTCGAGTCTTTGCTTAACAAAGTCTCAGATTGGGGGCGACTAAATCTAGTCCAGTTCAATCCTCAGAAGACACAAGTTTGCGCGTTTACCGCTAAAAAGAACCCCTTTGTCGTATCTCCTCAGTTTCAAGGCACTCCCCTTACTGCCTCAGCCAGTATCGGAATCCTTGGCGTCGACATATCGAATAGTGTGCAGTTTCGTGGTCACTTGGAAGGGAAGGCCAAATTGGCCTCTAAAAAGCTTGGCGTGCTCAGCAGAGCGAGACAGTATTTCATGCCGGCACATCGCTTGCAACTTTACAAAGCGCAAGTTCGGCCCCACATGGAATACTGTTCTCATCTCTGGGCCGGGGCACCCCAGTGCCAGCTCCTTCCACTTGACCGCATCCAGCGCAGAGCGGTTCGAATCGTCGACGACCGAGTTCTTTCTGATCGGCTCGATACACTGGCACTGCGTAGAGATGTTGCATCTCTTTGCGTATTTTATCGCATTTATCACGGGGAGTGCTCTGAGGAATTGTTCGGACTAATTCCAGCCGCTCAATTTCACCATCGCACATCGCGACAAAACTCGCGTTACCATCCATACCATCTGGATGATTGGCGGTCCACGACTGTGCGATTTAGAAGAAGTTTTCTCCCTCGCACGACTTCCTTGTGGAATCAATTACCACCAGCGAATTTTCCGGACCGATACGACTTAGGAACCTTCAAGAAAAGAGCTTACACCTTTCTAAAAGGTCGGCAACGCATCTGCAATTCCCCTGGTGTTGCGGTTGTTCATGGGCGGCGGTAGTCACTTACCATCAGGTGAGCCGCATGCTCGTTTGCCCCCTATTCTATAAAAAAAAAAAGTTGTTGACGAGTATGTTTACCTGGGACACATAGTCCGATTAGGTAAGTCCAACTTCGACCGAGAGGTCAATCGACGGATTCAACTCGGTTGGGCAGCGTTCGGGAAATTACGGCACATCTTCTCGTCAGGTTTACCTCAAAACTTGAAAACGAGACTGTACACCCAGTGCGTGTTGCCAGTGATGACATACGGAACTGAGACGTGGTCCTTCACTGCTGGCCGGATGAGGAAGCTCAAGGTCGCTCAGCGAGCTATGGAGAGGGCTATGCTCGGAATTTCTCTGCGTGATAGACTCAGAAATGAGGATATCCGCAGTAGAACCAGAGTGACCGACATGGCCCAACGGATTAGTAAGCTGAAGTGGCAATGGGCCGGCCATATAGCTCGAAGAACCGACAACCGATGGGGAAGAAAGGTTCTCGAGTGGCAGCCTCGTACCGGCAGGCGAAGTGTAGGGCGTCCCCCCACTAGATGGAGTGACGACCTGGTAAGATATGCAGGAAGTCGATGGATGCAGGTGACTCAGGACCGTGCTTTGTGGCATTCTTTGGGGGAGGCCTATGTTCAGCAGTGGACTTGTGAAGGGCTGTAATGATGATGATGATGATTAAATTCAGGTAAGAAAAAGGAAATGTTGCGGTTTCTAAACTAGGGAATAAACCTCGTTTATACTTAGAAAAATATGCAAAGATTTACTTTTTATCGATAATTTTATTTTGCAACAATTACAATAGAAACACACATTTTACATTATGTATTTAGCATGCATAAATTGTCCAGAAAAATAATACATACACAAAATATCGTAATATTAAGTTGCGTGTAATGACGATATTTACGTTTAGGTATCAAGGACGCAAATAATTTATCTGACAGCCAGCATAATACTTGTTGACGGGTGATACATATTATTTATTTATTTAAATGTTGGATAATGAATATCACTTTGTATGATATCAATTTCTGCCATTAATTATGTAAGCGCCTGCCTGATGCATGCCTCCGTTAAAAACTTTCCAATTTAACTTGTTAATGAATACAATACACATAAAACAACTAATTTATATATTTAAAAAAAAAGTCTAGTCTAGTCTAGATACATAGGTAATTTTTTTCGGAAGTTATCGTGACCACATACAAAATCAACATTCGGACGTCCACGTAAATTTTTTTCAAACTAGTTTTTTATCAAACTAGCAATATAAAATGATTTTTTTATAAAACATAAGAAGGATTAATTAGTGTTTTCTTGATACGCGGCTACTCATATTATCGTATAAGTGCAATATGGTTATGATAGAGGCATTTTAAGAACACAAAATTGCTTGACCTTGAGTGTCAAGAGTCTGTACACTGTCTAATAATGCATCGCCATGAGAGGTGTGCAATTGTCTTAAAATATAAAGATCATGTTGTGCACACTCATTATTTGTAATGTAAGTATGTTTTCTAGTTCGGGTGTATAAATTATTTTTTGAATAAATATATATTGATATCAGAATAAGAATGCTTAAAGAGCGGAAATGTAATATGGTACGTAAATAAATAAGCGATTGCCACCTACACTCTATATACTACTATTATTAACTCAGTGAAACCAAGATGACAAAATTAAACAGTTCCTAATTATTAAACATAATATTCGCTAAGTACTATTTCTTACGAGTATATCTAAACATTAATAATTTTTTAAGTCTATTTACAATTATTTTAATGAATTTAATAAAGGAGTTCAGGGTTGATTCCTTCTTAACGAGTTGAATTTTAAAGGGAGACACCGGAAATGCTACAGATTAACTCATGATCATTTATCGCGGAACTAAACGCGGAACATTCTTGGAGTAGATGCTTGATTCTGATAGTTGGCGTAGCTAATTAATCACAAGGGTATGTGTCATTCGCAGTGATTTTAAATCTGAACAAATAACTTTTATGATATCTGTGGCCGGTGAGAACCTGAGTCAAGTGGAAACTAATATAGCCGCTATAAGTTTTCGTATGAGATCCAGCGACGGTAGTAAATCTCTGTTATGTTTACCTTCTTCAGAACTCTCATACCTGGTTTGCCAAAGAGGGAGCGTGTCAATTTTGATTCTATGTTTTATGTAAGAAGTGGATTTCACGAAGTAGTCAGGTGCTTTGTGTGTTTGGATTCTGCTTTAGCCGCTGTGTCTACCGCCTCATTTCCGGATATGCCAGCATGGATCTTGACTCAGGTAAAGTCGATGTTGCCAAAACATTTGTGTCGGTGAATAGTGTGGTGTATCTTGTTGACAACTGGGTGTGCCTTGGATCCGCTTTTGTATGGAATCTAGAGCTGAAAAGGAGTCCGTGTAAATTAATGTATGCATGCTGCCTATTGACGAACCTTCAGCATTATTTGTTATATGTGATTATTTGTTTAGGTGGGTATGTCGTGTGGAACGGCAACATACAAAAGTACCAACTGCTCCGTTTTATAATTTGCTACTTTACGCTGTTATTTTGTGCGAGCGTGGTTCTGCCACGCTCGATTAACCAATTTGCGCTGCACTTCCATTACTGTCTAATCTTTGCATGATTTAAACAAGTTTAAGTTGGGTTTATGCGGTATCATTTTTATACTTATTACACGCTTGAGGGTCTCTACAATTCTACCTGGTGGTAAGTGGTGAAAGCGATTACAAAGCACAGATTTAAAAAACTTTCATATCTCCGATAGCTAAAGTTTCTTCCTATAAATTAAAACTAACTTACTCAAATGACAATTTTTGTTTAGAAAAAAATTTGTATGAAAATTGACGATTTTTCCCCTGCAAAAGATACTGTCTCCAACAGCGAATTTAATTTTTATATCCAATGAGTTATACTCGACAAGTAAATCAACTAGTTTCTATCGTAGTACGGGCTACTGAAGTACGTAGTCGGTGAACACTTGGCGTAATACAATAGTAAACACGTGCAGGATTATTATATATCTATAACGCAGCTTGCGCTTCTCATAATTTGGAATAAGGGTTTTACTGTCAGGTATCTTTGTACTTCGTAGAGAATTCAGGATGGAGAGGGGACTGAAAACCCATATAAGGCCCCGCTTCTTAGTCTATCTCTTGAATTGAACAATTAAAGAAAATGTTATTTGTAAACATAATATACTTGTTATATACAAATTTACGTAATTTTCTTGTAATAAAAGAATATTGCGAATCAAATCGCATTTGGCTTGCTTATCATTCGGTGTAAGATAATTTATTAAAACGCTCGTGACGCCGATCGGATTTATCTCCACTAACACTGTGATAAGATTATCAACATTAGCGACATTAGGTTAAGGTGCGGCTGGGGTGTTTCTTAAGCCACCCCAAAGTCGGGGGCATACATTATGTACCCTATTATATATATAGTAAAATACAGCCGATGTCGCTGATATTATTAATCTTGATATGTGCATTCGTGTTTTTGAAAAAGGTAACATTAAAATGGTAAACTGCAGAGATCATATCCTTTTCTTAGACACAAAAAGTAAGGTCTGTAATCGCAAATTAAGGCAAAAAGTACTGTCACGGAGTTTTTCCCAATGATATGGTTCTTAAGGATAACAAAGAAACATATAGTCCACCTAATGGTAAGTGAATGCTGCGGCCCATAGACATCTGCATCTATCATCGATTAGGAATCAAAATACAAATGCTTCGCCACCCCTGAGGACTAAGATGGAATGCTTCATTTTTAATAAGAAGGGTCTCCAGTTCACACTCATCACACCATACGAAACACAACATCATTGATCTACTGGTATTCAGTGCTCTTTCCCCGTTAAAACTAACCCATTCGTACTACAACCGTAATATAGCTGTAGAATGACTCTAGCATGTATGAAATGTAAGGTTAGAACTAATAAAAAAACTCCCAAAATAATGTCGCTCTGAATTGAAAAAATCTAAAATGTGCGCGGTAGTCATATTTGTGAGACTTGACAAGGTGAACAGATCGCTAGCGAACAATCAAGAAATCAAAAATCGATACGTATCAATCAAGAAACACCCTTTTTTATATCTTGAAATACTGATGTTCTGTAATTTGGAAAGGACAAAGAATCAGTAAAATAAGACTGAAGTTCGTGATGTGATTCCCAACTTTTATTAGCATACTAAAATTCTTAGTATCACATTATAGGACTGGAGGTTTTAATTTTCAGTCATTCATTTTCATCTCTTTTTTCTAATAAATCAATTTGTTAATGACTATAGACAGTGCGTTCATAGTAAATAAGTATTAATCTGTAACGGTTACTTTTTAATTCATTAATTATAGCCTATTAAAAGCCCACTTCTGATCATAGACCTCTCCCGTTGATTGCCTCACAAAACGAATCCCCCGATAATCTAAAACTGCCACGCTTGGCGAGTGAGTCGTCAACCGTAGTTTTTGTATCATTTTGAGTTGTTATTTAGAAGATGTTGCTGCCTATCATTGCCCTCTGTTGCCTCTTACGACACCCACGATATGATATGGGGAAGTGTGAAAATCGAATGCCTCTCGGACAGTTACAAGGCCAGTGCACTCCATCTAGCGAACCCATAGATTCCGCTAACGTTTTAGACGTAAAAGCAAGCGGTCGAGCACAAATTCGCACTACCACCAACGCACGACCCCTTAGATCCTTAGACTATCAATAAAGTCACAGAAATCATCAAAACTCTCAAAAAGAAATTAGCACTCAGCCCCGACGACATTAGAAACAAGGTGCTAAATCACTCTCTGTGCCTCTAGTTTGTTAATTAAAAGACTCTAGGGTATAGAATAAGATGTATGCGACCAGAAATTATGGAAAAAACACTTGAATTCGTGCATGAGAAGTTAAACACGCTCTATCTCCAACAACGAAATGAAGGCAGACAAAACAGGAAGGAATGTACTCAACCTACCGCGTTTAACATACCGTCACTATCTAGAACACATGGTAATAATACACTGAACTCTTTTAGAAATCATTAGTACCCTTTCAACGTTATTCTCTCCAGTTGCTCCTATCCAGGCTACCTGAAAAGAGGTGGATATTATAGGTTTCCTGAAACAGATTCAAACCACGCAACCTAACCTTCAGCTACAAACCTTTTAGTCTGCTCAACACAACATTGTGTCAAATTCCCGGGCGACTCGCCGCCAAGTGTACATCCTTTGCCCGGACGGTGATGATATAACTCATCTGTACACTCATATTCGTATAGGTGAAGATCGTAATGAAAAAGAACCGTTTGGAAATAATAGCCATCATCAGTATCATCATCATGATCATCAGCAGTCCCCCTTTTATTGCTCTAAGACCGTTGACACTGTAAGAGCCAACAGGGTAACTACAATAACATCACACAAATATGACCATTACAGTGAAGAGTAAATAATAAATTATTAATTTAATTCACTACAATAAAAGTGCTAGCTTAAAATTCATTTCCGTACATATAACGTGACAGCGAAGAAGAACACTTTAGACCGAGTTTAATTGTCTTTGTTCAGTTTGCTATGACGAAGCTTTTTGTGAAATTTAATTTCGAATACGAACAAAGCTATCCATTGACCCGCAAACGAGCCATGTAGCGGGTCAAACCTCTAACGCTTGCACAAAAGCAAATTTGAAATGATTCTGCTTGAAAGCGGTTATTTACATGCCATTGATAATACTTTTTCATATAGGTTTAAAGATTCCGTTATTATATATGATATTTTTTCATTATTATCAAATTTGCATGCTATTTTTAGTCAATTTTATTTTAAACATATACCATAAATGCGAGAATTGAATTTTGTAATGTATCTTTACAAAAGAAAGGGAGACAAAGACATACAGCTCGCCTAATGGTAAGTGCAAGATGCTGTAGTCTTTGGACAACTAAATAAATCCTCTATTAAGAATCATTATGCAGAAGCGTTGTCTCTCCTGAGCACTGAGATGGAATGCCTCGTTTCAAGTAAGTTGGGTCTTCTGTACTTTATACTTACCATACGATATTCGGTAGCATGATTCTGCTAATTTATGTTGTTATTTAGTACGACCGTAATTTTTTTTGGCAGCCCCGTTGTTTTAATGGTTGTAACCACGACCGCTGATCAGGAACTGCCAAATAGACGTTGTTTTGGACATACAAGTGTAATTTGTGAGGTTTAATTTATTAAATCATAACTTCGTTCGAGTGTCAATAAAACTTAAACACAAAATTAAAGTAAAATAACTACCAAAAATGACGTGAGAGAATGATGATATTCACGGTAGAACCACAGTAACTCAATAAGCTAAAGTGGCAATGGTATGGTCATAATAACGCCTCGACGGATTGACAATCGACGGGGAAGAAAAGTTCTAAAGGGACAGCCTCGTACCGGCACCTGTACCCCGGCCCACAACTTGGTGGAGTAACGACCTGGTAAGACATGCACGAAGTTAGTAGGTGCAGGTGAATGAGGACCGTTCTTTGTGGCATTACTAAGGGGAGGTCTGTGATAATGATAATGAATGATGAACCATCTACATGCTGGCAAAATAATTCTCATTTCTAAGAGGGTTTTAGGGCAGTAAGTGAGATTGATTCCCCGATGAGTGTTGGCGTATTAAACATACGCCAACAATGGACCTGGAAATATTCTCCACTTTTGGGGTATGCAGGTTTCAAAAATTACTGACAATATAATTAGTAGTACCCTTCTACAAAATTACTGTAGAAAGGGATCGAACCCGATTTGTTTGCGTTATAAAAAGACCGCTATCGATCAAAATAACCGACTAAGTGCGAGTCGGACTCGCGCGTGAAGGATTCCGTACCATCGTAAAACACTTTTCTAGTAGGGGAGCCCCCTTTTAATTGTTTTTTATTTTTTATTTGTTGTTAAAGCGGTAACAAATACACATTCTGTAAAAATTTCAACTGTCGACCTATTACGCATCATTAGATAGACAGCCAGACAGACAGCGCTAACAGACAGACGGACGAACAGCGGAGGCTTAGTAATAGGGTCCCATTGGTTACCCTTTTGATTACGGAAACCAAAAAACGATTACTTACTGTCCATCTTCTTTCTTCAGCAAGAAACAAGGCTCGGAATACTTAAATTTGAATCAGTTTTTGCAGTCCATACAAATAATAAAGTCCATATTAAAAATGGCCACTAAATATTATTTTTGTTTTTTTAAACAGCTCATTCATGAAAATAATTTTAATGGTATAGATACAGTTAATTCGTTAAAATCTACTATCACATAATTTATTATGCAGGAGAAAAACAAATCGTATTATAACGCCTTAATAAATATAACGCAAGTACATTAAAACTGAGCTTGTTGATAAATAATTTAGCAGGAGAAGAATTTAAAATAAACATTAAAATTGTTGTTTGTTTTACCAGTACTGTCTTATTAAATAACAGGTGTCCAAAAAGAGTATCGGGTATTTGTTAGCTCAATAAAACCAAAACTACTAGTATTCAAGTAATTTTTATTGTTAATTATTAGACTATAAAATGGAAAATTATTTTGAAAAGATAATGTTATCCAAATAGTGACTGGGCGGCGCTGTCATCGCGCCACAAGCAAAACACATCGAAGCCTAAATCACGCTAACAAAGTTCCGAAGTCTCTCCCTCTCGAAGTCAACTCGGAGAGTTGGCCGCTCCCCGGGCAGAACACCTTGCCCGGCGGTAGATCTCATCTTTTCCTTCCACCGGCTGCAGTGACCGTTACGCTGCTGGTACTCATCTAATCTGGAACAAAGATTGGTGATAATATGCTGACACGAATTTCTGACCTGATGTTTTGTTTCAATTACGTTAGGTTTGTTGGATTATTCTTATAAACATTACTCTTAAGGTATCCCAATACGAAATAGTCAAGCGGGCTAAGGTCGTGGCTTTTAGGAGGCCAGATTTTTTGTTTTGATTTGATGTAACCTCTACGTGAAATGACCTTATTAGAGAATAATTGGTTAACACCTGAATTTAATCACTGTTACGATAATACTCTCGTACGCAAAAAACGCGAAGCGTCCCCGGGTACAGCTTCATTGCGACGAAAACTTCACAAAATGACGGACTCCACGATCCCCTCCCCGCGCCCCTTCGCCGCTCCGAATCAACTTCAGCGCTAAAACAAACACCCGATACCCTTTTTGGACATCTAATATTTGGAGCCTCGTTATAATAGGTCGGGAAATAAGTTTCTTCGTTTTTTTATATACAAATTCAAATACTTTTTTTTTCAAAGTTTAATTACATTTAATTAGTTCGATAACTTGTTGCCATGTTGTAGGTAGTGACATTTTGGGATTTTTGATCAAAATAATGCAACAATAGTTTTGACAATCCTCTCTTGATGTTAACCTAACACTACCCAAATAATTCTGAAGAGACCGAAACAGGTGAACATCTGAGGGTGCAAGGTGAGGACTATATGGTGGATGCATTAACACTTCCCAACCAAGCTCTCTCAATTTTTGCTGAGTGGCCAAAGATGTTTGTGGTCTGGCGGTATCATGATGAAAGACCACAACTTTTCTGTTGATCAATTTCAAATTCAAAATTCAAATTCAAAATAATTTATTTGTGAAACATAAGTAAAGAAGTTACAAGCTTGGTGGAAAATGTATGATAAGTATCACTATGTTTCGCCTTAGAAGGCATACAAATATTTGGTTAACACTGGTTAACATGATCATGCATTACTGATATAAATATTTAATAACATTACAATTTCAATAATTATTAGTATGTTTAAGAAAAATTGCATAAATTATTGTTTTTATATATACCTAATTCTTACAATGATAATAAACATAATGATAAAAATAATAAATAAAAAATATAATAAATAAATCGGACTTTAATTGTAGGTGCTAAAAACTATTCATTTTGTCATCAAAATATTCGTTAATGGTAATATAATATGTAATATGCTTTTTCTATTAAAAAAAAACCTAAATTTCTTAAATTTGTCTATGTTATCTGTCTCTTTGATGTTTTTTGGGAGTTTATTAAAAATTTTAGGAGTCATACCCAGGAAACTTTTTGAATATAGCGCTGTTTTGTGAGATTTAATACGCAGTGTGTTTCTGTGACGTTTACTATTATTAGTTTCAAATAAGAGTATGCTAAAATGTTTCCTAACAAACATGGCTACTTCGAATATATATAAAGATGGCAGGGTTAGTATGTTAAGATCAATGAAATGCGATTTGCAACTATCGGTAGCCTGCAACCGGCACACTGCTCTTAAGCATTACTTTTGCGCTTTAAAGACTAATTCGCGTCCTGTGGAGTTTCCCCAAAATATTATACCAAGTCTCAATGTTAAAAAATACAATAAAAAAACTGCGGTTACCAACCCACTCGCCAAGCGTGGCAACTATGGCAATATACGCCCCATGATGAGAGTAACGAAGAAACGGCCCCCAGTCCCCGGTGGCCCCGCTATTCCTGGCTATAGTGGCGACCATGGTAACGGCGGGGCAGGGGGTGCTAAGAATCTCCGGTGGAGGTTCGGTTGCCACCTGCGACGACTCGACCTGGCAACATAGAACGCACGCACCCTGAGGACTGACGAGAAGATTGTGGAGCTGGAAGAAGAGATAGACAAGTTACGCTGGCATATTATAGGATTATCCGAAGTCCGAAGAGAGAGGGAGGACACGGTAATCCTCGAATCCGGCAACTTGCTCTATTACCGGGGGGGCGATCATCTGTCCCAAGGAGGTGTCGGATTTACCGTCCACAAGTCTCTCGTTAACAACGTTGTAAAGATTGAGAGTGTGTCGACGAGGGTTGCGTACCTTATACTCAGAATCACCAAACGGTATTCGCTGAAGGTCATACAGGTTTACGCGCCAACCTCGGCACACTCCGATAAGGAGGTGGAGGAAATGTATAAGGATATCTCTAGAGCCATGCATTGCTCCAAAACCCAATATACGGTGTTAATGGGCGACTTCAATGCAAAACTAGGCACAAGAGAGAACGGTTGAAAGTGGGCAAATTTGGAATAGGGCAACGGAACCCAAGGGGCCAGCAGCTGGCCGACTTTATGGAGAAAGAGGAACTCTTTATGATGAACTCTTTCTTCCAGAAGCGGCCCCACAGGAAGTGGACCTGGTCGAGCCCCGACGGTTCGACAAAAAAATGAGATTGACTTCATTATGACGACCAGACGACAACTGTTCAGTGATGTCTCAGTGATCGCGAGGGTGAAAATCGATCGAGGATGAAATCGGCAGCGATCACCGAATGGTTAGAGGCACACTGAACATAAATGTTAAGTTGGAGAGGTCTCGTCTGATGAAGTCAACGCTCCGTCCCCCTCGTGCTCTAAACCAAAGTCCCGAAAACTTTCAGCTCGAGTTACAAAACCGTTTTCAGTGCCTAGAAGACTGCAATGAAGTGGACGATATGAATGACAAGCTCGTGGAAACTGTCCAAGCGGTCGGAGCTAAGTCCTGCAAGACCCGCCGCAGAAGAACACAAAAACTCTCCGATCACACTCTTAATCTCATGGCTGTTAGACGGGAAATGAGGCTACATTCTTCAACGGATTTGACAGCATACAGGCATCTAAACAGACAGATCTCCAAATGCATGCGGCGGGACTTGCGCAACTTCAATGCAGCTCGTATTGAAGAAGCGATCGAGCGGAACCAAGGCTCCAAAGTCTTTGCCAGAGATCTGTCTGCCAGAAAGAGCCAACTGTCAAAGCTGAAGACCGAATGTGGCAGCATCGTTTCCGCGGCACCTGAGATTTTGAGTGCGATTGAGAGGTTCTATGGGCAGCTGTACACGTCATCGTTGGAGCCACACGCAAGTGTGAGTAACGATCCAAGAGCGAGTCTTATCCGACACTATTCCGAAGATATCCCGGACGTCAGTCTGAACGAGATTAGAATGGCTCTCCAGCATCTTAAAAACGGCCAGGCCCCAGGCGAGGATGGAATTACAGCGGAGCTTCTGAAAGCGGGTGGAAGACCGGTACTTGAAGTCCTTCAGAAGCTCTTTAATTCCGTCCTCCATGGTGGCATTACACCGGAGGCGTGGAGCAGAAGTGCGGTGGTCTTGTTCTTCAAGAAAGGTGACAACGCTCTCTTGACGAACTACAGACCGATTTCCCTTCTGAGCCGCGTCTACGTGCTTTTTTCGAGAGTCATAACGAATCGTCTTGCGCGCAGCCGACGACTTCCAGCCTCCCGAACAAGCCGGTTTCCGAAAAGGCTTTAGCACCATAGACCACATACATACCCTTCGGCAAATTGTACAGAAGTCCGAGGAGTACAATTTGCCACTATGTCTGGCGTATGTGGACTATGAGAATGCCTTAAGTTGACTGTCGGTATACCGAAGTGCTGAAGTGCTTGTACAGTAGGGCTACGATGGCTATCCGAGTACAGAACCAGAGTACGAAACCTATCCAATTGCAGAGAGGTGTAAGACAGGGTGATGTTATATCCCCGAAACTCTTCACCGCTGCATTGGAAGAAGTTTTCAAGCTTCTGGACTGGAAAGGATACGGTATTAACTTCAATGGCGAGTACATCACTCACCTTCGATTTGCTTTCGATATGGTCCTTATGGCAGAATCGCTGGAGGACCTAAGCACTATGCTGAATGACCTCAATAGTGTCTCCCAACGGATAGGTCTTAAGATGAACATGGACAAAACAAAGATTATGTTTAATGTCCTTGTCACACCTATGCCGGTAGTTGTTGAGAGCACTAAGCTCGAAGTTGTTGACGAGTATGTTTACCTGGGACAAATAGTCAGACTAGGTAAGTCCAACTTCGACCGAGAGGTAAATCGACGGATTCAACTCAGCTGGGCAGCGTTCGGGAAGCTACGACACATCTTCTCGTCAGACATACCTCAAAACCTTAAGACGAAATTGTACAACCAGTGCGTGTTGCCAGTGATGACTTACGGAACTGAGACGTGGTCCTTCACTGCTGGCCGTATGAGGAAGATCAAGGTCGCTCAGCGAGCTATGGAGAGGGCTATGCTCGGAGTTTCTCTGCGTGATAAACTTAGGAATAAGGATATCCGCAGTAGAACTAGAGTAACCGACATAGCCCAACGGATTAGTAAGCTGAAGTGGCAGTGGGCCGGCCATGTAGCTCGAAGAACCGACAACCGATGGGGAAGAAAGGTTCTCGAGTGGCAGCCTCGTACCGGTAGGCGAAGTGTAGGGCGTTCCCCCACGAGATGGAGTGACGACCTGGTAAGACATGCAGGAAGTCGATGGATGCAGGTGGCTCAGGACCGTGCTTTGTGGCATTCTTTGGGGGAGGCCTATGTTCAGCAGTGGAATTGTGAAAGGCTGTAATGATGATGCTAACAGTGGTAGAGCCACGCGGCAGCTTTTGCTGTCGCACGGATGGGCCGGCTCGAACCGGGGTGGTACCACGACCTCACAGAATACCAGCGTGAAGTAGAGGTTTACCTCTGCGTTTCGCTTGGTGAGTGCAGGTGGCCGGAGGCCCTTTTTACTGGAAATGAGGCATTCCATCTTAGTGCGAAAGAAAACTTACATAAACTATTGATTGGAAAAAGTACGCGAAACAGGTTTATTAAATTTTGTGAGGGTATAGTTCAGCAAGTTGTAAAAAATAACCAAAAATGATAAATTAAGTGATATATTTTTAAAGGAATTTGAAAAGGAGGCAATTTTCAATGTAATCGCCATTATTATCGAATATTATTAATTATTGTTATTGTTATTATTGATTATTTATTAATATAGTAATTGTAATTTTAGGACATAAAATTAAATTCAGAAATACAATCGGTGCTTCCTTGAGTTTATAATTTTATATACAGAGAGAATGCACTGAATCTAAATTCAAAAATTTATATACTATTTGCAAATTGTATGTGTATAAAATATAGAGGTGTTTATAAGTAAAGCCATATAATGTTATAAGCATTAGATTAAGAGTAGTAGGACTTCCCAACGAAAGCCCGGAGTCCTCTACACCCGGAGTCCTCTACAGCCTCTATAAAATTAAGGACAAAGTAAATAAAAACCAGAATTAAAGTCCATGTCAAGCTGACAATGTGTCTGACCTCCATGTTAGAGGGAAGCAGCAAAACATACAAAGAAAAAAAATCCCGCCATACACCCAGCATTACCTTATTGTGTATTAATCCGGGTTTCGCTAGAGTACAAACAGCACAAACAGTTGACGCCAGTGCTAGGTTGGCTTAATTTAGTTATTACCGTAGTATAATCTTACCGAATGTTATTGGTGGGCATGCAGCTGACGTTAAAACTATTTTTATATTGCAAAAAGAGCAGAGAGCGCTAGCTGTAATTTGTGCGCCCGTGATTCTTTAAAGAAATTTATCTTACCATTCACTTACCATTTTTATAAAAAAATGTATGTACGAAAACGTGAATCTTGTTGGCAGTAATTGGAAGTAAAGTCTTTAAAAATGAGTTGGGGGGGGGGGGGGTGAGCGAACTTTACGCCTAGTCTGTTTGAATAGCCTATCATGTAGAGGATGTCATGGGAGGCATGGTTGAATAGGGGCAAAAAGTTCTTATTACACTTCTAGGGGTCAAAATGGCCAAAACCAAAAAATTTAAAATTCTTATTTCGGCTCTAACTCCGCCTTCTTCGGAGATTCTTACAGTCTTTACTTCCCGTATCCCACTTGTTTAATAAGAAACAATGACAGACATCATCGTGAATTGCAAAATCGTGATAAAGTAGATAATCCAAAATTCAGAATAACAAAAGTAATTTTTTTTTTGGACCAATGTACAAGCATATATAACAAAATGCCTTGCATTAAGCCTCTCGGAAATAATGTAAAACTAAAATAAACGCTTAAAAAACTATTAGTACTCATAAGTCTACTATATTTTGAATGATTATTTTGAAGACAAGGAATAATAATCACCTTTTATATAAATTCTTGTATTTATTTATTTATTTATTTAGAAAACCAACAGCGTATATAGAAAATATTAACATTAATGTAATAAACTAAAAGTATGGCCAATAACAGGTTTCCCTTATATTGCTTGATGGTAGGTGTATTGTTGTTAGAAGAAAAGGAAAGAAGAACAATCTAATAGATAAATTATAAGCAAAATATAAGCAATTCAATGTAATGAAGGTGGTCATAAGTTTACAGATCAGGAGAGATAGTCAGGTAGAATGATATATTACATTACCTTTATATATAACATCATCATCATATCAGTATGATATTAATGCATACATATTATTTAATAGTACTATAAGAATATGTTGTATAATGGTTCCATTGACAATCACAAGTATCTCTATATGTGTAATTATTATTTATAGTATAAATTAACATCTTAGTGTATGGTAGACTTCGGTATGTCACGCTCGCTTAAAAGTTTTGTTTTGTTGTTTATTTTATTAAAGAACATGAACATTGATAACCTGTGGGTCTATTCCTTCTCAAATTTGATTAAGAATATGATATTACTGGCTTTTAAAAATTACAAAGAAAAAGAAGAAAGTTTTTTCACCGTTTCCTCTTCGGACAGAGGAACCTCATTTTGAAACGGAAGTAAATTATAAAACATGTTGATGATTGACAAACGAAATTTTAATTTCTTACGTCGAAAACTAAATAGTTTTTATTCCATTTCAAGGTGTTTTACATCTGTGCTTCGGAAAGCACGTAAAGTCTTTAGTGCTGCGCCTGATCTCTCTCCGGTTGTGCCGGGTTGCCGTCCCATCGAATTATGAGAGTGAGGGAATAGTGTGTGCACCTGAGCTTGCTCATACATTTACGCACTATATTTTGTCTTGCGCAGATGGCTATTCTCCATTCAGACTGGCCGACGTAGTCGAAATTCGGTCTGGAGGATATTGTTAATTATGCGTCCATGCCCTGTCTAAGTGATTCGTTTTTCTGCTGATGAATCGAATCCTAAAATTTTGACTAAAAGTTTTTACTTTAAACTAAAAAACCGTATTCAAAAACTGACGAATGTAGAATTTACAGTGCATATTTAAATTAAACAATTTCTAAGAGTATTTTATGAATTTCAGTAATACGTGCGAAAATTTAATCATTAATTTGCTTTTCCAGTTCGTTGAAATGTTTTCAATTAATGATCCAGTAATAGTAAGAATGAAAGTAGGTCACGTTTATGGATAATGCCCAGAGCAAAAGCAGTAGTTATGCAAATGCATAAAGTGAACTCATTTGTACAGTGTACTTCATTGCTATAACCCGCCTTTGTTGATTTCCCTTGCCAACCCTATGTTTGACTGTAATAAGATATGACGTACACAGTATAAAAAGTTTATTAATAACAAATTAGAACGTTTTTCTTATCTATTTGACGGCTCAGTAGCGCAGTAAGCGTGTACAGTGCTGCTGGTAACGAGTTAAATTCCAACTTAGAGGAAGTATTTATATACTTAAGTTTTAGTACAGCCAGACCTAGAACGATTATTTGTAAGTCGTTACAAATAATTGTCTTAGGTCTGGCTGTTTGTGCTTGCGCTAATGTATGTAAACAACTACACTGGTTAGGACGAGTAGATGCTTCTAGTATGTACACTTGTGGCACTGTAATATGAGGTGTTTCAATAGAAGGTTTATATATTGATGTAAGTATAAAAAATAAATAAAAAAGAGGTTGAGGTCTATTGATAAATATTTATTTATAAGTGTACAGTAAAGTAAATTCCTTCTTTTTCATACAATAAAGGTGAAATACTTTTGAAATGTGTTTCACAATATATATATAAGAGTGACAAACGAGCACACAGTTCACCTGATGGTAAGTGGTTGCTGCGGCCCATGGACATCTACATTTATCCTCAATTAAGAATAAAAATGTAGATACGTTCTCACCCGTGAGGACTAAGATGGAACGCCTCGTTTCCAGTAAAAAGTGTCTCCGGTTTTCTACACTCACCATACGGATATAGATACACACATTAGCATTAAGCTGCTGTTTTACGCTAGCTTCTGTGAAAGCGTGGTCCTACTCCGGTGGATTCGTGTTATAACCATTCGTTAAAATAATTTCATCTAAAAGCAAATGATTACGCTCACGGCACTCATTTAAACAAACTGCAAAATGTTAAGCCATCATGCCAAGCAATCGTATGATGGCTTGGCATGTAATCTTTTCGCGACAGATATTTTCTTTCAACAGCACTAGAAGAGTTGGATTATTGACATTCATTTTAATTTTGACATATCCCCATTACAAAAGTTCATAGGGCTTTAATCAGGTCTATGTGGGGGTGAATTCATGTCACCTCTCCGTTACGGCTCCCGGCGCAGTGACATAGCTATGAGTTGCATCGCTAAGGGCCGCGGGTTCGAGTCTTGCACGGAAAAAGTATTTGTTTGGCCTACAACTAATTTTTCCGGGTCTATCTATGTAAACTACCCCTACGATACATGAGAAAACCCCTAGTGTGGCGGTAACGTTTTTATAAAATAGAGATCAATTTCTTCTAGAGATCAATTTGTGAGGGAAAATTGGATTTGAAGAATGACGTGACTCCGTCTTGTTCAAACTAAGTTCTCTCATTTACCATCTCAACATTAAGTTTCGAATACTCTGTAACTTTGCGACATCTTTCTTATTAAAAAAAGTACGGGACGATTGTTCCTTGAGCTGACATCGCAGCCCATACGCTTTTGGTTTCTCGTGCTTTTTCACTTGTAGGTTGAGGTGGAAATGAGCCTCAACACGAAACAAGATTTTGTTAAATGTTGAAAAGCGCTCAGTTAATTCATTAAAAATTAAAGCTCTCCTGAGGCTGAAATTCTTGCGCCTATTGGATTTTGTAAGGGTGCAGTTCAAATTCTTAAAATCAATCAAGGTGTCAATCGCAATGTTAATATTGTTTGAAGATTTGACACAGGAAAAAGTTTTACATTGCAAAGCACTAGATGATTCGGAAGCAATGCTTTCCTGGGAGAATATTTGTTTCATAATATTATTTCTATTATATCTCTTGTTATCATAACACCGCATTAGTTGAGACCATGCTTCCTCGTAATTAGATTCTGTTGTAGCTAAATTTCTGAGTAACTTTTTAGTTTCACCAATGAGGCTCTTGTGTATTCAAAGATTCATATCTATATAAGTAAAGATACTTTATCCTACTAATATTGTAAATGTGAAAGTTTGTGAGGACGTATAGATGTTTGTTACTTTTTCACGCAAAACTACTAAACGGATTTTAATTAAATTTTACAGTAACATAGCTCATACATCAGAATAACACACAAGCTGTGAATAAAAATATGGTGTAAATTGGCCAAAATATAACGATAAATGTTAAGTAATTCTGCATAAACCTGTCATCTGCGAGCTATTTTGGCGTGAACACGCATCACGCAAAAACCTGTGAACCGATTTGGATGGGACTTTCACTGGCAGATAGTGATGTTATAAGGAGTAACTTAAGCTATTTTTATTTTAGAGTTCCGCGCAAAAAATTCCACACGGGCTAAGTTGCGGGCTAGTATTATATATTTTTCTCTTTCTTTGATTTCGCTTTGTACTAAATGTAAATGTCTTCAACCATCGTATACACATCACTCGTAAAATATGCTTTATCTTGCTCTACCTTTTCAAAAATTTTAAATTGTATTTCTGTAAAACTTTCCCACATCTTATTTAAATTTTCAAGCCTCGATTCAATAAATGATTGTGTCAATCTCTTTTCCAGCGTCTTTTTATAGTTCGAAAATGCTTAAGACAAATGCTCTAAAATATCTTCTCTTTTCAAAATCAAAGCCTCCATTTTTTTTATAAGATATGGGTGACAAACGAGTACACAGTCTACCTGATGGTAAGTGGTGGTTGTGGCCCATAGGCATCTGGCATCTACATCTATCCTCGATTACAAATCAAAATACAGATGTGTCGTCACCCTTGAGGACTAAGATGGAATGCCTCGTTTCCAGTAAAAAAGGTCTCCGCTTCTCTACACTCACCATACGAAACACAGCAGCATTAAGCTGCTATTTTACGCTGGTATTCTGTGAGAGGGTAGTCCTTCCCCGGTCGAGCCGACCCATTCCTGCTACAACAATACTACTAATATAGCTACATCATGGCTCTACCATGTAAATAATTTCCATTTTATATTTTAACAATAAAATCTTGATAATATTATCTCCAATGTCAACAACGTCAATAATATTTTTTCCAGAATTATTATTTTTTTTAGCTTCGTTTGATGTTCCCACTCTAAATTCATGGATCTGGTACGTAAACTATCTATGACTTAAGTCGATGAAGAATAAATTACTGTCTATATAAAAGAATGACACACTGACACTGACACTGCCCTATTTTTTACACAGTTTTTTTCACAGTTTACTGCTTTTATACGGTACACTGATTTTACATAACTTTCACTAGACTTTCTCTTCTATTCCCGGGTTTCGGCATCAAATATGTCGCTGTGTAACCAAACTCAACTTTATTTGAACATCTTAAACTATTTACAATACAGGGAATAGGCAAACCATATCGCGATCTCATACAATAGGAGCGCCATTTTGTTATTATTAAATAAATATATACATAGATAAAACTTACAGATAAAACGTAACATTTTAAACACGCAACAATGTTTAATTATGCCTCTCCTCTAAACAAAATCCTGTTTTGTCATAGCGTGTAACGCATCCGAAATATCCTTAATTGGGGAGGGAAATAATACAAATAATAAAGATAATATAGTTTTAAGTGGCGGTGTAAGAACATGCACTATCCCGTATCATTCCTTGGGTGTCATAAAAGGCGACA
The DNA here is from genome assembly GCA_033319125.1 of Parnassius glacialis. Lineage (NCBI taxonomy): Eukaryota > Metazoa > Arthropoda > Insecta > Lepidoptera > Papilionidae > Parnassius > Parnassius glacialis. The sequence goes on along the minus strand of JAVANC010000013.1, from coordinate 14,942,475 downwards.
GAGGAAAACTGAAACAGGAGATGAGCAGAAGAATCTTCCTGAAAACAACTAAAAATGATAAAAATACCACAATGAGGCAATTTATGGGCGTGGCCTATGTTCAATGGTAGACATTTATAGGCTGTAATGGTTGTAATAATACAAATATAACAAACGTAGTAGCTAAGGGATGCTAGTCCTAACTATAAAAATAAAATTAATAATTGTAATACCAAGTGCTGATTTTTTTTATAGGATAAGTGTGACATACGAGCATACAGCCCATCTGGTGGTAAGTGGTTGCTGCGGCCCATAGACATCTACATCTATCCTCTATTAAAAATCAAAATGCAGATGCGTTGTCACCCGTGAGGACTAAGATGGAATGCCTCATTTCCAGTAAAAAGGGTCTCCGGTTCTCTACACTCACCATACGAAACACAGAAGAATAAAGCTGCTATTTTACGTTGGTATTCTGTGAGAGCGTGGTCCTTCCCCGGTTGAGCCGACCCATTCGTGCTACAACTGTACTACTAATATAGCTGCAGCATGGATCTACCACGTAAAAATGATTTACCACGTGCTTGGCAATAAAGCAGCATAATATTGATAATAAAAACTAAAATGCACTCTTGTTTTACATTCTTCAAAAAAAGAAAATAGAATCAATCAAAATCTTGTGCGCATAATCGATACGAGTGATGTAATAATGCCTGACAGCCTTAAAAGCAGTGCCAGCGCAGCTCCACCAATATTACCCATTCATATTTTTTTTAAATAGCAACAAACACTTTTTTATTCAATATTGATTTTAAATAATACTTATAGAAAGTTACTATTTTGTTTAATTTGCCACTGGTTTGGAAAACAAACCTCTGTCCTGAGAAGAACCAGCAAGAAACCCAGCAAGACTTTTTTTTTAAATAACAGCTTACAATCATGTTTGTTACATAATTAACAACACAAGACAAATTAGAAATAGCTTGGTTGCGATCACTTCATTCCCAGGGGTTATTTACATCCACAAATTAGCTTCATAAAGTTTTTGAACTTTGAGCAGGTCTACTATTGTATTTTTGTTGTAAAAGCTATGAAAATAAAATGTATTTATATTTCGTCAAAAAGGACCTCACATATAAATTAGGATAATTTTCAATTACATAAAAAAGCATGATATATCGTAAATACCTACACGAATAATAAAAATGTAGACAATTTTGAATTGTAATATTTATATTGAAAAAGGAATATTTTATGTAGTTTATACGCTATTAATGTATTTATGAACCTAAAATATGTATGTAAAAGTAAAACGTTATTGAGCATGTTTTATTTAAATATTTATATTCAATAATTATATTTATATATATAATTGTATTTGCCATAGTTGCCACGCTTGGTGAGCGGGTTGGCAACCGCAGTTTTTTATTGAAATTTTGGCTATTATCAGGAAGATGCTGCTGTCCATCTCCTGCCTGTTTCCCTTTGCCGCCTTTTACGACACCCAAGGGAGGATATGGGGTAGTGGATATTCTTGACCGCCACTACACGGCATGTGGCGGTCAGTCGAGTCGTCAGTCGAGTGGCAGCCTCGTACCGGCAGGCGAAATGTAGGGCGTCCCCCCACTAGATGGAGTGACGACCTGGTAAGATATGCAGGAAGTCGATGGATGCAGGTGGCTCAGGACCGTGCTTTGTGGCATTCTTTGGGGGAGGCCTATGTTCAGCAGTGGACTTGTGAAAGGCTACAATGATGAAATGATGATGATTCAATAAGGAATACTATATGTGTATATGTGATTTTGCACTATTAATGTATTCCATGAATCTAGAATATGTAAAAATAATACGTTAGTGATCATCATTTTTGTCGGGTTATTGTGATAAGAAACGCTGAAGCTGTAACTTCTTTTGTATAATCCGAATTTAATAATACTTCTCTTTAGTTTTATTATATATAGGTTTATAGGGATGCACCAAGAGAAGTTTGAAGAAAAAACATTTTTTTCTAAGGAAATGCGAGATGCAGAATTTAATGTAACCATTTTAAGGACATCCTAGTTATTTTGTGTTATCTATTTAGTTGTGTGGTTATCTAGTAATGTAGTATATTAATACATTGCACTTGTGATATTCCTTTTTCCACAATAAAAAGAGGCAGTAGTAAAAGAAGAGATGCATGGTGGAATGATGAAGTGAAAGAAGCTGTAGAGAAGAAGAAGAAAGCATGGTTAGACTACTTGGCCTCTAGTAATGATAAGGATATGAGAGAGAAGATGAAAGAAAGATATAAGCTGCAGAAAGTTCACACGAAAGCATTGATTGAGGAAATGCGTGAAAGGTGTAGAATGGAAGCGGACGAAAGGTTGTCGCACAACTTTAAGGAGAACTCCAAACTCTTCTGGAAAGAGGTTGGAAGGACCCGAAGCGGTGCGACGGCCTTAAGAATGAACAAAGTGCTTTCGAGAACTAATGACGTCCTCACAGAAAAATCGGACGTCATGCAGCGATGGAGCGAATTTTATAGAGAAATGTATGCGTGTGATGATCTTAGTGAGGGATCCGGGGATGACGCCGTAACTGGTACGCCAGACCTGGACCTCGATGACACTGAGGTCATCAGTATGAAAGAGATTGAACGTGCGATTCGAAGTTTGAAATGTGGTAAGGCTGCGGGACTAGACAGAGTTACTGCTGAAATGGTCAAGTATGGTGGGCCTCGCGTCTGGGACAGCTTTTATCTGCTGTGCAATTTGTGCTGGCGGACGGGGGATGTCCTGGATGATTGGCGATCCGCAGTCATTGTGCCTTTATATAAAGGTAAAGGTTCACATTTTGACTGCGGGTGCTATCGGGCGATCAGCTTGACCAGTTTAGCAAGTAAAGTTTACTCGAAGGTTTTGACACGTAGGATGCAAGAGAAATCAGAAAGATTTCTATGGGAGGCACAATGCGGATTTAGACCTGGAAGAGGATGCACGGATCAAATGTTTTCTCTACGCATGATCACGGAAAAGCTTTTGGCTGCTAATCAGAAGATTTTCTGTGCTTTTGTGGATCTTGAGAAAGCATTTGATAAGGTTGTAAGGAAGAAAATGTGGGAACTGTTGCCGGGGTACGGTGTGGATGGTCGATTGCTAAGGGCTGTGCAGTCACTTTACTGTGACTGTAAAGCCTGTGTGCGGGTAGGGCATGACCTGTCACCCATGTTTAGCGTCCAAACGGGCGTGAAACAGGGTTGTGTCATGTCTTCCTGACTGTTCATACTGTATCTCGACAGCTGTTTACAGAAGCTGAAAGATAGCTGTTTGGGTGTGAAATTGGGTGACATTAAAGTAAATTGTCTGCTGTATGCTGATGATGCAGTGCTTATTGCACCATCAGAGGCAGAACTGCAGGCATTAGTCACGTGTATGAAAGAGGAATGTGAAATTAAAGGTCTCCGTTTGAATGCTAATAAAACTAAGGTTCTGGTATTTGAAAGGGACGAAGAGAGAACGAAGTGTGAAATATGGGTAAATCAGGAATGTCTAGAACAGGTAAATGAAATTGTATACTTGGGGAGTGCTTTTAGCCGGGATGGAAGATGTGATTTAGATGTGGACAGGCGTGTCGCTGCCGGGAACAAAGTCAATGGTGCCCTGACTGCGTTAGTCAAAAGGCAAGGCGTAGTGAAGAGTGCACGCCTTGCAATACATAACGCAGTGTTGGTACCGACTTTGTTATATGGCAGCAAAACCTGGGTGTGCCAGAAGAAGCATAAAAGCAAGTTGAATGCAGTGGAGATGCGATCTCTTCGTAAAAATTGAAACCGGCTTCAAAAACTAAATCAAATAAAATAATTTCCACACAATAGCGTCTGAAGTAGGAGTTTTAATTCTTTGACACATTACTTACGCGATATCTTCATCAATTTAACTAAGCGCTATAAGTAATCCTTCAAATGTCAGATGCGTTGACACCCCTGAGGACTTAGATAGAATGTCTCGTTTCCAGTAAAAGGGTATCTGGTTCTCTACACTCACCATACGAAATATAGTAGCATTAAGCTGCTATTTTACGCTGGCATTCTGTTAGATCGTGGTCCTTCCCCGGTCAAGCCGACCCATTCGTGCTACAACCATAATACTATATAGCTGCAGCATAGCTCTACCTCATTTAAATTGGACTATGATTTACGTTGTAACTATTTAGACGACATTCTAGGGGTTAACTTGTGCTTGTGATATTCCTTTGTCCACACACAAAAATGCCTAAAACATAATTTTGTGATAAAATTAAAAACCGACCAAAACAAATATAAAAATATTTTTAAAGTATGAAAAAAATAGTGCCGTTTAGTGGCGGTTAAGAATATCCACTACCCCATATCTTCCGATAGGTGTCGTAAGAGGCGACAGTTTCAAACAGGTAGGAGATGGGCAGCAGCATCTTCTTAATTACAGCAATAGTACAACAAAAAACTGCCTTTAACAACCTGCTCACCAAGCGTAGCAACTATAGCAAACCCCCCCTCCCCCCATTATGAAAGTAACGAAGACACGGCCACCAGTCCCCGGCGGCACCGCTGTTCCTGGCTACGGTGGCGACCATGGTAACGGTAGGGCAGGGGGTGCTAAAATCTCCGGTGGAGGTTCGGTTGCCACCTAAGACGACTCGACTTGTCAACATACAACACACACACCCCTAGGACAGATGAGAAGATCTTGGAGCTGAAAGAAGAGATAGACGAGTTGCGCTGGGATATTATAAGATTATCTGAGCTCCGAAGACAGGGGCAGGACACGGTAATCCTCGAATCCGGCAACTTGTTCTATCATCGAAAGGGCGACCATATGTTCCAAGGAGGTGTCGGATATATCGTCTACAAGACTCTCGTAAACAACGTTGTAAAGATTGGGAGTGTGTTGACGAGGGTTGCGTACCTTATACTCAGAATAACCAAACGGTATTCGCTGAAAGTCATACATGTCTACGCACCAACCTCGGCACACCCTGATGAGGAGGTGGAGGAAATGTATGAGGATATCTCTAGAGCCATGCATTCCTCCATAACCCACCACACGGTGTTAATGGGAGACTTCAACGCAAAACTTGGCACAAGAGAGAACGGTGAGCTGAAGGTAGGGAAATTTGGAATAGGGAAACGGATACCCAAGGGGCCAGCAGCTGACCGACATCATGAAGAAAGAGGAACTCTTTATGATGAACTCTTTCTTCCAGAAGCGGCACCACAGAAAGTGGACCTGGTCGAGCCCCGACGGTTCGACAAAAAATGAAATTGACTTCTTTATAACGACTAGACGGCAACTGTTCAGTGATGTCTCAGTGATCGCGAGAGTAAAAACTAATAGCGATCACCGAAAAGTTAGAGGCACACGTTAAGTTTGAGAGGTCTCTTCTAATGAAGTCAACGCTCCGTCCCTCTAATCCAAAGTCTTGAAACCTTTCAGCTCGAGTTACAAAACTGTTTTCAGTGTCTAGTAGATTGCAATGCAGTGGATGATATAAATGACAAGCGAAGTGAGAACATCAACACATAAGTGAAAACATATGAAAAAACATATGAAGTGCTGTAATGATGATGATGATGAAAAATATATTTTCACATAATATCTTCTAAGATCGGGTCTTTGATTCTTCTAAGCATTTTGTCTTAGCCCCGATTCCTGATGCTATTATAAGAAAAATATTTTATTATTATTAGTTCCTTAGAGGCTTTTAATTTTTATTAAAAGTTAATATATGTATTTTTTTAATAATTTTATTTTTATTACAGTCCATGTAAAGCAGAAAACGAATACTTTGATACCAAATGAATTACAATCAATGCCTGATTTAGAGTTCAGGTAGCACTAAGCTAACTATGAATATACGCCCCAGATTTTTAAATTTTACTAGTTTTAAGCCCGTGGTATTTTCCCGCATTAAATGATCTATCCTCAGGATGCTGGTAGTCTACTACATTGCCTTATAAAATGACATATCGGGCAGACAGACATACTGATTTCTTTCGCGTTTATAATATTACTATGTGAATAGATATAGCTTTTTTATTATTCAATGGTATGTTAATTCCTTATTATCAAGTGTTTCAGTTATGGTCTGTAGTTAAATGAGAGGTAGAGAAAAGAGCTTAAGCAGTTTGAATACTTCTAATCATAGCCAGTCTAAAACGTAGTAATTATATACTCTTTGAGCCACTCAGTCAACGAAAGACGAAAGGAACACAATAATTTAAATTCTTATTTTTATAATCTATTATTTTCTTAGAATATACATAAGGAAGCTATGCTTATGTTTACTCTAAGATTTATTTATTTATTTTGTACTAAAAATAAGGTAGAAATAGAAATTAAAATGCTTGCGGCGCTTGCTCTATTATTTATTGAGAATATTGTACCAAATTTAATTTTGAAGATAAGTGGTGCTTGCAAAGGCAAGCTTAGCGCCCCCTTGTTCCTTGCGTCCCAGGCTCTAGCCTATTTAGACTATGGGTAAATCAGACCCTTCCTGATTTGCTAACTTCATGCTAAGCTTTGATGGTCTTTGAAAGAAGCTATTTGATGCTGCTAATCTTTTAACCTCATTCAAGGATTGATTCAAGTACGGGTGGTAAAAAAATATGTGCCTTTCAATACAATATTATATAAAATCTACGTTTATTTTATCAACTAATATACGGATAAAATTTATTACGGAAGACTTATTAGATACATTTTTGAAACAAAAAGAGACTAAACTTTTTATCAAACTTACATTTACTAACTATGCGAAATCACATAAATAATGTAATTTTATATAATAACTCAAATCCTTTAGTATACAAGTCTTAATCATATGGTGACACGAGATAAAATAGCTACAGTAGGCAGTATTTAATAGAACTGTTCATTTTCATTTGATAATTGTACAAAATGAGTGTACAAGAGGGTGTTAAAAGTAAAAAATATGAGATTGTGCCACCCGACGGAGGTTGGGGTTACATGATCTGGATAGCCGTTATAATTAATTTGGTAAGTATTTAAACGATAATGAGTGGCTCAAAAGTTTGGTTATATTATTTATTATTTACACTTTATTATTTGCGCCTGAACAGAACCAAATTTTGTAACCAGAATTCTCTTATTTATTTGTAGTACCTAATTCATTTTGAATTTCATAATATACAGATATCAACATTAATATCTATACATAGAAATAGATTTATGTTCCGTTTGCAAATCTTATACCTCTAATTTACCCGACTGATATGCCCACTAGAAAAGCCTACGGGCAAATCTACTGATGTGTGCCTTCAAGTTCAGGCTTAGTTTTATCGGCCTTATGCTTCTTATATTTATTATTCTTATGATCGGGCATGAGGTCGACAAATTGGAGGGCCAATACTACGCATGCCCGCGAGATCGCACCTCAGTTTTCAAATAACACACTAGGGCTTGCTATGTAAGCGCGAACGTGTAATACGTTTTATTCAAAATCTGTTTAATTTATTTTGTTTCTATGTTCTTATACTTTTTTATTTGATTCTTAAAAAATTAACAAATCCAACAGATTTATGGATCCACAAATCCTTAACGAGATTCATATGTCTACATAGCGGCAGTGTTTCCGACCATTGATTTAGCCAAGCTTTTCTAAGTTTTCTTTATTCAGTACAAATGAAATCACCACAGATTATAGCTAATCTTGCTTTGAAAGATATATTGCAGACAACCGTTTATATAAAGCTAACGTTTACAGCGATATCCGAGAACGTGTGTTGCGAAGTTACGGATCAGATCTAAGAAGCGTTTACTAAATCTATACGTAGATGGCCAGCTATTAGTTAAAAAGTAAAAACGTTTTATGTATTAAATGTTTATCTTCATGTTAATAAAATTCCAGGTGGCAACATCGGCATTTTTAGGATGTTTTGGAATAATATACAAGGAATTATTTATACAATTAGAGATGGGATCTACACACATAAATTTATTGAATGGAATAAACGCTATCTGCGTTGCGTTCTCTGGTGAGAATTTAATATATAAAACCAGTTGTTTTAATAATAAAATAGCAATAAAAGATTAAAACAAATCTTAAGGCTTGAAAAGAAAACAAGTTATAGCAGCCGAGGTCAATAATAGTGGGGTTTTATGCTGGCTTTCCTGCAAATCTTTTAGAAAACGCTTATAGGTATAAAGTGCTAAACTCTTTTTATTCAATCAAACTCTTTTTATTTGGGAATCAATAAAACACCGTAGTTGATTTATTGTTCATAATAACACTTTTGTCTTTTTAGTGATACTTATATCTTATATTATCATCATCATCATCATTACAGACCTTTACATGCCCACAGCTGAAGGTAGGCCTCAGCCACGGAATGCCATAAAGCACGGTCCTGAGCCATCTGCATCCATTGACTTCCTGCATGTTCTAGTGGGGGGGACGCCCTACAATTCGTTCACCGGTACGAGGCTGCCACTCGAGAACCTTTTTTCCCCATCGGTTGTCGGTTCTTCGAGCTATATGGCCGGCCCATTGCCACTTCTGCTTACTAATCGTTTGAACTATGTCGGTAACTCTGGTTCTACTGCGGATATCCTCATTTCTAAGTTTATAACGCAGAGAAACCCCAAGCATAGCCCTCTCTATAGCTTTCTGAGCGATCTTGAGCCTCCTCATACGGCCTGCAGTGAAGGACCACGTTTCAGTTCCATAGGTCATTACTGGCAACACGCACTCGTTGTACAGTCTAGTTTTTAAGATTTGAGGTATTCCTGACGAGAAGATATGCCGTAATATCCCGAACGCTGCTCAGGCGAGTTGAATCCGTCGATTATTATATTTCGATTTAATAAGCACAGTGTTTATGATGTCCAAAATATCTAACAGTTGATATTTTGGAAAGGATACCAAATCTGCGATAGAGAAACTCGCAAATTTGCCAATCCGCCTGCCAACTATGGTGATTACAGCTAATCCTCCTAAGTATAGGAGAGCCAGTATACTAGTAGTGGGCTGGTTACCTGCTCAAGTGGGATGAGTTCTTGAATCCACAGTTTTGAATAATAAATAGATAGCAAAAATCTGCCGAGTGATGGCGACGTAAGAGAATTCATCATATCATTTTCTACTGTGGACGTCTTTTTTAACTTCCCAAACTAGGACTTCCTCCTGTATCGTGGAAGTAGTTTACATACATAAATTGCACAAGAACTAACATCTAGACGGTACAATTATTTGTAGGCCATACAAAAACTTCTTTCGTGCGTGTCTAAAGCCTAGCAACTCATTGTTAAGCCATTGCACCGTCTTAACAGGCGATCAAGGTAAAAGACAAAAAATATAGCCCCCGATAGATGGCTGTAATCCATCGACTAGAATTTAAAATGTCAACAATTTAATTACAGGTTTTATGACAGGACCATTACTAAAATTTATAAGTATGCGAAAAGTTGGTTTCATTGCCGCAATTTTTCTGAACCTTGGATCTTTTGGCATGATTTTCGTTAATTCACAATTAGCTTTCTTTCTTTGCTATGGGTGTATGCAGGTATTTTTCTGTCTTTTTATTGATATAATTTTTTTTATTTATCAAAATGCTTAACCTTTGCATTATTTTACAGGCCATTGGAATTGGTATATTGTATAACATATCGTATTCTAGTATTAACGACTACTTTGTGAAGCGACGATTGTTCTCATTTAGTTTGATACAAAGTGTTACAGGTATATGTATATGTTCATGTTAACATATTTTTAACTATCACAAATATTTCTTCCATCTATCTCTTATATACTTGTGTATGTATTAGTTATACTATCTCCTTTATTTTTTTTTTTTGATTTCATTTATATAATTTTTAACCTTTTGAGTCGATTCGACGAAATCCTCAACATATTGGACATGCTGACTCAACGCAAAACAGTAGTTGATATTCGGATTGCGAGATATCTTGTTTGTGATCAGATATTTTTGAGTAAATAAACGAGCAAAGAATTTGCGCTACATACGCTTACGATTTATGAGTTAACCATTCCAATAAATATTAAATGTAGTTAATTGTATCAGAAAGAAGGCTATGTCACTGTCCTTAAATGGATGGAGAGTGAGCGATGCATATTGCTTATTTCGTGATTATATCCAAAAAATTGTTAAAATTTAATGTTAGTTTATGAATAGTTTTGTAACCACATTCCCGATAACTTTCCAAATTTTTACATAAATTATACAAAATTTGGTTACGTTAGAACCAAATAATTTACGTTTATATATTAATTGTTTATCCGTACGTTAAGGTGGCGGCGGAGGATTTTTATCATATTATATAATATCAATGGAATTAAATGAAAGCTCCTTATTTTCCGACGCAAGATATAAAAACTTCGTTTGACAGCGCAGGCACAATAAGATATAATAAAACATAAGTTTAAGTTGGTGATGTAAATTTTGAGACGAAAGATAGAACTCAAACGAATAACATACAATCCAGCATATAAATAATAATTTAAAATTAAAAACTGTGTATAGCCGACTTCAATTATAAATTATTAAGAATCATTGAAATCGGTTCACCCAGTAAAAAGTTATGAGGTAACACACATAAAAGAACATACGATTACCGTCTCCTTTTTGAAGTCGGCAGAAAAAGACGCAGGTCCAAAAACATAAGTCTATGTAATACGGCACTAAACCAATGGACATATTTAAGTGATAGAAGCTCAGGGCATATATAGGTACGTAAGAGTTGAGCACTCTTACGCTAGCTGTGCTTACAATATAAGTTCAGACAAGTTAACAGTTTCTTCTGAAGAAGATATCTTGCCAATTGTAACAAAAGGGCTTTAATTTATGTTCTGGAGTAATTGTTGTCTATGAATATGCCATCTACATGATAATAAATGTACTTCGCTTTAGAAAAACTTCTTTCAATAAGCAGGTTTAATAAGTAGCTATGTATCTATTTCAATGTTTTGAATTACAAAAAAAAAATTAAGATTTAACCTCAACTGTCTAATTGTGAAAATATCTCTTGCTTTATAACTAATTTTGATATTTAACCCCACTGTCCTTAATTTCTTGCAAAGCCGTTATAGTCCCAATATATAACGGAATGGGCTCGCAGCAGGACTGTAAAAACTACCGTGGTATCAGCTTGCTTACCATTGTGGGTAAACTGTATGTTAAGATGTTAATTGAAAGAGTTATGGAAGAAACTGGTGGAAAAATTTGGGATGTGCAAGCTGGATTTAGAAAGGGGATGGGTTTACGGATCAAGTCTTTTCCATGCGCATGATTGCGGAGAAGTTTTTGGCCAAAAACCAGAAAGTTTTTATGCGTTCATGGACTTGGAAAAGGCTTATGATAGAGTGGACAGGAATGTGTTATGGCAAACATTGAACTCATTTGGGTTGAGCGCTGGCTTGATACAGATATTAAGGTCTCTTTATAGGGACTCTAGTGCTTGTGTGAGTGTAAGACAGGGATATGGTGCTTCCCCGTGGCTGTTTATCCTATTTAAGGACAGTTGTTTGCAAACTTTGAAAGTTGAAGAATGTGGGTTGAGAATGGGTGGGTTAACCATCAAATGCCTCTTTTACGCCGATGATCAAGTCATATTTGCATCGTCGGCGGCCGAGTTGCAAATGATGGTTACTTTAATAAACTGGTCATTAAAAGAGAGGGGTATGAAAGTGAACGCAAGTAAGACGAGAAAGTGATGGTTTTTGAAAGAGAAGATAGTAAAGCGTTATGTGAAATAAGAATAGAAGGGGAGTTGATTGAGCAAGTGGATGAGTTTGTATATTTGGGATGTTTATTTAGCAGGGATGGTAGATATGATAAGGATATAGAACGAGTGAATGCAAGAAATAGAGTGAATGGGCTCTACACGCTATTATGAGGAGTCAGAATATGTCAAATAAGGCACATATGGCAATTCATAATGCTATGTTAGTCCTAATTTAATGTATGGTAGTGAAAGTTGGGTCTGGCAGAAGACGCATGAGAGTAGAATGAATGCTGTAGAAATGCGGTCCTTAAGGAGTATGCTAGGGCTGAATCTGAATGACAGGGTGAGAAATAGTGTGATAAGAGAAAAGTGTGGTTTGCAAGATGACGTTATGACATATATGATTAAGAAAGGAATGCTTCGGTGGTTTCGTCATGTAGAAAGAATGAACGAGGAAAGAGTGCAAAGCAAATGTATGTTGCAGAAGTGAATGTCAGGGTCGGTAAGGGACGCCCTAGACGAAGTTTTATCGACCAAATCGGCGATACATTAAAAATTGGTCAGATTAGGAGTACCCTTAACCGACGAGCGTGTATGCGTAGATATATGGAGGTAAAGGAGGCGAGAGAGGTGTGTCAGGATCACGCCAAATGGAAGTCCGTAGTCTCTGCCTACCCCTCTGGGTGACGGCGTGAATGTTTGTATTGTATTGTCTTTAATTCTTTGTATCGTTGTTTTTCTGTTCTAATTGTACGAATAATAATATATGGGTATGTTTGTGTGTATTTGTAATTAAATTAATCATTTTCAGCTGTGGTTGCTTTTCTATCACCACAGTTGGTCAAAATCACATTAGAGGCTTATGGATATAGAGGAGCATACGTACTACTAGCGGCGATAAATATGCAGACATTTGTGGCTGTGTCCCTCATGCAGCCTGTGGATTTGCATTTGAAAAAAGTTGAAGTAATAACTGTTGAGGATAATGGTAATATATGATTATTACTAAAATATACAGATATAAGTACAATATATTATATAAGTATACGGCCAGCACTGAAGTGAAGTAATACATAGATTAAAGCTATGAGATGACCTTGCATATAGAAAATTTAAAGCATATGATGTAGAGAAATATTCTCACATTCCTTTCATCATCAATGTTTAAGAAAAGAAATCATTCATATATTTAAGAAAAATTATAACCTCGAAACAAATACACCTTAGAGCATCAAATAGAAAATAGTACATATGCTCAAAGAAACAAGCCAAAAAAGACTTTATAAGTCGCCCCACTTTTAATAGTCATTAATCAAATTACTGTAATAATAAATAATTGTCGAAAATTTGCGTGGTGAAGCCATGCTGCAGCTATATTATGGTGGTGGCACGAATGGGTCGGCTCGACCGGGGAAGGACCACGCTCTCGCAGAATACCAGCGTAAAATAGCAGCTTAATGCTGCTGTGTTTCGTACGGTGAGTGTAGAGATCCGGAGACCCTTTTTACTGGAAACGAGGCATTCCATCTTGGTCCTCACGGGTGACAACGCATCTGCATATTGATTCGTAATCGAAGATAGATGTAGATGTCTATGGGCCACAGCAACCACTTACCATCAGGTGGACTGTGTACTCGTTTGTCAATCATATCCTATAAAAAAAAAGTGAAATATGTATTTATAAGAGTAGGTCGAATTTCAATCAAAACTTTGTTGTTAATATGTTTACAGAAATGAAACTGCTTATGGTTGATGATCAAAGCTGTGAAATACCCACTGTTAAATTATCTGATAAAAAACGGAATAGTAGTTATTCAGATCAGAAGCAAGAGAAAGATTTAAAGTTACATGTAACAGAGGAAAGAAGTAAAGGTATTAGGTTAGTAGTGTGTAATTATGTACCAGAAACCACCTAGTAGGAAATCTTAATGTTGCATTTGCATTTTTTACAGGGAATTGATATTAGAAGCTCTTGACGTGTCCCTCGTGAAATCTTTTATGCTATCAAATGCGGCGTTAGGTGTACCTCTATGTTTGTTTGCTGATCTTGCTTTTACATTAATTCTCCCACAAGCGTTATACGCAAGAAACTGGACTGAAGTAAGTTATATTTTTATTTTGAGTTGACCAGTCAGTTAGACCACATTTTAATAATTTGTTTATATTTTAGGGTGAAGTTGCGTGGGCTGTATCATTGGCTAATTTAGGGGACTTGGTGACTAGAGTTATGTTTATAACTTTCAGCAATTGGTTACTGAGGTTTGAAAGTCAACAGATTTACATTGCCGGATTGTTCGTAGCTTTTATTACTAGAATAGGTATTTATTACATTTCTTATGAAACTTTTTATATTTAAACAAATATTTTAAAGAACATCCGAAAATTATAAGATGTTCTTTAAAGAAATATACATGGATATATAAAATAATATGATATAATATAAGAGAAAGGTCATAAATACATACATATATTACCAATAAATGGAATAGAATACAATTTAAAGATGCTTAAAATGGTTGTTTAAAAATGATTTAGTTGCATTTGCTACTTGTGACGAAGTTAAAGCCTTAATTTGGATACAAAAATCGGATGTTTGATACAAATATCATGATCTGATATAATTTTGATGTTATAATTTGTCTTGTATTGGCGATGTAGGAATATCCACTTGTGTATATAATGTTCCGTCGATGTCCTAAGAGGCGAACAGGGGTAGGGAAACAAACCAGGAGATGAACAGCAGCGTCTTTTTATAACAACTAAAAAATTTATTAAAACTGTGTTTGCCGACCCGCCTGCTAAACCTGGCAATTAGGGCATATATCCTAAAAGAGGCTATGTTCAGCACTGGATTTTTTGATAGGCTGTAGTGCTGAGTAGGTATGGTGTAAAGCCAATTATGCTTCATGTAATTTTTGGTGAAGTCATTAAGTTGCAATAGTCAAACCTGTTTTTTTAAAATCCTAGATTATAATAGAATAGAATAAAATAGAAAAATTTTAATTCAATAAAGATCACACGTATGTAATTCTTATTGAAAATCAATCTTTACTTTACCACTGATTCGGGTACAAACCTCTGTCCTTGGAAGAACCAGCAATAAACCCAGCGTTACTTTTTTTAAAGTAAATTATACAGTATAATGAATATAGTAAAAAAACTTGTATAAACTATTTACAATATTTTTTTTTGAGAATCAGCTTTTAAACGACAACCTTATACCCAGAGGTTGTTATCAACTATGTATTCATTTCTATTATTATTATCCTTTTATACCGATCAGTCTTTGTTAAATAAAATATTTTAACTTGATAATAGAGAGACCTTGTATATTTTCTGGGACTTAAAGCATCTCCTCAATTTTGTGACACTTCGATAAATGAGTGATACCTACGGATCACGTCCTTAAGAAAGTACATAATTTTCTTCCGCCTAAAAAGTTATCAAAAACTTGACCACAGAAATCAATTTCATTTAACTTAGACACCGTAGCATGTAATGCTCAAATATAATCCTTAGACTAAACCTGCAATAATACATTGAATTAATACAGAATTATATTATGTACGTATCTATTTAAGAATGATATTCATTTCAGGAATGCTGGCATCAGAAAGTTTTACTGCAATTTTAATATTCCTTGCACTTTACGGTACATCGCGGTGCATCTTAGTAGTTCTGATACCACTAGTAGTCTCTGAAGCGGTACAGCCGGAACAGTTCACGTCGGCTATGGGAATATTTATGTTAGTCTTCGGATTTGATAATTTATTATTTGGGCCAGCTATAGGTAAGACCTTTACTTCGTTTCTTGAACTAGAAATAATATGTGCATTATAATTTCAATATATAATTAATTAAAGGTTTACAATAGTTTAATTAATTTTATGCTTGCAACTCCGAGCATTTTGAAAGGTTCCTTCTAATTTTAAACTTCTGTGTGATTTTTGTTTTTCGATATCACTGTTGTATTATGTTATCATTCAATCGTTCTGTGGTAAAGGAAAATCTAGCAACGTTACCCTATGGAGAAGGTCTACGTTCAGGAGATACTATGTGGATAAATACTAAATGACGGTCCGATGAAACATCCAGGGAGTCGATGGATGCAGGGGGCTTAGGACCTTAATTTGTATCTGTCTAACTTGACTAAACAAGTTTATAAGCTATAATGACGATGATGATGATTACGGTCATAATGCTAACACATCCTTACACGCGCACTGATATGTTATGTTATTACACGCGCGTGGCACTGCAGCATCCTTTTTTTTTTTACCGTCGTGGTAGTTATATAATATATATTTTTCTAATATAGTCTTTATTATATTTTTGAATAAGAAACAAAAAAAGTATTTTTACTGAAAACGAGGCATTACATCTTAATTCTCAGGGTTGACAACGCATCTGTATTCTTGATTCTTAATCGATGATAGATGTATATGTCTATGGGCCACAGCATTCAATTACCATCAGGTGAACTATGTGCTTATTTGTCGCCTTTATTGTATAAAAAATATAGATTTGTAATACGAGACCAAAAATATTATAATAAATAAAATATTTAAGAAAGATTTCACAAAAATGATTGTCTTATATTTTGCGCATTACGAACTACAAACAAAATTATACTTATTTTTCTAACCATTAAATGCTTTGTTAAACATCGAGCAAACACAACGTAATCATTCATACAAAGCAAATAGGTTTTATCAACACGATAAGAGTTGACAGGTCTTAATTATTGTGAAAATATAGACAGAACATAGTTATATTAGCTACTTGATAATTATTTAAACATTTTTATAGTTTTTTTATCATCAACATCATCAGCCTTAAAAAGCCTACTGCTGAACATAGGACTCCCCCAAGGTATGCCACAAGGCGCGGTCCTTAGCCACCTGCATCCATCGACTTCCTGCATCTCTTGCCAGATCGTTACTCCATCTAGTGGGGGGTCACACTACATTTCATTTACCGGTACTTTTCTTCCTCATTGGTTATCGGTTCTTCGAGTTATCTATAATGGTATGTTATCTTACGTTGAAATCATTAAATCATACCAATATTTCCTTATGAAAATACTTGAATAATTCGGTTGCGAGAAGATTTAACACAGCACATGATAATGAAATAAAGTTTATTTTTTGCTATTTCCAATTCACCGCCTCAGAAATTCCAGGTCTATGCCAAGAGTGAGGAGTATAAAGTCTGGGCCAAAGAGTATACTACTATGCTTAGGCTGGACAATAAAACCTACCAATTACAGATTTATGACAATCTTATTAATAAGTCTGTGGCGGCGCTGTCGTCGCGCCACAAACGAAACACATTGAAGCCTAAATCGCAATATAAAAAGTTTCGAACTACAGCAGTATATATAGAAATAACACACAGAGCGTTGGCCGCTCCCCGGGCTGAATAATTTGCCTGGCAGGAGATCTCCCCTTTTCCTTTCACGGTCACAGTGGTGACCCTGACGTGATGTGAACACGCAACCTAACAACATTCCTCGACTAAAGTGGTGACCAGCCGACGGACCTGAACACGCAGCCAATAACCTTTGGAAAAGTACAGCTCTCAAGCCTTCCTCATTATCTTCAAGAATCCCTACCATTCACTCCCAAGAGTCATCTTCTGCAGTTTTCAGCTCCTGCAAGCCAGTACAACTTGTCTTCATCTCGACTTATGGCACTTGCTCCAGCACATCTTTCTCACTGGCATCACTTGCAAGTGCGTAGTACGGCATACATTACACACCGGCATATCTTTCGCACCGGCGTCACTTGCCCTTACACACACAGCATGCATTCCCCATCGGCATTAAAGATTCACCGGCAAACGAACTGCATTATCGACCTCGGGTCTGAGTAGGGGGCTGATGTGGATGCGCTGTTGTCGGTGTTTGACCCCCGTGCCTCTGTTATGTGTACTGTGTTGGTGTATATTTATCGAATTTGGCTCATACCAAGTGTCTCAAATCTCGTCTTAGTTTTCTTCAGTTAGTCGCTTGATATGATCCACATTTTGCTCAGTGATTACGGTTGAGGAATTTCATCAAACAAAGAAATACGGCCACGATCAAATGCTGCGCACCAACGCTTTAAGTTGTTCAAACGAGTTGATTTCCTAGCATTTTGAAAATGATCAATGCAATCTTGCGAAGAGAGCGTATTTTTAAAATCATAAATAATCGTCTCCTTAAAATGTTTTTAATTCTGTTTTTGCAACGGATGACAACTTGTGATACAAAACAATTTACACGCAACTTCCCAACAAAAATATTTAAATCCATGTATAACTTCATTATATTTAGAAAAATGACGTTCGAAATTCAAATATTTATAAGCTACCAGGAACACCGAACTTTCATTGTGTCTCATACTGACCGTAAAAGAAAGTTTAAGCGTAGAGAGCTATGCTCGGTGTTTCTCTGAGTGATATAATTTGTAATAAAGATATCTGCAGCAAAACCAGAGTAACCGCCATAACCCAACGGATCACTAAGCTGAATTAGCAATTGGTCGGCTATAGGTATAGCTTGTAGAACCGATAACAAATAATGAGGAAAAAGGTTCTCGAGTTCTCGTAAACAATCTTTAATCCTTCGAATTTCGGTATGTTTTATAAAGGAAGTCGATGGATGCAGGTGACTTAGAACCATGTTTTGAGACATTATTTGGGAAAGGCCTATGTTCAGCATTGAACTGATGAAGGAATGTCATAATTTTCAACTTTTTTTAAACTATTTCTCTCCATCTTTATTTCTTAGTTATCCAAACAATCCATTTTAGCTAGTAGAAAACAAATCTTAGATCTGTTGGACACTAATAACCATGTTATCCTAATGCTAATGCAATATTCCAAAAGAGTACCTTATTCAATTCGTTTTATTATTTTTCAGGTGCAATTCGAGATTTGACCGACAGCTACGCGGCGGCAATATACGTCCTTACTTCGTGCTTTGCGATTGTAATAATATTCTGGCTTATAGAAATATGTTACAAAAAGAACAAGCTTAAAAGACAACCTAAAAAGAATGAACCAAAGAAATAATGATGTCTCAAATTGGTTATTGTTAGTTTCTGTGTATTGGTGTTCATTACAATTCTTCAAGTAACAGATGGCGGGTTACTGGTGAAGCTTATTAAGATGAACATAATTTAAAATTAAAAATTTTGTACAACCGACTTCAATATAAATTATTAAAAATAACTCAAAAACTATTGGTCAGACCTTAACCAAACTACCACAAAAGACCACGTGTGAAGCACCAGCTTTCAAATAAAAAGAAGAATCATCGTAATCGGTTCACCCAGTAAAAAGCTATGAAGTAACACACATAAGAAAACATAATACAGTCGAATTGAGTACCGGCTCCTTTTTGAAGTCGGTGGAAAATATACTGTAGGCATACTGTAAAATCCCTAAATATAAGTATATACTACTAGTATTATTTTATATGTAAGGATAGCCGTTGCAGTGGGTAATAAGGCCTAAGATGTTTTTAAAGTATAGATACGTCATACACGCTCTAAAATGGCAATACGGAAGTCAGGTAATTGCCCGACTCGCATTCAGTCGGGCACGCTCTCGCGTCGCGGCTATACCTTCGCTACAGCGCGTAAAACTTCTGGTTATTCGTGGTAAAAATGCCTTCCTGTGTTTTTAGGTGGTGCACAAGTTAGAGACAAGAAAAACGTCTCATTAATATTTTGAATATAGATGTTTTGTTCATAATTGGTTTTATTATTTCAACACTAACCGCTAGTGTAAACTTTGACGCTAGCTAGTGTGTTCATTTCCATATTGGTATGTTACACGCTCGCACCAATGAGCGCTCAGCAGCAATCAATACGCAACTAATGATGTATATTCATCTTTTTCTAACGATAGGTATGCCGTATTATTTGTCTCTTTTTGTTAGCGCAACGTGTCATAATAAATAACTGTACGTAGATATAGTACTACCTGCGCCACTTTAAAATACAATAATGTTAGTGTGTAACCTATCTTTTTTAATACGTCTTTGAATAAGGCTTGAAAAATAAGCGTTCACCTCTACCTACGTGTCGTTAGTTCTAGTCACATGCGAAAGTTAAGTCTATGTTACCGATAATCTTAATCGTTGAAACGCTTAGACCAAGATGCTAACTGCATTTTGATGCTACTACTTTTGAGAAAAGCTTTGTACGCCTTTTTAAGGATTTGCGCGCACGGATGAGTGTAAGATTTGTCATAGTTAAAGTTGATATGGAGAAGAAGTGCAAAAAGCTAAAAAACATGCGTGTGTGTGGAACACACACGATGGAACGAAGTTCCTTTCGTAGTATATTATTATTGATAAACGTATTATATTATTGACTAGCTGTTCCCCGCGACTTCGCCCGCGTGGAATTTGTTACGATTTGATTTCATGGGCTTTAATTTTTTTGTGCGGAACCCTAATTATTTTACTAAAACAAAAATAATCTAAGTTACTCCTTATAATATCAGCTATCTGCCAGTGAGAGTCCCGTCAAAATCAGTCCAGCTGTTTCGGAGATTAGCCGGAACAAACAGACAGACAGACAGACCGTCAGACAGACAAAAATTTTAAAAATTGTTCTTTTGTTATAAGTACCGTAAATACTTTCATATGCATTTAGTAAAAAGTTATTATTTTAACATTACAAACAGACACTTCAATTCTATTTATTTGTATATAGATTAACAAATACGAATAAATTAATTGCTAGCGTCTATTAAAATGAAGCGTCATTTAAAATAAAATTATATTTCTTTCATGGCAAGATAAGAAAAAGTGCGAGGCAGATGGATATTATTCCATCTCGATTCCTTATAGCCGCCAAGGTACACTACGTCAGATGGCGTCGTGACGGAAAAATCTTACACTTTTTTTCGCCTAGCCTCCATCCGCCAAATTTGTACCGTCCGATAAGGAATTTCGTTCCAAAAATGTATTTATATATGTCCGACCACTAGGTGATCACTAGTTTTGTTTATAATATATTGTTTTCTTCTTCATTGCAAACATAATATGACGATTGTTTTTATTTTTGTTCAAGTTTTCTAGTTAGGTTAGTTAGTTAACATTTAGTTATATGTACCGTTTTCTTAAAATTTTTTTATTGTCTTGAATGTTTTCTTAGTCGTTTACTATGATTAGAAAAGTGTGTAACCTTTATGTAAAATGCTGAGTTTTAATACTAAAATTGCAACAAATTTTTACGACCTCTTGCCAAGCTCTCTCAATATTTTCTGAATGGTGAAAACCATTCAAGGGAGGGATGAAAATGTCTTAATGTATTTTATTAAATAACCAATGGTTATAAAACCTTATTCATACACAATATCCGCTAAATAAATCAATTAAAATAACAAATTCTTTTTTTGTGTATATTTACCTGTCTTCATTAAATTCATAGAGTTATAAAACAATAGTTAATACTTATTAGCTTATTAGTACATTCACAATTGTTCCACCTATCCATTAAAATGTTAAATTACAATATCGTTTTTGGTATGTCATGTAGAAATCGCTTGAAGCGATGCCATCACCGTTTTTATTCATAAATTTTCTGTTATTGTATCAATTTTAAGCTCAAATGCTATAAAGAGTTATCTATATATCTATAATATATGGTAGGATTATTTTTATACTTAGGTATCCTTCTGGGTAGGAACCACTCTCTTACCTATGTCTGCCACCAAATAGCGGTGCTTGCATTGCTGTGTTCTAGCCTGAATGATATAAAGAGCCAGTATAATTACTCTCTCTCTCTCTCTCTCTCTCTATATATATATATATATATATATATATATATATATATATCTCCCTCTCTCACTCTTTCTCTCTCCCTCACTCTTCAGAGGTGACAACGCATTTGTAGCCTTTTATGTTTGAATTTGGCTGCAACAGTATATGGACTACTGTAGCCACTTAATCAGGTGGACTGTAAGCTCGTTACACTTGATAAATACTTAAGAGAATTTAATAGCACATTTTGGCATGTTTTAATACATTTATTTTTATTATCTTACTTAAGATAAACCTAATCAATATGCGCGGCGCAGCCTTACTGGCTTAACAATGAGTTGCAGCGCTGGGGCCCGCGGGTTTGAATAACGCACGGAAAAGTAACGCACGAAATATAAACTCCTAAACAAAACTATCTATTATTCTTCTTGAGGAATAAAAAATATTACATACATACATAAACTGTTACGCCTGTCGCACACATAATAATAACTATGGCCTGCAAATAAGTGTTACAGGTATGGATGCTTGTCCTTGTGCAATTTATGTTTGTAAACTGCCTCGACGATACAGGATAAAATCCTAGTGGGGGGGGGGGGGGGGGGGGTTAACGTTTCTAAAAACTAAAATAAAAAAAACTCAAGTACCAATTCAAAAACGAACCTCGGGTGGACACTAGCCACCTATAACTTCTTAGTAGATTTTTGAAGCAGATAGCCTGCTCCGATGCTCTAGTTTGTGTTAATAGACTTAACAATCGTTACTGATACCGAAAAAACCCTATCGAAAATGCACTGCTGAACATAGGCCTCCCATATAGATTGCCTCTTTGGCGAATTATTTGTCATAGTTACACGCTTGAGTTTTTTTCAGTTTTTATAAAGAAGATACTGCTATCCATATCCCGGTTTGTTTCTTTCTGTCGCCTCTTGCTCTTGCTTCACGGTCGACATGAAAAATCAGCACTTAATACTGCAATTAACAAATTTAGTGATTACGGTGGGCATCAAACTGGGGTTGCTTACTTAAAATGCAACTTTGGAAGGTTATTATTAAATTTTTACTTATAGAAAAACCATTATTATAAGAACTATTTTGATATCTGAGATAAATTCTAAATTATAGTGGTTGTCTGACAAGTTCAATTCAAGTTATATAAATGATTTGGATCATATTTGTCGTGTGTTGTCAACCCTGAGTACTAAGATGCATAACAGCAAGGGAAAAAATTCAATGGTTGAGACAGTAATTAAAGATTACCCAACTGCGTAAAAACGTTTACTGAAAAGAGAAAAATTCAAATATAATACTCTGTATGTCTCTACCGCAATTAAGACGAATCTAAAGACTAAAATCCATAAGTTAAAATCCATCAAGCGATTTAATCTATAGTCATGCCAAAGAAATAGACATACATTTAAATAAAACTTTTTTTAAGGCTTTTATCGTATATTAACTTATTTTATATTCCCTTCTTTTAGAGCAAGTTACAGCACTCATGGTCACTGGGGGGGAGGGGGACTGAGATATTCGACGTCCCAATGTCATATTTAACCACACTTACCTCCAGATATTTTTTTTGTTTCCATCTACGTAGTATTTAGTATCTTGAAGTCTTGCAGTAGTATTGCTTGGATTGGGATTTAATTTTTAAATGTGTAAATTTTGTAAATTACACATAAATATAAGAAATAGACACACATATATCATAATCCTAATGGTTCTAACACACTAAGCATGCAGCGCAATATGGCTGTACACTATTAGGTAGGCTGTACCGAACAAAGATCACGCTCGCACAGAATACGAACATAAAATGGCAGCATAATGGTGATGTTTTTCATATGGTAAGTGACGAGAACCGGGAACTCATACTACTTAAATAAAAATTGAAATTGTCTCCCTCTCTCTTTGTCTGCCATGAAGTGACGGCTTAAGAATATCCATCGCCTTATCTCATCACGTTGATTTTATATTTCGAACACAGCAGCCAGTCTGAACGGAGACAAGCCATTTGTACAGGACTAGATTACAGTGTAGGTGAGTGTATTAGCATAAGCTTTGATGCTCACTTTCATAGTTCGATGGGTTGGCAATCGAACACAACCAGAGAGAAATCTAACGAGAGGACTAACGGTTCCACGTGTTTTCTAAAGAACGGTGGTGAAACACCCGTTTAATTCCTGACTCCTGGCTGTTATTAGGAATTCCTTGATAGAAAACACCAATAATTGATTTCAGTCCTACATGAGATTTGAAAGTGTGACTATTTGATCAGAAAATGCATTTACTATGAATAGACTAATGAGGCAAACATATAAATCAGCAAAGGCACGTAACGCCAAAGTTTTACTCTATAACAGGGCGCACTTGCCGTCACTATACCCTCGTGGAGGTAAATGTTGAAGGATACGAAAAGGACGCTAAAAGGATAATATAAACGCCGATATCCAACAATTTATTGTTTACGAGCCGGTGACGCCGTAGGGGAAATGGAAATCGAATGATTTGTAGTGTTTAAGTGTGTTTGCAATACTTAAAATATCTTGAATCTGTCGTAGAGGCTAATTTTAAGGAGTTGCGTTTTAGCTAGTTTGACAATCGATTTTGCTGATATCTATTTTCCTTGTCGTTCGGATCTTCTATTTTGAAAGCCCGTTAAAGTCACTGTTGGAGACATGGAGATATGGAAGGGCCTCTTTCTCCCATTGGAGGGGAAAATTTGCCTTAATCGTCACGGAATGTTATGGAATAGTACAATTTCTTACGCTGCCATTACACGAAATATTTCACAAATAAGCACATCAACACGGTGTAGGGTTATTTTAACAGATGACTTCCAAAATGTAAATAGTATCATTATAAATGTATATATTTAAGAAAACTTTATTTTATAATCTACCATTTTCTTTATACAGACATGAATTTAAATGAGATTTCAGAACTTTATGCAGCGAAAAAATATTGCGTTTTTTGCGCGATTTTCACAAACTGTTTTCACAAAGTTTAATTTTTAAATGAGTAAATATACTATAATAACATCCTTTTGAGGGCGGCTATTAATAAAGAGTTAATAACCAGTTAAAGCACCCATGACATTCATAATGGTTGGGCATACTCAAAATGAGGTTGTCAATATCTTGTTGAGGAATATTATTCCAGGTCTTACTGAGATGTATTAAAGTTTGTCTTATGTTACCACATTTCAGGATGAAAACCAAATCGGTGAAAAGCACCAATGACCATTAACGAGGTTCTAGTTTGCATGCTCTCTCCCCCATTGCAGTCATCGTTCACGATTTCCTCTTCTTAAAACTGGAACCCGAAGTGGTCTACGAGCATGAATGTTGGCTTCGTGCAGTCTCCTCCTCACAGTTTGGTCACACACACTATTGGATCGCCGTACATTACGTTACACTAATTAATTAGTATATTTTTAAAAATAAGTCTTACAAGCGAGCACACGGTCCACCTGAAGGAAAGTAGATGCTGTGGCCCATAGACATCTACATTTATCCTCGGTTGAGAATCAAAATGCAGACGCGCTGTTACCCCTGAGGACTAAAATGGAATGCCATGATTCCAATATAAATGGTCTTCGGTTCTCTGCAACCACCATACGAAACACGCAACACGTTTTACGCTGGTATTCTGTGAGAGCGTGGCCTTAACTCAGTTAAGTCAACCCATTCGTGATACAACTATAATGTAGCTGCAGCATGCCTTCACCACTTATAAAAATTCTATAGAAATAAATCAAAACGCTGTTGAAAATGATCATAATAATGCAAATGTTAAAGTGTTTTCGACAATTCTGAATCATGTAAGCGTAAAAAAAAACACTGAACTGAAATAATTGGTTATATTTCAGGATCATCATCCATGAAACATACTATTCCGATGATATCCCGGACGTCAGTCTCAGCGAGATTAGAATTAATCGCGCGATGGTGGAATTACAGCGGAGTTTCTGAAAGCGGGTGGAACAGCGATACTTAAAGTCCTTCAGAAGCTCTTCAATTCCATCTTCCATGGTGGCACTACTCCGGAGGCGTGGAGCGGAATTGCGATGGTCTTGTTCTTCAAGAAAGGCGAAACCGCTCTCTGGAAGAACTACAGACCGATATTCCTTCTGAGCCGCGTCTACGTGCTGTTTTCGAGAGTCATTACGAATCGTCCCGCACGACGACTTGCAGCCTCTCGAACAAGCTACTTTCCGATTAGCATCATATACCACATACATAACCATCGGCAAATTGTAAAGAAGACCGAAGAGTACAATCTGCCACTAAGTCTTGCATATGTGGATTATGAGAAAGCCTTTGATTCCGTCGAAATTTGGGTGGTGCTGCAGTCCCTTCAACGGTGCCAAGTGGACTGTCGGTATATCGTAGTGCTTAAGTGTCTGTAAGGGTTACGATGATTATCCGTACAGAACCAGAGTACGAAACCTATCCAACTGCAGAGAGGTGTAGGTAGGTAAGACAGGGTGATGTAATATCCCCGAAACTCTTCACCGCTATATTGGAAGATGTTTTCAAGCTACTGGACTTGAAATGATACGGTATTAACGTCAATGGCGTGTACATCACTCACCTTCGATTTGCTGACGATATATTCCTTATTGCAGAATCGCTGGAGGACCTAAGTATTATGCTCAGTAACCCCAATAGTGTCTCCCAACGGATAGATCTCAAGATGAACATGTCAAAACAAAGATCATGTGTAATGGTCCATGTCACACCTATGCCGGTAGTTGTTGAGCACTAAGCTCGAAGTTGTTGACAAATATGTTTACGTGGGGCAAATGGTCCGACTAGGTATGTCCAACATCCCCCCCGAACGGGTTCCCGCCTTGTCGTGGCGGGGGGGCTTAGTAGCCGTGGCTTGGTCAACCACGGTGAACAAAGAGGAACCCCTTGGCTGGCCCGAGGTGTAGGGCCGGCCCGAGGTGGCCACTCCGAGTGGGCTTGGCGAGCCCACTTCGGATGTGTGTCGGGGGGCTGCGGTGAGAGGGGAGTCCGCACACTCTACCGCTGCAGCCGAGGTGGAGTCGCTGAGGAAGAGGAGTGTTGGTATGGCGATGCGCCACTCGCCCTATCCTCCGCGACTCAGATGGGGCCGCACCGTTAATTGATGCGGTGGTGGTGGGGCTGCGGGGGGAGAGGAGTGCCGGTATTGCGAGGCGCCGCGCTCCCTACCCTCCGTAGCCGAATCTTGGTTGGCGGCGGAGCCATAGACCAGATCCGCCGCTGGGGTCAGGAAGGCTAGTGCTCCCGAGTGCTAGTTTTTCCTGGCCCCATGGCCTTCGTGCATCGGACGCGGGGGCGTCCGTTGCGCATGTGAAATTGGAGGCCGAGGAAGAGGGCACGCCATGTGTTTTGGTGCGCCTTACCGGAGAAGGAGATTGGGGAGGAGTGGTCCTCTCCCGAGGAGGGGCCGCCATGGGGCGGCCAGCGCAGGTGGGGCCGCGGAAGTGTGCGAAAGCGTTCCCGTGGCCCTGCCAATATGCGACGAGGGTGGAACACCATGGGGTTTTAGTCGGTGCGAGTCCGACATAATCCGCCCTTGCCCCCGCGAGGCGGGTATGCGTAGGCATTTCCCACGGTATGTCCAACATTGACCTAGAAGTTAATCGATGGATTCAATTCGACTGGGCAGCTTTCGAGAGATTACGACACATCTTCCTGTCAGACATACCTCAAAACCTCAAAACTAGATTGTACTACCAGTGCGTATTGCCAATGATGATCTATGGATCTGAGACGTGGTCCTTCACTGCTTGCCGTATAAGAAAGCTCAAAGTCGCTCAGCGAGCTAAGGAGAGGGCTATGCTCGGCGTTTCTCTGCGTAATAGGCTTTAAAACGAGGATATCCGCTGTAGAACCAGAGTAACCGACATAGCCCAAAGAATTAGTAATTTTTTTAATAGAATAAAGAGTGACAAACTAGCACACAGTCCAACTGATGGTAAGTGGTTGCTATGGCCCATAGACATATACATCTATCATCGTTTGTGAAATAAAATGCAGATGTGTTGTCACCCGTGAGGGCTATGATAGAATGCCTCTTTTCCAGTAAAAAGAGTCTCCGGTTCTCTACCTTCACCATACGAATCACAGCAGCATTAAGCTGCTATTTCACGCTGGCATTCTGTGAGAATATAGTATGCTGAAATGGCAATGGGCCGCCTATATAGCTCGAAGAACCGACAACCGATGGGGAAAAAAGGTTCCCGAGTGGCAGCCTCGTACCGGCTGGCGAAGTGTAGGGCGTCCCCCACTAGATGGAGTGACGACCTAGTAAGACATGCAGGAAGTCAATGGATGCAGGTGGCTCGGGACCGTGCATTGTGGCATTCCTTGAAGGAGGTCTTTGGTCAGCAGTGGACTTGTGAAGGGCTGTAATGATGATGATGATCCATGAAACTGGCAACTTCAGTATTGAAATGTTAAACATGCACTGATAAACTGTTTTGTAATAACAAATTGTGGTTTTACAAGTTGATTATTTTTAAAAATATGATGGACTATGTTTTCCAAGTGAGAATGTGTTCCAAATGTGTGTGAAGTCTGAAGCAATTATTACAAACCACATTAAAGAAATAGGTCACATTATCCTTCCAGGTCATAAAACTTACGTACGTACATCGAAATTTACGTAACATTACATTTGGTTGCCTTCTTGCTGCAATTTGCAAAAAAACGGTCTTGTGTGAGTGTAGAAATGCGTCTTAGTCTCGGATGTCTTCTGCCACCACCCCTTGGTCCGATAGCGTGACCACAACCTCGACATCACATTTTGCCTGATGCCTATTGCCGCAGAGACTCTCGCGATCTCTTCTCCAGTTAAAAATCGACGTAGTATTGCAATAAAATGTCAATTTATCACAATCAACCAGAGTTGAATCAAAAAGATCTTTAAATAGCGGTTTTCAACAGTAAAAATAACAATTACTCTGAGTACAAAATTTGCTCCCTCTAGTTAAACAAAATTTTTTACCGCCAACACCTTTTTTTTTTACATAAATTTTCCGGAATACATAGCAAACAATTTGATATTAAAAAAAACGTACTTTTTAAGTTGGTCAATGTTACTAAATATAATTATCCCTATACCGCGTTGATGTGTGTATATATAACTTTATACATAAATAACTTTGACATGAACAATACCATGAACTAACACAAGCGTTTCGTCGATTGTCACCCTTATTCTATAAAAAGTTAAAAAAAAGCTTCTGATACCAGATACTTTACAGAATTAATGATTCGTTTATGTAGCACTATATGTATACGCTCTTACATCAAAGTTTAATCAAAATTTTCGTTTAACAAAAACTATATAAAAAGGATTATTATTAGATTAGTGAATAAATTAGTAATACTCTTGGGAAATCTAGTAATTGCAGTTTGTAGTGGCGGTGTTTTTTTTTTATAGAATAAGGGTGACAAACGAGCACACAGTCCACCTGATGGTAAGTGGATGCTGTGGGCCCATAGACATCTACATTTATCCTTGATTAAGAATCAAAATGCAGATGTCATGTCACCCCTGAGGACTAAGATGGAGTGCCTCGTTTCCAGTAAAAAGGATCTCCGGTTCTCTACACTCACCATACGAAACACAGCAGCATTAAGCTGCTATTTTACGATGGTATTCTGTGAGAGTGCGTTCCCAACCCGGTCGAGCCGACTCATTCGTGCTACAACCATAATCTAGCTGCAGCATGGCTCTACCACGTAAAAGCATGGCTCTACTACGTAAGAATATCCACACCATATCGTCCTGTGAGTGTCAGCATCTTCCTGCTAATAAATTAAGATAATAAAAATCTGCGGTTGTCAACCCGCCTGCCAAGGGTGTCATCTATAGTTTTTTAATTTTAATAAAATCCACAACGTTTATTTTGTCAAGTAATATACGGATAAAAATAATGAAATTGTCACTTAAATTTTTGAAACAAAAGTAAACTAAAATAATTCACTGTTATCAAAACCACATTTTTATTAAATATGCAGAACCATAAAATTAAAGTAATTAGCATAATTACTTAAGTCCTTTAGTATACAAGTCTTAATCTTATGGTGGCACGAGATAAAATAGATACGGTAGGCAGTATTTAATAGAACTGTTCATTTACATTTTGTAATTGCACAAAATGAGTGTACAAGAGGGTGGTAAAAGTAAAAAATATGAATTGGTGCCACCCGACGGAGGTTGGGGTTACATGATTTGGATAGCCGTTATAATTAATTTGGTAAGTGATTTAGACGATAGTGCGTGTCATGAGTTTTGTAGTTATATTTATTTATTTATGTATTTACACTTTATTGTTTACACCTTAATATACAACTAAATTATTTAAGCAGAATACTCTTATTTATATGTAGTAAATAATTTTGATTTTCATAAAGAACAGACATCACTATTATTATCTATACATAGAAATAGTTTTCGATTCTACCTCAGTTACCAAATAATGCTTGGCTATATAAATGTTTTTTTTTTCTTTTTAAAAAAAAAACGTTACCCCCACACTAGGATTTTCTCCTGTATCGTGGAGGCAGTTTACAAACATAAATTGCACAAGGACAAACATCCAGACCCGGAACAATTATTTATAGGCCATACAAATACTTGTTCCGTGCGGGATTCGAACCCGCAGCCCCAAGCGCTGGAACTCATTGCTAAGCCACTGCGCCACGGAGCCGTCAATGTAAATTACGTGTAATATGTACATTTCATTCAAAAGCTGATTCATTTATTTTGTTCTTAGGTTCTTGTTATTGTTGCGAAGTCACGGATCAGAAGAAGTGTCATTCAAATCTTTACGTATATGGCTAGCTATTAGGAAAAGTAAAAATGTTTTAAATTAATCTTCATGTTAATAAAATTCCAGGTAGCAACATCTGCATTTTTAGGATGTTTTGGAATAATATTCAAGGAATTAATTATACAATTAGAGATGGGATCTACACATATAAATTTATTGAATGGAATAAATTCTATCTGCATTTCAATCTCTGGTGAGAATGTAGTATGTAAAACCAATTAAATAATAGAAAACAATAAAATATTAGAACAAACCTAAAGGCTTAAAAAAACGTCGTACCAGTCGATGCCTATTATAGTGTCTTTATGCAAATCTTTTATAAAACGTTAATAGGTATTAACTGCATTTATTTTTTAATATTAATTATTTTTACGTGGTGGAGCCATGCTGCAGCTATATTAGTAGTATAGTTGTAGCACGAATGGGTCGGCTCGACCGGGAAAGGACCACGCGCTCACAGAATACCAGTGTATAATTGCAGCTTAATGCTGCTGTGTTTCGTATGGTGAGTGTAGAGAACCGGAGATCCTTTTTACTGCAAATGAGGCATTCCATCTTAGTCCTCACGGGTAACTACGTATATGCATTTTGATTTGTAATAGAGGAAATAATACCTAGACCCGCGATCTTCAATCCGCCTGCCACGTGACGATGAAGGCAATTCGTACCTACAACGGAAGCCGCCCATGCCAGGCAGTGGACCTTGAAGAGCTCGTGAAAAAGAGGAATTATTATTAATTTAAAATGTCAACAATTTCATTACAGGTTTTATGACAGGACCATTACTTAAATTTATAAGTATGCGAAGAGCTGGTATCATTGCCGCAATTATTCTGAACCTTGGATCTTTTGGCACAATTTTCGTTAATTCTCAATTAGCTTTCTTTCTTTGTTATGGGATTGTGCAGGTATTTTATTATCTTTTTATTGATATAAATAATTTAGTTTATTTATCAAAACGCTTAACCTCTGAATTCTTACAGGCCATTGGAATTGGTATATTGTATAACATATCGTATTCTAGTATTAATGACTATTTTGTGAAGCGACGATTGATCTCATTAAGTTTGACACAAAGTGTTGCAGGTATTTTATGTTCATTGCTCATGTTTACATTTTTTTAACAATGTGAAACAAATATTTCTTTCTTGTATCTCTATACTTGTGTGGTTTAGTTATACTATCGCCATTAAAATTTGTTTTGATTTAATTTATAAAAAAAATAACCCTTTGTGTTGGTTCCATGGAATCGACTACACATTGCACATACTAACTTAGCACAAAAAAGTAGTAGTTTATATTCGCTTCGGGTATCAGATATTATTGAGTTAACAAAGGAGCAAAATATTTGTGGTAGAGCCACGCGGCAGCTTTTGCTGTTGCACGGATGGGCCGGCTCGAACCGGGGTGGTACCACGACCTCACAGAATACCAGCGTGAAGTAGAGGTTTACCTCTGCGTTTCGCTTGGTGAGTGCAGGTGGCCGGAGGCCCTATTTACTGGAAATGAGGCATTCCATCTTAGTCCTCACGGGTGAGAACGCATCTGCATTTTGATTCGCAAACGAGAATAGATGTAGATGTCTATGGGCCGCAGCAACCACTTACCATCAGGTGGACTGTGTGCTCGTTTGTCACCCTTATCCTATAAAAAAAAACATACGATTTGTGAGTGATACGTTCCAATAAATATTAAATGTAATGAATTACACTATGTATCTGAAAGAAGGTCATATTACCGTACATAAATGGGTGAAGGGTGAGCAGTGAGAGTTGCTGGTTTCGTTACAGATAATTTTGTCAAAAGATAATCTATTGAATTACAAAAAAAAAATGTATTTTTAACCTCGACTGTCTAATAGTCATAATCTTGTGCTCCATATCTATATTTGATATTTACACCATTGTCATCTTCAATTCTGTGTTTATTTGTTTTTGTTTTAATTATACTAATAATAATATACAGGTATGTTTGTCTATGTTTTTAATTAAATTTACCATTTTCAGCTATAGTTGGTTTTCTATCACCACAATTGGTCAAAATCACATCAGAGGTTTATGGAGATAGAGGAGCATACGTACTACTAGCGGCGATAAATATGCAGACATTTGTGGCTGTGTCCCTCATGCAGCCTGTGGATTTGCATTTGAAAAAAGTTGAAGTAATAACGGTTGAGGAAAATGGTAATATATAATTGTTACTTACAGATACAGATATATATGTACAATATATTAATCAAGTATACGGGCAGTACTGAAGTGAAGTAATACATAAATTAAAGCTTTAAAATAGCCTTGTATATAGAAAATTTAAAACATAAGATGTAGAGAAATATTCTCAGGTCTCTCTCGTCATCAATATTTTAACAAAGAAATCATTCAAATATTAAAGAAAAATGATAACCACGAAACAAATACACCTTAGACCGTCAAGTAGAAAAATAGTACATATGCTCAAAGAAATAAGCTAAAATAAACTTAAGTATAAGTCGCAACACTTTTAGCAGTCATTAATCGAATATTATTAAAAATGTGAAATATGTATTTATAAGAGTAGGTCGAACTTTAATCATAACTTCGTTGTAAATATGTTTACAGAAATGAAACTGCTTATGGTTGATGATCAAAGCTGTGAAATATCCACTGTTAAATTATCTGATAAAAAACGGAATAGTAGTTATGCAGATCAGAAGCAAGAAAAGTATTTAATGTTACATGTAACAGAGGAAAGAAGTAAAGGTATTAAGTAAGTAGCGTGTTATTAATTTTATTTGTTGAAATTTCTGTACCAGAAACCACCTAGCAGAAAAGCTTAATGTTACATCTATATTTTTTGCAGAGAATTGGTATTAGAAGCTCTTGACGTATCCCTTATGAAATCTTTTTTACTATCGAATGCGGCGTTAGGGGTAGCTATCTGTTTGTTTGCTGATGTTACTTTTTCATTTATACTCCCACAAACGTTATACGCAATGAATTGGACTAACGTGAGTTATATTCTTATTTTAAAATTATTGTTCAGTTTGACCATATTTTTATGTATAATTTTCTTATATTTTAGGGTGAAGTTGCGTGGGCGGTATCATTGGCTTCCCTTGGGGACTTAGTGACCAGGGTTATGTTTATAATTTTCAGCAATTTGTTACTAAGATTTGAAAGTCAACAGATTTACATTGTAGGATTGTTCGTGGCTTTTATCACTAGAATAGGTATTTATTGCATTTCTTAAGAAACTTGAATTTGATCAATTATTTCAGAGAACATCTCAAATAAATAGATTATTTTATTTCACTCAAGCGGCATAAATAAATATATAACATAATATGACATATAAGAAGCAGGTCATAATTACATACATATAGTAACAATACCTGGAATTGAAATCAATTAAAAGATACGTAAAAATGGTTGCTTAAAAATTATTAGGTTGCAGTTGTTACTTGTAGTGAAATTAGAGCCTGAAGTTTAGATACAAGATTTGTATCACCTGATATAATTTTGATGCAATAATCTGATAAATTTGATCGTATAGTGGCGGTGTAACAAAATCTACTACCACATGTTGCCTTGCGGGTGTTGAAAGCGGTGACAGAGGGAAACAAATCAGGAAATAGGCAGAAGCGTCTTTCTTAAAACACCAACAAAAAGTTGCAAATACTGTTACGCTTGGCAGTTGTGGCAGTTTTGGCAATTTTTGTGTCCTAGAAGAGGCCAATGTTGAGCACTAGACTTTTTATAGGCTGTAACGCTGAGTATAATATGGTGTAAAGCCATTGAATAAAACTATTTTTATGGATTTTATCGCGTCTAATTTACTTAGTTCCCGACGTTTCGGGTGCTTTACAGTACGAAGGCGAGGTCTGAGGTGTTTGACGTCCCGATGTCATAGTTAGCCCGGCTACCTACAATTTTTGAATTTTAAGTTTTGGTCCGATCTACTCAGAATGAGCTTACAGTATCTTAAAGCGAATTAAGTGGTTCATGTGAACTTTTGGTGAAGTCATTTAAGTTAAAGTTCCAAACCACCCTTTGTTTCATTTGAATCATAATGCATCTTCTCATTTTTGCGAGACTCCAATAAATCGGTGAAACCTACGGATCACGTTCTTAATAGAGTACATAATGTCGTTCTGTCTATAAAGTGACGTTATCGAATACCCGATCACAGAAATCAATGTAATTTAACTTAGAAACCGTAGGATACTAGTATAATTTTCGAATATTGTATGTCTATACT
The DNA here is from genome assembly GCA_033319125.1 of Parnassius glacialis. Lineage (NCBI taxonomy): Eukaryota > Metazoa > Arthropoda > Insecta > Lepidoptera > Papilionidae > Parnassius > Parnassius glacialis. The sequence continues at coordinate 14,907,944 of JAVANC010000013.1, read as the reverse complement.
ATTTATTTAAAAAAATAGCTCGATCCTTAGACTAAACCTGCAATAATACAATGAATTATGAGAATTACCAAATAGAATTATATTATATACGTATCTATTTAATAATGATATTCATTTCAGGAATACTGGCATCAGAAAATTTTACTGCAATTCTAATATTCCTTGCACTTATCGGTACATCGCGGTGCATCTTAGTAGTTCTGATGCCACTAGTAATCGCTGATGCGGTACAGCCGGAGCAATTTACGTCGGCTATGGGAATATTTATGCTAGCTTATGGATTTATTAATTTATTATTGGGGCCAGCTATAGGTAAGACCTTTTTGAATTCGTTTTTTTTTGGACTAGAAAGAGTTCGTGCATTTTTTTTTAATAGGATATGGGTGATAAACGAGCACACAGTCCACCTGATGTTAAGTGGTTGCTGTGGCCCATAGACATCTACATCTATTCTCGATTACGAATCAAAATGCAGATGCGTTGTCACCCATGAGGACTAAGATGGAGTGCCTCGCTTCCAGTAAAAAGGGTCTCCGGTTCTATACACTCACCATACGAAACACAGTAGCGTTGAGCTGCTATTTTACGTTGGTGTTTTGTAAGAGCGTGGTCCTTCCCCGGTCGAGCCGACCCATTCGTGCTGCAACTATAAAGATACTATAGCTGCAGCATGGCTCTAACACGTGAAAATTTATAATTTCATTACATAAGGTTATTATAAACCTTGAATTTTTTCTGGTCTCTCTCTCAACTCTGATCATTTGTAATGTCCCTTCTAATTTTATAGTTCTGTATTTATGAATATTGATAGAATTTGTGTTTTACATAATATTTGGATATGTTCAATCATACTGTTTTGTTATGTCATTCAATTGTTTTATACTGTTACCGTTACAGCCTATTAAAGTTCACTGCTGAACATAGACCTCCCCCATAGACTGATTGTTGTATGTTTGTTCAAATGTTCTATGATATAGAAATCTAACAATCTTACCTTATGGGGAAGGTCTACGCTCAGGAGATATTAAGTGGAATAATATTATATAAGAGCCCGATGAAACATGATTGGAGTCGATGGATGCAGAGGGCTCAGAACCTTATTTTGTATCAATCTAACGTGACTGAAATTGGGATCAGCTATAATAATGATTTTTTTTCTTTGCTGATTACGCGTCATCCTGAGGATGCTGGTTACTACTAAGATGAATCCATTACCGTTTACCGGTACAGTCTATTAAAGTCTACTGCTGAATATAGGCCTGCCAGATAGATAGCCTCATAGCCGGGATATTTGTTATAGTTGCCACGCTTAGTAAGCGGGTTGTCAACCGCAGCTGCCTGCCTACTCGCTTGCTAATTAAGCTGAATAAAGTAGAGAAAAAGCTAAGTTTGCGATAAGTGTTCTTAGATTTCATAACATTTTACTTATATCAAAAGTGGAAGTGACAAATGACTTATGCAACAAATGAATTTGCTCGAACCACGACCTCACAGAATGCCAGCGTGAAGTAGAGAGTTACCTTTGCGTTGCGCTTGGTGAGTGCAGGTGGCCGGAGGCCCAATTCCCCCCCCCCCCCCATCAACATGGTAGTGGAATTAAACAAAAGACTACCCCAGGAGGGTACCAGCACCCCTGGAGAATCCCTCGCTGAGCATTCACGACCAAACTACTTCACTCCTGAGCGTGGGTGCTCTGGCTGCCCCGCTTATTCTGGGGCGGACAAAATTCCGCTCGCGACTAATGCTGCTTGGGGCAAGCGGAGCAATTAAACCAAGGCGACCCCTGTCACGCTATCCGTGAATTTTTGCAACATCAGGGGACTTCATTCCAACCTTAACGCTGTCCATTACCATCTAGAGACGGCGAAGCTGGCCTTGCTCTTTTTAACCGAGACTCAGGTGTCCTTACCGGCTGATACTTCATATCTCTCCTACCCGGGGTACAATTTGGAACACTCCTTTGTACCCCGGGCTGGAGTTTGCGTATACGTCAGATAGGACATCTGTTTTCGACGCCTCGGCAGTTTTGAAGGTATGGACCTGTCCATCCTATGGCTGCGCGTAGACAACGACGACCATCCCCGCGTCTACGGGTGCCTTTATAGGTCCCATAGCGGTAATTCCGACACAGACCGACTTATCGACCACGTCCAAATGGATGCAGACTCCGTGCTACAACGGGTCCCATCCGCAGAAATCGTGATACTCGGATATTTAAACGCCCACCACGCTGTATGGCTTGGTTCTCGTTTAACCGATCATGCGGGTAGATCCGTCTATGACTTTGCTTTGGCATATGGTCTAACACAACTGGTTACTTCGCCTACGCGTATCCCTGTTGGAACTTCTGCTGACCTCTCATCCGGACGGATATTAGGACTCCGTCGATGCCCCTCTGGGCTCTTCGGACCATTGTCTGATCCGGAGTACGGTGCCACTCACGCTCAAATCGCAGTTGCGATCTGCAGCTTGCCGCCGTGTTTGGCACTATAGGTCAGCCGATTGGAACGCGATGCGGTCTTTTTTTGTATCCTACCCTTGGGGGCGGGTTTGCTTTTCGCCGGAAGATCCCAGCGTTGTTGCTGATTCTGTTGCTGGTAGAGGGTATGGAACTTTTTATTCCATCCTCTGTGGTGCCCATCTGAGGCAGATCCCAGCCATGATTTGGTCGCTCCTGTAAAATAGCATCACGCTATAAGCAGGAGTGCTACCGGGCCTGGGCTGACGCATCAACGTCTCGGGATGTAAATACAAGCGAACTTAAAAAGAAGTATCCTCCAGGTCCTTTAAAAGCGTCATTGCCAAGGCAAGGTTTGAGTACATCGGCAGAATTGGCGAGAAGCTAGTTCGCCTTCCTTCGGGAACCCGTACAATCTGGTCTCTCGCCAATGCTGTCCAAGGGAACTTCTATCAGCCATCTCTTCCATCTCTGCACAGAGAGGACGACTCACTGGCCCATGGCGCAAAGGAGAAAGCCGATCTGTTGAGCTCTCTCTTTGCGTCCAACTCAACTCTAGATGACGGAGGGAACACACCGCCGACCATCCCGCGATGTGAATGCTCCATGCCGGATGTGCTGTTTACACAGCGCTCGGTTCCCAAAGCACTCTTCTCCCTAGACGTCAGCAAGTCGAGTGAGTCCGATGGAGTCCCTCCCATTGTGCTGAAGACGTGTGCTCCGGAGTTGGCACCGGTTTTAACGCGTCTTTTCCGGTACTCCTACTCACAAGGCGTAGTCCCGAATTCATGGAAGGACAGCTTTGGTCCATCCGATCCCTAAAAAAGGCAACCGCTCAGACCCGTCCAACTACAGGCCTATCGCCATCACCTCCTTGTTCTCCAAAATAATGGAATCCATTTTAAACTGCCAGCTCATGCGGTACCTTGAGGATCACTAGCTGATTAGTGATCGCCAGTACGATTTTAGTCTGGGTCGATCAGCTGGTGATCTACTGGTCTATCTGAATCTTAGATGGGCGGAGGCAGTAGAGTCCAAGGGGGAGGCATTGGCCGTTAGTTCGGACATAGCGAAGGCCTTCGATCGGGTCTGGCACAAAGCGCTTCTTTCAAAGCTTCCTCCCTATGAGCTTCCCGAGAAATTGTGCAGATGGATCACTAGTTTCCTTGCTGATCGGAGCATCAAGGTCGTAGTAGACGTTGCATACTCTGATTTCAAGTGTTCCACAAGGCTACGTGCTATCACCAACGCTGTTTCTCCTGCATATCAATGATATGTTGCAAACTGGTAGCATTCATTGCTATGCAGACGACAGCACTGGTGATGCCTTATATATCGGCCGTGCCAATATTTTTCGGGAAAAGGTCGTCGAGTACCGGGACAAACTTGTGTCTGAAGTCGAGTATTTGCTTAACAAAGTCTCGGATTGGGGGCGACTAAATCTAGTCCAGTTCAATCATCAGAAAATACAAGTTTGCGCGTTTACCGCTAAAAAGAACCCCTTTATCGTATCTCCTCAGTTTCAAAGCACTCCCCTTGCTGCATCAGCTAGCATCTGAATCCTTGGCGTCGACGTATCGAATAGTGTGCAGTTTCGTGGTCACTTGGAAGGGAAGGCCAAATTGGCTTCTAAAAAGCTTGGCGTGCTCAGTAAAGCGAGTCAGTATTTCATGCCGGCACATCGCTTGCAACTTTACAAAGCGCAAGTTCGGCCTCACATGGAATACTGCTCTCATCTCTGGGCCGAGGCACCCCAGTGCCAGCTCCTTCCACTTGACCGCATCCAGCGCAGAGCGGTTCGAATCGTCGACAATCGAGTTCTTTCTAATCAGCTCGATGCACTGGCACAGCGTAGAGATGTTGCATCTCTTTGCGTCTTTTATCGCATCTATCACGGGGAGTGCTCTGAGGAATTGTTCGAACTAATTTCAGCCACTCAATTTCACCATCGCACATCGCGACAAAACTTGCTTTACTATCCATACCATCTGGATGATTGGCGGTCCACCACTGTGCGATTTAGAAGAAGTTTTCTCCCTCGCACAACTTCCTTGTGGAATCGATTACCACCAGCAATTTTTCCGGACCGATACGACTTAAGGACCTTCAAGAAAAAGCTTACACCTTTCTAAAAGGTCGGCAACGCATCTGCAATTCCCCTATTGTTGCAATTGTTCATGGGTGGCGGTAGTCACTTACCATCAAGTGAGCCGTATGCTCGTTTGCCCCCTACTCTGTTTAAAAAAAGTGGTTGCTGTGACCCATAGACATCAACATCTCTTCTCAATAAAGAATCAAAATGCAGATGCGTTGTCACCCGTGAGGACTAAGATGGAATGCCTCTTTTCCAGTAAAAAGAGTTTCTGGTTCTCTACACTCACTATACGAAACACGGCAGTGTCAAGCGGCCACTTTACGCTGATACTCTGTGAGAGCGTGGTCCGTCCGCGGTCGAGCCGACCCATTCGTGCTAGAACTATACTACTAATATAGCTGCAGCATGGCTCTACCACGTGAAGCCAACTTCATACGAAGAAAGTTACAGATTAGTTGTCAAGCCTGAGGACTAAAACGGAATGTCTCACAGCCTGTAATACCTGGCTCCCTATACCCTTCCCACCAAAACACAGCAATACAAGCACTGCTATTTTGCAACAGAAATAGGAAAGAGGTTGGTTACTACCCCACTCCTAGACAGAAAACTGTAACAAATATAGCCACAATTGACTTAATTTTTGATAACGGGATGTACATACGTAGTATAGCCACGCTGCAGCTATATTATCGTTGTAGCCCAAATGGGTCGGCTTGACCAGGATAGGGCAACGCTGTCACAGAATATTAGCGTAAAATAGCACCTTAGTGCTGCTGTTTTTCGTATGGTGAGTGTGGAGAATCGGAAATCCTTTGTACTGGAAACGAGGCATTGTATCTTAATCCTCAGGGTTGACAGCGAATCTGCAATTTGATTCTTAATTGAGGTTGGGTGTAGATATCTATGGATTACAGTATCAATGTTACCATCAAGTGGACTGTGGACTCGTTTGTCACCTTTATTCTATGAAAAAATATACATATACAACATGTAACAAAAACCCTGTGGTTCCAGTTAAGTGCGTTATCAGTCAGTATTCAAACGTGAAGAAATAACTTTTTTCAAAAAACTTGAACATTAAAAAAAAATCGAATTATGTTTGGTTTTATTACCTCTGCATTATCCGGAGAATAAGATGATTGTGAAAGACCCACCTTCATCGATGCTCGTGTCAGTATGAGGTAATAAAACCACATAAAATTTGCGTATTAATTTTTTAATTAAAATTAAATTTTTAATGTTCAAGTTTTTTGAAAAAAAGTTATTTCTTTACGTTTGAATACTGATTCTGATAACGTACTTAATGGGAACCACAGGGTTTTTGTTACACGTTGTATAATATGACGATATTTAAGACATATTTCACAAAAATAATATAGATTGTCTAATATTATTCGCATTATGATCTACAAACAAAATTATTTAAAGTTTATTTTACTAACTATTAGACGCTTTGTGTATATCGAACAAGTACGACGTAATCATTAATACAAAGTAAATAAGTTTTATCAACACGATAAGAAATGACAGATCTTTATTATTGTGAAAATACAGAGAGAACATTGTTATTTTTTTACTTGATATTTTAAACATTTTTAATAGTTTGTTATTATCATTATTATTATAGCCTTTCAAAAAGCTACTACTGAACTGACTTCCCGACTTGGCAGGGGACTGCCAAACAAAGTACGGTCCTGAACCAGCTGCAATAATTGAAGCAAAGATATTGAACTATCGCCTCTGTAAAGCAGGCTTGAGAACCTTGATCTATCAGGGCCCGTTCTAGCCTATATTCCCCAGTTTTAGCTTCAGCTTTCATTAGTGCAGTAGCTAATAAGACCTATCTGGGCTTAAGTATTTGACCAGTAGAGAGCCAAGCTACTTCAGGAACTTTAGATCCCAAAGTTTCAAGGCAGCTGGCCGGTTGGTTTAGGACAGTAGCTTGGTCTTTATTCTCCTGATTGTTGGTAGGATGCAACAACCTTTTTCTGACATATACTACACTTTTTGGTTTTTTGTAATCGTACGAAAGGATGATTCCGGCCTAAATAATTGCCAACTGCCTTGTTAACACAAATCCCGTCTGAGGCTGAGTTCAATATCTTGACTTGAAAACTGTTTACAGAAATATAATTTATGATTCTGCGCGCAATATTCACATTTCAAAGTAAAAGACTTGGCCAAATGGCCAAATACTCAAACGCCCCTCACTTGTAAGATGCCGTTAAGTCTCGTGGTGTCGCAGTTACTTACTTTTTTCTTTTTTTCATAAGAACGTTACCTCCACACTAGGACTCTCTCGTGGAGGCAGTTTTTTTTTTATAGGATAAGGGTGACAAACTAGCACACAGTCCACCTGATAGTAAGTGGTTGCTGCGGCCCATAGACATTTACATTTATCCTCGTGTGCGAATCAAAATACAGATGCGTTGCCACCCGTGAGGACTAAGATGGAATGCCTCATTTCCAGCAAAAAGGGCATCCGGCCACCTGCACTCACCAAGCGAAACGCAGAGGTAAACCTCTACTTCACGCTGGTATTCTGTGAGGTCGTGGTACCACCCCGGTTCGAGCCGGCCCATCCGTGTGACAGCAAAAGCTGGCGCGTGGTAGAGCCACTGTTAACAAACATAAATTGCACGAGGACAAACATCCAGACCCGGAACAATTATTTATAGGCCATACAAATATCTTGTTCCGTGCGGGACCCGAACCCACGGCCCCCAGCGCAACAACTCATTGCTAAGCTACTGCGCCACAGAACCGTCTAAACCGTCTTTGACTTGAAGTGAAAGAGACAGCACGAGACTTAACGCCATCTTAAAATTGAGTAGTCTTTGAGTATTTGGGCAAGTGCAAGCAAAACTTAGGCGTTATGAGTATGTAATTTACGCGGCTCGATAGATTCCAATGTTCTAAACCAATTTTCCATAAATATTTGGAACTTGTCAATCGTACGTAAAGAATCGTCATTTGTTATAAATAACTCCCATTACTTACGTGTTTCAGAATTCATTTTGTTGGTTACCACATAAATGACATTCATATCCCATTTGCTTACATCGATGTTTAAAATTTTTAATGTTCTTAATCCATTGTTGTGTCCAAAAATTATTTTAAGCTAGATGCTGATTCACAACTAATCCGTCTTTAACCAAACAATATTTTTAAAATACACTTAGACAAATACATTTTGTTATTATATCTCCTTTCTAAAACCTCCCAAGACTCCTTATAATTGGCTTCGGTAATTGTGGTATACCTAATCAGTTGAGTAGCCTCGCCAGTGAGATGACCCTTTAAATAATAAACCCTTGCACGTTACCGAGGGATTCATTTTTATGGACTAATGATGAAAAGAAATCTCGGATTGTCGTCCATTCTTAGTATTTCCTCAAGAATTTAAGGCCTTAAAAATTCTCGGTAATAGTCGCGACTTATTATCGTTTACCATTTCAGGATCCAGTCGCACTTACTTTGAAATAAACCAACATGCTACCTACAGTGGCTCACTTACAGAATGTACTGCGGCTTGTAGGACCGCTTATCGTATACACACAATGATATTCTTTTTTATATATAATATCATTGCATACACAAAACAAGGAGTTGTAATGAAGTTATACTGAGATGGCAATTACGACAGTTAGGCAGGGCATTGTCTCAGTTCATTTAACTTAGATTTAATACTATATATATTAATTTATTGGATCAAAAATGTGTATGCTGACCATGAGGTCCCGGGTTTGAATCCCGGGTCTGGGAAAAAATCAGCTATTGAGTTTTTTCCGCATTCTCAGTAACGAGAGTCAGGAAGTGGCTGCCGTAACCAAAATCCGGTCTGTGAGACATTATCGTAATATTTTTTTGGTATTATCTTACCCTATATAAAGTGGAAGTTCGGACGTGCATGGTGTACTGCTGTCATATATTCCATATATTTTGTTCGTTTATCTGTTTCGGCTTTCATGAGGTTCCCGTCATACGGAATGGTAAAGTCGATCAATAATATCCCTCTTTGGCTGTGCCCGGTCCATCAACACCATATCAGGCTTATTCGCAAGAATAGCCTGTTTGTGTTTTTCTTTATTTTCACATAACTTACACTTTAACTAATATAAAATATTTTGAAATGGACCTCTTAAAGTTCTGACTATTACATTAAATTATAATATTATTAAATTTATCAATTCCATTAATGTTTTATTAATTCCAATGAATATATGAATATTATTTAATTAACAAATTCAAACTATCGAATGTTAACTTTAGTTTTGAACTTTTTTTAATACGTATTAAAATATCGTAATTTGCATGTTATGTAAACAAATGTTAATTAAAATTAATTATTTATTCAAATTTAATTAAATTTAAATTTAATTATTTATTCAAATTTATTATTTGAATAAATAAATAATTAATTTCGAAGTGTAGGGCGTCCCCCAACTAGATGGAGTCACGACCTGGTAAGATATGCAGGAAGTCGATGGATGCAGGTGGCTCAGAACCGTGCTTTGTGGCATTCCTTGGGGGAGGCCTATGTTCAGCAGTGGACTTGTAAAGGGCTATAATGATGACGATGATGATGATTTATTCAAATTTATTATTTATTTAAATTAATGATATCTTATTACAAACGTCCGTTAAGTTAGAATACCTCTTCATTATCCTGTAAAAGTCAGTTGTGGTCCAAAAAGAGAACCAATTTCAATGATTCTTTTTTTATTTGAAAGTTATTGCTTTTCATGTGGTCCCACTTAAATTTGATCAAGGTCTAACCAATAGGTTTTGAGTTATTATTAATAATTTATATTGAAGTCGGTTGTACAAAATTTTTAATTTTAAATTACTCACGTACTGGTTGAAAGCTATCACGGCCTCATCCAGCTCCTTATATGACAAACTTCTCAAATCTTTGATCGCATGGTGAGGAGTCTGGACTGCGTGTGGGATGTGTCACGAGCTACACCCTTTTAAAAGCGAAAAATGACTTTCTCTTATTCGTGATATGTGCCGAGGCATTTTCATGGTGTAATAGTATGCGACATCTTGGCCTTTTTGCCCTAAATTTTTCAAAGACGCTTGGCTAACAGATGGTGGTGGCCCACTCAGCATTCACTGTCTTTTGTACTTTAAGTAGTATATTGCAGGAAGGATACGTCTCGGAGAACAAAATGCAATCATTTTTTTGTCCACGCTTCTTGCCTGCCTCGATTTTATGCTAATCTGTTGCTGATGTTTTTTCCAGAATGTAACAATATATTCATATTTCATCTCCTGTAAATATGGCATATACAACATTTGAACATCATAGCTTAACTATATTTTTTTACACGCATCAACAAGAGTCCTTTTTTGTTTTGGGGTGACTTCATGAGGAATCCAGCGACAACAAAGTTTTCTGACTTTTAAATGTTGATATAATTTTTATTGAATTAGGCTCATATCAAATGTCCTGAATTTTCTCATAGGTGATACGCGAGTTTTCTTCAGTTACTCGCCTGATATGAGCCACATTTTCCTCAGTGACCACAGTTGAGGGTTCGACCTTCACGAATTCCATCTTAGTACCAATGCCTCATGGTGCACAAATGAGGTGCTTCCCTCCCAAAAGCATTTTGAAGACGAACAGTGCAATCTATGAAAGAGACCGAACTTTTAAAATCATAAAATATCGTCGCCCTAAAATCTTTTTGCTACGGATGCCAAATTGTGATACAAAACAATTTACACAAGACTTCCAAAACAAAAACTATTTAAGTCCATTGTGAGTTCATTATATATTAAAAAATATAACGTTCGAAGTTCAAACATTTATAAGGGACCAGGAGCGCAGAACTCTCATTGTACCCTACGAGTATGTACTGCTGACTTTAAGCGAAGCTTAAGCGTAGAGAGCTTTGCTCGGAGTAGAACTTGTAATAAAGATATATCTGCAGCAGAATCAGAGTAACCGACATAGCCCAACGGATCAGTTAGCTGAATTGGTAATTGGTTGGTCACGTAACTTGTAGAACCAATAACAGATGAGGCAGAAAATTTCTTGTACAGCGTTGTAAGCGACCTCGGTGGATGCAGGTGACTTAGAACCGTGCTTTGAGGCGTTCCTTGGGAGAGGCTTATGCTCAGGATTGAACAGATGAAGAAATGTCATAATTTCCAACTTTTTTGTAACTATTACTTTTTGGAGTATATGTATTCATCTGTATTTCTTCATTACCCAAAGAACCAATTTTAGCTAGAGAAAAAACAAATCTTAGATCAATTACTAATAACAATACTATCTTAATGCTAATGCAAGCACTCAAAATTCTAAAATATTTTTAAACTTGACTTACTCATTTCGTTTCGTCATTTTTCAGGTGCAATTCGAGATTTGACTGACAGTTACGCGACGGCAATATACGTCCTTACTTCGTGCTTCCCGATTGTAACAATATTCTGGCTTATAGAAATATGTTACAAAAAGAACAAGCATAAAAGACAACCAAAAAATTATGAACCAAAGAAATGATGATGACTCAAATTAGTTTTTGTCAGTTTCTGTGTATTGATGTTCATCAGGATTGTTCATATAACAGGCGATGGGTTACTGGTGAAGCTTATTAAGATGAATAAAATACACTGTAAAAAATAAATTTTCTACATCTTTAATTTGATAGGCACTTAATTATGCAGAGTTCTTAGAGGGAAATCGTATATTATCCTCCTTGAATATGAAAAGCAATTTTCGTTATTCTTATTTGCAAATAATTAAAATTTATCTGAATAACGCCACCTTTTTTATAGGATAAGGGTGACAAACGAGCACACAGTCCACCTGATGATAAGTGGTTGCTGTGGCCCATAGACATCTACATCTATCTTCGTTTGCGAATCAAAATGCAGATGCGTTGTCACCCGTTAGGACTAAGATGGAATGCATCTTTTCCAGTAAAAAGGGTCTCCGGTTCTCTACACTCACCATACGAAACACAGCAGCGTTAAGCTGCTATTTTAAGCTGGTATTCTAGTATTCTGTGTTTTTGTACGCTTAGTTTACAATGCAGAATAAGGAATGCAATTCACACGTCGTTTCATCATCATCATTACAGCCTTTCATAAGTCCACTGCTGAACATAGGCCTCCCCCAAGGAATGCCACAAAGCACGGTCTTGAGCCACCTGCATCCATCGACTTCCTGCATGTCTTACCAGGTCGTCACTCCATCTAGTGGGGGGTCGCCCTCTCATCATTGGGGGGTATTTGCCATAGTTGCCACGCTTGGCGAGCGGGTTGGCAACCGCAGTTTTTTTTATTGTAATTTTGCTGTTATCAGGAAGATCCTAACTCAGGATCATAGCGTTTTCTTTTGATAATTCAAAAGCAAACGCTATGTTCAACGCACTTGCAGCAAGCACTTAGATTTTCGCTTGACTCTAGCATTGTTTAGAATGGTTGCTTGATTCTAAGCACAACTTGCACAGTGCTTGAAGCGATTTATATGTTTTGCTTGAAGCGACGTTTTGTGAGAGTTTGCTACTCTAAGCAAACTCTCTAGATTAACTACTAACTTACGCTTGCTCAAGCAGCTGGAACAAAACTACGTGCTTGTCGTCAAGCTGCTTTATCATCTTAGAGCCCGCTATTCGTCGGCTAGAGGGCGTTTGCCTTTAAAAATACCTCTTTGACGTTTAAGAGTTAAAAAGAAGAAAAAACATATTAATGCTATTTTGAACGTGCTTTTTTGTCTTATTTCAAAATTAAATATTTAATCTTTTAGGTAATATGTGTCGGAGCAATGAGGAATATTTAGTCGTGGCAATTCTGAAAATATTGAAAAGTTTTATGTTCTGTAGCAATGGGGCATTGTGCAAGTATAGAGTAAATTATTCGTGGCGATTATTTCGTGGCAATGGGTAGTAAGATAAGCCTTCAAAAATAAGCGTTCATTTATGTTTAATTACATGCGACAGTTAATAGAATGTCACCGATAATTTTAGTCGTTGTATCACTTAGATCTTGGTCTACTTGGCTTACTGCATTTCGACGTTTTTTTATAGAAAAAAGATGACAAACGAGCACACTGTCCACCTGATGGTAAGTGGATGCTGTGTCTCATAGACATCTACATCTACCCTCAATTAAGGATCAAAATGCAGACCCCTAAGAACTAAGATGGGATGCCTCGTTTCCAGCAAAAAGGCTCTCCGGTTCTCTACACCCACCATACGAAGCAATACAGCAGTAATACGCCGCTATGAGAGCGTGGTCCTTCCCCGGTCAAGCCGACACATTCAGGCTTCAACAATAATATAGCTGCAGCGTGGCTCTACCATATCAGAAAATGTTGTACTTTTCTATATTATTAATACGCGAAGGAAAACTTTGTATCCCTTTTCTTAGTATACTACACACACGGAGTTTAAGATTTGGCATAGGTAGTTAAAGGTTGTATGGAAAAGCGTGAAGAAAGTTAAAATTTATATATATAATATGTGTTCGATCACTATACTGTCACTAGTTATTATTATAATATATTGTTTTTTTTTCATTTCGAATATAATGTCATAAAAGTGTAGTACGTGTTTATTTTTTCAAATAACATACTATTATATATACCGTTTGGTTAAATTTATTTTTACTGTCTTGTATGTTTAGCTAGTCGTTTTACTATGATTTTTAACCCTTTAGCTGTCCCGTGCACTACATATAGGTCATTGCTATTGTCTTACTATTGTCTAGAAACCGTACAGTGAACGTGTTAAAAGGGTCAAATGTTTTCTAATCGACTTTAAAAAGGAGGAAATTTTCAATTCGAGTATGTTTTTTTTGTTATGTATGTTACGATGCGATATCTTCATGGATCAGACTTTAAGTTTTTTCCCACGACGAAACGGAGAAGGTGTATGCGTTTAGGGTGAGAGATTGTAGGTTTCTTTGTTTAGTGACTTGTTTATTATATAGGCTTTAACTCAAAGGTGGTCTCATTAAATTTTGAAGAAAAAATTCCGCCCCCAATGGTGGAAAGTAGGGGAATAAGTTGCATATTGGACTATTGTTTAAGGAATTTCATGTGATATCTTCGCAAATTGAGAACATATTTTAATTATTCTTTTTTTATTAAATAGGTATACTTCAAGGGTGGTCCCATATAAATGTGAAGAAAAAAATTCACCCCTAAGTGGAGCAAATATACAACCTCTTTTTTAGCCATTTGAAGTCGGTTTATAATTTTTGTTCAAAGTTATAATTATATTAAACTAGCTCGCCAGGCAGACGTTGTTCTGCCCTTTCCAACGGCCCTTCCTATAAAAATCCTTAAATTCGCAATAAAAAATTTTGAGGGTCATTTAGCGGGATAAAAACTATCCTATCTCTCAAGTTGGACCAAAATGCACACAGTGTGTGAAATTTCATTGAAATCTGTTCAGTAGTTTAGGAGTCCATCGCGGACAAACAACGTGACACGTACTTTTTATATATAAAGATAAGAAATCTTCAAATTGCAACAACTTTTAGCGACTTCCTGCCATGCTCTTTCATTATTTTCTGAATGAACAATAATGTGTGTGGCTTAAAATGATGGTAGATTTTCCTTTCATGATCATCTGTTATTACCTTTCAGTTTGTAAAAATTATCTTATCAATAATTGTCAGCTTAACATTTTCCCTGTCCGCGATATAGACACAATAGTCAAACAGTCGAAATGTTCATATATGATTCATGGGACAGGGAAAGGCTTAAATGATTCAGATATCCTAGGGCATTAAATGTTAGGTTGTAAATGAAAATGGCTAAATGTAACTTTATTAAAGAACTAATGGTTATTGAAACTAGTTCATACGAAATCCGTTAAATATTCCGATTAAAAAAAACAAATACTTTTTTAAATGTAAGGAATTTTGTAAAGACATAACAAATACGTAAATCCACATATTATCACTCCCCTTCTTGCCTCAGCCAGTATCGGAATCCTAGGCGTCGACATATCGAGTGACGTGCAGTTTCGTGGTCACTTGGAAGAGAAGGTCAAATTAGTTTCTAAAAACCTTGGCGTGCTGAGCGGGTCAGTATTTCATGCCGGCACAACGCCTGCAACTTTACAAGGCAGGTTCGGCCTCACATGGAATGCTGTTCCCATCTCTGGGCTGGGGCTCCCCACTGCCAACTCCTTCCACTTGACCGTATCCAGCGCAGAGCGGTTCGAATCGTCGACGATCGAGTCCTTTCCGATCGGTTCGATTCATTGGCGCTACGAAGAGATGTTGCATCCCTTTGCATTTTCATTCGCATTTATCACGGGGAGTGCTCTGACGAATTGTTCGAATTAATCCCAGCCGCCAAATTTCACGAACGCTCATTGCGGCAGAACTCCCCATACCATTCATACCATCTGGATGATTGTCCGTCATTCACTGTGCGATTTAGAAAATGTTTTCTCCCTCGCACAACTTCCTTGTGGCATCGATTACTACCAGCGATTTTTCCGGACCAATACGACTTAGGGACCTTCGATAAAAGAGCCTACTCCTTTTTAAAAAGCCGGCAACGCATCTGCAACTCCCCTGTTTTCCCTGGTGTTGCAGTTATTCATGGGAGGCGGTCGTCACTTACAATCAGGTGAGCCGCATGCTCGCTTACCGTTATCCTATAAAAAAAAAACATTTCTATTTTGCAGTATTCAAGTCTTCATTAAACATTATGTTCTTTATTAAATTATTCATGGACTAATAAAACAATATTAAATATTTATTAATTATTAATTTTAGAACATTTTAATATTTCAAGTAGCACCTATCAGTTAAAATATTTAATAACAATTTCCATTTACGTTTTGTTTGTCAGGTAGAAGTCACCGCTTAGAGTTCATAATAATTTCCCGTTATTGTAACAATTTTAGTTATAAACGAGCTGTTCCCCGCGATTTCACCCGCGTGAAATTTATTACGATTGGATTTTATAGGTTTTAATTTTTTTGCGCGGAGCCCTAATTCCTTTTCTCAAATAACTCCTTATAATATTAGCTATCTGACAGTGAAAGTCTCGTCAAAACCGGTCCAGCCGTTTCAGAGATCAGCCGGAACAAACAGATAGACGGACAGACAAAAATTTTTAAATTGTGTTTTTGTTATAAGTACCATATATACTTTTATATGTATTTAGTAAAAAGCTGTTATTTTGTCATTACAACACACACTTCAGGTTTATTTATTTGTATAGATAAAAAATAAAGAGTTATATATCGATAATAGGTGTAGGTAGGACTCCTTTTATGCCTAGGAGTCTCTCTGGGTAGGAACCACCCTTTTAGCTATTCTGCCACCAAATAGCGGTGCTTGCATTGCAGAGTTCCCGTATGAAGGGTATAAAGAGCCAATATAATTATTCTGTCTTTCTTTCTCTCTCTCTCTCTCGTTTTATTTGAAGTTGGCTGCAGACGTCTGTGGACTACGGTATCCACTAACCATCAGGTGGACAGTAAGTTCGTCTGTTACTTCACTAAATAAAAGTTCAAGTGACTCCCGAGGAGGAGAAAAGAAGTATCACTTGATGAATACTTGAGAGAATTTAATATCACATTTTGGTATAAACTGACCTAAAACAAAACAGGTCAATACAACAATTACGATACGAACAATAAAGAAGATGAGTTGCAATAACAAACTCATCACAAGAAAGATACTCAACTTCAAACACATAAATTACCCTTTAGGTGGAAACTGGCTACCTCTGACTTCTTAGTAGATTTTTGAGTAGTTAGCCGGTCCCGATGCTTCAGTTCATTTAGACTTTACAATCGTTACCGTTACCGTTACAGTCTATTACGAGTAGAAGACCATAGCTGAACATACATTTCAACTATAGATTGCCTCGTAGAGGGGATATTTTTAATAATTGCCACAAAGGCTCTGTGGCGCAGTGACTTAGCAATGAGTTACAGCGCTAAGGGAAACAAGTATTTATATGGCCTACAAATAATTGTTCCGGGTCTGGATGTCTGTTCTTGTGAAATTCATGTATGTAAACTGCCCCCGAAACACAGGAGAAAATCCTAGTGTGGGGGTTACGCTTAGAAAAATAGCCACGATAGGCAGGTGGGTTATCAACCGCATTTTTTTATTTATTGTCGCAGCTGGACACGAATTCCTCCGGTCGTAGGTGAATTTGATTTAATTGGCAGCACCAGACTTCTCGTACCCTCGATGCAGCTGTTCATTAGAATTATGATACTATTAAATTTTTTATATCACTCCCACATTCTCTATAACGGACCTTTCTTTATAATGATATTTTAAGTCCAAAGAGTAGTGGTGGTAGCTACGCTGCAGAGTGTTATGCATGCAGCACAAAAGGGTCGGCTAGACTCAAGCAGGATCACGCTCGCACAGAAGAACAGCGTTTGTAAGTGAGATAAGTGATATAGTCATCTTGTAACATTCTGTAATGGTGCATAAATTTTAATCGACGAGGGAAGTGTAAAAATTAAATCAAGCCAAAAATACTTAATAATCTTTTCTATAAGATACATTAAGGAAAGAGTGCTCTAGAACTATATGATTTAATTCCTCCCCCCTTTTCACCATCGAAAAACTAGACAGTTGGCGTGTTTTCACTCCTTTTTTGTTGATATTCTAGGCATATTCTACCCAACGTCTTACTCCAAGTTTTGTCATGCGTACAACAAGGGAGTTGAATAATTTGCCATCGTCTGTTTTTTAATTTATTAACAATCGGGGTGTCTTCAAAGCGTGAATGATTAGGCTTTTGTTACTTAAGAATATTTCCAGCATCACAAAGCCGCTATCCTTGGACGGTTTATTAATGGCATTCATTCCTTTGATGATGTATTTAATCAGTACTTTTTTTAGTTATTCTTGATGGAAATTTCTATGTTAGCAACAAAGTAATCTTGGATAAACCTGGGATATTAAAAATCAATTGTTAGTTAGAAATGTTTGCCGAAAGAGACGACTATAAGAGTATAAGATATTTAATTAACTTATTTTATCGTACTAGTCTTCGACTACAACCCTACTTGGACGTGATGAAGGCCTAAATGACACCAAATTGTTATCAGAAGGAAATACAATCATTTGTTTGGTTCGAATGCGTGTTATATGGTACATAGAATAGAGTTTGAAAGAATGCTCTTATATGGCTTTGGATATATGGCGGTATACCCTTCTTATATTTACGCCAACCTTAAAATACCCAGGTGAGAGTGTGAAAACTGAGTGAAATCATAACTTTCTTACCGTTTGTGAAAAATTAGCGACATTCGAAGTAGAAACGTGCGGCTAAACATTCAACGTAGACAAGTTCTAACGTATTCAAGCTCATTGATATAGTGTGAAGTTTATCACCTAATAAATACTGATAATTTGAAGTAAACTTTTACTTAACGACCGACTTTAATGTCAAGTTCGTCACGAACTCATTTATAATTACCGCGTGTAAAGTAGGGTGCACATGATTTGAATTTTAATCGCTACTTTTATTTATTTTCAAAATAAAATGTTGCTATTTTCTAATGTAAAATATGAATGCTATAGGATTATACTTCGTTTACCAATTATACTTAATTTTTCTAGGTTATAAAAAAGTCACCCAGTATGTTAATCAAACTTTACATACTTTTCAATGTCCATTAAAAATAGTCTTAAATTCAGGAAAGTAAATAATGTACCTCTATTATATGATAAAATCCCATTACATTTTATTAAGCCCGCAAATAAATTAATACAATATATTGGGTCATTACGTTTCGTAGTAAATTATTGACGATAACATTAGTGGAAATGGAATATTCCGAAGATTAACCGGCTTCTCTTAAGGCCGTGGTTAAACGCTGTTATCTTGTTGCTTCAAGTTCAGCTACTCTGTTATTTGATCGGGTGTGATCGGATGTCCATATGAGAATAAATTAACAATAATTAGCAGTTCTATCGTGATACGTAAAACGGGGATATCAACATTCCTCTAATATAGAGTTTCCTTACGTATGTATAACTTCAGCCCGAATGCAAGCGAATGTTGTATATTTGTACCTTTAATATACCTATAAGAGAGGATGTCCTGAGTAGCTGACTCATTTATCAGCGCATATATAGCAGCGCAATCATAATTTAAGACAGTAGCTGCCTCTTATGACGTGAGTATCCAATAAGAAAGGATTTTTGCAAATTCAACCACTGAATGGATGCAATAGGGTGTTATTGGCACATAAATCAGAACTTGTAAAATCTAAAATCTCTTTAATTTTTTTATAAATATGTGTACTGTTTTACCTTAGAATATCTACTGTCCCATATGATTCCGTGGGTGTTGTAAGTATTGATAGAAGGAAACTAAAACAGGAGTGGGCAGCAGTATCTTCTTCATATCAACTCAAAATATTAAAAGTTGTGGCAACTATGGCAAATCATATGACGTAATCAATAACTATGACAAAACCCCACTAACAAATCATCTATGGGAAAGGTCTATATACAGCAGTGGACTTTTACAGGCTGTAATGAATGGATCTTCTATTTAACAAACGAAAATAATATAAAACTCCGGTTGGCCACCCCCTGCCAAGCATGAAAATTATGCAAAAACCTATGAGACAATATTTGGGTGAGGCAGTGGGCTTTTGATAAAAAGATAAAGTAAAGTTACAGCCTATATATGTCCCACTGATGGGCACAGGCTTTTTCTTGTTTATGAGAGGGGTTTTAGGGCAAGGAAATATCCGCCGCGCTGCCCCAATGCGTGTTGGCCTAATTCACGTGACTTCGAAATATTTTTTCTTATTTCTCAGACATGTAGGTTTCCTCACGACTTTTGATAGGCTTTAATTAATTAAAAATTAATGTAGGCTGTTGGTATGTCTTCCAAGTAAATAAAATAAACTTCAAACATAAGGCCTAACAAATGTTTTATCGTTTAAATTCATACATGTTTTGGCAAATATCATACGTAATACATATAATAATTCGTAATAAAACTTGAAAATATTAGTAAAGTAAAAGTTATAATATGGTTTGTGGTTTCCTTACTGTGTTTCTTTACTTACATGTTAGTTTGTGAACTTGTGATGAATTAATGTTAATAAATAAGTATTTATTTAAATTTCGAACATATTTTTACATATCAAATTGTAAAAGTGAGTCAGGTGTGATTTTCTCTTGATAAGCCGCTCACTCCATAGCCGCTACGACGCTGTACACTCATAATAAATTGTATCCGTCATTCATAATGTTCTACCAACATAAATTCATTCAAGTGTGGTGTTTTTGAATCTAAAAATTCAAATGTATGCAGAGAACTTGTTTTATAGTTTGATATATGAAAATGTCGGACGCACGTATATTTTGCAAAAGAAATGTGATCGAAATTTTCATTTACAGCGCCGTCTGTGGTTTTGTAAGTTATCACAATTACAGATATTGTGATCCTTTTTTAAAATTAAATATATCATATTATCTTAAAATATGTTTCAATTAAGCCTTTGGAACTACCTACTACGTATAGCGGTGAAAGAATATCCACTGCCCTATATCGTCCCATGGGTTTCCTGCAGGCGACAGAGGGATCCAAACCAGCAGATAGGCAGCAGTGTCTTTCTAGTAACATCCATTTCCATATCATATCTATAAAAAACTGCGGTTACCAACAACAAAGCGTGTTAAGTATGGCAAATATTAATAAAATCTATGGCGAGAATTGAGTTCAGTAGTGGACTTTGATAGCTTGTAATGCATGGTGATAAATAAATCTTTTGGGTGGTCCCTATCAAAATTCGTCCACGTAATATTTAAGGACGAACAAAAATATATGCAAGTCGATGAATGACAATGTGAGTGAACAAGAAATGCATACATCTTTATTTTAATTTTTATAGATTAACAAATATTGTTAAAAATATTAAGAAGTATATATAATATATATTGAATATATTGTAAGAAACTTTTCCACTTCTGATATTAGAAATTATCCTCAAAAGTATTTTAAATAAAAGAATACTACTCGGTAACAAATCCTGCTTACTCTCAGGACCCCAATTACATGATAACATCAAAGTATGCAAACCAACAGCATCACTACCCATCTCAATGTAAAACAGGGCAGCCTCTCAGCAACACGACCTTACTTGCTTACACTAGTAGAATACCCCAACGGGCGTAGTAACGACAGTGGCACTCTTAGAATAACAGACTGATGCCTCTTAGTCGCCTGTGCGATACTTTATACGGCTAAAACAAGTAGGATATTACCATTCTACCTTCATTTGTTCGTATATCCTTTTATTTTTTTTACCCTCATTACCAACAATATATAATA
Source organism: Parnassius glacialis (assembly GCA_033319125.1). Classification (NCBI taxonomy): domain Eukaryota; kingdom Metazoa; phylum Arthropoda; class Insecta; order Lepidoptera; family Papilionidae; genus Parnassius; species Parnassius glacialis. Next base: position 14,887,082 of record JAVANC010000013.1, on the reverse strand, counting down.
AATTTTTAACTTGGTAGAGCCACACTGCAACTATGTTATGGTTGTAGCACGAATGGGTAGGCTCGACCGAGGTAGAACCACACTCTCACAGAATACCAGCGTAAAACAGCAGCTTAATGCTGCTGTGTTTCGTATGGCCTGTGTAGAGAACCGGAAACCCTTTTTACTGGAAATAACACATTCCATCTTGGTCCTCACGGATGACGACGCATCTGCATTTTGATTCTTAATCATGGATAAATATAGATGTCTACGGGCTACAGCAGCCACTTACCATCAAGTGGACTGCGTACTCGTTTGTCGCCTTTTTAGGGTTCCGTACCTCAAATGGAAAAAACGGAACCCTTATATATTTTTTTGAATATTCCCGGTAATGATAATATAGACCTTTCACAACTAACTTTCTATGAGTTTAACAGATATGGACCAGGTATTTTCCATTTTACTACTATAAATGAGGAGCAAGTAGCTAAAATTGTTCAAAATTTGAAATCTAACACCCAAGGTGTGGATCAGATAACACTCGATATGTTGCTTATGACACTGCCACATACTTTGAAAGCTATTACTGCCATTGTGAATAAATCTATTACCACCTCCACCTTCCCCAATCAATGGAAAACAGCTGTGGTAAAGCCTATCCCAAAGAAAAAACAAGCTACCTGTTTAAAAGATTTACGCCCTATAAGCATCTTGCCTTGTTTGTCTAAGGTACTAGAGAAAGTGGTCTGTACGCAGTTGACTGAATACTTAGAGCAACATAAAATCTTACCGCGGGCACAGTCGGGTTTTCGTAAAGATCATGGCACCACAACAGCGATTATTGATGTTGTCGACAATATACTAACAGCCCAGGATAAGGGAATGGGCACAATACTTACTCTTTTAGATTTCTCACGAGCATTTGATTCTATAAATTGTACTCTTCTACTGTCCAAGTTATCTTTTTATGGATTTGATCCTTCCACAGTTAAATGGTTTCATAGTTACTTAACAGATAGATTGCAATACGTTAATATAACGAACCATGATGGCACAACACTTATGTCTGATCCATACGTAGTTACCCCGCGGTGTCCCACAGGGGTCTATCCTAGGTCCTATTTTATTTATTTTAAATAGTTCAGACATCATTAACAGTATAAAAGAATGTGAGTATCATTTATACGCAGATGACTTACAAATTTATAAATCTTTTTACCCTCGAGATTGTGAATCTGCTGTCAAATCATTGAATGAAGATCTGAAACGTATTTTGTTATGGTCCAAAAAAATTCTCTTGTGCTAAATCCACAAAAGTCAAAACTTTTAATACTAGGAACAAATAAAAATATTCAAAATATATCACTGTTTCAGCCAGTTGTTCTAATTGACAATGAACCTATACAGCAAGTCTCAGAAGCACGAAATTTAGGTGTAATATTTGATTGTAGTTTGCGCTTTGAAAGTCATGTACTTGAGGGAGTGCGCAGTTGTTTCTATCGTTTAAAATTACTGTACCAAGTTCGGCAGTACCTCAGTGTAGATATGCGGATACGATTGTGTGAATCATTAATACTGTCCAAATTAAACTATGCAGATGCAGCCTATGGACCACGACTGTTGAGAAGAACAGAGAAGCTTATACAGCGGGTGCAAAATGCGTGTACTCGCTTTTGTTTTTCTGTCCCGGCTCGAAGTCATGTAACAACGCCTTATTTAAACGACGCCAATCTTCTCAAGATGAGCGCCCGAAGAAAATTACATCTTGCTACTCTATTGTTCTCGACAATTATAAAGCAGAGACCGGTATATCTTTTCCAAAAGTTGAAATGGGCCCGAGACCAAAATAAATATAATACAAGAGCTTCCGTTCACTCGCTTGTAACAACTCGACACCGTACTGCTGCATTTAGAGGCAGCTTCAAATTTGCAGCAACACATTGTTGGAATGATTTACCACCACCTATTCATTCCCTAAAAACATTAAGTAGTTTCAAAAAGAAATTAAAGTTGCATTATTTGGTACAACAAGTACAAAATACGTAATAACTGTCTCGAACGTAGGAACTTACGATGATAGCAATATTTATATTTGTTCTACACTTTTCATGTTCAAATATTATTGATTATTAATGTGTTTCTGTTATGTATTTCATGAATGAATATTTATTAGTTTCAATCTTATTTCTTTCTTTAATTTTTTTTTGCTCTAAAAATCCAGCAGGTCTGACCCAGGTCCCAGCAGGTCATCCAACATGGCGTGTCTCTTTGACTCAGAATATTAAAATATCTACTTTTATGAAATAAGTAAAACTTGTTTTCCCCATAAAATAGTCAGAATAGTCAAATATCATGTTAATATTATATGGATAAGTCTATATAAATAGGTATTATTTAAATATATAGTAATATAACACACCCGTTACCTAGGTTTAGTCTCAGTGCATGTCTGTATACGTTATACAATATGTTAGCACTACATTTTAACTCGTAATTGTTAATAGATAACTATGAACTCGTATATAACTCTTAGTTAGAAGATCACACACCGACTTGTCTGTGAAGTCACAAGGCTCCAACTGAAAACCAGCGCTGTATTTGCAGCATTATGCTGAGTTGGAGACCTAATTGATGTCACATTTTCATACTGATTTTTTTTCCTTTTTACTTTTTTGTTTGTTTGTTTGTTTTATTATTATGTGTGTACTGCTTCTCAATTGTAAATGCGTAAGCAGTGTTAAACTCGTACATGCATTCTTTTTCCCCTTGCTATTGTTTATAATTTTTTTAATGTGTGTAAAATGTGTATATCAAATAAATAGTTCTTTCTTTCTTTCTTCTTTCTTTATAGGATCACTTTGTTCTCCGTCTGTCTGTCTGTCTGTCAAGACCCTTTTTCTCAGAAACGCGTGGAGGTATCAACGACAGGAAGCAACGTATTATAGCACAGATAAAGGAAAAATTGCGAAAAGCATAAATTTTTAGTTACATCATATAATAAAAATATTTTTAATAATTTTAAACTAATATACCTACGGATTTGTTCGGAACCCTCGGTGCGCGAGTCCGACTCGCACTTGGCCGGCTTTTTTTATAGGATAGGGTGACAAACGAGCACACAGTCTATCTGATGGTAAGTGGTTACTGTGGCCCATAGACATCTATATTTATCCATGATTAAGATTCAAAATGCAGATGCGTCGTCACCCGTGAGGACTAAGATGGAATGCCTCTTTTCCAATAAAATGGGTCTCCGGTTCTCTACACTCATTATATGAAACACAGCAGCGTCAAGCTGCTATTTACCGCTGGTATTCTGTGAGAGTATGGTCCTTCCCCAGTCGAGCCGACCCATTCGTGCTACAACTATACTACTAATATAACCACATATAAAAGAAAATTCTTTTATTCTATAAAAGAAAGAAGAATTAGCTATGTATCAAGTTATAAATCGTCTTTCTCCCAGACCTATACAAAAATAAGCTTAAGTTTTAATTCAGTTTTTCAATACATTAATGGAATTCACAACAACACTGACCTAAAACGAATTTTTGTACATCATACAAATAACTGATGTACCCACATCTTAGTCTTTTCGCTACCACAATATATAGCCAATGAAGGATTAAGAATACTTTTCACAGTTTTGTCTGTTTTATTTGAAAAGCACTTTCTGGATTAACTAAAACGAAAGTTTCTTTTTACCTGTATGGCACTCGTTCGTCGGAATTCTTTTTGATAATCTCATCGATAATCTGTTTGAAAGTTTAAGAGATCCTTTCAGCAAACACGCCTACATATTGCAGTGGGTTGGGCTGTTGAATTACTATGCTATGATGTGTGTGTATGTGTGTGCTTGTGTGAATTTGTGCGCGTGTGCGTGTGTGCGTGTGAGCGTGTGTGCGCGTATGCGCGTGCGTGCGTGCGCGCGTGCATGCGGGTGCGTGCATGCGTGTGTGCGTGTGTGCTTGTGTGCGTGTGTGCACTTGTGCGTGTGCGTGCGTTCTTGCGAGCGCGTGTATGTGTGTGTGTGTGTGTGTGTGTATGTGTGTGTGTTTATTGCTCTCTTCTTTCGTTTATAGTTAGTAGTAAAAGTTATAATATAAACTTAAATACATATAAATCAAATTGAAGTGCCTGTCTGTGATAATAGTGATAATATCAAATCCCTCCTTTTATTGAGCTGATGGGGTTACTTGCATGTCATTAAGACATTAATAACCATTTTTTTTAATTTTGACTGTCTGTCTGTCCAGGCTAAACTTCGAATTGCTAAGCCGATATAGCTATATTTTACTTAAATAATATATCTAAATAACTATATACATATATATATATATATATATATATATATATATATATATATATATATATATATATATATAATATAAATCTAAATAACGGCCCATTAATAGATCTTACCCAGGCGAAGCCGTAGCGGGTGTTAGTTAGTGAAACTTAACAGTAAAAGTTTGTCATAGTGAGCAGTGAAAGGTATTTTGGTTTAGCAAGAGATATTTAGTCGCATTTAAATAGATTATACAAATATACCGCGTTCTGTTAGCACTGTTTTTAGACTCTCTTTCGATAATTCACTGTGTTGGAGTTATATTTACAAATACATAGTAACATCTCGGCATTGGCTCGACATAATATTGTATAACATATCAGCGCAACCGTTTCGTACAAACATTTCAGTCGGCAGTATTGCACTCGGAGGCCAATATTCGTAACAGTAATACATATATTAGTAATGCATAGATCCCACAAACAATCCACAAAATATTTATAGTCTAAAGATTCGAGTTTTTCTCCAGGATCAAGCACTAATTTCCTGTGTCCACCCCATAAAAATTATTCTGCGTTGTTTCCTACATCCATCACCTTAATTTATATTAAGGTGATGGACGTAGGAAACAACGCATTAAAATGTTTTCCTATGTTGACTTTACTATTAATAACGGAAAATACCTTACTATATTTTAATGGTTAAATTATGCTGAATTTGTTTTGATACATCTTTTACTCCCACAAACAAATAACAAGACCGATCCTCATTAAATTAATTGACACACAAACACACATCTGATTCTAGGGGCCTACTTTCGAGCTCCTAATAATGAGAGTAAAACTATAAAACCATTTTATTTGTTTCATCAAAGTTGGATTTCCTGTGCTTGAATATAAATATTTGAATAATATCACATTAATGCGTAGAAACCGAGCTTTGTTTCACAATGTGTGACGAAAAATTATTAAAATGGTATTTGCATCATGATATATTTTCATCGTAAGGAAAAATGTCTGCCTGAAAAATGTTCCACTATAAAAAATCTACTGCTGGTTGTCAGCCTTTTAAATAAGGATAGTTTTGTCATATAACACGCTAGCCAGATGCTCAATAAGGGATCGCAGTAAGCGAAACCTTTACTAAAGCGATACTGTTGTAAAACAGTTTAGTAAGTCTAATATTGTCAAGATTTGAAAAGGAACCAGCCCGCAAGGCGCTCAGCGGCGCCCACTTATGGAAACTATTTGTTAAAACTGTTGTGTTATAAATGAATGTAAAATATTATTTGTTAAAAGTTGATTGTAGTCTTCTTATACTATGACATCAAGACGTCAAATAACTTTTGATAGATTTTTTTTGTATAGGATAAGGGTGACAAACGAGCACACAGTCCACCTGATGGTAAGTGGTTGCTGCGGCCCATAGACATCTACATCTATCCTCGTTTGCGAATCAAAATGCAGATGCGTTGTCACCCGTGAGGACTAAGATGGAATATCCTCATTTCCAGCAAAAAGGGCCTCCGGCCACCTGCACTCACCAAGCGAAACGCAAAGGTAAACCTCTACTTCACGCTGGTATTCTGTGAGGTCGTGGTACCACCCCGGTTCGAGCCGGCCCATCCGTGCGACAGCAAAAGCTGCCGCGTGGCTCTACCACTGTTAGGTTATAATGATAACGATGATGAGTTCTATTCTTTTGAATCTTTGCTACCGTTAATATTTACGGTAGTATGAAAACAAAAACGTAATATCTCCGAAAATATGAATGAATTTAAAACAGCATAATTGCCCCATTAAATCTGAAAAAGTAGCAGCCTACATACATGTGACTACTGAACACAGGACACAGAGCTTTTGGCCAAACAAAGTGCTAACGTGCGATATCCTCAACTGGGGAATTTCTCAAATATGCAGGTTTTCTTTCACCGCCAAGAACGTGGTAAATCGACAATTCAAATTGCAATTAACATATATTTAAAAATATATAATAATGTTTACGTACTATGACATTTATGTTTAGATCAGTTTTATTATCGCCTTTGACAAGTAAAATAAATTAAACCTATGTTTAAGTAAATCTGCTATCTTTAATATTTAAAGTATTTCTTCACAACAGCCTGTTCATTTACATATCTCACGTGAGCTATAAAATCAGGACTGTCACAAAAATCTTGATTTGTCTGATAATATGAAAACTTTAAAACACAAAAATCTTAAATGACAAACTGATTTATAAGTCTCATTAAAGGTATAAAAACTAAAGTAGCAGCTTACATACGTCTCACTACTGTGCACAGGGCTCATCATTACCTATAGTATTTTGTGGGCAGAAAAGAGGATGCCGCAATGTTTCAATGCGTATTAACGGTTTTCACATTTCCACGACATTTTTAACTACCCAGACATTTATGTTTGCCCACGAAGTTATTCTTCATCACTTCACCTTATACGTGGTAAGTCAGCACTTAAAATGTCCCATAACGTACACGTTTTGCTCCTCTTTAAATCTCACGGCGAGCTACACGGTTCTCGTATTTGTTTAAGTAAAATTCATAAAAACTGAAACAAAGCTTTTGTTCGATTGTTGACCATATGCTAGTAATTAGAAACCCAACGAAGAGATGCTACGAACTATTCCATCAAATAGAGATAAAATCTCACAGGCATTTAATTTTCAATTATTTACATCAGATAACGTGATGACATATAAAGTTGGTAAAATGAAACTTATGCCAACAGGCACCCAATATATTCAACAAAAGAGCTTCTCTCTTAATCTCAGTTTGTGTACACAGTACTGGATACTGTGCACACAAAACACACGTGTTGTGTATAACAGTGTTGTAGCCATTTTGCCAAACGTGGTAATTTTGGTAAATCATCCCGATAATGGCCACCAGTCTAGATATTTTGAAGTGTGATAATTTTTGATGCTGGACGAATAAGTATATTTTAAATTAAAATTAAATAATATATATATATATATATATATATATATATATATAATAAGTATAGTAGCATTCTAAAATTTAATTTTATCAGTTCTTTATCATTAGTTTATTTAGCGGAAAGTAGAGGGCGCAAAACTATGAAAGTTAAAACTATACTATCTAGTAATATCAGCTATAGAAGGTTAGAGTGCGACTGGCTCAAGAGCCACCCCAGAGCCGCGAACATTTACTTATCATATAAAAAGGGCATAAAGTGATGTTGAGTCTGTTAAAAATCTGTTCCTGTTAAAAAACATGCTATCAGCGCCGCTAGCGGTTAAAAATTATTTGAAGATATGATTATATTATTATAAAATACCAATGTAATGTTTAGTTATATTATCGTTTATTTTATAAATTTTAATTATTACACTTTTAAAATGAAGTAACGAAAAAACTAAAAATGAAACATTAGGATTTTTAAATAATTTTATAAATCTAATTACTTAAACATATAAATGTAAGTAATTTATGTTATTTCATTTATTAGTTTCTAAAGGCAAAATTTAGGGTTTTCTTCATTTGATGATAAATGGCGATGATTTGATAATTAAAACGTATATCGTCAGCGGAGTTTCAAATTGTTATGCAAAGGTTAAAACTAAATTTAAACTTTATTTACAAATATGATATTTATTTGAAAAAACACCCGTCATCCCGCCTATTAACTAACATAATCATATATAATAGAAAATTAACATCTAAAGGAAGAAAATACTTAACCTTCTTTTTTAAGTTTCGTGATCGGATAAAAAGTAGTCTATAAGTTGCCCCGGGTTACTAAATACCTACATATATGGAAACCGGTCCAGAATTTTTTGCGTGAATCGATAGTACCCAGACACAGAAACACAGGCAGACAAAAATTCTAAAAACCATTAATTTGGCTTCAGTAACCTTTACTTAGTACCCTGGACTTGTTTTTTCAAGAGTATATTAGATTTGCAGACACGAATTTTCTACTGATTTATTATATTATGTATAGATTAGTTTCTCAAATGGCAGCCTCGTACCGGCAGGCGAAATGAAGGGCGTCCCACCACTAGATGGAGTGACGACCTGGTAAGACATGCAGGAAGTCAATGGATGCAGGTGGCTCGGGATCGTGCTTTGTGGCATTCCTCGGGGGAGGCCTATGTTCAGCAGTGGACGTGTGAAGGGCTGTAATGATGATAATGATGATGCACTGCAGCATTATCGATTCACGTTAGTTTTTAGTCTTCCATACATATTTAGCAAAACAAAACATTTATGGAAGTGTTTCACTCAGATGATTGGAATTTGGCATAGTTGCAAAATGTGAATACCCAACAAATCGACGCGAATACCAAAAAAACAGACAAGATATTAATAAAATCGAAATTTAATATATATATAAATTAATATATATAATAAAATCCACTACCAAAGTAGGGTTGCCACAATATTGCTCGAAGAACCGACAACTGATGGAGAAGGAAGGATCTGGAGAGTGAACAAGGGTCTAGCAACCTCGTTGCAATAAGCACGAAGAAAAGAGAGATGTGATGAGCTATTTTGATATATAGGAATACAACGGATACAGTTGGTTATTTCAGGGAAGCCAATGTTTAGACTAGTATTAATTGTAGGAATTGGTTAAAAATCTGACATTTGAAAACTGAAAAATACACTTTTTACTTGATGCAATCTTTATATGCCGGTATAGCAGTATTGTATTTTACTTAAACTATGTATCAGATATTTGCAAAGATGTGGCAAAAAAAAACTAAACTAAACACATCAATCTCCAGATCCAATAATGACATAAAATCATATTAGCCTTCTAGCATAGGGGAGGAAACTTAAGAAAATATAATTAAATAATTAATGCTGCTGGCACTAACTAAATTTCCGAAACTATGTTGATGTTCATCGCAGTTTTATACATTGACCCATAGCTTCCTTTTCTTTTTAAATACTAAACAATATTTTGCTTATTAGGTATTTAATTAGTCCAGTCACTTTAGCATATTTTAAAATTATTATTTATTATATTACAATTTCAATTTATAATCTAAATTGTAAAGAGTCCCTCAGAGAAAAATTTAAAGAAATAAACATGTTAACTTTGGCATCGCAATATATTTATGAAAATGTAATGTATGTACATAAAAACATAAAAAGCTTTAATAAGAATAAAGATGTACATACCTTAAACACTAGGAACAAACATAAGCTTGTAATGGCAGTTACTAGACTCCATAGAATTAGTAATTCATTTATGGGGCAATGCATACGCTTTTACAACAAAATCCCAGAACATATTCAAAGTTTGTCAATGAACAAGTTTAAAAGTTTTATTAAAGAAAAACTGGACAATAAGGGTTATTATATTATCAAGGAATACATGAATTAAAAGAAGCCCCGGGAATAAGGTGATTGCCACCATGCTGGTTCTATGAAAATTCATTTAAAATTGTATTAACAAAATATTGTTAAGTATAATTGTAAGTGACTACCGCCGCCCATGAACAACTGCAACACCAGGGGAACCAAGTGAATTGCAGATGCGTTGCCGGCCTTTTAAAAAGGAGTAGGCTCTTTTCTTGAAGGTCCCTAAGTCGTATCGGTCCGGAAAAATCGCTGGTGGTAATCGATTCCATAAGGAAGTTGTGCGAGGAAGAAAACATCTTCTAAATCGCACAGTGGTGGACCGCCAATCATCCAGATGGTGCGGATGGTATCTGGAGTCTTGCCGCGATGTGCGTTCGTGAAATTTGGCGGCTGGGATTAATCCGAACAATTCCTCAGAACACCCCCCGTGGTAAATACAAAAGAAAATGCAAAGAGATGCAACATCTCTTCGCAGCACCAATGAATCGAGCCGATCGGAAAGGACTCGGTCGTCAACGATTTGAGCCGCTCTGCGCTGGATGCGGTCAAGTGGAAGGAGCAGGCACTGAAGAGCCCCTTCCCAGAGATGGGAACAGTATTCCATGTGAGGCCAAACCTGCGCCTTGTAATGTTGCAGGCGGTGTGCCGGCATGAAATACTGTCCCGCTCTGCTGAGTACGCCAAGCTTTTTAGAAGCCAATTTGGCCTTCTCTTCCAAGTGACCACGAATCGCACGTCACTCGATATGTCGACGCCGAGGATTCCGATAGTGGTGGAGGCAGCTAAGGGAGTGCCTTTAAACTGAGGGGATACGACAAAGGGGATCTTTTTAGCGGTAGACGCGCAAACTTGCGTCTTCTGAGGATTAAACTGGACTGGATTTAGTCGCCCCCAGTCCGAGACTTTGCCCAGCAAAGACTCGACTTCAGACACAAGTTTGTTTCGGTACTCGGCGACGTTTTCCCGAGAAATATTGGCACAGACGGTGTATAGAGCATCACCAGTGCTGTCATCCGCATAGCAATGAGTGTTACCAGTTAGCAACATATCATTGATATGCAGAAGAAACAGCGTTGGTGATAGCACACAGCCTTGTGGAACACCAGCGTTAATAGGCTTGTAGTCGGAGCATGCACCGTCTACAACGACCTTGATGCTCCGATCTACAAGGAAGCTGGTGATCCAATTGCACAATTTCTCGGGAAGCCCATAGGAAGGGAGCTTCGAAAGAAGCGCTTTGTGTCAAACCCGATCGAAGGCCTTCGCAATGTCCAAACTAACGGCCAACGCCTCCCCCTTGAACTCTACTGCCTCCGCCCATCTATGGGTCAGGTAGAACAGAAGATCACCAGCTGATCGACCCCGACGAAAACCGTATTGGCGGTCACTAATCAGCTGGTGATCCTCAAGGTACCGCATGAGCTAGCAGTTAATAATGGATTCCATTATTTTGGAGAACAAGGAGGTGATGGCGATAGGCCTGTAGTTGGACGGGTCTGAGCGGTCGCCTTTTTTAGGGATCTGATGGACAAAAGCTGTCTTCCATGAATTCGGGGCTACTCCATGGGAGTAGGAATACCGGAAAAGACGCGTTAAGACCGGTGCCAACTCCGGAGCACATGTACTCAGCACAATTGGGGGGTTTCCGTCTGGCCCACTCGACTTCTGGATGTCCAGTGAGAGGAGTGCTCTACGAACCGAGCGCTGTGAGAACAGCACATCCGGCATAGAGCACTCACACCGCGGGATTGTCGGCGGTGTTTTTGTTTGTTGTCATCAAGAGTCGAGTTGAACGCAAACAGGGAGCCTAAAAGGTCGGCCTTCTCTTTTGCGGCGTGGGCCAGTAAGTCGTCCTCCCTGTGCAGAGATGGTAGTGATGGCCTACAGAAATTCCCCTGGACAGCCTTGGCGAGAGACGAGAATGCACTGGTTCCCGAAGAAAGGCGAACTAGTTTCTCGCCAATTCTGCCTATGTGTTCTGACTTTGCCTTGGCAATAACTCTTTTGAAGGACCTGGATTTTGGACCTGAAATTATGTTTAAAAAAAGAGATGGGTTTCTTGCTGGTTCTTCCCAGGACAGAGATATTTTCCGAACCAGTGGTAAATAAAAAAATGACTTCCAATAATTAGTAATTATGTTATAATCAATATTGAATAAAAATCATTCTATTCTATTCATAAAAAGGGGTTACCCTCGGAAACAGAAACAAAAACAGAAACTTTTTTTATTCAATATAGATTATAAATAATACTTATTGAACTTTTGTATAATTACCACTGGTTGGAAAAAAAACTTTGTCCTGGAAAGAATGAATATCACTTATTTTTGTAAAACTACTGTTATTTTTGTGTACGTACATTACATTTTCATAAATGTATTGAGAGGCCAAAGTTAATATATTAATTTCCTTAAATTTTTGTCGCAGCGACTCTTTAGGCTTTAAATCATAAATTGCTCTTATGGCCCTCTTCTGTAAAACAAATATAATTTCAGTATCAGCTGCGTGTCCCCATAGCAAAATACCATACGACATTATGCTATGGAAATAGCTAAAGTAAACTAGTCTAGCTGTTTCAACACTAGTTAGACTTCTAATATTTTTTACGGCATATGCTGCAGAACTAAGCCTGCTTGCTAGTTTTGATATATGGGGGCTCCATTGAAGCTTCGCGTCTAGTGTGATTCCAAGAAAAATGGTGGTATCTACAAGACTCAGTTTCTCCCCATTTAAAATTACATTAGGATTTAATTGTTTGACATTTGGAGTCATAAATTTCATACATTTCGTTTTAGTGCCATTTAAATGCAAATTATTAACATTGAACCAATTTACTAATTTAGATATAGCATTATTTACATCGTCATATTTTAGCAATTGTCGACTTAATTTGAAAATTAAAGAAGTGTCATCTGAAAATAATACTATATCATGGTTATCTCCTACTACGTAAGGTAAGTCATTAATGTATACAAGAAACAGAAAAGGGCCGAGAATTGAGCCTTGAGGCACGCCCATCTGTACCATCGACCCGGAAGAACTCATACTTTTAATGACAACTTTTTGTGTTCTCTTACTTAAATATGAAATAATTAATTTAAGAACATCACTTCTTACACCGTAGTGTTGAAGTTTCCTGAATAATGTTTCATGGTGAACACAATCGAAGGATTTGGATAGGTCACAAAATATACCCAAAGCATCCTGTGAATTCTCCCATGCATTAAATATATATTTAATCAGCTCAACACCGGCATCAGTTGTCGAGCGACCCCTTGTGAAACCAAATTGATTTTTATGAAGTAAATTATTTACATTAAAGAAATTTAACATTTGATCAAGAATATTTTTTTCAAAAATCTTACTAAGTGTTGGTAGTACAGAAATAGGTCTAAAATTGGCGGGATCCAATGTCCTACCAGATTTAAATAAAGGTATTACTTTACTATACTTCATTAAATCAGGAAACACACCAGATTCGATACTAGTATTAAAATAATAGCTAAATGAGGCGCGATTGTATCTATTATAGACGCAATAACTTTAATAGAAATCCCCCACAGATCCGCAGTTTTCTTAACATCAATAGTTTTAAAATATTTTACAATATCTTTTGATGATACTTTATGAAATGTAAAATTCTTTGTACACGCATTTACATTTTGTTTAAGTAATGATTCGGCGACCGCAGGAGAAGAATTCAGTGACTTAGTGGTTAATATCGGAATATCAGTAAAATATTTCTCAAAAACCATTGCAACGTCCTGATCTGATTCGGTTAATTTGTTATTAACATTTAACTGGTAGTTTGAATTGCGAGAGTTGATCTTACCAGTTTCGCTATTAATTATACTCCATGTCATTTTAATTTTATTAGAAGCCGTCTTAATTTTGTTAAAGACTTGGCTGTGGAGCACACTCTTTTAAATATTTTTGAATATTTTTTTACATATTCCCTAAATTCGACGCTATGATTATATGACCTTTCATGATAAAGATCATATAACCTACTCGTATGTCTGCTCTTATGGACTCCTACTGTCGCCCATTCATTAAATGACTTCCGACTGTTCAAGGAGAATGTTTTAGAAGTAAAAGTATTATTAAATTTATTACAAATAAGCTTAAATAATGTTCCATACAAAAAATTTGGATAATTTTGGTATGAAAGTGATAAAAGTTTTTTCACTATGTTACTTCTAAATTTCTCCAAGCGACGTGCATTTACTGCAACAAACACAACTTTCTTATCTACTTGCTTTTTGTGAACATATGGTAACGAAACTACTTGTCCACAGTGATCAGAACTTAATTTTTGAATTATACATTTATGCAACAGCTTCACATTTGTAAAAATGTTATCTATACATGTTGCACTAGATTGAGCAATACTCGTTGGCTCTAAAAATAAATTGAAAAGACCATATGATTTAAACAATGATCTAAATTTAATATTGATTGAGGAAGCTTCTAGGAGATTGATATTAAAGTCTCCACATATTACAACAGATTTATTCTGTTTATTAAGGTTAACAAAAACTTCCAATAATATTAAAATGAATAGAAACCATATAATTGTTATTCATAGGTTACGTTCTGGGCACTACCCCAATAAAAAATTTGTATTTTTAATGAAAAAAGCAGACTCGCCCAATTGCGATATTTGTCATATTATAGAAGATGTCCAACATATGCTAGCAGAATGTGTCAAATATCAAAGGGAAAGGGAGAATCTGGTACAAAAATTTAGTATCAATTTGTGTGAAACGGGTTGGTTTTTGAGTATACTTGCGGAGCCACACTCAGCGGTAGCAAAATCAGTGAGTTCCATATTTTTACCACATTGATTGCCCCTTTCCAAATAGCATTTGTGAAACAGGAACAAGCTAGGTTACGATAAGGCTGACATATCCTTGTAGGATAAAAGCCTTTTTAAATAAAGATAGATAATAAAAAAAAAAAACTTCGTCCATAATTTTTTCAAAAGTATCGTATATGACATGGGGACTGTAGAAGCTCACAACAATGAGGTGCTCAAACTCAACACATGCCATTTCTACAGTTCGCTCAACAGAGAGGCTCACAATACGTTCTTTACATGACAATAATTTACTAGCTAATATTAAGGAGCCACCTCTTAAAACCGTATCTCTATTGAAATAACTGACCACCTGGTGATTACTGAAGTTAAACATTAAGTTATAAGCTTTTAACCAATGTTCAGTATACATAAAATATGAATATTGTTGCTATTTAAGAACAACTCAATTTCTAGCTCTTTGCCTATCATGCCTTGTATATTTTGATGCACCAGGTGTAAACAATTTTCATTATCACTCTGTGGAGTTATACAATTAAAGATTTGTAAGCTACATTCTAAATAATTTAAATAATTACAACTGCTAGAGATTATCTCTATGGTCTCATTTTCTAATTTAAATTACTTGGAGCTGATTCCAAATTACATATTAAGTCATTATACTGCTCAAAAGGAGCAGATGTCTGTGTAGCCAAGTCCTTGGCTGAGTTAATATATAATAAATAAGATAGCACATTTGCTATCTGTCTTAAAATATATTTAGATAGGTAATACCTATCACTAGTCAAAAATTTCTTAATTAAATTATTTATGTCTATTAAATTAAATTTATTATTATAATTATAACAATTAAATGTCAAGTTTAAATTATTATTACATGAAAAGTTATTCATTAATAAATTTAAATCATATCTTATTTTATTTTCCTGCGGCCAACCCTGTATGTAAGGCAATGTAAACATGATAATTTTATGTACATGACGGGACCAGCACCATTGCACGTGCGGCGCGGTAGCCGTCGGTGCATTTAGACAGAATTCTTGTAAATAACACGTGTTCCGCACACCTGCACCATTGCACCTGCAGTGGCGCTCGTTTTGCTTGTATAAAACGGACGGCGCGGCCGTCGTTAGGACAGTCTTGGCTCTGACGTGGAACGGTACGTTTGTCGTATTCCGTTACTAGTTTATCCTCGACTCGTTGGATAATTAATTCGTGTAAACGAATTAATTATTATTCCTAACTACAAAATTAGTCTCTGTACTATACTCAATTACTAATTTCTACATCAGAAGTAGGATAAAGTCCCCATTTTTGCCCACATTTAATCTTCGAATTGTATGAGGATTATTACATTTGTGGAAGACTGTAATGCATTCCGCATTGATGAATCTGTTTTTATGTTAAATACCGTAATGAAATTTGCTATGCTACTTATGATATTTTCGTATCATTAAAGTGTAGAGAAAAGATAAAGTGAAATTATTTAAGCGAATTTTTTTTTGTTCGATTTGTATTAAAAGTACCCCGCAAGTATTTTCATTATTTCTTGATGTACCTAAATATGTTAACAAATGTCGAAAGAAGTTGGAGGCTTTCTAATTAACTTATTCAAGTTATGTTGTAATTTGATAGTTCACGCAAAACATGATTATCATTTGCTATATTTTGAAGTTCAAAACGTTTAAGGCATGTACCAAAATAAAGGACTAACTTTAACACGCTATGAATTGAAAATAATAAGTGACATTTTTGTGTTCTAATGTGTTGATCAGTGTTGCAGTTTGCTCCGAATATTGTGTCGTCGACAAGATTGGGATTTGATGTCGAGGCATTCGTAGAAGTCTCTACAACAATGATCAATGAGGAAGACGTTGTGACAGCTAATCGAACATGGTCAGGTACGGCCGAGCGCTGGTAAGATTGAGCCTACACCGCCACAGACGGTAACTTATCGGCTGATCTTACGGCAGGGCAATTTAAGCGGCCGCCGAACAAATGGTGCTTTGGCGCTGTAAATGGACGTCTGAGGTCGGCTTTCGTAGATTTTGCGCAGTTACCTCCTTCCCTTTGAAATGTTGTGGTATTTGCCTCTACACATAGTTTCTGTTATTTTTTGCAATTTTTTCAAATGTCATACTGTTGCCGTTTCTTAAGAGAATATGTCATGAATTTTGGAAGCTCGGAATTCCATGGTTCGCAATACATTTATCTCGATTTCTTTTAATTTTACAAAGCAGTGCAACGAATCGCTAGAGCTAGTACGGCTACGGCGCGACGGCTCGCTGGCGCGATTGTGGCACGAACGCAGCAGAACGAAAAGCTGGAGCGCGTTTGCCTGGAGGTAGCCATATTGGCGCGTCCATGGCTTAAATGAAGTCTGGGATGGTCGACCGTTGTAATATTTAACAATGGTTAATATCTGTTAGCAGGTGGTGATAACTGATAGACCGTATGTTGTTCACTGTCAACCGCACGAGGACGTGCGACAGTCAGAGGTAGCCGTGTCTGTGCATCTAGAAAATACTAGAGACGTTGCAACACTCTAGCGATGTAATTATTCTTGTGCAGGAAAGAAACATAGAGTTGCAGGAAGGCTGGTCTGTGCTGCACTGGGATGTGTCGTGTTGCTGTTGGTTTACATACTTAGGTGTTATCATGTCACTACGTTCCTCACGATACACTTTTGTGTGATTGTGACAGGTACACGTTTGCGGTATGGTTGGTCTGTACCTGTTCTATATTGAATTGAAAAAAAGAGAATAAGAAAAAAAAGTGGTTCTTACTATCATTGCAGGGTGTTTGCCGGTCCAATGATATAGCTACAGGGAATAGTGATTCCGGACTAGCAAATAGTACTTGGAAAAAAAAAGAGTAATATCAATGCAGGGCTTTCTGCCGGTCCAATGATATGGCTATAGGGAATAGTGATTCCGGACTAGCAAAAGCAGTACTAAAAAAAAAGAGAGAAAATAGAAAAAGCTACAGACTAATCATTCCGATCTCGCATAAAGTTGATTAAAGTTTTGTGGGGCTTACTGCCGGAACAAAACTGATTGTCACCCAAGTCTGAAGGGTCAATATAGACCGGACCAGACGCTGTTATGTCAGAATAGTCGAACGATGTTTTTTTTGTCTACAGATAACTAAAATTGTGATGGAGCGCGTGCGAAGACGCACGCATGTCAGTATGGCCGTGACGGGACCAGCACCATTGCACGTGCGGCGCGGTAGCCGTCGGTGCATTTAGACAGAATTCTTATAAATAACACGTGTTCCGCACACTTGCACCATTGCACCTGCAGTGGCGCTCGTTTTGCTTGTATAAAACGGACGGCGCGGCCGCCGTTAGGACAGTCTTGGCTCTGACGTGGAACGGTACGCTTGTCGTATTCCGTTACTAGTTTATCCTCGACTCGTTGGATAATTAATTCGTGTAAACGAATTAATTATTATTCCTAACTACAAAATTAGTCTCTGTACTATACTCAATTACTCATTTCTACATACATTTAAATTACTTAGATTATCAATATATTTTAATAATTGATTTTTGTTGACATTGCCTCTTCTCCCAACAAGAATTATTAATGTGCTATTAGGGCAAAATTTACTAGCTAAAACTTTATTCATTATATGACTAAAGGATGCTCCAGGCATGCAATAATTACTGATCATATGTCCTTCTAAACAGTTATTTAACATCATGCCCAAATTTTTGCCTATGTCATCACAATACATAATAACTTTATTTTTTTTAATATTTACATTGCTTTTTAAGTTTATATCCTTTGTCATGGCACTGTCAGAGTGTAGGTGAAAATAATAAGTCCTGACTGTTTACTTTGTTATTTACACATATTGTCCCCGATGAACCTGGTATGAAGCGCTGATACTCACTCTGATGTTTTATTAAGGAGTCAAAGCGCTCTTCATTATATTTACATGATTTTACCAGATCATTCATGACCAATATGTGTTCTTTTATCTCATCTTGGACCGATGCATATTTATTTGATAAAATTTGTAGAGAGTTTTTAAGGGATAAAATTGTTGAATTTAGACACTCTATGTCAGTCTCATAACAGTGATTCATATTTTCCACCTCAATTGAATATATTTTAAGTTTATTAATTAATTCTTGCTTTTCTTTGCATACATTTATATAATTTTTAACATTAATTTTAATTTTAATTAATTTTTGTAGTTTTCTAATATATTTATTAATTTTTATATATTTCTTTAATTTTCTTCTACTGCAGGTAGTCCTTGCTGCTGTTCTTGATGTTACATAACCATCACCAGTCAAATCAATTATTGTGGAGAGTTGCAATGCTTTAGAAGATTCACATTCTATGAGCTCGTTGAACAGATTTTGAGTTTGGGACGCTTTCATGTTGTCTATGTAATGTTTTAATTGCAAAATCTGTTCATTAGCCTTACTTAACTGTAACTGACTAACTGATTCCTCATATTCCTTGCTGCATTGGTCAAACTCATCGACTGTTCTCTGAAGTTGATCCCTTTCTTTTGAAACAAATGTATATTCTGTATGTAACTTAACCGTATCTTTATAACTCAGTATTTCGGAAAGAGAGATAATACGCTGAATTTTGGAATATACCTTCATTTTGGCGTTTTAAAAGTTGTCTCAAAAGCATCATCAAATCTCGTGCCTATATAAGTCCATGTGAAGCCGAACCTGCACATTTTAAAGTTGCAAGCGGTGTGCCGGAATGAAATACTGTCCCGCTCTGCTAAGCACGCCAAGCTTTTTAGATGCCAACTTGGCCTTCTCTTCCAAGTGGCCACGAAACTGCATGTCCCCCGATATCTCGGTGCCGAGAATTCCGATATTGGCTGAGGCAATAAGGGGAGTGCCTTAAAACTGGGGGGATACGACAAAGGGGTTCTTTTTAGCGGTAAACGCGCAAACTTGTGTCTTTTGAGGATTAAACTGGACTAGATTTAGTCGCCCCAATTCGAGACTTTGTTCAGCAAAGACTCTACTTCAGACACAAGTTGTTCCGGTACTCGGCGACGTTTTCCCGAGAAATATTGGCACAGCTGGTATATAGAGCATCACCAGTGCTGTTATCCGCATAGGAATAAATGTTGCCGGTTTGCAACATATCATTGATATGCAAAAGAAACAGCGTTGGTAATAACACGCAGCCTTGTGAAACATCAGCCTTAATATACTTGTAATCGGAGCATGCATCGTCTACTACGACCTTGATGCTCTAACTAGTAAGAAAAGTGCTGATCCAATAGTACAATTTCTCGGTAAGCCCATAACAAGGAAGGTTCAAGAGAAGCGCTTTGTGCCAGACCCGATCGAAGGCATTCGCTATGTCCAAACTAACGGCCAATGCCTTCTCATTGGACTCAATCGCCTGCGCCCATCTATATGTTAGGTAAAGAAGAACATCACCAGCTGAGCGACCCCGACGGAAACCGTACTAGCGGTCACTAATCATCTGGTGCTTCTTAACCGCATGAGGTGCCAGTTAATAATGGACTCCATTATTTTACGGTTACAACAAAAGAACCGGTTATTGTAAATGCGAGCGTTGCAGCGAATGTAACGCATACGGAACATAGGCAGTCTGATCAAATTTATGAAGTTTCACACTACAATTGCTGGTAACTCTGGTGCAATAGCAAATCGGTTCAGCTTCTTATAAAGCTGTTATATTTCTACGGCGTATGTTAACTATAATAAATACCCATCACCTTGCGAATTTTTATTGCTGTGTTTAATTATTTAAGAAACTTTGTCAATTATTTATACGTCAATAATATTAAGTACAATTTATTTATTTTGATAAATATATATTGACAGGCGAGTTAGCTTCCCCATTTTTTAATTATTTTCAGTTGTTATCAGAAATATTGTACTCATTCCTGTTCATCCTGACAAAATGGGATTATGGGTTGTCTGGATATTATCATACGTTGCCTCTAAATAACTCTTAAATTTATAATGCAGTTCATATCCCCCATCCTCCTCTTCACCAGCCTGTAAAGATTCGAGTCCTGAATATTGGCTTCATTTATAAAAGGATTTCTTGCACTTTGAAGTCTATCTCCAGTACTGCGACAGTACTAGATGTCTAAAGTCGCGCTAAAAGTATCCAACGTCTGGTATTGTGTATTACTAGAAGTTTAATACCTTGAGCACGGGTTTCCATCGCATCATTACTTATTTTCAGGTAAAGGTCGAAGTATGGTTATAAAGTAATCTTATCGATCCACCGTTGCTTAATGGCTAAAATAATTCAAAAGGTGATAATATAACATAATACACGACGGAAAGGTGTTTTCTAAACGTTAACATATTTTTACTTAGAAGTGTCAAATGAACTTCAAGTAAACAAAAATGGCTACAGAGGTGTTACCAACTTCCATACACTTTGTTACACTAAAGCTTCTAACATACTAAATCGAAGAACAAATATAACAGTGATGAGTGTCATTTGATTAGCAACATAAACAGTTGGTAATTCCAAGATTTATTGACAGAAAAGAAACACAACCGCAGTGAACTAGGGGTATTAATAGAATTTAAAACGAGTAGCACTCTGCTTAAAGCCACCTGTATCATCATACATATTCTTAATTTTCTTCAGTCCAATTGTTTATCCAGAGTGGTTACCTGAAAAGAGAGAAAAAACAACTTTAGTTATTGTTAAATAATCTAAACAACAAGGTATTTTAAATGAAAACTGTAATAATCAATGGGGCCCTCATATATCTAAACTAGCTGGTAAATTTAGTTCTACAACATATCCCGACAAAAAATAAGAGGCTTTACATGTATTGAACCAGCTATATTAGTTTATTTTACTTATTTCCATAGCATAATGCCTTAAGGAATCTTGCTATGAGGTATTATGACTGACATTGTAACTATCTTTGGATTACAGAAGTGTATCATAAGAACAATTTATTACTTAGATCTAAAGGAACACCTTAGAGCAAAATTTAAAGAAATAAATATATTATTAGTCGAGGGATACTCATCCCAATTTACCTGTCCGGTAGTTGTGGTATGGTATACGGGTATGCGACCCCGGCTTCCCTAGCTATTACTGTCCTATCCCTTGCCCTCATGGACGGTAATATCCTACATTTCCTATTTCCTACCCTAACTTACCTTACTCTTCCTTTTCACACCACCTATCCTTCCCGTTTTCCTATTCCTACCCTCCGCCAATCCAACGTCGGCCGCGCGGATGGATGCATGGCTAGGGGCGAGCCTAGTCGTTAGCGTGCTACACTGCCCTGGGACCGGGCGACCCCAGAATTAGGCTAGCCTTACCCTGGCATGCGGGGCTCTGCTGGGGGGGACAAACCTTTCCTTTGCTATTCGTGGGAACGCAATGGATAACCAAAAAATTTACCAAAATGGCGGCGATGTGGTTCGCCACCCATCACGTCTCGTTTCTCGCGGGGGCGAAAAGCGGCCCACTGAGAGCCGCTTCGCTACGTTGAATGTAAGAGGAGGAATGAATGGTAAGGTAGATGAAGTATGTCAGATGATGGATGAACGTTGCCTTGATATTCTGTGCGTGAACGAAACCAAGAGGAAAGGATGTGACACCACGGTTCATGGCCCCTACACGGCATACTGGTCGGGAGTCCCCCAAACCAGCCGAGGCTGTCAGGGAGTTGGTGTCATTCTTTCATCTCGAATGGTTGAATGTGTGATGGAGCATGAATGTGTAAGCCCAAGACTCCTCTGGATTAGGTTAAAAGTCGGACTCACTCGCCTATTTATCCTTGGGGTCTATGCACCGACGGATCTGCGTGGAGGTGGGTCACTAAAATCACAACAAGAGAGAGAGGAATTTTGGGATAGCATGAGAGAAGTCTTGAATAAATGCGGAGAAAATGAACGGATCGTGATGTTAGGGGACTTTAATGGATGGGTTGGAGTAAAGCGTGATGGGTATGAAGGAGTTCTGGGTATGTTTGGGGACGAGAGAGTGAATGACAATGGGAGAAGACTGCTTGAAGTATGCTTGGAATGGAATCTGTGCGTGGCCAACACAATGTTTGACCACAAAAAGATCCATTTGTATACAAGAGATGAGGGTGAGTCTAGAAGTATGATTGATTTTGTAATTGTGGATGAAAGACTGAGGAAGAAAGTGCTAGACACTCGGGCATACCGCGGTGTAGGCCTCGACACAGACCACTTCCTGGTCATAGCCCGAATGCGTGGCCTCTTTAAACGGTGGCGACACCGAGGGGCCGAGCCTACGAGTGTTTTGGACAGAGTAAAAGTGGAAAATCTACAAGATAAAGAAAAGAAAGACGAGTATGTAGAGAAATTGAAAGAAAGTTTTAAAGGGATAGAAGAGATAGGAGTGATTGAAGATTTGTGGGAGACATTTAAGAAAGGGGTTGTAAATGTTGCGGTTGAGGTATGCGGGATAGCTAAAAGAAGGAAAGGGAGAAAGAATGATAACGTGTGGATGGATAAAGATGTACAAAGGGTTGTGCAAGAAAAGAAGAAAGCGTGGTTGGATTGGTTAGCAACAAAAGCTAACCAAAAAGTTCAAAAGGCAACGGATGACGAGATAAAGGAAGCAAGAACGAAGTATAAAAGATTGAAAACAGCAGCGAAAGAAATTGTGTCTAGAAAGAAAGAAGAACGAAAAGATGATTTCGATAGGAGGCTCACTGAAGATTTCCAGTCAAACATTAAGTTTTTCTGGAAAACCATCAAAACAGCCAGAGGAAATACTTCTACCTCGGAGCTGAGTACAATCAGGAGTCAAGATGGGAGCATTATAAAAGGAGAAGAATGTGTGTTAAAGAGATGGAAGGAGTATTTTGAAAGTTTGTTTGAAAGAGAGGAAGTGCAGGTACAGCACCTGCCACCTTCCACGGAAACTAACATAAATGTTGATGAAAATGAGATAAGCATGAATGAAATAGTGAAAGCGTTGAAAAGTATGAGATTAGGTAAGGCTGCAGGGTATGACAGGATTACCGTCGAGATGCTAAGGGCTGGACAGGGCCTGGTGGCTAGTCAGCTGTACCGCCTTTTCAACCTGTGCTGGCGAAATGGGCAAGTACCGGGAGACTGGTGCAAAGCCGTTATCGTGCCATTGTATAAGGGAAAAGGGTCACGGCAGGACTGCATAAATTACCGTGGTATAAGCCTTCTTAGCGTTGTCGGTAAATTGTATGCGAAAGTGTTGATTGAAAGGGTTGTGAATGAAACAGACGAGAAAGTATGGGATGCACAAGCGGGATTTAGAAAGGGAATGGGATGTACGGATCAGGTCTTTTCCTTGCGGTGCATAGCCGAAAAGTGTTTGGCTAAAAACAGGAAAGTCTACTGCGCCTTCGTAGATCTAGAAAAGGCCTATGATAGAGTGGTGAGGAATGAATTGTGGTCAGCACTGTCCGTGAACGGTGTGAGCAGTATCCTCATACGAGCATTGCAATCTCTTTATAGGGATTCTAGTGCTTGTGTAAGGATAAACGGGGCATACACTGAATGGTTTAATATCGAAAAATGTGTTAGACAGGGATGTGTAGCGTCACCGTGGCTGTTTAATCTGTTCATGGACAATTGTTTGACAGATTTAAAAGAGAATGAAAGTGGGTTGAGAATGAATGAGTTACTCGTCAAATGTTTTCTCTATGCTGATGACCAAGTATTACTTGCGTCTTCGGCCGAGGAGTTGCAGGAGATGGTAACTGCTATGAGTGGAGCTTTTGTTAGAAAGGGAATGAAGATGAATGTAAGGAAGACGAAAGTGATGGTGTTTGAAAAAGATGAGGCAGTGACAGACTGCAATATCGTGATTGAAGATGAACAAATTGAACAGGTGAAAGAGTTTGTGTATCTGGGGTCAAAGTTTACAAGAGATGGAAAGTGTGAGAGTGATATCGAAAGAAGAGTGAATGCAGGAAACATGGTGAATGGAGCTTTGCACTCCTTTATGAGCAGTCGGAAGGTGTCTAACAAGGCTCGTTTGGCTGTGCATGAGGGGGTGTTGGTTCCAACACTCATGTACGGAAGTGAAAGTTGGGTATGGCAGAAGAAACATGAAAGCAGAATAAATGCAGTTGAGATGAGAGCATTAAGAAGTATGATAGGAGTTAAACTGAGTGACAGGATAAGAAATAGTGAGATAAGGAAAAGTTGTGGTCTGAAAGAAGATGTAGTGACAAAAATTGAGAAAGGTATGCTGAGATGGTTTGGCCACGTCGAGAGAATGAATGAAGAACGATTGACGAAAAAAGTGTATAAGGCGAGTGTGAATGAAAGTGTTGGAAGGGGTAGACCTAGGCGGACATTTTCTAGACCAAATTGGGGACGTCTTGAAAAAAGGCCAGGTTAAGAGTACCCTAAACCGTAGAGCATGTATGAAGGGAATAATGAAAGTGGACGAAGCGAAACAAGTATGTAAGGATCGTAGCAAGTGGAAAGAAGTGGTCTCTGCCTACCCCTACGGGAAAGAGGCGTGATTATATGTATGTATGTATGTATGTAAATACAGTGGAGCGTCGATTATCCGAACGTCGGTTAACCGAACGACCGCTTATCCGAACTACTACACCCTCCCGACCCGCGCTAGCTTCTCTCCCGCCTCCTGCGCTACAGTGCTCCTGCACTTGTCGCGACTTGTTAATTGTACTCGTATATCAGTTCCAAGTAACCGCTAGTCGATAAACGAAATTTTGCCGCATGAAAGTATAATCTCGATTTAATATGTCTAAACGTAAACGTGTTGTCCTTTCTATGAAAGATAAATACGAAATAAATAAACGGTTAGAGGAAGGCGAATCTGCAACCAAGTTATCCCTTGAATACCAAGTTGGTAAGTCTACCATTACAGATATAAAAAAACAAAAGACGAACATAAGTAACTTTATATCCCAGCTTGATTCTTCTGACGGATCCACAAGTCGTAAAACGATGAAACTTGCCTCAAACACGAATTTAGGTGATGCTGTATATAAGTGGTTTACTCAAAAAAGATCCCAGGGAGAACCAATTTTGGCCCAATTTTGTGTGAAAAAGCAGTTCAATTTAACGAAAAAATTGAAGGACCGTCAAATTTTCAAGCAAGCACAGGCTGCTTAAAACGATTTAAGTCAAGACATGGCATTCGTGAGCTTCAAATTCAAGGTGAAAAACTATCTGCTGATTCATCAGCAGCTGATTCCTTCAAAATCAAACTAAGGGATATGCTGAAGGAAGAAAATTACGCTCTCGAAAACGTTTATAATGCAGACGAAACCGGGCTCCATTGGAAAGCTTTGCCACGAAAAACTCTTGCTTCACGTCGTGAATTAGCAACACCTGGACCTAAAATTAGCAAAGACCGTATCACTGCCTTAGCATGTGCTAATGCTACTGGCAGCCACCCATTGCCCATGCTTATAATTGGTAAAAGCAAGAAACCACGTTGTTTCAAACACGTTAATATGTCTGCGATGCCTATCGTTTACACTTCGCAAATAAATGCTTGGATGGATAGTACAATTTTCATGAAATGGTTTACAGAAACTTTTATACCCTCTGTAAAAACCCATCAATTAAAAAATGGTAAAAGAGAGAAAACATTATTGCTTCTTGATAATGCCCCAACGCATCCATCATTGGACATCTTAAATGAAAAAGACGAGAGTTTTGCTACCTAACGTGACTTCATTATTACAGCCCATGGATCAAGGCGTTATTGAATCTTTCAAACGGTATTATAGAAAAGAATTGTTACGTAAGTTACTTTTGGAAAAAGAAGAGGAGGGAGAAGAAAGCCTGATAAGAAATCATAAAAAGATTGATTTAAAAGATGCGTCCTACATGATCAGAGCAGCATAGGACAGTGTAAAAGAGCAGAACTTGAAAAAAGCGTGGAATAAAGTTTTGTGTATGGGGGAAAATCCTCAAAGTGAATGTGTAAATGAGAAACAGGAAGATATGTCTGAAATGATAGATATGCTAAAAAAGCTCGATTGCCACGAATGTGATGAAGAAGAAGTTCAACAATGGATGGATATCGACGATGAAGATCCCGGGTACCAAATTATGCAGGATAGCGATATTTTAGACCTCATGACTAATAAAGCTGATGCCACCACGAGCACCTCATCAACTACAAGTTCAGATAATGAAGATGAAAACATAATTGGTGCTTCTGAAGCGTTTACTTGTTTAGATATTGCCTTACGTTGGTTTGAAACACAGGCCGAAAGCGACCAGTATCAAATATCTGTCCTTAAAAAAGTACGTGACTTAGCCGCTCGTAAGCGGGTAGGCTTACTTCGGCAGACGAAGATGGAAGATTTTTTAAACGTTAATTGTACCTAGTACAAACATGTTCTGCCACAAAATTGTCTGCACTTTTTTGTTTAATTCCTATTTGTCAATAATGATGTAAATATAAATATGGTTATCATTTACCTGTACGTAAATATGTATAGCTGAATCAATATAATATGTACATAGAGGAAGTTCGATTATCCGAAAATACCGGTTTTCCGAACACCCATGTCCCCCAATTAGTTCGGATAATCGACGCTCTACTGTATATTAACTTTATCCTTTCAGTACATATATTTATGAACATTTAATGTATGTACACAAAAAAACAAAAAAATCTGAATCAAAAATAGTGATATACATATTCCAGGAATAAGCATAAGTTAGTTATAGCTCCTGTAAAATAGTATCACGCTACAAGCAGGAGTGCTACCAGGCCTAAGCTGACACATCTCTATGTAATTTTAATAGGTAATGAACCAAAGAATACGTAGTTACTAATACGTAGTTATAAGTGTTCACTATTATTAATAAATATGGATTTGATGACTGATTTTATAACTAGTATGTCATTTTGTACGCCTCTCCCCTATCTGCTTAGGCGCCTTGAGATACCATCGCCAACCGTCAGCTGTCTGCTGGCTCAAGTTGCCGTCAAAATCTCCCATGGACTGCACAATGTGACGCATCAACATATTGTGAAGCAGTATACTATGAAGGATAATTATTATAATATGTTGTAACTTCAGGCTCAGAAGGGCTAGATCCCAGAGCCGTAAAGCTAGTTATTAAGAAGAAATAGAAGAAGAATTAAAGTCCCGAGTTCAAGAGCTGTTACATCAAAATAATTTCATTATTTTTATTTATTTGAAGTCGGCTTTTACTTTTTATTAAAATTTCAACTTTCGACTATATTCAATGGATTAATGATTATTACAAGATAAAGGTAACGACACCTAGAAGGTGGTTATATATATTTTTAGAAACTATTCAACTTCTAATGTTAAAAATTATTCTCAAAATTATTTAAATAAAAAAACTCTACTCGGTAACAAACCCTGCTTACTATCAGGACCCAATTACATGACAACACCAAAGTATGCAAACCAACAGCAACACTACCCATCTCAATGTTACACAGGGCAGCCTCTCAGCAACACGATCTTCCTTGTCTACTCTAGTAGAATACCCCAACGGGCATAGTATGGACAATGAGACTCGTAGAATAACACTGATGCCTCTTATTAGCCGCCTGTGCGATACTTTATACTGCTAAAACAAGTGGGAGATTACCATTCTACCTTCATTTGTTCGTATTGCCTTTTATTTTTTTATCCTCATTCCCAGCAATATATACACTAGCTGACCAGACATTGTTCTGCCCTTTTCGACGACCCTTTATTTATAAATCCTTAAATTCGTAATAAAAAAATATTGAGTGTCACTTATCAGGATAAAAACTATACTATCTCTTAAGTTGGACCAAACTGCACAGAGTGTGCAAATTTCATTGAAATCAGTTCAGCAGTTTAATTTTTATTATATAATATAATATTTTATATATATATATATATATATATATATATATATATATATATATATATATATGTGTGTGTGTGTGTGTGTGTGTGTGTGTGTGTGGGTGTGTGTATGTTCCATTAAATGAACCATCAAGTCCACAATTAATTTGGGAGGGGTCATCAATACCCTTCGTTTGTCTGCTTTTTGAAAATCTAAGCAATTTCCCGCGCTTGTTGTAGGGCGCTACGTGTAGGTTTCTGCACAATGTCGAGACCCCAACATCGGAAGCTCGAGGAGGTGAGTAGAGAGCTCCTTCTCATTGAGTAATTGGAGCTAGAGCGCCTGAAAACACCGTAGGCCAAGGACCTGAACATAAATTTTAATGCAAATTGAAGATGAGTGAGGTATTCGTCTTAATATTGACTCCGTATTATTTCTAGTCCAGTAGCTTACTTACCTAATAAAAATGTTTCATAAATAAAGAAATTACTTTCGTAGATTTGAAAATAGTTCAAGTAATGGATTTCCCAAGGAAAATGTATAAATTAATTATGTTTACTGCAAATGAATGTTGATGAATGGTTACAAATTATTTGCAAATAGTAATAAAATATGTAACGTGAATAAATAAATAGCTCCAAAGACAATGATGATATAACGTAAACTGATTAAGGAATGTAATCTCGTTGTAGAAACCGCGTAAATATTTATTCTGAGGTACCCACGAATACCATGTACTTTATGAATATAATATTTAATTATATTATGCGTAATTTTAAAACTGAAATGAACCGAGCTATACTCACACATACAACCACACAGTAACTGTTTTAATCTTAATAGCGCGGAACGCTAATGAGTGGATTCATGGCCAGTATTAGGTAAAAATATTGAATCACCCATTCACAAGATCAAGTAGAGGATCTACATCCGACTAGTCCACACATGCCCACGCGTATGAAAGAGTAAAAGATAGAGTTCATAAAGTTGAAAAAAAAATACCGAACGCTCATCTATTTTTTCTAGTTTCTTATTTCTATGGGGTATCGTTAACGTAGTGCCTAAGTAGACATCGTTGCTCCGTGTCGCGTTAATGCAACTGCGGTATCAGTTGTTTGTTAATTTATGTTGTGGAAAATACAAGGATTCTATTTGCGAAATGTTAGTGCACGTATCCTCTGTAGCGATTTTATAGTTTAAGCTCTAAACAAACAGAAGCCGTGCAATTTATTTATTAGAGAATTTATTAATGGGACCATCTGCCGTCGTCTTATAAGAGCTTGTTGCTTATCACTCGGTTCACACGCGTGAATTTCGGGCAACGAATCTGCGGGAGGATGAGTGTAAAGCGGAAACAGAGCCTACAGGGGAGCAACAACGATGAAAAAAATTATAAGATGGTGCCCCCTGAAGGAGGTTGGGGATACCTTGTATGCATCGGCTTGTCAGTTATTTTCGTGAGTATTTGGAATTTTATAATAATACGTTTCTTTAAACCGATTTAGTTGTATTTAATTTTTTAAATCTAAAATCTAAATAGTCTAAATCTAGAAAGTCTAAATAGAACTTTTAATAGGGATAAGATGTTTACAAAATTTTTGTTAACTCTGCGTATATTTTAAGATAAATATTATTGTAAAGTCTTTTTTTTATTTTTCATAATATGACATATTATTGTTTACATAAACCAAATAAAAAAAATATATTTTGATGATGAATTCAATCGTCAAGTCATAATTGCATATAAGTAAGAAAAACACGGTTGATTTAAAACAAATGAAAAAAAAACTTTGTGCCCTAGTGGAAACAACTTGGTATTAAATAACCTAGCAAACTGTTTGATAATGAAAATAAATCTGAACTTTAGGAAGTCATCGTGGCATAGCAATAGGCAACGTAAGGGTCATTATAAATCAATCAAATTATAAATCAAGTAAAATAAGAAATCTTATTTTGTAAACAAAACCCAGACATTTTTCATTTAACAACATGACAGAAAGATAACTTATTTGACAAGCAAGACAATGTCGTTTATAAAATGTTTACAAGTCACTAAACATTGACCTCACTCCATTCTACCCGATTTATGACGTCGTTCATAATAAAAGGCAATTTCATATGATAATTTAAATGTCATCCTTTATTTTTAATAACTCTATATAACAAAATACGTTACGATATTATAAATGAACAGTCTTGAAACTGTTTCAAAATCAGCATAGCTTGTAATGCTCTCTACATACGGAATTATTTCTTACTTATTTAAAATTAAGCCAACATTATAAGAAGACGAAGTTCTCAATTCTTCTATTTTTGACAGTTACTGTCTTAAAGTATTTGTGTGCCGATTCTAATGATCATTTGTAAGTAAATAGGTTGTACTTCAAGGGTTGTCCTAAAATTGAAGAAAAATATCCACCGCTAAGGGAAAAATGTGAGATGAAGTTCTAAAGTAACTATTTAAACCACATTCTAGGTGTTGTTACCTTGAACTTGTGACAATCTTTAATTCATTGAATATAACCAAAATTAAAATTTTAATAAAAAATTAAAAGCCGACTTCAAAGCGACAAAAGGAATGAAATTATTTTCACATAACAGCTCTAGAATTCGGGACCTTAATTCTTCTATACAGTGTCTTGGCACCGAATTTCAAAGCTCATAGGTAGAAATTATTTCATTGTTTTTAGTTCTTTGAAGACTGCTTTTAACAATTATAAAAATGCATTTTTTGTGGACGTGACTCCTTTTGATAAAGAAATCATAAATCAACATTTCAATTTTATTTGTATTAGAAGATGTTAGATACATAGTAGTTAATCATATATAATAATATTATGTATATACAATAATTGTTTTAATAAAACAAAACATTTTACAATAAATGCTCAAAATTCCTACCTCTGACCATAATACATTTGCTAGGGTACAAGTTATTAACAACAGAGGTGCATTCTTAGGTTACGTAGGAGTTTTATTAGATGGTACGGATTATGTATTATGGTCAGAGGTAGGAATTTTGAGCATTTATTGTAAAATGTTTTGTTTTATTAAAACAATTAACAGTGGTAGAGCCACGCGGCAGCTTTTGCTGTCATTCGGATGGGCCGGCTCGAACCGGGGTGGTACCACGACCTCACAGAAAACCAGCGTGAAGTAGAGGTTTACCTCTGCGTTTCGCTTGGTGAGTGCAGGTGGCCGGAAGCCCTTTTTACTGGAAATGAGGCATTCCATCTTAGTCCTCACGGGTGACAACGCATCTATATTTACGCATCTATCATTTTGACTTGTAATTGAGGATAGATGTAGATGTCTATAGGCCGCAGCAACCACTTACCATCAGGTGGACTGTGTGCTCGTTTGTCACCCTTATCCTATAAAAACAAAAAAAAAACAATTAATTCAAAATCGTTGTTTTGTTTTTTCATCCTAGAAAGATATAAGAGCCACTCATGGCCATGTGTTTTCATTTCATTTTCAGAATCCGTAATAAATGCGCCAAAACTTGTAATACAGGGTCACTTTTTGAGAGAGAGAGTATTTTTTTCCACAGTGGGGTCCGATGTAAATAAAAAGTTATGATTTGAGAAAAAAAGAAATCGTAATACTAAATATTTTCTTCAACACACCCAATAAATAATCATAAATAGTATGTGTAACGGAAGGACTCATCAGTATCAATCTAGTGAAAATTATAAAAAAGATACAGGTATCTACAACCTGTATCTTTTTTATTTTTTTCGAATTTTAATTAAAATTAGTAAAAAAAGTCAATTTTCTCATAAAAACACAAAATAAATTATAACTCTGCAGGGGTTGGACCTCCTGTAAAACAATTTCTTGCAGCTGATGACCCCATCTAACCCCTAGTTGCGTTTGATCCACGACTTTTTGGCGAGCCTGTATAGATTAGATACTATTAAAAAATAGTAATGCCGACTTTCTCGTGTTTATTTATATTCAAACATCTTGTATATTGTAATCAAATATTTTTTTTAAGAAAATACGTCTTAATTTAAAGTCTTACAGTTACAACGACGTGTAGTGACGGTGTAAGAATATCCACCACCTGAAATAGTTACATCTTCGTAAGTGGCTACAGAGGAAATAAAACAGGGTATAGGCAGCTGCATCTTCCTGATAACAACAACTTAAAATAACAAAAAACTACGGTTGTCGATCCGCTTGACAAACGAAGAGACTATTGTAATTATCCCTATAAAATAGTAATCTGAATAAGATGCCTATTTCACGTTGTTAATGGAATTGTTAGATCAATTGCCTTGTTCATTTGTTGAGGATAATCAAGAAAAAATACTATAACCTACCCAATTAATTTAACTCGTGATTTCTTATATTTACGCGAACACTACACATTTAAATGAAAGTAATTTTACGGATTTTATCGCGTATATTAACTTATTTTATATTCCCGACGTTTCCACGGATAGATAACCACGAATCAGAACAAAAATTAATAATTTTTAATCTGGAGGTAACCGTGGTTAACTCTGACATTGGGCGTCATACACCCCCCCCCCCCCCCCCGTGACCATGGGTGCTGTAAAGTGCTCGAAACGTCGGAAATATAAAATAAGTTAATATACGCGATAAAATCCGTAAATTTAATTTTAGTTAAACTGAGTTCAGAGCAAAAGTTTTTGGGTACAAATAATTTGTTGTTTATAATTAAAAACATACATAAAATCATACAATATGAAATAAGCTACCCAATTACCACATAACTATTAAAATGCAGATATATTTCAAAATTGATTTACCTTCATTGGTTTTGAACTCATTCTTGACACCTTTATTAAACTTTTCTTGTTTTAAAATATTCATTATGAAGTATAAAAAACTAAAAAGAATTAAAATCAATATCAGAATTATGTTGACATATGATTAATTGATGTTTTTAAAATCAACGAAACTATGTAAATTTATAATTTATTAGTGTCTATGCGAAAAGATTTCGTTTAAATCTTTGGTATGAAAAACGTGTTTACGGTCGCAACTCTTTAAATAATCGGTACTTGTTTGTATTAAAAAAAAATTGAATTGCGCGTTGATATATTTATAAAAAATATTAATTAGTGTCTGTCGGGTATCAGCATCCATTTACAATCAGGTTGACGAGTATTTGTTTTGTACATATTTATATAAAAATGCCTTTACAATAAGTTTTAAGAGATTAAATTAATTTATTATTTATATTAAATTTATTTAATCTATCATTTGCATTGCAACACTATCCAAATTGATTTCAATGTCAGTTAACTTTGAACGGTCAAATTAAGGTTCTGTATTCAGCGTTATTTAGGCTAAGCTAACAGTACTAGTAGCTAACTATACTTTATACCACGTGATTTGGTGAACGAATAGGACATCATATAGCGATAGGTTTTCCTTTCATCGGTTTAAATCATACTACTGTCGAATTTCATATCATTCGTAAGCTAAACATAGCTGAAAATGTCAGCGTTTATTCCATTTAATTGGAAAAAATATCAATAATTTATGAAAATTCAAAATTTAAAAATGTTGATTAACAAGGAAAATAAATAAAGTAATAAAAAAAAGAAAGAAAATAACAAGGTGCATATCCACACCACATTTTCGTGTTTTACGCTTACTCTATATAAAAAATATTAATATTTTAATTAAACTGACATTTTGACCTTTGACATTGTATTAGGACTTGAAATTAATTTGTAACATAGCTTTAAAAACAACCCTAGAGTTTTTTGCCGGACCCTCTCTGAGGTCTTGTTTTTGCGAACCGCTATTGATTTTGAGGTTTATGAGAGCTTTTTACAAGCCTGAATTAAAAAAAAAGTTTTATCTTTGACATTCAACTTTAACGACAGAGCACGACAAAATAATTAATTAAAATATTTTTTAATTAAATGCGAAAATAAAAGGAAAGAAGAGAAGTGAACTTTGGCATTAAAAGGAGCTGACTTAACAAACACGACTTTTTTACTCAAGGTAATTGTGTAATAGGCTTCAAAATGTCAACAACGTTTAATTACGCGTGTAGCAAGGTACGTTTGTCATCTCCTCCAATTTCAATAAATGTAAAATATTTCGTCTCTAAGTTTCATATTATTGAGTATGTAGAGTAGTAATAAATTTTCATTTTGTGGCAAAGGCGATTGCAAAATCTTATATACTTTTTTTTAAAACGAGGTGAGTTTTCTATTTGTAGAAAAGAATAAACATCCAGTGTCCGAAAAGAAGTCCTGCGCTTGCTGACTGGACTATCCATAAATGCTAACTCTCTTTTTTATAGCGTAGGGTGACAAACGCGCACACAGTCCACCTTATGGTAAGTGGTTGCTGCGGCCCATAGACATCTACATTTATCCTCGTTTGCGAATCAAAATGCAGATGCGTTGTCACTCGTGAGGACTAAGATGAAATGCCTCTTTTCCAGTAAAAAGGGTCTCCGGTTCTCTACACTCACCATACGAAACACAGCAGTGTTAAGCTGCTATTTGACGCTGGTATTCTGTGAGAGCGTGGTCCTTCCGCGGTCGAGCCGACCCATTCGTGCTACAACCATAATATAGCTACAGCATAGCTCTACCACGTATAAAATCTCCAACTCTGTCTTGGACACAAATATTGGGAGATGATCAATACGGAAAGAGGGCCTAATTTGAGATCTAGCCGAGATGTAACTACGCGAACTCCATATCTATACTGTGGCCCATAAACATCTAAGTCTCAAAAAAGAATCAAAGCACTTTTGATGCTTTGACTCTTTGAGTATTTTGAAACCTCTGAAGCCCAAGACAAATTGCGCTGTCTCCAGTAAAAAGGATCTCCGGTTCTCGTCCTTACCCTACGAAACACAGCAACCTTACACTGCTATTTGTGCAAGCGTGGTCCTTTCCCGGTTGAGCCGAACAATATGTGATGCAACCCTGCAGCTATACCAACATGGCTCTACTAAGTCAAAAGTGCTTTTATTATTTTAAAAACGTAAAAAGACTTCTTTATAAGTTTTTAAATTAGTAAAAGTACCTTCTAAAGGCGGAAAGGGCTCTGTTATTCAGGTATATTGCGAACATCACTTACTATTCAGGCTAGCCATATGTTCGTTAACCTCCTTTTCTTTAAAAAATATTTCATTTCACAAGTAGCATACAGAAACAAAGCGTTTGTCGATCTCTTGACTCTTCCACAAATTTATTAAAACAAAGCGAAAAGAACGGGTAAGCTAGTCGTAACTTTTACACTTTGACCGATTTCCTGACGTAACAAACTCATTATATTATTTGAAATCAATAAAGCTCTAATGATGTATACTTTGACGTGGTAGAGCTGGTAGAGCCACCGACCAGCTATATTATGGTTGTAGTAAAAATGGGTCGGCTCTTTTGTCAACCTTATTCTATAAAAAATAATATAATATTAATAAGGTCAACAATCATTTATCTTTAAGACAATGAATTTTTTATATCATTTATATGTGTAATATGATTGCTAGATACGATTTCATGCGACAAAACGTTGGAAACCTAATTTTAGGCCCGAGCAGAACATAACGGCGCGCTTCGCGCGTAAGGCATGCAATATTAAATATTCATCATCTTGCAAGGTGTATTAAGTGTATAGGGTGACTAATCTGTAAACAGGTCGAATGATAATGTTTTTCCGGCTATTTCTAGGGCTCTATTTCTGCCTAGTATTCGGTCTAAGTAAGAACCACCTTATTACATATTTGTGCCAATAAGCAGCAGTACGTGCTGTTTGCCAGTCTGCAGGATATCGAGAGCCAATATAATTATAGGCTGTGAAGTAGTCGCCGGTGTCGGCTTTTCCGACTTCGTTTGCTTGTCACACCAAGGCTATAAATATCTTTAGGGCACAATCTGTCACATATCGCACATTTGGAGATATCCGTATTTTTATTCTTTAACACCACATCAGCAATATGAACCCGCTTGGAAAAAATGAGAACAATGAAATGTTGAAAGGCAAGAAACCCTCTTGAATAAGAAAACATCTTTTCAAGCGAAGACTCGCTGACTGCATATAATTTCGAGATGTCTTAAGTATGTAACTAGGAGTGGTCAAAGGTATTTTTCAAATGTAACCTAAATACTTTGAAAGGATCGGTCAACGATGATGAAAAATAAAATAAAGTAAAACATAATTATATAAGTTAAAGTTTAAAGGCAATCCGAAATTGTTACTATAGTCGAAATTAATTACGACACATCATTATTTTTTCCAAATTTTTATATTTATCTAATTTTAATATCATAATGGTAAATCATGTAATAGCGGTGTAAGAATGTCCACTGCCTCATATCACCCCGTGGGTGTCGTAAGAGGCGACAGGGTGAAACTAAACCAGAAGATAGGCAGTAGTATCTTCGTGATGAAAAGTGAATTAAAAAAAAACTGTGGTGGCCAAGCCACTTGCTAAGCGTTTGCAAATGAAGTTTGTCAGCCGTGAGGATGGAATGCCTCCTTTGTAGTAAAAAGGGTCTCCGGTTCTCTACTTCACCATACGGAACATAGCAGCATTAAGCTGCTATTTTACGCTGGTATTCTGTGAAATGAATGAAATGTAGAATGTAATGGTAATGGTAATATGCTAAATCGAACATAAACATTTATTTTTATACGTGGTTTATACGTTGTAGCACAAATGGGTTGGCTCGACCGGGGAGGACCACGCTCTCACAGAATACTAGCGTAAAATAGCAGCTTAATACTGCTGTGTTTCGTACGGAGAGAGTAGAGAACCGGAGACCCTGTTTACTGGAAATGAGGCATTCCATCTTACTCCTCAAGGGTGATGACACATCTGCATTTTGATTCTCAAACGAGGATAGATGGAGATATCCATGGGCCACAGCATCCACTTACCATCAGGTGGACTTTGTTCTTTGTTATCACCCTTATTCTATAAAAAACCATGAAAATATTCAATTATTTATAAAAAAAAGTAGAAATTAATTAAATTGAAATAGATCTTAGAAATGTCGAAATAACAGTTTTTTACTTAATGCATATGAAAGTATATATAGTACCGTACCAGCATACGCATCTGCACTTTGATTATTAATCGAGAATAAACGTAGATGTTTATGGGCCACAGCATCAACTTACCATCAGATGGACTGTGTTCGTTTGTC
The DNA here is from genome assembly GCA_033319125.1 of Parnassius glacialis. NCBI lineage: Eukaryota > Metazoa > Arthropoda > Insecta > Lepidoptera > Papilionidae > Parnassius > Parnassius glacialis. Next base: position 14,849,669 of record JAVANC010000013.1, on the reverse strand, counting down.
ACCCATATTCTATAAAAAAAATTAACTTGCTATGTAAAAGATTTCATACAACAAACATATATAAAAACGACAACAAACAACGATTGTTAGGTTGATTGAGTATTTTACGTCTAGCATGAAGAAATGGTTATCCGTCATCTATTAAGAGCCATAAGATTTTATTGACTTATCCTATAGTCGCTCTCTACGACACTCACGCCACGGTAAGAAATTAACAAATACAGATGAAAATGTAGATTCAATTTCAAACATGTGCTGTCATTTATAAAAACACCTGTTGTCATAGAAGTATGTGTAATTACTCTAAGCCTGTTGTCAAAAAGGTAAGAATAATTTGAGATTTACATAATATTATATTATGCCTAAATGTTTACAACAGCAATTTTCACGTATATCCAATGATTTTTAGCGAGTTACGCTTTTTCTTCCGACTTATATACTTTCAAAATTGACATATTCAATTAAATTTTAACCGTTTCAAATTAAACATACACTAAATGCTTCAACTTGCAACGAAACTTATCTAAATATGTCACTGTAAGCCACTGTTCTTGCCGTCTTGCGAACCAGACGCTGCTTACTGTCTCTAGTCTAGATAAATAAATATAACATCTGGTCTTATATGAGTTAAGCTACTTTAAGACGACGGAGCATAGATTCGTTTACTTTACTAAACTAATGATAATTTAATATAGTCGAATGTCAATTACGTTATAAAAATTTCTCCGCCAATATTAAATTATAAATATATTCATGTTCTTTAACATGGGTAAAAAAAAACTACATAATATCCCATAGGTAACAACTCGTATAGACTACATGACTAAATATCCTAAGAGACTAATTTTTAACAGTGGTAGAGCCACGCGGCAGCTTTGCTGTCGCATGGATGGGCCGGCTCGAACCGGGGTGGTACCACGACCTCACAGAAAACCAGCGTGGAGTAGAGATTTACCTCTGCGTTTCGCTTGGTGAGTGCAGGTGGCCGGAGGCCCTTTTTACTGGAAATGAGGCATTCCATCTTAGTCCTCACGGGTGACAACGCATCTACATTTTGAATTGTAATAGAGGATAGATGTAGATGTCTATGGGCCGCAGGAACCACTTACCATCAGGTGGACTGTGTGCTCGTTTGTCACCCTTATCCTATAAAAAAAAAAAAAAAGACTACAGAGGAAAATAAACCAACCAAAAAAAAACTGCGGTTGTCTACCCGCTTGTCTGGCGTTTTAACTATGGCAAATATTATGATGTAGATTGTGGTAAGAACGGTTAACAGTGGACTTCGATTAATTGAAATGAGAGTTAATAAATACGTATTAAAATAAATATACATATGTCCGTTTTGCACTTATATGTATAGGCCTTAATGTATTTTTTTAAATATATTATATGGGTGATTTGAAACCAACGCGCTAAGTTTTCAATGCCATAATAGAAAACAATGACTTGTGATGCACTATTCAATTACGTATATCAAGTTTTTTTTTTATAGAATGGGGTGACAAACGAGCATACAGTCCACCTGATGGTAAACAGTAGCAGTGGGCCAACATCTACATTTATCTTCGATTAAGAATCAAAATTCAAATACGTTGTCATCCCTGAGGAGTAGGATGGGATGTCTCGTTTCCAGTAAAAAGGGTCTCCAGTTCTCTACACTCACCATACGAAACACAGCAGCATTAAGCTGCTATTTTACGTTGGTATTCTATGAGAGCGTGGTTCTTCCCCGGTCGAGCCAACCCATCTGTGCTACAACCATAATATAGCTGCAGCGTGGCTCTACCGCGTAAAAAACCGTGTTTGTTGTTTTAAAGTTCCACTGTAAAACAACCATTAAAAGTAGCTCAAATGACAGAACTTTTCATCGTCGTCATAATTACATTCTATCAAATTCATTATAGAACGTATACATCGCCCATAAATTAAAAAATGCGGTTGCAAACCCGCCTGCCAAACGTGGTAACAATACTAATAACCTAAGTTAAAGGTAAGAAGTTTTAATAAATATAAATAATTTAAAAATTAATATTTTGGTTATTTCACAAAACATTTCAAAATTATTATTAAAATTTATCTCACTTTATTAATAACTTAAAGTTTATCATTCAAATAAATAGCTGCTGTATTTCCTTCAAATACCTTCTGTGTTTTCTGATGCAACATAATATTAAAATACAGAAGATGCTCCGATATCATGACTTAAATATTGTGAATTAGAATTGAATGGGGCTGATCTGATTGCATCCAAATGGTATTTTAATTAATTACATTGCTTTGATTACAAAGATGAGGAAAATGTTCGCGATGCCTTTATAAAATTGATTATAATAAATCAATAATTATGCTCGATAGCTCAAAATTTTTGCTAAGTATGCAGAAATCTTATAATGTCCTCTAGATCGAATTTTGATCACAGCAACCATAGACGTAGAATAAATATCTGCGCAGCACAGGATTATTATAAAAGAGTGTATGCGCAGGCGAGTGTTTGTGTATTTTCTCACTCCCATATTCCAAGAGATTGCCATGTGATACGACCGGAGAGAGACTAGGGGCAGTACCAACGGATTTGCGAGCTTACCAAAGCACGAGAGTAAAAAACACTGCCAACTTACCAAAGATGGCTTGACTGCATTGGGACTAACTGCCGAGACCAAAACGAGAATGCCAGAATCTCTATATAACTTTGCCCCACCTAAAATTGCAGTGTACACGATTGCCGTATGCATAATTTGTTGGCTGTTTTATTACTTTATGCAAATAAAATAAGCTAAGGTTATTAGAACTTGCAATTGTTTTTTTAAATTGAACTTTTATAATTACATTAACCTTATGTTTTATAAAAACATTAGTTGCAGTTTATTGTAATTGCAGTTTATAAATTGTCAGGCGCTAATAAAATATGTAAATAAGGATTTTAGGAGCCGTAATAAATTTGCGTTGGGTTTGGATAAAACAATTATATGACCATTAATAGTTTAGAAGGTGTTCTCCTGTTTTGCAGCTAAAATATCCTAACACTATGAGATAACCACCACATGTTCACTGGTTTAGGGATAGACAAATAGGATGAATAATTTATGTAAATATTGCTCTGGTATAACTCTTTTCTGCTTAGGAGTCCATCTGGGGAGGTACGACTTTCCCATTTCTGTCGACAAGCTGCAGTGCGTACACTGCTGTGGTCCGGTCTGACGGATATAGAGGGAGTCAGTACAATTACAGGCATTCCATCTTAGATGAAAACGTATCTATAGCCTTCTTTGTTTGAAGTTTGTTATACCTGTCAAAGGGTGTCACTTACATTATTATATACAATTAAACAGTGGTAGAGCCACGCGGCAGCTTTTGCTGTCGCACGGATGGGCCGGCTCGAACCGGGGTGGTACCACGACCTCACAGAAAACCAGCGTGAAGTAGAGATTTACCTCTGCGTTTCGCTTGGTGAGTGCATGTGGCTGGAGGCCATTTTTACTGGAAATGAGGCATTCCATCTTAGTCCTCACGGGTGACAACGCATCTACATTTTGATTTGTAATGGAGGATAGATGTAGATGTCTATGGGCCGCAGCAACCACTTACCATCAGGTGGACTGTGTGCTCGTTTGTCATTCTTTTTCTATAAAAAAAAAACCATCAGATATGCTATGATATTGTTTGTCATTTTAGTTTTTGGTAGTGTATTGCTTGGCATATTATTATGTAGGTATTTACTTTGAACGGAGATCGTACCAGCTATTATTTCTCACCATAAAGTTTGTATGGAGATCTGGCATATTTAAGAACGTAAATTCACTAACGCGATTTTGGGCATTTGACTCTTTTTACTTTTACAACATTCTACACAGAATATGAAGATACGGTAGATTTTATTACAATTTGACAGCGATATCATCACAAAATAAATCAAAATAATTAATATGCGTTCATCCTAATATCAGTGGTGGGTTTGACTATTGCTGGTAGGTCTGCAAAGAAATAAGAACACACAAATTATATTTTATTTTACAGTGGGGTGGATTTTCAGATGAGGGATTTTTCTATTAATTCACTATTTCTCAAGAGCTCTGGTAGTTTCTTCTCTTTGTTACTATTAGCTTCTATATTATATTGTTTCTGTATTGAAGCGGATCCCCTTTGAAGCGCAAAATGCCCGCGTTTTAATCTCGTGGAGCCCAAATACCCGTATATCACCCCTCTGTTTTATTACTTTTTGGAATAAATAAATTAGAATACTATTGTTTAGATTATTTAATATTTTATCAATTTATTTTATTTTATTTATAAAAATTTATATCATGCGAGGGTAGCCGAAAAGCTTGACACCATCGATGGCAGAAAAGAATGTGTGGAAGAAACATGGCAGAACCTTAGGGATGGAATGGTAAGTGCAGCGGAAGAAGTGTGTGGAATAATAAAAAGAGGCAGTAGTAAAAGAAGAGATGCATGGTGGAATGATGAAGTGAAACAAGCTGTAAAGAAGAAGAAGAGAGCATGGTTAGACTACTTGGCCTCTAGTAATGATAAGGATCTGGGAGAGAAGATGAAAGAAAGATATAAGCTGCAGAAAGTTCACACGAAAGCATTGATTGAGGAAGTGCGTGAAAGGTGTAGAATGGAAGCGGACGAAAGGTTGTCGCACAACTTTAAGGAGAACTCCAAACTCTTCTGGAAAGAGGTTGGAAGGACCCGGAGTGGTGCGACGGCCTTAAGAATGAACAAAGTGCTTTCGAGAACTAATGACGTCCTCACAGAAAAATCGGGCGTCATGCAGAGATGGAGCGAATTTTATAGAGAAATGTATGCGTGTGATGATCTTAGTGAGGGATCCGGGGATGACGCCGTGACTGCCACGCCAGACCCGGACCTCGATCACACTGAGGTCATCAGTATGAAAGAGATTGAACGTGCGATTCGAAGTTTGAAATGTGGTAAGGCTGCGGGACTAGACAGAGTTACTGCTGAAATGGTCAAGTATGGTGAGCCTCGCGTCTGGGGCAGTTTTCATCTGCTGTGCAATTTGTGCTGGCGTACGGGGGATGTCCCGGATGATTGGCGATCCGCAGTCATTGTGCCTTTATATAAAGGTAAAGGTTCACATTTTGACTGCGGATGCTATCGGGCGATCAGCTTGACCAGTTTAGCAAGTAAAGTTTACTCGAAGGTTTTGACACGTAGGATGCAAGAGAAATCGGAAAGATTTCTATGGGAGGCACAATGCGGATTTAGACCTGGAAGAGGATGCACGGATCAAATGTTTTCTCTCCGCATGATCACGGAGAAGCTTCTGGCTGCTAACCAGAGGATTTTCTGTGCTTTTGTGGATCTTGAGAAAGCATTTGATAAGGTTGTAAGGAAGAAAATGTGGGAACTGTTGCCGGGGTACGGTGTGGATGATCTATTGCTAAGGGCTGTGCAGTCACTTTACTGTGATTCTAAAGCCTATGTGCGGGTAGGACATGACCTGTCACCCATGTTTAGCGCCCAAACGGGCGTAAAGCAGGGTTGTGTCATGTCTTCCTGGCTGTTCATACTGTATCTCGACAGCTGTTTACAGAAGCTGAAAGATAGCTGTTTGGAAGTGAAATTGGGTGACATTAATGTAAATTGTCTGCTGTATGCTGATGATGCAGTGCTTATTGCACCATCAGAGGCAGAACTGCGGGCATTAGTCACGTGTATGAAAGAGGAATGTGAAATTAAAGGTCTCCGTTTGAATGCTAATAAAACTAAGGTTCTGGTATTTGAAAGGGACGAAGAGAGAACGAAGTGTGAAATATGGGTAAATCAGGAATGTCTAGAACAGGTAAATGAAATTGTATACTCGGGGAGTGCTTTTAGCCGGGATGGAAGATGTGATTTAGATGTGGACAGGCGTGTCGCTGCCGGGAACAAAGTCAATGGAGCCCTGACTGCGTTAGTCAAAAGGCAAGGCGTAGTGAAGAGTGCACGCCTTGCAATACATAACGCAGTGTTGGTACCGACTTTGTTATATGGCAGCGAAACCTGGGTGTGCCAGAAGAAGCATAAAAGCAAGTTGAATGCAGTGGAGATGCGATCTCTTCGTAAAATGTGCGGCGTTACCATGGCCGACCGAAAGCGAAACGAAGAGATTCGCAATATGGCAGGTTTGAAAGATGACCTTATCACAAAAATTGATAAGGGCGTGCTTCGATGGTTTGGGCACGTTGAGCGAATGAGTGAAGACCAAATGGTGAAGAAAATATATAGCGCGAAAGTTAATATTAAAAGGTGTCGAGGTAGACTGAGACTAACTTTCGAAGATCATGTGAGCAAATTGCTCGAAGAGGGGAGGGTCAAGAGTACTCGGATACCTAGACGTGCATGTGTGAAGAAGATAATGAATCTGAAAGAAGCGAAAGAGGTATGTAAGGATCGTGACACTTGGCGATCTGTTCTCTCTGGCTACCCCGTCAGGGATTGTGCGTGAAGATAAGTAAGTAATCAGTATCAAAAACTATGAGCTTATATTTATTGTACTTCTTCAAGAGAGCGTTGTCAACTTTAAGCAATTCAAACAAAGTCAATTTCAAGCAATGTAGATGAGTATCACGCATCCAATACTGATGGGATTCAAATGAATATCTTGATAACACCTGCGAGAAATATACCTTTTGAAAATTAAAAGAGAATTGATATTTTCCTCTTCTGATTTATCAGTTGAAAATGATATTTTAGAAATCGTAGTATGTTAAATAGTGGCTAAGTTTTGAAGATTCCCCCACAAAATAAATACATACTCGTATTTTATAATCAGACGTTAGAACATATTTTATAAAAAGTAAGTCCAAGTCAAGTAAATGTGTTTGTTTATGTTGTTTATAGTCAAATTATTTTTTTCAAGATACATATGCTTTGATTATTATCTGTCTATATAATCAAATATATTATATGTTACTGAAGAAGATGTGAATATTTACAGTTTTATAAATATGCATCAATTACGACAGCGACAGTTTTCAACAAAATTAACTATATAAATTACTATTAAACTAAACAGACCTGTTGTAAAGATTTTCATGTTGGAAAAAGAGTTTATATTCTGAGCATATAAACTCAATTCATAACATGTCTCCAACATGCCGCATACTGTATGTCGACGCAAAGATGAAGATCTCAAGATTTGCTGCTAGAGATCAGCACTAATACGAAGAGAATATGATAAATAAATATGTTTCATAAGCACAAATCAGTCAACATGTGAAAATAAATTACATTGATTTGACATACGTAATTACAACATTTAAGGCAATGACGTGTATGTATCATTACACAAAATGCACGGAAATCAATGACTGGAATTCAATAATTATTTAATTCAATTCATGAATTTTTTCGACGTATAATTAACGGTTTATAATAAATTATCATAGAAATTGGTAAATAATATTTGTTAATGACAAAGATTTATATATTTTAATTTAAATAAGTATCGTATAGGTATATTAAGCATGCGTATTTACTAATTCGTATAAAGAAACGTAAATGTTATTTGAAATGCTGGAAATGATAAAATATTAATCGTTGAATTCCTTTTTTCTATTTGTATTTTTCCGCAAGTTGTACTAAATAAAGATTTATTAAAAAAAATCCAATACTCATCAGATTATTTTACATTCCTTTCCCTTTTCTGTACAAGGTGGGGTACGGTCTGACATTGTCCTTTGGTCCGGAGGACATTACTCTAACCTCTACAATTAAGGATACATACTATTTGGTCTTTGCATGCAGATCTAATCAAATAGCTTTTCTCTTCTTTATCTCATCCTTATTGGAAACTAATTCTATAAATAAATTAAATAATAATTGACAATTTTATTGTCGTTAACAGATAGCGGGAACAGCTCACCAACCCGTGTTTGGATTCATTTATAACGATTTTCTCAACGACTTGGGAGCTGGTACGGGAGCAGTCACAGTTGTTTATGGCGTATTCCAAGTTACTGTGGCTTTGGCGGGTAAAAGAATATGTTTTTTACTTACTTTATTTATATGCTTGAATAAGTTTCCAACACAACATTGTAAGGAATGGTCTAATGTTAAAGAAATCGTGGTAGGGTTTGGTAAAAGATGAAGACAAATTATTAAAGTCCATGGTGCCAGAACCAGTATATTGCCATCAAATAATTGTCTCCTTTTTGGATGTTTTTCCACGGGCCATTTATATAATGTTAAACACCTATATGTTACAGCACAAACTCCTTCTATAATAATGTAAAAAAACAACCAAACTAAAAATAGTTTCAGAAATTGTGTATGTGCGTATTCAGTAATTTATCTTATAGCTATGTTCGCTTATCGGGCGTGTTTTATATGATAGTATCAAAAACTTTTCATGTCAAATAGTGCTTTGTCTGTAATTTAGATATTTAGATAATTTTACTATGATAATACCGTCTTCTAACTGGCCGTATGACGCTCTGTTATTTCAATTAATTTCTACGTCTTCTGGAGAATCTCATGTAAAGGATCTATTTTTAAGCTTTTTACACTCTGTTACACGCACAGTAAAACATTAAGGAATTACACGTGCGGAGCACTAGTGTACCCCTTAAAAAATAAGAGTTTATCGGGATAGAATTCAAACATAAACACTTTTTGAAATAGTTACGTTATTGCACTCCAAGATGAACTAAGATTTTATTAAGAGGACATTCGCGCACTAGCACCATTTACATATCACTACAAAGGACTCAAAGATACTAACAATAGCCATGGAAGGCGGCAAGATTCTCTTTGCATTATTTGCGTAATAACAGGCAAAAATATATACATACCTGTGGCACGCCTATATCCCACGCGCGCACTAGAGGGTCAAGCTCTCATTTCCAGCGCTTGTTAAGTTCACTGTTAGAAAGCTTAGTAAGGAATAAGATTTGCTGATACTCACCACATTGAGGAAGTAGGTTGATAAGCGCTGAACGCGTAATTCTTTTCCCCATCACCAGTCTCAAAGTATGGGTTCTGCGTTACTGAATGAATTTCACATTCAAATATCAGTGTTTGTTTACGTAATCTCCAATCAACGACATTATTATAATTTCCCTGATATATCAGTATGTTAAATAAATACAATACGTAATATATCACTTACAACAATTTAGTCAATATAAGTTATTTGGAAATTGAGCGCTGAGATAGATGAATGGAAATGCCACGTTAGACTTGTCTGTTTCAAATTATTTAAACATTAGTCAAACTTTAGGTACCATTTCAATTGTAATTTAATAATTTTGAGCAGGACCATTTTGGAATTTTGTTTGTCTAAAGTTATGTTTTTTTTTAGTTTATGCAATGAATAATTATCTACACAAACTAAACAACACGAAATCCTAAGATAACACTTGAATATTTTTCTAAAAATAATAACACAATACTTTCAAACTTACAATAATATTTTGTTTCAGGTTTCTCAGCCAATATAGCTTTAAAAAAGCTATCACTAAGACAAGTTGGTCTCATAGGAGCCTTTATTTACACTTTGGCATCATTTTTAGCCATATTTGTTGTATCGACGACACAGTTAATCATAACAAATGGATTACTACAGGGTCTTGGAATGGGTTTACTCATTCCCGTTTCTTATACAAGTTTCAACAGCTACTTCACGAAAAAGAAAGTACTTTATCTTAGTTTATGCAAAGCTTCAATTGGGCTCATAACGATGGTGTACCCACTGTTCATTAAATTTACTATAATAGAGTATGGATTTAGGGGTACACTGGCTATTCTCTGCGCCATATCAGCACATAGCATTTTTGGTGCTATAGTTTTGCACCCAGTAAAGTGGCATATGGTAAAAGAAATAAAGTCATCTGAAAAAATTGTTTGTAAGTTACATGCATATTATATTTAAATTTCGTTTCAATTATAGTTTCATTCAATTTAATATCATATTTCCAATTACAGTAATTCCACCTACACCAGCTGTTGATGATAATGAAGATAAATTTAACTTTCCAAAAGTAGGAAATAGTAGTACCAAGAATGATGGATCAAGATCAGTAGAAAATTTATTGATAGCCAATAATAATAAGCCCAAAAATGGATCACAGTTATTATTTGTTCCAAAATTAGATGATTCTAGAAGATTAAGTATTCCTGTAGTTTTAATACCTGACAATGCAAAGACTGATAATAAATTCAATTCTAGTGATAACGTATATTTAGAAAATTTGTATAAAGCGGCTTCTGTATCTAGTTTGGGTAATTTTGGAAATATTGCGGCAGAGCCTATGCCTATAATTAAAAACAAAGAAGGTAAATGGTAAGTAAATTGCTATAGATTTACAAAATAACAATTTATAAATTAACATTTGGTAAAGAATTACAAAACATTGTTGCAAATATATTATATGATTTTGGTAATTTTCACTTTAGCAGCGTGTCGTATCAGTTAAAGTTAACTAAAGGAATATGAAGTGGCACTAGATTGTAATTTAGAACATAGTAATGTATTCGAAGTTTGAAACTCAACCGCAGAAAGGAAAATATTTGTAATAACACAATGAGACATCTGGATGTGTTATGAATTATCGGGTATATACCCATTAACACATCATCTATACAAATAAATAAAATTGAAGTGTCTGTTTGTAATATCAAAATTACAGCTGTTTACTTAATGCATATGAAAACATATACGGTACTTATAACAAAAACACATTTAAAAAAATTGTCTGTCTGTCTGTCTGTTTGTTCCGGCTAATCTCCGAAACGGCTGGACCGATTTTGACGGGACTTTCACTGGCAGATAGCTGCTGTCATAAGGAGAAACTTGGGCTACTTTTACTTTAGAAAAAGAATTTTGGTTCCTCGCAAAAAATTAAAACCCTAAACTACACGCGGGCGAAGTCGTGGGGAACAGCTAGTCTACCAACATATCCAAACTTACCTTCGGTCCAATTACAACAAAATGTTAGTGTGTAATCGTAAACTCGTAAACCGTATACGTTATGCCCTCAGAGTTCAAATATCATATTAAATTACATAAATACCAATAATTACACGTAAAAGTGTTTTAGCTTTAATTTTAATATTTTTTTCAGGCAAACGGTAGCAGAGTTTCTGGATTTAACACTATTAAAAGACTTAGTATACGATAACATTATTATAGGGATGTCGTTGGCATTTTTTTCTGATTTGACGTTCTTCACACTAGAACCATTATTTCTGGACAAAAATCATCTAAGCAGGGTGAGAATAAAATGTTATTAATGGTTTTTTATTTTTATTTTTATAAACGATACGTAATTAAATATTGACTTCGTTATCACTATGATTGCCCGATTGGAAACGTAAAGGACGACAACGGCACAATAATTTTAAGGGCAATGATTAGTCAAATTTGAATAAATTAAAATCATGTAATTATTTTTACCTATTTTAGAGTCTACTCATAATAATAATGATTGATCCACCATCCAAAATACTGAACTCAAAATATTTTACACAATGGAAATGAGCTGCAGCATTGCCAGTGCGAAATTATAGGCTCTGTGGCCACAGACCAATATATTCAGCGCGTTGAGTATGGGCAAATCTACCAAGTAATGCGTGCCAAGTAGCGTATTATTTGAATGGCAGGGGTCCGGGCTTGGACCTAAAGTGTTGATAATAAAAAAAAAATTAAAAAAAAATGAGAATGACAATAAATTTACTTAAGGTGAAAGCTCCAGGGTGGCCCGCGAAATTCAAAATTTCTTACGTTTTTTGGACTTTGCAGATCAGGGTCAGGTTGAATGTTTAACAAAATATGATTCGCGACCGTAACGAGTATGTGTTTACAGAATTATTATCATTAAAATCACCAATGCAATCCTCCAAGTTCATATAATTCCTTTGAATGAGTTTTTCTGGAAATAGCCATACATTGGAATTATACGAACATAGACGGTTGTATTGATGATTATAATGATTATAATTCTGTAAATACATTCTCGTCACGGTCGCATATCATCATATTTTATTAAACATACAACCTGACACTGACCTATAAATTGCAAAAACGTAAGAAAATTAGAATTTCGCGGGCCACCCTGGAGCTTTCACCTTAATATATAAGATTCATGTTGTATTGAGATACATAATATTTCTTTCAAAATAGGAATAGCTTATTTTCAATCTTTAATAATGGCATAAATTCTAATATATTATGTTTAAAACTAATAACAAACTTTACCATTACTTAGAATGCGCTTTGGTGTTTTAGTTCCTATACTATGTGAATTTGAACAAAATATCTTTTAATATTTTTAATTTTAACTAGTTTATTTTACTTTGAAATTCTTATTTACTACCTGTAATAGAAATCTGGTGAAGAAGAAAAATTAAGCATATTATTAAATTCTTTTAAAATATTGTATAATATAATTAGGTAGTAACATTTAATATGTAAAGTATTTAGATAGGTTGGACATACAATGTGGTGAATGGGTGAATCACTTCCCATAAAGAGAAAATTATTAACATATCATTTTATTGGAAGGCCTTTCTCGAAATACCAAACTTACATGTACCTACACGCGATGTATTTTTATGACAGACTACATACATTCTGGCAATTTCGGAATGTCTGTCTAAATATGACAAACTCTTATCGTACTGACTATTGATGACATTACTTTCAACTGTAAAAGTATGAGCTCTGAGCTTACGAGTTTACCCAGGGAAGTAATTATGGGAAAACCTTTTATGCTAACTGGCGAAATATTGGTAAGCCAATTGTCTAGCATTAAAAAGGTGGATAAGAAGAAAAGATAACATTGCTGATAAACTGAAATCTGAAAGTCTTTTTCAATTATACATAGTTTTCCCTTTTAAATTTTCTTGATATAGAGCATCATCATTTCGCTTTCAACTAGGAAATTTGTCGAACTGCTTCGAAGATTCTCATTTCAAATTCAGTGGGGTTAAATTCACTTTAAAGTTTTAAAGTTAAAATAAGAAGTCATGTCTTATGCATGAAATTTTCTTAATTCAAATGGACTAAATCAACACTAGACCAGATCGAAAATGTTAGGTATATAAAATACGAAAGAAAAAAGTGTATATTGGTGTACTCGTATTATTGCTGCTTGTGTATTGATTTGGTATTTCAGTTCGTGAAAACAACTTTGAGTTCAACGTTTATATTTTGAAAAGTTATATATTAGCATCAATTTAATACGATAAATTTTACAGCCGCTATTATTAGTGTCAATAATAATTACTAATACGTTTAATATTAAACATTTTTATACACCTACACATTATGGGCCTCATGTCTTGTGAAAGGGAATGCTCCCATTATTGTTTTTAAAGATTGATGATAAAATCAGATTAATGTACTATTGGCGAAAAAAAAATCTTGATTAAATGTACCAGTCGACGCCGTTACCGTCACAGCCTATTGAAGTCCACTGCTGAGCGTAGGCTTCTCGAATAGATTGTCCCAAAGAGGACATTTGCCAGTTGCCACGCTTGGTAATCGGGTTGGCTACCGCAGTTTTTTTTTTATTTTAGCCGTTATAAGTAAGACGCTGCTGCCCATCTCCTGATTTGATTCCCTCTGTCGCCCACACCCACGAGATGATATGGGGTTGTGGACATTCTTTCACCGTCACTACATGGTAATTTTTATTCCATGTATGCATCTTTATTAGATCAGATGTTAAACGCACACTGTAAGTTTAGAGTCTGCAACCAACCCAAGTTCGATCCACGCCTGTACCAACGACATTGTCAATTACAATTTTTAAATACCGATTAACGGTGAAGGAAGCCATAGTAAGAAAATCTGCAAGTTTAGAAAATAAAATATTTCGAGTACATGCAATCTCCGCCAACAATGGCAACATTGAATCATTGCAGCAGACTAATTGCTCCATTACCCTCTCAGAAATGAGAGGAGACCTATACAAACCGTAGGACATATAAAGGCTTTAACTTTGGTTTACTTACCTTTTCAATCTTACTGAGGATATTTCATTAGTGTGTGTACTCCAATTGTGTGTTGTAAGTAGCAATATAATATGTATTTTTTTTACTATTCTGATGCCAATTACTTAATAAAAAAGAAAATTAAGAGTCAGTCATAGATAATGGAATGAAATGGAACAATTAAAGAACTACTCTTGGGAATACCTATTATCAGTAGACAGTAGACTTTGTGAATAATAGTAATGGGTCGCTTATTTCAATTATAAATTGTCACAACGTAATAAATACATTTAAATAAAATTAGTAAAACATACTAATTAAAAATTTTAATCCGTAGCTATTACATTTACATTAGTAAAATATAAATTTATTTATTGCGCGATGTTACGAGGTCAAATGTCTAACCATTTGCTTTTTGACAGGCTGAGATAGCAAACATAATCGCAACTGGAGGTGCAACTGACATGTCAGCACGACTTCTGTTAGCCGTGTCCGGACAATTCTTCCGAATGAACAGCCGTTACATGTTTTATATAGGTGCTCTTCTCACTGCCATATTCAGAATTGGTGAGTCAATCATCAACTTAACATCTATATCAAACTATGAAGAATAATTTGTTAAGACCGCAAAATGATGTGTATCACCTCCCGGGGCCTACGCACACTTACACAATGTATATGTGCACAGTTAACAACAACCAAAGTCAAAACTTCATCGTGAAATGGAATAACTATACCAACACGATTGCATTAGTAAATCACCTCGTTGCTCTTTTTTTAGCCAATAAGAGTCCACTGATTGACTTCTCTCACTTTGTAAGCAGGATTTATCGCAATCGTTACGCTTGACAGGCAGATCGATGTCACTTCACTCGATATCTCGTATCCTTGACGCGGCCCCTCGACACCAAGTATTTGATATAAGTACACAATGGTTGTAACGCATTTTAGATCGATAGCCATGAGATCATTCTAACGTTTTCCATAATCGTCTCAAAACTAAAAATAAATGGGTAATAGAGTCTCCCAAGCCGCCACCAAATGGAAAAATATTATTTTTTAACAAATTTATAATATAGTGTCTTGTTTCAGTGTTCATTCAATATACAACATATATCCCACTACTAGTATTGACTGGAATATTAGGAGCATTAAGGTCTTTCCTACACATTGCACAGCCTATCGTAATGGCAGAACATGTTCCTATAGAAAGGTACCCACCTGCTTATGGGTTATATATGTTGCTAGCGGGGTTTATTAGTTTAACTATTGGACCTATGATAGGTAAGTGTTATCGTATATTCCTTTAACAAATTAAAACATATCACCATTGCATGTAAGTCATGTTTGGGCATCACCCAAATTTGTGCGTGCTTGCCTTAATGTTTCAATTGACAGCCAAATTGTATGTCGCTGTATTGGACATTTTCTCTAAGGACATTTTATTCTACTTTTTTTATATAGGTTAAGGGTGAAAAACGAGCACGCAGTCCACCTGATGGTAAGTGGTTGCTGCGGCCCATAGACACCTACATCTATCCTATGTTACAGATCAAAATGCAGATGCGTTTTCACCCGTGAGGAATAGGATGGAATGCCTCATTTCCAGTAAAAAGGGCCTCCGGCCACCTGCACTCACCAAGCGAAACGCAGAGGTAAACCTCTACTTCACGCCTGTATTCTGTGAGGTCGTGGTACAACCCCGGTTCGAGCCGGCCCATCCATGCTCTACCACTGTTAAAAAATGTAAAATAAATGTACTTCTTTATATGTTACAACGGCTATTTTATATATGACCATCCATCGATAATATATCAAAAGACAATAATATTACTGGCCGTAAAAGTTGTCTTAAAAAAAATAGATAACTTTTACTACATGACCAGCTCAATACAGAATGATAGATTTTTCTTACAACGCAACTACACGGCATCGTATATATTTGTCACGGAGTACTAATATCGTAAAATATTGCGACTATAAAATAAAACGTCGATCTCCCGCTAAGTTTTGTAAGAACAAGTTATCCGTGTTATTTGTTCATGGAATAACACTGGGGCGGTGAAAGTTGTGTAAGAAAACTGTTTCGCGAAGTGTCACAACAACTCTTAACTTCTTGATTAATATTCATAGCAAAATTTTAATGGAATAATCATGTTTGCTACGTTAAGGAAAATAAAGGATAAGAATTTTTTATTCCATTTAAATTATAGGCTTGAAGAAGTTTACTTTTCTAATAATCACACAATACGTAGTACAGTCCGTGCCTTTCTAAAGTATTCTTAATTACATCATCATCATAACATTTTGCGACAACTTAAATACTTATAATAATAGACGTTTATCGTTATAGCACGGAAAGAATACTGCCTGTTCGTTTTTATTATTATTCATTGGAGATAATAAAACAAATTAATAATAATTAATAAACACATGAGTTTTAAGAGCACTTAGTACACCATCGAAGCTCGTCGGTTCAATAAAATGTCCAAACATGGTCTTTTTTATCTGCCGACTTCAAAAAGGACACGACACGGTACTCAATTCGACTGTATGTTTTCTTTTTATGTGTGTTACCTTTTTTACCGATTTCGATGATTTTTTTTTTATTTGAAATCTGTTACTTCAGATTTGGTCCCATATGAATTTGATTAAGGTCAGAACAATAGTTTTTGAGTAATTATTAATAATTTACATTGTAGTCGGATGTACAAAATTTTTAATTTTAAATTATTTTGTCTACCGACTTCGAAAAGTAGAAGGTACTCAATTCGACTGTATGTTTTTTTTTATGTGTGTTACCTCATAACTTTTTACTAAGGGGACCGATTTCGATGATTCTTTTTTTATTTGAAAGATGGTGCTTCACATGTGGTCCCATATATAATGTGATCAAGGTCTGACCAATTGTTTTTGAGTTATTCTTAATAATATTTATTAAAGTCGGTTGTACAAAGTTTATAATTATAAATTATGTTTGTAACTACAAAAATTATTTCGAGCTTGGAGTTTTGTCCATATACAATTTATGTATTAAAAACACTTCCATGATACGGAAGACATTTTTTTCTTATTAATAATAATAAAGTAAAAGAAAAAATAAAGTTATTCATCCTTTATATGACTCTAGTGAGTCCGAGTGCAGGCCTCCTGTCATATTATCTGAAAGCGATTTTGTGCGATAAGTCCACCGCTCTGATTCGGTACATGTCAGCGGACTTCACATCATGCTTGTTCCTGAGACATGCAAGTTTCTTCGTAGTTTTTTTCTTTCACCATCGAACAAGTGGTAATTCAGCACCTTTGTAATAAATAATTTCATTGACACTGGCAGGGATCGATGACAGGTTGCTCGCATACAGTTATATTAACGGCGTGCGCATAGTCCCTAATCTACTGCGGCTATTTCTAACGTAATTCTAAAGTGCGAGGTTATTGATTATTTATAGTTTGATACTGTTTTCTTACAGGTTTCATCCGGGATTACACTGGAAATTATGTTTTAGCATTTCTTATGCTAACAATGTGCAATGTATTCTGCGTTTTGCCTTGGACGATAGAGGCTGTTTTAAAGTATGTGATGCGTAGAAAATCTAGTAAGGGTAATCAAGGCTGAAACAGCAATGGGAAAATAAATTTAGAACTATCAAGGAAACATTCAATTCTACTGAACTGGATCAAAATTAAAAAGAATCAAGTAACTTCTAACAGTGGTAGAGCCACGCGGCAGCTTTTGCTGTCGCACGGATGGGCCGGCTCGAACCGGGGTGGTACCACGACCTCACAGAATACCAGCGTGAAGTAGAGGTTTACCTCTGCGTTTCGCTTGGTGAGTGCAGGTGGCCGGAGGCCCTTTTTACTGGAAATGAGGCATTCCATCTTAGTCCTCACGGGTGACAACGCATCTGCATTTTGATTCGCAAACGAGGATAGATGTAGATGTCTATGGGTCACAGCAACCACTTACCATCAGGTGGACTGTGTGCTCGTTTGTCACCCTTATCCTATAAAAAAGAACTTTTTTATAAAATACCATTATTAAAAATTGTTTTAGAATATTATTTTCTGGGATAAGATTTTTTTAAATAAAGTTAAAAAATAAGGCTGCACTGATAATACAAAAAACAAACAAAATAGCACATTTATCA